>OY728155.1:738480908-740980908 GCA_963277665.1 Viscum album | reverse complement strand
ATTTGGTCTTATGGATGGATCCTAGTAATTCTATATCATGGCTGATCCAATTTCTTTACGGATTCTATGGGCCTTCTTGTGTGGACCATATGGCCCTTAAAATGGAAGAATTGGCCTTGGATCCCTTCTAATGAAATGTTTTATATGGAAAGGGTAATCCTAAAAAAGAAAAACCATGCAATTTAGATAAGTAGGGTGATATTTATAAATATAATAGTAAACTGACATCCATTGGATTAATTCAAATAATGCTCAAAAATTACATTTAATATTTAAATATTAATATTTCACACAAATTATGCACATTTCATATAAAATCAGTAAATGGAGTATATAAAAATTTGTGAAAATATTAATAACATAAAATCCCCCACACTTAGTCTTCTGCATGTCCTCATGTGAAACAAATATAAAAACATGACAAAATCATTTTCACTCACCAAAAAATATTAAAATATTGTTTTCCCCAATCAGGGGAGGTTTAGAAAATTTCACTCATCAATATTTAATTCCACCACAAGTTATTACAGAAACAATGTTCCAAAAACAATTCATTTCTCATGCTCAAATTTTGAAATGGAAAATGTAGGTACTCAAAACTCACTCCTCTTAACATGATAAAATTCATTTATGGAGGTTCACTCTTTCACCAACCAAAAGTTAAAATATTATAGTTTTAAATATATCTCAGTATTCATTACCTATCCTAAAATGCACAAGAGTAAAGAGGTATTTTAAGGGATTTTTTAGTGGCTATGGGATAGTAGGAATTTAGTATTCAAAAGAGTAGAAATAGGGGTAAAACACCAACATGGAAAAAGAAATGCACAATATTTTTGAAATAAGACATGGAAATAAATGGAAACACATATTTACAAGGGAACAATTGTGTGAGTCAAGACACAAAAGTGGAAGAAAATTTGAAGGGAATGATAAGATGGAATATTTAAAAAACACAAAACTTCTTCTGATGGAATAAGTGTTCTTTTTTTCTTTTTCTTTTTTTCTTTTTTCAAACGATTAACATGAAATATATCTCACACTCATCTCTCAACCCATGATTGATCTCCTAGTGATGCTAATTTTAATAGTTATAACAAGATCAAAGGTTTAGGAAGAGTGATTTTGACCCACCCAAGACACAACTCATTCTTTTTCTCATTTTTTTCTTTTTTTTTGTTTTTTATGAACACTTTTAAATAAAATTTGAACAATATGTCATAATCATATATACATTCCCAAAACTCACTGAAGGAAAACTTCTTCCCCACACTAAAATGGATGATTTCTCTCAATCATATGATAACACGGTGAAATCAACAAAGGGTGCCCGAAATGAAATCCATTCCCCCCACACTTAAATTTCAAAAAATAATTCACAAAAAATTCATGTATATATTGGGTGGGATAAGGTATTGGGATTTTAATGTGGCTATAAAAGAAAATTTTTTCTTAGGATTGAAGGGGCTTTCAAAAGTAGGATTAATGTATGGTTAATGGGCGGCTATTTGGCTATTTTGATTCTAATGAGGTTTAGAAAATTTCCCTATCATATTAAAGAACACCAAAGTAAGAAAATAATCTCAAAGTTCCACAAACTAAAGACTCACAATTGGGGTTTGAAAATTCACAAAATGAAAAGATGGTCATAAGTTACCTTGGCATGAATGTTGATTTTGTTCTTCATAGTTATGGAAAATCATTTTCCAAATCCAAAATTGAGCATTAAAAATTTGTTGGTTCTAACACAATATTATCTATCCAAATATATGATGAAAACAAAAAATAAATGAGATGAAACCATGTCTTTTGACTCCCCAAAATGGTTGGAAAAAATTTCAGAACTGGATGGTGAGTAAGTATAATTATTTTGGTTTTTCTTTCATTTATTTATTTATTTATTAGTTTTTTTATGTGTTTTTCAAATACACACCCACACAAAATAGAAATAAAAAAATAAAGGGTTTGATGAAGAATTTGGTAAAAATAAATGAATAATAAGAAATAGAGAGAGAGAGAGAGAGTTAAAAGTAAAGTGGTTCCCCCTTTTTGAATATGGCGGGTCACTATCTCCATTTAGTGGTGGGTCAGTGGAAGTTGATGTGACTCATGTGGGATGTTACCTAAAAAAGAAAAATCATTATTCATGTATTGAAAAACTAAAAAAATTAAAATTTCATAAAATTAAAAGAAAACATGGGTTGCCTACCAAGAAGAACTGCATTTATTTTGTCTACAATTGGACAGTCGCTTTAGACTACCCATAGTCCGATGGTGGCCACTGTATTTTTTCAACTCCAGTGTGATTCCAGAAAAACTTCTTCTCTGGGTTTCCTGATTATTCATTGGATAATTTCTCCCCTTACTTTATGTGGTTCTTTCAATTCAATGGGGTGGAAGGATAATATGACTATCCTCCCTTTGGTCTTTAACTTGAGATATTATTCATCCCACTAAGTGTTGGTTTTTTATTTGTGGATGTTTAGGAAGATGTTTCAATTTTGATGGTAGTTTTATGTAAGGATCGTATAACACAAAACTCGAGTATGAGATCCCAATAGTTTTTAACTCATTTATTTCATCACTTACCAATGTATAGTGATGAGGATCAGTGGAGTCATAAGACTGAATAAAGTTTTCAATATCCTTTATATCGATGTTTTTTTCCAAAGAATGGTAAATTTCAACATCACAAATGATCACTTTATGAATTAGGGTAAAAATATCACAAACATCACTACCATAGGGACAATTTAAACACATTTGTTCAGGGTTCACCTCACATATAATAGAATTTTCAGAATCATAGATAGGAAATGATGAGTGTTGGATAATCATAGTTGAATCAAGAAATGAACATGCTTGTTCATTTTACTCATTACCATACAAGTTGGAGTAGTGTATGTCAGAGGTGATATAGTATTCCAAAGATTTTTCAAGATCCTTTAGATCAATGGATTTTCCAGTTATAATGTCAACATCAAATTACCTATTTATGACTTGGTTAATGAGGATGCAATATTCACAAACTCCTATATCCATAGAATAGGAAGAACATGATTGATTGGAATTCAACACACTCTTAGAGAGACTTTTAGATGAATGGATAGAGAATAAAAATTGATTCTATGATGGTTATTGCATGGATTGAAAAATATTGAACTTGACCAGTTGGTTACCAAATTCCATGGATAAGATGCCAACATGGACATCAGTTTTGGTTTTAGATGTCATAAGGAATGGTCTTCCTAGAATCAGATGAGATTGGAAAGAAGTTATCTCACCTTCCATGTTAAGTACATAGAAGTCAGCTTGGAAGATAAGATCATTGACTCAAACAAGAACATCTTCAATTATTCCCTCGGTACTAGTAGTGCTTTGATTGGCTAACTAGATGACAACACTCATTGGATATAATGGACCTAGACCAAGGTTGGAGAAGATGGATTTGGTCATGACATTAATTGAGGCTCTTAGGTCTATGAGTGCATCATTGAAGTTAGAACTACCAATTTGGCATGGAACTGTAAAGGTCCTAGGATCTTTGAACTTTATGGGAATAGACTGCTGGGTGAAAACATTTTCTAAGGTCCAAAGTTTCCTCTTGTGGGTACATAATTCCTTAAGAAACTTGGCATAATTAGGAATTTGTTTTATGTAATATAGGATCGGTATGTTAACTTAAACACATCTAAACATGTCAAGCATTTCAAGATCGGGTTCAAAAGACTGCCTTGGTTTAAAAATAGCTTGATGAAAAGGAATTGGATTCCAAATTGGAATGGAAGGAGGTGAGGGATTGGCTTCAGGTTCCATTTCATGTTTCTTTTTCTATTCATTTTATAGGTCATCATTCAAAGGGGGTGGATGACTTATCTTCAGGTATAGAAATTTCCTTCCTCGATCTAAGTGTAATTCCACTTACATTACCCTTGGGGTTGGGTAATGGTTGAGATAGGATTTGGGAAGAATTTTATTTTTTTTGTTGGCTCAGGTGGGATGCAAGTTGACCAATTTGGGTTTCAATGTTTTTGAGGTTATAATGGGTGAAGGAGTAAATATCTTCCACTGCACTTTCTCTTGGTTGCTTGGAAGAAGAGGCTTGTCCTAGATTGGAATTTCCTTCATTTTGCTTCTTGGGAAAGTGATTTTATTGGTTTTCGAATTGGGAAGGCTCACTATGATAGTGGAATCCAGGAGGAGGATTGTTCCTTTGAGGTTGAGGAACAAAAGGTTAAGCTTGATGGATGTTACCTCCACCTTGACAATATTAGAATTGTATTGGATTTTGTGGAGGGAATTGAGGGGTATGAGAAATGGGATTACCATACCTTAAGTTAGGGTTATATATAGAAGATAAGGGGTCAGAATGGGGTTGGTTTATGTTTCTGAAAAACTGACCTAATTGTTAAGGGTTGGGGTTCCGCTGAGCGTGTGTTCCATTGAGCTCCATTGGTCTAGATAAATATAATTAATCCTATTGAATTTGTATACATGTGTCATATGGATGAGATCAGGAGCTGCAGATTCCACAATTCTTGATAGGTCCCGAGAATAGAGATTGTGGAGAAGATAAGGTTGGGGCCTTGGCCGCCACAACTAGTTGTCTCACAGGACTTATAAGTTCACTCATCCACTCGGTCATCTTATTGGGATATATAGATTTATTCTCTTGGGATTGTTTGACATGATCATGTTCTTGAGAATGTAATTGTTTTTTTTTAATCCACGTTTTTTATGAGATCTCTTGTAGTTGTAGGAGTTTTATCAACAGGCGAACCACCACATGCGGCATAAAAGAGAGTTCTCTCTATATCCAACAACCCCTCATATAAGAATTGGATAAAGAGTTGGTCAGGGATTTGGTGGTGTGGGAAGGTTGCCACAAGATTTTTTAACCTCTTCCAGTATTCATGGAGTGATTCATTTTAAAATTTACCGATATGACTTATTTCTTTTCAGATGGAAGAAGTTTGAGAAGTAAGAAATAATTTCTCTATGAAAAGTCGCTTTATTTCATTCCATGTGGTTATGGAACCAGGAGGGAGGTACTAAATACATGACATTGTAGTGTCATCTAGGGATAAATGGAGTGCTCAAAGTTTGATTTGTTCCTCAGAAACCCCTTGAGGCTTCATGGTAGATCACACCACTTGGAAGTCTTTAAGGTGGAGATGTGGATCCTCACCGGCTAGCTTTTGAAAATGAGGGAGAAGATGAATCAAACCCGATTTGAGTTAAAAGTCAGCCTCTAGGTTAGGATATTTAATATCAAGGGGTTGGTAGTTCATATTAGGGGTAGCAAGTTCTTTAATTGTTTTTTCCCTAGGATATTTTAAAATTTTAATTCAATTGTTTGGATGCAGACTGGTTCTTTAATGATTTGATTATCACTAATGTTCCTCCTAAGTTGGTGAAGTGTTTGCTCAATTTTAGGGTAAAACAAATCAGAGGGATTTTTTGGGAGGCTACCTGGAATTTAGAGATATTTTTGAAGAAATTGGAAGATAAGTTTTTATTTTTGTTTTTTTTAATTTATGATTTTTTTGAGAAGGCGGGTTTTTCTGTGTGTTTTTTTTCAATTTTTTTTAAAATTTTTACTTTTGTTTTTTTTACAATAACCAGAAAATAACGACTATTTAATTGCACCATCCTCGGTAATAGAACCATTTGAAAGCAAATCTGATTTTCGCTTATCGACCGTTCAAGTTTATGGTGCTCTGATAATGTGTATAGAAGCACTCAAGTCGAATCCTCAGGGATGATACTTTTTAATAGTTGATTTTTTTTCAGTTTATTGTATTTTGATTGGGGGTTTTTTTGTAGATCTTAATTGAATTTATTGATTGATTAATATTGATTTAAAAATTTTATAAATATTGGGGTGAGTTCATTAATAGGTATTTAAGTTTGTGATATCCTAGATACTTGCTTTATATTGCATTAAATTAACACCCATGTCACAAGTTGACGTTGATTGGAATTCCTAAGTGTTAGGGATTTAATCCAAGCCTCAAATTAAATAGGATTATAATATCAGTCGGTACTTGATTTTGGTAGTGTATTTATGCTTCCAATAATCCTTGGAATCCATATGTTGAACAAAATATGTCATTAATCCATTACATGTTAAGTCCAACATATACAATGTTAAATTAGAGAATACTCGTCGAGAAAATACTCTCAATCACTTAACATCCCTAAATTTTAACTCACCCCAATGGTAGATTTACTCATCCATTAAGATGATTATAAATATAGTTTATTATTTTTATTATGATGGGTTAATAAGAGAAGAAAAATAATGGGATAAGAAATGATTTGTGCTACGAACACACACACACAAACTGTGATGAGAATAAAAAATAAAATTTCAATTGAATGAGGAAGAAAAATAAGTGAATGGGTTTAAAATTTGTTTCAAATATTTTATGATCACTAATATCTAATAATAGAGGTTGGATGATTAAAATAGAATATGAATAAGAAACTTTCACTAAAATAGAATTACAAAAACAACACTTATGAGATTACAAATGAAGAAAAGCACAAAAGTAAATGAAATCAAAGATAAGAGGAAGGTTATATCAAGTAAAAACTTGAGTTTGGAATGTAATCCTAGGAATTTGGAAGATCCTTGGTCGTTCCAATTTATCCTCCTCTATTCTTAAATTCCAACCTATTCTAAGGAGAGGAGGGGATGTATTAATAGCCAAAGTAGGTGGACTGTTTGCATTCCAAATCTAACCCTCCACTTTCATTTCCAATTTTTCCATACATACAGCTGAATATAAAGATATTATCTTCTTAAAAGTTGTATATAATAATGTTTTATGACTAATATCAAACTTTGGAGGCATTTGGAGTTATGGATCCAAAGTTATGGTGGTTCTCATAAACAATGTTAAACAATCCATTTCAATCCATGCGTTTTCGATGTCTGAAATGTGAATGGATTTTTGAAAAGTAATATGCCTTAAAATATTAATTCATTATTCAAAAATGTGGGAAAAATATATCACCACTTTCACATTCAAAATTCTCAGATTTATTGGATGTCTAGATCAGGAGAAAAGTCATGAATACTGTAATGATTTTAATTTCCGGCCCGAATGGTGGGATGAGTTTAAATGAATCAGATGGGCACCATGTTTTGGGATTGGGCATTGAAGTTTTTATCTAGTATTCCTTTGTATAATCAATAACAAACTCTATAGTATCATCAAATTTGGACTTTTGGATAGAGCCCAGTAATTCCATTATCATGGTTGATCCATTTTATTCATAGATTTTGTGGGCCTTCTTGTGTGGACCATATGGCCCTTCAAATTGAATAATTTTCCCAAGATCCCTTATAATGAAATGTTTTATATTGAAAGAGGAATCCTAAATAATAATAACCATGCAATTTGGATAAGTAGGTTTAGATTTGAAAATAAAATAGTAAACTGACATCAATTGGATTAATTCAAATAATGCTCAAAAATTACATTTAATATTCCAACATTAGTATTTCACACAAATTATGAAATTTTCATATAAAATTAGTAACAGGAGTATATAAAAAGTTATGAAAATATTAATAATATCAATTTCCCTATTCATTCCTATTTTCAGAAGGTTATACCAATAATGAGGCAGAGTATCATGCTCTCATCACAGGTCTCGAGCTGTCCCTAGAGATTAATGTTCCCCATTTTCATGTGAAAGGGGATTATGAGCTAGTCATCAAGAAGATCAATGGCATCTACTTTGTCGGGAATCTGGAGCTCGTACCTCTTTTAGAGCTTACTCATCAGATGATGGCCCAATTCCCTTCTCAGATAGAAGCTACTCATGTCCCACGATCGCAGAATGGTCAATTTGATGCCTTGGTCATCCTTTCTACATATCTTGTAGAGCCTCACTAAGATGATATGATTATCCATGTGGTACATTGAAGATTCATCACTCCTATAACCCCAGATGATGAAGATAACCAGTATGTAAGGCACCTTTCCATTGATTCCTCCAAATTGTGACCTCCAAGTCCCCTTGCCACAATATTCGAAGAGACCCCTGACTAGATGACTCCCTTTATCAGGTATCTCCAACACAGTAATCTCTCGATAGATTGAGCTAAACACGAGTGAGTCTATTGGAACGCAGTGCAGTTCACACTCCACAGTGGTCCTAGTCTTGAGAAGATCCTCTATAGATGTGGGTTTGATGGGATTGTCCTCTATTTCATTCATGTAGATGATATTTCTTAGGTTATGCAGAAAGTCCATGATGGTTCTTGCAGATCTAATTAGGTAGGGCTGAAGCTCTCACATCAGATCCAATAATTAGTCTAATTTTGGCCCACCATGGTCCATGACTGTATCATGTTTTCCAAGAGGTTCCATGTGTACTATATCCATGATAATTTTGTGCATCATTCACCAGATACTTTCCATACTACCAAGTACTTTTTTCCCTTTGCGGCATAGGGACTCGATGACATGGGACCATATCCACCAGTAGTATCTCACCAGCATAGGTTCATCCAGACCACTACAGATTTCTTTTCCAAGTGGGTATAGGCAGTTCTTCTCATGGAAGTTAAGTCTCTTTCCATTGTTGACTTTGTGAGATCCAATATCATCCACCAATTTAGATTCCCTCATTCCATCCTCACTAATAATGGTACCAGCTTTTGATCATTGGAGCTGAAGAAACTGTATGCCAAGTACAATATCCATTCTAATTACACCTCTCTCTATCATGCATGAGAAAATGGGTAGATCAAGGCATTCAACATAACCCAATCTAATATCTTGCAGAAGATGGTTGGTTAAAACAAGCAGAGTTGTCATGAAAAACTCCCCAACGCTCTCTGGGATTACCGGATGATGACTCATAATTCCACCTAGGTGATTCCAGATTCCCTGGTGTATGGAACAAAGGAATTCCAGACCATCGAGATTTAGTTACCATCACTTATCATAGTTTTCTATGATCAGAAGACATCAGAAAAGGTAGCAGAAGTCTGTCTGGATAAACTGGAATCCCTTAAAGAGAATAGGCTCTGAGCCTTGCACAATCTAGAGTGACATCAAAACAAGATAGCCAGAGCGTTCAACAAGAAATTTCTTCTTCATTCATTACTTCAAGGTGACATGGTATTGTACCTAAGAACACCAAATATACTCGGTAGGAGTCCGTTAATGTTTGAACCTAAGTGGGATGGACATTACATCATTCATAAGGTTTACCCCAATAGAACATACTCCCTAGTCACTATGGATGGTGAGCACATTACTCCTCCCACAAATTCCAAATTCTTCAATAACAATTTCACTTAAGAATAACTACTTTTGTACTCACCACATGACATTAAACTGCATGATTAGTCTGGGATAAAGGACAAAAAACCACCCAACACTCTTCCCACCTGATGATAAATTGAAAAATTGTTTGATCTCTACGACCTTAAACTGAGGTCATTTGTCATCCTCACCACAAGACATTAAACTATACATGTTCATCCATGCCCCTAATTTTGGCCTCCATCATTTTTCATATCTAAAATGACCCCATAATGGCTGGGTCACACACCACCTTAGCTCACATATCATTATGGGCCAACACCCTGAAAGATTCTAGATGGCATTATGAGATAGGTCTCACATTGTGAATACAGTCAGTAGATGCCCCTCACTTACCTATTTTCATTCTAGGTCACATGATATGGGTACTATGTTGTCACCATGGTTAATAGTTATCCTATATTGTTATCTCCATCTCCATGGTCTTCCAAATATCGGGCACGGTGATTCACCCTTTTCTGCTCTACTTTCCCATGCACATGACATTAAATTGTGCATCTGTGGTCTGAGCTCTAGGACTTTATACTAAGATCATTTGAATTCATACCTCATGATGTTAAACTTCATGGAATTTCAATAAATTTTTTTATCTTGACACTCATCCTTATGAGATATGTAAGAACATCCAAACATTTCATATTTAGTTCCAGCCCTGGGTTCACTTTCCCATTTTCCCTGAAATCTTTTTTGGAAGCATGTGATGAGGTACAAACTCATATGTCCCTATTCAATTTGGATTTACAAATAGATACACCGCATGATTTCCTTAGTAATCTTTCCCCTTCATCTATTTCCTTACCACATGATGTTAAACTGTATGAAATTCGTGAACTATATATGGTTTGATTCCCATAATCATGAGATATGTAAGAATGCCCGACTATTTTGTCTTCAGGTCCAGTCCTAAATTTCCCCATCTAAGGTCCCCCCTAAAAGCATGTGGTGTGATGAGGCCTCTTTGTTCTTCATTCACATTGGGTTTTCAACAACTGCACCATGTTCCTCCCTTGAGAATACCCTATTACCATTACATCCTTACGGTATGACTTTAAATTGCACGGTATTTCAAAAACTATGTGTGTATTATTTCCCATCCTTATGGGATATGTAGGAACTCCTGGATATATTGTCTTCAGGTCCAGCCCCAGTCTTTAGAAACCTTTTATTTCTCTTGGACACTTTTCCTAAGTTCTTTCGGGGTTATATGGTGTGGTTTGGACTTATTCTAACATTCATGTTAGGTTTATAACTACCACGCCACATACCTCTCCTGAGAACTCTCCATTCTCATGTCCCATGAACATGAAATTAAACTGGGCATTTATAGTTAAATCTCTTTAACCATGAACTAAGATCTTTTATGTCCTTGTAACATGATGTTAAACTGCATGGCATTTCAATAACTATGTGTGGCTTCATTCCCATCCTCACGGGATGCGTAGGAACAACCATACATATCGTATTTGGGTCTAGCCCCATGTCCATCATCTTTTTTGGCCCCTTGTCCTGAGATATCTATTGGAAGTGCATGGTGTCATGGGACTTATTTGTCCTCATTCATGTCGAGTTTACAAATACTGTGTCATGTGTCCCCTTCAAAGATCTCCTGTTCCAACTTCATCCTTATTACATGACGTTAAACTGCATGGATTTCGAGAACTACATGTGGCTTGATTCCCATCCATATGGGATATGATGAATACCCAGACATTTCATATTTGGGTCCATCCCCAGGTCCTTAAATCTTTTCTAGCCTCTTGGCCTAACCCCCCCCCCCCCCTTAGGATTTTGTGTGGTGTGGTGTGTACTTTTCTTTTCCCCATTCACATTAGGTATTCTTTATCATGCCATTCATATTCCATTTAGAACCTTGTTCTTCCACATGCGTCTAAACCATATAACGTTAAACTATGCTGCCTGGTCCCACATGAATTTAAAATGTTTTGTCTTTTCTGTATGATGTTAAACTGCATGGGTTGGACCCATCATATGAACTCAAACTGTAACACTATCATACTGACCACACGATGAAAAAATTGAAAGGAATTTTGGTTTCCTCTCTTGAGAGGGCATCGTGTCTGGCATATCAGTCATCCACCATGCTATTTTTAAAGGTGTACATATAGCTTGATTCCTGTGGTGATGCCCAAATTTTCCATTATGGGTCTATTGCTTCAAAAAAACACATCCACACTAAAAAAAGAACTATGTGTGTATGTATTCTCATATTAATGGGATACATAGGAACGCCCAGGCATTTTGTCTTCGGGCCCACCCCAAGTACCTCAAATCCTTCCTTCTTTCCAGCCCCTTGGCCAAAACAATGTTTGAAGCATGTGGTGTGGAGTGGACTTATTGGGTCCTCAATCACGTCAGGTTTATAATATCCATACCATTTACTTCCCTTCGGGGATCTCCCTCCCATGTTTCCTCATCCTTAAAACATGGCGTTAAACTACACGACATTCAAGAACTACATGTGGCTTGATTCCCATCTTTATGGGATACATAGGAATTCTTGGACATGTTGTCCTCAGGTCCAGTCTTAGGATCTTCTATTACTTCTCTAGAACCCTTGGCCTGGTTTCTCTTCTAGAATCATGTATGGTGTGGTATTTGGACTTCTTTGGTTCTTATTCACATTGTGTTATTATTCCATTCCATACACTTTTCTCTCTTGAGAAACCTATACACCTCACATATTTATCACATGATGAAAAAATATATGGAAATCAAGAACTACATGTGTCTTGATTCCCATCCTCATGTGATATATAGGAACACCCAAACATTTCCTCTTTGGGTTTAGCCCTAGGTTCATCAATCTATTTCACTCATTTTACTTCACTCGCCTCATCGATTCATTCGCCCTTAACTGGACCCCTCAGCCCTTTTTATACCTCACCAAAATTCTTAGATGAACTATGGTTTAGAAATTAGAGTGTTGGATTTTTCATGGACATGATTTCATCCATTGCCATGCTTCACATCTTCCTTTATTTGGGTTTCCATCACCTTTCACATCTGAAAGGACCCCTGGACGGTATGGATGCTCAGTCTTATAGATCACATACCATTCTAGTCCAAAATCCCAAAGGATTTAGAATGACATTATGAGATAGAACCCATGTAGAAAATTTGGTCAATGATCAACCACCTTTTTTGTTCCCATTTCAAGTCACATGATATGAATACTATGTTACAAACACGGTCAACAGTAATCCACCATCGTTATGCCTCCCCCATTATTCCCTAAATATTGGTCTCATGATTCACATCCCTTACCAATCCATCATGTTCAAGTGGAATTTTGACTCCCTTTGTGTTATCCCTCTATTCACCTTTTTGCATTAAAAGGAAAAATCTGCATCCTGGGGTCATCTTCAACTCCACATCATCTCCCCCTAATGATTATTCCATGGGTTGTAAAGATATTCTCCACCCTTTTTCTCACATCGAGCATATATCACTTGGGATTAGGGACTTGGGTAAGGTTTATGCTTGCATGTAAGAACCACACTTCCTTTCAGTCCGAACTCGATGACATTAAACTAGGATCTCTGGTCCCTTAGTCCCGGCATCATGAATTTAAACTATTTTCATTCTTTTGGAAATATTTGGTGTGGTGTGGACTATATTTTCCCCATCTTTATCAGGTTTCTTCATGACACCACATAACATATTTTCACTTAATGAATCTTTCCATTTTGGTTTGAGCTCTACGACCATGAACAAAGATATCTTACGTCCTTATAGTATGAAGTTAAACTACTTTTTCTTCTTCCAGGTTGTGTGATAATAACTACCCAACCCAATGATGTATTCATTAAAGAAGGCATTATCCCTCTAGAATTGGAATTTTTCTATGTTGTCTTTAAGAACTATGTATGTCTTGATTCTCACTCTTGTGAGATACATATTGACACCCGAGAACTTGGCCTTCAGGTCCAACCACATATTTGTGAACCTTGATTGTCTCCCTATTTTCGGTCTGGGTCCTTTCTTATCAGAAATGTCTGATCTGGTATGGATTTTTTCTATCCAACCCATGTTGGGTTTGCCCCGTGGTGTTATGACACACCTCTCCACACCTTACGATCAAAACTCTATGACCTTAAACTATGAGTTTTGGTCATAAATTCCCTCCATTATGACTTTGAATCGGATGTATTCTTTCAGAAGTGTGTGGTGTGGGGTGTACTTTTTTGTCCTCATTCACGTCAGGATTATAATAACCACACCACACACCCCCTTGAAGATCTCCTTATATTATTCATCCTTACTACATGACAATAAATTAAACAAGAATATCCCACACACATGAAATTGAATTGGACACCTTACGGTCCGAGCTCTACAACCTTAAACTATTATTCATAACATCCATGTTTGTGCGATGTTAAACTGCATAACAATTATGATATTCCTATTTAAAAGAGGATATCACTTCCTTTTGGTATTGGACACCATCCAGACCACCTACAAGAACTATGGGTGGCTTTATTCCCATATTTATGGGATACTTAGTGATGCCCAAACTTCTTTTCTGTGGCCCATTCGCAACCACTTTTTCCTCCCAGACCACTTCTAGCTAGGGTTATCCCAAACTAATGTGGTGTGGTGTGTAATTATTTGTTCCTCATTCAAGTTGGGTTTATAATAACCATTCCATTTACTTCCATAGATATTACCACTCTTTTCTCCCATCATACATGATTCTTAAACTGAATGGGTGGTGTTCGTGTTGTGAACATTCTTTCACTTGGGGTTTTCATTATCTTTCACATCTAAAGGGACCCCCTAAACGGCATGGATTCTAGGCCTCAGTGATCTCCTACCGTCTTGGGACAACATCCTAATGGATTTTTAACAACATTATGAGATAGGTTCTATGTAGAAAATTTGGTCATCGCTCCACCCTCATTTGTTTGTTCCCATTATAGGCTAACGCAAAATGGATGTTTTGTTTTGAACACAGCCAATAGTTTTACATAATCATCACACCACTCCCATTACGTCCCAAATATCATATGTTCTAAATATCATGTTTAATGCCCCTTTCTGTTTTACAAATCCTCGACACACCCGGTATTCTAACTCTGTGCATTCGCATGCGTCGAGTATGAATGATTGTTTTTCTTGGATTTTTCCCACCTGACATTTCATTTCCATTGTTTCATGATATTGTTAGATGGGGAAGTCCCGAAAACTCTATTTTTTCACACACTGAGCATGGATCATATAGGCTTAGGGATTGTGGTGGGGTAATATCCATATACAGGACAATGTGACTTGTTGTTCCTACCATACGAACATAAACTACAACACTATCATCCTTACCACATTATGATAAATGGTGTGCTTATCATACATACTTACATGATGTAAAACTATAGACTATATTAGGTCCTCACCAGAGAGGTCCCTCCCAGAAGTTGGTCTGATCTCGATTTAGACTGATATACACACCTCATGTACTTTTATCATGGTGGATTAATTTCAAGAGTGTTGGAATATATTCAAACATATCATCACTCCACCCCATACTTAGTGTGTCCCTTATTTGGATACTCATTCCCATTAATGTCTAAAGGAACCCCCTAATGGTTAGGATGCTAAGCCTTAAGGCTTGCCTATCATCATGGGATAACGTTCTGAAGGACATCGGATGACACTTTGAGTGTGACCCTATGTTTTTTAATGTAGTCAGCGGTTGGACCTCATTTGTTTATTCCCATTTTAGGCCAATGTAATGCATATGTAATTTTTCAAATTTGGTCAACAGTTATCCTCCATCGTCATGTCATCCTCAGTGTATTCTAAATTTTGGGTATTGTAAATCATATTCATAATTACCATTTGTTCATATTTACTCAAACACCCATGAAGTTATCCCACTCTTGTGTTAGAGCTTATTGGGAGAGGGAATTTTGGCTATTTTGAGAATTCTAATCTCTAACCATCCCTCCCCCCCTTTCTTCTCAGAAACTCATAGTGGTCATTAGTACCCTGAATTTCTGGTGATTGGTTGGTGCTCTTGTATTAAAGGGAAATAGTCATGTAGTCATCCCTTGTTTCTCACACCAGGCACGACCCACGTGAGTTTAGTCATTGATCGTTGGATATTTCATATATATGATTGAGATGTAATAATCAAAGCAGATAACGGGACTCATGCACGCAACCAAAATAAATAATAAAGCATAAAAGTTTGTTTGTGAGTTTTCAAAAAATGCATCCCCATGGATTAACCCCTCTGATAAATGGGTTGACTTATTGAATGTAGCATCCCAGCTCCACTAATCTCTATCTTGTGACATTCAGGATTTGTTGTCTCTTGTTAAGCACTCGCCCCTCTTCGATAATAATGGGGAGTAGTTCATCAGCCCTGATATGTTCCTGATCCTCATCATCTTAGATAAAAACCATCTCTTGGGATGCTCACCTCATCTGTTCCTTGGCCTCCATCAACTATTCCTTCAATCGTGGTATGAGTTTCGATTGTGCATCAAGGAAAGCAGAATGTTTTTTCACCATCACCATCAAGAGTTGGATCTATTGTTTAGTGTCCTGATGTTTCTTGATATTGACAGACATTCTCCACTTCCAACCAATTTTGAGGTCATGATAGTGTCCTTGTATCTTCTCTTCCATATAATCTCATATGAGCATATGAGGGTGTTGGGTATTCACTCCTCCAGTGCATAGTTCACATAACTGGGAATGAAGTCTCCCCATATGGTTTATCCACACTTCTTGTGGGGTCTCCTTGATTATTCTCTTGATCAGTTTCCAATATCGTCAATGTAAGTCCTTGCTATCTTATTCATCAGAGGAAATCTCATCCCATTCCTCTGGGTTGACAGGTTTTTATACTAGGAATTCCTCTATAAATTCATCATTAGGGTCTTCTTCGGGTGTCCTATCGGATTGGTTGGGTTCTATGTCATTGGGATGATACTCCACCAAATTCCACCTCGATAATCTCAGGTTCTATCCCACCAACAGTCCTATCTATTTCCATGATTGCTTTAGTCTAGTCAACATGGGTGTCTGATTCCATGATGATCAGTGTTCCCCTTAGAAAAGGAGTGCTAGGTGCCCCAACCATCCTCTCTAGGGTGGCCCACACTTTTGAAGAACTGTGCATGTAGAAATACACATATGTCAGTTTTCCTAGTCCAATGAACAATTGTTATGGATTATACGAAGGATAGGACTTATAGAGATCAAATAATTGGTCTCACCCTTGATCTTCTACAATCGAAATCTCAGGATGTGGCCCCCAATACATGGTTGCGAACTCCAAAGACTCTAAGAGAACAACCCTAGATGTCACAGCCCTTCTATATTCTGCAATCACCATTGTCCCAGGTGTAGACCCTGAAGCTATGTCTGTTATCGAGCAGGAATAGGTTTTATATTTGAGGTTCTCCTACATAGGGAAAATTTCAATTGAGAAATAATACATGATCTGAATGGGGTCCATAGTGGAATGGTTCAGGGTTTACCTTAAGAGCCTTATAAAACTCCTCCTTTTCTGAGGTTTTATCTTTTACTTCCCCTAAAGGGCTCCCTCTTCTAGCCTCTTCCCCCCAAGGGGATTCTTCTGATTCTTTGGGTAAGGGGAATCACTCCATCAACTAAGTAGTGGAAAACTGTGGTGGGACTGTTTGGTTAAGAAGTAATTTCACATGGTCTGTCATTGGAGGTGGAGTACCCCGATAGTGCACAATGTCCTCTAGCTCGATGGTGTATCACTCCCCTTCCCCGTGAGACACCAGAAAGTTGTACTTGGCATGGCCGATCTCTAAAAAATCTATCCTAAGATTGTTAAAGTAGTTCCACATCTGTGAAGGGCTAAGGAATTTTTTGTTGATGTCCCAAGTATCCCAATAATTCAGAAAATAATCGTCGTCAAGAATTTCTATGTGGCATATCCGCTTCCTAAGAACCTGAGTGGATATCTTGCGGAACCCCTTGGGTGGCCTCCCTTCCTGTCAGCTCTACACATCTAGGACCTCCGGGTCTGCCACTACTGCTTGACTCCCACTCAGTGCAGGTTATATAGTTATTTGATTCATCAATACTGAATCCCCACTATCACAACTTGTTCTTTTCAATTTCTATCCTCTGCCTCGAGGTTTATGAGGCACCCCATCACCAGTACAGATAGTTCTTCACTTCAACATTTCCCTTGGGTAGGATACCTCCTAGCTCTTGGCATATTCCTTGACTAGCCGGTAGAAATATGTGGGTGGAGGAAGCTCATTCTACATTTTCTCATCCTCCCATGTGAACATGAGCCACATCTTCTACATCATACATGCATGGTCTTCATGGCATACTCCCATGTAGACTTGTAGGGTCAACCTCTTCATGAACCGGAACTACCTCGCAATGCAGTGCGGGGTGAATGACTTGAATATAGGCTCATGATCAATCTGTACCATTAGAAATCCACCCTAGAAGTCCATGAGATAGAAATGATGGTCCCAAGATCCCTACCCATCATCATTAAATACATTTGTTGGCAACAAAAATGGATGGAAGTTGAATTAATCCACTTTACAAACTCTGTTTAGCACCAGTAGTGGAGTAATCTAGGCCGGAAATCTCTCCACCACATTCAAATGGTCAGAAGTCTAATCTAGGAGGGGAAATAGGGTTCAGATATTCATAAATGCCCATGTGTGCCGCTATCCATCCATAAAAAAGATAGTGCGGTCCACACACCCTATATTTCTTCTTTCCCTCACTAATGTGCCACAACACCTTGTATATCTTGACCATCACTGGGATCTCCAAGTTTAAATTCACCCCCATCACAAGTATGGGTTCCATAATGAATGTGCTTGTTTTCACACTCGTGTTCATTTCCTTGACCAATAACATTCTGCCACAGATAAGCGTAGAGATAAACCCAGCTAGCCTAACCACCTATTATTGCCCAGTGCTGGCATGGTACCCCCATAGCTTCCATTGGATATCCTCTAGGGTTCTCTAATAGGAATTCTCTTTAATACTCTAGGCTCCCTTTGGAAAGGTGGTAGGCCTAACCGGTAGCTTCCTGGGTTCCTCCACCCCTTCAGCGGCATGATTTTGTGGGAATTTTATGAAACACCTAAACCACAACTTAAAGTGGGCATACCTCACCTACTTATTTTCCTTACCCATCACTAGATCCATCAGTGCCTTTTCTAGCCACAACATCATCTTCAAATCCTCCCATGTGTCCTCCTAAGGGAGGAACTTGTCATACATCACCCCTAGGATTGGAATCCCTGAGATCTTATGAAAGTCCCAAAGGAAGATGTCGACCACCCCATGGTGAAGATGAAAAGTGTTGGTCCTCAGAGACCACCTTCTTAGCAACTCTGGAATCATATGTTTTGGCTAATGAATGTGGAATTGGGAGGCCCACACAGATACATACATCCCAACTCACTTCGTCTCTACCTCAAATTCCTCACTGGATGCACAAACCCAGTAAGACCTATCCTAGTCCTCTATGATGTTTTTTCCCTATTTTAGGTCCCAATAGTTGGTCCACATCTTCTATAGATTCCCTAAATATGTCTTGAAGATGTTATGGTACTGTGGGGGAGATCCCTCTTGCTATAGTGATTTCCTTTCAATGTTTTTGACATGATTGTACATATAGTCGGAATTAACAGGTGTGTGATCCTCCCATGTATGACAGTCGGCATCCCTAAACCACTGGCACTAACAAGGAATAATCCTAAACTAGTAACCTGTTTTCCCTACTTGCTTCAGGGATGAGAAATCCATCCCTTAGACCAAATCTATATAGTGGTAGTCTCTTGCAAAGAGGATAGTTATTTTGGATTTCTAATAGGATCTCCACTAGGGATTCATGATCTGAATGGATTCCCACATATTCAATGATTCCCAAATTATCCCCCATCTCTTCCCTTTAGGAAAAATCTACAAGGAACCCCCCCCCCCCCCCGAGAAGCTTCTTGGTTGGCCATTTTGTACAAAGACTTCAGTATTTTTTTAGATCACAAAGCTCAACCGCAAATCTAGATCGTAGAGCTCAGTCGCATAGTTCTACTGTAGAGCTAGAAAACACAACTCACAGAGCACACTATCATAGATTCTATGGAATCTTTGTGCATTACAGAGTAAAAATAACCTGATTCACAAGAGAGCAATCATAGAGTATGAGTAGCTTCATATAAAGAGTGTGAAAGAATGAAGATGCAGAAACAAGTGAAAAGAAGGAGGGGTCTTCATCCTCTATTTATAGGTGATGACCCTGAGCTTCACGGCGCACCCCTCCATGGTGAGATTTGTGGTGAAATCCACCGAGGAAAGCTTCATGGCACTCTTAGCCCACACTTTGTGCACCTTCATCACATTCCCACTTTTTGATCAGCCTAAATTTTGGCGATCTACCCTTAGAATCCAACCCTCATTTTCTCTTTACCTCTAATTATGATGGGGCATTTTTTGGTGCCAAAATACTTGTGTTGGTAAAAATAAGAAAAGGACACTAAATGGTGCCAATGGGGTTGCTTCACGATTCACCCTCATAAACCCCTCTCGTACCGCATCTAGATCAAAGCTGAGGCCTTCTCTACACCCATCATAGAGAAAAGTGGTGGTCGACTCCATGTGTATAAAGAACTTGACAGAAGTCTGCATGCCCCGGAGGTAAGGACGATAAACTCCATGAGTCCTTTGAAATTGATGGAAGCCTCTACGGCCGCAGAAAAGAGAATGAAGGAAGCCTCTACACCATAGAGGTTATTATGGTCGACTTCACAACTCTGAGAAACGTGATGAAATTTCCCTCTGATGGAAGAGTGAAATTTACATCGCAGAGCACCATCAGAGCATCATGCCCCCATGGATCCTATAAATACCTAGCTTCCCTCCATTACAAAAGATCAAGACCCCGACTATTCATCTTTTGAATTCCCAAATCACAAAGTGTTCTTTTCTCTGCAAACCAACCTTGAAAATAAATCATATGAGGTACTTAAGCATTGATAAAACCATTTTCCTTTGCTCGTATCTACCCTTGTTTGAAGAAGGGATTCCCTTTTTGAATCCTATTAACTATCACAATGGAAGGAGACCCCTTCGGGTACTTGGGATTTCATAATGCACCTAGACTCTATGAAGCACCATTCAAGAACATGTGAACTCTATTCCTAGGTTGAGTCACTATGATTTGTGAAGCCCTCTCCTTTGAAGATCCCTATCCTCTACAATACATGTGCTCTATGAACCCTTATTCTCTGTGAACCCTATTCTCTACGAACCCCTATTCTCTATGATCCCTATGCTCTACGAACCCCTTGTGCTCTGGGAATACCTATGCCCTATGAGAACCTGAGCTCTATGAATCCATATACTCTATAAGCCCCTATCCTTTTTGAGCCCCTGAACTTTGTAAGTCCCCTCTCTATGAACCCTCTTTCTTCACGAACCCCTTTTCTGTGCATCCCTCCAGGCATGTACAAAGTGATTTTAAAGTCCCCTCTCTGTGAACCCTCTTTCTTCATGACCCTAATTAGTATGGAATGAAGAAACTAAACTATAGATATTCCATGGAACATAACATAACAACATATATTTTAATTTTAAATTCAATTAGAATTTGTCTTTATCTTTACAAGTATAAGTGATAACCTCTTTCTATGGAATCTTATAACTACTAATAAGATTGATGTTTTTTTCATCCCTGGTATTTATAATATATGCCTCCATACAACCATACTAGTATTCATAATATTATCCATCAAATATAGTTTTTTAACTCGAATTTATATTTTCTATCAACAAAACGGTTATTCCTACCATGAAAAATAGATCTACTCTCTTCTAACATTGTTTGTGTAGAAAAACTATAAATGTTTTTGATGAAATGAATAGTAAGCTCTATTTCCAAGTTTTGTCTCAGTAAGGTTGGGTTAATAAAAAACTACAATAGGGGGTAAATTTTAGTCACAAATCTAGATAAAAATTATTTAATCCTCCCAAGTAAGTCATATTGAAGTTATACTCTCTGGACTATTAGAGTAATGAAAAATGTAAATATATTTGAAAGAATAAAATTTTAAATTTTAAAAATATTTATAAATGTTAGAAAATAGAATATGTCACAGGATTTAACTGATTGAATGTTAGGAAAAATAACTAATATACAATATATATGTTAAATTTTAAAATAGTCGAAATATGAACAAACGATGGAGCTAAGTTTGATAATCCTTAAACCCCTAAAATTATATTATTATAAAAAAACACAATTTTTATGAAATTTTTAAGGAGGATCAGTAACATGATCTAATGTATCAAAGCCCAAACCAAGAGCATCATTGACTTAACCAGTTTGAAGGTATAATCTCGTTATAAGAAAATTATTCAACTAAATATCAGCTGAAGGTTGCTCAAACCCTGAGCTTATATTTATTCCCCTTGATCTCCCAAATGTCTTCACAAGGACTCTAAAAAACTTTAAATTTTTGGAATATATCATATTCTAACACCAAAATCCCATCTATCACACCAGATCACAAATAAGATTGTCTCTAGCTCTTGAACCTCATCAACCTCACAGAGTTAAAAATTTCAATGATTATAAAAAAATAATGACTTTTACAAATAAACATTACACAGTTATAAGATCCTAGTGAAACACACCAAAACATAAAATTAATTTGAAACTCTCTTGAAAAAAATATGGCCCAAGCATCAAAATCATTAAGAGTTATTTCAGTAAATTCAAATCACATTTTCCTCAAATCATTTGTTTTCATTTATAAATAATTCCACAAAATCTCTATGTCACTTCATGTTCTTTAGGTTTATTTGTAACTACATCAGAATAATTACTCCATATTTTTCTAGATGTAGTGCAGTTCCATTATAATGGTATAACATACATTTTCAATGTTTCATATCTTAGATAAACTTTTAACATCACCAAAACATAAAATATTGTAACATAGAAAACTGAAACAAACATTAAGTCAGGTCAAATTCTCAAAAAAGTGTATTTTGATTTTCAAAAAAAATTATAGATGATTCATTTGAATCAACAACATTTTAAGTACATGATTTTTAATAACCACATGGATTATGATGAGGAGTGTTGTATTTATTTTAAAATTTTAAAGAACATAATAGATAATAATAAGAGTTAAATTGCGGAGTAAATTCAATTATTAAGGAATGGTAAATATCAAGGATAATTTTTTAATGTAAGATGAATGGGATATGTTTCAAAATTTTACAATATGGAACAAATGGTGCATCTATATTTACTTATGGAACTAAACACAAAATGATATTGGGATTGTAGGTGATTATTCCTAATTTTGTAAGATAAATGTATTTACATAAGTAATGATGTTGAGTAACAATTAAAGATGATGGTAGTTTTATGGCTGTATGGTGATGGATATTTCAGGAGGTTGTAATGACTAATGATTGTTGAGATAAAATTAAGTGTGTTTCTAAGAAAAGTGATGAAGGTTGATGAAATCACTATCAACTACATGGTTTTTTGGATTTAGTGATAATATAACATTGTTTTCACAAAGTATGAAAAACTAATGTTGAAAATTGAACTACACTGGGTTAAAGTTGAAGGAGTTGAATCATTGGATGATGTTTTTACAAAATTTCCTAGATAAACACTCAAAAGATAAGTTATACGGATGACACACTCAAGGAAAATTAAAAATGAATGGGAGCAATGAGTCTCAATTATTTATAAGGTGAGTGGAATATGGTAATCCGAAATGAATCCGAAAGATAATAAATGAGTTAAAATAATCATTCAGAAGATATGCTGACAAATTTGTGGAAGTTAAGTTGCGGATACAGACTGTGTGTATCTAGAAGTAAAAACATGAGGTTGTTTAAAAAGGCTTTGAGACAATCCTTTAAGAATCACTTGATGTTAAGGTGTCCATAAGGTATAATAATTTATGAATACGTAAAAATAAAAAATATTATGTTAGTATGTAAGATATTTTTCAATCACCAGTTACTTTATAAGAATATTTTAATATATATATATATATACAATACATAATATTCTTACTATTGTGGATAATAGATATGTGGAAAAGGTAAAAACCAAATATTATGAATAAAATAAAATCTAATTAGAAATTTTCTAAGTATTAGAGACCCACTATGAAGCATAAAAGTAAATTGGGGTAATGTTAAGGTTAACAAGTTAACAAAATTTGAGATTTTTAAGATATTTCAGGAGATATTCTAGAGGCTAATTCAGATTATTCTATATTAATTTTTCAATGTAACAGACATTATGGGGATTTTATAGTGAATAGATATTCAATATGAGATGAATTTATAAACTCATAAGAATCTTAAGGTCGATCTTGAGTGTGTTCCAAAATTGAATTTGTGAAGCTAAATTAAAAAAAATTAATATTTTGAAGCTGAAGATCAAGTGTTGAAGTTGTAAGTAATATTAATTACTTTGGTTGATGTAAATACAAATCATCAATGTAAAAAAATATTAATTGACTGATCTAATTACTGAAGGAGTTGAGGATTCATTCATAAAAGAGAATAAATTTTCTAATTCATTGTTATGGAAGATGGATCTTGAGCTGAACTTGAAATGTGTTTCAAGTTGAATAATATACATAAGTCTAGATGATTGAAATTTCTGAAGCTAAATAGGTTTAGGTATGTAAAATACGAGTTAATTAGAATATTTAGATGATTAAATGTTAATGTGATTATAAGTTGAGCTTATTGGTAGCTGGAAAGCTAATATTTCATAAGCAACAATTTAGATGATGTGTTTGAGATATAGAAGAATAACACTATATTAAAAATAGATATGTCACATTAATTTAATAGATATAAAGTTTGAAGAAGATTTGAAGAGGGGAAGAACTGAAAGTGAAAGAAAAATGAAGTAGATTTTAGAGTAATGTTAAGTCTATAGAAGTTAAAGAACTAGAATCACTACTAGAATATTGGGCTTTGAAGCCCCCTAACACTAGTGACCACCAAAGGTGGTCACTGCTCTTTTTAAAAAAAATTAAGGGCTTCGGAGCCCCCCCCCCCCCCCCCCGTTACCCTCGACCTAGCCCCCCCCCCCCCCCCCCAGTCGCCCTCGATCCCCCCCCCATTGCTGCCCTCCCCGCGCATCATCCCCCGCCGCCCTGCCTCGCCCTCTGGGCGTCGTCCCCCGCCGCCCTCCCTCGCCATCCGGGAGCCGTCCCCCGCCATCCCCGTTGCCTCCCTCCACCCTCCGCCCACGTCGGCCTCCGCCCTCCGCGCGCCCTCCGCCCTCGTCCCTCCCGCTCTGGCCGCCCTCCGCCCTCCAGCCATCCTCTGCTCCCCTCCGGCGTCCCTCTTCCCTCTGGCCTCCGCCCTTCAGCCTCTGCCCTCTGCCCTCCAGCCTCCGCCCCCTCTGTCTCCTACCCCTTGGCCCTCCGGCCTCTTCCCTCAGCCCTCCACCCCCTCGGCCCTCCCCCCCCCCCCCCCCCACCCCGGACAGCCCCTGCACCCTGGACAGCCCCCGCACCACGGATAGCCTCCCCGCACCCCGGACACCCCTCCCCGCACCCCGGACATCCCCCCCACACTAGACACCCCCACCCCCCCCCCCCCCCCCTCATTGCCTGTCCCCGTCCCCTCACCGCCTCCTCTCCTCCGGCTCCCCGCCGTCGCTGCCACCCGTCCCCTCCCTCGCCGCACTGCCTTTGGCTCCATCTCCCCTTCACTGCCTCTCCTCTCCCTCACAGAACCGCCTTCGGCTCCCCTCCCTTCTAGGTTTTTATCACAATCAGGTATCACATGGGCTTTCACTTACATTATTATTTTATCAATGGTTCATAAACAAATTATTAGTTTTTATTTTAAATATAGTTGATTTTAAAAATGAAAATGTAATAAGTATTGTGTAAATGTTTGTTATACAGATATTATTATGGATAAGAGTTGGATTGATCTTCCAAATCGAACCTCTAGAGAATATTTCAATGGAATTATGCAGTTTATTGACTTCACCAGAGGATTTGAAAGTGACTATATTAGTTTTACATGTAGAAAATGTACTAACAGATATCAATTAACATGAGATACTGTGAGGGAGCACCTATTCTTTAATGGATTTATGAAAAATTATAAGAGTTGGACTCGTCATGGAGAATAATATGTCCGTTGTCAAAATACGGATGCAGCTCTGATGGATGTTGATGGAAGTATGAATGATCCAATGCATGAAATGCTTACTGAAATGGTACGTGGGTTTGATCCTAAAGGCATTAACATCTAGAATCTTGAGACCGGTGAGATAAATCTTCGCTCTGGTGCAGATCGTGATTTGAGGAGGTTTTATGAAGCACTTAATGATGCGAAAATAGAATAATTTCCTAGATGTACTTCTTATAATTAACTGTAATTTATCGTGGAGTTGTTGCATTTGAAGACTTTGAATAATTGGTCATACACATCATTCGACATGCTTTTGGTGTTATTGAAATAGGTTCTTCCTATCAATGCTAAGATTCCCGAGTCGTATTACCATGCTCGTAAGCTTACAGAGAACTTAGGTTTTACATATGAGACCATAGATTCATGTGCAAACAACTGTATGTTGTTTAGAATGGAAACCGCCCATTTGGATATTTTTATGGTTTGTGGTGCTTCCAGGTGGAAAGAGAACAGGGGAAATCAGAATCATCTAACTCAGATTGCGATACAGGGGAAACCAATTCCCATAAAGAAAATGTTTTACTTTCCCCTTAAACCGAGGTTGAAAAGATTTTTTATGTCATCTAAAGTTTCTAATTTAATGAGATGGCATACAGAAAGAGTTTATGAAAGTGATATGTTAACCCACCTGGAAGACTCTCATGCATGGAAGGATTTTGATAAGAGACATCCCGACTTTTCTAAATATGTTCGTAATGTTCGATTGGGATTGGCAGCAGATGGTTTCAATCCATTCCAGTCTATGGTTGGTGCAACTCATAGCACATGTCCAGTGGTGTTGGTTCCATATAATATTCCTCTATGGCTTTGTATAAAGAAACAATTTATATTACTTTCCACTCTTATCTATGGACCTAAAAGTCTGGGGGATAAGATTGATGTTTACCTTCAGCCATTGATTGATGAGTTGAATAAATTTTTGGGCAATGGTGTGATGACTTATAACTATGAAATGAATGAAATGTTCAATCTGCAGGATTCTTTATTATGGACAATCAATGACTTCCCAGCTTATGCAAATTTATCATGCTGGAGTACGAAAGGGGAATTTTCTTTCCCTTGTTGCAATAAAAGTAAAAAATCTGTATGGCTTATGCATTCCAAAAAATGGGCATACATGGGTCACAGACATTTTCTCCCCCCTCAGCACAGGTTCAGAAAGGACAGATTGGAATTTGATGGTTCTAGAGATTTCATCCCATCACCAAAGATCATGACAGGAGTCGAAATGTTATCGCAGATTGAGGAAGAAAACATCCGCATGGTATATGAAATTCAGGATTTGGTGGCTCCTCCGGTACGTAATATTCTAGCTGTGGGTAGGCAGTGCAGTCACAATTGGAAAAAGAAAATTATTTTTTATAGTCTTCTGTATTAGAAAACTAACATGCTGAGGCATAATTTGGATGTCATGCACATTGAAAAAAATGTTTGTGATAACATATTGTGGACCATTTTAGGTGTGAGTGGAAAATCAAAGGACCATGTTAATGCACGTCGTGAATTGGAAGAAATGGGTTTAAGGAAATAGTTGAATTTACAGTTAGCTGAGGGAAACAAGGCATATATGCCTGCTGCATAGTATACAATGACTACAAAGGAGAAAGAGACACTTCTTTCCATTTTGAAGATGCTCAAGGTGACTGATGGTTACTCTTCTAATATTTCAAAGTATGTGAATCTGACGAGCAAGACATTGAAATGGTTTAAAATTCATGACAATCACATACTACTTCAGCAGTTGATTCCAATCGCAATTTGTGATTGTTTATCCCCCAATGTTGTTCATCCATTGATTGAGATGTGTAATTTTTTTAGATATCTTTGTTTTAGAAATCAACGAATGGGAGATTTAAAAAGTTTACAGGACCGAATTTTACTTACGCTTTGTCACTTTGAGAAACTATTCCCCCCTCATTTTTTGATGTTATGGTCCACTTGACAGTGCACCTAACTGGTGAAGTAATGGCTGTTGGTCCATTGAAATTTAGGTGGATGTATCCTATTGAGAGGTATTTGAGTACATTGAAACGATTTGTACGCAACAGAGCTCATCCAGAGGCATCAAAAGCCAATGGTTATTTGATGGGTGAGTGTACTACTTTTTGTGCAGAATATCTTACGGATGTTGAAACAAAATTAGATAATCCCTCTCAGATTCAGGATGGTCCAGTTGGAGAAGAAACCACATATGACATGGACAACATCGAGTGGATACAAGTGCATTGATATATCTTGTTCAATACTCCATCAGTTGCACCATTAATGCAGTAAGTATCTTATCACTTTTATTGTTTAAATTTTACATGTTTTGTTTGCATAAGTTGATCATTTAAACATTGCGTTATCATTTGAAGGAAACGCATTAATGAGATAAAAGAAGAGATGTATCGTGCGACTGAGTTGCAAATTCAACAGTCTCATTATGCGTCATTTCATGATTGGTTCAAGGATTATGTACGTATAAATTGATTTTCATTATGATTGAAGTATTATACTAATTTCTTTCTTTATATATCATTATTGAATTCTATGAATTATGTAGGTTCATAAGCTGAGGGAGTTAGGGGAGCCCATGCTAACTGAAGAATTTATCCAACTGGCTGAGGGTCCATCTATAACAGCTCGTCATTATAAATCTATAGATGTTAATGGTTTTCAATTTCGCATTAAAGATGTTGACGAAAAACGAGCAACACAAAAAAGTGGAATCGGTTTTCCGTTTGTCGATTCTGTTTATTACTATGGTCAATTGATAGAATTCATTGAAGTTGTATACACCCATGGGTTAAAGTACATATTGTTAAAGAGTAATTGGTTTGATACAGTGCGTGGATGTAAAGTCGATCAATATCAGTTTTCATTCACAACTAATTGGTTATGCATTGATTGGTTTTTTACATAATTTGTATATCTGTTTTGTGAACTTTCTGATTTTTTAAAATTCATTCACAACTAATTATTCAATACCTTTTTGTTTGATTAACAACTGTACAAGTTTGATTTTTTTTTAAAACAATCCAATTTATCATTTGGACACTTTGGATAGTCCCCTTACTAATGTTTTCCATGACTGTAGGCATGTCAGGGGAAGAGGCATAAGTTCCACATCAACTATCTGAGGCATCTACATCTCAGGGTCAAGGTATGTTGTAATTTCATTGTCTCTATTTTTTATGTAATTAATAACAATATATATATTTATAACATATGTCAATTTTTATATAAAATTTTTTTCAACAGGATCAGACTCGACTGCTTCTTCCTCTCGTAGGAGAGGCCCTGGTCGTGGCATATTATCATGTAATTTCGACAAGACTTTTGATGTTTCATTTGATGAGGTATTTCATCCTGTGGGATGGAATTCACCTGTATTTATTAATCAGTTGGGTCATATCATATGTGATCCACATCGATTTCCATTGACCACGTGTGACTGGGCTTCTATCCCTCAAGACACATTAGATCGTCTTTGGAGGGAGGTTCAGGTAAGAAGACCATTTTACATTATTCCCTATGTATAACCAACAATAACATATGTGATTTGTTTCTTTAATAGTAAAATTTGAAAGTATGTCCCGATGAGTTTCGGCCAGTGTGTATGAGAAAATGTCATAAGATGTGGAAATACTATAAAGGCAAAGTCAAGAGGGACCACTAGGTACCAAATGTGGGTGCCCCAGAAATTCTAGAAAAATTCCTGAGAGGGGTCCTCCCAACTCAGTGGAGTGATTTAGTTGTATATTGGTCTACTGAGGGTGTTGTGGTTTGTATATTTATTTTGGTATATATATTTTCAAGAATGTGTGATTTGTTTGAAATTTGAATGAATTGAATGTAGGAGGTGTCAACACGCCATTATGAGAATCAAGCGTTGCAGGGACCACCTCACAGGCTCGGGACTCGTCATGTGTCTCAGCTCCGACATGAGGTATTTATTATTCATTTTTTAATTTTTTTAATTAATACGGTTTTTTGTTTATATTCTATTCATATACAGTTGCGGGAGCAAGGTGCACCAACTAATAAAATGTCGGTGTGGATGAGGACTCGTGATCGCAATGATCCAGAGGCTGCAACATTGATAGTAAGTGCTTGTACTCATTACCAATACTTGCATAAAATCTGTATATTAATATATGTATATATAATTAAATATTTCACAGGCTCAATTTGAAGCTGAATTAGAACATCTGCCAGAGGACCAGCGACAGCTTCCCATGTGAAGGGATGAGATCTTTCATCGCATTATTAGTCGGGATGGGCATGCATATAGTTTGACCTATAGAACAGGGATTCCTCGTTCTGTAGTGTCACGCACTGCGGTTGTCGGTCCTGCTATTGCTCAGATGACACAACGGTTGTTAGATTTCGAGGCACGGTTGCATGATTCCAAGGAGGTAAATGCGCAATTGATCGCTGAGGTTAGATCACTGCGGCAATATGTGCATCCAGGTGATGGTGCAGGGGATCAGATGATGCAGGTTTATACTGTATTTATTTATTTAATTTATATTATTTTTGTAATGAAAATATTCATAATGTTTTTTTGTTGTAGGCCCCTGACCCACCTGATGGAGGTAGTAGTCATGACCACTCATGACGCATCATATTGACGAGGTGTGTTTCTGCTTTTAATGGTGGGGTTGTTATTGATATTTATGTTTGGTTTCTAGTGATTTTTTTTTTGTGATTTGGGGGTATCATGTGTGGTTTGGCCTCATGCAGTGTTTGTGTGCACGAATTCAGAAGTAACCATGAAACTGATTAATGATTTGGATATTTTTTGTTCATTTAATTTTCAATGTTTATAATTTCATGTTCTATAATATTTTTGAAAAAAAACATATGATTCCTAATGTAAACCAATAAACTTGTTTTTGATGAATGAGCTGAGTTCACTATTTGTAGTCTCTGGCCTACCTTAGACAGCCCTCCCCGCACTCCGGACATCCATCCCCGCACCCCAGACAGCACCCCCCCCCCCCCCCCGCACCCCGGACATACCCCCCCCCCCCCACCCCGGACAGCCCCCCCGCACGCCGGGCAGCCCTCCCCGCACGTCGGGCAACACTCCCCGCACCCCGGACAGCCCTCTCGCACCCCGGACAGCCCTCCCCGCACTCCAGACAGCCCTCCCCGCACCCCGGACAACCCGCCCTCACCCCGGACAGGCCCCCCGCACCCCGGACAGCACCCCCCCCCCCCCCCCCCCCGCACCCCGGACAGGCCCCCCCGCACCCCGGACAGCCCCCCCGCACCCCGGACAGGCCTCCCTGCACTCCGGACAGCCCTCCCTGCACCCCTGACAGCCCTCCCACACCCCGTATAGGCCCCCCTCACTCCAGAAAGTACTCCCCGCACCTCAGAAAGGCCCCCCGCACCCCGGATAGCCCCCCCCCCCCCCCCCCCACCCCCCACCCCGGACAGCCCTCCCCGCACCCCGGATAGCCCTCCCGCACCTCGGACAGCCTTCCCCGCACCCCGGACAGCCCCCTCGCACTCCGAACAGCCTCCCCGCACCCCGGACAGCCCTCCCCGCAACCCGGACAGGCTCCCCGCACCCCGGACAGCCCCTCCCCGCACCCCAGACAACCCCTCCCTGCACCCTGGACATCACTCCCCGCACCCCGGACAGGCCCCCCGCACCCCGAACATCCCCCCCCCCCCCCCCCCGCACCCCGAACAGCCCTCCCCGCACCCCGAATATCCCCCCACCCCTACGCCCCGGACAGCCCCCCCCCCCCCCCCCCGCACCCCAGACAGCCCTCCCTGCACCCCGGACGGCCCGCCCCGCACACCGGACAGCCCCCCACCCCAGACAACCCTCCCCGCACCCTAGATAGCCCCCCCCCCCCCCCCCCCGCACCCCGTACAGCCGTTGTGTGATTTTTGAAATGGTCGGGCAGACGACACGTCAATCGGAGGTGTCGTTTGACCGCGGTGACCGGAAACGTGTTTCTGGTGTCATAAAACACCACAAATGGCGTGAGATGGTCGAATTCGGAGAAAACGTGCTCCGAATGACCTGAAACCACACAAAAATATTAGTAATAATATTCGTGACATGTAGGAGGAGACGGCAGGCCCATCAGACGTGTGGTGCGCGCGGTACGACCGATTGTGTCGTTTTCAGCAGCTCGGTGCGCGCTAAAACGGAGCATTGGGGGGTCAAAACCACCCAAAAGACCTCAGAATTCCATGAAACCGTACGATAACAGCCTTTGTGTGATTTTTGAAATGGTCGGGCAGACGGCACGTCAATCGGAGGGGTCGTTTGACCGCGGTGACCGGAAATGCGTTTACGGTGTCAAAAAACACCAGAAACGGCGTGAGACAGTAGAATTCAGAGCAAACGTGCTCCGAATGACTTGAAACCACACGAAAACATTAGGAATAATATTCATGACGTGTAAGAGGAGAGGGAACACCCATCTGACGTGCGGTGCGTGCGGTATGACCGATTTTGTCGTTTTCAGCAGCTCGGTGCGTGCTAAAATGGCGCGTTGGGGGGTCAAAAACCACCTGAATGACATCGGAATGCCATGAAACCGTACGAAAACAGCCTTTGTGTGATTTTTGAAATGGTCGGGCAGACGGCACGTCAATTGGAGGTGTCGTTTGACCGCGGTGACCAGAAATGCATTTCTGGTGTCATAAAACACCAGTAACGGCGTGAGACGGTCGTATTCGGAGAAAACGTGCTCCGAATTACCTGAAACCACACAAAAACATTAGGAATATTATTCGTGACGTGTAGGAAGAGACGTAACGCCCATCGGACCTGCGGTGCGTGCAGTACAGCCGATTGTGTCATTTTCAGCAGCATGGCGCGCACTAAAATGGCGCGTTGGGGGGTCAAAACCACCCAAACAACCTCGGAATGCCATGAAATCGTACGACAACAACCTTTGTGTGATTTTTGAAATGTTTGGGTAGATAGCACGTCAATCAGAGGTTTCGTTTGACCGCGGTGACCGGAAAAGAGTTTCTGGTGTCATAAAACACCAGAAACGGCATGAGACGGTCGAATTCGGAGCAAACGTGCTTCGAATGACCTGAAACCACACGAAAACATTAGGAATATTATTCGTGACGTGTAAGAGGAGATGGCCTGCCCATCGGACGTGCGGTGCGTGCGGTACGGCCGATTGTGTCGTTTTCAGCAGCTTGGTGCGCGCTAAAATGGCGTGTTGGGGGGTCAAAACCACCCTAACGACCTCGGAATTCCATTAAACCATACGACAACAGCCGTTGTGTGAATTTTGAAATGGTCGTGTAGATGGAATGTCAATCAGAGGTGTTTTTTGACCGCAGTGACCGGAAACGCGTTTCTGGTGTCATAAAACACCAGAAACGGCATGTGACAGTCGAATTCGGAGAAAACGTGCTCCGAATGACCTGAAACCACACGAAAACATTAGGAATATAATTCATGAAGTTTAGGAGGAGACGGAATTCCCATCAGAAGTGTGGTGCGCACAGTACGGCCGATTGTGTCGTTTTCAGCAGCTCGGGGAGCGCTAAAATGGCGCGTTGGGGGGTCAAAACCACCCGAACGACCTCGGAATGCCATGAAACCGTGCGAAAACAGCCCTTGTGTAAATTGTGAAATGTTCGTGTAGACGGTACGTCAATCGGAGGTGTCGTTTGACCGTGGTTACTGGAAATGTGTTTCTGGTGTCATAAAACACCAGAAACGGCGTAAGACGGTCGAATTCGGAGAAAACGTGCTCCTAATGACCTGAAATCACACGAAAACATTGGTAATATTATACATGACGTGTAAGAGGAGACGGAAGTCCCATCGGACGTGCGGTGCATGCGGTACGGTCCATTATGTCGTTTTCAGCAGCTCGGCGCGCGCTAAAATGGCGCGTTGGGGGGTCAAAACCACCCGAACGACCTCAGAATGCCATGAAACCATACGAAAACAGTCATTGTGTGATTTGTGAAATGTTCGGGTAGACATCACATCAATCGAAGGTGTCGTTTGACCACGGTGACCGGAAACGTGTTTCCGGTGTCATAAAACACCAAAAACGGCGTGAGACCGTCGAATTCGGGGCAAACGTGCTCCGAATGACCTGAAACCACACACGAAAACATTAGAAATAATATTTGTGACGTGTAGAAGGAGATGGAATGCCCATCGGATGTGCGGTGCATGGTACGGCCGATTGTGTCGTTTTCAGTAGCTCAGCGCGCGCTAAAATGGCGTGTTGGGGGGTCAAAACCCCTCAAATGACCTCGGAATGCCATTAAACCGTACGACAACAGCTGTTGTGTGAATTGTGAAACGATCGTGTAGAAGGCACGTCAATCGGAGGTGTCGTTTGACCGCGGTGACCAAAAACGCGTTTTTGGTGTTATAAAACACCAAAAACGGCGTGATACGGTTGAATTCGGAGAAAACATGCTGCGAATGACCTGAAACCACATTAAAACATTACTAATATTATTCGTGACATGTAGGAGGAAACCGCACGCCCATCTTACATGCGGTGCGCGCGGTACAGACGATTGTGTCGTTTTCAGCAGCTCGGCGCGTGCTAAAATGGCGTGTTGGGGGTCGAAACCATCCGAACGACCTTAGAATTCCATGAAACCGTACGAAAACAGCCGCTTTGTGAATTTTGAAATGTTTGTGTAGACAGAATGTCAATCGGAGGTGTTGTTTGACCACGGTGACCGGAAACGTGTTTCCGGTGTCATAAAACACCAGAAACAGCTTGAGACTGTTGAATTCAAAGAAAACGTGCTCCGAATGACCTGAAACCACACAAAAACATTAGGAATATTATTCTTGGCGTGTATGAGAAGACGGCAGGCCCATCGGACGTGCGGTGCGCGCGGTACGGCCGATTTTGTCGTTTTCAGCAGCTCGGCGCGCGCTAAAATGTCGCGTTGGGGGGTAAAAACCACCCGAACGACCTCAGAATTCCGTGAAACCGTACAAAAACAGTCGTTGTGTAATTTTTGAAATTTTCAGGTAGAAAACACATCAATCAGAGGTGTCGTTTGACCGCGGTGACCAGAAACGCGTTTCTGGTGTCATAAAACACCAGAAACGGCGTGAGACGGTTGAATTCGGAGCAAACGTGCTCTGAATGACCTGAAACCACACGAAAACATTAGGAATATTATTCGTGACATTTAGGAGGAGACGGAATGCCCATCGGACGTGCGGTCCGCGCGGTACGGCCGATTGTGTCGTTTTCAGCAGCTCGGTGCGCGCTAAAATGGCGCGTTGGGGGGTCAAAACCACCCGAACGACCTCGGAATGACATTAAACCGTACGACAATATACGTTGTGTGAATTTTGAAATGGTCGTGTAGACGGCATGTCAATCGGAGGTGTTGTTTGACCGCGGTGACCGGAAACGCGTTTCCGATGTTATAAAACACCAGAAACGGCATGTGACGGTCGAATTCAGAGCAAACGTGCACCGAATGACCTGAAACCACATGAAAAAATTAGGAATATAATTTTTAATGTGTAGGAGGATATTTAATTCCCATCAGAATTGTGGTGCATGCGGTACGGCCGATTGTGTCGTTTTCAGCAGCTCGGGGAGAGCTAAAATGGCGTGTTGGGGGATCAAAACCACCCGAACGACCTTGGAATGCCATGAAATCGTACGACAATAGCCGTTGTGTAAATTTTGAAATTTTCGTGTATACGGAACGTCAATCGGAGGTGTCGTTTGACCGCGGTGACCAGAAACGCGTTTCTGGTGTCATAAAACACAAGAAACGGCGTGAGACGGTCGAATTCAGTGAAAACGTGCTCCTAATGACCTGAAACCATAAGAAAATATTAGGAATATTATTCATGATGTGTAGGAGGAGACGGTAGGCCCATCGGACGTGCGGTGCGTGTGGTACGGCTGATTGTGTCGTTTTCAGCAGCTCGGCGCGCGCTAAAATGGCGCGTTGGGGGGTCAAACCCACCCGAATGACCTCGGAATGCCATGAAACCGTACGACAACAACCGTTGTGTGATTTTTGAAAACAGCGTGAGACGGTCGCATTTGGATAAAACGTGCTCTGAATGACCTGAAACCACACGAAAACATTTGGAATATTATTTGTGACGTTTAGGAGGAGACGGCAGGCCCATCGGACGTGTGGTGCACGCAATACGGCCGATTGTGTCGTTTTCAACAACTCGGCGCGCGCTAAAATGGGGCGTTGGGGGGTCAGAACCACTCGAATGACCTCGGAATGCAACGAAACAGTACGAAAACAGCCTTTGTGTGATTTGTTAAATGGTCAGGCAGACGGCATGTCAATCGTAGGTGTCGTTTGACCGCGGTGACCGGAAACGCGTTTCCGGTGTCATAAAACACCAAAAACGGTGTGAGATGGTCGAATTAGGAGAAAACGTGATCCAAATGACCTGAAACCACACGAAAACATTAGGAATGTTATTCGTGACGTGTAGGAGGAGACGGAATGCCCATCGGACGTGCATTGCGCACGGTACGACCGATTGTGTCGTTTTCAGCAGCTCGGTGTGCGCTAAAATGGCGCGTTGGGGGGTCAAAACCACCCGAGTGACCTTGGAATGGCATAAAACCGTACGACAACAGTCGTTGTGTGATTTTTGAAATGGTCATCGAGATGGAATGTCAATCGGAGGTGTTGTTTGACAGTGGTGACTGGAAACGCGTTTCCGGTGTCATAAAACACCAATAACGGTGTGAGACGGTCGAATTCGGAGAAAACATGCTCCGAATGACATGAAACCACACAAAAACATTAGTAATTTTATCCGTGACGTGTAGGATGAGACTGCAAGCCCCTAGGACATGTGGTGCGCACGGTACGGCCAATTATGTCATTTTCAGCAGCTCGACGCATGCTAAAATGGCGAGTTGGGGGGGTCAAAACCACTCGAACAACCTCAGAATTCCATGAAACTGTACAAAAACATCCATTGTGTGATTTTTGAAATGGTCGGGCGGAAGGTACATCAATCGGAGGTGTTGTTTGACCGCGGTGACCGGAAACGCATTTCTGGTGTCATAAAACAGCAAAACGGCGTAAGATGGTCGAATTCGGAGCAAACGTGCTCCGAATGACCTGAAATGATATAATTTATTAAATTGGGGGTTTTAAATTATTATAAAACCATGATTTGATGTCAGATTTAATTTTATTATATGTATATAATAACTGAATAATTATGCCCAATTTACGTTTGTTTTGTTTTGTTGTTTTTTTGTCTTATTGTAGGTTTATTGAAGCAGAAGATTGAAATGGATGGACCTGCTCGAAACGTTGAATCACATTTATCATTTATTATTTATGACGATCTTGTTGTTTATGCTGTTTGAAATTGTTTTCCATTTTTTATGATTTTTACCTAGTTTTATCTCTGATTTTGCACCGTGAAGAAAAAAACACAATTCGTACATTTCATTAAAAAAATGAAAAATATTTTATTTATTATTATATATATATATATATTTCTTTAATATATATATATATATATATTAAAATATTTAAAACATATTATATATATATATATTTAAAATATTTTATTTAATAATATATATATATATATATTTTCCTTAATATATATATATATTATTTAATAAATATATATATATATATATATTTCTTTCAGTAGGAATTTTTTTTAAAAAAAAAATTTCCCAGGGTAGCAACCACCAAAGGAGGTCGCTATAGTGTTCCTGCCGGGCAAAATTAGCGACCGCCAATGGCGGTCACTAATGGTGCCCGGCAGGCAGCCTATAGCGACCGACAAGCAGTCACTTAAGGCTGGAATTTTGGCCACCTATAGTGACCGCCATTGGCGGTCGCTATTGGCCTACAGAGACGAAGCTAAAGCGACCGCCAATGGTGGTCGCTAAAGCCCGATTTTTTAGTAGTGAATATTTTAGGAGAGTTCGCATAACATTTATATGGTTTCAAAGTTAAATAGAATATTTTTTATGGACATAAAGATAAAAATTGTGAAATTGAAATCATTATTTGAGCCTAGTTTTGAGGAATCCTTTAAGATTTTTGATACTGAAATTTGTAAGAGCAATGACGAAGTTAGACTCTTGTAAGAACCCAGATCTTCATTTCATGTATGGATCTTGATTTTAGGTGTTTTGGGGAAAAGGGTGGGGATTTAATGTTTTAAGGAGTACACACCGTGTACTTAGGAGTACACATCGTGTACCCAGTTTCCATGGGTAGTTGTGTACTAGACCTATAACGGCCAAGTACATGGTCGTGTGGGGTGACCTGAAGACTGCCTAAAGTGGAGTCTAGTTAAGGCATGTACACAACTTGTACATTAAAATAACATGTCATGTGATTTTCTTTTTTTAGTTAAATCGGACCGAGTTCATGTCTAACCACCAAAAATACCTTCTTCTAGCCTTGTTTCATCCAGGAGAGATGGGAATCACCAAATCTTCTTCGAGCCCCTGAACTGTCATCCGTCTTTTGAATGAAACACCGTCGATTGTGTTGGAATCACCTGGGTATGTTTTTCTATATTCTAGAGCATCTCCTCTTGTTTTCTCCTCCTTTGTGAGTTATTCAAGGTTGAACATTTTTTACATTCTTGTAGATATACGACATTTTAGGTCAAATCAAAGGTTGAGATTCAACAATATCGATCATACAACGTTGAGGTCAGTGGTTTGTTCCTTTATGTAGCTTTCTTTGAGTTATATGTTCAAAAAGTTCAAAATACCCTAGTTTAGGGTATTGGATGTTTTGGAAATAAAACCTTGATGATGCCTGCTTTTTTTTTGTTGCAAGAGTAGGGGTTGTTGATTTTGAATTAGGTTTATTATCTTTCTTATGGATGTGTTCTCCCATGCTTGTTAATATTGACCATTTGGGACTATAACTGGTTGTTAGGCGGTTACAATTTCTATTCCTAGTGTTGTTTGTATGGAGTTGATATTATATGACATTATAGTGATGTGATTTTTAGTTTTTTAGCCAAGTAGTATTTTGAGATTTACTTTGGATATTGGATATCATTTTTGCACAATTCTATTACACAGCACTGTGGGAACTTGGTGTAGTGAGACCATAGGGGGGAATGGTTGCTGAGGGATTCCCCAGAGTGTATGTTACCCTTCATGTTGCGAGACCATAGGGTGATTAATGTTGAGTGCTCTCTCAAATTTTCTTTAGTATATTTTTACGAGACCACATGGTGAATTGGGCTTTGAGTTCTTCCTCAGAGAGTCTATAGTTACCGTTAAAAGATTGCAGGAGGAATTGATGGTCAGTGCTTCCTCATAGAGTCCTTTTCTAAGATGAACCAGAGGTGTTAGACTCTGAGAACTTCTTAGAGGGTTTCTTATGTTTTATTGGTTGAATAATTGGTAAATTTAAATGAATATAGTTAAAACTATAAGATTTTTTACTTTGATTACTTCCTTGTTTATTACTTCATTTTTTATATTTACCTGCTATATATATTCACCGATAGTTAGGAACATGTCTTTTGGTGGTTTCATACTGGGATTAATCTTACACCTATTTAGGTTATGCTTTTGGGCCCAAACATATTATATTTTTTCAGGTATAGATAAGGGCAATATACCTTCTACATCAAGTACTTGATCGATGTTGAGTTGGAGATTATGGGACCAAGCTGAGGCTTGAGATGCTACTAGAGTTTATTTGTTTTCTTGTACCTGGTTTAGTAATTTATTACAACATTGTGACTTGTTTGGCCGCCTTCCTAGACATATGTGACATTCATAATTTATATATGTTCTCCAGTTGTTTATGTACTTTTAGTCATCCACTGTTTACTTATTGTGTGGTATTACTACTTTTTCTACTATTATTTTTTTGTTTCTACTGTGTTACTCTACCAATGAGAAAATAGTTTCCCCACTATCACACCCAAACCCCTAGCTGCTATTCAACAGCCTCTGTCATTCTAGGAAATTCACTTGAGGCCATGTGACCAACCGAGTATGGGGAACCTTTGGGCAGCACCCAAAACCAGGACGTTACAAAGTTGTATAAAAGGGATTATTTCTTATTTGACTTATTTTTTGGATCCTATAGATAGGGATAGGATGTAATAGGTTTTTGGTAATAAGTTATGCTTGGGAGTAGCTAACTCTTGTACAAGGAAAATCCAAGTTTCCTAGATTATTGCAATTTTGTGGCTTTGCAATTGTTACAGTTGACTTGATTTCACCATTGGGTGATACACATGTTTTGTGCTATTATGATTTGTATCATTGAGGTTCTATTTTTTTTACCCAATGAAATGATGGTTTTCCATCTCATGCATCATATAAAAACATAATAGGGATCAAATATCTTGCAATATTGTCATGCCATTTAGGGTGCATTACTGATTGCATGTTGTTGTGATGGATGTTGTGCAAGATATGAATATTGTTGTGATAGATGACTTGATATAATACATGTTATTTTATGGGCTGTTACTGCTATGTAAAGTTTTTTTGGTATGAATTCCAAACTTTGGTCCTATAGGTGTTATGGGACCTCATGGATCGGAATTTGGTGGATTATGTGATTGATTGTAATGTTATACCATGTAATATACATGAATATGATGCCATGATTTGATTCATGGGGATTATGGGCCCCCGTGGATCATAATTTGGAACTTTAATATTTGTCTCAGTGTTTTATGGGGTTTTAAGTAGTTTCTAAGGCTTACTGTCTGGAAAAACCCATAATACACGGTGTGTAATGATGAATACACACCATGTATCTTTCTGTTTGGGAAGGAAATGTTTTTCTTAAGTACATGTCGTGTACTATATGTACACATCATGTACTCCTTGACTGTGCGACTAACTGTGTGGGTAGAGACACAGGGTTGGGAAATCTTTAGTGGAACACGCCGTGTACCGGATGTACATATCATGTTGTCGAGACAATGTGTCTAGTCCTGTGAATAACAACACGGATGGATTAAACTCATGTATTACACATCGTGTCCATCATGAACATGCAGTGTTGAGTCGACCATGTATCTAGTCGTGTGACCAATGACAAGGGTTGGTAAAATCCTTATAGTACACAATGTGTCTGGCCTAAACATTCCATGTAGTTTTTTTCTCATAGAACCGTGTCATTTAGCCGTGTAGAGGAACTCAGGAAGGGTGGAATGATTCAAGTACACTTCTTTTAAGAGGATAAAACAGTATGTGTATGGGGTGTTACGGGACCAGGGTTGGCAGAAGTACACACCCAAGTAAGGGATTAAGGGAACATGTTGTGTAGGGGTCATACACACCGTGTATCCTTGTTTTGAAAAAATTGAATGTTTTCTTTCTCTTATTATTTTTACAAATTTCTATGTTTCATTCCATGATAATATTGAACTAAGGTGCATGCTTGACATTTCAGATTCATGGAACCAAGACTTCCTTTGGTTGAAAGCCATATACAGGGTAGCGATCAGACACCGAAAATGGTAGATTAGGGACTACCAGCAGATCCTCCCATCGTGCATATCTTGGAACCTTCCATCATTCCGGATATAGGTTCTGTTGAACGGTTCTGAGAAGGATTTATGAGGTTTATAAAGACCTTACAGGGAGCACCACATCCTTCCCCATCTATGGTAGAGTTGACGTGGGTTTTTCAGTAGCAGCATCCTCCCACATTCTCAGGGGATGGAGGACCTCAGGATGTAGAGTCATAGTTAGAAGCAATGTAGTCTTTCTTCGAGCATCTGGAGATGCCTTCAAAGAGGAGGGTGAAACTCGCTACGTACATGCTTTGGAATTCCACCAAGAGATGGTGGGATGTGATATCACAGCCGGGACACCATCAAGTTATGTCTTGAGATGAGTTCCAGTTTACCTTCTATGATTACTTTAACCTGGAGACTTTGAGGGATGATTGAGCCTAATAGTTCATGAGTCTGGAAGAGGGTACTCTTTTAGTTAGGGATTATTCTTCTCGCTTCACAAATCCATAGAGATTCACACACATTCCAGGTGTGATGAGTTATTTATGGAAAGGAAGTATGAATATGGTCTCAGGAATAACATCTGATCTTAGGTGAACATCTTCAGGTTGACTTCCATCACTTGTATAGTCAACCAGGTGCTGATCAAAGAGTGTAACCTATGGGATTTTGGATCTATGAGCTAGAGAGGATCGACAATTAGAATTGGTACCCCACCAACTCACAGTAGTAAGTTCCCTAGGGAGTCTATGCATAGAGATTTGAGTAGGTGAGATACTCCTTCAGGTATCTAGGTGGTATGCTACCAGTGCAGGAAGAGTGGCAATACGAGGCCACATTTATCAAGAGACTTATTTTAGTTCCGATATTGTGGAAATATGGGTCATCTTCAGCATTTATGTTATATTTTCTCACTATAAGCTAGTGATAGGGGTTCTGTTTTGACGCCTCATGCCGGAGCAGGACCACCAGTCCCACATTAGTCTTGGAACTAGAGTTCGTCCAGCCATTTGGGCTGAGGTTGAGGTCATGGATGTCATGGTCAAACACAAGGCTTTCGACAGTCGTAGGGTAAAACAACTTAGGGGTCACATATATCTTTATAGGGTTGTAGCGTAGGTTAGGATTTTTCGATAGAGAAGACTTAGTATTAGCAGGATCTCGGACCCTCTATAGTTATAGGTACAATTCTAGTTACCTTGATTTTAGCTTCTTCACTTTTCGATATAGGTGCTTCCCATAGTTTCATATCAATTGATGTTGTGGAGATCCTTGGGCTCTGTATCTTTAATTATGTTGATATCTTGATGTTAGACACTCCATTGGGAACTATAATAGCAAGTGTGCATTAGTGAAAGGAGTGCCCTCTTGAGGTCGGCGGGTGTCACTTCTTATGGGACCTTTATGTCTTAGAGATTACGTGCTATGATGGAAATTTCTAAATGGACTGGTAGGTTCCCTTCTAGGTTTTAATCAATTTCTATAGTTGTAGGGTGAGTTTCACATCACTAGAGGGTGGGTCATTTTGACATAAGGGCAAATGGGATGTCCAGATGAGCAGGGATGGACCTGAGAATTATGGGTTGGGAGGAGTTATAGCCCAAATTTCTAGTCTATATCTGAATGACCAGGGGACATCACGGATGGACTTTCCTCTAGTGGTGGATCGTTTTATATATTTCTTTCTAGAGGACTTTTCAGGTTTTCCTCCAGAGTGAGAGGTGGATTTCTCAATTGAGCTTGTTCTAGGAGTGGCACTAGTGTTCATTCCACACTATAGGATGGCTTCACTAGAGTTACAGGAGCTCAAGAAGCAGTTAGAGGAATTACAGGCAAATGGTTTCATATGACCCAGTACATCTACTTGGGGTTCACATGTCCTTTTTGCGAAGAAGGCATATGGTACCCTCACACTTTATGTGGATTGTCGGAAGCTAAACCAGTTGATGGTCAAGAACCAATATCCCTAGATGAGGATTTATGATCTCTTTGATCATCTTTGAGGATCCAGAGTGTTCTTGAAGATTGACTTGAGACCCAGTTATCATTAGTTGTGAGTTAGACCATAATTTATACCTCTTACAGCCTTTCGAAGTAGGTATGTTCAATACAAGTATGTGGTTATAATGTTCGGTCTCCAGAACTCACCTACAGTTTTCATGGAACTGATGACCCAAGTGTTTCATCCATACTTGGATTCTTTCATTGTAGTCTTCATGGATGGTATCTTGGTGTACTCTCATAATCGACATGCATGTGCCACACATCTTGAGATTGTTTTGAGTACACTAAGAGAGCATTAGTTATATGAAAAGATCTAAAAATTCCACTTTTTGATGGACCAGATTTACTTCTTGGGTCATGTCATCTCAGAGACAGGAGTATTAGTAGACCCAGAGAAAGTGAGGGTAGATGTTTCCTAGGAGTAGCTGAAGAATTTCATTGTGGTATGGAGTTTTCTAGGACTTTTTTGTTACTAAAGACATTTTATACAGGACTTTTCCCTCTTAGTAGCACCATTGACATGCCTGAATAAGAACGGTGTGAAGTACCTATGGAAAAATTCTTACAATTCATCCTTTTAGGAGTTGAAAGGGGGGTTTAATTCAAAACTGATACTAGTGTTTCTAGATTCAGGAAAGATTTATACTATTTTCTATGATGAATCATGTATTGGGCTGGGAGAAGTGCATATGTAGGGGGAAAGAGCCACCACGTATAGGTCTCATTAGTTGAGGCCACATGAGAGTAATTACCCAATGCATGATCTCGATTTGGCTGCATTTGTTCATGCCTTGAGCTGTTGGAGGCATTATCTGTTGGGAGAAAATTTTTTGGTTTTAACAAACCACAAAATCTCAAGTATATCTTTAACTAGCGTTACCTGAATTTGAGATAGTGAAGGTGGGTAGAGTACCTTCAGTCCTTTGATTTTGATCTTGCATACACACTTGGGAAAGGCAATGCAGTGGCTGATGCATTGAGCATGAGGACTCAGATACAGGTAGTTAAGGAGGCTAGTAGTGAGTGGAAGCTTATGGATATGTTCTCTAAGATGCACTTGGAGGTGCACAATAGACAGGGGCAGACATTTATTTCTTCTATTGTAACAACCCAAAATTTTGAATAAATTTTGTTTCCTAACGTTGTGTGTTATTTTATTTTATACTCAACAAAACTATTTCATTAAATAAAATGAGTATAATTAAAATAAGACCATTGGGTTTTGATTGTTATATGACCATTGGTCAATATGACCATTGGAAACTAAATGTTGCAATTATTGTCTATAAATACAAGTGATCTTGATTAATTAATATAGAAAGAAGATTTGATGGCCCCATCTATTAGTCTCGGGCCGATCTAAGCCCACTTGATAGAACTCGGGAAGGAGGTAGCACCTTGGGGCTTTGCTCTGGACCAAACCTAAGCTGAACTTCATCGTGTGAAGCTGGAACGGAATCGCCTTCACGAGAAGTTCAAGCTGATAGAAATCACTACTCGCGCAATGTTGGCTAAGCCTCCCCAAGATTCTATCACCCTAGCACACCTTACTCTTAGGTACTATTCTAGTGTTATAAGGGGCTATGTAACGAGACTATAACTTCCTTGTGTAATTCTTTGATTTAAATAAAATTTGTTATTTCTTCTTATGGTAAAGTTTGTGAATCTCAAGTGTCTGGATAAATATAGGATGTATATTATTGATGTATTTTGGAAAAGGGATATTTTAAAATATTTATGTAAACCTTAAATAATTAAAAATTTGTAATGATTTTCAATAAATGGTCTTCTACAGTTGTGTTCAGTATGAAATTTAGAGTCTAATAAGATCAATATAATTTTTGATGAATAGTAAATTATGAATAGTGATTTTACTCTTAGGATTAGTAATATGACAAAATGGATTAGTAATCTCACTTAAAGAAAGTATTAATATAATTTAGGCACCTTGATTAAGTAATGTGATTCAATAAAATAGGTAAATAACTATTTCTGAAATTATAGTCAAGTATTAGTTTTTTCAGGTGAATAGTGTTTTTTAATTAAAAATTGAATTAAAAATATTTAGAAAATTATTTTTATAAAATATAGTTCATATTTAAATTCTGAGCATCGATATTAGGTTAAGGTGAATTTTTGCGATTTTTCTGAAAAAGTTGAATTTTCGGTGAATAGTGAAAATACAATTTTAGAGTTTCGGGTGTTTAATGACATCATTAAGGATGTAATAATTATGAAATAATTATGGTCGACATATGAATAGTAATATAACATATAAGGTGTCCCAAGTGGCCAATACCGTGGGCAAATACCATGGGCAAGCCCATGGTTTTTCCAATACCACCAATGAGGTGTCCCTTGGCCATTAATGCCTTGTCCCTTCACTTCCCCTATAAATACCAAGCCATTATCTCATCCTTTACATTACAAAATCCTCCTCAAATAATTTATGGTCTCTTTACCTCCCAAGGAGTCCTCCCAAGGTTCCCTAAATCCTCCCAAGGTCCCAAACATCTAGATTTCGAAGTTACTCCTCAAGGTAAGGGATCCTACCTCTCTATTTATTTTCAAGTACTCTTGTTTATGTCATTTCTTTTAAGTACCATGTTATTATGTTGGGGGAGTTATTTTATATTAATATTAATTCCCTTTTCATGTTCATATGATGATATAACCCCTATTTCTCCCATCATTTCATTTTATGAATGTTTAAGTGGCGTCGTTAGGCTATCGAATTTTTGCAAGGGATTCCTTCACCATTCTCATTTTAAAAGTTCTATTTTCATGTCAAGTATTTAAAGTACATTTTTCCCATGTTGGGGTATGATATATATATTCATAATACTGTAATTTTATGTTCACATTATTATATACCCTATTTAATCTCATCAATTCATTTTTTTAAGTTTTAAGTGATGTCGTTAGGCTGCTGAATGTTTCATAAGAGAATCTTATTTTTGACTTCCTTTCACGTTTTTCATTTCATATGGTATGTTCTTAAAATTTCATTACCATGTTATTATATCCTTTATATTCTGTCCCTCTACTATTTTATGGATCATTTATGAGTGGTTGACCCATGTCCCTTCTCTTTTCAATGTTTTCTAAAACCCTGCAACATAGCCGTTATGCTGCCGAATTTTCGTCTCAAAATGTCTCTCTCCTTTTATAACATTCTTTTATTTTATAAAGTGAATAATAAAAACTCTTTATTATAAATGGGTATTCACATATATATAAAAATGTTATATTTTAAATTCTGGGATTTACATACATGATACCTACTTTCCTTTTCTGTGGGTTTAAGGTGACATAAAGATCACGTCTTTAAAGCAGTTTTTAAAATGTTATAACTATGAAATGAAACCAATTTATTTTATGCTATATGGGTTATTTATGAAATTATTGATGATGATATATTTGGCTCACATGATAATAAATACAAATTAAGGGTGCTCCCTGATAGAGCTCCAATGCATTGGGTAAAGACTTAATCTCTTGAGATGGCCATTTTAACGATACCTTGGTGAATAACCTTGGTAATTATTTTATGACGCCTTGGGGATGGACCTTGGTGAAATTGAAATGATTGTCTAAGTTAAATGTTATAGCCACATCTTCAAGTTATGAAACAAGTTATTCTTATTATGATATTCCTCATGATCTCTTTCTCATGCCTTAAAGTTATTTATCACGACTTTATTGATGTATCTCAAGTTCACATGTAAAATGTTTCCCTTGTTTCCCTTACTAGGCATTATGCTCACCCTTTACTTTGATGTATGTCCCCGGGTTATGAGATGCAGTAATGAACTTAGGATTAACAAGTATAAAGTGGCCTTTCAAGTGTTTAAGAAGAATTTTTTTAAGTTTTCATGTATTAAGTTCCTGGTTTCCAAGACACTAAACCTTAAAGATCCTCAGTTTTATATAATGTAATGAACTTTTATGTGATAAAAATGCAGGATTCTATTGTTGGTATCAAAGTATGGTTTAGTTATTTGTGGAAATTAGGATTTGAAAACTTTACAAGGTTTCTTAATGAAAATATTAAATATAGGAAAACATCCTTGTATTTTGGTGAAGTATTGAGTAAGTGGTTTCCAAATAAATAAATCCCTATATAGATATGAACAAGTAGAGGAGGCTATGGCACAGATGTACAAAGGGGTAAAACCCGAAAACACCACTTTGAGCTAGACTCGAATGGGAACTGGTGCATGATAACAGGCCTTGTTGCACGCTTGGTTACGACACTCCTGGGGGATATGTTTGGTTAATTACAAGATTTTTATGAATCATTATGAAGGAATTATAGAAAAATGTAATTGTTTAAGCCTGAAGTTTTAGGACATAAAATCATTTTTATTTAAAATACTCGTAAATTAAATATGTTTCTCATGAAGGATTTATTCTTTTAGAAATAGTACCCATCATCTAGGAATACATTGACATATTTCCTGAGGAGTTACCTGGACCTCCCCCATAAAGAGAGGTAGATTTCTCCATTGAACTCATGCCTGGATATCATCCGATGTCAAAGAACCCCTATAGGATAGAAAATGTGGAGCTAGAGAAATTAAAGAAACAACTCCAAGACCATTTGGAGAATGGGTTTATCCGACCAAGTGTGTATCCTTGGGGAGCACCAGTCCTCTTTGTAAAGAAGAAGGATGGATCGATGCAGCTGTACATTGATTATAGAGAACTGAATGGGATCACAATGAAGAACAAATACTCTCTTCCAAAAATTGATGACTTACTTGACGAACTTAGTGGGACTCAATTCTTCTCTAATATTGATCTTCATTCTAGTTATCATCAATTGAGGGTGAATAATGATGATATTCCAAAAAAATTGCCTTCCAATCAAGATATGGGAATTATGAGTTTGTTGTTATGCCCTTCGGACTGACTAATGCACCTGCTATTTTTATGGATCAAGAATAAGTTGATTTTGAAAAAATATGTTTTATCAAATGGAAATCCTTTTTATAGGAAAATTATTTGGTGATTAAATGATAAAGGTTATTTTGGACGACATTTTCTTTTTTGGAGTACTATATGCCTAAGGGAAATAAAATAATACAGGATTTAAATTGAGGAGGAATGGTTTTTTTTAAGAATTTATGTATTTTTTGTGGACATATGGTGATTTGGGTTATTTATGGAAAATGATGAACCTAGCATAGAGAATATGTGAATGGGTTAATTACACTTTAGTATGAGACTTTAATAGTAGTCGATGTTATTTGGAGATAAATGTTAAGATTTATTGGGGAAGAATATGTGATTAAATCCTTCTGAGTTTTGGGTTCCAATCTTAGTTTGGATTATTCTGAATAATTTTAAGGATGATTATGTATTGAATGGTCTTTTTGGAACTTTGGGTACTTTTGTTGAATTTTGGAGATTAATAGTCATATTTTTTTTATAAAGGATTATCCTTTTTGGGGATTATATGATCTCGTACTAACCTTTTTAGTTTTAGTTGAAGACTAAAGACAAGGGAAAAATATAGTTATACTTTTTTGGATTATATGATTCTCTAGAAGATGATTATTGTTCTTTTGATGAGGCCAAGTCTTTTTGAATGCTCATTTTTTGGAGAAAAGATTAGTCTTGGTGGAAACTTATTAGGGGATGAAACTCTACTTGAAGGTAAGTATATTTCCTTATGTTTTTATTCTATTTAGTGAATGAATTCCTCAAAATTATGAAAAGGAATGTAAAACAAAAACATTGTGGTATTACATTTCCTACTGGGTAATCAAACACTGTTTAACACATCTTATGTTCGTGATCTTCTTGTGGTTAATTTTCTCCAAATCATGTTTTCTATCACTCTCCATCAGAACATGACCCTTTGTTTTCTCTTCCATATCCATGGTTTCCTACACGGAATCTTAGTATGGGTTAACTCAGGTGACCTTTGTACTTTCCTTTCTTTCTTTTAAAGTAATATTTTTACTAAATCTTTTCCCGATGTGGGAATTTCAAAGAAATCTCCAAGACAAATTTTAAAATTGCGAGGATGCAATTTCTTAAGGGGTGAAGATTGTTTCGACCTGAAGTTTTGAATAAATTTTGTTTCCTAACTTTGTGTGTTATTTTATTTTATACTCAACACAACTATTTAATTAAATAAAATGAGTATAATTAAAATAATACCATTGGGTATTGACTGATATATGACTGTTGGTCAATATGACCATAGGAAACTAAATGTTGCAATTATTGTCTATAAATACAAGTGATCTTGATTAATTAATATAGAAAGAAGATTTGATGGCCCCATCCAGTAGCCTCGGGCCGATCAAATCCCATCTGACGGAACTCGGGAAAGAGGTAACACCTTTGGTCTTTGATCTGGACCAAACCCAAGCCGAACTTCATCGTGTGAAGATGGAACAGAATCACCTTCGCGAGAAGTTCAAGCTGATAGAAATCACTACTCGGGCAATGTTGGCCGAGCCGCCCCAAGATTCTATCACCCCAGCACACCTTACTCTTAGTTCCTATGCTGGTGTTATAAGGGGCTCTGTAACGAGATCGTAACTGCATTGTGTAATCCTTTGATTTAAATAAAAATTGTGATTTCTTCTTATGGTGAAGTTTGTGAATCAAGTGTCCGGATAAATATAGGATGTATATTATTGATGAATTTTGGAAAAAGGATATTTTAAAATATTTATGTAAACCTTAAATAATTAAAAATGTATAATGATTTTCAAAAAATGGTCATCTACAGTTGTGTCCAGTATGAAATTTAGAGTCTAATAAGATCGACTTAATTTTTGATGAATAGTGAATTATGAATAGTGATTTTACACATAAAATTAGTAATGTGACCAAATGGATTATTAATCTCACTTAAATAAATTATTAATATAATTTAGGCACCTTGATTAAGTAATATGATTCAATAAAATAGGTAAATAACTGTATCAGAAATTATTAGTCAAGTATTAGTTTTTTCAGGTGAATAGTGTTTTTTAATTAAAAATTAAATTAAAAAATTTAGAAAATTATTTTTATAAAATAGATTTCATATTTAAATTCAGAGCATCGATATTTGGTTAAGGTGAATTTTTGGGATTTTTCTGAGAAAGTTGAATTTTCGGTGAATAGTGAAAATACAGTTTTTGAGTTTCGGGTGTTTAATGACATCATTAAGGTTGTAATAATTATGAAATAATTCTGGTAGACTTATGAATAGTAATATAAGGTATTAGGTCTCCCAAGTGGCCAATACCATGGGAAAATACCATGGGAAAGCCCATGGTTTTTCCAATACCACCAATGAGGTCTCCCTTGGCCATTAATGCTTTGTCCCCTCACTTCCCCTATAAATACCAAGCCATTATCTCATCCTTTCCATTCCAAAATCATCCTAAACGAAGTTCTGGTCTCCTTATATCCCCAGGAGTCCTCCCAAGGTGCCCTCAAGCCTCCCAATGTCACAAAACTTCAATATTTCGAAGTTACTCTTCAAGGCGAGGGATCCTACCTCTCTCTTTCTTTTCAAGTACTCTTGTTTATGTCATTTCCTTTAAGCTACATGTTCTTATGTTGGGGGTGTTATTTTATATTCATATTAATTCTATTTTTATGTTAATATGATGAGATACCCCCTATTTCTCTCATCATTTCATTTTATGAATATTTAAGTGGCATCGTTAGGCTGTCGAATTTTTGCAAGGGATTTTTTCACCCTTCTCATTTTCAAAGTTCTATTTTCATGTCAAGTCTTTCAAGTTATTTTTCCCCATGTTGGGGTATTATATCTATATTAATAATACTTTATTTTTTATTTTCACATGATGAGAGACCCTATTTAATCTCATCAATTCATTTTTTTGAAGTTTTAAGTGATGTCGTTAGGCTGCCAAATTTTTCATAAGAGAAATCTTTTTTTTTCTTCCTTTCATGTTTTTAATTTCATATGGTATGTCCTTAAAATTTCATTAACATGTTCTTATATCCTTTATATTATGTCCCTCTACTGTTTTATGGATCATTTATGAGTGGGTTACCCATGTCCCCTCTCTTTTCAATGTTTTTTAAAACCCTGCCACATAGCCGTTATGGTGCCATATTTTCGTCTCAAAATGTCTCTATCCTTTTCTCAAATTCTTTTATTTTATTAATTGAATACTAAAAACTCTTTATTATATAGGGGAATTCACATATATATCAAAATGTTATATTTTAAATTTTGGTATTTACATACATGAGACCCGCTTTCCTTTTACTTGGGTTTAAAGTGACATAAAGATCACGTCTTTAAAACAGTTTTTAAAATGTTAGGTCTATGAAATTAAACCCATTTATTTTATGTTATATGGGTTATTTATGAAATTAATGATTATGATATATGTGTCTCACATGATAATAAAGACAAATTAATGGTGTGACCTGATAGCACTCCAATGCATTGGGTAAAGACTTAATCTCTAGAGATGACCATTTTAATGATACCTTGGTGAATAACCTTGGTAATTTTTTTATGACACCTTGGGGGATGGACCTTGGTGAAACGAAAATTATTGTCTAAGTTAAATGTTTTAGCCACATCTTCAAGTTATGAAACACTTTATTCTTATTATGATATGCCTCATGATCTCTTTCTCATGCCTTAAAGTTATTTATCATGACTTTATTGATGTATCTCAAGTTTTCATGTAAAATGTTTCCCTTGTTTCCCTTACTGGGACTTCTTCTCACCCTTTCCTTTGATGTATATCCCCAGGTTATGAGATGCAATAATGAACTTAGGATGAACAAGTATGAAGAGGCCTTTCAAGTGTTTAAGAATAATTTTGTTTTATGTTTTCATGTATTAAGTTCCTGGTTTCCAAGACACTAAACCTTAAAGATCCTTGGTTTTGAATAATGTAATGAAAGTTTATGTGATAAAAATGCAGGATTTTATATCTATGGTTGTTACCTCTACTCTAATTTATCGAGTTCAAATGAGGAATCTATCAGATTCTAAGGGCCTAGTTCTACAGGAGAGTGTGTCAAGAGAGGAACCTATTCCTGGATGGATAGTAGGAGAGGATGAGATCTTGGGTTTCCATGGATGTTTATGGGTGTTAGTAGATATACGTGGTAAGATGATGCGGGATTTTCACTCCTTTGTTTGGGAAGTTCATCTTGGTGTCACCAAGATGTATCAAGATCTGCACCGTCAGTAATGGTGTCCTGGTATGAAGAGAAATTTTGTTGGTTTTGTGATGAGGGTTTCCACCTGCCAGTAGGTGAAGGTAGAGCATTAGTGACCATCAAGGATTTTTTAGTAGTTACCCATTCCTAAGTCGAAGTGGAATGATGTCGTGATGAACTTCATGATAGGTTTACTGATGTCACCTTGAGGAAATGAAGCAGTTAGGGTTATCGTTGATAGGATCATAAAGTGTTCACACTTCTTAGCGATTAAGGAGACCATCAGTGTTGATGATCTGAGAAGGTTGTACATCTGGGAGATTGTATGTTTTCATGGGGTTCCACACTTCATCTTTTCAAAAGAAGATTCTCGTTTTACTTCTTGGGTCTGGCAGGGACTACAGAGGTCTTTGGGTACACAGGTACTTCTGAGTATAGCTTACCATCCCTAGAAAAATGGTCAGTATGAGCGCATGATTCAGGTTCTGGATGAAATTCTTTGACCATGCATCCTAGATTTTGGAGGTTCTTAGAAGAATCACATACCTTTGGTGGGGTTTCCCTACAATAATAGTTTCTAGGAGACTATTCTGATGGCACCTTATGAGGGTTTGTATGGTAGGCCATGTCGATCACCCCTATGTTGGATGGATGCAGGAGAGGAAGCTATGTTGGGACCTCATCTTGTCTAGGAGACCATAGAGAAGGTGGAGGTGATTCGAAAAAGGATGGATATTACATAGTTACAACATAAGTCTTATGCTGATTGTCAGAGATGACCTCTTGAGTTTGAGGCCAGAGATCAGGTTTTCCTACATGTCACACCGAGGTTGGGACGTAAGAGGATTAAGAGACAGGGTAATCCTTCACCAAGATATGTTGGGTTGTTTGAGGTTTTGGAGAGATTTGGGCCAGTTTCCTATAGTTTGCAGTTACCTCAGAGGCACCAATCTATGCACGACTTCATCCACATTTCTCATGTGTGGTGTTACTTCTCAGACCCATCTCATGTATTCCCACCCGAGGAGGTTGAGTTAGAGGTGGGCGCATCCTTTGAGGAGCATCCTATCTGGATTGTTGATCACAGCACAAAGGTTATTTGTGTCCATTCTATTCCTCTAGTATACGTGTTGTGGCAGCATGAGTGAGTACATGACGAGACTTGGGAGATGGAGGCCGAAGTGCGATCGCAGTGGCCAGAGCTATTTGAGGATTCTTCTTATGTGTCTCCTTGTTAGGGAAATTCGAGAATGAATTTATTTATGGTGGTAATTTTTTAAGAACCTGGATCTTCAATACATGTATGGATCTTGATTTCGAGTGTTTTTGGGGAAAAGGGTAGAACTTTGAAATTCAAGGAGTATATGTCGTGTACTTAGGAGTACACATCGTGTACACATTTTTCGTGGGTAGCCATGTACTAGCCATGTAACGGCTGAGTACATGGATGTGTGGGGTGATCTAGAGACCACATAAATTGTAGGCTAGTTAAGGCATTTACATGTCGTGTACATTAAAAGAACACACAATTTAGGTTTCTTTTTTTTGGTTAAATCGGATTGGGGTCACATATAATCGCTAGAAACACCTTATTATAGCCCTGTTTCATCCAGGAGTGACAAGAATCTCCAAATCTTCTCTAATCCCACGAACTGATGTCTCTCCTCTGAATCAAAAACCATCAAATGAGTTGGAATCCCCTCGATGATTTATTCCTTCTTCTAGATCATCTCCTCTTGTTTTCTCCTCCTTCATGAGTTATTCAAGGTTGAACATTTTGTACATTTTTTTAGATCTGAGAAATTATAGGTAAATTAAAAGGATTAGATTCAGCTATATTGATCTTACAACATTTTGGTAGGTGGTTTGTGCCTTTCCATATTTGTATTTGAGTTATATGTTCAAAAAGTGTTGAATACCCAAGTTTAGGGTATTGCGTGTTTTGGAAATCTTACCCTAATGATGCCTGATTTTGTTTTGTTTCAAGAGTAAGGGTTTTTTATTTTGAATTGGGTTTATTAACTTTCTTATAGATGTGTTTTTTCATGCTTTTTAATATTGGTCATTTGGGTCTAGAACTGCTTGTTAGGCTATTATTCTTTCCATGTCGAGTGTTGTTAGGATGGAGTTGATATTGTATGAAATTATTGTGATATGCTTTGTAGTTGTTTAGCCAAGTAGTATTTTGAGATTTACTTTGGCTGATGGATATTTTTTGTGCACAATTATATTACATAAGACTATAGGAACCTGGTGTAGAGAGACCATAGGGGGAATGGACGTTGAGGGATTCCCTTGAGTGTTTTTTACCTTTCATGTTGAGAGACCACAGGGGGTGGATGTTGAGTTCTCCCTCAGAGTGTATATAGTATATCGTTTTTAGACCACAATGGTAATTTTATGTTGATTTATTCCTCATAGACTATATAGTTATTGTTGAAAGACCACAGTATGAATTAACGGTGAGTGCTTCCTTAGAGAGTCTTTGTCTAAGCAGAACCAGAGGGGTTAGACTATGAGAACTTCCCAGAGGGTTTCTTGTGTTTGATTGGTTGAATAATTGGTAAATTTAAATGAATGTAGTTGAAACTGTAGGATTGTTTACTTTGAATACTTTCTTGTTTATTAATTCATTTTTCATATTTTCCTGTTATATATATTCACTAATAGTTAGGTACAGGTATTTTGGTGGTTTCCTACTAGTATTCATCTAACACCTATTTGGTTCATGATTTTGGGCCCAAATAGATTATATTTTTTCAGTTATAAATAAGGGTAAGAGCTCTTCTACTTTAGGTACTTGTTTATTATGGAGCTGGAGAGCATGGGACCAAACTGAGGCTTGTGATGCTGTTGGAGTTTTTTTCTTGTACTTGGTTTAGTACTGTATTCTAGAATTGTGACTTGTTTGACTGATTTTATAGACATATGTGACATGCATCATTTATATATGTGCTACAGTTGTTTATTTACTTTTAGTCTTCTAATGTTTACTTATTGTGTGGTATTACTACTTCCGCTATTATTATTTGTTGGTTTCTGCTATGTTACTTTTCCAATGAGGGAATAGTTTACCTACTATCACACCCAAGGTCCTCACTTCTAGTTGGAATCCTCTGGAATTTGGTGAAATGATCTTGAGGCCATGTTACCAACCGGGTATGGGGAACCTTTGGGTGGCACCTGGAACCGGGGCGTTACAACTCTAATATCTTTAAAGTCATTGAAGGTGGTTAACTGATATTCATGGAAGGTGGGACATATGGATCATAGAGACTATATTTTTTATATAAATAATGGATATATAAAAAGTGATTTCTTTTAGATATTGGTAATAAAATTTTGAGAGTATAGAAGAGAGGGAGAAGTCATCTTGCATGTTCCAAATATCGTTTGGGTCGAAGAATGGAATAAGGAACCTAAATTTATGAGGTATCAATGAGGTTTCTAAAATTTATTTAATTAAAAGTTATTGAGGATGAAAAATGTTAAATTGTGACTTTAATAAGCTTCAAACATTTACTTACTTGAAGAGGATTAATTATTAAAATTAGAGTTTTTGAAAGAAATAGTAGAAGATGGAGTGCTTGTAATTGGATTTGATTATCCACTACCTATCAAAGACATTTTTTTAGGAAAATGATCTTATAGTTTATGTTGTGAAATCCCATAATTGAAGAAATATATTGTTCTAGTGTTTGAAAAGAGGAATGTAGAATACTGGAGTGATATAATAAAATTATATCCAAACCAATCATGAGACTGAATAGATATAGGGAGATATCTTTGGAAAATGTGTGGTACCTTCCCAAGGGTAAATCATGATTCATTCCTATGGAAAGGGTTAAATGTGATTCCTTCCCACATTATAGGTTTAAGGGTGAAAACTCCCCACACCACTTGTAGTCTTTTTTGATATTAGTGGGAAACTTATATCTTGGTGGGAACTGAAAACAACATGGAGTAGATTCCCACATTGGGGTCAAACTTGTAAAAATATTGGTAGTTGTACTCTATTTACTTTTTTTATACCAAGTGGTGTGAATTTGTTTAGGGAATGTATAAATATATCAATACATATTAACTAATATAGGTGTTTGAATAAAAAAGAGTGTAACAACTTAAGTTGTAATTTTTTGATAAAAAGATGTCTACAATGATTCATTATCTTCTCCCACTAAATGTGACTTCACTGTTACGCCCTGACCCCAGAAGCCCAGATCCAGTGCATTACTTTATTACATTTGCATTATTATAAGGAATAAAATCCTGAAGGACTGAATAATTTAGTAGTATTGGTAAACTAGATAAATATTTAAATATTCAAATTACATTTTAAACATAGAATAAACACAAATAATTTTCATCGAGCATTCCATTAATCCCCTTAGGGTAACCCTCTATTCAAACTCAAAACACTTCTTTCTATCATGGGGGAAAATAAAACATAATAAAGGGGTGATCTCAAATTCTCAATAAGGGTAAGCATACAATGGAATCTATGAGTAAGTATGACATAAACCATAATATAGAAAGGTAAATAACTGAAACACATACCATTTAAATAATCATATTATCTTGGAAACATAACCATGGATATTATACTAGTTGATTAATTATATGGAATATTGACAAATAATCTCATAATTATTGAATGTGTAATTCTAGACAATTAAAACATATCGTCGAGGCCTTGGTCAATACATCATACACAAATGCATAAAACATTGTCTAGTTTGTCTCGTGAGACATAAAGTTACATATAGGGGCTATATTAGGCCTTGAACATCGCTTATTAAGTACAATACATTCCTCATATGAATAGAGTGAATCATAAACAAGATAAAAATTCGTATTAAAACTATATTATGAAATGTGAAAACTTTAACCATAAACTATGAATGGTATTGTAAGAACCCTGTTCTTATTTTTTAGGTATGGGATTCTTCTTTTCCTTTTTCCTTAAGTGTTTTTGAGGAAATATGGAAAATGGGGAAAAATCCTGATTTTTGGAACTACATGTCGTGTACTTTATCCACACGCCGTTTACTTTTGGCCGTGTTGGGATGAGTACACGGGGCGTGTAGCCATACCGGTGACGAAGGGTGTGGGAACCACTACACGCCGTGTAGTGGTGAATTACACGCCGTGTAGTAGCCGGCAGGCTTGAATAGTAAGGCGGTGGTGTCGCTTCCAGCTGGGCGACAGTACACGCCGTGTACTCGAGAGTACATTTCGTGTACTCATGTCGACGGATGAATAGTGTGGCGGTGCTGCCAAATGAACAGTTAAATGAAAGAAGTAAACACCGTGTACTCAGAAGTACATGTCGTGTACTTTGTTTTTTCATCTTAAAATATGAAGTAGCCTCCTCATTTGGCAGAGGAGACTCTTGAATCGTTTTGGAGCCAAAGGAGGAGGCTGGATCTTTGAAGGTCCATCGGACGTTCGTCTGGAATCCGATTCAGCTTCGGACAATTTTGTTGGAACCGCACGGGTAAGCCCTCTCCTCTCCTGGTACCGTTCTTACCAATTCTTCTCCTAACGCAAGTTATTTAATTTTGAATGAGTTTTGTTCTTTGTCAGATCTACGCCGTTCTTCGGCGTTTCTGGAGTCGGCGTTCGGGTATAACGTCTGTTGGAGTATAAGGTAGGTGGCTTGGTGTTTAGTTTTACAACTGCTGTGTGTTTTCTGCATTTTTGTGCCACGAACCTATGTTGGGGTGTCGTGTGGCTAAGGTCGTTGCTATATTTAATACCTATAATTGATTAGGTATTTAACTATGATAATAAAATGCTGGTTGGGATCATTTCTTGGATCCGGAACCACCCCTGGGGTGTGTTTCTCTGTTTAGTCGTTTGGCCAGGATAGCTGAAGGTATGACTTTAAAGTAGTAATTGTAGAATGGCCTTGAGAGTAATTTCTTGTTACTACTTGTTTACCTGTTGGGAATGGCCCGGTTACCTATTTATCCTGAGGGCGTTTTTGTATTTAGCCTGAGGGCGTTGTTGTGATTAGCTAGAGGGAACTGCACTATTTAGCCCGAGGGCTGTAGTATTTCGCCTGAGGGAACCTTTCGTACCTGAGGGCTTGACTTCTATGCCTGAGGGCGACACTTCCTATGCCTGAGGGCAATTTCTGTTATGCCAGAGGGCTATACCTGCGGGTTGGATTCAGCTTAACTGAGGGTAAGGTTTTGTTTGTCTGAGGACATGGACTGTTTACCTAGAAATGCAATGTGGTGGTTTCTAATATTTAAATGGATTAAACGGATAATGAAATGGAAATATAACTGGTAATTAGTTACTTTTGAGTACTGCTTACTTTATTGCATTTTACTACTGCACACTGTTGTTGCAAGGTTACACGCAGTTGGGCATGGGCCTTTGGTGGGTGCCTACTGAGATATATTTCTCACACCCTATTTGGCTCACGCTTTTCAACCCAAACAGATTACATTGCTGCAGGTGTAGATAGGGGCAAGAGTCCCTATACAGGTACTTGAATGTTGCTAAGAAGTAGGAGGGCATGGGACCGAGCCTAGGCTCGCGATGCCGCTGCTAGCTGTTTTGCTTGTTATGTCGTACTCTGTTTTCTGTTGTACTGTATTGATGTATAACATGTTCTGACTATTTTCTTAGAACTTGAAACATGTAGCATCATCACTTATATACTGTTGGTTATATCCACTGCTGTAGTTATTTCATTTGTGTATGTTTACTGCTTCCGCTATTTTTTGTATGTTTATTTTGGTATTCTGCTGCGCTACACTTTGACAAATGAGGTCATAGTTTCCCCACTATCAGACCTGGGCCCTCGCTGCTAGTCGGCAGCCTCTGGCATTTGGGGAAATGCGCTTGACGTCATGTGGCGAACCAAGCTCGGGGCACCCATTTCGTGGCACCCAGGTCCGGGATGTTACAAAGTGGTATCAGAGGCAGGTTTCTTTCTTTGACTTACTATTTGGAGCCGTAGTCAGGGATAGGATGGAACGGTAGTTGTTAATAAGCTATGCCCGGGCTTAGCTAACCCATGTACAGGGAAAAGCCAGTCTACCTCGTATTTTTCATTCTTTTGATCTTGCAATTTTACGGTTGATATGTTTTCACTGTTGGGTGATGCACTTGGATTGTGCTGTTTATATTTTATCTGTGGGTTCTATTTAGTTTCAACCCGATGAGATGAGGGTATGTCGTCTCATGAATCATATAGGCGCATGCTAGATATCACATTCCATGCATAGTTTCCATGCCATGTAGGTGCATTAGAATTTGCATGTTGTTGTGATAGTTGTTGTGCTAGTAAATCATGCTGTTGTGATAGATGCTTGATAAATACCTGCCTTGTGATATGGTATTTTTGTTCAAGCTTGTTTACAGAATGGACGCCAAACTTTTGATTTTTGGGAGTATGGGCCCCCATTGACCAGAATTTGGTGGATCATTGACTTGTTATTGGTTATAACACAAATAATATGTCAAACTTTTATTCGTGGGGTGTATGGGCCCCCACGGGTCGGAATTTGACACTTAGGTGTTGTTTTCAGTATTTTCTGGGTTCCGGAGAAGTTTCTGAGGCATACTGTCCGGAAAACCTAGAATACACGCCGTGTAGGACCTCATACACATCGTGTGTGTTCTTCTGTTTGGGAAGAAAAATGAACTTTTGAGTACACGCCGTGTACCCTGAATACACACCGTGTAGTCTCTTCCCGTGTCACAAACCGTGTGGGCAGTCACACGGGGTAGGGAAGGGCTTGGGTAAAACACGCCATGTAGTTTTGTACACACCGTGTAGTGTTGACCCGAAGTCCGGCCGTGTAACTAACAACACGGGTCGGTGAACCCCTTGACAGAACACGCCGTGCCAGTTATAGACACGCCGTGTAGTGTGACCTGGGGACTCGGACATGTAACTAACAACACGGGCCAGTGTCACCTCTCCCTGAGCACGTCGTGTACCGTTGGGACACGCCGTGTAGGCTTGTCCAAGGAGATACCGTGTGGAGTTAGCTGTGTGGCTGGGAAACGGGGTGTTGTACACGCCGTGTACGGGTGTAACACATCGTGGAGTGTTAAGCCAAGTAGTTGGCCGTGTCACAGACGACACGGGCAGTTGGAAAATAACACAATACATGCCGTGTAGATATTATACACGCCATGTAGTTTTGTTGAACAGAAGCCGTGTGGCTTAGCCGTGTAGAAGGACCTGGGCAGGGGAAAGGATGTCAAGTATACGCCGTGTAGTCAGTATACATGCCGTGTAGTCTTGTTTTGAAAATTTTGAAACGCCTTCTTCCTCTTGTTCCTTTGTGGTTCCTTCATTTCAGTCTTAATAATATTGAATCTGAGGTGTGCTTTTGACCTTGTAGAGTCATGCCGCCTAGATGACCGCGAGTTGTTCGCCAAGAGAGTGGCGATGATTATACTCCGAAGATGGTGGGCCATGGGCTACAAGTTGATCCACCAGCAGAGCCAGATGCGGCACCAGCTGTTATACCGGACACAGGCGCGGAGGCACAATTCCGTGAAGGCTTATTGCGGTTCATGCAGACCTTTCACGGAGCACCGCAGTCTGCCACATCTATGGCCGAGCTAATGCGTATCTTTCAGCAGCAGCATCCTCCTACGTTTTCAAGGGATGGCGGACCACAGGCTGTAGAGTCTTGGCTAGGATCGATGCAGACTATTTTCAAGCATCTTTAGATGCCTCCAGGGCATAAGGTCAAGCTCGTGACTTACATGTTGCGTGATTCTACCAAGAGGTGGTGGGATGTTACCACCCTGTCAGAGCATCATAGGGACATGGTGTGGGAAGATTTTCAGGCATTCATCTATTACTTCTTCTTTCCCGAGACGCTGAGGGCAGATAGATCTCAAGATTTCATGAATCTGCAGTTTGGCGCTATGTCAGTGATAGACTACTATGCTCGTTTTACGGAGAATCAGCGTTTTGAACCCGTGCTGGTGGGTGATGAGACGTTGAGAGCCAGACGTTTTGATGATGGTCTTCGGTATGACATCCGAGCACTGGCAAATTTTTTTAGGTTTCCTATTGTACACGCGATTGTGAACCAGGCGTTGATTACAGAGAGGAACCTGCGGGAATCAAGTGGTGTGAGCCAGGGCAGTTCAGCACCAGTTACTGGTACTATTTATACTGGCAAGAGAAAGAGATAGATGAACTTCTCTCAAGGCGGCAGTACCAGCCAGGCAGCTTCTTCAGGTGGACCGGTCAGGTGCTATCAGTGTGGTAGAGATGGGCATAAGAGTCTGCAGTGTCCACGAGACCCAGTGGAGTGTCGAGCTTGCCGCAAGATGGGTCATCTGCAGTGCTTTTGCAGGGCATTTCTACCAGTGGTTAGTAAGAGGGGTTCGGTGCAGACTCCGCGTGCGGGAGCAGGACCAGTGGCTTCTTACCAGTCTGGTAACTGGAACACGTTAGGGCGTGCAGGCAGAGATGGTGGTTGTGGCCGTGGTAGCCAGACACCAGGATCGCAGAGGCAGCAAGGCGGGACAGCTCAGGGTAGCCAGGCTATGTCGCAGGGCCGCGACACTGGGCATGCATATGCGGTGCAACAGACCCAGCAAGAGCAGGATCCCAGACCTTCGACAGTTAGAGGTACCATTCTAGTATCTTCTGTTTTGTCTTCAGTACTTTTTGATACGGGTTCTACATATAGTTGTGTATCTGTACCCACTGTGGAGAGCCTTGGGCTTGGTGTTTCTACTTATCCTGATATCTTGACGCTAGACACTCCGTTGGGGACTAGGATGGTTGGTTTGCGTCAGTGCAAGGAGTGCCCCCTTGAGGTTGTTGGGTGTCACTTCCTTTGGGACCTCTATGTCCTAGAGATGACGAGCTATGACGTCATTCTCGGTATGGACTGGTTGGTTCCCTTTCGATCCTTTGTAGACTACCATCGTCACAGGTTGTGTTTCACGTCACCAGAGGGCGGGGAGTTTCTATACAAGGGCGAGTGGGATGTTCAGGCGGGTCGAGCTGGACCAGAGCATCATGGGCGAGGTGGAGTCACAGCCCAGATTGCGATCTTATATCTGGATGACCAAGGGACTTGTCAGATGGATCTCCCTCCAGTTGTCGATCGTTTCAGGTATGTCTTCCCGAATGACTTTTCAGGTCTACCTTCGGTGAATGGGGAGGATTTCTCTATCGATCTTGTGCCAGGAGCAGCACCGGTGTCCATTCCTCCTTATAGTATGGTCATGCCTGAGTTGCAGGAGCTCAAGAGGCAGTTAGAGAAGCTACAAGAAAAGGGTTTTATCTGACCCAATACTTCTCCTTGGGGTTCTCCGGTCCTTTTTGCGAATAAGGCAGATGGTACCCTCAGACATTGTGTTGAGTATTGGAAGTTGAACCATTTGACGGTTAAGAACAGATATCCCTTGCCGAGGATAGATGATCCGTTTGATCTGCTTCGTGGAGCACGAGTGTTCTCGAAGATTGACTTGAGATCCGGATATCATCAGCTGCGCGTTAGACCATCTAATATACCTCTCACAGCTTTTAGGAGTAGGTATGGTCTATATGAGTATACAGTTATGTTGTTCGGACTCACGAACGTGCGAGAGGTTTTCATGGCTCTGATGAATCGTGTGTTCCATCCGTATCTTGATTCATTTGTGGTAGTATTCGTGGACGGCATCTTGGTGTACTCTCACACTCGACACGACCATGCCACTCATCTTGAGATCGTATTGAGTACACTGAGAGAGCATCGTCTATATACTAGGCTCTCGAAGTGCCACTTTTGGATGGACCAGATTCACTTCCTGGTCATATCATCTCAGAGGCAGGAGTATTAGTGGACCCAAAGAGGGTGAGAGCAGTAGTATCCTTGGAGAAGCCCAAAAACGTGTTTGAGATACGGAGTTTCATAGGGATGGCTGGTTACTACAGACGCTTCATACAGGACTTCTCCCGCTTAGCAGCACCGTTGACAGGTCTGACTAAGAAGGGTGTGATGTTTGTTTGGTCAGAAGCTTGTGAGACATCTTTTTAGGACCTGAAGGGAAGGATGACATCAACACCGATCCTGATACTCTTAGAGAATGGGAAGAGCTATACAGTTTACTATGATGCATCAGGGATTGGGCTGGGAGCCGTTTTGATGCAGGGTGACCGAGTTGTGGCGTACGGGTCTCGACAGTTGAGGCCACATGATAGGAATTACCTGACCCATGATCTCGAGTTAGTTTCAGTTGTTCACGCGTTGCGTTGTAGGAGACATTATCTATTGGTAGAGCATTTTGTGGTTTTCACCGACCATAAAAGTCTCAAGTATATCCTTACTCAGCGTGACCTGAATCTGAGGCAGAGAAGGTGGGTCGAGTACCTACAGTCCTTCAATTTTGAGCTTGCCTATACACCTGGTAAAGGTAATGCAGTAGCCGATGTACTGAGAAGGAAGACTCAGATACAAGCAGTGCAGGAGGCCAGTGGTGAGTGGCAGCTTATGGCTTTGTTCTCTAAGATGCATCTGGAGGTGCATGACAGTCAGGGGTAGTCTTATCTTTCCTCATTAGCTGTGACTTCTACCATCCTGGACAAAGTGAGGATGAGGCAGCTATCAGTTTTAGAAGGCCTAGTTCTACGGGAGTCGGTGGCTGGTGAGGACCCTCCTCCCGGTTGGACGATAAGCGATGATGAGTTTTTGCATTTCCATGGACGTGTATGGGTTCAAGGGGATATACGCAGGTATATTATTTGGGAGTTTCATGCTTCATCTTGGGTAGTTCATCCCGGGGTTACCAAGATGTACCGTGACTTGAGACGTCGGTACTGGTGGCCGGGTAGGAAGAGAGAGGTAGCTGGTTTTGTTACGAGGTGTTCCACCTGTCAGCAGGTGAAGGCAGGGCATCAGAGACCAGTTGGGCTGTTACAGCAGTTGCCCATTCCAGAGTGGAAATGAGATGATGTCGTGATGGATTTCGTGACGGGATTGCCGAGTTCACCTCGAGGCAATGACGTCGTGTGGGTTGTTGTGGAAAGACTCACAAAGGTAGCTCACTTCTTGCCGATCAAGGAGACCTTTGGTGTGGACGAGCTCAGAAGGCTGTATATTCGAGAGATCGTACGTCTGCATGGGGTCCCTTGTTCTATCATTTCAGATAGGGACGCCCGCTTTACGTCTCGTTTCTGGAAGATTTTGCAAAGGGTGTTGGGTACACAGGTGCTTCTGAGCACAGCATACCACCCTCAGACAGATGGCCAGTCAGAGCGGACGATACAGGTGCTAGAGGACATGCTGCGTGCATGCGTCCTAGACTTTGGGGGCTTGTGGGAGAAGCATATACCCTTAGTCGAGTTTGCCTATAAAAATAGTTTTCAGGCAACTATTAAGATGGCGCCATACGAGGATTTATATGGTAGGCCATTCCGATCACCTTTGTGCTAGTTAGAGGCAAGTGAGGCAGCTTTACTGGGGCCACAGCTCGTGCAGGAGACATCTGAGCAGGTCCAGTTGATTCGGAAGAGGATGGCTACCACGTAGTCTCATCAGAAGTCTTAATCTGATCACCGCAAACGACCTTTGGAGTTCGTGGTCGGGGATTAGGTTTTCTTGCGTGTTTCACCGAGGCTGGGATACAAACGGATCATGAGATAGGGTAAGCTTTCACCGAGGTATGTGGGACCATTTGAGATTCTGGAGAGAGTCGGTCTGGTTGCCTATCGGTTGTAGTTACCGCAGCGGTACCGAGCCATGCACGACGTCTTCAACGTGTCTCAGTTGCGTCACTACCATTTAGACCTGTCTCACACCTTTCAGCCAGAGGAGGTTGAGCTTCAGCATGATGTGCCCTTTAAAGAGCATCTGATCTGTATCATTGACAGGATCACGAAGGTTCTACGAGGCCAGTCATTTCATCTCGTATGGGTGCTATGGCAGCATGGCCGAGTGCAGGACGAGACCTGGGAGCAGGAGGCCAACGTACGTGCTCAGTGGCCAGAGTTGTTCTGAGCTTATTCTTCGCCACCCTTGGAAGGGAAATTCGGGGACGAATTGCTATAAGGGGGGAAGTTTGTAAGAACCCTGTTCTTATTTTTGAGGTACGGGCTTCTTCCTTTTCTTTTTTCTTTAAGTTTTTTTGAGGAAATATGGAAAATGGGGAAAAATCCTGATTTTTGGAACTACATGCCGTGTACTTTATCCACATGCCGTGTACTTTTGGCCGTGTTGGGATGAGTACACGGGGCGTGTATCCATATCGGATACGAAGGGTGTGGGAACCACTACATGTCGTGTAGTGGTGCATTACACGCCATGTAGTCAGTCAGCAGGCTTGAACAGTAAGGCAGTGGCGTCGTTTCCAGCTGGGCGACAGTACACACCATGTACTCGAGAGTACATGCCGTGTACTCATGTGGACGGATGAACAGTGTGGCGGTGCCACCTAATGAACAGTTAAATGAAAGAATTACACACCGTGTACTCAGAATTACATGTCGTGTACTTTGTTTTTTCGGCTTAAAACAGGCAGTAGCCTCTTCATTTGGCAGAGGAGACTCTTGAACCATTTTGGAGCCAAGGGAGGAGGCTGTATCTTTGAAGGTCTATCGAGCGTTCATCTGGAATCCGATTTGGCTTCGGACGCTTTCGTTGGAACCGCACGGGTAATCCCTCTCCTCTCCTGGTACAGTTCTTACCAATTCTTCTCCTAACATAAATTATTTACATTTGAATGAGTTTTGTTCTTCGTCAGATCTACGCCGTTCTTAGGCGTTTCTAGAGTCGTTGTTCGGGTATAATGTCCTTTGGCGTATAAGGTAGGTGGCTTTGTGTTTAGTTTTCCAACTACTGTTTGTTTTGTGAATTTTTATGCCATGAACCCATGTTGGGGTGTCGTGTGGATGAGTTTGTTGCTATATTTAATACCTAGTATTGATTATGTATTTAATTGTGATAATAAAATGCTGGTTGGGATCGTTGCTTGGATCCGGAACCACCACTGGGGTGTGTTTCTCTGTTTAGCCGTTTGGCCAGGATACCCGAGGGTATGCCTTTAAAGTAGTAATTGTAGAATTTCCTTGAGAGGAATTGCTTGTTACTGCTTTTTTACCTGTTGGGCATGGCCCGGTTACCTGTTTAGCCTGAGGGAGTTTTTGTATTTAGCCTGAGGGCGTTGTTGTGATTAGCCTGAGGGCACTGCACTATTTAGCCCGAGGGCTATAGTATTTCACCTGAGGGCAACCTTTCGTGCTTGAGGGATTGACTTCTGTGCCTGAGGGAGACACTTCCTACGCCTGAGGGAAATTTCTGTTACGCCTGAGGGATATACCTACGGGTTGGATTCTGCTTACCTGAGGGTAAGGTTTTGTTTGTCTGAGGACGTGGACTGTTTACCTAGAAATTCACTGTGGTGGTTTCTAATATTTAAATAGATTAAATGGATAATGAAATGGAAATATAACAGGTAATTAGTTACTTTTGAGTACTGCTTACATTATTTCATTTTACTACTGCACACTGTTGTTGCATGCTTACACGCAGTTGGGAACGAGCCTTTGGTGGGTGCCTACTGAGATATATTTCCCACACCCTGTTTGGGTCACGCTTTTCGGCCCAAACAGATTACATTGATGCAGGTGTAGATAGGGGCAAGAGTCCCTATACAGGTACTTGACTGTTGCTAAGGAGTAGGGGGAATGGGACCGAGCCTAGGCTCGCGATGCCGCTGCTAGCTGTTTTGCTTTTTTTGTCGTACTCTTTTTTCTGTTGTACTGTATTGATGTATAACATGTTCTGGTTGTTTTCTTAGAACTTGAAACATGTAGCAACATCACTTATATACTGTTGGTTATATCCACTGTTGTAGTTATTTCAGTTGTGTATGTTTACTGCTTCCGCTGTTTTTTGTATGTTTATTTTGGTATTCTGATGCGCTACACTTTGACGAATGAGGGCATAGTTTCCCCACTATCAGACCTGGGCCCTCCCTGCTAGTCGGCAGCCTCTGGCATTTGGGGAAATGCGCTTGGGGTCACGTGGCGAACCGGGCTCGGGGCACCCGTTGCGTGGCACCCGGGTCCGGGATGTTACAGGTATCAAAATAGCACATCAATAGTAAAACCAAATCATAAACCTTTCAATAAAATATAGTAAATGGTATCATAATAGATCAACCCCAATCAATCATAAGATTCAATAAAGGATTTTGAAATATATGAAAATACTCTAATAAAATCATTAAAAATTTCATGAGAAAAATACCCTTTTAAAATTTGAAATCATTTATTCAAAATTCGTGCATTTATAAAAGAAGACATTTAAAAATATATTTTTGTATCAAAATGTCCCATACCACTTTGAAACATTTGAGAGAAATTATAAAATAAAAATTTTAAAATATTCATGTCCATATAAATAAATCCATAAAATCCATTTTGAAAACATGGAAATGATTGAGAAAAATTTAGGAGAATGAATGGTAGAGACATTTAAAACAATGTTTTAGATAAACTGCCCCTTATATAAAACCATAAGTAGATTCATTTAAAAAAATTGAATGATATTCAAAATAGATATAAAATTTTCTTTAAAATCATTTTATATCCATATAAATAAATATGTAAAATAATATCAAGAATATTGACATAGAGAAAAATATGTGATAATTAAATATTTAAACATTCAAGGTTTCCCATACCACATTGAACTTATAAATATTAATCCCAAATATAGAATAAAATTTAACAAAAAATGATAATAAATAAATAAATTACATGATAAGTGAAAGGGTTTTTATATACACCTTGTAAAAGAAGGTGTATGTATAACATCAAATTGTGCCTAAATTAAAGGAGATTGAGATGAAGTCCATTACCTTATTCTTCCATTAGTCTAACATGCTTTAACCTCATGTATAATGGCTTTATGAATTTTATTAACTTATTCCATAACCTTATTAACATTTATGATAACATATATTATTTTCTTATATTATTTTATCTCCCATTTTTTAATAATTTTTTTTATTTCCATTATTTCGGTTGTTAACATCCATGTTTTCTCAAGCTTGTTTTATTTTTAAATCCCCAATTAATTTTTATAGGATATGGATAAAAAATATAAAAAATCATATTATGTTCATAGATATAATATTTATTCATTGTAAATTTTTTTCATTATCATTCTTGAATGTTCAACATGGAAAATGAATCGTGTCGCGTTGTGGAGACAATAGGTTGTACGTACGCACGAGCGATAGTATCATTCCCTTAATGGTAAAAATGGTAAATAATTGGATGGTATGATTATTAAATAGAATTAATATCATGTCATGAGTATAGTATATATCCCTTAGTTCTATCATTATACCCATCCAAATAATTTGGTGATGAAAAACAAATTACACCATAGTGTGGAGACGGTAAGTTGTGCGTACGTACATGCAATGATTTTGTTTTTCATAGGATGGATAAGCAAAAGAATATGGTTTTATCATAATCCTAAAAACATATAATCATATATATGATAAGTAAGTTGTTACTTTATTATGGAAACAACACATGAAGATGAAGTACTAGAACAAATGAACTTGTATGAGTTTATAAAAACGATTACCTCTTCTTCGGCAGACTTCTATTAGGTCTCCTTTTAAGGGATGTATGGATGGATTGTTTAGTATACCAGGACCTCCAGAACAAGGATAAAAAATTTTAGAGGATAAATGGGCAGGGTATGGTCAATCTAGAAGGCTCAAAGTGGTGTGAGTAAGTGACGGAGGAGGTTCCCTTTTAAGATTGAGGTGAGGGGTAATTTTGGAAATACAAAAAATATTAAAATATAATAAGGGTATTATAGATCCAAAAACATAAAAATGAGATATAAATTAATGTGTGAGGAAATTATAGATCATATATTGTCCCCTTGTGATTATTTTACATTTTTATGATTTTTAAATATTTTAATAATATATTAATTCAATAAAATATAATTATTGTCAAATTTGATTCTATTAATTTACTTTGACATCAAATACCTCAAGAAAAAAATGATAATTCACATATCTCTAATATTTATCATTGACCTATAAAACAATTTTGACAATTTAATTCATCAAAAATATATCAATATTATAATTATTAAAACCAATTATTTTATTTTTTTGTTAACTAAATAAATACGGTTTTAACATTGAAGAAGCCTTTAAGGTAATTATATAATTTCTAAAAATTAAAAATAAAATTCCCAAATGAAATTAATTTCATTATTATCAAAATATATATTTAGATTCATTCATATATTGATTTTGTCTCTATATGGACACATAAAAGATATAAAATACAAGAGAGTGAGATTTTGTAACTATCTTTGACTTTAAATAATATATAAGTTATTTTCAGGAAAAAGTGTCCATTAAGAAACTAAAATTTTATATTAAGGTGATAATGGTCTAATCGTTATTGTCCAATAATTTTTTGATCCATTTTTATTATGTTTTTAATCCTTAACGTTTTATTTTAACCCTTATTTAAACCCTTTAACTCTTACCATGACAACTTGTCTTTTCACTCTTTAGGATTAACATTTTTAACCATATTCTAGTTATTCGGATGGATTTTATATTTTTTTGAATTTTATATCATTTAATAAAATATTATTTGTTTTAAAGTATCATTAATTTTAATTTTGTTACAATGCATTATTTGTTTTTTTATATCATATCAACTTGATAACTTCGAACCAACACTTAAAATATCTCACTAATATGTCAAAGATATCTATAAAATTTGTTTATTTCATTAATTATGTCAATTTTTTATTTCAATATTTTTAATATCATTTATTTGGTATTTCCATTAATTAAACAATTACCGCCTCATAATAATGCATGCCTTTAATTAAATTATTTATTATCTATAAAATAAAAAAATTGTCCTGATGAATATAAATTTATTATATTTCAAATTAATATTTTTAATGTAATTTATATTTTTGATAACCCTATATTAAAAATGATATAGTAATTAAAAATATGAGTATGATATTTTTATCTTATCATTAAATGGAATATAATAAATGTCATATTCTTACCCAATTGGATTTAAAAAGTTATAATTTCAGCATAGGTATGATTTTGGTCAAAATTCACTTATCCAATGAAATTAGGACAAGTGTTAGGGTAATTTTATAATATTATTTTTACCTTTAATTACCTGATTTACCCTTAACTGTGGTAAATAAAAATTTACTAAATTCATTATTTATGATATCAAAAAAATTGATTCTATTAAACTATAAATATAATACTGATTACTATCATATATGTTTATTGTTCCAAATTCAATTCATAGAAGTGTATAAATTAAGTTTAATGATAATAATGTAGTTGTGATTAGAAGGCGGGTAAAATAAAATGTTCAAGTGTTCAATAAGTTTTTATACCCAATTTAAAATTAAAAAAAATACAATGGAAAAAATTTAATTAATATATGTATTATTGATCTATTTTGACTTTAAAGTATAATAATTATTTAAAAAAATAAGTATTTTTTAACTACAATGCAGTGTTTTTCACTACTTACAAAAAAAATGAAACTTAGAAAAATATTGAAAATTCACCCTAAGATAATTTTGTTATTATGAATTCAAAAATTATGTTTATTTGGAAAAATAAAATTTCCAAAATTTACTTTTGAAATCATTGTACCATTAAATGGCGATAAAAATACATTTTTGAAAAAATATAGTTTTTATGCATAAAATTAGGTTTTCCATATCTTATTCCTATAAAATATGTTGGATGCATATAAAAAAATTATTGAATATATAACATATTTATTTCATTGATAAAATCCAAAAATATTGATTTGATTATTTTATAAACACTCTTGTTCACATTTAAATAGTTTTTTTAGTAAAACATGTCCTCTATATTTAATTAGACTATATTTTTTGTTTCTAATTATTTGGTAACCAATAAATTCATCTTATATTTGTATAAATCATATATTTTCATAAGTTCATTAATAATATTCATAACCTCTAGTTTAACAGCTTTGTTGTATCTTATTATATTATATATTTTAATACCATTGTTTGGTAAAACATGGTCATGTGTGTCACACAATCTATTAAAGGAAGTCATTCTAGTATACAATGTAAGCTATCAAAAAGTATAAATGTAAAAAGTGACATACCATAAAATCTTGGGGCGTTACATTCTTTCCTCCAGTAAATTTTATCCTTGAAATTTGAAATTGCACTTCTAAAATCGAAGGTTGATACTATGAAATACATTTGTTGGAAATCCACATCAAAAATAGCGTTAATAAAATATCTTCATAATTAGAGGGAATGGGGAATGAAAAGGTCACCACCAAATTAGGATTTCGAATAGGATAACATTAGTGGTAAGTAGAGATGCATATATAGAAGAAAAGAATAAATATTTATAGAGAGTGATTGAGGTCATCAATCACAAACAAGTGAATGGTCAATGGAAATTTGAGAGACTCGAATCCATAAATATATAATGATTTAAAATACCATTAGTTCAATAAAAATTAACATTTGTTTCTTTAGATCCTTTTCCTAGAGTTGAGAAATTCCTTTATAATTTAGATAAACACTTGAGAAATTAAAATTACTTGATTACTATCCATGTCATGAGAATAATCTCATCCTCTGGGTATGCTCTGATCTAGTTTCATTTCATTTCATTCACCTGGATATGGATATTCAAGATGAATATTTATACATGAATCACTTATAATGAATCATACGTCCTGGCCAGCGCACGGTCATGCAGTAGTTATGGGTTCTGATAGAACCAACCGCATGGACAACACCCGCTTGTGTGGTAGGTACCAAGTAACTATGCACCAATCCTTTTGTGTACAAAGAGTTCTGCACATTTACCACAGGGTTTGGAAAACCATGCAGCCAAACCATGTGGTCATTCCAGGTCATTAAAATCATAAACCCTACTTTCTCTTTCTCCTATTTTTATCCCATTTTCAAGCACCTCATACCTTGTCCGGTCTAGGTGCACTTGGGGTCTCTCCTTACCCCTCTCCCTTTCTCTTCTTCCTCCCTTGATGGCCCTTGAAGGTTATTATGTACGTTTCCTTGGATTTTTTGATCATTTTACCTCTCTCCCTTTCTCTCCCCTTTTCTAAGGTTTCCTTCTGGGGTCTCTCTCTTGGCTGAACCATAAGGTTAGGGTTGGCTATTTTTTTGGTGATTTATTGATGGTTAGGGAATACAGATCATTCGTGAGGCTTGGTTCTTATTCTCCTTGGAGTTATATCTAATACTCACATGGTTGAGTTAGTCGTTTCCAAATTATTCCTTCATGGCACAATCCATGGACACCTGGGAGCTTTAAATTAATTTTTAAATGTCATTTTTACCTCTATAATACCTATGGATATATTAAAATGGTGATTTCATGTTGGATGATTTTAATAAAAATATGTTTTAAAATAGATTTGTGTGTAATGAATAGGTTTATGGAACCAAGGGTATTGATTGAAAATCCAATGTTCCTTTAAAGTGAAATTATGGTTTAAAAAAAATTATCCCTATTATGTTGTGATGGTATAGTTTTTTTATTAATATGGTTTGGTGTGTATAATTTAGCATTTTTATGGCTTGATGGTTGTGTTAAAACACCTTGTAAAGGTTTTTATGGTTTTAAGGTCATGGTTTGTGTTATTTTTAAATAATTTATGTGGTTAAATTTGGTTTCTAAAGAATGTGTGTTCTCTTATGCTATTTCAAAATAATTATTTAAAATTAAATCTCATAGGGTGTGAATATTTGGTCTTAGTGTTTATTTTGATGAATGTATGACTTAAGGGGTCGTTTGGATGTTTTATAAGACTGTGTGTGTTTTTAAAAGTTTGAATTTCTTTTCTAAAAATTCATTGGAGACTTGGGACTTAAGGGACTATTTGGAACTTCAAAATCAAAAGTGATGTTTGTGTTTATTTTTAGAATGGAATGGGATTTGACAAATGTGTGCAGTTGATTAGAAACCTAAATAATTTTATGAAATGCTTTGAATGTTTATATAGTAATATGGTTTGGTTCCCACCTTCTGTAATTTTAAATGTATATATATGTAAATGGGTCACCACTATAGAAGGGATTTACCTTTATGGGTTATTGTATATTGGTGTCTATGTTTGGGGTAAGTAAGTGCGGTGACAACAAGTAAGATGAGTCATGCATGTGTTGGCCTCCTACTTACATGATTTTACTACCACCATGGGTTCCTGGGTGTCTTTTAGATGATCGAGTGATGGTATCTTACCATCCCTGATTAGATGGGTTGGTACCCTCCTGGAGTTGTAGATAGGCCAGAAGGGTTGTTCCACTGGTGAGGCTAGGATAGAGCAGCCAGTTGGTTATTGACATAGGGGATTCACCATACGTCGATAGGTGGTTCTGAACCGAGTACATCCAAGTCCCTTCTAGGGATGTTTAGGAAATACCTTGGATACATTCTATATCTTCTTGTCTGTATCTTTATACACTTTCTTTTCTATTAACTCTACTTATTTATTTTCAGCACATCTATTGTATTATTTTGTTTGGGTTATGATTATAAAATGGTCATTTGTTTTTAAAATTGAAGGCGTCGTGTGTTAGACTTTAAAAAGAGCTATTTTTGTTTAATAAAATTTTAAAAACCCAATTTTTATAACTGTATTTTAAACAATTGTTAATAGACTATTTTAGGAAATGAAATACTTGGATCCTATGGTTTATCTTTGGCATTCCAATTGAGCATTTTGGTGCTCAAACCTAATTTATCTTCTCAGTTACATGTTCCATTATTTTTCAAGTTCTATTGATTTAGTTGGTCGTTGTTAGAGAAAATATGGTTTTGTGGTTGGAGGTGACCAATGGGTCACACGGCGATCAAGGTAGCTTGGTTTTTTGTTTTCATTTTTTTTATTTTTTTCCTGCTTATTCAGTTGTTTTTATTACATAGATCAACTATTTAATTATTTATGTTCAGTTTTTAGATCTTGTGGATTGTTTGGTTTATTTTATGTTGATCCTGGTTTTTATATTTGGGATTAAATCATTCTCATTTGTATGTGTTGATGCCCAGCACTAGTTTTCAACCATTGTGGATCAGTAATTCCCTTTGTTCCAGGTTGTGGGCTGGCTCAGGTGATCAGTTCAGGTTCAACTCGGGTTGGTTCATGAAATTAATCATTCTTCTTCAATATTAAACTATTAATTACGCTTCATCATCATATTCCATAATACATCCCTCCTTTCATTTTTCTTTTGTAGTCTCTTCATTATTAGTAGTATAACCATTAATTGTATAATCTTGATGATTCTAATCATTGACCTAATCCCAAATCCCAAAGTGAGAAACACTAATCAAAGTGATATATTCATGTAGAATAATTTATAGGATATCTAAATTATGACACTTTATCAATATTGATACCATGGGTTTAACCTAGGATATACATGGCATTAAAAAATCTATAAGATGATATCATGTACTTAGAATTATCCTCAAATTCGGTCATAGGGTTATATTCCCTAATCTATATTTTCCTAAATCTAGTTCCCAAGGTTTCTATTAAACTTTATTTGATACTAATTGTAATATCTCAACCCTAGAATCCCAGAGCTAGTGTATTAATTTATTAATTTAGCATGATTACAACGAATCAAATCCTAAAGGAATGAATAGTTTATTAGTCTTGGTAAACTAGATTAATATTTGAATATTAAAATTAAATTTTAAATATAAAATAAACACAAATAATTTTCTTTGAGAATGACATTAATCCCCTTAGTGTAACCCTATATATCAATCTCAAAACACTTCTTCATATCCTGGGGAAAAATAAAACATAAGAAATGAGTGAGATCAAATACTCAGTAAGGGTAAGCGTACAATGGAATCTATGAATATGTATGGAATAAACAATAATATGTCAAGGAAAATAAACAAAACACATTCCATTTAAATAATCACAAGAGCTAGGAAACAAAACCATAGATATTATACTGGTTGAATAATCACAAGGAATATAAATAACTAGTCTCAAAATAATGGAATGCATAATGTTGGACAACGAAAACATAACATTGAGGCCTCGTCCATGAAATTATACATAAATGGGTAAATAATCGGTCTAGTTTGTCTCATGAGACCTACCAATGCATCGAGGGGATATAGAAATCTCCTCCTATCACTTACTAAGTCCAATGAATTCATCATATGAATGGATTGAAACATAAATAACATAAACATTCATATTGAAACAATCATATGAAATATTAAATCATTAACAATAAATTATGAATGGTATCAAAATAGAACATCCATAGTCAAACCAAACCACAAACTATTCAATGAAATCTGGTAAATGGTATCATAAGTGATCAACCTAAATAAATGATAATATCCAACAAAGGATGTTGAGATAGAATAAAATACTCTGACAAAATCATTAAAATTTTCTTGAGAAAGAAACCCTTTTACTTTTAAATCATTTATTCAAAAGTCACGCATTTATAAAAGAAGATGTTTAAAAAAGATATTTTTGAATCAAAGTGTCCCATACCACTTTGAAACATTTTTGAGAAATTATAAAATTGTCATTTTAAAATATTCATTTTCTTATAAATAAATCCATTAAACCCTTTTTTGAAAACATGGACATGAATGAGAAATATTTAGAATAATAAATCTTAGAAACATTTAAAATGATGTTTTAGTTATATTCCTTTACATAAAACCTTAAAAAGATTCATTTTTAAAACCTTTGAATGAAATTTTAAATAGAAATAAAATTTCTTTTATAATCCTTTTATAACCATATGAATAAATATGTAAAATAATATCATGAATTTTTACATGGAGAAAAAGAGGTGATAATTAAATATTTAAACATTCAATGTGTCCCGTACCACTTTGAACATTTAAATAGTAAGCATCATGAATGAATAACATTTAACAAAACATGATAAAAAATAAATTAAGGACATGATAATTGAAAGGGTATGTATATACACCTCATAAAATAAGGTGGGTGTGTAGCATCAAACTATTCCCTGATGTAAGGAGATTGAGACGAAGTCCATTACCTTATGCTTCCATTCGATGAACATGATTTAACCTCATGTGTGATGGTTTTAATAATTTTATAAACTTATATAATAACCTTATTCACATTTATTATAACACATATGATCTTATTATATTATTTTATCACTCGCTTTTTGATAATATTTCGTTATTTCCCATATTTTGGGTGTTAACATCCATGTTTTCTCATGCTAGTTTTGTATTGAAAGACCATGTTCATTTGTATAGGATATAGATCCAAAATATACAGAATAATATTATATTCATAGATATAATATTTATTCATTATTTCTATTTTCATAATCATTATTTAATGGTTAACATGGAAAATTAGTCTCATCGCGTCGTGCAGATGGTGGGCCGTACATATGCATGAGCAACGGTGTCATTCACTTAATGATGAAAATGGTATGGAATTGGATGGTATATAAATTATACAGATTTAATATCATATCATAATTTCTATAAATATCCATTATTTTCAACTTTATACCCATCCAAATAATGTGGTGATGAAAAACAAATTACACCGCGGCCTGGAGACGGTAAGTCGTATGTACGCATATGTGGTGCTTTAGTTTTTCATAGGATTGATAAATGAAGGAATATAGTTGTTCCATAATCATAATAACATATAAATATATATATGATACTATAGTTATTACTTTATTATGGTAACAACACACGAATAGTGAGTATAAGAAGAAATGAACTTAGATGAGTTTCTAAAAATGATTACCTCTTCTTCGATGGACTTCATTTAGGTCTCCTCTTATGGGATCTAGGGATGGTCTTTTTGGAATTACAAGAGCTCAAAACTGGTATAATAATGTTTGGAGGAAAAATTGGTAGGTTTTGGTCAATATAGAAGGATCAATGTGGTGTGAGTAAGTGAGGGAGTAGGTTCCCTTTTATGATTGAGGTGAGGGGCACTTTTGGAAATCCTCCAAATATTAAAATATAATAAGGGTATTCTAAATCCAAAAACATCCAAATGAGATATAAATTAATGTTGAAATAAATTTTCTATCATATCTTATCCCCTTTTTATTATTTTATATTTTTATATTTTTAAATATTTAAATAATATATTAATTCAATAAAATTTCATTATTGTAAAATTTTATACTATTCATTTAATTTTACATTAAATACCTTAAGATGAATGTTAATTAGAATATAATGCTTTATAACATCTATAATATATCATATGATCTATATAAAAAATTTACAAACTTTAATTCATCCAAAATAGATCAAAATTATTTTTGTTAAAATCAGTTATTTTTTTTCTGTTAATTAAATAAATATTATTTTAACATTTAAGGAGAATTTAAAATAATTATATAATTTATAAAATTTAAAAATAAAATTATATAATTAAAGAAATTTTATTGTTATAAAAATAGATTTTTATATTCATTCATATATTAATTTTCTCTCTATGTGGACACATAAAAGATATTAAATGCAAGAGAGTGATATTTTGTAACTATATTTGACGTTATATAATATATAAGTTATTTTCATTGAAAAGTGTCTATTAAACAACTTAAATGTGATATAAAGGTGATAAGGGTAGAATAATATTCATATAATATTTTTTGGAAAATTTTTAATTATTTTTTTAATCCTTAACTTTTTGTATTAACCCTTATTTAAACATTTAACTCTTACCGTGACAACTCGGATTTTTACTCTTTTTGGTTAAAATAGTTATTATAAAATTACAAACTAACCCCAAATGGATCATTGATGAAATATTTAACCTTATTCTAGTTATTTTGATAAATGTTATATTCTTATGAATTTTATAACACTTAATAAAATATTATTTATTTTAAAGTATCATTAATGTAAGTTTTGATAATATTCTTTATTTTTTTAATATCATATCAACATGATAAATTAATAATCACTTCTAATATCTCACTAATATTTCAATGTTATATATAAAATTCGTGTATGCCATTAATTATTTCAAATTATATTTATTTTAATATTTTTAATATCATTTATTTTGTATTTCCAATAATTAAAAAATTATTTCATCATCATTAAGAAATCCTTTAATTAAACTATTTCTTATATAAAAATTAAAAATAAATAATCCTACTAAATATAAATCTATTATATTGTAAATTACTATTTATAGTCGAATTTATCTTTTGTATAACCCTGTATTAAAAATGATATAGTTATTTAAAATATAAGTATGATGTTTTTAACTTGTCTTTAAATAAAATATAATAAATGTTATATTCCTAACCAAGTGTCTACAAATGTTATAATTTATAATTAAGGTTGATTTTGGTCTAAAATAACTCATAAAATGAAATTAGGATAAGTTTTTGGGTAATTTTATAATATTATAATATTATATTTACCTTTAATTACCTGATTTACCCTTAACTATGGTAGATAAAAATTTACTTTTGTTATTCATGATACAAAAACAAATAAGTCGATTATATTATAATACTAATATCATACTAATTAAAATCTTGTATTTACATTTTTTCAAATTCAATTCGCATAAGTGGATAAATTAAGTGTAGCACTAATCCCATAGACGTGGTGAAAAGGAGGGTAAAAGAAAACTTTCAAAAGTTTAGTAAGATTTTATATTCAATATCAATATAAATATGATTCAAATAAGCTAAATTAGATTAATATACATATTATTGATCTATTTTTACTTTAAATTATAATTATTTTTTAAACAAAAAATAATTTTATAACTATAATGCAATATTTTTCATTATTCATTAAAAAATAAAACTTAGAAAATTATAAAAATTTCACCCTAAGATAATTTTGATATTTCAAATTCAAAAATGAAGTTTATTTTGAAAAATAAAGTTTATTAAATTTCTAAAATTTATTTTTAAAATAGGTGTACCATTAAATGGTGTTAAAATTACCTTTTTGAAAAAATATATGTTTTTATGAATAAAATTAGGTTTGTCCATTTCTTATGACAATAAAATATGTTGGATGAATATAAAAAAAATACTTTACTAAATATATAACAAATATACTTCATTAATATAATCCAACAATAGTAATTTGATTATTTTATAAACACACTTTTCTCATTTAAATATTTTTTTAGTAAAACATTTCTTTTACATTTAATTGGATTATATTTTTGTTTCTAATTATTTTATAACTAATGAATTCATCTAGTATTTGTATAAACCATGTATTTTCATAAGTTAATTTATGATATTTATAACCTATAGTTTAACAGCTAGGTTATATCTTGTTATATTATATATTTTAATACTTTCATTAAGAAAACATGGTCTTGTGTGTAACGTAAGCTATTGAAAGAAGTCGTTCTTGTGGGCAACGTAATCTATCAAAAAGGTTAAATGTAAAAAGTGACACACCATAAAATCTTTGGGTGTTACCACACTATCCAATAGGCACTTCAATGTCTAAATTAATGTCTCTTCAATCTTCTTATACAAGAAACACTTTTGAAACTAAATTCACCTCAATCTTATTATTATTATTCTTATTGTGGGTATGGTCTTGCAATAGTTTATTATGGTTTTGACTGTTAAACGAGATATATTATGCTTGTAATCATCCATTTTCAATGATAAATTTTACCTTTTAATTTTCTCTTTATCTCCTAAATTATATTATTATTATTGTTCTTTTTTCGATATCATTTGAGATGATCATGTGTTTGATCTTTCCAACATGAAAGTGTATATGGGTTGGAGATCTTACATCCTCTAAAAAATTATAATTGTTTTTAATAATAATAATAATATAATAATAATAATAATTATTATTATTATTATCACTACTACAGAATCATAAATATTGAGCAGTACCCTTTATCATCAATAATAAAGGGGGTGGTTTCATATGTTCTAGATAAAAGTGAAAATAAAGGGTATCTTTATCAGTGCTAAAAAAAGTGATGAAAATTTACCACCTAGATCAGCACTAATAAAGTTTATATTTATCAGTTCCTCTATCTAATGCTGATAATAGTTATCTTTATAAGTGTGTTCTATACATTGATAAATGGTAATCTTCTTAGAAAAAAATATATATTATTAAAAATCATATTATCAAGAAATATATAGATATGTATATATATATATATAACATTTTTTTAAATATGATATATATAACACTAGATATGTATTTACACTTAATATTTAGTGAATTTAGTGAAAATGGTTTATAAGTTAATTAATAATTAAAATTATTTAAAAATTAGTTACTAAATAATATTAATAGACATTTAATAACATTGTTATATCAATGTCATTTATTTTTTTTAATTTGACATATATCACATTGGTGTATATATATATTATATGTATATATACAAGATTGATTACATTTTATATAGAAACTAAAAAACACAATTATTAAATTTTAAATATTATTGATTTAGATTTTTATTTATTAATATATATTATTTAATTTATTAGGTTTTTAATTTCTAAATTTTATTCTTTTTTATTATTTTATTTGAAATATAATATTTATTATTATTTAATGTATTTCTTAAAATTTATTATTTATATATATTTCATTAATAAATTTATGTATATTTCTTATTTTTTCCATTTTTAATTTTTCTTTGTTTAGTATTTTGGTAATTTTATTCATTTTTAATATTTATTTATATTTATCTATTGATTAAAATTTAATGTTTTTAATAATTTTCTAATTTACATAATTAATATATGTATTCATTTTTATGTTAATATATATTCATTTTTAATTTTTTAAAATTTATATAATAAATAACTCTTATTTATATTTTTAATATTTTTTCAAAATATTCATTTTTAATTTAGATTTTACTAAATTTTAACATTCATTCATATAATATAATTTATTCATTAATAATTTTAATTTTTTTTCTTTTATTTATTTATTCATTTTTTATATTTATTTATTAATATCTTTGAAATTTATTCATTTTTTAAATTTTTATACATATTTATTCATTAATATTTTATATTTTTTTAATACATAAATATAAATATATTTAAATATATATATTTATATAATATTTCCTTAAATATGTTTTCTATAATACAAAATATTTACTTACACTTAATAAGTTTTATATTTAATTTAAAATGGTATTAAAATAATTAAAAATGATATTAATTAATAATATTTACTAATTAGTATCGATTAATAAACATTTAATAACATATTATATAAATGTCATTTTTTCAATTTGAAAAATATAAAACGTGTTATATATATACATTAATTTCACAGGAACATATATGTAATTAATTCAATTTTATTTAGAAACATAGGGACATTTAAGGAAGGCTCTCAAAAAATCAAGAATCCTTTCCTTGCGGCTATTGATGAACTCCACTATGTGATCTGGTATGATTGTAATTCTATTATCCATCACAATTTCTCACTCAATCTTAATGCAGGTCGGATTCGGATCCCAATCATTATAAATGATGCTAGTTTATTACAAAAGGGTCATTGCCATAACAGCGTACATGACTTTAGTATCTTGAAGAAACTTCAGATAAAAAGAAATTATTGTCAACCTCATCATACACTAGAGGTGTTTTAGAGGGCCCCTCTTCCTGGATGGACCAAAATCAACATTGATGGCGCCTCCAAGGGCAACCCGGACCCTACTAGGTGTGGTGCGGTCTTCAGAAATGATCTTGAAAAGATTCATGGTTGTTTCATGGGAAAATGTGACTTTGCAACCTCCCTTGAAGATGAGATGATTGGTTTGATCCATGCCATTGACTATTCCATCCACTTTGGTTGGAACAATCTCTGGATTGAAAGCGACTTGGCGACCATCTTGCAAGCGATTTGGAATGGAGTTACCCACCTTGCTTGGTGGATTACTACTCGTTGGATGGACTGAAACCATTTGCTTATAGTTATTAACTACCTCATCACGCATCTATATCGTGAAGCCAAAATAGTTGTAGATGTCCTTTCTAACAAGGGGATCAATCAAGACATCACCTTGTTTGAAGACCTCGCCACAGATCTGATTTCCTTTCATGAAAAAGACTGTAAGATGATCCCGTACTTTAGACTCTTGTAATCTCTCTTTTTTTCTTAGTAATTATTTTCTTCTGCCTTTTAATTTAGAAACACACACACACATATAATATTTTTTTAATTTATTCAATTGTTTTTACTGATTTTATAATTTTCATTATTAATATTTAACATCTAATATATTATTATTTTAATAGGAAAATTCTATTGCATTTTCATATTTTTATTTAATATATAATATTCATTAATTCTTACTATTATTTTCTAAATTATTCATTTTTTATATTATATATTCATTAATAATATTTATTATTTTTTATTATTTTTTAATTTATTTGTCTAATATTTTTTTATATTCTATTCATTTTTTATATTTATATTTATATATTTATTCTTTAACATTTAATGTTTTTAATATGGTTGTAATATATATAATTAATATGTATTCATTTTCTTTTTAATATATATTCAATTTTAATTTTTTTAATAGTCAGTATAATTAATAACACTTATTCATTTTTTAATATTTTTAAAATCTAATAGTTTTTTAATTATTAAATTTCACTCTTTTTATATTCATTAATTTAATATTATTTATTCATTAATAATGTTATTTATTTTTATCATTTTTATAATTTATTTATTTTTAATTTTTATTCATTTAGTATTTTTTAAAATTTATTTATACATATTTATTCATTTACATTTAATTTTTTTAATATGGTTGTAATGTACATAATTACTGTGTATTCATTTTCATTTTAATATATATTTATTTTAAATTTTTTAATAATTTATATGATTAATAAAACATATTCATTTTTTTAAATATCTTTAAATTATATTTATTTTTAATTATTAAATTTCACTCATTTTAAACATTCATTAATTTAATATTATTTATTCATTAATAAGGTTAATTATTTTCTACATTAAAAAATCAATTTAAAAATCAATTGATTTATTATTTTTTTTATTTTATTTTAAACAGTTTTTATTAACACTTAAATAAAAGTGATGATAGAATATCCTTTTATCATTGTTAAAATTAAATCAATGTTTTTAGTATTAATATAGACATATCATTATCATCATTAACTTTTTAGCGGTGATAAAGATATGTTTTATCTATGATTTTCATTTTAGCAACTATAAAATTATATTTTATCACTACTTTGTTTAAATCACTGATAAAACCATTTTTGCTCTATTAAAATCTACGCTAATAGAAACCCCAATCCCTCACTCCATTCAAGCGCTTGTGGAACTCAACTTTTTTCTCCCACTCTCCCTCAAATTTCTCGGATGAATCGACCCTCCCAATGCTGATGGTATGTGATTCTTTGTACAATTTTTTAATCGAACTAGTATCCTTTCATGATTTTTAGTTCCTCCTTCCCTGTGATTGATCTCTGAAACCCTATATTTATATCCAACTTTTCAAGGATATTTTTTGATGTGTTTTGAGATATTGTTTTCCTAGATACAAGTGGTTTTCACTTTGGATATCTAGGGTTCCCTCTCATCTTGTTGTTTTGGAATGCAGGGCTTCCCTTCACTTCGATTTGCAAGGATGTTCTTGTGTATGTTTATGTATATATGTATATATGTATATATGTATATATGTATATATATATGTGTGTATGTGTATGTATGTATATGTATATATGTATATATGTATATATGGTTATATATATGTATGTATATATGTATATATTAAAAAATGTATAATAAAATAAAATAAATTTAAATGAATCTATCTATATGTGTTTTTTTTGGCCGAAGCATCATTTTTATTATTAAAGCAAAGCAAAGACCTCTTTAACTGGGTAGAGGTAGACCCATTACATGGCTCGTAGACCCAGTGGTCATTTAGCCCATTACATATCCCGTAAGCCCAAATTTTAGGCCCAAGACCCATTCTGTGAATCTATCTATATATGTAAATATATATGTGTTATTTATATAAATTTTAAAAGTTGGGGTTGATGCCTCTTTTTATAATTAAAGTAATGACCACTTTCTATATGGGTAAAGGGAAACTCATTACATAGCTCGTAGGCTCAAGGCCAAGTGGCCCATTAACATGTCCTGAAGGCCTAGTGGTGCACCCTACCTCCATCGTCATGCCTATGTTATCGGGTTTGTGTGACCACCTTCCCACGTCATGCCTATGTCACTACCTATGACATAAATCTCCCAAGTGTATTTCCAGGATTCAAACCTTGGTCTTTTGGATGTTGGATTATGGGGTTTACCACTAAGGTGCCACCTCAACTGCAATTATTATTTCTATAAATAAATGTATTAAATGAATAATTAAACTACATCATCATAAAACTATTCATTATACTGATATGGAATTATTTCTCTATAAAACAATAATTTTCTATCCTTTTTTTCATTACATCTAATGTTTTCATTTCTTCCTTGAGTATCCAAAGTGAGTATGACTTTTTCCTTTGGAAAATAATCAAATTCCGTTGAAGAATAAATATAATTATCTATTTATTTTGAAGTTTCTATACTTATTTAAAACATAGGATTTATATATTTACAAAAAAAATATGTTTCAACACACACATATTCATAATAATATTTTCAAACTGAAATTATGATACATTTTTTACATACTAATGTATATATACATTATATGTATACCATGTCTATATTTACCTATTTTTTAAAGAAAATGAATATTCTAAAACATAATAGGATGGATATGAATCAAAAATGGATGGATGTTATTCATATGATAAAGGAGTATGAGATGGAGTAAATGAGTTCATCAATTTTATAATAAAGAATGAATATGAACAGTCTCAAATCCATTGTATTTGTTTATGTTGTTATTATTCAAGAAAATTTCATATATAAGAGTTGGAATAACATTTAAAATATCATAGAATAGATTGAATCCATAAGTGTTGGACTAAACATGGGGAAAATTTAATGTTCATACTGATTAGTATTAGGCCACGATACAATTGAGGGCTCTCAGCTTTAGTTGGGAGCACTCAGCTTATGATAGGGTTTTTTTCCTGGTGTCTTTGGATTCTTCAACACTATATCCTTACATTGGTGGTCTTTTAATTTTTCATTACATCTTCATAATGAATGTGTTCTATCATTTTCAGATCAGCGAGGCATGGGTGGGAACTCCAGGGACGATGGTGGTAGACCTGGCAACGTTCATGGTTGGTGGTGGTTTGTATGAGGCATCGATGTCAAGCATCATGGCATCTTACAACTTTTATGATCATAATAAATGAGATAGAAAGGGTTCTATTCCAGTGACTCGGCATGAAGAGTAGAATGTAGGATAGGAGAACTCCATTTGTGTCTTTGCTAGCGTGAAGTGGTGGTTTATTTGATACAGAAATCAGTCATGCTTAAATTTTCTCTATTGCTAATTTAGATGGGGCTTTAGAGTAGTGGCTCTTAACATTGTGGGATGCCAAATTAGAATAATTAGAGGGTATGTCTTTTTCCATCGATACCAGGCACCATGCATCTCTACATAGGGAAATATTTGTGGTTTAGTCTTATAAATTTTGGAAATGGTTTATTATTTCAAATTATGTTGTGGAGGGTCTATTTTAGTGGTTTTAGGTCTCTGGGGCCTTCAAGTCATGTATAATTCCATTTTCCTCTGGGCCTATGGGTCATGTAAGGTTTCTCCACAACCAAACTAAAAATGGGTTTATCTAAAAATCAATAAAAATATAAGGTCGTTGGGCTTTCATGTCATACTGGATGTGATGATATTGCAATTGATGGATCATCTGATATGAATACTAGTGAAAATGATGATGGAGATCACATGAATGAAATAAAAATGATAATTTAAGTTGACCTTCATGACTTCCTAATGTTGTTTGAGAAGTTAAAGATCCATTAAAAGAGACCATTATATATCATTTGTAAAAAATATAAAAAATTACTATTTGTATTGAATATAAATAATTTCAAAGATGGTATTAGATGGAGAATCATCGGCATTATTAAACTACTTGGTCTCCTAAATGATATACTACCATAAGAAAATGAGCTTCCTTGTCAAACATATGATTCTAAATGAATGCTATGTTCAATGGGTATGATCTTTGAAACAATACATACTTGTCTAATGGATTGTATATTGTTTCACAAGGACTATGAGTCGCTTAATAATACCCTAAGTGTAAAGAATTTTAATAAAATAAAGATCAATCAAGTCCTTAAAAATTTTAATGGTACATTCCTATTATTCCATGGTTTATATAATTATAGGGATCTCAGTAAACCACTAGACAATTGACAAGGCATATGGATGAAAAAATTGAAGATGGGAAACTATGCCACCTGGTGGACTCTAATTGGTGGAAGAAAATTTATTATGAGTATCCTAAATTTGGAAACAATATGATAATCCTCAAAATTGAATTATCTATATATTTAATGAATCCTTTTGGTATACAAAGTAGTAGTCACAATACATGTCCATTTATGTTGATAAATTATAAATTGACACTGTGGTTATGCATGAAGTGTAAATTTACTATGTTGTCTTTGCTTATATCTGGACTAAAACTACAGGTTAATTATATTTATGTTATTTTGATACATTGATTAAATATAAAAAATTGATGTGGGATATAGGTGTTACATTGTATTATTCTCATATAAGTGAAGAGTTCACATTGAGAACCACATTGTACAGTATGAAAAATGACTTTCCTACTTATAGAAATTTGATAATCTATAGCATTAAACTAATGTTGGGTTGTCCCATTTTTGAAGAAGGGACACACTCAATTAGGTTCAAACATTCCTAAAAGTCTTTGTTTTTAGTAAATCATAATTTTTTACCCCGATGACATAAATACCAATCCTCAATGGAAAAATATATAAAAAGGTACAACAATTTCTTCACTAACAGGTGATCAATAGTTTAATAAAGTAAAAAATATTGACATTGTTTCTAGTAAACCTTTTTCAAAAAACCATATAAAATCAAGTTGGAAAAAGTGATTAGATTTATTATAATTACCTTACTGTGATTTTTTATACATCAAAAATATTCATTATCTCATGCGTATAGAAAAAATATGTGTTATTATGTTATTGGAATTTTACTAAATGAACTAAAAAATAAAATAGGTAATTAGGGCTAGGTTATACACAATTTTCATTGGGATAAGGGAATATTTGGAATCAATTAAGGGTAAAATATGAACTTTTCTTCCTCAAGTATCTTATAATATATCCATGCAATTGAAATCTCAATTTTTCAATTACCTTAATGATGTAAAAGTTTCAAATGGGTGTTCATAAAATATCAATAATGTCATATCAATGAATAATTTAAACTTAAAGGGTCCAAAATCACATGATTTTCATGTTTTAATTCATGATTTAATGTTTGTAGCTTTATATTTCATTCTTCATAAAAATGTATGAAATAAATTAATAAGAATTTAATTATTTTTTAAATCCATATGTTGTAACGTTATAGTCTCAAAAAAATTTCTAATAATGAATAAGGAAATTATAGTTATATTATGTAAATTATATATTTTCTTCCTAATATAATTATTTAATATAATGGTCCAACAGATGGTTCACTTGTACTGATAGATTCAACTACATGGTCTTATACATTATAAATAGATGTACCCCATTGAACATTATATGAATATTTTGAAAGGTATGTCAAGAATCTATGTAATACATAATATTTTATTGTAAAAATATATATATTATTAATGAATATAATGAATTATTTACTAATTACCTATATTATATTGATAGTATAGGTCTCCCAAAATCTTGTCATAGTAGATTCCTTATGGGAGAAGATATTTTTTGAAGAGATGTTATTATAATTACCATTACAGAGAAGGAGAATGCTCAACATTACATTTTATATATTAGTGAAGAAGTTTATCATTAAATTAAATACCACAAATTAATTCTTATACATTTTAAAACATCAAGGGTTGAAAGATTAATATCAAATACACATAATAAATGGTTATAGTATGGTTTCAATATAATATTTTTAAGGAATTATCTACAAGTATAAATTCATTTTTAGAAAACATTCAATGGAAAGTTAGAGGACCATGTGTCAATATATTATATTACTTTGGTTATTTAATTAATGGTAATATATTCTATATGAAGGAACAATATAAATTCAGTATGATGAAAAATAGTGGAGTTACACTTTTGGCAGAAGCGATGTGTTCATCCAGTTCAATTGATATAAATCCAATTTATGAAATTTTTTCATACGTCAACATCATCAAACAAATATATGAGTTTGATTATACAACATTTAAATGGATAATTTTATATTGTAAATGGGTTGATAATAGGAGTGTAATTATAGTTGATGAATTAATCTTTGTGAAGGTGAATTTCAATGTGTAAGGTTATGAGGATGAACCGTTCAAAAAGGAATCACAAGTAGTGAAATTATTTTATGTATGAGATCCTACAAATTGAAATTTGTAAATTGTTTTATTGGTGACTAAAATAAATGTAGGTTTAGAAGAAAAATAAATTAATGGCGGACTGTTCATTAGTATTTCACAATCATTTCATGGAAGCCCCAATATTGATAGTGTCTGGTATGTTGAGGGGACTATGAGGGGGGATTTGGATACTCAGTAGAGGAGTCAAATACCTTTAACCTTTAAATAAAAAAAGAGATATTTCAATGAATATATTAAAGTTTTGTTAAATATACATTTATTTTCATCATAATATTCAATATTAAGAACTCTATTTATGTAATATAAATTAAATGTTTAACTATTCAATAAGATAATTACTTCTCCACATGTTGACGTTACCAATCTCAGGGAAGAACACACTATTGATGCTGAATGTGTAGAATTATTAGGGGATCAAAAACATGTGGGTAAAAAAAAAGAGCATCATATCACCACCTTTTTAACTAATATTCTTAAGTAAAGAATCAAGATCTAAAATTTGAGATTTAATGAAATCAATGTGGCCAACAGGTTGACCCAAAGAAGTTAATTTTCATTTGTTACATTTGTGTCAAAACTCGAATGCATGTGATGATTGATATAGACACATGACACAATTTCTTATTTCATTTAAGATAATAATTTGAGGAATTTTAATGTAATATTATGATATACCATCTCTATTTAACTGAAAAAATATATCATGAAACATTGATTTACTTTTGATTATCCCTTGTAGAGTTCTTTTATTATAGATGATTTCCAAAAGAAATTTTTACTAGTTGTTATTGGAAAATATCATAGATCCTTCCAAACACTTCTAAAAAATATACATCTTATGGATACTAAGAGAAAATTAAAGCCTCACCCACTATCTATGCATGAATACATTATAAAGTAAGAAACATGGAGATATTAAAGTAGTCGTCGTGATGAGGAATCATTTTATGTTAATTTTAATTTATAATATTTTACTATAAATTATTTATTTTATCCAATTTGATTCTAAAATAATAATTTATGTAATAATAAATGAGTTTCTCAAATATACATTATTCATCAAAACCAACGTAACCACGCCATAAATCAATAATAGGGTATTCTTTAATTTAAAATAAAATGATATTTATTTTAAATCTATAATATAAATTTTATGTAATATGAAACAAAATATGGTTCTTTTTTTATATACAAATTGATGAATTAGAATCTAAAACCATTTTTATCCCACATCATCTACTATGGAAGGAGGATCATGTTAATAAAAAAGGATAAATATTAGATGAAAACACAATCAATATATATTAATCATGGGTAAGTATGACATAATAAAAAATTATTATTATCTATAACATTATTATATAAAAATATCCATTTATTTTTGTATATTTTATATGGTTTAGATACATGAATCATCATCAATTGTTCCCAAAGAACAATTAATTTTTGTAGCTCTACAGTAGTCAGAACAATGATTATACTATAGGTATATGTTTTGGAGTGACACATCAAGTATATTTTGAGAAGATAAATTCATAAAGAGATGCATATGATATAATTAAAGACATGTATAAAACAAATATATGCTTTAAAAGATATTATTTATTGGTACGGTTTGGAAGACTATTATATGTTAAAGGAAAAAAAGATAACTAGTAATAGAAAAATTACCAATACATTAATATCCCCATAAAAATAGATTTAAGGATATCTATTCCCCTAAATCGTCATCCTCATCTTATATAATCAATTTTTTTATAATAATTTCTGCTAATTTTTAATTCAACAACTAATGATAACTTTCTATTACTAAAATTACATAGTGTGAACTTGTTTGTGATTTATATCTATCATCACTCTCCCGTCACCTTGTTGTGAGGGGTACAATGTGAAATATCCAAGGAGACATCCTACACAATAAATAACTCTCAAAATATCATGTGATAGTGGGGATTGAAGTAGGTCACAAGCTGAGTTCCAAATTTCTTATTCCTCTTGATATCGAAAATTTTGGGGTAAAACTCTAAAATCTAATCATGTAAAATATATTTTTCTTTTTTTAATTACTTTTTTGGTATTTTTAGGATGAAATAGATACTCATTGCAAATAATTTGGATACCTTGAATGTTTAATTTTTATATCCAAAGCATGTATTTTCAAAACATCTACCACACATGATGTCCATTGTGAATTTTTAATGCACAAAAATCAATATTTTATGGATAAAATGCTAATTATATTTTTTGTTTTTTGTTTTAATAAGATTTTTTATTTCTGATTGGGTGATCTATAAATATCTTCTAAATCATGGTATGAGGTTGGTGACTAAATGCAAGAAGCCTATGGATTTCTTCAAATGGAGAAAAATTAAACTATATATATTAATATTTAACTATAAAACCATGTTTCAAACTAATTTACATATTTTGGTCAATGATTCTGCAGAGTCAGAAATAAAATAATGAAAATAATTGTGTGTATTATATTTGTAAATTTATAAATGATATCATATACCATCAACAAACTAACATCCACAAATATGTTTTTCCAAAGGTAATTATAATTTCATTTAAAATATTTTTTAATCTTTTGTTTACCTAAATATTCCCATTATTACCAGTATTACCAGCTGTTTACATACTCAAAAGAAGATTTAGATTTTTTTAGAGATGAGTGGGTAGAGTATGTGGAATCAGACTATTTTCTTACTTTAATTTGTTTTTATTACCTATTATGTTTGTAATTTTTTTATTTTATAGAATTGGATTTGTTTAGAAATAGGCCTCGCATCAATCTAACCCATGATGTTACTATTATCACTCAAATTACATGTTTCCAATATAAAATTTCCATTTTTTCCTTAAAAATTACATATCCAAAACCAAGTGAATGATATTTAATGTATTTATAATTTAGAAAAATGGTCCGTAATTAATTTTTGATGTATAAGAATTGACTGCATGTCAATTCGACACATGAGGTGGCTGGTATGACTCAAAGTTCATGTTTTCAATAAAAGATTCATTTATTATAGAACATGATTTATATATACAAAATCTATCTAATGATCTTGGATTGTCTTGATAATTTAGTAAAATTATCCATAATTCATTTTGAAATGTATTAATCGACCACACATGAATCTGAAACATGATGTTTCCTGTATAACTCAAAGTGTGTATTTCACAATAAAAATGTTTCATTTCACTCTAAAGAAAGTGTCCCATAAGAAAACTGACAAAACATGCTTGGGATACCTTAAAACTTTAGAAAAATGATCCATAGTTAATTTCTGACATGAGGTAATCAACCTCATGCCAATCAGACATGTGATTTGGCTGATATAAATCAAAGTGAAAGTTTTAAATATTAAAGTTTCATTTTAGTCTAAAGCATGATTCACATAGCCAAAAATAAGAAAATGAGATTGGACTATTTTTGATACTTTAGGAAACCAATCCATAATTAATTTTCCATTCCTAATAATTTATCACACATAAATATGACAAATGATGTGTCTGGTTTGACTTAAAGTGCTTGTTTTCAATATAATACTTTCGTTTTAGTATAAAACATGATTAAGATGTCAAAAACTAAGAAAAAACTCTAATTGACTTCATACATTATTAAAATGATCCATAATTTATTTTTGATGCGTAGGAATCAATTGTACATTAATTTTATACGCAATGTGGTTGATATGACTCAAAGTGTTGTTTTCAATATAAATGTGTAATTTTAGTCTAAAATAGGATTTACAAATCCAAAATATAGAAAATGGTCTCATATTGTCTTGATACTTTAGTAAAATGATAAATAATTCATTTTTGATATGTAGGAAATGACTACATGTCAATCTGATTCGCTATGTGTCAAGTACAACTCAAAGTGCTTGTTTTCAATATAAATTTTTTGTTTCATCTAAAATGTGATTCACATATCCAAAACCAATGAAAATAGCTCTAATTTTCTTTATACTTTATAAAATGATCCATAATTCATTTTTTAATAGTAGGAATTGACCTCACATCAATCTAACTCATGATATGGCTGTTATGCTTCATGGAGTGTGTTTTTAGTATAAAAGTTTCATTTTAGTCTAAAATTCACTTCACATATCCATAACTAAGAAAAAAAACCTTTTGTATTTAATATTTATAAAAATGATTCATAATTTATTTTTGGTGTGTATGAATTGACCCCATGTCAGTACGAGATACGATGTGGCTGGTATGACTCAAATTGTGTGTTGTCATTATAAAAGTGTCAGGTTAGTTTAAAACATGTGTCATATTATCAAAACCAAGTAAAAAAGATCAGTTTTTTTTCAAACATTATGAAAATGATCCATATTTGGAAAAGGGGGTCTTTGGAAGCATGAGCAGATACCCCTGACAGAAGGCCTGAACCACATTCATGTCTGGTGTGAAAGCACTAATAACTTTTAATATAATTAATGTAATTAATTATGTCAATATATAATTATAATAAATAACTAATTTATATAATTAATAAATCATAAATAAATTAATAATATAATTAATAATTAATCATGTAATAAAACAATTATTAATTATTGATATAATTATTAAAAATTATTTAAGTAATTAGGATTATTAATAACTGATAACATCATTAAAATATTTAGTAATTAAAAATATAATTTATATAGATTATTAATTAACAATGTAATTATTTATTAATAGTATAATTAATAATTAATAATATAAATAAAAATATAATCATTAATAATATTATTAATAGTATGACTAATAATATCATTTATATATTTAGTAACTATCAATATAATTTTTCATATGTGAGTTATATAACATTACAGTTATAATTTATTTTTTATTTTTCGTATATACTATTATTAAATTAAACATTGGTTTTATTTAAAGGGAATGATTTTATATAATATTTTGGATGATCATCAAAAAATGTCTTCTATAAGATATTTTTATTTGGGTCATAATTTTTTGACTAATTATAATTTTTACATCAATGTAAATATTTTGTATAAAATTATTTAATATAAATTAGTAATTGAAATGATGGTGAAATGTAATATTTTTGTTTTATTTTTGTTTAATTTAAATATTTAAATTTTTTCTATGATTTCTAATTTTTTGTTTTTTCTGTTAGGGATGTTGCAGGGCTGCAGTTCTGTAGCAGCTAGCATGGCCTTTAATTGGTTAGACCTATCCCTCGCTTGTGTGATCTTTCACATTATTTTCATGATGGTGAGGTTAATTTTTCACCTAGAACAAAATGTATGATATTTTACTGGATGTTACGTGGTATCATTCTACATGTTCAAATTTTTGGACTATTCACATGATCAATCTTTTGGTATGTGACAGAAAATGCCTTACATTTTCAACTTCTCATTATTTCATGTGTCATTATTGGGGAAAATGAACTAATAATTTTTTCATGGTGTTTCTGATTATTATTATTATTATTTCATATGTTATGTGACCTAAGTACACTACTACAGATATAGGCTTCATCAGTGCTAGAAATAGCCTTCATTTTCATTTATGATCTAAGAACCATTAAAAGACGATGGATTTTATGAGCGATAAAAATAGCGACGATAAAATCCCAATTCATCATTACTAAAAAAAGTCACTAATGAATGGATAATTTATCATTTATAGATTAGAGATGATAAAGTGAAACATTATTAGTGATTTTTTAGTACTAATAAAGTGGTCTTTTATCATTGTTATTCCTAGCACTGATAAAAGGAAAGCTGAAGTAGTATATAAATCAAATCACAACACACTGTAGGTAAAATAAATTTCAATTTCAATTAAACTTACATATGAAATGCAACAAAAAAATTATATTAAAAACATTTAAAATGTTATTTTATACAATTACATCAGTATATACAATAAAAAAACATAAAGAAATTCAAAAACACTAATGTTTCATTGTTATTGGCCCTCGACCCCTTCTCAAAGGAGCTATATCATGCTATTATTTGTGGACCAAAACACCCCATAAAAAGTAAGAGAGTGTACCTATATAGAAAAAAAATTATTATGTCATTAACACTATAAAAAATTAAACATAAATATGAAGTAATACATTAATAAAATGTCACTTTTAAACTGAAAACATACACTCTGAGTCATACAGGGAACACCGTGTGTCAGATTAATGTGTGGTTAATTTATACTAATCAAAATTAATTTATGGATCATTATACGAAATTATCAAGACAATCTAAGAATATTTACCAAGTTTTAAGTATGTAACATGTGTTTTTAACTAAAGTATCAATTTTAAACTAAAAACATACACGTTGAGCCATACCAGGGACACTGTATGTCATATTAATGTGTGGTTGATTCCAACATATCAAAAATTATTTAAGGGTCATTTTCTTATATTATCAAGACAATATGATCATAATTTATTATTTTTAAGTATGTGACTTCTATTTTGAACTAAAATTTCAATTTTAAATGAAAACACACACTTTGAGTCACATTGGTCACACTATGTGTTGGATTGACATGCAATTTATTCCTATAAATAAACAATTACTTAAGGAAAATTTTACAAATTTTATTGTTCAATCATAGTGTGTTTGGTAGGTTTTTCAGTGAGTGAAAAATGTTTTTAAAAAAGGTAATTTTTAACTAAAAACACACTTTGAGTCTTATTGGTCACACCATGAGTCAGATTTATGTGTGGATGACCCTTACACATTAAAACTGACTTATGTATTGTTTTCCTAAAGTATCAGGACAATCCAAATGTGTTTTCTTATTTTTCAGTGATTGAAATAGATTTTTAACTAAAATATTAATTTTAAACAGCAAACACACATTTCAAGTCATACTGCTCACAGTGTTCATCTGATTGAGGTCCAGATGATTCATACTCATCAGAAATGACTTATGTATCATTTTCCACATGTATCAAAATAATTTGAATGTGTTTGATCATTTTTTAGTATGTCATGTGTCTATTAAAGAAAATTTAAAATTTTAAATAAAAATACACAATTTGACTCATACTGATCAAACTATATGTCATATTAATGATTAGTTTATTCCTACGCATCAAAAAATGCGTAATGATCATTTACCTAAAGCATCAAGACAATGAAAGTGTTTTTTATTTTTTCAGTGAGTGACAAAAGTTTTTAACTAAAATTTCATTTTTAAATTTAAAACATGAACTTTTAGTCATATCGGTCACATCATTTGTTCAATTGACTTAAGGTTGATTATTACATGTAAAAAATGAAATATAGATTATTGTACAAAGTATTAAGATAACATGTGTACGTTGTCTTAGTTTTTAGTGAGTGAAACATGTTTTTAAATTAAATGTCAATTATAAAATCAAAAGACATATTTTGTGTCATACTGCTAACGCCTTGTATCAGATTGAGGTATAGATGATTCCTAAACATCAAAAATGAATTATGGATCTTTTTACTAAAATATGAAAACAATATGAATGAATTTTATGAGTTTTTAGTATTTCATTATTCTTTATAAATAATATTTTATTTCAAAATTAAATGAACTTTGATTCATACCGGTCACGCTGTGAATTGGAATGACATGCAGTTGATTCTTACATGTCACAAATGACATAAGGATTTTTTTTCATAATGTATCAAGAAAATTCAATTTTGTTTTCTTGGTTTTCAATGACTGAAACACATTTTTATCTAAAATGTTATTTTTAAACTAAAACACACATTTCAAGTAATATCGACACACATTGTATCAGAATTAGGTATGGTTGATTCCTACATTCCACAAATGACATATGGAACATTTCACTAAATTATCAAAGTAGTCTGATGTGTTTTCCCATTTTTGAGTATTACATGCATCATTTTAAATAAAAATTAATTTATAAACTAAAACCACACATTTTGAGTCATAATAGTCACACTGTGTATTGGACTGTGGTGAAGATAATTCCTACATTTCAAAATTTAATTATGAATCATTTTATTGAAGTATCAAAAAACATATGAATGAATTTTCTTAGTTTTGAGTGTGTCATGAATCTTTTGAACTAAAATATCAATTTTAAATAAAAACACACAATTGGAGTCATACTAGTCACACTGTGTTCTAGATTAACATGTTTTTGATTCCTACACATCAAAAATGACTTAAGGATCATTTTCCTAAAGTATCAAGATAATATGAGTATGTTTTCTAGGTTTTTAGTGAGTGACACATGTTTTTAACTAAAATTTCATTTTTAAATTGTAAACACACACTTTGATTCAAACCAATCACATTATGTATAGGATTTAATTGAGGTTGATTTTTATACATCCCAAATGACTTATGAATCATTTTCCTAAATTATTAAGATAAATTTGGTTTTTTTTTCTTGGTTTTAATAAGTGATTCATATTCTTAACTAAAATGTCATTTTTAAACTGAAACCATACATTTGGAGTCATACCAGTAATACTATGCACCATATTGGGGTTTTTTTATCCATACACATTACAAATAAATTATTGATCATTTTTCATAAATTATGAAAACAATCTGAATCTGTTTGCTCAGTTTTGTGTATGGTATGCTTATTTTACCCTAAAATTTCATTTTTAAATTCAAAACACAAGAGTCAATTCACAATAATCACATCATGTGTAGGATTGACATGTGAATAATTCCTACAAATCACAAATGAATTATGTATTATTGTCTTAATTTATCAAGACAATCTGAGAAATGTTTCTTTATTTTTAGTGACTGAATTGTTTTTGAACTTAAATGTACATTTTAAACTAAAAATACTCTTTTAAAGTCATATCGGTCACATTTTGTATTATATTGAGGTAAAAATTATCCATAAACTTCAAAAAAAACATATTGAACATTTCCCTAAGGTATCAATAAAATATGAATAATTTTCATCATTTTTTAGTATTCCATGCATCTTTTTAACTAAAATGTCATTTGTAAACTAAAACCACACATTTGTAGTCATACCGATCACACCGTGTATTAGATTGAGATACGACTAGTTCCTACACATCACAAATGACATATGTACCATTTTACTAAACTATAAAAATAATTTTAAAGCATTTGATTAATTTTGAGTACATCACGCATCTTTTGAACTAAAATGTTGATTTTAAATAAAAACATACACTTTCTATCAAATCAATCAAAATGTGTGTTGTATTAATGTGTAGCTGATTTTTGCATGTCAAAAGTGGATCAAGTATCATTTTCCTAATTTATCAAGACCATGTGAGTTTATTTTATAGGGTTTTAATGAGTTCCACACATTTTTAAATAAAATGTATTTTTTAAATTTAAAACACTCACTTTGAGTCATACAGGTCACATAATTTGTTAGATTGACATTTGGATGATTCCTATACATAAAAAATTACTTATGTATTTTTTTCCCTAAGGTATCAATAAAATATAATCACATTTTCTTAGTTTTCATAAATTGATACATTTTTTAACTAAAATGTCAATTTTAAATTGAAAACAAAAAATTTGGGCCATTTGTAAACTAAAAACACACACTACTTGATAAAAAAATAAAATAATGAAAAAATATCAATAAAAAGGAAAAATAGTATGTAAATGCATCATGATTCATATATACATTCCAACACCATGTATTAGGCCCATTAATTTATAAAAACATATATATCCTCTTTTAAATATGAGGATTTTTCATAGTTTTGGTAGTATTTAAAAAATATAAATAAAAAATGATTAATAAATTCTTTAAATGAAATTTTTATTATCATTGGAAATACCACTTCGGGGATGCTAGTTTGTTGATGAAATATGATGTTGTTCATGATTTTACAAATGTAATAACCAAATCATTATCATTGGTTTGTTTCAAATAATATAGAAACATAGATAAAACTAATTAATTTATTTTGGTATATGTTTTGATAGTGTAATATAATTATATATACCCTAATACTTATCCACATGTAGATATTGATTGGATTCTTGTGATCGTGGACTAGCTTCATGCCATGATATTGATGATATTTAAACACTACCATATCATAACAAAATTTTCATTAAAACATGATATAAAATATATAGTGTGAAGTTTATTTGTAAAATGTTACATATAGTTCATTACAAATTGATAAATGTTATCATTTGTGGTCAATTTATTGGGTATCCATGTCATGAAGCCAAAAACAATATTTGGAGTATCCAAATTAAATGCAATGAGAAACAAATACTACCTAAAAACACAAAGGAATAAGTAATGAAAGGAATAAAACTATATTTTATATGATTAAACTATAGAGTTTTAACTTTAAATCAAGGTTATTAATAAGTTTCTATCATCTGTATGTTTTTTTTCAAACATTACATCCATTTTTTCCTCTATTACTGAATATTCATTTTCTTCCAATGAGTTTTTTTGTTCATATGTGGTGTGAGGAATATTGAGTCTAAATTTTTATTCACATGGTTTTCTCAACAAATATTAGTAATATATATGCCTAAAGAGAAATATGAATTGAATTTAATAATAATTAACATATTTGATCAGCTATTGGAAAAACAAATTATGAAAACACACCTCATGTATACATTTACCACTAAGACACCTAGTCATCCATACTTGAGGATTTTATCTACATTATCATGATAAATAAAGTCTGTAATGGCCTCACCATAAATTTTTTTTAAAATAGATTATGGTAATATCACCATGTTTGAACATTGTATCAGCATGAAATTTTTATATTGGTAAATATGGGAGTTGAACTAGTGGGAAAAGGTACAGTCTGAAGGTATTTTCTATTGATTGGTTGATCCGTTATATTGTTTTGATTTGACTTTTTTTTCCTAAAATTTCTCTATCTATAATAACATTTAATAATTTTTTCATTAATTTATAATTTTTTTTCATAAAAAATTAAATTGAAAGTAATAAAACCTTGTCGAAATGTATTTTTACACTATCAAACAATCATGATATGAAAGTAACAATAGAATGTTTGACCATGTGAACATCCAGATCATCAAGGGGAATAGGTTTCTCAACACTTATCTCATGAGAAATATAGCGACCTAATCCTTTTATATATAACATTACATGATTTTAATCATAATTATACATCAGATTACAAGCCAAGGATCGTTGAGTCTAGTGTCTTAGAAGACTAGGAACATAAAACATAAAACATTGGGCTAAAAACTTTTCTTTATTTAATCTCCATAAAGATGTCCTAACTTCCTTTGGTCCCTTACATCTGCATAGGGTACCCTGGGGAACACATGAACAAAGGGTTGATCTGAAAATCCCAGTAAAGGAATGAACATAAGGATACATCTTAAGAACATGAGTTAGGAGGCATGACATAAAGATATCAAAAGCATGGAACTTAGGAAATCATATCTTATAAGCATGGGTTCATATAAAAATGGAATCATATATATGTGGAAGAATCATAAGACATTTCTTTAGAACAGTTCAAGGATAATCGTCAATCCTGTTTCCCATTTTAGTATGGGTCAAGGCTAACCGCCAATCCCGTTTCACATCGCATCTCATGAGACTTAAATTTACCCAATGCATTGGAGCACTATCTGGGCACACCCATCCCAATATTTTCATGAGTATTCTTTCCAAATAAATATTCATACCACATAAATATTCTTTCCACATAAATAATCATACATAATAAACCATACCTAAATATAAGGGCACCCATGGAAAGAATTGGGTACCACAATCATGACATAAAGCATAACCAATGAGTGAATCATGAACATATACATGAAATAAAAGGTATTAGAACATACATGGATGTTCATAATGTAATATAGGAATATAACATGGTAGCTAATGTCAAACAGAAGTGAAAACATATAAATAATGTATTTGATAAACATTAGCATAAATACATTTTTGGGCGGTTTTAAGAAAAATACTATAGAGCTCTTAAAATAGAAAATAGGAAAATATTTTATATAAAACTAGAGTTGAACCAAGAATGTTTTCATATTAAATAGACTGATTTTATAAAGACAATGGTGGATTAAAATAGAATATAGAGTGCACTTGAAATTGGGTAAGAATTCGGGAAGTTCCCTTAAAACGAGTGTGCTTATTGGGAAGTATCGAGGAAAGATTCACTTAAAAGCATATATATCCACAAAAGAGAATGAGAGATGGATATTGGAACATGATTTTGGATCATATAAACAGAATGTATAAATTTTACATAAAAATAAAATAAAACTACATTTTGGTAAAAATAAAGATAGAGTAACCCGAAGGAATAAAGGAAGTTCGGGTAGAATTCATTATGTTTTATCAGTATGGTATCCGGTGTAACTAATAGGGAATGATGATAGATAAAATGGGTTTATCATCACTTATAAATCCAGAGGTAATTATGTGAGAGTTTCATAAACATACCCCACCATTTGGTATTACACACAAAATGGCATAGCATAGAGGAAAATCTTAATTAAGTGTGAAAAAGAAGAAGATCCCTTACCTTAAATCTGTTGGTGTTCTCCTCTTGTTATAAAAGAACTAAATAAACAAATTAGACCAGTTAATTCATAATTAAAGAACCTATTATATATGTAATTTATTTATTATAACCTTTTTTTTCATTAAAGGCCTTCTTGATTATTTATAAGGCTCAATTTCATTGTTCAGGCTCGTTTGTTTACTTGGTTTTAAAAGATTAGTTCACTTATATTCAAGTTCAAATAAGCATGAAAGACGGAATTGGATGTCTAGAACAGAATTTATATGATATTAGTGAACATACAAGAGATTAAATGTCTTTATATTTAATTTGTTTACTTAGATTGAAGTTGAATTATTATATAAAACCAAAGTGACAACCGTTTTTGTTAATTGTTATGTTTGATTACAAAGAACTTATTTTTCTTTATAACTTAATAAAATTTGTAAAAAAACATTAAAGAATAAAAATAGGATATATTAAATATATATATTTTATTTCAACCATAAAAAAATGGTTTCATGACCAGATTTGATGATGATAACAGAAATTGATAAACGGTTGTCCTTGAATGTGCTAAATTAGCACATCTAAAATGGTGATTTCATTTCTTTCAAATTAAAGGTGGGGAAAGGAAAAAAGATAATGAAATATACCATTACCATAAAAAAATTCCAGTACATGTATGTGACTTTAGTTTTTATATCATTTGGGTGAAGGGAGGTGAGGAAAGAAACAAAAAGAAAAGAACTTAAAAAATGAATGAATTGGAAAGAGGAATTTACCTCTTGAGACTTCCTCCTATGAGAACCTCTTTAGAGGAGAGGTTTTGGTATTTTGAAGAGGATAGGTGCTTTTGGACATGGGGGAGGATCTTGGTGAGAGATTTGGTCAAAATATTGGTAAGGCACAAGGCTTGATAGGAGTGAAGAGAAGAGGGAGTGAGGGGGTTTTATAGTGGTGGAGAGGAGGGTTTTTATAATTTTTTTAATCATTAATTTATTATTTCCTCACAAGATAAGGAATAGTAAGTATTCCATGACCAAGAATAGTAATAAATGCATGTGTATTCTAACTAAATTGTCTTACATCAGCAGATCATCATCAATGACTCAGTTAATCCATTATTTAGCATTTATTGTGAATTATCAAATTCTACTATTCATCAAAAATTCAAGTATTTCGGAAAAATCCCAAAAATTATCCCTATAATTTTTCAACGTGTAGAATCAAAAAATGAAGTCCATTTTTCAAAAATAATTTTCTAAATATGATTAATTTAATATTTAATTAAAATGATAATTTATCATTTAAAACCTGTTTTAAAACATTCATTTACTTATTCTAAAATATAGGTACATCATAATTTCAATTTAATATTAATTAATGACTATCATAGGTAATTTTACTATTCATTAGAGTATTTCACTATTCATAAGGGTATGTTACTATTCATAAGGGTAGGTTAATATTCCCCAAAAATTAAGTTTTCCTTTTCAGACTCCAAATAACTTACTAATTGCAACCATGTATATCATATTTTCGGAATTTCAAACACAAAAGTGACAAACTTATGTTTAAAGGCCACTTAGAACTTAGTAGTTCATTATTTTTTGTTTTCATGTTATTTTATGACATATTTATAAGAAATTAAATTTCCATTGAAAACTTTGGGTCATTACATTCTTCCCCCCTTATGAAATTTCGCCCTTGAAATTTCGTTTTACAATCTTTGCTGTAAACAGGTGAGGGTACTTCTCCTTCATTACCTCCTCCTATTCCCAAGTAGCTTCTTCAAACTTTTGGTTCCTCCAAAACACTTTGACAAGGTGGATTGACTGGTTGTGTAGAACCTTATCTCTTTGGTCCATAATCTTCAATTTTTCTCCTCATAAGAGAGATCATCTTCTAGCTGCACCACCTCTGAGTTTAGTACATGTGAGTGTAGGGTTCTGAAAATTACGGAAGGGGGAATCCAATTACCTCAACACTTGGAAAAGGACCGAACCGGTCTGTGCACCGGCTCCTAGCAACAGTACATGGCCGGTTCGGTAGACCGCCCTCCAGCAATTCCGCGGACCAGCGTTTTCTGTGAAGCAGAGGTGGAGCTCCTCCACAGGCGCGAAGCAGGACGGATTCCAGGCCGATCCACCGTAGAGAACCGCGACAACATGCCCATTCTGCACGCGCCATCTTTCGTTGAATTGAGGCGGAACCTTGCGCGGCCGCGAATTTAAAGACCCGTAAATTTCAAGGAATTTTTTTTCTTAATTTTCTTTGGAATTTTACAAAAACGCAGTTTCTGACGGAACCTGATTCCGAGGCCCGGTGTGCCCAGAATCATTTTCCAAAGTTTGGCTTAGGTACGTTCAGTGAACGGACGAGTGGATTTTTCTAACTTTTGAACCAGTGCTCGGAATCGAATTCTGAGGGCACCGATAGAATCGCAGCACCGGTAATTGCTTAGAAACGCCTCTTCCGGAGTTGCGTTTGCTCGGGTGTGCTTTTTAATTTTTGGGATTAAAGTTAAGAAATAAAATAAATTGTATGACAAACTTTATTTTATTTCACTTAAGCCACTTGAAAGCCACTTGAATCCACTTAAAGCTGCTTAAGCTGAGTAGATGCGGAAAGGGTGCTATCCAAAAATATCCTACCCTCTTGGTAGGATATTTGTGAGGTGGGGCCCGCATGAGCCCCACCGTTTCTTTTCCGCTAAGTAACGCACCCGCAAAAACCCGTCATTATGAAAGTCAACTGACGCGTTTTCTTAATTTCTTAACACACCAATTAATTGGGTGGTTTTCTTCGTTGAATTAATTCTATGAATTAATTTATTCATTTCTTAACCTGTTTGAAATCCATTGGCGTAATAATAAAATAAGACCAACGCACGACTTCTGGAAAAATGCTCGTTGAGAGGATTTGAAAAACCTCAAGTTCTTCATCCTCCTTCGCGAAGAACGTGAAGAACGCGAAGAACGCCGTCACCCTCAGAGATTGACGACGCTTCATCTGAGACGTTCTTCCCCGCCCCGATCTCCGGTCACCAACTGCTTGATGTAAGAGATTTCGGGTTTCTTTTAAAACTTATTTGTGGTTTAAAACAACACACAGATTTAATTATTTAAAAATAAATCTGTTGTTTCTTGGTCCTCGGAGTTCGTCGACGCAACACTGGATACCGCGACGACGCGACGATCCCCTCCTTCCGCGACGATCAAATCCGTGAAGAACGCGCGTGCGACGACTTGACGAGGTAGGGGTTTTATTTGAATGTTTTATATTCCCGTGATCGTTTCTCTTAAAATAAAGAACCCGGTTTCATAAGAATAATTTTAATTTATTAAAATTGTTGTTTGATATGTTGTTTATTTCTCCCGATTGTTATCGCCTAACGCGGAGGGTGCGGGCCAAACAAACACGGCCCGACAACCCTCTGCAGTTCTTCCTTGTTGTGCGGATTTGGCGGGCGATGAAAAAACGTGCCGCAGAGGCGATTTAATAATCCCGCAGTGAAGAACAGAACCCAGGAGGAACAGTGGCGCAGACGGGAAGGAAAACGGACCATCGGAGCAACTCTAGTGGCCCGCGGAAGCTACCGGCGGCGCGGGTCGCCGGCGCGGCGGCGCCCCGGCGCGCCGCCAGACAAGGCCGACGCGGCTTCAGCCGCGGCGGAGGTGGCCAGCAGACCCACGGCTGCGCGGGTCCAGCTCAGACACACGGGACGCGGCCAAAGCCGCGTCCGCTGAAGTCCAGCGCGGCCCCTCGAGGGTCGCGACACCATCTTCCCGTAGGGGTAGCGCCCCGTGGCTGCCTCGCTCAGCCGCTCGGCCGAGCCGAGCCGGGCCGGGCCACGCCCTGGCCGGACCAGACCGAGTCCAGCCGGGTCGGACCGGGTCAGGTCGACCCTGTTCGGCCGACCCGGGGGGGGGGGGGGGGTCGGGCCAGGTCGGCTCGGGCCCAGACCCCCGTCTTCAGACCGTTTTCGGTCTTCTTCCCGTAACTTGAGCTACGGGTCTCTGAACAACGCGCCCTCAGCGGCAATGCAATCCTTGGATCGAGATGGTCGTTTCGTTATATCGCACTCAAGGTTTCGGAATACTTTGGGTTCAGCCGGGTTGGTTCGTACACGAAACCAACCGGGCCTTCGGAGCAGAAACGCTCATATCTTGATCTTCGGACGTCCGATTGACGTGTCGTCGACTTTGGTGGATTCCTCTAAGTGAGACGGATCTTTTGGCTCACTCCGCCTGAGGTTTGGACGCATGTGGATTACGGTCGGGTTGGTTTTGCCTTAAAAACCAACCGGACCCCTGGGACGAAAAAGCCAATAACTCTCAGACCAGACGTCCGATTGACGCGCCGTCTGCGACGTTGAGTTCCTGTTGACGATACAGAACTTTTGGATACATCAACTCTGGACTATGTGTCAGTTGATGTATCAGCCTCTCGGCTCGTGGAGCGGACCCTCCCGAATGAGCTTGCTCTGTGCGGGAACCCTAGTGCTGGCTGTGACTGCTACTGTGACTACGACGACGACTGTGCAGAGATCCTCAGTGGACTGCGACGAAGACTGTGCAGGGATCCTCAGTGGACTGCGACGACTACTGCACTCAGCGATCCTACACAGATCAGTGCTACAGATCCTGTGTGGATCTGATCCTGTGTGGGTCAGCGCTCAGCGGTTCTGTGTGAGCCAGCGCCTACAGGTCCTGTGTGGGCCCGATCCTATGTGGGTCTTTGCGGGGGTTAGTTACCTATTGATCCTGTGTGGGTCTGATCCTGTGTGGGTCATTGTGAAGTTTAGTACCTATCGATCCTTTATGGGTCCAATGACTTAGATGGATCAGTGATCATCTCTATCGTCATTTGAAGAAGTATACCTGTGTGAGCTGAATCTTGTGTTACTCTCCTCTGTGGATTGTGTTGAACTATCCTGGGTGGATTTACTGTTTACTCTCCTTTGTGGATTGTGTTGAGCTATCCTATGTGGATTATTTTTTCTCTCCTTCGTGGATTGCGTTGTGCTATCCTGTGTGGGTATACGTTTTACTTTCCTGTGTGGACTGGGTTGTGCTTGGGCTCGGATGTTGGAGCCGAACGGGAATTGATGAATTAGGTATATATATGGGCATATACCTAGGCAGTGTCGGTTGTTACTTCGTGATTGTATCTTTCCTTTTTGGTTTATCCTTGGTGGATTTCGGGAGACCTTCGGGGGTCTTGGGGTACCTACTGAGTAGCTTATACTCACCCTTGCACGGGCTATGCCCGAACTTCGTTGTGTTGGTTGCTGACGACGGTCAGCACTGATCGTGGTGGAGGCTTGCGGAGTAGGACAGTACATGGAGGTGGACCACCGGGCGGGACGTACTCGGAGCGGACGGCTGGACCGAGGAGCTGTGGAGGCTATCTGTGCTCACCCTTCAGGTGGGACTTCCAGACGACGGCTCGACGCTGCGGATTTTCTTTTTCAGTTTCTGTTTTCCCCTTTCAGTTGTACTTTACAGTTGGGCTTTTATTTCCGGCCCCTTTTTACTTTCAGCACAACTTGTTACAGTTTTTACTTAGTGTTTACTTTTCTACTCGTTTACTCTGTGGTGCTTGTTTACTTTACAAAGGCAATGCCTTCCCTGTTTATCGGGATTTACGCCTTGGTGCTAGTCGCCAGCCCCTGGCCTATGGAAGGCGGGCTTGGGGTAGTCATGGCACGGGCCCCGAGGACGGGTCGTGATAAATTGGTATCAGAGGGGTCGGTTCTACCGCAGACTCTGATCTTTCTTCTATGTGAATCAATAGTGTTTAGTGTATTGGGTGTGGTTATCAGTCTAGGGATTCCAGTGTTGGTGCGGCGGCCGACGTATCCGTACACCAGGACCCTGACTTCTGATTTCCGACTTAATGCACGAAAACATTGATTTCATGTGTGTTTCAAGTTTTCTTTGTGATTACTTGTGTCAGCTCACCAGGTATACTGTTCTGGCCATGGCGCACTTGTTTCCTTTTCAGGATGGCCCCACGATGGCATCCAGCTAGGGTTCCGAGATTAGAGCGCGACGACAGCCCGCCGAGCGACGAGGCCTCGGTGCAGGGCCCTTTGACAGCGGAGGCACCGACGGTACCTCTACCCGCTGAGCTACCGATTCTCCCCACCATGACCGCTGATGATGCACGTCGCCTCAGAGCTCTGCACGAGTTCTAGCACCAGCGACCACCCAGGTTTCGTGGGGAGACGGACCCCAAGGCAGCCGAGGACTGGCTGGAGGCGGTCGTTCGAGTTTTCAGGCTTGTGAGGACACCAGCAGACCTCATGGTGATCCTCGCGGCGAGCCTACTGCACGAAGCAGCGGGACGCTGGTGGAGCTTGATGCTCCAGGTGCACGACGAGGCATCTCTTCTCTGGACAGACTTCGAGAGCCTCTTCCACTCAGAGTTCGTCCCGGCCACCCTCCGTGCGGTGCGCATCCAGGATCTTCTTCAGCTGCGGCAGGGCATCTTGATGGTCGCCCAGTACGCAGAGAGGTTTACCGATCTTTCTCGCTACTCGACCGACATGGTACAGGACCCCTTCTTCCGGGCCCAGACCTTTGAGCAGGGTTTGAGACACGAGATCAGGGCATCGCTAATCTCCCTCAGCATTCTGACTCAGGTAGGAGTACTGGAGCGAGCCCTTCTGATTGAGAGTTTTCTTGCTGAGACTTCTCCAGCAGCGAGACCTACCGCAGGGCGGCAGGTAGCAGAGTCTTCGGTAGCAGGTAGCCGATGGATGACTCATGGGTCCAGGCAGACCAGACCTTCCGGCAGACGACCTCGGGACACTGGCTCAGCAGTTTGGGGCACACAGTGCGGATCCAGTCTTTCGAGAGGCAGGCAGTGCTACGCATGCGGCGGGCAGGGCCACATGGCTCGTGACTGCCCAACCCGTCGTGCCGAGGAGCAGCAGACGGTGGAGGGGCCACCCAGGTAGAGGCATAGGGTCGACCGTGGCGGTCCGCAGGGAGGAGGCGGATGAGGAAGAGGAGTTGGCCGAGCAGCAGGTGGTGGGCGACGCTTTGAGGCTCTGCCACCACCACCACCAGGAGGTCTGCCCCGACCATAGGGAGCTGGCGGGCAAAGACATGAACAGCTCCAGGAAGCGAAGGCCTACGACCACGGCGCACCCGAGATGATTCGAGGTATGATCTGTTTCTATTCCACCCTTACTGCAGTTCTTATAGACATAGGTGTGAGTCACTCTTTCATAGCCGCTGCCCTTGTTCGGAGCTCGGAGATTCCGACAGAGCCATTGGCTCGATCCTTACGGCTAGAGACTCTTACGGGAGCAGACTCGATGATTACACACTGGTTTCGGCAGTGTGATCTTACTCTAGGAGGCGAGAGCTTCGGCTGGGATCTTCTTGTAGCAGCATCGAGGCCTTACGACGTCATCTTGGGCATGGATTGGTTATCTATATTCCATGCACAGATTGACTGTATTAGGCGCAAGGTGCGATGTGTACGCACCGATGGGAGCTGGTTCACCTTCACCAGTGAGAAGGGAGCCTTCGTAGCACAGGATGGACTTCCGCAGAGGAGAGGACAGCCTATCACTCATCAGTTGGCTAGCCTCATCCTAGGAGCTGTTGACGTGCGGAGTCCTAGTTTTCCTGCAGTGGTGGATCAGTATGCGGACGTCTTTCCCGACGACGTTCCAGGACTACCTCCTCGTAGAGAGGTAGACTTCCATATTGACCTGTACCCCGGGACAGCCCCGATATCGACTTCGGCATATCGGATGGCCCCCGCCGAGCTTCGAGAGCTACGGGTACAGTTGGAGGACTTTCTGGGAAAGGGTTTCATCTGACCCAGTGTTTCACCCTGGGCTTCCCCGATTTTGTTTGCCAAAAAGGCGGACGGGAGCTTGCGACTGTCTGTCGACTATCGTCGCCTGAACCAGGTGATAGTGAGGAACAAGTATCCACTACCGAGGATTGATGACCTCTTCGATCAGCTCAAGGGAGCACGGTGGTTCTCAAAGATAGACCTCAGGTCAGGCTATCATCAGCTCAGAGTTCGAGACGAGGACGTGCAGAAGACGTCTTTCAGGTGTCGGTATGGCCACTATGAGTTCTTGGTTATGCCTTTCGGCGTAACCAATACTCTAGCAGTGTTCATGAGCCTCATTAACAGGATCTTCCAGCTATACCTCGATTGATTTGTCATGGTCTTCATCGACGACATTTTGGTATACTCGACCACGGAGGAGGAGCACGCCTACCACTTGCGGGTTGTACTAGACACACTCCGAGAGCACCAGCTTTATGGAAAGCTCTCAAAATGCCAGTTCTGGTTACGAGAGGTCCACTTCTTGGGTCATGTCATTTCTGAGGGGGGAGTTGCAGTGGATCCCGCGAAGGTCGAGGCAGTGCTAGCTTGAGATCCACCCAGGAGCGTGACGGAGGTGTGGAGTTTCTTGGGACTAGCTGGATACTATCGGAGATTTGTTCTGGACTTCTCCAGAGTTGCGGCGCCACTCTTATCTTTGAAGAAGAAGTGGAAACCCTTTGTGTGGTCAGACAGATGTCAGCAGAGCTTCCAGGAGCTGAGACAGAGATTTACTAGCGCACCTATCTTGAGGTTGCTTGAGGAGGGAGTAGGGTACGTAGTCTACTGCGATGCATCAGGGACCGGACTCGGATGTGTCCTGATGCAGGAGCGGGCCATGATTACCTATGGATCACGTCAGTTGAGGATGCATGAGCAGAATTACGCTACCCATGACCTGGAGTTAGCAGTAGTGGTCTTCACTCTGAAGACATGGAAACACTATCTGATGGGCGAGCACTTTACAGTCTTTTCTGACCACCAGAGTCTCAGGTACATCTTTTCTCAGAAGGACCTGAACCTAAGACAGCGGCGATGGCTCGAGTTCTTCCAGGACTATGACTTTGAGATAGTCTATACTCTTGGGAAGGGGAACGTAGTAGCTGATGCCCTCAACAGGAGGACGTGCATCATCTACTTGAGGAGGCGACATAGCAACTAGCCGCCTTGCAGATATCCTTCGTGGATAGGGACGGAGAAGCCTTCCTTCAATCTCTCACAGTCTCTCCTCCACTTCTACAGCGGGTCAGAGAGGCAAAGCATGGGGACGCTGACTGTGAGACACGACGTGCACAGATATCCTCGGGACAGGCACCTGATGGTTTCTCCCTTGGAGCAGAGCACAACGTCCTTTTCAGAGGACGTACCTTGGTACCGGTTGCTTTATGGGAGGAGGTACTGAGAGAGTTTTACACTTCTCCTTTGGTGGTACATCCTGGAGTGGCGAAGATGTACCATGACCTCAGACGACAGCATTGGTGGCCGGGCATGAAGAAGGTTGTGGCAGAGTTCATTTCACGATGCCTCACCTGCCAGCAGGTGAAGGCAGAGCATCAGGTACCAGCAGGCTTGGTACAGCCCTTGGAGGTCCCGGAGTGGAAGTGGGATGAGATATCTATGGACTTCTTGACTGGACTTCCACGCACTTCCAGAGGTCACGACTCCATCTGGGTTATTGTCGACCAACTCACCAAGTCGGCTCACTTCTTACCCATCAGAGAGCAGGGCTCAGTGGAGAGCTTGGGGCGTCTCTACATTCAGGAGATTGTACGGCTTCATGGTGTGCCATCATCTATCGTCTCCGATCGGGACGCTCACTTTACTTCCCGGCTTTGGAAGGGGTTGCAGGAGGCGTTCGGGACGCGGCTACGTCTGAGCACTGCCTTTCACCCTCGGAAGGATGGTCAGACGGAGAGGACCATTCAGACTCTCGAGGACATGCTCCACGCATGTGTCCTCAACTTTGGTCGTAGCTAGGAGGATCATCTACCCTTGGTGGAGTTCACGTAAAACAACAGCTACTACTCCACCATCGGGATGGCACCATACGAGGTGTTGTACGGAAGACCTTGCAGATCTCCTTTGTGCTGGACAGACCCTGGGGAGTCAGCACTTGTGGGACCAGAGATTGTCCGGGCCATGACAGAGAAGGTCCAGGTCATCCAGGAGTGGATGAGGACAGCTCAGAGCTGGAATAAGTCTTATGCTGACAGGATGTGGAGGCCACTAGAGTTCAAGGATGGCGACGACGTCTTCTTGCGTGTCTCACCTCGACGTGGATTACGGAGATTTGGCTGAGGCGGCAAGTTGTCTCCATGCTTCATCGGACCTTTCCAAGTCCTCAACAGGATTGGAGAGGTGGATTATCTCCTGGATCTACCACCTCAGTTGCACCGGGTGCACAACATCTTCCACGTATCTCAGCTGAGGAGATACGTGCACGACCCGATGCACATCATTGACCAAGGGGAGCTAAACGTGGATGATGGGGCGAATTTTGCGGAGGTCCCAGTGGAGATCGAGGATCGACAAGAGCGGATCCTGTGTGGATGGTCGATCCCTCTAGTGCGCATCAGATGGTAGCACGGGAACCTCCAGGAGAGCACTTGGGAGCGGGAGGCTCAGATGCGTGCTCAGTACCCACATTTGTTTCCCTAGTTTATGATGTATCTTTACGGGGACGTAAAGCCCTAAGGTGGGAGTGATGTAAAGACCCATAAATTTCAAGGAATTTTTTTTCTTAATTTTCTTTGGAATTTTACAAGAATGCAGTTTCTGACGGCACCTGATTCTGAGGCCCGGTGTGCCCGAAATCATTTTCTGAAGTTTGGATCAGGTACGTTCAGTGAACGGACGAGCGGGTTTTTCTAACTTTTGAACCAGTGTTCTGAATCGAATTCTGAGGGCACTTATGGAATCGCAGCGCCGGTAATTTCTTAGAAATACCTCTTCCAGAGTTGCGTTTTCTCAGGTGTGGTTTTTAATTTTTGGGCTTAATGTTAAGAAATAAAATAAATTGTACGACAAACTTTATTTTATTTCACTTAAGCCACTTGGAAGACACTTGAAGCCACTTAAAGCTGCTTAAGTTGAGTAGATTCAGATAGGGTGCTATCCAAAAATATCCTACCCTCTTGGTAGGATATTTGTGAGGTGGGGCCCGCACGAGCCCCACCGTTTCTTTTCCGCTAAGTAACGCACCCGCGAAAACCCGTCATTATGAAAGTCAACTGACGCGTTTTCTTAATTTCTTAACGCACAAATTAATTGGGTAGTTTTCTTTGTTGAATTAATTCTATGAATTAATTTATCCGTTTCTTAACCTGTTTGAAATCCGTTGGCGTAATAATAAAATAAGACCAACGCACGACTTCTGAAAAAATGCTCATTGCGAGGATTTGACAAACCTCAAGTTCTTCATCCTCCTTCGTGAAGAACGCGAAGAACGCCGTCACCCTCAGAGATTGACGACGCTTCATCCGAGATGTTCTTCCCCGCCCCGATCTCCAGACACCAACTGCTTGAGGTAAGAGATTTCGGGTTTCTTTTAAAACTTCTTTGTGGTTTAAAACAACACATGGATTTAATTATTTATAATTAAATATGTTGTTTCTTGGTCCTCAGAGTTCGTCGACGCAACACCGGATACCGCGACGACGCGACGATCCCCTCCTTCCACGACGATCAAATCCGCGAAGAACGCGTGTGCGACGACTTGACGAGGTAGGGGTTTTATTTGAATGTTTTGTATTCCCGTGATCGTTTCTTTTAAAATAAAGAACCCAATTTCATAAGAACAATTTTAATTTATTAAAATTGTTGTTTGATATGTTGTTTATTTTGCCCGATTGTTATCACCTAACGCGGAGGGTGCGGGCCAAACAAACAGGACCCGACAACCCTCCGCATTTCTTCCTTGTTGTGCGGATTTGGCGGGTGATGAAAAAACGTGCCGCAGAGGTGATTTAATGATCCCGCCGTGAAGAACGGAACCTGGGAGGAACAGCGGCGCAGATGGGAAGGAAAACGGACCACCGGAGCAACTCTGGTGGCCCGCGGAAGTTACCGGTGGCGCGGGTCGCCGGCGCGGCGGTGCCAGCGGCCGGAGGCGGCGGCGGCGGCCAGCGGACCCGCGGCCGCACGGGTCCAGATCACACGAACAGGACGTGGCCAAAGCCGCGTCCGCTGAAGTCCAGCGCGGCCCCTCGAGGGCCGCGACACCATCTTCCCGCGGGGGCAGCACCCTGCGGCTGCCTCGCTCGGCCGCTCTGCCGAGCCGAGCCGGGCCGGCCGGCCGGGCCGGGCCGTGCCCTGGCCAGACCAGACCGGGTCAAGCCGAGTCGGACCGGGTCGGGTCGACCCGGTTTGGTTCAACCCGGTTCGGCCGACCCAGGGGGGGGGGGGGTCGGGCCGGGTCGGCCCGGGCCCAGACCCCCGTCTTCGGACCGTTTTTGGTCTTTTGCCCGTAACTTGCGCTACGGGCCTCCGAACGATGCGCTGTTAGCGGCGATTCGATCCTTGGATCGAGATGGTCGTTTCGGTATGTTTCACTCAAGGTTTCAGAATACTTTGGGTTCGGCCGGGTTGGTTCGTACACGAAACCAACCGGGCCTTCAGAGCGGAAACGCTCATATCTTGAGCTCCGGACGTCCGATTGACGTGCCGTCGACTTTGGTGGATTTCTCTAATTGAGACGGATCTTTTGGCTCACTCCGCCCGAGGTTTGGATGCAGGTGGAGTATGGTCGGGTTGGTTTTGCCTTAAAAACCAACTGGACCCCTGGGACGAAAAAGCCAATAACTCTCAGACCAGGCGTCTGATTGACGCGTCGTCTGCGACGTTGAGTTCCTGTTGATGATACAGAACTTTTGGATACATAAACTCTGGAATATATGTCAGATGATGTATCAGCCTCTCAGCTCGTGGAGCGGACCCTCCCGAATGAGCTTGCTGTGTGTGGGAACCCTAGTGCTGGTTGCGACTACTACTGTGACTACGACAACGACTGTGCAGAGATCCTCAGTGGACTGCAACGACTACTGCACTCAATGATCCTACATGGATCAGTGCTACAGATCCTGTGTGGATCCGATCCTGTGTGGGTCAGTGCTCAGCAGTTCTGTGTGAGCCTGCGCCTACAGGTCCTGTGTGGGCCTGATCCTGTGTTGGTCTTTGTGGGGGATAGTTTCTTATTGATCCTGTGTAGGTCCGATCCTGTGTCGGTCATTGCGGGGGTTAGTACCTATCGATCCTTTGTGGGTCTGACGACTTAGATGGATCAGTGATCATCTCTATCGTCATTTGAGGACGTATACCTGTGTGAGCTGAATCTTGTGTTACTCTCCTTTGTGGATTGTGTTGAACTATCCTGGGTGGATTTATTGTTTACTCTCCTTTTTGTATTGTGTTGATCTATCCTATGTGGATTAATTTTGCTCTCTTCATGGATTGCATTGTGCTATCCTGTGTGGGTATACGTTTTTCCTTCCTGTGTGTACTAGGTTGTGCTTGGGCTCGGATGTTGGAGCCGAATGGGAATTGATGACTTAGGTATATGTGTGGGCATATACCTAGGCAGTTTCGGTTGTTACTTCGTGATTTTATATTTCCTTTTTGGTTTATCCTTTGTGGATTTCGGGAGACCTTCGGGGGTCTCGGGGTCCCTACTGAGTAGCTTATACTCACCCCTACATGGGCTATGCCCGCACTTCATTATGTTGGTTGCAGATGACGGTCAACGTTGATCATGGTGGAGGCTTGCGGAGCAGGACAGTACCTGGAGGTGGACCACTGGGCGGGATTTACTCGGAGCGGACGGCTGGACCGAGGAGCTGTGGAGGCTATCTGTGCTCACCCTTCAGGTGGGACTTCCAGATGATGGCTCGACGCTGCGGCTTTTCTTTTTCAGTTGTTGTTTTCCCCTTTCAGTTGTACTTTACAGTTGGGCTTGTATTTCCGGTCCCTTTTTACTTTCAGCACAGCTTGTTACAGTTTTTACTTAGTGTTTACTTTTCCGCTTGTTTACTCTATGGTGCTTGTTTACTTTATAAAGGCAATGTCTTCCCTGTTTAATTAGGATTTACGCCTTGGTGCTAGTCGCCAGTCCCTGGCCTATGGAAGGTGGGCTTGGGGTAGTCACGGCATAGGCCCCGGGGACGGGTCTTGATAGCGAAGCACTCCCCCCGCGAGTTGCGGATTGACTAAGTCATCCATAAACCGAGGATTCCTTCATGGGCTTCCGCAAAAAGTGGCATGTGCCAATCAATATTTCCTCTCTGCGACTCTATTAATAATCACCGAGGGCCACCAAAGAAAAGGGAGGAGAGGAAGGATAGGTGAAACCCGCAGGGAGACGTAAGAGAAATCACTCCCACTAGTAAAGTTCAGTGACCATCCACGGACCCCATATCATCCACGGATGAACTCTTCCGCGTAGAGGAGAAACCAGTCCGCGAACCACATGCGGCCAGCTCCTTCGCGGCCAGCCATTAGTGGCCATTTCTTTCGCGGATAGTCCCTCTGCGTCGAACCACCTCCACGGACTAGTTTCGTTCGCGAAACGGAGGCAGAAACCCCTCCACGGGCGCGAAGGAGGACGAGCGCCAGCCCCTTTGCAGACATCCTTCGCGGACAGCCTCCTTCGCGGATAGCCACTTCCGCGGCCAGTCCCTCATGAACAGATCCTCCGTGGATACCCTTCACGGACTACCAAACCGCGAACCACATGCATCCAGTCCTTCGCGGAAGGCTCCTCCGCGGTTGTTCCCTCGCGGCCATCTCCTCGCGGCCAGCTCCTATGCGGCCCGCCCCAAGCGGAAAACCCCATGCACTTGCTGGTCCGTACCATGGGGGATGCGCCCCCGCACCACCGCTCGGGGTCAGTGTCGGGCTGCTGTTCCGGCCCTCCGGTCTGGTCCCTTCACCACCGTCACTGACCCCCATGATAAATGGAGAGTCGCACCACGAACTTTTAGGGTCGGGTCAACAATATTTTCTATTGCACCCTTATGCCACTCCGACATCCGTCCTATAGATTCCATGAGTCGAGCTACTCCTCATGACTCTCCTATAACCCCATTACCTAGATCCTTTTGCTAGGTTCATCCAGAAAGGTCCACCCTTGCGTAATTCCCACACCAAACATTGCTAGGTATCTCCTTCCTATTTGTCCTGGCCACATGACGTTAAAGTGTATGACCCTCGTCCTGACCACATGACGTTAAACTCTATGGCCCTCGTCCTATCCATATGACGTTAAACTATATGGAAACAGTCCTCTCTACATGACTATAAACTGTAGCATTCACTGTCATTAAATAATTAGATGCCTCTTTCCCCATGCAATAGATGCCTTATGCTATGTTTATAGTGGCACAATTTCAAGAGCGCTGGAATCCATTCAAACATTTCATCACTCCACCTCATGATTTTCACGTCCTTCATTTGTATATTTATTCCCCTACATATCTGAAGGGACCCCCTAACGGCCTGGCCTCATGCCGCATCGGCTCACCTACCACCCTGGGCCAACGCCCCAGAAGACTTTGGACCACACTTCCAGATAGGTCCTGCATTTCGAACATGGTCAGTAGTCAACCCTCATTTGTTCATACCCATTTCAGGCTAACGTGATAAGAATGCTTTGTTTCGAACATGGTCAACAGTTATCCTCCATCACCATGCCACCCTCATTGTGTTTCGAATGTTAGGCATGTAATTCACACTTTTCATCTCCCTTTGTTCGGACGGATTTCAACGCCCTTGGCGTTATCCCACTTGTGCACTTGCGCATAGGAGTTGTCCCGCATTATATTCCTCGACCCACCAATGGGTTGGGATTACCTCATGCCCAAACATGTGGAAGGCATTATGGGCGTCCATCTCAGAGTAATCCCCGACCTTATGGGCCACTCCATGCGTAAGTCCCACGCCATTCCTCATGGGCGCACCTTTCGCGACATGATCATCTGGTCCTTACTGCCTCTTGTTTCTCACACTGAGCATGACTCACGTGGGCTTAGAGTAAGCATCGACCATGAAATCCTACTCTGGTCCTCCTCAGAGTGTAACCCCCAATCCATTACTCTGGGCCTCCTCAGATTGTAAGCCCCAATCTATCATTATGGGCCGCTCCATGCGTAAGCCCCACTCCATTCCTTACGGGCGCACCTTTCGCGATGTGATCATCTGGTCCTTGTTGCATCTTGTTTCTCAGACAGAGAATGACTCACATGGGCTTAGATTAAGCATCGACCATGACATCCTCTTATGGGCCTCCTCAGAGTGTAAGCCCCAATCTTCATATGGGCCTCCTTAGAGTGTAAGCCCCAATCCGTTACCCTGGGATGCCTCAGAGCGTAAGACCCAAGCCTATGCGAACTACGTGGACTTTGATCCCTTCCTCCTAGGCAGTGTACGTAGGAAGCCTCCAAGAGGTTCGATCCCAATCCCCATCGGACCCCCGGGTCCACATTCACGTAGGTTCTCTGACACTCTTATGCGAACTATGTGGACTTTGATCCCTGCCTCCTAGGTCGGGTACGTAGGAAGCCTCCAAGAGGTTCAATCCTGACAATCGGTTGATCCGACTATCTTTACGCCGGTTCACCACACCACTCCTAGTGCTGCCTCAGTGAGTCCAGACTCCTCAGGGTCATTAATCCAACGAGGGACTGTAAACCTCGGGCATAAATGATTCTGAACCCCTGCGTTCAGCTGACCATTGCCAACCAGGAGAAATCTGTGGATACTATGTTTGGGTATAAACCAAATATTTGCGAACATATGAATATGTCTGAAATCTATAATAGAGTCCCGGAACAGGAAATAATTTCCCCCCAAAAGGGTGTGATGAGTCCGACTTCCCATCCTCTCGACCAATGTGAGTTCCTAAGCATCGATGGCCAAACCACCCAGCGAATGCCTGCCTTTGGAAAGTAGGTCCACGTATCGTTCGATATGGAACTGTTGGGCGTTTCGAAAAGAAGACCGGTTTACCCGACTTTAGAAGTCTAGCGGGGCTCATCCATCTGTAAGATCGACGGTTGGGCGCATAGGTCCTCCATCTCCCCAGAGGGAAACAGATCGAAAAAAAAATGGTGAACCCGACGTGAATATTTAACCTAACATGACGGATTTAACCTAATCTCACCATGTTCCCCCTTTTACTCTCAAGGAGGGCCAAGAAAGGTCATTAATTACGCATGGGATCATGATATGCTGCTTTGACAGGTTAGATCTGTGTACTTGTTAAAATGTTTTACAGGTACCTTCAGAACTCCCTTAGATCCAATGGCATCACAAAGGAACTCACAAGCACGCGCTTCCAACAACGCAAAGACCGGACATGATCACCTACGGAGGACCCCATCACCCACCCAACATCTTCAGCACTGGGTCTCGGACGGGATGATCAGAGAGTACCACGTGAACGGTACTCTCCTGATGGTGGAGGTGGACATGCACGCCCTCCAATCTGCTAGAACTCATTGGTCGCCTACCCAGCAGCAGCCACAAAGGTAGATCCATACATCCCCTATTTCTGTCTCCAACCGTTTCGAGAGTCTATCCCTGGAATGGGACAATGCATACCTCCCTTATCTTAGAGAGGCGGATGAGGTCGATGATGAGGACTTCATCCCTGCTGAACGGGGGTTCCGCTCCAAGGCCCCCTCCGGAAGGCACCATCGCGGTCATACCATGACTCAACATCCTCGCACTGAGGAGGATGTCTCCCCGAGGATTCAGGCCCACGCTCCCTGAGCTCCGGCCCCTAGGACCGCCTGATGGGGATGGCAGACGTACAATCAGGGACCATTCATCGCCCTGGTCCCTAAGGAGGAGCTCTGCTGCCCAGCCACGAAGACATACCACAAACAGGCACCTACACCTGTTTGCTCCTCCCGAGCCCGCCATCCAGACATGGAGGCATCATACGAGCCGGCACGCATCCCGGACGAGCTCCATCAAACTCATCGCTCACACAGGACGGCACTTACCCGGCAGGAACCTCTCCCTACCTAGGGTCGTGAAGCCCACCAGCTTGACGTGGTGGCGACCTAGTGCCTACAAGACCGGCTCCTGGAATATTCTTCTGATGCCTGCCATCCTGGCATGGTGGCGATCAACAAAGCCCGCCACCTAGATTTGGCGGCACCCCATAGGCGGGCACGTCTCCCCACCAACAAAGGCCACCGACTCGATATGGTGGGAAACCAATATATGTAGGGCCAGCTCCCTATGGATGCAAGTAAATTCTGCCACCCCGATGTGGCGGCAAATGGAGAGATAAACCGGTGTATCCCAGTACAGGGGCATATTCGTTCACCTACCCTATCACAAGAGAATTGTCAGTACCCACTGACCACTGGAGCACCGGAGCAGGATATTTCTACTCTGATACCGGAATGGGCCTTCATACCCGTTCCATCCAAAGATGTCTCTCTACATATCCTAGTAATGATGGAGGAGCAGGTATCGATCCCAGATCATATCTTGTAGACTTTACAGAATGTAATTGCATCAGCGGAAACAGAAAGGACTCGGGCCCATGATCCCATCTCCCCAATTGAGGTTACTCATCTATGAGATGAGATAGCCACCTTGGAGCAGATCTGCATCCCTTCTTCCTCCTAGGAGGGTCGTCGGCCATATTCTGTGATGCAAGGGAAACCAGATCGAGCAACTTCACTCGTTCCAACTGGGGGACACCCGTCCATCATGGTGGATGCTCTAGAGCAGGCATATATCCCTTCTAAAAACCATGATGTTCATAGGCGTATCCTGACAACATCATGGGACCCAATTAGACAAGGACCCAAAGGTGAAGGCCGTTGTCAATAGTAGACGGTCCCTGCTGCTCGCAAGAGAGTGCCTCGGACGTGCCGAAGGTAGCCAGAAAATAAATAGAGGGTTCATGACTCCGCTCTGCTGGAAGATGGGGATCCTAACGCCGCCAAGCACACATCGCAGGCTCAGAACCCTACCCACCCATTACCATATTATGGGAGCGACAGTAGCAGTTGCGAAGGTCCTCCCCGCAATGTTGCTACCAGCAGCTCTGAAGGTCCTCCCCATAGCACATGTGGGGGGCTCCCCCGCGGGCATACAACGATCGATCACGAGAGCTCCTATTTTGATGTGAGTCATGGAAACCCTCCACGTGACCATAAGATCGAGCAGCAAGAAGGTCCTCCACTTCCTGCGGTCCACCCTGAAGGTCCTCCCCGGGGTATACACTGCAAGCACTCTCCATGCAGTGGGACCACAGATTGTGATATTAGTCCTCGCTATCTTAGTCGCAACTACAGAGGCCCTCCCCATAGTGATGTCTCGTCACAATAAGAAGGACCTCCCCCTGTCATGGCTTGCCCTGAAGGTCCTCCCCAGGGGTTACGTTGCAACGACACTCTGCGCAGCCGGGAATTAGATCACGGTGGTAGTCCTCACCACCCTGATAATGGAGGTCCACCCCGTAGAGATGTCAAGCAATGAGAAGGCCCTCACCTCATTGATGTACATTCTGGAGTCCCTCCCTAGGGTGTGTCACGCAGATATTCTCCATGTGGCAGCAGTAATGGTAGTCCTCGCCATTGCCGCATCTATGATCGTAGTCCTCACCACCATGAATGCCATTGCGAAGGTCCTCCCCGCATTGGCCCCAAGCAATAAGAAGGTCCTCCCCTTGTTTCAGTGTGTCCTGAAGGTCCTCCCCAGGATGCAAATAGAACGTCAATCCATGATGGTCATCCTCTCCATGATGGCAGTTTTTGCGAAGGCCCTCCCCATAACGACGTAATGCAGCCAGAAGGTCCTCCGCTTGATATGACACGCCTTGGAGGTCACTCTCATGGTGTGCACTGCAAAAGTCCTCTATATAGTGAAACATCAAGAAGTAATGGTATTCCTCTCCATTACGGCCGCCATTGCGGAGGTCCTCCTCGTGATGATATATCATATCAACAGGAAGGTCCTCCCCCTGCCGAGTCAAGCACAGAAAATCCCTCGTATGTCGAGGCACTCAGAAGGACAGGATCAAGCATGTAAGATTCCCAGCTAACCGTTAACTATGCCCTTCTTCGATCAGGAGATGGTCCAGGGATGCGTTCATCTTCTAAACCACCTCGGAATCGCCCACATGATGATTCATCACATACCAGTCCCACTGCCTCTGACCACACTATCGGAGAGCACCTCCGTTGCGCTGACCAGGTAGAGAAATCACTGGAGGAGGAGTATGCCAACATGTTGCACCTGAGGAAACGATTGGTCAGAAATGATATACCAGTTATGTTTTGGCCAACGGCCACCTCTCAGTTTGACATACCCAGATAATTGTCAGAAGAATGTGTGCACGACATCTGCCATAATATATGGACGACCCTCCACTGGCTGAAATCAAGCTTCCTATCCTATAAAGGGTATGTATACCATGTCGAGATGATATGAGACCTCCTACGTCACATCGACCTGGAGGCCCTTCCTACGGCGCGGCGACAGCGCCCTGAGAGACGTAAAGGAAACATAGAGATAGCCAGACTCCACGCACTACACTGACTGTGCCGCCTCATCGGTGATGCTCTAACAGGAGTCCATATCTGGGGATGGGGGAACACAGAGCTCTGCATTTCACTCTTCTCCCCGCCCAGAAGAACCTGTTCGACATGGTGTCTGGAAACGTCATCATGTCAAGATGGAAATCGAGTGGTCCCCTTGTTCAGGAAAGGCAATACACCCGACAGAGTTAGGCCTTGAGTAAGTCCCAGAAGCATCAGGCCCGGTGGGAACAAGGCATTCAAGAACTCCTAAATCAGGCCACCGAGAGCATACAATAGGCCTCTCACCTAATAGAGTCCAATCAGTGATCTTTGCCTGCCTCCTTAGAAGGGATAGATCCACAGGTGAATACGGCACCAAATTCGGTTCACCCCCGAATGGGGGAACGTGAGATCAGGCAGGTCGTGATAGTAGTATCCACTACCGCAATCTAGGGTCAACCCCATCCTGCAAGTCTGGGGGAATTTTTAACAACAAATGCCCTCATAAGACCAATAAAAATAGGAGGAGACTCAACGTCCAAGGAACAGAGCCAACCCCAGCCCTCAGGGATGGGGGCATTATTACCCCCTGAACAACAGCCTCCCCCAGGAGGATTAGTATTCTCTCATCTAGGGAGGATAGTCAGAAGAGGAGGTTCTCGTCTTATCTCGTCATTTGAATCAGCATCCCCTCTAAGAGGAAGGCACACTGTAAGGTCGCATCAAAGAACTCTCTGCATCACCCTTCGTCAAGAAGTCCGAAGGCAATCCCCGGTCATGAAAGGGAAGGCCAGAAGAAGACGCGGGAGATCCTCTTCCTTTTTGGAATATGACGCCCCCTCCACCCCACGATATGAATTCATCAATTCCATAGAGGCTAACCCCACGGATGACACCGAGGGAAATGAAAATCTGGATGGATCGGGAGACAACAGTTCCGGTCGGGCTATGACTCACAACAAACAACCAGGTGTGCACACCCAGAATCAGAGGGATTCCCTAAATATGGTCTTCCTTCCAGTCAACCCTCCTCCGCCTACCCAGCGAGCTTCCAATAAGGATAAGAATAAGGGACTGGTTACCCTTAACCAGCCTTCTTCTCTCGACAAAAATGAGCCACTCATGCTCGAAGAGAGATTCACTCGACCGGAAGAGGAGATGAAATAATTGAGGTGGCTTAACACCGAGCTACTCCAGAGGAACCACCTTATTGAAAGTTCATCCTAGGAAGAGCCACATCATGCACTCCTAGCAAGTGCACCTCAAAGGCTAAGGCTTGCCCCGGCAAATGAAGCATGGTCAAGGATCTTGTCCAATGAGGCACCTGGTCTGTCCAACTACCTAAATGTGGATGATGAATACCAAGATTTCCCTCCACTTAGGAGGCAACCAGAGAAAGTATGCCTGAACCCTCTGAGGGTTCCCCGAACGGAATATGCACCCTTGGTGCTGGCCAATCTGGATCCTCATGTAATGCCTCGGGCTACGCCTGCCCAGGACCGGGCCCAACAGGATGTAAACCAGGGTCTCACCAACACCATCGAGCCACTAACAGCTCGATTGGAAGCTATGGAAGGGTGATGTGCTCCGATACAGCCAGAGCAGAAACCCTACCCAGATTGGGTGACCAACATACCACCCCCACCCAATTTTGGGAGCCATGTATTCCCTATTTTCAATGGGTCAGGTGATCCAAAACAGTATTTCATGCACTACGTATCATATTGCAACCCTATTATGGGAACTCCGGAACAACAAGAAGTAGTGAAACTCGGATGCTTCGTATGAACCTTGTAAGGATCCGCTTTTGTATGGTGCACGAGTCTGTCATCCCAGTCAATAAAGAGTTGGGAGGACCTTCAGCAGCATTTCCTGTTCCACTTCATCTTGACGTTTCCTAAAACAACAGTCAGCGACCTCATGAACTGCATGTAGAGGGAGAACGAGAGGGTCTCGTATTTCATCGTCATATGGAAAGGTCTGACCTATTCCCTGAACAGGAAAATGACTCAAGATGAGATGCTATCCATATTCATCAATAATCTTAGAGATGAGCTATAAACGCTACTTATACTAGTAGAGTGCACCACTGGCTTCCGCCATCTCTCAGCCATTGCCCAAAGAATTGAGGACTCCCTGCAGCGGACTAATTTGAAGTCCCGAATAGCCTCACAGGCTCCTATGAAAAGAGCCCCTAGAGCTGAAGCGTCCACTGTCACACTCAATTCGTTCCCTGTGCCCGCTCCACTGCTCAGGCCTCCACCAAATCATCAAGGGTCTCCTGCATATCAGCAGATGCCTCCGCCTAAACAGGATGATCAGATAGGACCAAAGCGGAACCAATTTGAGGAACAAAGACAAATGGTATACTCATTCTGAGATGATCAAGTCTGCGGCTACTTCATTTCCGCCATGAACTATAACTTGCTCTGCCTCCCAGAGCCGAGGAATCCTGAAGAAGTCAGCTGCGATGACAGGCTAGATTACTGCCCCTACCATCAGATGTTGGGGCACAATATCCGATAATGCTTCGTGTAATGACCCAAAGTTTCATTAATGGAAATCTCTCTTGATCAAATTAAATGTCTTTTTATGTTTATATAAAATCTCAACTTATTTGGTTTTATGTTAATAATTTTGACCATTGCTAATATATTTGTTGAACAGTGATCACATGATTAGTATAAATATAGGGCTTTAACAAATCCAATTTACTCAGAAAAAAGAAGTGATGGCCTCGTCCAGTAGAATTGATCCGTATGAAGCCCATTTTTCGGAGCTCGGAAAAGAGGTGGCGTCCTTGGGCTTCTCTCTTGATCTAGCCCAAGCTGAGCTTCATCATGTCAAGCTCGAACGAGACTGTCTACGGTAAAAGTGTAAGTTGATAGAGATTACCACTCGAGCGATGTTTTCTGAGCCATCCCAATAGTCTGTCACCATTGCACACCTTACCCTTAGGTCTTATGCGGCTGTTTTAAGGGGTTATGTAACGAATCGATAGTACTATGTTCATGTACATTATTTTTTTGTATATAATAATGTATATACTTTCTTGTCATTATTGATACATTGTAAATAGTTTTTAAAGTACAAATAGTGTTTTTTTTAAGAAATATATTTTATTAAATTAATGGTTTTTTGAATTAAATAATATTTTAATAAAATATTTTTTTATTATTAAATTAATTTTTATTAAATATAAATGATCTTATAATTTTATGAATGCAATTGAAATTTTTATTAAGATTTGAAATCCATTTCTGTCAAAACCTGTGAATTTTCGATAAATGTCGGTTTTTATTTTAAATGTGAAAATTAAAATATTTAGAAAATTATTTAGATAAAATAAAGTTTATTTCTGGAATCAGGACATTGAAATTATCCAAAGGTGAATTTTTCATAATTTTCTGAGACAGTCAAATTTTTGGGTAAAAATTAAATACCGTTTAAATATATAATGTGTTTTATGACATCATAATGACCCAATGGTGATGTAATAAAATACCATAATCCTTATGTTCAGCCAATATATGTTTTATCATTAAAATAATGAGGTTTTGGGTTTGTTTGACTTACTTTTCAAAGCATTAATGAACCCCTCAAGACTTATTCAACACTTTGCCTTTTTAAATTAATTTCCATGGGAGTGTGACTCACCACCACATAAGAAACCCTAATTTTTTAATAATTTCGGACCTTGGCCTTGTAAAATATTGTTTTCCTCTGTCCTTTTCCAGAAACCATGGGCAAATACCATGGGATTGTTTGTGGTTTGGATTATTTTAATATAAGGGGTCCCAAACCTAAATAATAAAGAATTCTCTCACCTTTCCTATATAAACCCACCCAAGATCCAACTTCCTCCTCACTAAAATCCCTTGTATTTCGTCCAACCTCTTCCCTACTCTCTCTAGAATCCTCCCAAGGTGCCCCAAGCTTCCAAGAAGCCTCTCACAAGCCTCTCTCTAGCCTTTGGAAGCACACTTCCAAGTAAGGGTTTTTTCTTCCTTTCTCATTTTTGTCAATTTTCTTTAAGTTGTATTTCCATTTTAATTTCAATTATGAATGTTGGGGTATGGTTTCGCACATCCCCCATACTGCCCTATTATTGTTTTAATTATGGGAGAACCCTTTCTCTCTCATTAAATGCCTCCCATGTACACCCGTTACTATGCCGAAATTCCGAAAGTAACTTCTCTCTCTTCTTTTACTTTCAAGCAATACTTTTGTGTCATGAATATAAATTCCATTTCAATTGTTGGGACATGTATATATATGACCACCTTACTTTCCATTACATGTAAATATGATGAGGAACCCCTTTCTCTCTCATCAACCTTTTTTATGAATTCTTATGTCACGTCGTTACGCTGCCGAAATCGCACCGATTTTCTAAGACAATGTCATTATATAGTGAATACCATGCCCATTTCTCCATCAAGGGTATTCACCTTTATGCACATGTACTTATTGATTGTAAAGTTCATGTATGAATTCCACATTCCTTTATCGTGGAATAAATGATTATGTTTTATGAATCCATGTTTTATGATCCATGTGGCACACTTATGCATGAAATGAAATGTTTAAGAAGGGTGTGCCCAGATAGCGCTCCAATGCATTGGGTAAAGTATAGTATCATGATACGTCATGTTCAATGAGTGTTGACTCATGCTAATTCAAGTGCAATGAGGGTTTACTCGTGCTTCATGTGCAATGAGGGTTTACTCATGCTCCATGTGCAATGAGCCTCGGCTCATGCTAATTCAATGTGAAGTGTTGTTGCCACATTTCCATGTTATGATTATCATGCTTTATCATGCCTTTATGTTCATGTTTCTCTTATGATCTATTGATATTCCTATTTCCTAACATGTATTGTACTCCTCGTGTTATTCCATGTGTACTCCCTTACTGGGCTTTATAGCTCACCCTTTTCTTATGCATGTCCTCAGGTTATCCCATGCAATGCTAAGTACGAATGAATGTAGTGGTCATGTAAAGGAAGTTTTCAATAAAGATGTTGTATTTCAAGTTTAAAGTTTTTATGTAATGATCCTAAGCCCCAAATACACTAAACATCTCTATTTTCTTTGTTGTATCAAGTGAAGTTTTATGTAATAAAGCATTTTTTAAGTTGTAATAAAAAGTAGGGTTGTCATAGTTGGTATCAGAGGATAGGTTTAGTTATTTTTGGGATTAGGAAAACCCTAGTAAAGCCTTAGATAAAAGACTAAGTATAACAAAAACATCCCTATGTTTTGGTAAGTATTGAGTAAGTGGTTTATCAAGAAAATACATCCCTGTCTGGATACGAGTAGGTAGAGGCGGCTCTGGCACAGATGTATCCTAGGGGTAAAACCCGAAAACACCGCTTTGAGCTAGACTCGAACGGGAACTGGTGCATGACAATGGGCCTTGCTTCACTCTTGGTTCTGACACTCCTGGGGGATATGCTTTGATAAATTCACAAGCTTAGTATGAACCCTTATTAAGGAAAAAATTCCCCTAAGAATATATGTTAGAAATTAGATCATGAAAAGCCTAGATTGAAGCCTATAGACTCATGAGTTAAGAAAATTAAAGTTTATTTATAAGTCATCAACTTTTGTCTTTGGATTACCCTTTATGTGTTACCCCTAACTTTCCTTTTATTCCAGCCAATGGCCGGTAATAGGAGGACTCGGGCTAACAACCGTTGTGAAGATCAGTGTGATGATTGTACTAATGAGATGCCCAATCCAATGGCAGTGGGAATCATGAACTTTGTCACGCTTCTCTCTCAGCTAACTCAAGTTTTGAATAGAAACACGGGTCAAGAGGAATGTTCAACCCCCCCTAATAAAGAAAAAGTCGCTATCGAGAGCTTCATGAGACAAAGGCCTCCTACTTTTAGTGGATCATCTGATCCCACGATCGCTGAGCAATGGATCAACTCCATTGAAAATATATTCTCCATCCTCCAATGTTCTAAATAAGAGAAGGTTCTCCTGGCGGATTATCATATGGAGGGTGAAGCTGATAAATAGTGGATATTGATCAAAAATATGAACCCTGAGGAGGAGATCAAGGCGTTGGAATGGAAGGATTTCCGTAAGATGTTTTTCGATAAATATTTTCCACGCACAGATGTATCCTAGGGGTAAAACCCGAAAACACCGCTTTGAGCTAGACTCGAACGAGAACTGGTGCACGAAAATGGGCCTTTCTGCACTATTGGTTACGACACTCCCGGGGGATATGTTTTGATAAACTCACAAGCTTAGTATGAACCCTTATTAAGGGAATTAAAAAAAATGCCCCTAAGAATATATGTTAGAAAGTAGATCATGAAAATCCTAGATTAAAGCCTATAGACTCATGAGTTAAGGAAATAAAATTTAATTTATAAGTCATAAACCTTTTTCTATGGATTACCCTTTATGTGTTTCCCCTAACTTTACTTTCATTCCAGCCAATGGCCGGTAATAGGAGGACTCGGGCTAACAACCGTTGTGAAGATCAGTGTGATGACTATACTAATGAGATGCCAAATCCAATGGGAGCGGGAATGAAAACTTTGTCACGCTTCTCTCTCATCTAACTCAAGTTTTGAATAGAAACATGGGTCAAGAGGAACATTCAACCCCCCCTAAGAAAGAACAAGTCACTATCGAGAGCTTCATGAGACAAAGGCCTCCTACTTTTAGTGGATCATCTAATCCCACGATCATTGAACAATGGATCAACTCCATTGAAAAGATATTCTTCATCCTTCAATGTTCTGAACAAGAGAAGGTTCTCCTAACGGATTATCATATGGAGGGTGAAGCTGATAAATGGTGGACGTTGATCAAAAATACAAAGCCTGAGGAGGAGATCGAGGCGTTGGAATGGAAGTATTTCCGTAAGATGTTTTTCGATAAATATTTTCCACGCACCATCTGGCTTAAGATGGAAAGGGACTTCCTTTCCCTCGAGAAAAAAGATGAAGAATATGTTGGATCATACGGGGAAAAATTCACAAGGCTTGCACGTTACGCTTCCAGCTTTGACGTTACCCCTAAATGCAAAGTTGACCACTTCTTTGGTGGGCTGAAGCCTAGCCTGCGGAAAGCATTAGCGATCTGTGACTTCGACAGCTATGAGGAGATTGTCCGATGTGCCCTCAAGGTCGAAATGGAGATCGGGGAATCATAGGGGTATCATGGGGATAAGAAGTGTAAGGTGGAATTCAATGCTGGCGGTCTAATGGATAAATCTAACGATGCTAAGAAGATCCAGCACCCCACTTGCAAAAAGTGCGGAAAGAAGAACCCTGGAAATTGCCTTATGGGGACGAGGAAATGATTCAGGTGTGGAAGGGAAGGGCACCAAGCTGTTAACTATCAGCAAGAAAGACCTGTGGCTGCGACAGAGGAGAGAAACGCTCTGTTCGAACCTCAACGCATTGTTCAATGCTATAAATGCAAAGCACCGGGTCATTTTTCAAATTAGTGCCCTAATCAAAGGGTTTTCGGAGGTAACCAACAACCTCCGAGATAGCAAGGAAGATATTTTTCCATCACTTCTGCCGAAGTGAACCCCGACAACGAAGTGGTGATAGGTACGCTAGTTATTCATTCAAGAATAGCGAACATAATTTTTGATTCAGGTTATACGCATTCTTTTATATCTCGAAATTTTAGTAGAACAATCCCAGCACCACCAAAAATCATGGAAGTGAAGATGCCGGTGAGTATGGAAAATGGGGAAATCATTGCATCCCATGAATATAAGTCATCCCCTATTATAATCTATGGATTGAATTTCCCTGAAAACCTCATCATACTCCCTCTGGTGGAATTTGATGAAATTCTTGGAATGGATTGGCTTTCCTTATATAGATCCAACATATATTTTCGAGAGAGGCAAATCACACTCCATATGGAGAATCGACCCCCGATTCTTTACAAGTGTCAGGAGGAAGATGAATCTACTTTATCTCCATCATCTCAAGCATGGATATTACTTCCCTATGAGCACGCGTATTTGGCTCAGATGATTGAGTCCAAGGAAGAAATCATCCTATAAGAAATGTCTGTTGTGAGGGAATTTGTGGAAGTGTTTCCTGAGGAATTGCCTGGTCTTCCTCCTAAAAGAGATGTTGAGTTCTCAATTGAACTTATACCCGGGGCTTTACCAAGATCCAAGAATCTATATAGAATGGCTGTTTTAGAGCTTGAAGATCTAAAGAAAAAACTACAAGAGAATCTGGATAAAGGGTTTATACGCCCAAGTGCTTCACCATGGGGTGCACCAGTCCTCTTCGTCAAGAAGAAGGATAGTTCAATGCGGATTTGCATCGATTATCATGAACTTAACAAAATAACGATAAAAAACAAGTATCCTCTCCCAAGAATTGATGAATTTTTTGATCAGTTGCATGGAGCACAATACTTCTCCAAGGTGGACTTGTGGTCGAGATATTATCAAGTAAGGCTGAAGAAGGAAGATATCCCCAAGACTTCTTTTCACACAAGATACGGGCACTATGAATTCATATTAATGCCTTTCGGACTCACCAATGCTCCAGAAATCTTCATGGACTTAATGAATAGAGTATTTAGAGATTACCTTGACAAATTTGTGGTAGTCTTTATAAATGATATTCTAATATACTCCAAAACCAAGGAGGATCATGAGAAGCATTTAAGAACTGTATTAGAGACTTTGCGCAAGGAGAATCTCTTTGAAAAGTACAGCAAGTGTGAGTTCTGTTTGAAGGAGGTCTCATTCTTGGGCCATATCATCGCAAGCAATGGGATATCTGTGGATCCCTCCAAAATAGATGCAATTGAGGGATGGCCGAGGCCAACATCGGTAACGGATATCCGTAGCTTCTTGGGGTTAGCTGGATATTATCGAAAATTTGTGAGAAATTTCTCACAATTTTCCAACCCTCTTACCAAGCTAACTTGAAAGGGAGTAAAGTTTTCTTGGAGTGATGAATGTGAAGAAAGCTTCAAAGAGTTGAAAAATAGGCTTATCACTGCACCCGTTCTCACTTTACCCACAAGTGGGGAACCCTTTGTGGTTTTCAGCGATTCTTCGAAGAAGGTCTTAGGTTGTGTGCTGATACATAATGATAAAGTGATATCCTATGCCTCAAGGCAGTTGAAAATCGATGAGAGAAACTATCCAACGCATGATATGGATTTAGCGGCGGTGATCTTTTCCTTGAAAATCTAGCGGCATTATCTCTATGGGGAGAAATGTGAGATATATACTGACCACAAGAGTCTTAAATATATATTCACATAGAAAGAGATTAATATGCACTAGAGAAGATGGATAGAGCTCATCAAGGATTATGACTATTCAATACATTACCACCCTGGGAAAGTGAACAAGGTGGCAGATTCCCTAAGTAGAAAGGATCTAGAAATTCTATCAATGATGAGAATTTAGAAGGATCCAATCTTCTTAGACTTGATGAAGATGGACATGGGAATCATAGAGAAGGGAACATCATCAATCCTTTCACAAATGATTTCTCAACCGTCTCTTTTGAAAAGGTTAAAGGATGCTCAAAAGGATGATGTGGGAATTCAAGAAAAAGTGGAAGCTATCGAAAAAGGGAAATCCTCGAAGTTTAATGCTAATGAAGAAAGAATTATGTGGTTTGGGAAAAGACTGTGTGTTCCATCAAATCCGGAGCTGAAGAAGGAACTTTTGGATGATGCACATAGTTCAAATTTCTCTATTCACCCAGGGATCACAAATATGTATCGAGATCTCCGAGAAAACTTTTGGTGGGATAATATGAAGAAGGAGATCGTCAAATATACATCAAAGTGCCTGGTGTGTCAGCAAGTGAAGGCAGAGAGGTAGAAGTCTAAGGGGGTGATGCAACCATTTCCCATACCAGAATGGAAATGGGAGAACATCACCATGGACTTTGTTACCGGACTTCCAAGGACATCCAAAGGCAATAATGCAATCTAGGTTGTTTTGGATCGTCTTACAAAGACTGAACACTTCATTTCTATTCGGGAGGATTTCTCATTTGATCAACTGGCACGGATATATATCAGGGAAGTGGTAAGGTTTCATGGAGTACCACTATCTATTGTGTCTGACCGAGATCCAAGATTCACCTCTAAGTTTTGTAAGAGTCTTCAACATGCTCTGAATACTGAACTGAGCTTCAGTACGACCTATCATCCTCAAACTGATGTCCATTCTGAGCGGACTATCCAAACACTTGAGGATATGTTGATAGAATTCTCAATGGACTTTAAAGGAGGATGGGATCAATATCTTCCTCTGGTTGAGTTCTCTTATAACAATAGTTTCCACTCAAGAATCCAGATGACACCATATGAAGCCCTATATGGGAAAAGGTGCAGAACACCAGCATGTTGGGATGAGGTCAGTGAACGTAAGTTGCTTAGACCAGAAATGGTCGAAGAAATGATGGAGAATGTGAAAAACATTCACCAGCATATCAAGGCAGCCTAGAGTTGACAGAAGAGTTATGCAGATAATCATCGATGAGACCTTGAGTTTAAAGTTGGAGACATGGTTTTTCTATGTATATCTCTGTGGAAGAAGTTCATGAGGTTTGGAAAGAAAGGGAAGTTAAGTCCAAGGTACATCGGCCCCTTCGAGATTCTTGATCATGTTGGGGATGTGTCCTATCGACTAGCACTTCCACCTACTATGGCCAAAGTGCATGATGTATTTCATGTATCCCTCTTAAGAAAGTACATACCAGACCCTTCACATGTACTCTCTTCTGAGGTGGTGCAATTGGAAGATAATATTTCTTATGAGGAGTAACCAGTGAAGATCTTAGATCTTAGAGAAAAAGTTCTATGAAATAAGACAATACCCCTCATCAAGGTGTTGTGGAGAAACCACAAGTTTGAAGAAGTGACTTGGGAATCAGAGGAAATGATGAAGCTAAGTTACCCACATCTGTTTTAGTGTGGGAAAAGGAAAATTTTGAGGGAAAAAATTCTTAATGGGGGAATATTGTAACGACCAAAAGTTTCATTAATGGAAATCCCTCTTGATCTAATTAAATGTCTCTTTATGTTTATATAAAATTTCAACTTCTTTGGTTTTATGTTAAGAATTTTGACCGTTGCTAATATAACTATTGAACAGTGATCACAAGATTAGTATAAATATAGGTCTTTAACAAATCCAATTTACTCAGACAAAAGAAGAGATGGCCTCATCCAGTAGAATTGCTCTGTACGAATCCCATTTGTCGGAGCTCGGAAAAGAGGTGGCATCCTTGGGCTTCACTCTTGACCTAGCCCAAGCTGAGCTTCATCATGTCAAGCTCTAACGGGACCTTCTACAGGGAAAAGTGGAAGTTTATAGATATTACCACTCGAGCGATGTTATCCGAGCCACCCCAAGAGTATGTCACCATTGCACACCTTACCCTTAGGTCTTATGCGGCTGTTTTAAGGGGTTATGTAACGAATCGATAGTACTATGTTCATGTACATTATTTTTTTTTATATAATAATGTATATACTTTCTTGTCATTATTGATACATTGTAAATAGTTTTTATAATACAAATAGTGTTTTTTTAAGAAATCTATTTTATTAAATTAATGTATTTTTGAATTAAATAATATTTTAATAAAATATTTTTTTATTATTAAATTAATTTTTATTAAATATAAATGATCTTATAATTTTATGAATGAAATTGTAATTTTTATTAAGATTTGAAATCCATTTCTGTCAAAACCCGTGAATTTTTGATAAATGTCGGTTTTTATTTTAAATGTGAAAATTAACATATTTAGAAAATTATTTAGATAAAATAAATTTTATTTCTAGAATCAGGATGTCGAAATTATCCAATGGTGAAATTTTCATAATTTTCTGAGACAGTCAAATTTTTAGGTAAAAATTAAATACCGTTTAAATATATAATGTGTTTTATGACATCATAATGACCCAATAGTGATGTACTAAAATACTATAAGATTTATGTTCGGACAATATATGTTTTACCATTAAAATAATGTGATTTTGGGTTTGTTTGACTTACTTTTCAAATCATTAATGGACACCTCAAGACTTATTAAACACCTTGTCTTTTTAAATTAATTTCCATGGGAGTGTGACTCACCTCCACATAAGCAACCCTATTATTTTAAGAATTTAGGACTTTGAACTTATAAAATATTTTTTTCCTCTTCCCTTTTCTAAAAAACATGGGAAAAAACTATGGGATAGTTTTTGGTTTGGATTAATTTATTATAAGGGTTCCCAAACCTAAATAATAAAGAATTCCCTCACCTTTCCTATATAAACCCACCCAAGATATCACTTCCTCCTCACTCAAAGCCTTTTTAGTTCGTCTAACCTCTGCCCAACTCACTCTATAATCCTCCCAAGGTGACCCAAGCTCCCAAGAAATCTCTCACAAGCCTCTCTCTAGCCTTTGGAAGCACACCTCCAAGTAAGGGTTTTTTCTTCCTTTCTCATTTTTGTCCAATTTTCTTTAAGTTGTTTTGCCCATTTAATTTCAATTATGAATGCTGGGTTATGGTTTCTCACCTCCCTAATACTTCCCTATTTATGTTTGAATGATGGTATACCCCTTTATCTCAAATTAAATTCCTCCCATGTACACCTGTTACTATGTCGAAATTCTGAAAGGAACTTCTCTCTCCTCGTTTACATTCAAGAAATACTTTTGTATCATGAATCTAAATTCCATTAAAATTGTTGGTACATGTATCTATATTACCTCCTTACTTTCCATTACATGTAAATATGATGAGGAACCCCTTTCTCTCTCATCAACTGTTTTTATGAATTCTTATGACACGCCGTTACGCTGCTAAAATCGCACCGATTTTCTAAGCCAATGTCATTGTGTTGTGAATACCATGCCCATTTCTCCATCAATGGTATTCACCTTTATGCACATTTACTTATTGATTATAAATTTTCATGTATGAATTCCACTTTCCTTTGTCATGGAATAAATTATTATGTTTTATGAATCCATGTTTTATGATCCATGTGGCACACTTATGCATGAAATGAAATGTTTAAGAAGGGTGTGCCCTTATAGCGCTCCAATGTATTGGGTAAATTATAGTATCATGATACGTCGTGTGAAATGAGTGTTGACTCATTATAATTCAAGTGAAAAAAGGGTTTACTCATGCTTTATGTTCAATGAATATTTACTCATGCTCCATGTGCAATGAGCCTTGGCTCATGCTAATTCCATGTTAAGTGTTGTTGCCACATTTCCATGTTATGATTATCATGCTTTATCTTGCCTTTGTGTTCATGTTTCTCTTATGCTCTATTGATATGCCTATTGTCTAACATGTATTTTACTCCTCATGTTATTCCATGTGTATTCCATTACTGGGCTTTATAGCTCACCCTTTTCTTATGCATGTCCTCAGGTTATCCCATGCAATGCTAAGTACGAGGGAATGTAGTGGTCATGTAAAATAAGTTTTCAATAAAGATGTTGTGTTTCATGTTTTAAGTTTTTTATGTAATGATCCTAAGCCCCAAAGACACTAAACCTATCAATATTATTTGTTTTATCAAGTGAAGTTTTATGTAATAAATCATGTTTAAGTTTGTAATAAAAGAAGGGGTGTCATATTTCGTCTTCAAAGACCTCCTGCAGAGGATGGTAGACTCCGGACAGGTCGAGCTGGGACCACCTCCTGCACATGTGGCATGTATCTCTACCACTGTCCCCAACAAAGAGGAGGGGTGGAATAAAGTCACCCGTAAGCAGGGGCAGAAATTCGATGACTAGATGACTCGGAAAACTATCAACCGAGCCCAGGGCATACTCCGAGCTCAGCTACGGCAGCCGGTGTTGCTGCCAACAGCCCTTGACGCCACACAGTCAACAGCATCGGCCTCATAGTCCTCTACGAGCCGGTCATCTGGGCGTAATCGAAGAAGGAAGAAGCAATCGCAAGAGGAGCAGTCTGCAACGGGGCCAAAGTTAGTCCCGACCCTGGCAGATTATATGCCCTCAAATTTGGCGCCACGTGCACCGACCCACCAAATGACACCATCAAGAACAACCGACCAGGTTGACCTATCAGAGAATGAAAATCCAATCTTTGGCTCCATTAACGTCATCCATCTTATGGAATCATTCCCTGACGAAGGTTATGGTTACGAACCCGAGTTCCCTGCACGAGGATCCGGGATGAGGAATCGCAGAGGTGGGGGATACTAGGGGAGGCGCAGCCGTGGCCGAAACCAACCCTACCCTGAATGTTGTGGAAACCCATGGGAGATCCCTTCAAAGGACTCAGCAGGAGAAATAATACCCCTCCACCTCCACAAGCAGCCACTCTGGCCCTGTTGTTCTACGATACCCACCAGAGGAAGAGAAAGTGTATGGCCACCTAGTGCGCGCAAACAGACCGGCCGGGCTGAGTCCCCAGAACGCGGGAACACCATCGACATCTGACCCCATGGCCGGTCCCTTCTCGTCAAATGCTCCGGCCCCCAAGCCGCCTGCTAGAACTCTCCCGCCAGCAGAGAAGCATCGGCCGCTGGAGCAGAAATACGATATCCTTAAGTAGCTGGCATCGGTACTAGCCAAGCTTTCGATCTTGGATGCCCTGAGTTTGTCAGCAGACCTTAGGGAAGCGCTTATAGAAGCTTTGATCAGCCCCCGGGAGTTTCAAGATGAGGTAGCTACTGCCGAGATTTACCGGATGGAGACTGGCCCGGCTAAATGAAATGCGGTGATTTCCTTCACTGATTAGGATGAAGATGTCATCATGCAAGGACACATCAGACCACTATATGTGTCCATCACACTGAATGGTATTGATGTCCGGAAATCCTTTATAGACAATGGCACTGGAGTTAACCTCCTTCCCCTACGGACACTCCATAAGTTAGGCTACAGTGAGGACGATCTAACTCCCTCAGCCACAACTCTGTTGGGTTACGATAAGAGCGAGCAGAAGCCAATGGGACAAATTAAGCTAAGGACCCATTTTGGTGACCTGGTAGCCTGCACGGAATTTTTGGTGGTTCGGAAGAGCACAGCATTCAATGCCCTGCTGGGAAGGTCGTGGCTCCAAAAGCACATGGCCATTCCTTCATCCTACCACCAATGTATCACGTATTGCATCAATGGAAAAAGTGGAACGTTGCACACCGACAAAGCCCATTTCGAGCTCTCTGAGTCACATTACATTAACGCCAGATTCTATGAGAAAAAGAAAAGGAAGCCTTTGGTCAATGGTGTCGACTAGATCCCCGCTCCAAATGGCCTAGAAATGGTTCCTAATGACCCCCTCAGGTAGTTTGGTGGGGATTATGTCATGTCCATCAACCGTGTTGAGAGTAGGAGTTCATGTCTAGACATGCACTTGGATGTCCTCATGACTTCAGCCATAATGGTCAAGTGTGACAATGTGGGAATGTATAATGACCCTCAATCTGGGGACGAAAACTCGAGTAAGGACGCCCATGACACCTCGACTCTGGACTCCCAAGAGCTCTTGTCAGGAGCTCTCTCCTCGTCGGACCAAGAAGATAAGTATTTGGGAGAAGAAGAGGAGGAAGATCTCAGGGATGCACCTCCTGCATTTGAGGAAGGTATCTCCACCACTGTGGACGAGCTCAGGGAAATAAACCTGGGTACCGAGGAAGACCTGAGGCCCACTCTCATTAGTGCAACCATGTCTCTCGAGGAGCACGAGGTGTATACCTGTTTCCTGAAGCAACATCGGGATGTTTTTTCCTGGAATTACACAGAAATGTTGGGACTCGATCCCGAAGTGGCAACACCCCACCTAGGTTTTCCATAAGACCACCGAGGATATAAAAAGGCCTCTAGAAGGACACACCCCTCACATGCTTCCAAAATAGAGGCTGAAGTCAATAAGATCATTAAAGCAGGCTTCATTTGGGAGGTCCAGTACCCCATCTAGTTGGCCAACATAGTCCATGTCAAGAAGAATAGGAAAATATGCTTCTGCATCGATTTTAGATATCTCAATCGGCATTGCCCGAAAGATGAATTCCCGCTCCCAATCACCGAGTTGTTAATTGATGTTACGACTGGGTATGAGGCTCTGTCCTTCATGGATGGCTATTCCGGCTATAACCAAATCAGGATGGCCCAAGAAGACGAAGAATCCATGGCCTTTAGGGTCCCTCAAGGGGTATTTTGTTACAGGGTTATGCCCTTTGGTCTCAAGAATGCTGGCACCACATATCAGCGTGCCATGCATCAGATCTTTAAGTCATTCTGGGGAAATTCATTGAATGTTACGTGGATGACCTGGTGGTCAAGACCAGACAGCGCTCAGATCACCTGTTAGACCTCGAGACCTTCTTCAACAAACTCCAACATCATATCTTGAAGATGAACCCCTTGAAATGCGCCTTTGAGGTTACCTCATGTAAATTCCTTGGCTTCGTCGTACACCATCGTGGCATCGAAGTCGACCCTGAGAAGACAAGGGCTATCCTTGGATTTCCACCTCTCTAAAATCTCACCGATTTGAGGGGATTCCAAGTACACCTAGCCTATATTAGGCGGTTCATAGCCAACCTGGAAGGAAAATTCTTTCCCTTCACCAGGTTAATGAAGAAGGGGTCACGTACCAATGGATGGATGACTGCCAAGAGGCATTCGACAACTTGAAGAAGTATCTCTTAAGCCCATCGGTGCTCATGCCCCTGATTGAAGGAAGACCTCTCATCCTATACGTGTCGGCCCTAGAACTGTCACTGGGGGCCTTCCTCGCACAAAATAACGATGCCGGCAGCGAAAACAGTCTCTATTACCTCAGTCGAACCATGATTGATGCTGAGACTCGATACTCATATATCAAAAGATTTGTTTGGCCTTGGTCTTCACAGTTCAAAATCTGTGACATTATCTGCAGCATCATGAAGTCCATTTGATCACGCGGAGTAACCCACTCAAGTACATCCTCAGTCACCCGATGCTAACCGTACGCCTATCCCGATGGGCGGTCATCCTGCAACAGTTCGACATCCGGTTCAAGCCTCAGAAAGCCATCAAAGTCCAGGAATTGTCAGACTTTCTGGCAGAGTAGCCTTCGACATGGACCACTGCACCGGACGCTGAGCTACCCGATGAAGACATCTTCTCGGTTCAAGAGGACTTCTTAGCATGGGAATTGTACTTCGACAGAGTGTCTCGAAGCCCAACCGGGAATAGGATGGAGGATCCCATATTCAACAAAGTGGGTTTGGGGATAATAATCATGTCCCCAGAAAAGGCAGTCTTTCCATATTCCTTCTTCCTATCAGAGGGATGTACAAACAATTAGGCAGAATACCAAGCTCTCATTGTAGGCCTGGAACTTTCACTCCAGGCATAAGTACAAAACCTCAAGGTAAAAGGTGACTCGGAAGTGGTCATCAATCAATTCAATGGTGTCTATGTTATTAAAAAGGAGGAGTTGATACCCCTGTTTGACCATGTCCGAGGGTTAATGAATGAGTTCTCCACAGAACCAACATTGACCTATATTCCCCAGTCTCAGAATGCTCAGGCTGATTCATTATCCAACGCGGCCATAGACCTAGCTTTCCCAGACCAGGATGAAACGGTCATCAACATTGCTCACTGTCAAATGGTATTTCCATTTGTTCAGACCAAGATGGAAGAAATCCATGAAGTCAGTCTTGTCCCCGAGCTATGTGCTCCTGCCACCGGCTAGATGACCCCCATTACAAACTACCTTCAATGGGGAGAACTTCCATCAGACAGGGCTGAAAAAGAGAAAATATAGATGAGGGAAATCAACTTTGTCCTATATAGCGGTGTGGGTCAGCAAGAGGTCCTCTACAAACGAGGCCTCGATGGAGTGCTCCTCAGATGCATTGATGGAGAAGAAGCTGCCGCCGTAATGAATAAAGTACATGCAGAAGCATGTGGAGCACATCAACTAGGGACCAAGCTTTCCCATTAGGTTCAAAGGCTTGGGTACTACTAGCCTATAGTGGCACGAGACTACGAGTGTTTTACTGAAAAATTCCACTCATGCCAAATTCATGCCAACTTCATACACCAACCTCCGGAGTTACTTCATCAATCTAAGTACTCCTGGCCATTTTCTGTCTGGGGGATGGACATTGTGGGACCATATCCTCCTGCCACAGCCAAATAGTTGAAGTATATCCTCAAAGAAACCGACTTCTTTTCCAAATGGGTAGGAGCCATAGCCCTCAAGGAATTCGGGGTAATAAATATTGTCAGCTTTGTGATGACCAATATCATCACCAGATTTGGTGTCCCTCATACCATACTGACGAACAATGGCACCAACTTCTGCTCTGCCGAAGTATAGAAACTATACCGCGAATATGGTATCAAGGCTAACCACTCATCCCACTACCATGCAGCAGCCAACTGACAGATATAGGCTTTCAACAAGACCATGTCCGATATTCTCCAGAAAGTGGTGGACAAAGACAAGAAGTCATGACCGGATAAAATCTTCCATGCGTTGTGGCATTATCAAACCACAATCTTCACCGCTACTCGGGCTACCCCATACTCATTGGTGTACGACACAGAGGCGGTCCTTCCCATTGAACTCCAACTTCCCTCGCTCCGTGTTTCCCTCTGTGATCAATTATCTGATGATGAGTAGTCATAAAAGTAGCTAGGTGAATTGGAACAGCTAGACGAGAAGCGATTGCACACCTTGCACCATCTAGAAGTATACCAGAACCGGATCGCATGAGCCTTCAACAAAAAGGATCGTCTTCGGTCTTTCTTGGAAGGAGAATTAGTGTTGGTCCTCCGGACCCCAATGATACCCGGCAAGAAACCTCAAAAGTTGGAGCCCTAATGGGAGGGACCGTACATTGTACACAAGGTCTACTCCAATAGAGCATATACCCTAATCTCCATGGACCTGAAATTCACCACAGCTACTACAAATGCGAGATTCCTAAAGAATTTTTTCACATGATAACTAAAGGTGTATGCCTCGTCCGAGCTGCATGACATTAAACTTTCAAACACCCAATGGTCCAAACTCTATGACCTTAAACTAAGAGTATTAAGTCCTCACCGCATGACGTTAAACTACATGGAGTCTAATAATACCCCTTGTCCTAACCAAATGACGTTAAACTATATGTCTTTCGTCCTCACCGCACGACGTCAAACTGCACAGATTTCAGAGAACTACGCACGGCTTGATTCCTGCCATCGCAAGATATGTAGTGATGCCAGGATCCCCTATCCTGGCCCAGCCACTCCCAAATAAAAGTTAAAAATGCCTTCTTCCCCCGTGTACGGACCAAAACTGCACGGGGTGTATCCCTCATCCTCATCGCACGACGTCAAACTGCACGGACAAGAAGTTTTAACAATGCCCCTCTCCCCCCGTGTATGGACTAGACCTGCACGGGGTGTACTTCTTTCAGAGAACTACTTGCGGCTTGATTCTAGCCCTCGCAGGATACGTAGTGACGCCAGGGTTCCCCATCCTGGCCCAACCCCCTGAATAAAAGAAAAAAATGCCCTTTCCCCCGTGTATGGACTAGACCATCATGGGGTGTACTCCTCATCCTTACCGCACGATGAAAAACTGCATGGATAGAAAGATTTAAAAAAATGATCCATCTTCCCCGTGTATATACTAGACCTGCACGGGGTGTATACCTCGTCCTCACCGCATGAAGTTAAACTTCATGGACTTAGTCCTCACCGCATGACATTAAACTGCACGGAATTCATCGCGATCCACCCAATACGCATGGAGAAATGATATGGAGATACTCCTTGAACATTTGTATGCATCCTCTCCATACATAAGACTCCACTACCCGGATAATTATGGATCTTCATAACCACTCATGGCCATCGGAAGTGGAAATTCATTGACCCGTGGACACCTTTGAATGATTATGCATATCATGCCCTCAGCGGCTCTGCATATTGATATCCCCTGGCCAGTCTACCAAAGGCAAGATTTCATCAGGCGACACTCTTCCTAGCTCTGTACGCCTACCGGCCTCAGAGCCCTCGTATCACATCTCCCGATCCAGAAATTTATGGAGCAGTGGTTTACAAGTTCATTCCCCTTTTAATATCCAAATTTTGCCAAGGTACCCCTATCTGGATATCCTATGTGTCTTCTAGCGGTTCACATAGCGACCCGCATCAGCGAACATCAAGCCAGGACTAGGCTACTTGGCTCAACGGACAATTGCAGTGAAGATGTTTCTTGTATACTTGGACACCATTATCCCCATGTGCTGAACTCTACACTGTGAGCAATCTCAGATTTTCATAATCATTCATGGCCGTTGGAAGTGGAAAGTTATCGACCTGAGGACACCTTTGTATGACTATGTATACCATTCCCTCAGTGGATCTGCATAATGATAGCCCCTGGCTCATCCATCAAAGGCAAGATTTCCTTTGGCGGTACTCTTCCTAGATCTGTATGCTTACCGGACTCAGAGCCCCCATGCCACACCTCCTGATCTGGGAAAAATAAAAGTTGTATTTTACAACCTTCATCCCCCACCTTATTCCAAGTATATCAGAACCTATTGACCCAGTTATCCTCTGATTGACTACAGTAATACTCACCCAATGTTCTGAGCTCTATGACCGCTAAAATAGGATTACCTCATCCTTACCGCATGATGTTAAACTACACAGAGTAAAGGCACACCCCCGTATGCAAAATAAATCAGCGCAGGGAGATCTCTAAGCTTTAACAGCAACTAAGGACGAATAACCCCGACATGCCCAGATATTTCCTTACCAGATGACAGAATTCATGGCCCAGAAAATCATGGATCCTAATAACCACTCACGACCATCGAAAGTGGAAATTTATCGACCCGTGGACACCTTTTCATGACTATACATACCATGCTCTCAGCGGCTCTGCATATTGATAGCCCCTGGACCGTCTACCAAAAACAAGATTTCCTCGGGCGACACTCTTCCTAGCTCCGTACGCTTATCAGCCTCAGATCCCCCATCTTATTTCTCCTGATCCAAGAATCCCAAGAACCATTATTTACACCATAACCCCCCCCCCCTCTACGTATTAGACATGCCAAGATTTTCAAGCCCAGTTACATTCTGATCAAGAGTGGTCTTCGCAGCTACATCCTTGCCGCATGACTTCAAATGGCCCAGAGCACATCTTAGCCGCTTAGCATAAGGCTGCAAAGACCAAGCATTAAACATCCAGGGGAATGCCTCCAACAACAAGTATTTTCACTGGTTTAATACTACTCTTTTTCCTTACCGCACGACGTTAAACTGCACGGCCAATCGTCCTTGCTGCATGACGTTAAACTGCACAGCATGGGAAAAGGAAAGAAAAAATTCCCCCTGTCCTCACTGCATGATGTTAAACTGCACAACATCCTTTAATAATGCTCTTCATCTTTACCACATGACGCTAAACTACACGGTCGAACCCATCATGGTTTTAGTAAGAAACAGTGTCTTTTCTCTTTCCTTCAGTGCATGGGTCAGACCTGCACAAGCCACCGTCTCACACTTGCGTGAGAAGGGATTACTTCACCCATTCTTGGGAAGTTTACTATAGATGTTTCCCCCATATCCAGTCACCCTCTCATCATAAACCATACTCTGCACTCAGAAAAATCCAAACTATCATAAGCCAACCCTGGTGGTCCCAAATCTCAACTTCCCTGAAGTTTCTTGGCTATCAGGGGAATACAATCATTGACCTAAGAACACGTTTGCGTGACTATGAATACCATGACCTCAGTGGATCTACATATTGATCGCCCCTGGACCATCTACCAAAGGCAAGATTTTCTTAGGCAATGCTTCTCTTCGTATGCCTCTTGGACTCTAAGCCCCCATGTCTATCTCGGGATTCGGAAACCCTCTAAGCTAAAGTTTACCAACCTCTTTCACAACCCTGCCTGAATATGGTGGAATGTCTCTCACAAGATTACCGAGGACCAGGAGAAGTCGTTCCATTCCAGTTGATGTCCCAACTACATGACTTTAAACTGTTCCAAGCCCCAACCATCCTTTATGCTAGATAAATGCATAGAACTGGAACCTTTCTTCCACACTCCTGATTGATACAGATGTTCTCAAAACTTTTCAGACGTCACATACCCTTTCCAAGCCACCCATGGTGGTTTCCATAAGCCGGACTTTCATGAAGTCTGATGGCCATCAGAAATGGAGATTCATTGACTTAAGGACACATTTACATGACTATGCATACCATGCCCTCAGCGTCTCTGCATATTGAATGCCCCTAGCCCGTCTACCAAAGGTAATTTTTCTTTAGGAAATGCTCTTCCTACCTATGTACGCCGACGCAGCTCCCATGCCTTGAGGCATGCCCTGCATGCCATTCAGATTTAAACATGTTTCCCCCCATGTGCGTCTGAAGAGTATTGAGACATCTTTTAATCAGCCAAACCTCATTGGGGCCCTTTCCCCAGCATATTTGGTCAAAGTTGTTCGATCTAAAACATCAATAATGATAGTCATGACGTCAAGACTTTAAACCACTCAATAAAAGAGGAACAAAGACTGTTAAGCCGAAAACCTGAAAAGGGAGACCTAAGAAAAAGTCAGGCCATACCCGCTGGGTTCACACTAAATGAGCCTAGGAATAATTAGGGCATTAAAAGAAGAGACAAAAAGTTTGTTGGATTTTTCAACAAAACCCTAGGAATAGTTGAACTGTACTCGCTGAGTCCCTTGGCTCAGGCCAAATTTAGAGCATTGTTTAATCACTCATTGATTTTCAGGACCACTCTACATCGGAATGGCCTCCTCTTCGTTCTGATTGGACCTCATTTTGATGGGGGGAATTTTTAGGGTCTTGAAAATTATGCAAGGGGGAATCCAATTACCTCAAGACTTAGAAAAGGACCGAACCGGTCTGCGTACCGGCTCCCAGCAACAGTATGCGGTCGGTTCGGCAGACACACCTCCGGAAATTCCACAGACCATCGTCGTCTGTGAAGCATAGGCAGAGATCCTCTGTAGGCGCAAAGCAGGACGGACGCCAGGCCGATCCACCATAGCTAACAGCGACAACCTGCCCATGTTGCGCGCGCCGTCATTCGCGGAATGGAGGTGGAACCCTGTGCGGCCACGAAGCACTCCCCCAGCGAGTTGCGGATTGAATAAGTCATCATGTAAACCGGGGATTCCTTCTTGGGCTTCCGCAAAAAGTTTCGTGTGCCCATCAATATTTCATCTCCGCGACTCTATAAATAATCACCAAGGGCCACCAAATAAAAGGGAGGAGAAGAAGGACGGGTGAAACCCACGGGGAGACGCAGGAGAAATCGCTCCCACTGGTAAAGTTCCACGACCATCTGCGAACCCCATATCATCCACGGATGAACTCTTCTACGTAGAGGAGAAACCAGTCCGCGAACCACATGCGGCCAGCTCCTCCACGGCCAGCCATTAGTGGCCATTTCTTTCGCGGATAGTCCCTCTGCGGCCAACCACCTCCACAAACTAGTTTAGTTCACGAAACGGAATTGGAAACCCCTCTGCGGGTGCGAACGAGGATGAGCGCCAGCCCCTTTGTAGACATCCTTCGCGGACAGCCTCCTTTGCGAACAACCTCCTTCGCGGACAGCCTCTTCCGCGGCCATTCCCTCACGGACAGCTCCTCCGCGGACACCCTTAGCAGACTACAAAACCGCAAACCACATGGTCCAGTCCTTCGCGGACGTCTCCTCCACGGTCGTTCCCTCGCGGCTACCTCCACGCGGCCAGCTCCTACACGGCCCACCCCAAGCGGAAAACCCCATGCACTCGTTGGTCCATACCACGGGGGCTGCGCCCCCGCACAACCGCTCAGGGTCAGTGCCAGGCTACTTTCTCGGCCCTCCGGGCCGGTCTCTTCGCTACCGTCACTGACCCCCATGATAAATTGAGAGTCACACCATGAACTTTTCAGGTTAGGTCAACAATATTTTCTATTTCACCCTTATGCTGCTCCAATATCTGTCCTATAGATTCCATGAGTCGAGATACTCCTCACGAATCTCCTATAACCCCATTACCTAGATCCTTTTTTTAGGTTCATTCAGAAAGGTCCTCCCTTGCGTAAGTAACACACCAACCATTGCTAGGTATCTCCTGCCTAGTCGTCATAACCACATGACATTAAACTGTATGGCCCTCGTCCTGACCACATGACGTTAAACTGTATGGCCCTCGTCCTATCCATATGACGTTAAACTATATGGAAACAGTCCTCTCTACATGACTATAAACGGTAGCATTCCCTATCATTCAATAATTGGATGCCTCTTGCCCCATGTGAGAGATGCCTTATGCTATGTTTATAGTGTCATAATTTCAAGAGCGTTGGAATCCATTCAAACATTCCATCACCCCACCTCATTCTTTGCACATACTTCATTTGGATCTTCATTCCCTTTCATGTCTGAAGGGACCCCCTAACGGCCTATCCTCATGCCACATCGGCTCACCTACCGCCCTTGGCCAATGCCCCGGAAGACTTTGGACAACACTTCGAGATAGGTCCTACGTTTTGAACATGGTTAGCAGTCGACCCTCATTTGTTCGTCCCCATTTCAGGCTAACGTGATATGAATGCTGTGTTTCGAACATGGTAAACAGTTATCCTCCATCACCATGCCACCCTCATTGTGTTCTGAATTTCGGGCATGTAATTCAAACTTTTCATCTCCCTTTGTTCGGACCGATTACAACACCCTTGGAGTTATCCAGCTTGTGCACTTCCGCATAGGAGTTGGCCCCCATTATATTCCTCAACCCACCCATGGGTTGGGATTACCTCATGACCAAACATGAGGAAGGCATTATGGGTGTCCATCTCGGAGTAAGCCCCGACGTTATGGGCCGCTCCACGCGTAAGTCCCACTCCATTCCTCACGGGCGCACCTTTCGCGACGTGATCATCTGGTCCTTGTTGCCTCTTATTTCTCACACCGAGCATGACCCACGTGGACTTAGAGTAAGCATTGACCATGACATCCTACTCTGGGCCTCCTCAGAGTTTAACCCTCAATCCATTACTCTGGGCCTCCTCAGAGTGTAATCCCAAATCTATCATTATGGTCCGCTCCATGCATAAGCCCCACTCCATTCCTCACGGGCGCACCTTTCGCGACGCGATCGTTTGGTCCTTGCTGCCTCTTGTTTATCACACCGAGGATAACTCACGTGGGCTTAGAGTAAGAATCGACCATGACATCCTCTTATGGGCCTCCTCAGAGTGTAATCCCCAATCCTCCTATAGTCCTCCTCAGAGTGTAAGCCCCAATCCGTTACCCTGGGCTGCCTCATAGCATAATCCCCAAGCCTATACGAACTACGTGGACTTTGATCCCTGTCTCCTAGGTAGGGTATATAGGAAGCCTCCAAGAGGTTCAAGCCCGATCCCCATAGGACCCCCGGGTCCACATTCACGTCGGTTCTCCGACGCTCCTATGCGAACTACGTGGACTTTGATCCCTGCCTCCTAGGCCAGGTACGTAAGAAGCCTCCAAGAGGTTCAAGCCCGACAACCAGTTGATCCGACTATCTTCACGCTGGTTCACCGCACCACTCCTAGTGCCGCCTCAGTGAGTCCAGACTCCTCAGGGTCATTAATCCAACGAGGGACGGTAAACCTCGGGCATAAATAATTATGAACCCCTGCGTTCAGCTGAACATTTCCAACCAGGATAAATCCATGGATACTATGTTTGGGTATAAACCAAAGATTCACAAACATATGAATACGTCTTAAATCTATAAGAGAGTCCCAGAACAGGCAATAATTTTCCCCCAAAAGGGTGTGATGAGCCCGACATCCCATCCTCTTGACCAATGTGAGTTCCTAAGCATCGCTGGCCAAACCACCCAGAAGACGCCTACCTTTGGAAAGAAGGTCCACGTATCATTGGATATGGAACTGTTGGGCATTTCAAAACGAAGACCGGTGTACCCGACTTTAGCAGTCGAGCGGGGATCATCCATCCGTAAGATCGACGGTTGGGTGCGTAGGTCCTCCATCTCCCCAGAGGGAAATGGATCGAAATACTGAGGGATTGAGTATGTACTTCTTCAGGAGTAATACGTGAAACACATCATGAACATGAGTCATATTCAGAGGAAGTGCAAGATAATAGGCCACAGCTCTTATGCGGTCAAGGATATCAAAGGGTCCAATGTACCTTGGGCTTATCCTCCCTTTATTTCCAAACCACATGACTCTATTCCATGGTGATATTCGAAGGAAGACTTTATCACCAACGTTGAACTCCAAGTCCTTTCAATGGTTGTCAACGTATCTATTTTTCCGACTCTGAGAAGCTTTGATATTTTTCTGTATGACTTGAACCTTCTCTGACATCTCTTGCACAAGATCGGGTCCAAGTAACTTTCGTTATCCAACTCCATCCCAACTGGTTGGAGTTCTAAATCACTTTCCATACAGAGCTTCATACGGAGCCATCTGAATAATTTATTGGAAGCTATTGTTGTATGAGAACTCAATAAATGGGAGATGCTGATCCCATCAACCTTTGTATTCTAGAGAGTAGGATCTTAGCATATCTTCAAGAATCTGAATAGTCCTTTTAGATTGGCCATCAGATTGGGGATGATAGGTCACACTAAAATTTAATTCAGTGGTCAAAGCATGTTGAAGACTCCTCTAGAATTTAGATGTGAACCTAGGATCACGATCAGAGACAATTGAGAGTGGAACACCATGCAGTCTCACCACATCGTTCACATATATTTTTTCAAGTTTTTCAAGCAAGATGTCTTCCCAAATAGTGATAAAATGAGCAATCTAGGTGAGTCGGTCAACCACAACCCATATCGCATTATTTCCCTTCGATGTCTTCGAGAGAGCTATGACAAAGTCCATTATGACATTCTCCCATTACCACATGGGTATAGAAAATGGTTGCATCATCCCTTTGGACTTTTTTTTCTCTTCTTTAACTTACTAACATACCAAGCATCCTGATATATATTCTGTAATATCCTTCTTCATGTTATCCCACCAGAAGTGTTCTCGAAAATCACGATACATCTTGTTACTCCCGGGATGGATAGAGAATGTTGAGCTTTGTTCATTTTCCAATATCTCCTTATTTATCCCAGGTGATGAAGGCACAAAAATCCTCATTCCAAACCAAATCACACCATCATCATTGATATGGAACTCTTGAAACTTCCCTTCCTTTACTACATTGACCCTATTTTGTAACTCCATATCATCCCTTTGTGCTTACTTAATATTCTCTTGAATGGATGGTTGCGCAATCATTTGGGAAAGGTAGGATGTATCCCCTACCCTTATGATTACTAAATCCATCCTTTTCATATCCAATAATATATAGTCTTTCTCAATCCATTACATGGATAGAGTAGCAGGTTCTTTTCTTCTTAAAGCAACATCTACCTTGTTTTCCTTTCCAGGATGATAGTGAATCGAGCTATCATGATCCTTGATTATCTCTAATCATATCCTTTGAATCATGTTGAGATCCTTTTGTGAGAATATAAACTTTAGGCTCTTTTGGTCAGTGTATATGTCACACTTCTCACCATAAAGGTAGTGATGCTAGATTTTCAAGGAAAAAATCACAGCTGTTAGCTCTAGATCATGCGTCGGTTAGTTCTGCTCATGGATCTTCAAATATCATGAGGCATAGGCTGTCACATTATCATTTTACATGAGTACACAACCCAAGACATTCTTGGAAGCATCGTTGTATATCACAAAACTTTCTCCACTTTTTGGTAATGTGAGTACAGGTGCAGTGATCATCCTTCTCTTTATCTCCTTGAAGCTTACCTCACATTCTTCCATCTAGAAAAAATTTACCCCCTTCTGTGTCAGCTTGTTCATTGGGTTTTACAATCGTGAAAAGTTCTTCACTAATCATCGATAATACCCAGCTAGACCCAAAAAGCTACGGATCTCTGATACAGAAGTTGGCATGGGCCACTCTTCAATTTCCTTCGTCTTGGAAGGGTCCATAGATATCCCTTTTTTGGTGATAACATGCCCCAGGAATGATACTTCCTCCATCTATAACTCACATTTACTATACTTTTCATACAACTTCTCCCTTCGCAAAGTATTTAACATAGTTTTTAAATGCTTCTCATGTTCCTCCTTGCTCTTGGAGTATATCATAATAACATCAATAAAGACTACCAAAAATTTGTCAAGGTAATATCTAAAGACTCTATTAATTAAATCCATGAAAATTTATGAAGCATTAGTGAGTCCAAAAGGAATCACTATGAACTCATAGTGTACATACCTTGTTCGAAAGGCATTCTTGGGTATATCGTTCTTCATAACCTTTAGTTGGTGATATCCAAACTGAAGGTCCACCTTATAGAAATAACTGGACCCATGAAGCTGATCGAACAAGTCATCTATCCGTGGGAGGGGATACTAGTTCTTTATCGTGATTTTATTGATTTCATGATAATCAATGCAGAGGCACATTGATCCATCCTTCTTCTTAACAAAGAGGACTGGCTCACCCCATGGTGAAGCACTCGAGCATATAAAACCCTTCTCAATATTCTCCTCCAACGGCTTCTTCAGCTCCTCTAGCTCTACGGTGGCCATTCTGTAAGGTGTGTTTGATATAGGCAGAGATCTAGGGATAAGTTCAATTGAGAACTCCACCTCTTGGTCAGGAGGAAGACCAGACATCTCTTCGGTGAACACATCAGTGTAATCCCTCATGATGGGAATGTATTTAAGCATGATTCTCTCCTTTGTCTCAATCATTTCAGATAGATATGATTTCTCATAAGGTAAAAATATCCACACTTGATATGAAGATTATAAAGGAGACTCATGTTCCTCATTACACTTGTAAAGAATCAGAGGATGCTTTGGGATGTGAAAATTTATTTCCCTTTCCCGACAGTTGATTTTGTCTTTGTAAAAAGATATTCAATCCATGCTCAATATTGTGTCAAAATCCTCTAAACGAAGTATGATGAGATTTTCTGGGAGGTTTAGTCCACAAAAATTAACTGAGGAGGAGTTATAAACCATGGATACACCCATTTCCCCATTTTCTATTCTCATAGATAACTTTTCCTCAAAATTTTGATGTGGTGTTTGAATAGTTCTACAAAACGTGCAAGATATGAAAGAATGCATAGAACCAGAATCAAATAGTACGTCTACTATTCTTGAATGAATAATCAGCGTACCTATCACCACATCATTGTTCAGCTCCACCTTAGAATTAGTGATAGCATAATCCCTTCCTTGTTGCCTTGGAGGTTGTTGTTGATTGCCACCGACCACCCTCATATTAGGGCAATTGTTCACAAAATTCCCATGATCCTTGCAGTTTTAACACTGCACTATAGGTTGAGTATTGATCTGAACCTTTTTTTCTTATTTAACATTAGTGGTATTTTTCATATATTTTCGGCAGTTCTTGGATAGATGAAAAAACTTTCCACATTTTAAGAAATTCTTGGTTCTCTTCACACAGTTACCAGGATGCTTCTTCCCACAATTTTTTCAAGGGAAAAATTCATGCTTCTTTCCATCATGGGATTTGTTTAATGAACCAATCATGTTGTTTTCCATTTTCTGCTTCTTGTCACTGGGCCCCCGAGACCACTAAGATTCTCCAATATCTATTTTCACCTTGAGGGCACAATGGACAATATCCTCTTAACTGTCGAAGTATAGAATTGCCAATGCTTTTCGTAGACTCGGCTTTAGTCTACTAAATAAATGATCCACCTTTCTTTCGATGTTCATGACAAAGCCAGAGGCATACCTTGCAATCCTTGTAATGTTTGATTCATACACCCTGATGGAATCATCTTCATTTTTCTTGAGTCCGAGGAACTCTATTTCCATCTTGAGACAGAGGGTTCAGGAAAAATATTTGTTGAAAAACATCCTCTTGAATTCCTCCCAATCCATAGAATCAATTTTCTCTTGGGACTTTGTATTATTTATTAGTTTCCACCACTGATCAGCTTCCCCATAAAAAAAATATACTTCCAATACAACCATATCTTCTTCTGAGAACTGTATAACAGAGAATATCTTATCAATAGAGTTAATACATTATTCTGCGAGGATGGGATCAGAAGATCCTCTATACATCGGAGGCCTTTGTCGCATGAAGGATTCTATGGTAACTTTCTCTTTCCTTGGAGGAGGATGTAATTCTGCATAATTCGAGTTATTATTCATAACTCAAGCCAGCTGAGCAAGTACTGTCATGGAGTTTTGAGAAACCGCTCTCGTCATATCAGGCATATCATTAGAGAAATATTCACATTACCTATCACATTGGTTGTTGTAATTTGTTCTTCTATTTCCCACCATTAACTAAGAAAAAGAATGTATAATTAGAGGTATTGAATAATTAGTTATTGAGCATAAAAAGGAAACTTGGAACATAAAAGGATAAACTTATAAAGAAGAAGTACATCCTAACTTGTGATTCCTTAGGTTAAAACCTAGGTTATCCTTGATCTATTTCTTGACTTATATTCTTATGGGATTTTTTTATCCCTTAATAATGGTTTGTACTAAGCTCATGAATCTACCAAAGCATATCCCCCAGGAATGTCATAACCAAGAGTGCAGCAAGGCCCATTTTCATGTACCAGGATACCCCAGGTCAAGCCTAAAACTCCTTGTCGGAGTTTTCACTCCAAGGTACATCTGTACCAGAGATTCCTCTACCTGCTCGTATCTTGACAGGGATATATTTTCTTGATAAATCACTTATTCTATACTTACCAAAATCTAGGGATGTTTTATTATACTTCATCTCATCCTTAAGGTTCTCACTAAGGTTCTCTATTCCTAATATCCAAAAATAACTAGACCATCCTCTAATACCAACTATAGAGACCCAAGACTTTTATATATAACATTACATGATTTTAAGCATAATTATACAACAAAGTAAAATCCAAGGATCATTAAATCTAGTGTCTTGGAAGACTAGTAACATAAAACATAAAACATGGGGCTAAAAAATATTTCTTTATTTAATCTCCATAAAGAGATCCTAACTTCCTTTGAGCCCTTACATCTACATAGGGTACCCTGGGGAACACATGAACAAAGGGGTGGGCTGAAAAGCCCATTGAGGTAATGAACATAATGATACATCTTAAGAACATGATTTAGGAGGCATGACATAAAGATATCCAAAGCATGGAACTTATGAAATCATGTCGTATAAGCATGGGTTCATATAAACATGGAATCATATATATGTGGTAAAATCAAAATACATTTTTTTAGTATGGGTCAAGGCTAACATCCAATCTTGTTTCCCATTTTAGTATGGGCCAAGGCTAACTGCCAATCCCATTTTACATCGCATCTCATGAGACTTAACTTTACCCAATGCATTGGAGTGCTATCTGGGTGCACCCATATCAACATTTTCATGATTATGCTTTCCACATTAATATTCTTACCACATAAATATTCTTTCCACATAAATAATCATACATAATCAACCATACCTAAACATAAGGGCACCCATGGAAAGAATTGGGTACCACAATCATGACATAAAGCAAAACCAATGAGAATATCATGAAAGTATCCATGAGAGAAAATGGATTAGAACATACATGGATGTTCATAAGGTAATATAGGAATATAAAATTCTAGTTGATGTCCAAAATAAGTTAAAACATATAAAGAATGTATTTGAGAAACATTAACATCAAAACATTTTTGTGCAGTTTTAAGGAAAATACTATAGAGATTTTAAAATAGAAAAGAGGACAATATTTTATATAGAACCAGAGTTGAACCAATAATTTTTTCATAATAAAAATACTGATTTTATAAAGACAATTTTGGCTTAAAATAGAAGATATATTTCACTTTAAATCAGGTAAGAATTTGGGAAGTTCCCTTAAAACGAGTGTGCTTATTGGGAAATATCAAAGAAGGATTCACTTAAAAGCATGTATATTCCCAAAAGAGAATGAGAGATTGATATTGGAAAATTATTTTAGAAAAAATAAACAGAATTTAGATGTTTTACATAAAAATAAAAGACAACTACATTTTGGTAAAAAGAAAGATAGAGTAACCCGAAGGAATAATGGAAGTTCGGGTAGAATTCATTACGGTTTATCAGCATGGTATCGGGTGTAACTAAGAGGGATTAATGAGAGAAAAAATGGGTTTCTAATCACATATAAATAAATAAGTAGGTATGGTGTAGGTGCATAAGCATACCCCATCATTTTGTATTACACACAAAAAGTCATAGCATAGAGGACAATCTTGATTAAGTGTGAAAAGAAGAGGATCCCTTACCTTAAATCAGTTGGTGTTCTTCTCTTGTTATCAAAGACATGAATAAACAAATTAGGAATATTAATTCATAATTATATAATCTATTATATATTTAATTGATTTATTATAACCCTTTTTAGTTCATTCAAATCCTTCTTGATTAGTTATAAGGCTCAATTTTATTGTTCGGGCTCGTTTGTTTGCATGGTTTTAAAAGATCGGTTCACTTATATTCAAGTTCAGATAAACATGAAAGATAGAAGTGGTTTTCTGGAAATGAAGTTATATAATATTAGTGAACATAAAAGAGATTAAATTGTTTTATATTTAATTTGGTTACTTATATTGAAGTCAAATTATTATATAAAACCAAAGTGACAACCGTTTTTCTTAATTGGTGGGTTTGATTACAAAGAACATATTTTGATTTATAACTTAATACCATTTGTAAAAAAAAGATTATAGAATAAAAATAGGATATATTAAATATATATATATTCTGGTTAACCCATAACAAAAATGGTTTCATGACCATATTAGATTATGATAATAGAAATTGATAAACTGTTGTCCTTGAATGTGCTAAATTAGCACATCTCAAACGGTGCTTTCATTTCTTTCAAATAAAAGTTAGAAAAAGGATATAAGATAATTAAATGTCCCATTAGAATATAAAAATTCCATTAAATGTATGTTACTAGATTTTCATACCATTTGGGTGAAGGTGGGTGAGTAAAGAAACAAAAAGAAAAGAACTTAAAAGAAATGAAGGAATTGGAAAGAGGAATTTACCTCTTGAGACTTCCTCCTTTGAGAACGTATTAAAGGGAGAGGTTTTGGTATTTTGAAGAGGCTAGGTGATTTTGGATGGGGGGGATAATATTGGGGAGATATTGGGGCAGAATATTGGAAAGGAACAAGGATTTATAGGAGTGAAGAGAAGAGGGAGTGAAGGGGGTTTTATAGTGGAGAGGAAGGGTTTCATAATTTTTTTAATCATTATTTTATTATTTCCTCACAAGACATGGAATAGTAAGTATTCCATGACCAAGAATAGTAATAAATGAATGTGAGTTAGAACTAAATGGGCTTACATCAGTATATCATCATCAATGACTCAATTAATCCATTATTTAGCATTTATTGTGAATTATCGGATTCAAATATTCATCAAAAATTCAAGTATTTCAGAAAAATCACAAAAAATTACCCTAACCATTTTTCAACATGTAGAATCCAAAAATGAAGGCCATTTCCAAAAATAATTTTCTAAATATTATTAATTAAATATTTAATTAAAATCATAATTTATTATTAAAGACCAATTTTAAAACATTCATTTACTTTTTCTAAAATATAGGTACATCAGAATTTCAATTGAATCTTATTTATGACTATCATAGGTAAGGTTACTATTCATTAGGGTATTTCACTATTCATAAGGGTATGTTATCATTAATAAGGGTAGGTTACTATTCACCAAAAATTAAATGTTTCTTATCGGACTCCAAATAACTTACTGATTGCAACCATGTATATCAAATTTTCAAAATTTCAAACACAAAAGTGACAAACTTATGTTTAAAGGCCACTTAGCACTTAGTAGTTAATTATGTTGTGTTTTCATGTTATTTTATACCATATTTATAAGAAGGGAAATTTCCATTGAAAACATTGGGTCGTTACAAGAAACAGGAATCCTTACTCTCACATGACCACTTGAAAGTATTTTTGTAGAATACCTCCTTGGATATTGTACATTGTAACCCCCTCAAGAACACACTGAAAAGAAAGACCCGCTTATAATTGGAAGTGATGTTGGAATGAAACTTTAAGGAACCCTCGACAGGGTTAGTGGGGGGAATCAGGTACTACAAGTGAAAATTTATAGAACTGGGGAACTTTAATTGCAAAAGCGGGTGAATTGAGTTACCTTAAAAATTCTAATGTTTCGATTTCTCCAGATGTTGGTGGGAGAAATCAAAGCCAAACCACATCTCAATGGGAACACCAAATTGAATTACTTTTCCTGAAGGGTAATTTTAATTACTCATGTGGTTGGGGTGGTTCATCTAAAGAAGAAGACTGGAAAAACAGGCCCCATCTTATGAGGGAAAGGAATTTACATAATGAAAATCCAATAGTCAAAATGATTACTACAAGTCAACAATGTTTATAAACATTCATTTCAAAGGAATGTGACATTATTTCTGATGTTGAACAAATTATGTAAGATAAACTAAATATGAATAGAAAGAATCAAATACCTCAGGTTTTGAGTGGGTTGATTCATCCAAGAAGTTTTAAGGGGGCGATGGTAGAGTTAGATTTCCACGAGAGCTTGAATAGCACAAAGAAGTGAGTTCTGTTAGGGTTGCATTTAAAAGATCGAGAAGGGCTTTATCAATGCTTTCCAAAAAAATGTTGATAAATATGAGATTTATCAGTGCTAAAATCATAAGCACTGATAAAACATATCTTTATCATTATTAAAAAAGCACTGATAAATCTTATCTTTATCAATGCTATAATTTAAGCGTTAATAATGATAGGTTTTTTCATCTCTTATTCTTTTAGAACTGATAAAACCTTCATTTATCAGTGCTTTTTATGCACAAATAAAAAATTATTTAAAATAAAATGCAAAAATATTAAATTCATATATATGAAAAATAAATATATTTTTTAAAAAAAATATTGAAAGTTAATTACTATTATTATTGAATATATAATCTTAAATGCATTAATGTTAAAAATGAGTGAAATTAAATAATTAAAAATCAATAGACTTAAAAATTATTAAATAATGGATAAGTTTTATTAATTACATAACTTATTAAAAAATTACATAATAATTTATATTAAAATGAATATAAATACATATTGAAAATAATAAAACAAAGTAAATAAATATTTATAAATAAATATTAGAAAATTATTAAACACCAAAAAATAGTAAAATTAATAAATATAAAAAATGAATAAATTATATTAACTAAAATAATATTAAAAATGAATAAATAAAATTTATTAGATAAAAAATCTATTTTAAAAAAGAATTTGTTGAATTAATTACTTTAATTATAAACATGTAAAAAATGAAAAAAATAATAAAAATGCATTTAAGTAAATTAATTATTTATATTTCAAAAAAAAATTAAAATATTATGAATTCATAAATAAAATTGAATAAACAGTAATCACATAAATTAAAAACATATTAAGAATATTAAAAATTAGTGAATTATTATGTATAAATCAAAATATTAATTACATGAATTGCAAACTTTTACAAAAATGAAGAATATATAAAAAAATTTTCTAAATAAATTAATTATATAAATTTTAATCATTTTAAAATTATTACAGTTTAATAAATGAAATTAAATAAATATTAATCATTGAAATTAAAAACATATTAAGAATACTAAAATTTAGTAAATAATTATGTATAAATAAATATTAAAGAATGAATAAATTAAAAAAAATATTAAAAATTAATAAATATTAAAAAAGAATAAATAATATTAAATGAAATAATATTGAAAATGAATAAATAAAATTGAATGAATTACAAAAATATTAAAAAAATTAATTCATAACAATAATTATGTGAATTGTAGACAAGTAAAATTGAATAAAATGGATTAATATATAATATTATCTATATAAATAAAAAATATTAAAAACAAATTATATTGATATATAAAAAAATTAATAATTTAATTTAATTAAATTGAATTCACACACATGAATTCAAAAGGAATAAATTAAAATAAATATGATAACATGATTTGATTAATTAAGAAAAAAAGTATGAAAATTTAGTTAAATAAAATTTACTTTTTATATATTAATTAATTAATTTAATTTAATACAATAATTAACTACATAGAAACCAAAATGTTGTTGGTGATGGTGTAGGTTATAGTTCAATTTCACACCAAAATTGTGTTTTCACATGAAAATGGCAAGGGTTAAAGATGTTCTTAAAGGAATCAATTATATAAATTTCAAACATATTGAATATATTAAAAAATAATTAATAAAAATGAATAAATATTAATAATATGAATTAAAAACATATTAAAAATATTAAAACATAGAAAATATATATTTATAAATTTTAAAATATGAATAAATTCCAAAATTATTAAAAAATAAAAAATATCAACAAAAAAATATTAAACAAAATAATATTAAACATTAATGAATAAAATTAAATAAATTTGAAAAATATTTAAAATAATAATAATTCATAAAATTAATTACCTGGTTTTTTTAGAACATGTAGAGGTGAAAAGGCCTCTTATCAAAAAAGAAAAGTACATGAGGGGGAATGGATCGAGCATAAAGACAGGGGATCCATTTTCTCTTTTTCCCCTACACCCTATGTGTATCATCCTCTTATCTGTGCTTTAGAAATCTTTTGAAGTTCATGATCATCATGAGATTATGTATCTAAATCATCCATAGAAATGTATCGAATATCGTGTTTCTAAGAAAAATCAGGAATATCCAGCTTCATATTGGATTCGATTTTTTCATCAATGTTAAATAAAATAAATTTCAATACTAAGAGTTAGTATTTATAAGAAAAGGATACTGAATCATTTTTTGAATAAATATACTCAACCAGTGAGTCAAAAATGTCTGCTAAGTCATCACTATGACCCTGAGGCAACCTATCTTTCTCGAGATCATCTGGTGGCTTATGGCTATTGTTTTTTCCTTGCATCATCACATTCCACAATTGTGTATTTACCAAAGAAGTCAAAGATAATATTCATTGTTTCTAAAAATTTATATGGGAGTGACCAACCCATATTTTCTATAGCCAAACTAGTCTATAGAACCTGCTCTAACTGGCCAATATGTCTAACATTTTTAAAGGCCACTACATTATCAATTTTAGCTAACATTTCAAAAGAATTAGAAATTTACAAGGATTTTTTCATCTAAAGTCCATATGAATATAAAATAACCATTATTAATTTTGGATTTCATTCAAGGGTAATCTACCAGATTTTTCTTTCCTTTATGTTCACATGAACCTATTAGGGGTTCCTCTTAACTAAGTTGTATGTTATCTTTGTCCTTAGTAACAAGTTCTTTTTCAGACTCATCATGTTTAGAGCCATACATAATAGTATCCATCACTTCAATGTCTGATGATATCTTTTGACCCATGGAATATGAATCCTTTCCAAATATAGTTCCATCATGATTAAGGCTTCAGACCTTATCAAATTTTTTATACATAAGATAATGTAAAAAAGGCCCATTATCAGTCCATGAAACGGTATAACATGTAGGATATACTTGGTGAACTGTCATAGGGGATGTTTCGACAATCATAATAGATAAACTCATACCAATATGGAGGATTCTAGCGACACTCAATGTACTTTCCTCGTCATGGTTTTTATGACCAGACTCAACAGGAACCTTCATTGAGGAACAAGAACCCTCATTCTCATAAGTGGGTTCCATTACCATAACATTCCCTAGACTATCAATTTCATGAGGGACTTTATCAGAGGGACCCCAATTGTATTCCTTAACATTATCTTTTCATTAGGCCACCCCTCCCTTTTTAATCATTCTCTACCATGTTCCCCTTATATTCTTGGTGTTGATGAGTTTGGAATTAATCTTCTAAACTAGCTTGCAATTGTCAATCCCATGCTCGACAAGTTTTCAAAAGATGCAGATGTCCAGTAAGTATTAATATTCAAACTCAACTAAAATTCTACCTCTATTCACAAATAGAGTGACACTATTAGGCTTGGGATTCAATAAATCCACATTAATCACGACCCTAGCATAAAAACTGAACATTCCTTGAATATTATTGTCATATAGCTTGAAAGGTGTGCTAATGAAAGAGGCAATATCTTTCAATATTTGTGGATTCCAAACAACTGAGCTAAGACCATGGAACCTAACCCAAACTTGATCATTATTATGATTCTGATGTAAGGGATTAGATCTAGAGTTACATTCTGAGATTCTAAGAATTCTCATATTTAGTTTACAGAAACTAGAATCCTAGGTTGTAGATTTTTGTGTTTTGGATTGGAAAATTAGATGAAATTACCACATTCCTATGGGAATTATCTTCCATCTTTTGAAACCTTATACACGGTTCAATTTCAGTTTTAAATCTTCCACAGTCAGGGTTTTATCACCCATCATGAGGATCAATCACCTAATCAGAGAGAACCGAAAAGAGTCCAACCGTTCCTTGAAATCCTCTTGATTAACATAAATTGAGATCTTACCTTCCTCATATTTCAATATTTGAGGCACGTTTGAGGCTGAAACATCTAGGTCACCCTCCAAATGGAGGTTTTTTCTCTCAACCTCTGATAAAGAAATACATTTATAATTTTTAATAAAAATTTAAAATATTATTATTTAATTATATATAAAAATATTTAAAGATGTATAAGTAACTATCATATTTGAATATATTACAAAATCTGAAATGAATATATAATAAAAATGAATGAATATTAAAAATGAATAAATTATAGAAAATACTAAAAATAGAGAAGTATTAAAAATAAATAAATAATATTAAATCAATAAAAATACATACACGTACACACATACATACACATAGAAATATATGTATAGATACATACAAGTACATATACACATATATACATACACATACACATACACATATACACACGTGTATATTCATATACAAACACATACATGTATGTATACACATACACATACATTCAATTACATAAACGTGCATTCACATACATATGCATAAACACACCTACTATATATATATATATATATATCTATACGTACACACATATATACTCATTGATACTCATAGACATAAATTTACACACGCACACACACACACAGAGAGAGATATACACAAATAGATATGCATATACATGCATCTATACAAATACATGCACATACATGTATATATATACTTATCAATTCACATACACATATGCACATACACATACTAGTTCACATACCTACACATACACATATACACATACATATGCATATGCATATACATACACATACATGTACATAACATTACATACATGTGCATGTGCATACATATGAATATATACATACTCATACTACATAAACATACATGCACATACACATACACATACACACATACAAACACATAGACATGCATGTACACATACATACACATACACATACATATACACATATACACATACACATGAACATACACCTACACATACACATGAACATACACATACACATACACATACACATACACATACACATACACATACACATACACATACACATACACATACACATACACATACACATACACATACACATACACATACACATACACATACACATACACATACACATACACATACACATACATATACAAATACATCCACATATATACACATGCATATATAGACATACAGATACAAGTATGTATATTTTAAATTATTTAATATAAATATAAATATGTAAATTCAAATAAGAATAAAATTTTTAAATAAATATATTAATTTATATATTTATACTATGGTTTAACTAAAATATTAATATATAATATTTATATTAATTATATAGAAATTTTTTAATTAATATATATAAATATAATATTAAATATTTTTTATTGACTGATATAAATGAGAAAAAATTTATATAAATTTTTTTGAAATTAAGATTGATATTAATTCTTTATTAAAATTTATATAAATCATATTTATATAATATATATATACTTATTGTAACATAAATCTAATTTAAAAATATATAAATATGAATATATAAATTAAATTATTCACCATGACATTTATCATCTCTAAACAAAAAAAAGTACTGATAAAGGGGGGATTTTTATCAACACTAAAAATTACTGAAAATGGGTACCCTTTTATCAATTTTTTTAGCATTGATAAAATTTACTTTTCTCAATACTTTTTTCTAGTGTATATACAACTCCCCCCTTTATCATCACTTTTCATTTAGTGCTGATAAAGATAAATGACGGAAATCATGTGATCTATAGTAGTGACAACAATGCTCCACATCTAAAAAAACTTATTGGAACAAGGTTTCATGTACAATTGTATATATTAGAATAACATTAAATATTACATTGCATGATGGTATTTAGAACAAAATACCCATCAAGTATTAAAATTAGACAATATTTTTCTGTAGATATATCATTATGAGTGTGGGAGAAGGTTTGTAGTATGGTTTAATCACTAGAAAATTTAATGAAAATAATATTGAAATTAAATATAAATATGTGTGTGTGTGTGTAAGTAAGGGAGATCCATGATAAAATATATGTGTCTGTATTTCAATGATTCTTGTTGTGATGGAGTTTGGGAATCAATCGGGGAATGGGCATTCCATTGGGTATGTACTGAAAAAGGAAGGCAACAAGTGGAGGTGGGATTGTCCTTACCTTAGAAGATTTAGTGCCTCCACCCAGACCATGCCCACCATCAATTTCATGGGAAAAACATGAACGAAATAAAAAAAGATAGAAACAATACTTTCATGTCACCCATATAAAATGATCGACCTATTTTAGAGTTATATTTTAGATATATACAAAGAATTTTTTAATAATAAATATTATGAACTTATATATATGGATAATAAAAATATTTAATTCCTGTTTGCATCGTATATATAGGATTTCATTAAAAAATCCCCCATCCCTTTATGTAAAGTGAGTAATTCTAAACCTTGGTAAAAGGAAACATCCTAACCTAAAAACTATAATGCCTAGAAATCTCCAAAAATAGTAAATATTAATAATATTATTATTTAACATAAAAAACATAATGGGTTAATTTTTATATTTTTTTAAATCAAAGTTAATTAATTTTATTTATGAAAATTGATCCTAAAAGTTTGAAATGGTTCCCTGGTGGTGTCACATTAATTAGGGTCATTTATTAGGAGACTTAGAGTATGGGGATCAATTTCTTATAGTTTTATATGGTTGTCATAATCTCACTATTGTGAAACTTAACCACTCAACAGTGCAGGGAAGTGTGGGGAGGGAACCTAGTTCTACATAAGTCAAATTCGAGACCTGGGTTCCAGTACCCACTTTATTGGTGGGAGGGATATATTGAGAATAGAATTTCTTGTATGAGGGTTGAGGTTTATGTTTAAAAAATATGAAATGGTTTCAGTTTTTTGGTACACTTCAAAAAAAGATAAACCTTTTCATGTTTTTAATGTAATATGATAATTAAATGGAAAAAAATTAGTTAATATCATAAAATAAATAAATTAAAATATATTATATTAAAATATATTATTTAATGGTATGAGCCTTCACTGCCTGATACTTTACTTGTTTGGTGGTCTGAGGTGTTCTAAAGATGCTCAAAGAGGGTTTGGTGGAGTTTGGAGCTATAGTTATGCTAAAAAAGTTGGATTATGATGAGAAAAGGGGATTCACAATGTGAGTTATTGTTTCACATCTCGTGTGGATTGAGATTCTTAGCTTTTGTTCAGGCGATTATTTATGTGCATATAGAATTCACAATGTGAAAGTATAATTCATGATGTGAATTTAATGAAGATGAGGTGACATGAATTTTAGTTAAAGATTGAGATTTTAGGATTATCAAATTAAATTGGATTCACGATTTGAGTTTTTTGGTTTTATGAGAATTCAAGACATGAATATTTAATTCATGATGTGAATGAGGTGATTTCCAGTTTGTCTATAAGTTTGAGGGATTTGCTGAAATGTCTCATTCCACTTACATTTCTCTCAATTTTTGGGTAAACGCTATGTTTTTTTGAAGTATCTCTCATATCATTCCCTCCTTTTATTTATAATATTCATAGGTTTATCTTTAGAGATCCAAGGTGAGTTATCATATTTATCCCCTTGTTTCTTTCAGTTATTTTTTTAGGATTTAGAAAAGTGATATTATTCTAGTTCTGTGAGAATTTTGGTGTTGTTTTGATGATCACTTGGTGGACCCAAGGTATATTGGTGTTTCCTTTTATGGTTTTGGTCTTTAAATTGATTCTATTTCACCTTATCACATGTGATGAATCAGAAATTTTCATTGAGGTAGGGGGTCCTCATTCTCCCCCTATTTACATGCATGTATGGGGATTTCATGATTTTTCCTTCCATTAGGTGAATAGTAAGGGTCAAATTAATAAATATGATGAGTCGGAAAAATATTAAATTGATTTGAATGGGGTTAAATATCATATATTTACTGCATTAATGATATTGTTAATGAGATAATGTATTCTTATTGTCATTGTTAAAAAACATGATTATTGGGAACCTTTCTTATGTTTTGGTTGATGTTTTTTTTAGACTATTTCTATTTGTACATCTTTATGACACCCTAAATAAATTTGATAAGAATAAATATGTGTCTTATTAATTGGTTTCCAATAGAAATCTATTTTTTTTTATAATACTCATTATAAATAATGAAGTGAAGCACTGTAATCCATTAAACATAATTTGTGGAAGTTGGGTTATGATTCTTATTATGATTATTCATATTGCATATCCTTGTGTGGTGTGTGTGGTGGTGCATTGGTAAGAGGTAATGGGTTGAAATGTGGGAAATTATGTGGTGGTTTTGATGTGTTGTTTCTAAGGTCGGTAGTTTGGTTGTGTGTGGTGTGGCAACTAATTGATAACATAAGTCAGGTGATCTATTGTGTGGTGTGGATGTGTTCATTACTCAATTATCCATAGAATAAACTATAATTATAAAATTAATTTTCATGGGTTGGAATTTTCATAATTTAATTTTCTTAAATAATATAATTGATAAATTAATGGGTATTTAAATGTAAAATGAGATGATTTTGTAATTGGGAGCTAGTGGAAACTCATTAAATCTAGAAAATATTGAAACTCTAATTGAAAGTTGGAATGTATGGATTTATGTGGTGGTAATGTGGCATGATGAATTTAGTAGTGGCAGTGGTTGTGGTAGATGTTGAGTGGTGTGGTGGTGGTAGTGTGGAGTACGCTAGTGCAGTTTTTGTGAACTCACGGGTGGGGTGTTTTTCTTTCTATCTATATATCATGGTTTTTTTTCTAAATGCACCCCAAAAGAGTTGTATATCCTTACCAATGATCAAATTATTTGGGTTATGGGGTTTCTCCCCAAAATCCTGGATGGTGGTGGTATGGATGGAGAGATACCCCATCATCCTCTATCTTCCTTCAACAGTAATGATATGGGTTGGTATTGAAGATTACCCAGTGGATATCAGTATGTGATATGTGTTGTGGTAGTTTAGTGAGTGGAGGGCATGAGGTGATGTCCTTCACATTATTGATACCCTACTTCCTTGGTAATGTGATGTCCCGGGTGTCTTCAGGTGAGATTTTATATGATAGAACACGTGTCTTCGGGTGAGATTTGATCAGATGATAATGGTTTATAGCATTAGATAGTAGACCTTGTGAGGGTGTTGTAGGTAGAAATATGTCCTAACTCACATTAGAGATGAAGGGTTATGTGATGTGAGATAAATGGGATGGATGGGATCATAGGATGTTTAATGTTGGGGCATGAGATCCTAAAATCAGTGGGGAGGAAAAAAGGGTTATATTTATTTATGATACTACATTACTATATTAGATACATGATTTGGTGATAAGTCCATGGTGAGGATGGTTTTTGTTAGTTGACATGTTTAGTTTCTTGTTGGTTATGTTGTTTATTCACTAGAACATTAGTATTCTCTTTTCACATGTGTACTAGAGACCTTGGGTATGATTCTACTGAGTATACATGTATGCACACCATATGTATATAAACTTATTTTTTGGGTTCCTAGAGTAGTTTGGGGACTGACCTTGACATTTATATATTCTGATTTCGAGCTTCTATTGATTCTCTATTGTATGAATTTTATTTTAGTAATTAGTTGGATACTTTTATTTGTATTTTTTGACATTGTTCATGTATCTTGGGATGGTTTTGGGTTTACTTTAATATTATATGATGGATTTGTTTGATGGTTTCTTATACCATCTCCTAATCATATTATTATAGTGGTTAATTCCTTCCATACAAGAGATTTGTATATATTCGGTTCTTTTCACCAACCTAGGGCCTACTGGAGGCATGATTGGGGAGATATTATATCTATTCATTCATTTTCATCTCTATAGGGGTATCCTTGGGGGGGGTCATGAAATAATGGTATCATAGGTTTTGGCTGAGAGGTAGGATGGTGTTTGGAGTTAAGAACTATGAGGATTGCATTGGTTGATAATAAAACAATTCTAATTGATATTGGTGAATAACATAGGACTTGGATATCAAATGGGATATAGTATATTAGGGGGGCCCATGATCCAGAGTACAAACTTGGAGCTTTTTGAACAAAAAATTAATGTGGACCTATTTTTAGGGTAGATACCTAGTAGAGGTAAATGTATTATAATTTATTGTAGTCTTGAATGATTTGGGTGACTGTGAATAATTCACAAGAATTAATTAAATAATATTTGATAAAATTTCATGCTACCAGGATTATAATTCCACCTTATTTTTTATAAATTACTCTTGGTCATTGTCTATGAGTATCTTAGGTCGTTGAGGTTTAGTATCCTGATCTAGTTGATCGTCATAGGATTTACCTGATAAAGAAGGATATGGAATGGTAGAGGTATTTGGGTTCTTTTCAGTGGAACATTTTGGGGAAAGTATGAGTGGATGATCTTAGATATGAAGATAGAGCACTGGTTGGAGGAGCTTAAGATCTCTTTAGGCCTGAATCGAGATTAGATTTACTTTTGGTTACCTTTGGTAGTTTTTGATATTTTGGGACACGTTAGTGGTTGATGTTGTATCATAGCGACTACAAAGAGGTGGATGTGTTGTTTCTAGACTTTTAAAAGGAATTCTATTTTGAATTCTTATCATCAATGATAAAGGAAGTGAAGAAACAAGAATTTAACTTCTTTAAGACAAGGATCCTAAGTGTGTGAGATCTTAGAATCATGTTTAGGGACCAATTAAACTTTACCCTAGTTGTATTTCTAAATTAGGATTCCCTGGTGAGATTTCTAGAGGAGGCTTTATGCCTAGTGATTTGGTATGTAGTCACCTAATTTATTTTTTATATGTACCTAGTGGTATAGAATAAGAGAAAGGTTTTCAATAAAAATGTTTTATCTTTGAGTTGAGCCTCAAGAGTGTGTCCATAAATCCACCTAGAGGAGTAGAGCATCAAGTAGTGGGTCACGATGTTCGGACAGTTGGGGTTTTGACTAGTGTTGAACTGACTGCAGCAAGTCGTGTCCCACCCTTGTAGGGTCATTGTGTTCCAACCATCTATAAAAGGCCTCCTATTTTAATGATATGTTTATAGAGGACATATCCACCACCCATATCAGTGTATGAATACTTAGGGAAGTTATTTTTTTGATGGATGTCCAAGAATATTTTCATAAGCAATGGTAGTTACATCTAAGGTGGTTTTCGCAGTAGGGACTATCGACACTTGTTTAGTAGATGATGGTATATGGTGTTGGAAGAGGGTATACACATGGATCTCCCTATATATAGGGGAAAAGAATATATCATGTTCATATAGTCCTATATAACATACAGATATGAGTTGGACATGATCGGATACACATGTTGGAGATAGCAGTGCCATTTAGACTAGAGGTTGTCAGTGGTATGATTAGTTTACATCTACTTGCGTTTTTTCTTTATTTAATTCAGTATCCTCACACTCCATTGTTTGTCCTACTTTAGACCATTACATGGGGTTGTATGTGGAGAGGCTTTCCATTCCCCTGGTGTTATCCATGTTCGTTGAAGGTCAGGCTACTTTGTTTGATGTATGTCACGGATATAAAATAGAAATGGGGAAACCCCAATTAGTTGGAGATTTATTCTTGTTGCAGATACATCTATATAATGGAGTCCATTTTAGGGATTGGTTGTATTCCATGCATTAATTCATTGATTTTTACCAAAATATAGCTTCATTTTATTATTTGGAGGGCTAGTGAGTGGCGTTTGTTGGAGATTGAGGTCATCAGATGGGTGGCATGCAAGTGGACTATCTTTTGTTTTAATTGGTGGAGCTATTAGTGGGAGATTAGGCAGAGGGTATTCCTAGGGTCTTAGAGGAGTTCCTATATGTTTTCCATAATGAGTTTATGACACTAACCCCCCCCCCCCCCCCCACATGTGACATTTATTTTAGGATCATTTTTCAACAAATGTATCCCTAATTTCAATGGATCCCCATTGAATAGTGTTATGGAGCTACATAAGTTGAGGTTATAGGTGGATGATCTGATTCAGATGGATTTAATCTGATGAAATCTATTTCCATGAGGTTCTATAATGTTTTTCACTAAGTATGTGTTTGATAGTTTGAGGATATTCATAGACTACGAGAGGTTGAATCAGGTAATGATCAAGAACTATTACCCACTTTCAAGGATAAGAAATGTTTTTGAACCCCTGAAGGGTTTTGGTTGGTTTTATAAGGTTAAATTATGGTCTGGATATCACCATATGAGGGTGGAAGGTGAGGATATCTAAGAGACTACTTTCAAGTTAAGTTATGAGCACTTCAAGTTCATTTTTATGTTTTTTGGTGTCACATGTGTACCAAGTATGTTCATGGGGATCATGAAATCCATATTCCATGAGTTGATGGACTAGTTCTCCATCATGTTCATTGATGATATATTGATCAAATCAAAGTCAGAGGAGGATAATGATGAGTATATTAGATAATTAATGAAGTTAATTTAACATCACCATATCTATTTAAATATGTTTAAGTGAATTTTTTGAATGTGAGTGGTGTATTTCTATTGTCATGTGGTGTCCTAATAACGTATGTTGATAGACCCAGCAAAGATCAAGGCAGCAGTTTCATGGGAAGTGACTAAAACCATGGGAGAGGTTCTTAGTTTTATTGGTCATAAAAGCTATTTTTAGAGGTTTTTTCTTATTTATCTTAGTTTTTATCCCTTATAACATCTTTGACTAGGAAAGACCATGCCTTTATATAGAATGATCAATTCTAAGTATCAATTGGTAACCTAAATGAGAAGTTGATCAGTGCTCTACTTCTTCAGTTTCCTAACAAGGGTGTGATTTGTGAGGTTTTTTATGACACTTACCATATGGGATTAGGATGTTTCTCTATGTGAAAGGTAGTCGTGATCTCTTATGTATCTAGGAAATTACATCAACACAATCATAACAATTAAACCCATGATGTAGATCTTGAAATAGTTGTGTTATCACTATGTATATAGTGACATTACCACATCATTGATCACGTTATGATGTTCACATACCGTAAGATCTTAAAATATTTCTTATCTTAGTGGGATTTGAATCTACACCAGTGACGGTGGATAGATTTTCTTAAGGATTTCAATTTTGAGATCTCTTACACTGTTCAAAATGGTAATGTTTTTGTTAATGTGATTAGTCAAAAGTACCTAGGATATGAAGTTTGGAAAGGGATGGAGGAGTACGTAGTGATTCATATTGATGTGGGGAGAGAAGTGTTCAATGTTTTCTTAATTTTATGATTGTGGATTCATCTTAGATTAATAAAGTAGCTGATTATCAGTGGGGATACTCATAGATAGAGGTAATGTGTGACCTTATTATCCATGGAGATGCTCCAAAGTAATGTTTGGATGATATTCATAGTCAGATGTTATTTCTGGAGAGGTTTTTTGTTCTGTTAGGAATGAATAAGGAATTTCTCTATGAGTTTCACATTTCAAATTTATAATTTCTTCCATGTGTTACCCTAACGTATCATAGCTTGAGGAGAAATATTTTTTACCCTGGGATGAAGTGGTCAATGGTAGAGTTTGTGGCTAAGTGTTGGGTTTTTCAACAGGTAAAGGTAGAACACCATGTTTCTAGAGTTCTTTTATTCCTTGAATGTTCCCAAGTGGAATTGGGAGGAAATATTTATGGATTTCATCAATGGGTTACCCCAGGCTGAAGGAGAATGTGATGCAGTTTGTGTGATAGTGGACTGACTGTTGGCGTCATCTCATTTTAAAGAGATTTGTGAGTCTAGTGTTGTAGTTTTCTTATCCTAGAGGTATGTGGATGAGGTTTTGTTGATACATGGATTACTAAGTTCTATTGTTTCATATTTGGATGATAGTTTTACCTCGTGAGTATGAATTGTATTTTAACATGTTTTTGGAACTCAGTAACACCTCAACACTACTTTCCACCCTCAGATAGATGGGAAGATAGAGAATACTATACAGACTCTGGAGGATATGTTGTGGGAATATATCACATGGTTTAGTGTATCATGGTTGATGAACCTTCCACTAATTTATTTCACCTATAAAAATAGCTACCAATTTTACATTGTCATGGCTCCATTTCAATCATTGTATAGGAATTCGTGTCAATCTTCGTTATTCTAGATAGATTTTGGGGAGTCATTTTTTCTTATTACTATTTAGTGGAAGTAATGAATGATAAGATCATATTGGTACTAGTGAGGATGAGGGTGGAACATGACCTTCAAAGAGCCTATGATGATTATAGGAAGATGCCTCTATGGTTTTAGGTTGCTTACCAATTGTTCTTCAAGGTTTCCTCTCACTTTTGGAAATGAAGGTTTTGTAGGGTGAGTAAGCTATCTCCCAGATTTGTCAGGCCTTTTGATGTGTTTGGGAATATTGGTGAGGTGGAATATTGGTTGACACTCCCACCATGGATAGAAAAGATCCATGATGTCTTCCAAATGTCCCAACATAATATATATATATTCATTAGGACTCCTGTGTCATTGACTATGGAGAGTTGCATATCAAGGATGGTGTGAAAATCATGGAGTGGCGAGTAGAAATCCCGAATCATCAAGAGAAGGTGCTATATGGATTATCCATCACCTTGGTTTATGTGTTGTGGTGGTATAGTGGAATATAAGAGAGTACTTGAGAGTATGAGATATAGTTATATTCCCATTACCCAGTGTTTTTTTGAGTTTTTACTTTCTCTTTTTTACTATTATGATGTCGTATTTAATCCTTGTTGATTTCATGTTATGTAACTTTTTTCCTTTCTAGTGATTTGTGTTATGGACTTGAGTATACAAATAGGGGTAAACTCCTTTCTAATCAAGATTTGTTATGTCTATGAAACATTTTAAAATTGGGTGAGTGAGTCGGTGCCACCTAAAGTGGACAATATCTTGATATTAAAGGTGGGTTTCCATGATTTTTGTGCTCAGGGAAGTGTTTTCTTTTAGTTTAGGGGTTGTTAGATTAGTTTTTTAAAAGTTTAAAAAGGTAGTGTAAATGTTTATATTGAGAATAGGTGGTTGGAGGATTATTCTAGATGTTTTGGTGTTGTTCCTAGTAAGATGTGGTGATTTGGTTGAGCATGTTTTTTTGTTGACATTTTTTTGGTATGTTTATCTGGTGGTAGTTTTTGAGATGCAATGAGAACCCTGATAGTTATCTTGATTATTGGTTGTTTGGATGCTATTTTTCTATTGGTTTTGGTTTTGATTCTCAATAATGAGAATCATTTAATAGGAATCTAATGTAATGTTTTTTTCCTTATTGACTAGCTACTTTTCCAGTTTGGTAGTAAAATGTGTTTGGATGAGGCTTTAAGAGGGTTCAGTGGAGGTTGGAGCTTCAAATCCACTATAGTAGGTGGTTAATGATGTGAAAAGGGAATTCATGAAATGTGTTCAGGTTTTGTGGCTTCTATAGCTCATAGTTCACAGATTGTTTTTAGGTGAGTGGTTACCTAAAAAGAGAGTTCCCTATATGAAAGTGGAATTTATGATGTAAATTTAATCAGGCTAAGGTGACATGAATTTCAAAGTAAGTTTGAGATTTGAGGATTCACAGCTTAAATCGGTTTCAAGTATTGAATTATTAGGCTTCATGACAATTCACAACATAAATATCTAATTCAAAATATGAATAATAATATTTCCAATTGTTCTATAAGTTTGAGTTCTCATCTGAGACATCTCATTCCACTCTCATTCCTCTCAATTTTTTGGAAAACCCTATTTGTTTTTAGAGGTTCTCCTACCACTTTCCCTCCTACTTTGATCCTTGGATTTCAGGTGTTGGTCTTTAGAGATCCTTGGTGAGTTATCCTCTTTATCCTCTTGTTTCCTTTCATTCTTATTTTTGGGATTTAAAATGGTGATGTTGTTAAAGTTTTGAGAGTGTTTGGGATACATTTTGATATTCCTCTAATGTGACCCGATTTGGTTTGAGGTTTCCTTGTGAAGTTGTGGACTTCCAATTGCTTCACCTTCACCCTATTATTTTTGGTGAATCAAAAATCTTCTTTATGGTATGTGATACTCGTTCTCAGCCTATTTTTATGCATGTTTGGGGATTTAATTATTTTTCTTCCATTTGGTTGATAGTAAGGGTCATCTAAATAAAGATGATGAATTTGAAATATTTGAAATTTATAATAATGGGGATAAATTACATGTTTTTACTACTTTGATTATATTTTAAATGAGATCATATATTCTTGTTTTCATTGTTTAAATCATGGCTATTGGGATCCTTATTGAATTTTAGTTGATGTTTTTGTGATAACCTTGTTGTATTGATAGCTTGATTCCACCCTGAATAAAAAGGTTAAGAATGTATATATTTCTAATGAATTGGTTTCCCATGGAAATCTTGTTTATGTTATGATACCCATGATAAATAATGAAGTGAATCAATGTAAGACCATGAGCCTAATTTTTGGAATCCATGTCGGTATGCTTCATGTGTTTGTACTTTTTGTGTTTCTTTATGTGATGTGGGTGGTGGTGTGATGGTTGTAGGGAATGGTATGCGATGTGGAAAATTGTGTGGTGGTTGTAACATGTGATTTTTATGGTTGTTTTGTTTGTTGTGTGTGGTTTAGAGAATGATGTATGATGTGAGATGGGATATCGATTGTGTGGTGTGGATCTATTATTTACCCAGTTAGACATGGAATAAATTTTAATGCTTGAATGAATTTTCATGGGTTGGTAAATGAATAGGAATGGGTTAGAATTTTAATGTGGTAATTGGATTAAGTGATCTAAATAATAAATTAATGGATATATAAATGTGAATTGAAATTATTTGGTAAATGGGGATTAGTAGAAAGTTGTTAAATCTGGGAAACATTGAAACTGTATTTGAATGTGGGTATTTGTGGATTTATATATTGGTTGTGTGGAATGATGCATTTTGTGGTTGTAGCGGTTGTGGTATATGTTGTGTGGTGTAGTGGTGGTGGTATAGAGTATTCTAGTATTGTTTTTATGAACCCACAGGTTGATTGTTCTGTTTGTTATCTATATATCATGTATTTTTATTATATTTTATTATGCACCCCACCTAAGTTATATAACCTTACCAATCACAAAGGTTTTTGGTTTCAAGTATTTTCTCTAATATCTAGGATGGTAGTGATACATATGGCTGACTAACCCCTCTTCCCTGATCTTTCTTCAGTGGTGATGTTATGGATTAGTGTTGGAGATTACCTAGTGGTTATGAGTATGTGATATGTGGTGGGGTTATTCGTGGTGGGAGGTGGGAAGGAGATTGATATCCTTCATATTCATGATACCCTAATACCCTAGTTATGTTATTTCTAGGTGTCTTTGGGTGAGATTTAATGTGATAGACCAGGTGTCTTTGGGAAAGATGTGATGTGATGTGGATTTGATGTGATAATGACTATTTTTATCACCAGATGTTAGACCTTGTGTGGGTGGGGTGGGTAGGGATGCATCCCATACCACATCAGAGATGGATAGTAATGTGATGTGAGATGTATGAAAGGGATAAGATCATAGGACTTTTGACATTGGGGTGTGAGAGTGGAAAATCAATAAGTAAGAGGATACAGGGAGCCTTTGTTATTTTTATAAAACTATGTTACTATATTAGATTTATTATTTGGTTATAAATCCATTTTTAGGTTGGTTATGGTTAAATAACCTGTTTAGGTACTTATTGGTTTTGCAGTTTAGTCACTGGAACATTATTGAGATCTTTTCACATGTGAACTAGAGACCTTGGGTATGATTATACTGATTATACATGTATGATCACCCTAAATATATAAACTTTTTCATATTTTTAGGAGGAATTTGGGGAATAATATAGACAGTAATATCTTTGTATTTAGAGTATTTATTGAGTCATTGTTGGGAAAAAAATCACTCAAGGTAACATTGCAGTGTTTTAGGTTGATTGTGTTTGTTGAAAAAGTAGGTTTCCAAGGTTAGTTATAGATATCCAAAGAGAATTTTTGCATGGTATGTTGATAAAGATTCAATAAAATTGAATGGATTCTCTATAAATAGTATAAGAAATTGTGTATACAAGGTGGTGTTGTTTCCCAAGGTTTTACAAAATTTTGGGGTCCAAATTTTGGATGATGGTTCAATCATCATGAAATTGGATTTCGATGAATGCCTCATAGAAATATGTAAAAGGTATAATTTTCATGAATATTTTATTTTTATAAAGTTAAATATCTTTTCAAAGGAATTTGGGGTCGTGAAGACTATTTTTCATGAAGGTGTGGAGCATTGCAAATGCATGAAGGGTTAACGATAAATATTCGTGACTATGAGAAGTGGATCATTGTTAATGTTTGAAGTGTTGATGTTAAATATTCATGACTATGAGAACTAGATCATCATGATTTCACAAAGGCTTGATGATGAATATTTTTGACTTTGATAAGCTTTACAAATTGGTAAATTTCTCTAGTGATTCACTAAAATAGGGATCCTCACAAATGAGATTAGAGAGCTTCACAAAAATGTGTTGACAAGGATGGAAGCTTCTATAATTGGAGAAAATTCCTATAAATAGGCCTCTTCCATCTCATAAAAATAGATCAATAATTAATGAATATTAAATGGATCCTAATTTACAAAGGAAATTCGCAAAGGTTTTTCTTGAGAAAAAATTCACTAAGAAAGAAAAATCATGAAGACTATGAAATCTGACCAAAAGTTATAATCATCATAAAAGTATTTAATTTCGTGAATACTATAAAAATATTACTGAATTTTGTGAGTTTCATGAAGTATAAGTGATCATTGTGAAAGTTTTTGAGCTTCACAAAAGGAGGTTGATTCGTGAAGGATGGTTGTGATTCGTGAAAGAGGTGAGATTTGAAAAGGTTATGGGATTCATGGAGGTAAAGTATACTTAAAAATAATTAGGAAGTTTTGAAAATGTTTTATGAGATTCATGAAGGAATTGATCATCATGAAAGTGTTAAGAGGTGATTTCCCAGTAAAACTATGGTAAATTGGTTTTTATCAAGTGGATGAATGTATAACTTAAAAACAACATCTATCTAAAATTGGGTATGTATTCATTATTTCTAGGGATCTACATGTCCCTAAACTATGTGTAAATCCTTTCTAGAGTTGTGAGAAAAAGAAGAGGAAGAAAGTGATCCTTTCCACCGATAGTGATCCATCAAAAGAAAGATTGAGGGAGTTACCCTTGTGAAGTATTGATTTGTCCCTAAACGTTTTAAGGGTAGTGATCCTAGGAATAGAAGTGATCTAGATCCAACCTTATTTTGGCAGTGATCCTTAGTGAATTTGGTACATTTGAACATTTTCATTGTATTCTCCTTATAGGTATCCTATTGAGGGTGAACCAAGTAAAAAAATTATATCATTATGATTTCTTTCATTCTATATTTTTTATACATCATCATCAGATAAAGTTAGAAAGGATAAGAAAAATATAAAAAAAGAGAAAACAAAGTGAACCTTATAATAAAGAGTTCAAGATTTAGTGGGGAAGAAATAATTTTGAAAATAATATTCATACCCTGATTCACCACCCCCCCCCCCTTATGGTATCTAGGCCCATTTTGGACCTAAACATTGGTATCAGAGTATATGTTACTTTTGATTCTATTTTTTTCTCTAAATTGGTTAACTCTTCTCTTGGAATTGAAGATTCAGTTTACTCTTATCTCAATGTGCTAGTGAAAAGGGTATAACTTCAAAGAAGAAGTAGAAACCTGGTGGTATTATTCAGTGTGGAATTGTTTATAGAAAAAGTATGATTTAGTTAAAGGAAGCAAATAATTTATCATATTTTGAAACTATTTCTTCATTCAATGATAGTGTAGGAATGAATGAATAAACTGACATTCCAAGTGATTTTTAAAATACCGATGATGAAAAAAATCCAAGAAGGCTAGTAATAGATGTTTTGACCTAAAAAAGTAAGTGGATTATAAATTAAAAGAGGGAAAAGTCTCAAGATATTCATATCCAAGTACATAAAATTGAGTTCAACATGTTGAATGGTTTAAATAAAGGACTTGTTTATGTTTCCATGGATCTAAGTGACAATAATTACTCTCAAGATTAATAATTGAAAAAGGTGTCTAGAAAGATATAAAAATGCGACTCCGATGATAAGGGACAAAACTTGAACTCAAAAGAAATTCAGAAGTTGGTAACCAAAAATTATAATCCTGATATAAACCAATAAGAACTAGTAATTCATAATCAAAGGATATAACAAGAGAATGGGTGTTTCAATGAAATTTTTTCTCAGATGAATTTTAAAATAAATGAGCAATGTGACATGTTGGATAAGATCACATGAAAATTGTAATATGATATGATTATTGGGAATAATCCCAAGAGATAACTTAATAATCAACTTGAATCCAGGGATATGAATATTCAAAAATTAGTATAAGACCTTAAATCATTCAAGAAATAAGTGGACAACTATAATTCCAAATGAAAGACCAAATTGAAGGATGCTTTGTATTTAATATTTGACTGTCCTTCACAAGGTAATAATAAAATGATAAGAAAATATACAATTTCAGAGGAAAAACATGAAATGATTGTCACATCCTAAAGGCCATCCTGTTTGGGAAAATTGGTATATGATATGATGAACCTTCTCCCATGTATGGTGGGAGGATGGATATGAATTGTTCTATAAATAGGAAAAATCTTGTACGCACAGAAGCTAAACCTAAAAATACCTTTACATGAATTAATGACAACATGTGCTATTTCTGTTGGATTCATGGTCATACTTTATGTTTTTGTATTAAGTATTTGGAATATATTTCATAATTTGAAGACATAAATACATCCAATATGTGAATAAATATAAACATCTTGATAAATTTAAAAGTAGTGTATCTAAGAATAAAGTAGACATGAAATGATACTATTGTAGAAGAATCGAACATTCCATGAGTATGTATCAACAATCCCATGAGCTCAATGTCAGAAGAATAACTCTCACTGTATCAACATATCAACCAATAAATGATGAAATGAGGTATGTTTTTAATGGGAGATGTTTTATAAGTTGCAATCATGGTAATTTGGAAAGATACAATAGCTGGAAGAAATTGGGGAAGGAAAAATAACTCAAAAGTAGATCCCCCACTCCAGTTTTGTATAAGGAGAAATATTATACTGAAAGACAAAATGATAAGTCGAAAAATATGATTAAAATATCAAAGGAAACACAATGAGATAAATTAACAGTGTATCAAGAACCTACTCTTCTACACTCAAAATAACTCTCTTATAATGAATGTGAATGAACTTTTAAGAAAAAGGGAGGATTTACTCCAGATGTGAGTATGAATAATGTATGTTTAGTGAAGGACCCACCACCAGCAAGCAATATTGTGGTGACTCAGATAAATAATAAAAGAAAAATGAATAAATAAAGTATCTAAAAACTCATATTTCATTCTATATGGTGAGAAGTTAAGTAATGGGGAAAAGAAAACAAATGTAGGAAGAATCAAGAGTAGACAACCAGCAGAGTGATTCTTGCTCATAGAAAGGGCCTTGAAAAATGGAATTTTGGTGGAACAGCAAAGAAGAATGTTTGTACTAGTGGGTTTAAACCCAAAATTTTGAAAAATTACAAGCCTTACTGAATCTATGTATCATAATAAGAATTAAAATGTGGTTAAAGACTGTATAATTATATGGCCAGAGCAGTTAAAGTTGGTTGGGAAATTGGACCAAGTAGGAAAATAGTAAAGTTCTTTGCTAGAAAGTATCAAAGTGTTGATCTATACAGATCAACCAAAATCCTCTTATTGAAAATTATAGAGTTTCCCCTCTCCATATGTGTTTGAATTCTATTTACTAATGTTCAAGTGTTTTCGGTTTTAGGGGAGATATGATCCAAAGGGAAGTTTAATCAAAAGATGTAAAGTGGTGATGTGATGTGATATAGAATGTCAACTAATTCAAATCAGTTACCAGAGATGAAGAAGAAATCTAGAAGAATTAATTGAAAGAATTTAATTAACTATGGATACTTGATATATATGGAAGTAGTTGATTTCAATGGATAGAGATGGTGTTATTAACTTTACATATTTTTTCCTACACTGAGTTCCAAATCAGTAGGATTAAAAGTTTTTTTGATGGATCATTTCTAAGTGGTATGTTCACCCACTAAAAAAACTTATTGAAAACAACTAAAACTAGAAAATTTTATTTATATGATGGTTTTTCTTAAACCATTAGTCAAATGTGAAGAAATTATGTATGAGAACAGAAATTTGTGCATGTCTAAACAGTGGGCCTAATAACAGGAGGAGTTTCATATCATAGGGGGTAATTATATCTCCTAATCAGATGAATGTTATTAATAGTATATAGAGGATGAAATTTTTTGTTTCCTGACATCAAGAAGAGTGATTGGTGGTGAAGAAGAAACATTTATGTATTTCAAGATTATTTATTCTATTCTTACAATATTCTAAAGAAATAATGATTAGTTTTCTATGGGTAATCCCAGATGGAGGGTATTTATGTTGATGAAACATTTTCACCTATTGAAAGGATAGATATAATTGAATTATTCTTTTCCATAATAGTAAAAAGAAGGTTCAAAGAATTCCAGATGGATGTCTAGCCATCATTTTTGAATGGGTTTCTACAAGAATACAATTTTATTTAGTATCCAGATAGTTTTATCATTCATGAAGATGAGAATATATTTTTTCAGATGAATAAGACACTATATGGGATAAAGAGATCACTAAGAGCATGGTATTCGATACTAGATTAGTTTTTGAATAATCTTAGGTTTTAGTGTTGATGTGTTGATCACAATCTCTATATCAATTATGATAGTAATCAAAGGATTATGGTGTTGGTGTATGTCAATGAAATTTTGTGGATTAGTTGAAGTATATTGCAAATAGGTTGCCTACTTCATGAAAATTGAGTTTTAAATGTCAATGATTAGTGAACTAGCCTTTTTCCTTGGTTTAAAAGTGACACAAGGAAGGAATGGAACAATTATTTGACAATCCAAATATTTCATTGAGGTTTTGAGAATATTTGGAATGGATAATTCCAAGGAGATGATGATTCTGGTTTCTATCCTGATGAAACTATCAGGAGATGATAAAGGAAAAGCGTTTAATTTCATAGAATATAGGGAGATTATTAGAAGCCTATTGTACATAACAATGACATGATTGGATATTGTTTTTTACTCATGAAAAATAGAATAGTATCAAATAAATACTAAAGAAGTTATTTTAATTACATTAAAAATAATAATTCTGTATATAAAGGGAATGGTGGATTTCATTTTTCTATAAAATGATAAATATTAGCCAGAGTTATTGGTTTATACAGATGCAGATTGATCTGGATCAGTAGATGATGGAAAGTCAATGTCAGGAAGTGCATTCTATCTTAGTGAATTGTGTATTTCTTGGATAATAAATAAAATTAATCGAATTTCATTATGCACTACAAAAGATAAATATATTGTGGCTACTCAACCTCACACATTGTTATTTTGGATAAAGAAGCATCTTGATGATATGGGAGTTGAAGTGATATCTTCGATTGGAATCCGTAGCAACAATTAAAGTGCAATAAATACTATAAAAAATCCAATACATCAATCAAGGACAAAGTACATTGAAATCAAGTATCATTTTATCAAGGAGAAAGTGGTGCATGGTCTTGTGAAGTTGGAGTATATGCCTACATAACTACAAGTTGCGGACATTATGATGAAGGCCTTGCCCAAAGAAGCATTTGAATGCATCAAATGGATCTTGGAGTTCAATAAACTCCCTGTACTTGAAAAATTGTTTATGTGGGACCCCCACTCTTTGAGATATGGTGTGTTTTCCCTAATGCATTGATCTATTTTCTTTACCCTTTTGCAGACCTCAAAGGAGTAACCTTTAGGTTCATTGAAAAGGGGGGAGAATTTATGGATAAATGAGGGAGAAAATATCTTAATCAATATAGGGTAGAATATAATAGGGGGAGAATTGAAATATGGTGTGTTTTAAATATAATGATTCTAAATATAATTGATCAATGGTTATATATAATGACTTATAGGTTCTGTGATGAAAGTAGTTGAGTGGTTCTGGAATGAAGTGATTAATTGATGAAATTTTCATATTACACTTTTTTCTCATACTGATCATGGTTCATATGGGATTAGAGTGTGTGTTTGGTAAAATATTTGATCTTTATCAAAATTGAAAGAATAAAATGTTGGAATAATAATAAAGAATCTTTAATATGGTATCAAAAAGTGAAGAGTTTTCAATAAACCCAAATGGGGAGATTGTTGGGAAATAATCCATTAAGGTAACATTGTAGTTTGTTTGGGTTGATTTTTTTGTAAACAAAGTAGGTTTATAAAGTTATTTATCAAGTTCTATGTAGATTTTGGACATAGTATGTTCAAAAAGATTCAAGACAAGGGAATGGATTCCATGGATGTGGTACATGAAGTTGTGTGTACAAGGTGGTGTCATTTCCCAGTGTTTACCAAATTTTTGGGGTCTAAAATTTAGATGATGGATTACTCATTGTGAAAGTGGGATTTATGAGAATTCCTCTTAAAAATATTTAAAATACGTGAGTTTCATGAATATTTGAGTTTTTTAAAAGTAAGGATCTTTGAAAAATAATTTGGTGTCATGAAGGTTTGGTTTCACAAAGGTGTGGAGCATCGCCAATTCCTGAAGGGTTGATGGTAAATCTAATGAATATGAGACGTGGAGCACTTAAAATGCACTAATTTTAGTTGATAAATCTCCATGACTATGAGAATTTTATCATCCTTAATGTGTGAAGGTTTGATGGTGAATATCTGTGACGATGAGAATCTTTACAACTGGGTAAATTTCCATGGTGCATTGTGAAAATATGAAGATTCGATATTGAGATTAGAGAGCTTCGTGAAAAGGTGATGATGAGGATAGAAGCTTCTGGAACATGAGTAAATTCTTATAAATAGGCCTCTACTCCCTTTCTAAAAATTGATCAAGACTTAACAAAGATTCAAATGCTCCAAATTTTCAAATGTGATTCATGAAGGTTGTTCCTGTGAAAATATTTTCAAAGAAAGGAAGTTTGTGAAGGCTATGAAAGCTAACTAAAATTTTTAATCATCATGAAAGTATTGAAGATAACAAAGGTTATAAAAATACAACTAAAAGTTGTGAGTTTCATAAAGGCTAAGTGTGCTTCATGAAATTGTTTGAGCTTTGTGAAAGGAGGTTTCTTTGTGAAGGATGGTTGAGATTCACAAAATAGGTGAGTATCATGAATGTCATGGGGTTCACAAAGGAAGAGTATAATTGTCAATAATTGGGAAGTTTCCTGAATTTTGTGTGAGTTATACCTCTATATAAGGCCTCAACTTCTTGAACCTTGAAAAAAATTCATTCTTTCCTATTCAGCCTCCTCAACTAGCAGTTGTTGATCTTATGTTACTTTTTTCATAGTATCCAAATCTTGATAGAGTTGATCAAACTCTTGAAATATTTGGAACACTAGGGCCCTCCATTTCATATCTTGAAATTTTCACTCCATTAATACTTACATAAGATGTGAAGTTTCATTCAGTTTTTTAATTCCTAGATTAATATAGTAGGTCATGGATTCTATAGCCGAAAGCTTTTGCTGGAGTGCCCTAACCAACATCAGATCACCATTCGCCTCCTTCACACTCACATGGATTTCATGGTATTCATAAATTCTATAATCTAGAGTGATGAATATGTGATGAAGTTGATACAATTGTGACCCAATCATATAGAATGGAATTTCATGAAACAAACTCTAGATTTGTTTCCATTCCCATTATCACATCCACCATTGAATTAATGTGTGCACTATGTTTAAATTGGATTCCATCAAAGAATTAGGCACATAATTGGGAAAAAAAATTACTTAGAGAAGACATAGAATCAATACCTACCAAGTGACCTAGCACCAAACTAGTATGTATCCTTTAAATAGGGAAACACTGGACCCTGACCCAACTGACCCCTTTTTCACCATAATGCCCATAACTTTCAAATAGAGAAACCATTTAATGATTTGTTTATGGAATTGAGACCCTTGCGAAGAGATGGTAATTTTGAGATGATCCAAGTGAGGTTTTGTGGATTTTTAAAGGAGGAATAATGGTTTGAGGAGTTAATCCTTCCGATACAAGTACACTTGAGCGGGAATCGACATGTTTCATAAAGTTGGGACTCCCCACATCATGGGAGCGGGTTTGTTTGCTTTGGGTAGCTTCCTCTGGGGGTGTTACTCCCCTATGGCACTAAGGTTCGGGTTCCCAGAGATGTTCATGAAGTAAGAGTAGGTACTCCCTGATGGGACCAAGGAGTGGGTCCTCTATCCGTGGAGTTGGTAATCCCCTATAGGATTAGGGCATGGGTCCTCCATATCTTATTTACATAGATTAAGAAATAACTTATAGGGTAGGGCACGAGTCCTCTATGATAGGAGTATATACTTATCTATTATTCTAGGGTTCGGATCCTCTCCATGTGAACTAATAGGGTTGGTAATTCCATTTCGTACTAGGGCATGGGTCCTCTAGTCACTGAGGTGTAATCCCCTAATGGGTAGGATGAGGGTACTCAACTTACGAAGTCGTACACCCCTGTGGGATCAGGGTAAGGTTCCATCATGAGTCATACTCCCTTGTGAGATCTAGGTGTAGGTGTAACACCCCAAGCTTCCATGGTACGTTTCCCTTTGAGTAATGCAGTCGCTTGCATTGTACGCAACATCGAGTTTTAGCACACCTCGACCAATCAAACTAGTCGTTATGAATAATAATACCCAATTTTTGAGATTTTATATATTTTATTTTTCAAAATGGAATTCTTTTTTGAATTTGTAATATCAGAATTATCTTAGGGTGAATTTTTGGTACATTTCTGAAAACTTTCAATTTTTGATGAATAGTGAAAAATACTAAATTTCAATTAAAAACAACTTTTTTATTCAAAATAATTTATAGTGTGAAATTATACATTTGAGTGGTTTTAAAGTATAATTATATTATATTTTTATCATTTAATATAATTTAGGCAATTTTATGTAATATCATAAACTAGACATAAATTAATATCATATTCAAACTAGACATAAACAAGTGTGAATCTTTGGATAGTTGTTATTTCTTAAAAACACAATTTTTGTTTTGACAATGGGAATTAATTTTAAATTAATTTCTACCACTTCTATGTTTTTAATTTTGAAAAATGGATTCCATGTTTAGAATTAGGAGGTCCAAATTTTGTAAACAAGTAACTTTTATTTTTAGACATTATGAATAATTACTTCGGTAAATATTTTATTTACCATTGTTAAAGGGTAAATCTAGTAAATAAGGGTAAACAAATAATATTATAATAATATTAAATTATCATAAAATGTGTCCTATTCCTATTATTAGATACATTTCCGACCATGGGAATCCTTGGGTTGATTTTGGGACCCCATGGAGCCACTTGAGAGTGATAATGACACTTTATATTAATTAATTTAAAGTAAAGACAAAAATGAAATAAACATATATCTTTTAGTAAAACAATTTTTATATGAGGTTATATAATTTATCTCTTAAACTATAAATTTTAATTTGAAATATAAAAATATTTACTACATGATTATATTTTATTTATAATTTTTAAACATAAAATAAATATATTTATTTATGACACAATAATGATGCGATATTTTCTTTATTAATAAAAGAATCAAATAAATGATATTGTAAATATTAAAATAAAAATAATTTTAAAGTTTTGATGAAATCCACGAATTTTCTAGGTGAATGTGACATGTTAGGATTTATTCTATGTATTTGTTTTTTAAGTAATCAAGTTGTGATGACTTTCACAAAAACCAAATACTAAATAGTGTCAAAATTGACATAAATGAGTTTTTAAAACAAATATTATATTATTAAATTATATAATAGTCCTAAAAATCTAAGGTTCTTCCAAAGAACTTATATAATGATAGTTTTATTAATAATTAACCACATGGGGTTCACCTTTCTTGTTATAGTAAGTTTATTAACCATATAATATAAAAATACAAAGAGACAAGGTAAACGTCAAACTATTTAACTAAGAGTTAAATATAAAAGCTAAGGTCAATATGGTGACCTAAACCTGTATAAAACCTATTTTTTTGAGAGTTTATCGACCCATCCTAACCTAATACTCTAAATAAATCATTTTGGATCCATTAGAAACCGAAAATTATTTTATTATAAAATAATATTTCAAGCTTTTCCTAAAGTGACCATCACCTCTCTTATAAAAGGGTACTTCCCCTTCTCTTAATTTCACACCTCCAAATCCATTTGGTTCGGCCAAACCCTGCCCAAATATCATCCCAACATTTCTAAATTTATTCTAGAGGCATTCCTTTGGTCATAAATCCAACCTAAGGATCCCTTTTGGTCAAATCAAAAGGAAGAACCCAAAGAAGAGGTAAATATTTAATCACCTCTTTCAAGTTATTTTCTTCTTCCACTTCCTCTTTCTTTGTTGTTTCTATTCTAAAATAATAAATCTAGTATCTTATATATAATTTTATGTTATTATAAAAATGGTACAACCATATTCATTATTATATCCATCATATGAATGACAAAGTCACCATATGTGCGTATGTACGGCTTACCATCTCCACGTCGTGGTGTAGTTTGTTATTCAAACACTTCATTATTTGGATGGGTATAATAATAAGTATAAATAATGTAAATAATAAATATAACATGTTAATGATTCTATATATATGATATACCATCCAATTACATACGATTTAACCATCAATATAATGATATTGTCGCACGTGCGTACGTACAGATTACCGTCTCCACAAACGCGATGAGATTCATTCCCCATCATAATCATTCAAGAATAATTTTCATTTTATGATTATAAATAATGTTTATGAACATAATATAATTCTGTATATTAATCAAATACATCCTATCTAGAACAAACATGACTTACTTAACAAAACATATAAAGGAAAACGAATCAGTTAACACCCGAAATGATGATACTACAAAAATATTATTAACAAAGAAAAATTATAAGATCATATATGATATCATATTATTGTATATGATTCTTGTGTAATTTAATAAAAATGTTTTGACTATTATACAGGAGGTTAACATACCATCTACTAATGAAAATTACAAGGTAAGGGTTAATTTTACAATCTCTTTATTATCCGATGTTGTTTTTACGTAAGTATCTACTAGGACCTCTTTATCGTCCACATCCATTTTTTCTTAAAAATGTATTTCAAAACATTTTTAATATTTAATATACTATGGGTTAAAGTCATTTATACCCTTATTTTACCTTATATTTTTTTAATGGAATCTTTCTGTCATTTTCCAAACAAGGTACTTTATGACCTTTTCGACAAAATTAAGGTAAGAATGTTTTTTTAAGTTATACGATGGGTGTGGCTATTTTTTGCCGTTACAACATCGTTGAAGCTTCCATTAAAATATTATTATAATATTTTAAAAATAAATGTTTTATTTTATAATTATGTGACTTTTAAATGATTTCAAAATAGAAATATATATTTCTCTCAAAAAAATTTCATTTCATCTATGTCAACATCCTTTGATAAAATTTACACTTGTTTGAAGTTGATTCATTATGATACAAATATTACATATTTTATTTAAGGATTTGGGATATGGTCTACTGTGGATGTGTTATTTTTATACCATTCATGGTTTATGGTTAATGTATTGACATTTCATATGCTATTTTTAATACGAATTTTTATGTTATGTTTCAATATTTTCATATGAGGAATGTATTGGACTTAGTATGTGATGGGTGGAGCCCTCTATAGCTCCTTGGTGCATCGTTAGGTTTCATGAGACAATTAGATGTGGAATTAGCTAAGGCCTTTCCCAATTTTATATATAGTTTTGGCCGAGGCCTAAATCATTTTTAGACATCTTAGCTGAGGCCTTGACATGATGTTTCATAAAGTCCGGAATTATAAATTCCCTCATTATGAAAATAATAATCATGGTTCATGTGGTTATTCGACTAGTAGAATACCCACAACTATGTTTAATTATGGAAATATTTACTCATCTCATATTTCTTCCATAAATTTTTCAGGTTTATTATCTGTAAGGCATGTGTTTTTAATTATTCACCATGCCTAATGTTTATATTATCTTCTGATGTATTGCTTACCCTTAATGAGTGTTTGAGATCACCCTTTTATTATATTTCATTTTCTCAAGATATGAAGAATTTAGTTATGAGTTACTTGAAAGAATAATCTATGAGTCTTGGATCTTTCTAATGGAATAAATTAGTGTTGTATTTATTTTCAGGTTGTAATGTTGATCTTATATATGTATATTCTTTCCAATAATACTAAATTGATCAGTATTTTGGAACATTATTCCTTTTATAAAGACAATACTATGTAATAAATCACCGACTCTAGTTAACTGGGGTTGGGGAATTAAATTTAGTATTAGAGGAATTTTAGTACAAACCTTGGAAACTAGATTTAGATAAGCTCTGATTAGAGAACATTATCGTAAGATAGAATTTGAGGATTGGTATAGAAGAACTTCATAAAATCTTGTTAATGTAGATATTTTGTGTATTTTACAATAAATACATCCATGTGTGGATACAAGCAGGTAGAGGCGGGTCTGTCATAGATATACCTAGGAGTGAAACCTCCGACAAGGAGTTTCGGTCTTTACCCGGGGTATCCTGGTACACGACAATGGGCCTTGCTACACTCTTGGTTACAACACTCCCGGGGGATATGCATAGGATAATTCACATTTTATTTACAAACCATTATGATGGATTTATGAGTATATACCTCCTCAAAGAAAACATTTTTTTTATGATTATGGATTATATCCATAAATTGTTCAATTTATGTTAAGTGTTTTACAAGTTTGGAATTATGTATTGTAATTCATAAACTAATCTAGTGTATGAAATTGTTTAGAAATGGTTCCTAGTGTAAGGAATGGAAATTGTATTAATGAACGTAATCCATGTAGAGATTTCCCTCCTACACAAGATAATTATAGTTGAGATGGTGATGAAACTGGTGCTGATCAGCTTATCACCATACTGAGATAACTCACTCAGGTTATGAATAATAACATTACCCATATAGAGCACCCTAATCAATAATGTGAAGGATCAATGTTAGACCACTTCATGAGGAAACAACCACCAAAATTAAATGGGAGTACAAATCCATTAGTAGCTGAGCAATGGATAAATTCCTTAGAGAAAATATTTCATGCTTTGGGGAGTAGCGAAAGGGAAAAAGTTGTCATGGTAGTTTATTGCCTCACAGGAGATGAAGATCAATGGTGGTTATTAATCCAAAACCCAAAGGAAGATGAAGAAGTATCAAACATGGAATGGAAATAGTTTAAAGATATTTTCATAGAAAAATACTTTCCTCATGACCATCGAGTGGATATGGAAAGGCAATTCCTGGGTCTGAGACAAAAAGAGGATGAGAATGTCGCAAAGTATGAAGCTAACTTTACAAGGTTAGAAATACATGCAGCATATTATATACGTAACCCAAGAAGTAATATTGATTGTTTCTTTGATGGGTTGAAACCATTTCTCAATTGAGCATTAGTCTCACAATCCTTCTCATCATATGAAGATATTATCTCATGTGTTATCAAGACAGAAAAGGAATTCTCTATGTCTTACGACTTTAAAGTAAAGCAAGAGAATAAGAGATCTGTTGAACACTCTTGGAAAGGAAATAAAGAAACATGGAAAACGGGAAGAGTTGAATTTCCACCCTGTGATAATTGTGGAAGTGTCACGAACCAGCCTGAGTCAACCTGATCATGTCCGCGACAAGTACCGATGGGCATTCCCGATCCCCCCGAGATGACAACTAGTGCCGGGAATCAAAAGTAAACAAGTGGGAATGATTTGGCCCAAAAGAAAATAAACTAAGAAGCAGAAATAAAAAAACAAAGGCAAATAAAGAAATAACAACCAACAATGATATTAACCTAACCATGACCAAAACTCCACGTGACCCCTAGGGTCACCCTCCAAAACCGCAACCAACGTCGCTCAAGGAGAACAACTAAAGCTGGAACCTGCAGCATAACTAAAAACAAGAAAACACTATAGGTGTGAGTATTAAAACTCAGTAGGCTAGCTCGATAAATATATTCCCAAAGAACTACCATTAAATAAAGAATCTATTAATATCAGGTTTGAACTACATTACCTAAAATATAGGTTTCACATACACTTTTCTTTTCTAAATCAAGTAACGTTTCATTTCCCATATTCAAATATTAAAAAAACAAGTTTTAATGTTAAAAGGGAAAAGTTCATTATATTTTTAAAAAAAAATTCTCAACCAATTTAAAATCCAAAATTAATTTTTTTTCCAAGAGGAAAACCACACACAACACAAAACGAGGGAAATGGAAAAGAAACACATGAGGGCCATCAACCGAACTAGGCACCTCGACTATCTTCCACAAACAAGTAAGCATTGAAGGAAACATGGGTCGAACCTAGGAGATCGTGAACAGTCCAGAACATACCATACATGTGACTCATCCTGAAGGCATGCCCTAACTCGATGACATCAGAACGCCCTAACGCTCGACATAGCCCTACATGGCCTAATTGAGGGGGCAAATCCCCATAGCAGTAATAACTCAGTATTCCCCTGCTATGGGGCCACTAGCTAGTGTGTAATCTAAACTAGTGCAGCAATCATTAACATAAGATTCACTCACTATTCCAGGTTCCCATGTATAGTTCTAAGGAGGGAGTGTCATATAATTCAAACACAAGTCATGCATATAAATATATAATCCAAACACATCACGCAATCCGGAACCACCCCATCCACTTCAAGGGTAGTCCCTTGCCATCGACATGCATTTCACAAGGGAGGTCCCATACTAAGGACCCTCCCAATCACATGGATTGGAACTAGGAAAGGAACCCAACCCAAGAAGGGTTTTACCAAAAATCAGTTCAAAATGCCAAACGTGCCTTGGATAGATTTCACACATCACCCTTTCACAATAATTATCACAAAATGCCAACTGGGCCTTTAGCTGTACCCATCCTGAGGTACATTCATCAAAATCATATCAAAACCATTTTAAAAGTGCCAATCGGGCCTCTAAGTGTTTCTCAAAATGAAACCAACATATTTATTCACATGTCAAACCACAATTTAATAAAACATCATTTTTCATCAAAAAGATACATTTATCATCAAACCGAAACTACACTTGAAAATTCATAAATTAATTTTTAAAAGTCAAATGGCATTTTCACCATGATGCGACAGTTTATCAAGAAAAATAATTTTGGTTCAATGCACAAGAATAAACAATTTCATTTGTAGCAAATAATTATTCTAAAAATAATTATTAAGTATTATTTCTACTTTTCCAAAAATTAAATAAATAACAATAAATTAATAATTTCTAAACTTAACGGTAAGTGCATAGGGGAAACTTACCTCAACTTGCAGTCCAAGCATGACGACGTGACCCGCTTCGTGCTTGCGCACAAATACCTGCAAGCCGAAGACTGCGGTGAGTACCAACGCAGCGCAGAGACATCACCAGGGACTCAAAACACAAAAACAATGGTTTAAAATATTTTAAATGAAGAAGCAGCGCAAACCTCACCTCGACACAGAGACAAGCGGACCAGAACAACCCCAAAAAACTCATCTTCAGTGGTGAACACTGAAACAGTTGTGGCGTGGACCAACGTAGCACAAAACACTATCAGGGAAATATAAACGCAATTGAGATACTAAATTAAATGTTCACTTGATAAAAAAGAACTCTCACCTTCAATGGCGATGGCGAGCAAGACCAAGAACACCACGTGAATAACGGCAGGCGGTCCGATGCGATCCGAACCACCTCGCCTTCAGTAGCGGTCACCGAAATACGCATAATCAAGACCCGATGAAGGCTTCTCACAATCTGAGAGGGGTTCGTTCCAGAGCAGTGGGTCACCGGAGGTCATGGCCGGATCAGGGGGGATCGTCGGAGGCCAGACCGGAGGCCGGAGGTGGAACCGGTGCAGGTGCGGCGTCTGCGGAATCACAGGGTCGCCGATCGGGACAGCTGGGCATGACTAGAGAGGGCGACCGGGAGGCTGGCACGGGTCTAGCGCGTGGCGAGCGGGGCGGCGCACGTTGGCCGGCGAGCGGGAGGAGTCGGAGCCGGCGTGGCGGGTCGGAAGTAGGGTCGTCGGGAGGTGCAGCGTGGGGGAGGATAACGGGAGGGGAGACTTGGTGTGGGTCACAGGCGGGCACAGATGGGAGGCCAGCAGGGGGGGTGCACGGGGCGGCGACGGGAGGTCGGAAGGGGGGTGCGTGGGGCGGCGAGCTGCAGTAGGAGGCGGAGGTCAGCGCGGCCGAGAGGAGGGGAGGCATAAGGAGGAGGTGGGGCACATGGGGGAGAAGAGAGGGGAAGATGGGGGTGGCGTCTAGGGTTAGGAAAATAAGGGAAGAGAAAAAAAAAGAAATAAAGAAATAAAATAAAAAATATTATAATGTAAAAATGAAAATGAGAATATTAATTATTATTATTATTATAAAAATATAATGCCAAAAATTATAATGTTATCAACAAATATATATATATATATATATATATATTAAGTGTCAGGAAAAGACATGGTAACCTGTGCCAAACGCACGGTCACCGCTAATGGTGTGATGCCCGCGCACCGGACCAGAACCCAACATAAAATATTAAGCTTCAAAAAATTTCAAACAGGGAATCAAACAAAAAATCGTCCAACCGATGGAGGACCGGGAAAAGAATAAAATAAAATAAAAAGAAGCGTACGGGGTCAGGGTGTGACAATTCTCCCCACCACAGACACTATCTACCCCCAGAAAGTCATCAAGCCTAAGGACTATCCAAACTCGATTTCATGCCTGAACAAAACTAAGAGACAAAACAAAAATCTCAAGGTGACTATTCACTCTACAAGTCACACCCGACGAACTCAGGAGAAACCCCAACACAATAGAATGGGACAACACAAGAGGGTTCTCCCCACCACAAGGACATAACTAGTACGAAAATTTATACTCAAATACACCACCCCGGGGAGGGGGGCCAACCTGGGAACTCCCAACCGATCCAAACCAATTTCCATAGCACGAGCAAGGGAACACCTCCATTGAGACTTGGAACTCTCGAATCAAGCAAAAAATATCCAACACTAAAGAAAACTCACAAGAAGGATTTAACCCCGACAACAAGTTGGAAACACTGCTCCTCGGTTCCACAAGACACAAACATCTCTAAACGAGCACAACTAAACCAAGATAAACCCATACAAGGGTCAAACACACTTTAAGAGAAATGCACGATTCAGAAGACCCTATTCAGACAAACAGGACCATTTAGAATGCAATGGAACAAGTCCATCACATTCTTCCATTGAAACAGTGACCTTATAATGACGAAACAAATTTAGTATCAAAGAAACAAGAACAAGAATATTTTAAAATGTCTTAATACCAACATGGAACATACAACCTGGGCCGAGGCTTCACACCCTCGACAACTCATGATTGTGCGCGAGCTTCACCCCGAGACCTATGGATGGGGCTCTAATGGCTGAAGCATTTTATGCCTCACATTCAGACATGATCATCCCTCGATCAGGACTCCTTATTCAAATGAAACTTATTTCAGAACCTTTCTCGGTGACCCGAACGGTCACACAATAGCAGGAATTCAGAGGAATGAGACAATATTTCTTAGGATGCTCGAACCGACAACACTGATGGCACATTAGAAAGTAGTCTGACGAACCAGAAGTCGACACCGACAAAAGGTATTTCTTCAAAGGTAGGTTCCTCTCGTACAACCCACTCGCGAAATGGGGAATCGTTACAAATGAAGAAAGGTGGTGGATTTTCCAAGCACTTGTGATCCAAATGTCGACTCCTTAAATCGGCCAACACAGGCCTTCGCTAACCATTGGCCTTGTTAATTACGGATAGGCTCTCACCTATTTTCACCTTCACCTCCTCAGGTATAATCCATTGGATGAAGACGGACATAAACACCTCCCACATCATCCCAACTCAAAGTATGATGAGAAATACACCCCCATTGGTCCAAAGCTGGACCATTCACTAAACCCAAGACAATACCAACTTTAACAAACTCAGGAGTTCCCCACCACCCGAAGAAATTATCTACTCCCCTCAACCCACTTCATTGCCCCTAACTAACCCCAAATTCCTCTAAATCCAAGCAACACTTTATAGAAACCAAAATTGGGCATGAACCATTAATAAGTTTTGAGGAAATTTCTGGGTGGCATATTCTAAACAACGCATAGGGAATAAAACCAAAACTGACATCAAGCCAAAACATAATTGAATAGAACACCCCAAGCTGAGACAATTGGCCTAAAAGTCAAAAAAATATAAATACAACCAAAATCCTCTTTTTTAAAATCACCATTTTCATTTAAAACAACAAAACTGCTTTATCCTAAGGCAATTTTTCAGAAACAAAAGCCACTTTTCACAGGCCAAAAATCCATTTGTCAGAGAAAACCAATTTCCAATTCCTTTATATTTCAAAAACTCACCCATGGCATCCCATGAATCATCACATGTGTGTACATCCACATTATCCATAAACAAGTTCCTCACGCACTTTTCATACATACCCACACACATGTGATCCTTCATAACGAATACCAAGGGTCACACCAAGCCACCCTTTACCAATTCCAACTAAGCACTAAATTTCAAACCAAAGATCCTTCAATTTAAAAACCCACTTTACCAATTTAAAACCATTTTAGAGAAACGATTTTATTTCAAAATACACTTTCATTTTCAAAAGAACACTTACACCAACTTGATCCAAACAAAACACAATCCACAATGAAGCACGGAAATGAGGAACTAGCAGTCGCACTTAACCTGGAGACATGGTAGTGAGCCATGCCCATGTAAGCAACAACAACTAGGAGGAACTTAAACCATGCACTCGGACTCTACATGGGTTACTACTCCATGTGGGGTCACGACGTGACATTGGATCACCTCCATTTTCATTCCTCAATCCAAAACAAAAGCAGAAGAATCAAATCCTGAACTACACCTGGCAACTCGAGAATCAGTGCGAGAAAGAGTTCGCGATGCTCTTCTTGCACTTACCTCTCGAGTCCCGACTGTCCTAATCTCTATCTACCAAACACCCCAAAAAACAAGGGCCTCCTCTGATACCATTTTTTCACGAACCAGCCCGGTTCGACCCAAGCCGATCCACAACAAGTCTCGAGGGGCGTTCCTGATCTTCCTAGGATGGCAACTAGTGTCGGGCATCAAAAGTAAACAAGTGGGAATGATTTGGCCCAAAATAAAATAAACTAAGCAGTGGAAATAAAACAAACAAACGCAAATAAAGAAAGAACAACCAACAACGTTACTAACCTGACCATGACCAAAACTCCACATGTCCCCATGGGTCACCCTCCAAAACCACAACCAATGTTGCTCAAGGCGAACAACTGAAGCTGGAACCTGCAGCAGAACTAAAAACAAGAAAACACTATAGGCACCTCAACTATCTGCCGCAAACAAGTAAGCGCTGAAGGAAACATGGGTCGAACCTAGGAGATTATGGACAATCCAGAACATACCATACATGTGACTCATCCTGAAGGCATGCCCTAACTTGATGACGTCATAACGCCCTAATGCTCGACATAGCCCTACATGGCCTAACCGAGGGGCCCAATCCCCATAGAAGCAATAACTCAGTATTCCCCTGCTATGGGGCCACTAGCCAGTGCGTAATCTAAACTAGTGCAACAATCGTTCTCAGAAGATTCACTCATTATGCCAGGTTACAATGTATAGTTCTAAAAAGGTTGTTCCATATAATTCAAACACAATTCATGCATATAAATATATAATCCAAACACATAACGCAATCTGGCACCACCCCGTCCACTTCAAGGGTTGTCTCTTTCCATCGATATACATTTCACAAGGTAGGTCTCATAACGAGGACCCTCCCAATCACATGGATCAGAACTAGGAAAGGAACCCAACCCAAGAAGGGTTTTACAAAAAATCAGTTCAAAATGACAAACAGGCCTGGGATAGATTTCACACATCACCCTTTCACAATAATTATCACAAAATACCAATCGGGACTTTAGTTGTACCCATCCCGAGGTACATTCATCAAAATCAATTCAAAACCATTTTAAAAGTGCCAACCGGGCCTCTAAGTGTTTCTCAAAATGAAACCAAGACATTTATTCACATGTCAAACCACTATTTAATAAAACATCATTTTTCATAAAAAATAAACATTTCTCATCAAACCGAAACTACACTTGAAAATTCATAAATTAATTTTTTAAAATCCAAATGGCATTTTCACCATGATGAGACAGTTTATCAAGAAAAATAATTTCAGTTCAATGCACAAGAATAAACAGTTTCATTTGCAGCAAATAATTATTCTAAAAATGATTATTAAGTATTATTTCTACTTTACCAAAAATTAAATAAAAAACAAAAAATTAATAATTTCTAAACTTAACGGTAAGTGCAGAGGGGAAACCTACCTCAACTTTCAGTCCAAGCATGACGACGTGACCCGCTTCGCGCTTACGCACAAATAAATGCAAGCCAAAGACTGCGGTGAGTACCAACGCAATGCAGAGACATCACCAGGGACTCAAAACACAAAAAACACTGGTTTAAAATATTTCAAACAAAGAAGCAGCGCAAACCTCACCTCGACACAGCGACAAGTGGACCAGAACAACCCCAAATAACTCGCCTTCAGCTGCGAACATTGAAACAGTTGTGGCGAGGAACAACATAGCACAAAACACTATCAGGGTAATATAAATGCAATTGAGATACTAAATTAAATGTGCACATGATAAAACTCTCACCTTCAATGGTGATGGAAAGCAAGACCAAACGCACCCCGCGAATAACGGTACGCGGTCCGACGCGATCTGAACCACCTCGCCTTCGACAGCGGTAGCCGGAATATGCATAATCAAGACCCGAGGAAGACTTCTCACACTCAGTGAGGGGTTCGTTCCAGATCAGTGGGTCACCGAAGGTCATGGATGGAGTAGGTGGGATCGTCAGAGGCCAGAGGTGGAACCGGCACGGGTGCGGCATCTACAGAATGGAAGGGTTGCCGGTCGGGACAGTTGGGCATGACCGGAGAGGGCGACCAGGAGGCTGGCACAGGTATGGCGTGCGATGAGCAGGGCAGCGCTCGTTGGCCGGTGAGCGGGAGGAGGCGGAGCCGGCGCAGCGGGTCGGAAGCAGGGTCGCTGGGAGGTGCATCGTGGGGGAGGAGAACAGGAGGGGGCGGCTCGGCATGGGTCTCAGGCAGGCGGCGACGGGAGGCCGGCAGGGGGGTGCGTGGGGCGGTGATGGGAGGCCGGTAGGGGGTGCGCATGGCGGTGAGCTACAACGGGAGGCGGAGGCTGGTGCGGCCAGAAAGAGGGTAGGAAGAAGGAGGAGGCGGGGCGCATGAGAGAAAGAGAGGGTAAGATGGGGGCAGCGGCTAGGCTTAGAAAAAGAAGGGAAGGGAAAAAAAAGAAGAAATAAAGAAATAAAATCAAAAATATTATAAGATAAAAATGAAAATGAAAATTTTAATTATTATTATTAGCATAACAATATAACTCCAACAATTATAAAATTATCAACAAATATATATATATATATATATATATAGTGTCAGGAAAAGACACGGTAACCTGGGCCAAACGCACGGTCACCGCTAACGGTGTGGTGCCCGCGCACCGGACCAGAACCCAACAGAAAATATTAATCTTCAAAAAATTTCAAACCAAAACTCAAACTAAAATTCATCCAACTGATGAAGGACAGAGAAAAGAATAGAATAAAATAAAAAGAAGCGCATGGGATCGGGGTGTGACAAGAAGGAAGCACCCCGGTTCCTGTCTAAAACGAAAAGGAGTATGCTACAAATGTGGACCGAAAGGCTATCTTGTTAAGGATTGTAAGGGGAAGAAAGAAGCTACCAATGTTCAATGCTACAATTTTAGGTAGATGGGACATTATGAAAATTAATTTCCTAAGCATCAGGGAAACATACCTCAGAAAAGGACAAGGGATCAAGGCCAAGCTTATGCGATCACTAAAGCTAAGGTTGAAGCTCCGAAAGACGTGGTGGCAGCTAATTTAATGGTTTCATCAAGTTTATCCAATGATTTATTTGATTCTGGATCATCGCATTGTTTTATATCTTCCCATTTGGCTAAGAAAATTAGATATTTTCAATTTGAATTGTCAAGGGAGTTTTCATTCAAAAATCCTAAGGGAAGTATCATCACAACAATGTTTTGGGAATCAGTTCCCATTAGGGAATAGAAATGTTCTTTATCTGCTAATCTCATCGTCATACCCATGATTGAATTTGATATAATCCTCATAATGGATTGTCTTTCAGACCATGATGTGAAAATTTATTGTAAGAAGAATGAGGTTACAATTTTCAATGATGATAAAGAGTACCTTATCTTTAGAGCAGAAACGTCACCGCCTAATTCTTATCTAGATACACCCCCATAAGCTCTACTAAATTAAATTATTAGGGAGGAAGATAATGAAATAATTACAGCTGAGGAAAAGAATGTTCCAATAGAGTACGTACCTATTGTTCAAGAATATCTTGATGTGTTTCCAGAGGATTTACCTGGACATCCTCCAGAACGAGAAATTGAGTTTTCCATTGATTTAATTTCTAGTTCAAGGCCCATATCAAAGACCCCTTATAGAATGGCCACTATGGAATTAGTGGAACTAAAGAAACAACTAGATGAATTGAGTAATAATGGATTTATTCTCCTTGGTATTTCTCCATGGGGGACCCTATTCTTTTTGTTAATAAGAAAGACAGATCTATGAGATTATGCATTGACTGCATGGAGATCAATGATATAACAATAAAGAAAAAGTATCCCCAACCTCTCATTGATGATTTATTTGACCAAATTCATGGAGCTCAATATTTTTCAAATATTTACCTTTGATTTGGATATCATCAGTTGTGTGTGAAGAAGGGAGACATTCTGAAAACAGCATTTCAAACCAGGTACGAGCATTATGAGTTTTTAGTAATGCCTTTTGGATTGACTAATTCACCCTCTATATTCATGGATCTAATGAATAGATTTTTCAAGGAATATTTTGATGACTTTATAGTGGTATTTATTGATGATAAATTGGTATACTCAAAAATATACAAAGATCATGAAAATCACTTGTGCGCTATTCTGAAAACCCTCAGAAGAAATGAATTATATGGGAATTTTAGCAATTGTGAATTCTGGATTCAAGAGATTTCTTTTCTTGGTCATATTGTCTCTAAGTATGGAATCTATGTTGATCCTCCAAAGACCAAGACAATCCAATAATGGCCAACACCGAAGAGTATAACTGAGGTACGCAGTTTTATTGGTTTAGCTAGTTATTATCGATGTTTTTATCCAAAAAAAATTTCGGTTGGCTAACCCATTAACCAAGATCACACGTAAAGGGGTTAAATTTGTTTGGACAAAATAGTGTGAAGAATGTTTTGAATAATTGAAGATAATATTAGTCAATGCTTCTATCTTGACTCTACCATCAGGGAATTATGGGTTTGTTATTTATAGTGATGCTTCAAAGAAAGGAATTGGTTGTATCCTTATGCTGAATGATAGAGTTATTTCCTATACATCACGACAGCTAAAATTCATGAGAAAAACTATCCCACTCATGATCTTGAGTTAGCAGTTGTAATCTTCACTCTGAAGATATTTAGACACTATCTCTATGGTGAAAATGTGGGATTTATATTGATCACAAGAGTTTGAAGTATATTTTATCAAAAAAAATTACTAAACATGAGGCAAAGGAGATGGCTTGATCTACTAAAGGATTATGATTGCACAATACACTACCACCTGGGGAAGGAAAATAAGGTGGAAGATGCTTTGAGCAGAAAATATCATTGAGTTTTGAACAAGATGAGAGTTAAAAGGGATCATATTTTCGTGGATCTAGTAAAGATGGATATGGGAATAACCATGGAGGGTGAAACATCAATACTTTTTCAAATGGTTTCTAAACCATCTTTACTAAAAGGATAAAAAGTTCTCAGACTAATGATGAGGAGTTTCAAAAGAAGATTAAAGCTATGAATGATGGTAGATTGAGTGAATTCAAATATGAAGATGGAATTTTGAAATTTGGGAATAGACTTTGTGTTCCTAACATACTTGATCTAAAAAGGGAATTGTTGGATGGTGCTCATAGATCCAATTTCTCTATACACCCTGGGAGCACCAAGATGTATAGAGATTTGAAGGAACATTTTTGGTGGGACAATATGAAGAGGGAGATTGTTGATTTTTGGTCAAAATGTATGGTTTTTCAAAAAGTGAAAGCTGGAAGGCCTAGAGGAGTCATGCAACCTCTTCCTATACCTGAGTGGAAATGGAATAATATTATGATGGACTTTATCATGAGGCTACCAAAGACTCCTAGAAGGAATGATGAAATATGGGTCATTGTTGATCGTCTTACCAAGTCAGCGCATTTTCCTAATATAAGAGAAGATTTAATACTTGAATGTTTAGCAAGACTGTATATTAATGAAGTTGTAAGACTTCATAGAGTACCCCTATCGATTGTTTCAGATCATTATCCCCGTTTTACATCAAGATTCTGGAAAAGTCTTCAGAAATCCCTGGATACTGAACTTCGTTTGAGCACTGTCTACCACCCTCAAACTGATGGACAATCAAAACGGGCTATTCAAACCTTAGAAGACATGTTTAGATCTTTCTCACTTGACTTTCAAGGTATGTGGGATCAATATTTACCTCTGGTAGAATTTTCCTATAACAATAGCTTCCATTCAAGTATTCAGATGGTACCATATGAAGAGTTATATGGAAAGAGATTTCGCACTCCAACTTGTTGGGATGATTTTGGTGAAAGAAAACTCATAGGCCCTGAACTTGTTGATGAAACGATGGAAAATAGTGAAGGTTATCCAAACCCACATCAAATCAGCTCAATGTAGGCAGAAGATCTATAACGATAATGGAAGGAAGGATTTGGAATTCCAGGTAGGAGATCATGTTTTCTTGAAGGTATCTCCATAGAAGGGAGTTATATGATTTGGTAAGAATGGTAAATTAATTCCCAGGTACATCAGAACTTTTGAAATTCTAGAACAAATTGGGGTTGTAGCTTACCGTTTGTCAATACCGCCAAGTCTCTCCAATGTTCATGATTTGTTCCGCGTATCACTGTTGAGAAAATAAATGCTTGGCCCAATGAATGTACTCACCTATGAAGAAATTGAACTGGAACCTAATATTTCTTATTATGAAGATCCTGTCAAGATTCATGATACCATAGAACAAGTTCTGAGAAACCATACGACTTGTCTAGTAAAATTTCTATGGAGAAACCATAAAATGGAAGAGGCAACATGGGAACCTGAGGAACTTATGATAAAAAACCCCCTGAATATTTTTATGAAGTGATATTCTAGAAATTTTGAGGAAAAAATTATTTTAAGGATGGTAGAATGTAACAACCCAAGCTTCCACGGTACGTTTCCCTTTGAACAATGCAGTAGCTTGCATTGTACGCAACTTCGAGTTTTAGCACACCGTGACCAATCCAACTAGCCGTTATGAATAGTAATATCCACTTTTGAAATTTTATAAATTTTTTTTTAAATGGACTTAATTTTTGAATTTGGAATATCTAAATTATCTTAGGGTGAATTTTTGGTACTTTTCAAAAAACTTTAAATTTTTTATGAATAGTGAAAAAATACTAAATTTTAATTAAAAACAAAATTTTTATTCAAAATAATTTATAGTGTTAAATTATATATTTTTGTGTTTTTAAAGTATAATTAGATTATATTTTTATAATTTAATATAATTTTGGTCATTTTTTGTAATATCACATTTAAACTAGACATAAACAAGTGACAATCTTTTTATAGTTATTATTTCTTAAAAACACGTTTTTTGTTTTGACAATGGGAATTAATTTATTACACTTATGTGTTTTGAATTTGGAAATAGGGATTCCATATTTGGAATCAGGAGGTCCAATTTGTGTAAATAGGTAAATTTTATTTTTAGACAGTATGAATAATTACTTCGGTAAATATTTTATTTACCATGGTTGAAGGGTAAATGCAGTAAATAAGGGTAAAACAATAATATTATAATAATATAAAATTACCCTAACATGTGTATTATTCCTATTTGTAGATACATTTCTGACCATGGTCATCCTTTGGTATATTTTGGGACCCCATGGAGCCACTTGAGAGTGATAATGACACTTTATATTAATTAATTTAAAGTAAAGGCAAAAATGACATAAACATATATCTTTTAATAAAACAATTTGTTAAATGGGGTTATATAATTGATATATTCAACTATAAATATTAATTTGAAAGATAAAAATATTTTCTACATGATGATATTTTATTTATAATTTTTAGACATAAAATAAATATATTTATTTATGACACAATAATGATGTTGTATTTTCCTTATTAATAAAAGAATCAAATAAATGATATTGTAAATATTAAAATAAATATAATTTGAAAGTTTTGATGCCATAATATAATTTTCTAAGTGAATTTGACATGTTAGTATTGATTCAATGTATTTATTTTGAAGTAATTAAGTTGTGATGACTTTCACAAAAACCAAATACTAAATAGTGTCAAAATTGACATAAATGAGTTTTTAAAACAAATATTATATTATTAAATTATATAATAGTCCTAAAAATTTAAGGTTCTGCCAAATAACTTATATAATGATATTTATATTAATACTAAACCACATGGGGTTCTCTTGTCTTGTTATAGTAAGTTTATTAACCATATAATATAAAAATACAAAGAGACATGGTAAATGTCAAACTATTTAACTAAGAGTTAAATATAAAAGATAAGGTTAATATGGTAACCTAAACCTATCTAAAACCTATTGGTTGAGTGTTTTTAGATCCATATCCACTTTATCTTCTAAATAAATCATTTTTTATTCATTATAAACCGAAAATAATTTTATTATAAAATAATATTTCAAGATTTTCTAAAAGTGACCATCACCTCTCTCATAAATGGGTACTTCCCCTTCCCTTAATTTAACACCTCCAAATCCATTTGGTTCGGCCAAAACCTACCCAAATATCCTTCAGTCTTTCCTCAATTCATCCTAGAGTCCTTCCTTTGGTCAGAAATCCAACCTAAGGATCCCTTTTTATCAAATCAAAAGGAAGAACCCAAAGAAGAGGTAAATATTTCATCACCTCTTTCAAGCTATTTTCTTCTTCCACTGTCTCTTTATTTATTTTTTCCATTCTAAAATAATAAATATAGTGTCTTCTATATATTGTGATGTTATTATAAAAATTTTACAACCATATTCATTATTCTATCCATCATATAAATGGAAAAGTCACCATACGTGTGAACGTACGGCTTACCGTCTCCACGTCGTAGTGTAGTTTGTTATTCAAACACTTCATTATTTAGATGGGTATAATAATTAGTATAACTAATTTAAATAAAAAATATTACATTTTAATAATTTTTTATATATGAAACACCATCCAATTATATATGATTTCACCATCAATATGATGATATTTTTGCTCGTGCGTACCTACGGATTACCGTCTCCATGAACACGATGAGATTCATTCCCCATCGTAATCATTCAAGAATAAATTTCATTTTATGATTATAAATAATTTTTATGAACATAATATTATTATTTATATTAATCACATACATCCTGTCCATAACAAACATGAATTACTTAACCAATCCTATAAAGTTAAACGAATCAGTTAACACCCAAAATGATGATACTACTAAAATATTATTAACAAATCAATATTATAAGATCATATATGATATCATATTTATGTATATAATTATTTTATAATTTAATAACAATGTTTTAACTATTATACAATATTTTAACATACCATATACTAAGAAAAAGTACAAGTTAAGGGTTAATTTCGCAATCTCTTTATTATCTGAGATTGTTTTTACGTAAGTATCTACTGGGACCTCTTTATCGTCCACATCTGTGTTTTCTTAAAAAAGTATTTCAAAAAAAATTACTATTTACTAGAATATGGTTTAAATTCATTTATACCCTTATTTGACCTTATATGTTTTGAAAGGAATCTTTCCCTCATTTTCCAAATAAGGTACTTTATGACCTTTTTGATAAAATTAAGGTAAGAATGTTTTTTAACTTATACGGAGGGTGTGGTTATTTTACACTATTATAACATCATCTAAGATTCCCTTAAAATATTATTAGAATATTTTCAATATAAAATTTTTCTTTTATAATTATGTGACCCTTAAATTATTTCAAAATAGAAAGAGATATTTCTCTCAAAAAGTTTTTATTTCATCTATGTCAACATCCTTTGATAAAATTTAAACTTGTTTGTAGTTGATTCATTATGATAAAAATATTCCATATTTTATTTAAGGTTTTGTGATATATTTGACTATGTATGTGTTATTTTTATACCATTCATGGTTTATGGTTAAAGTATTTACATTTTGAATGCTAGTTTTAATACGAATGTTTATGTTATGTTTCAACCTTTTCATATGAGGAATGTATTAGACTTTGTATGTGATGAGTGGAGCCCACTATAGCTCCTCGGTGTATCAGTAGGTATCATGAGACAATTAGATGTGTAATTGGTCAAGTCCTTTACAAATTTGATATATGGTTTTGGCTGACGCCTAAATCATTTTTAGACGTCTTGGCCAAGGCCTTGACAAGATGTTTCCAAAAGTCTGGAATTATACATTCCTTCATTATGTAAATAATAATGATGGTTCATGTGGTTATTCAACTAGTATAATACCCATAACTATGTTTTATTATGGAAATATTTACTCATCTCATATTCCTACCATAAAGTGTTCATGTTTATTATTTGTAAAGTCATGTGTTTTTAATTATTCACCATGCCTAATGTTTATGTTATCTTCCACTGTACTGCTTACCCTTACTGAGCATTTGAGCTCACACCTTTCTTATGTTTCATTTTCCTAGGATATGAAGAGGTTAGTTATGAGTGACTTTCAGGCATAATCTAGGAGGCTTGGATATTTCTAATGGAATAAATTAGTGTTGTATTTCTTTTCAAGTTGTAATTTTAATCTTATATATGTATCTTGTTTCCAATAATACTAAATTGATCGGTCTTTCGAGACATGATTCCTTATATCATGACAATGTTATGTAATAAAGCACCAACTCTGGGTAACTAGGGTCGGGGCGTTATAGCGGGTCCTCACTTACGGAGTTTCACTCCTCAATCCCGAGTATCGACCGGGAGTGGGTCCTCTATTGGAGTTGGATCTACCTTGACTGTCAGACTCAGTTGTGAGGAGTGGTCCCATACACTTTATAATAACACTACCTAGATAGAATCTAGTTCTCCCTTGACAGACATAGGTTTGGTCCACTACTTATAGGAGAGATGAAGGTTTTATGAGATGGTTGTGAGCAGGGCTCCCTAATATGTGTATAGTGGTGTGGGTGGGCCTCTCCACTTGAATTTACTTAGTCTTTCCTTAAGCGCAAGCCAATGATGACTGAACCACCGGTGGTAGGAACTGGAGCTGGAACTAGTATGATGTTCCATATGGAGCATGTTCACTCGGACGTACCATTAGGAATGGTAGAGTTGTTCCCGATGGAGTGTACCTCTTGGACAGGTTCCATCTTGGATGGCTGATCTCATAGAGTGTGTTTCTCCTGGTTTTATGTATTGCCTTTTGAACCTATGATGAGAATTCTATTGTTGGATATGAGGTTGGAACCTAATGATTGTTAGTGTCTGAAAAGAGTATATCTGGGTGTTCTTGGTATATGTATGGGCATATACCTGTGTGGAGATGACTATGGATTTCTTTGTGGTTTTTACCTGGTCTTTTAATTTGTGTTTTTCAGGGTCCCCTACTAAGTATTGTCTTACTCACCCTTTCACTAGCTTTTCCCACACGTGTCGTGTCTTGTGAAGTCGACCAATGCTTTTATAGAGTCCTAGGCAGAGCAAGACCAGGACCAGGACCAGATGGTTCCTTGTGAGATCATACGAGCTAAGGTGTTTCTGGAAGCTTCCAATAGCAACTTCAGTACCCATGTTTACAGGATGTACTTTGCGATTGTCTTTATTTTAGTGGGGTTGTATTCTAGCCTAGTTATACTTTACTACTTTACTTTCAATCGTACTTTGTTATTGGGTTGTAGTGGTATGCATATATTTTCTTTACTTAGTGTTATCACTCTCAAACCCTATGGGTTGGAGTTAGGTTTGTGTATACAGGTTCTTAAAAAAATACCTCTCATTTGTGAAATATGCCTACTCGGCACTAGTCACCATCCTCTAGCCTATCAGAGGCGGGCTTTGGGTAGTCACAGCATGGGCTCCAGGGGACCGGTCATGACATATTTGTATATTTTCATTTATTTTTTTATGTTGATATTATATATTTGTATATTTATAATGTATTTATTTTATATTTTCATATTTATATATTTATATATTTATGTATTTATGTATTTTTTATCTATATGTTTATATATTTATATATTTTTATATTTATTTGTAATGTATTTATATAAGTTAATTTGATATTTATATATATATTTAAAAAATATATATTATATTACATTTAAAAATATTTTTTTTTAATTTATTTTAATAAATTATTAAATATATTTATTCCTTAATATAAATTTAAAAAAAATATTAAATAAATTATGAAAATAGGATTGATAATAATTTTTTATTTTAAAATGATTTAATATTTTTAAATTTGGGCAGTCTTTATTAGTGATAAAAAATCTAATAAAAAGACCTTTATCAATAATTTTTTAGTGTTGATAAAGATTATCCCTTTATTAGTGCTTTCTTTAGTGCACTATCAACAATTTTTTTAAAATGATGACAGCACTATTCTCTTTGTGAGTTGTAGTAGTGAAAAGACCTGTGTTGAGGTAGAAGATCTTACAATTGATACAGTGATATCTTGGAGTTAAAGGAATTTATTCCTCATATGTTCATAAGGATGAGCCTAGAAGATCGGAATGATGATGTATAATAATATCCACACCATTTGGTGGACTGAAGATTCATTGGGAGATAGCTTTGGGATAAGGGTGATAGCTTCCCAAGGGCGGTATAAAAAACTGAGGTATTAGTAGCTGTATTTTTTTTACTGGTGGTGGTTTAAACCACTATTACATGATTTAGTATTAGTTATGAAAACCACCACTTATTTCACGATTGAAAATCATTTATCATCAGTTTTTTTCAATGGTTTTTTATGTGTCTTTTTTAGATCATTTATAGACCATTTTGATTTTATTTAGCATTGGTTTAATTTTTAAAAAATAAGATGAAAATAAAAAAGGGGAAATGAACATAACCTCCACTGATGTATGTAGTGGGGATTATGTTTACCAGTGTTTAAGGACACCTGTTACTAAATAAATTATTAAAATATATTTAGTGGAAGTTATCATAAACCATTTCTAAATATATTAATAAAAATTTCATATTTTGTAATATTTAATAATATATATATATATATATAAACTCTGACATACAATAAAATAAAACGTAAATTTATAATAAACTCTCTATACATACACCATAATACATCCACAATAATATATATACAACCTCATTCACCATTACCTCAGTAAACTCATCTCCTTATTCAACCCATAAACTCAGTCATCAATATATACATATAAATTATGTCCACCACAAAAAAAATCATGACCTATATATGTACATCCCATGACCTTTTTTTCATGAATCTAACTCCATGTCATGCCATCAACTATAACTGAAAACATCATGTTATCAACTAGATCAAAAAAGAAGATAGAAATTAGAATTAAACATAACAAATCAAAATTATAGTAGAATCATTGATAGTATTAAAACATACCACATTAACTAAGAACCTTCATGACTAACTTATAAAGAATGACATGAATCAGAATAGTCATGATCCTATCTATTATTGGTATTTTTCACTTATAATAAAACCCATAACATTTAAGTAATTAAAAGTGAAAGTGAATCGAAAAATAATATATTCTAATTGTTACACATAAAATTTATTATTTTTTTAATCAAAAATAATATACCTTAACATAAAAAAAATATTACATCATTAATCACACCTTGAAATAATAAACATACATTTTTCAGATATGATTCAACACTTGGAACTAAAAAGAGATTTATATATAACAATCTAATCAATTTTAATATCGGCATGCAGTGTTCTTGAAATTTACTTAATAAAAAAATTAAAGTATTTGATATGAAAGAATATATTATATTTCAAAAATATTTCAAAGGTGGTTGTCTCATGAATTCACATCAATATGAGGTCATTTAATATGGTTTTGACTATTACACACGTGATTTAGTCTTATAAAACACTAAAAACACATTTATGGGAATCCTTATAAAACCATAACTCAAAATAAAATGAAGTTAGTTATACATCTCAAAAATCAATCTATTCTCATATTTCTAATATTTCATAGACATCTAATGTCATTTTCTAGTTTTTATAACCTTATACATGTCTTTAAAAGCTTTAGTATCTTTAAAGACAATTCATTAAGTCATTTTGAGCACACTGAACGTCGAATGGGTGTGTTCTCTATGTGTACACATAAAAAATAATTCGATAGTGGTTTTCCTATGATTTCAAGTCAATCTAAGATCATTTTCTATGGTTTTTATCATTAAACGTTCATTTTAATGTTTTAAAACACTAAAAATGTATTTACAGTAATCCCAAGAAAACAATAACTCAGAATGAAATTTCATTAGTTCCTACATTTAAAAATCAATATATGGCCACTTTCCTATGATTTCATGTCCATATAAAATTATTTGTATAGTTTTGATTCCTTGAGACATGTTTTTAAAGATGTTAGTATCTTTAAAAACTTCTTATCGAGTCATTTTGAGAACACTACATATTATATGGATGTGTTTCCCATTCATACATGTCAAAAATTATTCAATGGTGGTTTTCCCATGATTTTACATCAACCAGTGATTTTTTATATGGTTTTGACCATTACACACACAAAAATAGTTTTTTAAAACACTAAAAATGAAATTACAGGAATCACATGAAAACTATAATACAAAATGATGTTTTTTTTATTCCTATATTTTAAAAATCAATCCACAGTCATTGTCCTCTGATTTCACAACCATATAACATCATTTGTATGGTTTTTACCCCTTGACACATGTTTTTGAAGACCTGAGTATCTTCAAAAACTAATTATTGAGTCATTTCGATCACAACACATGTCAAATGGATTTTTTTTCATGTTTACACATCAAAAGTAATTTATTGCTAATTTTCCCATGATTTAACATCAATATGTGGTCATTTTATATGGTTTTTACAATTACACATTTTTTACAAAAACACTTAAAACTAATTTACAATAATATTTAGATAATTTTAACTTGAAATGGAATTCCATAAATCCCTACATTTCAAAAATAAATATAAATTAATTTTTCTCTTATTTCATATCCATCATATATCGTTTTCATAGCTTCGACCCCCTAACATGCGTTTTTAAAGACATTGATATCTCTAAAAATTGTTTATTGCGTCATTTTGAGTATAGTGCATATCGTATAGATGTTTTGTCTGTTTATAAACATAAAAAAAATAATTAAATGGTGTTTTCCCTTGATTTCACATCAATTTGAGATCATTTTCTATGGTTTTGACCATTACAAGCACATATTAGTGTTTTAAAACACTAAAAATGTGTTTACAAGAATCCTAGGAAAAATATAACCCATAATGACCTATAGTTAGTTCCTACATTTTAAAAATTAACCAAGGGTCATTTTACTCTGATTTAATTGTCATCTAACATCATTTTTATAGTTTTGACCCCCTCACATGTGTTTTTATAGACTTTGGTATCGTTAAAAACAACTTATTAAGTCCTTATGATCACACCACACGTCGAATGACTGTGTTGTTTTCATGTACACATCATAAATACATCAATAGTGGTTCTACCCTGATTTAATGTCTATATAACATCATTTTCTATATTTTTTACTATTACATGACCGTTTTAGTGTTTTAAAATAGTAAAAACATATTTATGAGAATCCTGTGAAAACTGTAACTCAGAATGACCTACCTTTAATTCCAATATTTAAAAAATAAATCTACTATTTTTTAAATATGATTCCACAATCATTTGACATTGTTTTTCTAGTTTTAACCCCATGACATGCGTTTTTAAAGACTTCAGTATCTTTAAAATTTTCTTATTGAGTCATTCAAAGCACACAACAAGTCGAATGATGTGTTTTCTACTCATACATGTCAAAAATAATTCAATAGTTTTTTCCCATGGTTTCACATCAATCTAAAAACGTTTTCTATGCTTTTGAACATTAAACACACATTTTAGTGTTTTAAAACATTAAAAATGAATTTATATGCATCTTAGGAAAATCATAACTCAAAATAAAATGTTGTTAATTTGGACATTTTATAAAAAAAATATGGTCATTTTCCTCTAATTTTGCAATTATCTAACATTTTTTTCATAGTTTGGACACCCTAGCACACAGTTTTAAATATTTCAATATCTTTAAAAACATATTACTAAGTTATTCCAAGCACATCACACATCGTATGGATGTTTTGTTTGTATGTACACATTAAAAATAACTCAAATATGGTTTTCCCGTGATTTCATGTCAATTTGAGATCTCTTTATATGTTTTTGACCATTACACACACATTTTAGTCTTTTAAAACACTGCAAATATTTTAAGAATATCGGGAAAACCATAAATCATAATGATATTTATTTGGTAATTACATTTAAAAAATCAATCTACAGTCATTATCCTATGAATTCATTGTCATCTAATGAAATTTTTCTAGTTTTGAACCACTGACACACGTTTTCAAAGACTTTAGTATCTATAAAAACTGATTTATTGAGTCATTCTGAGCACACCTCATGTTTTATGGATGTTTTTTTTTATGTGCACTTCAAAAATAATTCCAAGTTGGTTGTACCTTGATTTCACATCAATCTGAGTTTGTTTTTTATGATTCTAAACATTACATGCACATTTTAGTGTTTTAAAGCACTAAAAATGTATTGATATAAATCTCGGGAAAATATCAACACAAAATGAAATTAATTCAATTCTAACATTTCAATAATTAATCTTTAGTCATTGTCCTCTCATTTTATAGCCATCCGATGTCATTTTTCAGGTTTTGACCCCTTGACACACGTTTTTAAAGACTTTGGTACCTTAAAAACTACTAATTTTATCATTCAAATCAAAATGCATGTCTAATGGATGTTTTTTATAATCATACACATAAAAAATAAATCAATGGTGGTTTTTTCATGATTTCACATCAATATGCGATCATTTTCTATGGTTTTGATTGTTACACACTTGTTTTAGTGCTTTAAAACACTAAAAACGTGTTTACGGGGAAAACGTAACTTAGAATGACATGTCATTAGTTTTTATGTTTCAAATATCAATATAAATTCATTTTCCTCTCATTTTGTATCCATCTAATGACATTTTTTTGGTTTTGGCCCCCTGAAATAGGTTTTTAACGACTATGGTATCTTTAAAAGCTGTTTATTGTGTCACTCTAAGCACACTACATGTTGGATGGATGTGTTGTCTCTACATACACATCAAAAATAATTCAATGGTTGTTTACCTATGATTTCAAGTCAATATGAAGTATTTTTATATGGTTTTGTCTATTAAATGCATGTTTTAGTGTTTTAAAACACTAAAAACACATATACGGGCATCTCGAGCAAACTGTAACTCATAATGACATGTCGTCGATTCCTAAATTTCAAAAAATAAATTTATGGTATTTTTTCGATTATTTTATAGTTATCGGAGACTTGAAGTGGGTTGTAAGTTCATGTTTTCAATTTAAAAGTGTCATTTTTACTTTATAACTCCTATCACATGGCCAAAACTGAGAAAACAAACTCAAGCTATTTTCAAAATTTAGGAAAATGATACATAATTTAATTTTATCATCTAGGAATTGAATGTATTCCAATCCAAAACATGATGTGGTTAGTATGACTTGAATTGCATGCTTTCAATATAAAAGTATCATTTCAGTTTAGAATGCCTAACATGTTTTCAAAGATAAGAAAATGAGGTCAGATTGTTATAAAACATTAGGAAAATGATCTATAATTTATTTATTATGTGTAGGAATTGATCGCACATCAATAGGACACATGAAGTTGGTGGTATGACTCGGAGGTCATTTTTTCAATATAAGTGTCATTTTACTTTAAAATTCCTTTCACATATCCAAAACCAAGAAAATAAGCTTATATTGTTTTAAAACTTTAGTAAAATGATCTATAATTCATTTTTAACATGTAGGAATCAACCGTACATTAATCCAACACACTATGTGGTTGATATGACTTGAAGTTTGTGTTTTAAATATTAAAGTGCCACTTTATTTTTATTCATGATAGTTTTATGTGTTCTTTAAAAATGTATGAATGCTTTATGGAGTTTAGAATTTAACTCATAAGGATGACCTATAAGGTTGTAAATTTCCATGGGGATCATTCCCATCATCCTATGAAATACAAACACTAAAGTAATTTCCATTTTAGATTGTTGTTGATCCCGTGTTTTCCTATAAGATTCATGTTCTTACACTTTTTCTTTCAAACTTGCAATTTATGATTATGCTTCCTAATAAATGGAACAAATAAAACCCACACTGGGCATAGCCGTAAATGATGACAAAACCCTATCAAATACTTTTTATAGAGTCATCCAAGAACTCATCCCTCATACACACCCATGATTATCCTTTCCTAAAATGATTGAAATTTTATCGTTCTGCTATACTGATGATTATTGTGAAGGGTTTGTATCCCAGAATTCTTTAATTTTAACCTGTAAATACAACAATATTAACAATGGTTTTTTAAATTATCTAAACTTTATAGTATTATCTAATTAAAAAAATCATCTCTATTTAATGTTATTTCATTATTATAAAAACATAATAATGAAAAATAAATAATAACAACCAACACACTGTAAACCTAATTAAATGGGGTCAGATAGATGGATCAAACGATGCCAATAAAGATAATTAAAACTATTTTATCCATGTATTCAACCCCATTTTAATTTTTTTAGGGTGTGTTTGTTGTTATAATTTATTTTTCATTAATAATTTTTATAGTAATGAAATAACATTAAATAGTAATGAAAAGTACTTACTCTAACATCTCTGGTATGTTCATTTAAAAAAAACTACCATCGGGTATCCTATGAACTTTAAGTTATATCTCTAACAGGCCAACAGAGAGACCTAGTTTATTATCCTTTATAAAAAAAATATACATGTTATAAAACATTGACTTATAATAAAATAATATAAATAATAGTTGATAAAGTACAACCAAGAATGTTCTTGTCAAAAAACTCTAATACCCTGCAATTCATGGAATGAATTATTTCTCACGATTCACACTATTTTTTTTAATAATTACTAAAAAATATAAAAATTGATAAAAATTATAATTTTATTGTTTTTCTGTTATTAATATATTGTAAAATATGCAATTACCTCATGATATTCATCTCTGTTAAAATCCAAAAACATCTTTAACTGCTCATGGGAAATGCCTTTAGGAAATTTCTCATACATTTTTCAAGAGCTTAGAGATGTGTCATTAAATTCATGTCATAATATACATTTAAAATATTACCATTTTTTCCAAAAAAATTTAGAGACCATGGGCATGAAATAGAGTCAGGGGAATCAAAATGAGAAAAAATATATAAAAAATAACACTTTATAAGTATATTAATTATTTTACTTGTGTATTTTAAATTATTTATCAATGAATATTAAATTAATATTACCTTTTCTTGGTTATCAAAGACCTCATTTTTTTCAGGTTGTGGGAATATGCCTCCAATATTCATAATTAACATGAAAACCCATTGTATCACAAGTAAGCTACCCAAGAATCTGTCCATGGTTTCCAACAGTATCATTGGTAGGCACCCAAAACTCATCCAATTGAATGATAATATTTAAGACTTTCAGGTACTATACATCTGTTGTATCCATATTTATATGTCTTCTATTATTATGTTTATCTATTTTATAAATGAATCCAACAATTAATAAAATATATAGTTTTTTATACAATGACATAAATACTAGTAATGTGAACTCCCCAATATCCCCTAGATGGAGGGATAACAATTTCTCCATCGACAAAGGTGAATCAGATGGTGGGATACCAATAACATCTAAGGAAAATGTTGACTCACAAAAGTATCTGGTATAGTTAAATCACTTATATCCACTGAAGTTGATGGTAGTGGTGGTGTTCTCTGATATGTTGATTAACTAGGCCCATAAAAAAATCCTCAGCATTCTTGTAATTCAAATGGTTCATAATATATTAAATGTATAAAAATGATAAAGTGATATATTTTTATAAAAATTGAAAAAATAGAACAATGTATATATGTATGAAACACTTATATATGATAAATGTTAATATTGATTCATTATCAATTTATAAATTCAATTATATTCATCTTTGTAACGACCTGAGTTTTTTATTCCAGTTGAAAACACCTTCGGATTTTAATTTTTCAACTAGTAGCGATGCTAATTTTTGTTTGGTTGATCGGAACTCAATTTTGAGAGTTTCATTGGCCTTAAATTGTTTTTTTTTTGGTTGTTTTGGAGGATAAGATAGTGCCTCAAGTGTTTAGAAAGGTTTCAGGAGTGTCGAAGGCCCAAAGGCCTAGTTCCTGGGAAGCTGTTGCAGGCGCACAGTTTAGTGAAACCGTAAGAGTCAGGTATCATGTCCAAGACCCCTTGTTTTTGGGTTTTCTTCTTTCCCCCTCTCCATATTTCTTCATCCTTGGTCACACACAGTAGTGGGTGAGCCTCTCATCTCCTCCTTCCATTGTATTTGATCCAACTCCTCTATCCGACCTATGTTCATCGATCCATCAGAAGCTATAGTATCACCTTGGTAAGGCTAACCCCACACATACATCTTCTTCTTTGATCCTTCGTCTTACATACCATTATTTCCTTCTGATCCAATTTTATGGTTAAAGAAAAAAACTCATATCTACAGTTATCATCTTCTAATTGGACTTCTATATTGGACATTACTATGTATATGAGTCTAAGGTAGGTGGTTCATACCTTGTTTTGAGTTTTCACAGACTTTTTGGGGTTACAGATTTTTAGAACAATGGTAGGTTTTGAGTGAGACCCTGCTATAGCATATTAAAATTGACTATTAGACCATGTGGTATGTCTTGGGCATGACCTATACCTATTACTCTTGAGAGAGGTCAGGAAAAGGTGGTTTCTCATTGGGATATTTTGGTTGGGGTGCCAAAATGGTTTTAAATGAATTATTTTGATTTAAACTTCTATGTTTAATTTTTTAAAGCTTGATTAAACTTGTTATAGGCATTCAAGACATCTATGATAAATTATGATTATTATTAAGATATGAAATTAAATCATATAAATTAAACTTCTTGTTTAAAATGTGTTATTTAAATTGTATATATGCAATTACTTGAATTGCATGATATGGAACACAAGGGGTCATGATGGGCATGGACCTTGATGTATTGGGATGGAATGGAAATCAGGATTGGGAATCTTGGAAATCACTTTTTGGTAGTGTGACTATCAGGTTGGACAAGGATCAGGATAATTGGATTGCATAGCCATTAGATTTGAGCAAAATGGTCACAGGGGCACTAGGTGCCAGAGGCTTAGGTTCTTATTTTGTGATCTCCACTCACCAGTTATGGACAAAGTACCGATTGAGTCATGTGCACACAGGCTGACTCTATGATGATATGGTTTTGACTACTCATGTGGGTAGAGTCCCATGATATTTGTGACATAGTTATTTATTGTTTGGGGGTTCTTGCTATAGATAGGTGCATGGAAGGTGAGGAGCCTTTGTTTTATAGCGATGAGGTTATCAGGTTTGAGGTTGAGGGTTTCCATGCTTGGGGACATGGGGATAGATATTTATTTGAGTACATACATTGATGCTACTCTGGTTTTCATTTCATGGGCTTAAGTGAGATTTTGAGCAGGGGTCATTGGGACTAGGACACTATTATTTGGTCTTGACTTTGGGATGTTAGTACTATGAGACACGAGGTGTCAGAAGGCACATGGTTCTGGAATATCTGATTGAGGTGGAACCTAAGGGTTCACTGGGACATTGTGACTACATGGATACCTTGGTCCATGGGGAAAGGACACTCTTTTCATCCGAGATTCTGGCGATGGCCGAAGAAGGTGACACTCCCTGGTGGCTGCTGAGCACCAGTGGAGGTTGTGTTTATTATTGCATCGTATTGTTTACTTTGATTGGAGATGAATATCTTCTTAAACACATATACTAGTTACACACCATTGTGTGGTATCCTACTAAGATTTTTCTCACACCCAACAAGGGCCATTCAGGACATGTGTGGACTTTATGGATTTTCATATTGGTAAAAGATCAGCCTCAGGAGCTAGATCATCGTACTATTTGGCATGGAGATTAGCATGGACATTAAGGTTGTTTCTACTTGGCGTTTTAATTTTGTTTACCTTTCACTCCTGTATTAGAATTCTTATTTGTTATGTAGTTATAATGGTTATCCATGATCACCCTTTCTATATTGAAATGTATGAACTTTTATGGATGCATTCCTTATTTTTTTAGTAGTGTTTACAAGTGGTGTTTGGCATGATTTTCTGTTTACTTTCTGTTGTTGCTTCTGTTTATTTATCACTTCCATTTTTATTATTATTGGATATACTTATGCTATTCAGGTTTGATTCTAGTCTGCTTATTCATTTATTTCTGATGCACATTGTCTTATTATGCTTGTACGAGTATATTATCTATTCCCAAAGGGTATTTCCTCCCCAATATACTTGTTTACACCCTCACTGCTAGTCGTAAGCCTTTTTAATTCAGGGAGGTACGCCTAATTGTAGTGGCACACAGCATGTTAGCACTGTTTGGGTGGTCGGGATGCTACAAATGGTATCTAAGGTGTTTCTTTTACCTATTTTCTTTATATTAATATTTGGGATTATGGTAGACAGATGATAGATTGTGGTTAGAACTAGATTTCAAACTAATACTTGGGTGCCTGAAGCCCCGTGTATGAGGGATGTATTGAGTTACCTTGGGTGGGTTATGTTGTTTTGTTTTTTTCTCAGATTACAATTTATATGATTTTAACCTTGGTTGTCCACTTGGTTTGTGATGATTATTGATTGTGATATGTGACCCTTGACCTAGTTTGGTAAGGGAGAATTGGAACTTGTCCCAGTGAGGCAAGGTGTGTTTTCTTGGCTTCGATAGGCACATTTTAGGGTATTTTAATTTCATATATGCATGTATGCCTTGTGAAGTGATACTTCTAAGTGAATAAAATCAAATTCCATGAGTAAATGGGAAATTCTATTCTTTAAATGCTTTTGAAATGTGAACTATGATATTACATGATTTATATATATGTGATATTTCATGTGGCATGAGTAATGGTACCGACTCTTATTAGAGAAGGCATGTATTATGGATAAAGTGATTTTGATCACTATAATTGGGTGAGTAGGTCATCGATTTGTGGCAACCTAGTTGTCGGTATGGGCATGGATCATGGATTTTATGATACATGGATCTAATGAGGGTGGGTAAGGAGGCTATGAGGCCGGGATACCGTGGGGAATGGTTGTGATGGGGGAGAGTAAGGGTAGTTGTTATACGCTGCCTTTTTACTACTTTCCCTATCTGAATTATATATTGTTATATATATGTGGCTTGTCTTACCATTTGATGGTATTCAACGGGTTCCTCTTAAATAGATTGGATGGAGCGTCAGGTGGGTGATGGTATAGTTCCATAGGAGAATGATCAGGTTCATGACCCTTAAGGGTTAGGTAGAACATTAGTCGTAGGTATAGGCTCTATGATGGGATCAGGTTCAGGATCCAGTGTAGGCAGGGTAGCTACCAGGTTTGACAGTGATTGGGTCATGGCTCGATGAGCATCTCCAATCTAGTCCGGTATGTGGTTTGTATGGAATTGATAGAGGTGCTCAGGGAACAGATCCATCTATGGCCTATCTTACTCAGGAGTTCCAGTTGTATCGCCAGCCTCTTTTGTATGGTGAGGGTGGTCCACAGGTGGATGAGAACTAGATAGAGAGCATGCAGATGATTTTCGAGCAGCTTTAGATGCCTCTAGGGGGGAGGGTCTAGTAGGTGACCTATGTTATTAGAGGTCATGCTAATCACCGGTGGAATGTGCAGGTTCATGCTCTTAGACATGAGGGGCCATCCTAGAAGGACTTTGAGGGAAGGTTTTTTAAGAACTTTTTCCCTAAGACGCTAAGGTAAGAGAGAGATCGGGAGTTCTTGAGCCTTCAGTAGGGTGACATATATATCATGGACTATGTAGATACATTCACTGAGTTGTCACACTTTTCACCAGGTATGGTAAGTGATGACATCTCTAGGGTGAGGAACTTTGAAGATGTCTTACGGTATGTCATTCGGGTGAAGGTAAAAATATTTAGGTTGGCCTAGTTCTGAGAGGTGGTGAATCAAGCCCTCATATCCAAGGAAAACCTAATGTAAAGGTCCCATTTGAGTTGGGAGATGACTTCAAGTGATGGTTCAAATGGTATTAAATGAGGTTGGGATGAGTTCCAGTAGTGAAGTTAGGTTATAGAACCAGCTAGACCACCTCGCGGTGGCTCAGCAGTGGTTTACTTTCAGTGTGGGTATCCAAGGCATGTCCGGACTCAATGTGAGCATCCTCCAAAGTAGTGTCGGGCATGTGGGAATGTCATTCATCTCAAGAGGTTCTGTGGGTAGCCTTATTATATTTCTGGTAGATATGGATTGAGGTAGACATGGGATTCAGATATCGGTTCACGATCAGTATTAGGAGAGGGTAGCTGAGGTTCATCTACACGCAGAGGACATGGAAGAGATAATGGGACCCAATATTGGGGTCAATGGCTAGTGGCAGGTATAGAACCATAGGGAGGACAATCTTCAAGAAGCTATGTGTTAGGTTAGGTGCACACCATGGAGCTATCATGGGAAAAGCATACTGGAGATCCCATGATGGTCAGAGTTATTCCATGGGTGTGTCCATAGTTTGTTTTTTGATTTTATTTGGAATGGAATGTTGAGGCATATCTGTTTTGAGTGCATGAGTTTCACATGATGTATATGGATTAACCATATACTAGTTAGTGGGTTGTCACAATCTTAGGTGTGTGATTATATATATATATATGAAGCTCTTGGCATCAATAGCATCGTTGGATGCGTGTTTTGAGGTTCATTGGGAATCAGGGAATCTGAGGGTTATGGGTTACTTGAGGTGCCTTAGGCATCGGGGAATCTAAAGGATACATGTTACATTATATTACTTGGGCATCAGGGCTTTGATAATGTTTTTTTTTTTGATTGAGGTTCGAGGCACCAGGTTGTTTTGAGCATCCATGGGATGTGGGACCTCATTGTACCATGGTTGTCATGGGCTCGAGGTAGGTAGCGATGCGGTGCGAGATGTGATTGTGTGTCAGAAGTGACATGGGAGAACCTGATCAGTTTCAGGGCTAATGATTCATCACAAAAGGACCATGGGTTTGGAAACAGTTTGATGGACCTTTGTGTGATTTGAGCTTTGGGTCAAGATTGATCGGGTTATGAAATTCCTAATGTGGGGAGTCTTCCTTGAGTAATTTTACCTATACCCGTGAGATTGGGGTAGTTTGGGTTTTTGGGATGATATGGGTATGTTTAGTACCATCTCCGTGTTTTTTTTTTGATAGCTCAGGGACGATCTATGTTACGGTGGGGAGATTGTAACGACCTGGATTTTTGATTTGGTTGGAAAACCCCTCCCGATTTGAATTTTCCAACTAGTGGCGATGCTACTTTTTGTTTCATTGATCAGAACTCAATTATTAGAGTTCTTTTGGCCTTAAATGGTGTTTTGGGTTGGTTTGGAGTCTAGGATAGTGCCTTGAGTGTTCAGAAGGGTTTCGGGAGCATCAAATGCCTAATGGAAAGGTTTTTGTAAGCAGCTATAAGTGCACGATTTAGGGAAACCGTGCGAGTTAGGTTGCACATCCTTGTAGATTCATATGCATAATTTTAGAGGGTTTTTGCATGGTTTACACATAGTTTGAAAAACTGTGTGGGGTATTCATGTGATCCTGGGTCCTTAGGTAGTGTCTTCTGCATGGTTTGGAAAACCATGTGGGTAAATCACGTGGAATGTACATGTTTCTATTTTTTAAATATTTCTCTTTATTTTCATTTTCCTATTTCTTTCCCCCTCTACCTCTTTCTTCTTCCTTGGTTATGCACTATAGGGGGTGAGCCTCTCATCTCCTCCTTCCATCATATTTGATCCAACTCCTCCATCTGACCTCTATTCTTCGATTCGTCAGAAGCTATAGGATTGCCTCGGTAAGGCTAACCCCATGCATACCTCTTATTATTTGATCCTTCTGCTAATGGAACGATGTTTTGTTCAAGAAAATTTTAGGGTTAAAGATGCAAAATCGAATCTATGTCAATCATATTATAATTGGACTTTAATTTTGGATGTTCCTATGTCTACGAGTATAAGGTAGGTGGTGTATACCTTGTTTTGAGTTTTTACAGACTTTAGGGGTTGTGGATTTTTAGTGAAACGATGGGTTTTGAGTGAGACCCTACTATATCCTATTAAATTGGATGATAGACCATGTGGGATGTCATGGTCATGCCCTATACCTATTACTCTTGAGTGAGGCTGAGCGAGAAGTCATCTCTCATTGGTATATTTTGGTTGGGGTTCCAAAATGGTTTAAAATGATTTGTTTTGATTTAAACTGTTGTGTTTAAGTTATTGTAGCTTGATTAATCTTGTTAGAGGCATTTAAGACCTCAATGTTAAATCATGATGATTGTTTAGATAGTCAATTAAATCATCTAAATTGAATTTCTTTTTTAAAATGTGTTATTTAAATTTTTTATATGTAATTCCTTGAATTGCATGAGATTGGACCCAAGGGGTCATGATGGGCATGGCCCGTGATGTATTGGGATGGCATGGCCATTAGGATTGGGCATCGTGGATGTCGTTTTGAGGTAGTGTGACTGTCAGGTTGGGCAAGGCTCGAGATACTTGGATGGAATGACCATCGGATTTGAGTGACATGGTCATAGGGGCATGAGGTGCCAGAGATGGTGTGGCTTAGGTTATTATTTGGTGATTTCTGCTCACCTCTGATGTCCAAAGCATTGATTTATTCATGTGCACATAGTTGACTTCATGGTGAGGTGGTGTTGACCACTAGTGTGGGTACAGGCCCCTAATAGTTTCGAATTTGGTATTTATTGTTTGGGGTGCTTTCTCTAGAAAGCCACGTGGAAGGTGAGGAGCCTTCAGTTGATAGTGATGAGGCTATCTGGTTGAGGGATGAGGCTCTCCGTGCTTGAGTCCATGGGACTAGATATTTATTTGGGGATAGACATTTATGTTCCTCCAATTGGCGTTTCATGGGTAGATGCGAGATTTCAAGAAGGGGTCCTTGGGACCGAGACACTATTGTTTGGGCGTGCTTTTGAGACATTGATACTTTGAGGCACGAGGTGTTAGGAGGAACGTGGTGCTAGACTATCTAATTGAGGTGGAACCTAATAGTTCACCGGGATTTTTGTGACTATAGGTTCACCTTGGTCCATGGGAAAAAGACTCTTTTCTTCCAAGATTCTGGTGATGGCTAAAGTAGGTGACACTCCCTGATTGATGCTAAGCACCAGTGGAGGTTGTGTTTATTTTTGAATCATACTATTTACTTTTGGTAGAGATTAATGTCTACTTAAACACATATATTAGGTACACACCATTGGGTGGTATCCTACAGAGATTCATCTCATACCCTACATGGGTCCTTCAGGACGCGTGTAGACTATATGGATTTACGTATAAGTAAAGGATCTGCCTTAGGAGTTGGATCATAGTACTGTTTGGCATGGAGATTATCATGGACCTTGAGGTCGTGCCTAGATAGAGTTTTACTTTTGTTTATATTTTACTCCTATATTAGCATTCTTTTTTTATGCAGCTATAGTTGTTAACCATGAGAGCCCTATGTACATTGACATGTATGACCTTCTATGGATGCATACCTTGTTTGTTTTAGTAGTGTTTACAAGTGGTGTTTGGAATACTATTATATTTACTTTCTGTTGCTAATTATGTTTATTTATCACTTCAATTTTTTATTTTTATTGGATGTGTTTCTACTATGTGGGTCTGGTTTTAGTCTTGTAAGTCATTTATTTCTGTCACATGTTGTCTTATTATGCTTATACCAGTATATTACTTATTTCTAGAGGGTATATCCTCCCCAATATACTTTTTTACACCATCACTTCTAGCTGGTAGCCTTTGGTTTTCGGTGAGGCGCGCCTAAGGCCAGTGGCACTTGGCCTGTTAGCACTGTTTGGGTGGGTTTTCAGGTTGGGGACGCTATGATCTTCATTTTCATCATTGTTATCAATATCCATTAACACAAGTACTTCATTTTTACCCTCTCTTGAAATTTATATTATTTCAATATTGTTAGGAAAAACTACTCAATATTTTTTGGTTGATAAGTTTTATTATCACAAAGTACCAATTGATCCCCATCGCCCATGTCATACAAGTCTTTCTTCTGTAAGTGTACAACAACACTCCAAACTTCATGCATTTCATCATCAATATAATAAAACATATTCACTGGTAAAGCCAAGATAAATGGATCATGATCTGCATGCTCACCAGTATAGATCAAATGAGAGAAGTTAAAAGAAGTAAAATTTAATGAATCTTTCATTACACCCCTAAAAATATTGTCACACTTTGATTTGAATAATACAACAAAAAACAGACCATGATAATTTAATTTTATTATATCGGTGAACTTTCCATAGTATCCCACCTCTGTAAGTGTAAATACACCTCTATTTTGAGTTTTCAAGTCTTAATCATGATAAAATGTTTGAAACCTAAAGCCATGAATATTATACACATTGAATCTCTTAGCCTTCCTTAGAGGTCCTTGATCTAAAAACTTCAATTTATTTTACATATCATCTTGATTATCAATATTAATTATCTAAAAAAGAATATATATATATATATAAGGTGTTACTTTTAAAATAGACAAAATAATTACTCATCTGTAATATAAATTTGAGTATATAGTCACATGATGGGAAAACCATTCGAAAAACTTCTTATTAGTAGCTTTAGTTAATTATTACTCATTTCGAGCTCAACTGATTATTCACCTCTTTGTTTACAATCACAATTCTTCAATAAATGGATCTGTAATAAGATTATTGAGTTGAACATATCCATGTTCTTGTAGAAAATCCAATTCATTCAGTGTAAAATTTGACCACTTTCCAATTGGTCATCTAATAGTTGGAAATATTGATGACTGGTTTTCAGAATAGGAATTAGTGTAGATTTCATCAACACATCCAGCATGATTGAAACTAGTATCAATTCCATAAAATTTCCTAGAACATATGACCAAAAAACCCTTCAGCTATGTAATAAAGAGCCTTCTGGTTGATCATTATTCCTTACATATGATTTCAAATGACCTGAGTACCTAATGAAAAAAATAATAAACATATTAAAAAAATTACACCATGATTTAATAAAATTGAATTCAGTAATGAAAATAATATCAACATGACTCTCAATTGGATACATCCATTGATAGTGTATCGGTTCACCGTGTTTAGATTCCTTAACCAAATGAATAGTAAAATGAATCATGACTTTGAATAATGAAGAGGGAAATGAAATCTCTAAATTGAAAAGTGTCAAAACAATTCTATCATGATGTTTTTCAAGCCCATTTGGATTTAGAGTTTTTCCACAAAGATATCAGAAAAAGTTAAAAAAAACTCAACTAGAACTAAAGATGTTTTTTTAGGTAATATGTTACATAAGGTCAATGAAAACAACTACTCCATTAGAATATGTGAGTCATGAATTTTCAATCCATTTAACTTTCGATATCTTAAGTCAGCGCATATTGAAATGTTACTTGAATATCCATCTGACACTTTTACATTATTTAAAGTTAAAAGGAATATGTCTTTCTCATGATTTTCATTATAAAAATAGCCAAAGGATACTTTCCCTTCTCATTTCCCTCAAACCATACTTTATATTCATTGATTCCAAATCCTTATGAGAATTAAGGTGATCCTTCGATTTACCCTACTCATTAAACAATGCAAAAATTAAATTTTTACAAACATTATTCTCAAAATACATAACATTAAGATTATGATATATCAAATTTAACTCCCAATAAGGGAGTTTGAAAATTATTCTCATTTTCTTCCACTATTTTCTTCTAGGTTCTTTAGGTTATATACCTTGTACCCTTTTACCACCTTCTTTAAACTGAATACATTTTCCAAATTCTAAAGTGACATTCATTAATTGTCCTGAGATTTATGAACCAGATAATAAATTTTGTGGCTTTCTCAATTCAATATCTCTGTTGAATTGTGTCTTGTTAAACCTAAATTTATAAGAAACATTTGGAAATCAATGATTACACATAAAACACCATTTTTTATTATAAGGTAATCGTTGAGGTTCAAAATCAAAATTAAAAACTGTAAAAGATAAACTCATATGTGTGTTTCAACTGGATAATTTTTCTAGTCTAGGAAAGTCACTAATTATACACATTAAAGAAGCATGAATTTTGAAAGGTTTTTTCATTAAATAATCATATGTTTTCACACCATCATCCTATAATTATCACAATTCTTTGATTAGAGGTTGAAGGTATACATCAATGTTGTTTCCATGCATTTTCTTTCCAGGTATAATCATAAAAATAATGAAATAAATCTTCTTCATACACAGTCACGGTGGTAGATTATAGGGGATCCAAACAATAGGAAAAATGCTATAATTAGTACTTAAAAAATACCAAAAGAGATAAAACCGTCAGAATCCAATCCCTAATGTATACTTTGAGGATCCAGAGATATATATATATATATATAATGAATAAAACACCTTCTATGATATTGAATCTTTTGGATGTATCATCAATCCATCATTTTTACTATCTTGAGCATGCCTCTTCAAGTCGTATGTAGTCATAGACATAATGAATAATCTTTGAATGCATGGTTTCATAGAAAAGTAATAGAATACCTTTATAATAGTTTTCTTCTTTTGTTTCTTCATGGGGTTACATTGATTTGTACTCTCATTATAGCTCATTGACTTCCATCTCCTTGTATAAAATATTATGCATTCTTCTTTAGCACACTCTTCTCCCTAGTAAAACATGAAATTATTAGGGAATTAATGTATCTTTATATAATCAAGTTCAAGTTTTTTGATGATTTTCTTCATATCATATAATGATATAGGGATCTTAGCTTCGCAAAATGCATCCTGAAGCAACTCTAAAATCATGGGAACTTCTTTTTCAGTAATTCCATAGTGACACTTGATATGATACAACTTAACTAGATGATACAACTTCAAATACTTGGCACACATTTCATACAATTCATGTTATTTGTCTTCAACTAATTCATAAAACTCATTTTTTTGTCACTGAAGTTCTTAGAAGGATTAACCTGCTCATGATCAACTGAAGGTTCTATTGATCTATTAAAATCTTGGACATTGTATCTTGTAAAGTCGAATATGCCATTGATCAAATTTTAAACTGAATTCTCCACTGGTGAGTCACTTTGGGTTTTGTTGAATAGATTGTCATTGTTTTAACATTCCATAACATTTTGATTCACCATGCCAAATCCAACATACATATCGAGAAAGAAACAATATTAATATCAAATGCTCATATGCTTCATTTCTATTCAACCATCACTTGAATTTACAATCAGGACACAAACATTTTATTTTACCATCCATTGATGGGTTTGCAATTGCATAATCTAAAAATTATTTCAAACTCTTTCCATGCTGATATGTGTTTCGAGGTAAATTAATCCAACTTGTATCCATAGGAATTGGATTGTAACTATTCTCCCTCTATATTTAGATATTCGGATATAAATTTTTAATCAAACCAGTAGAATCAAAATTAAACATCACCCAACTTCGGCCTTGGCCCGGGTAGAGTTTTGATTCGACATAACACAAATTCAACATAAAAATGATTCGATCGAACATGAAAAACATAAACAACATAAATTAATAAATATTACCCCTAAAAATAATATGGTTAGATGTCATGGAATAAGTTCACTGAGCCAATGAGAGAGGGCAACGAATAGCATGGAGGTCGGGGAGATGAGGCCAGTGAAGTGTGACTCACAGGCGAACTGGGGTATGGGTAATCAAGTCGAGATAGAGGTAGTCGGATGATGGGGTTGTGGGTAGAAGGGGGTTAGGGTTATTTCCATTGTCAGGGGTCACAGTCATTGCGAAAGGGGAAGATGGGTCCCTATCGAGGAGTCGGGGATCGTTGCAAGGTCATCGTCGGGAAGCAGGGGGTCAGGGTCACGGGGATAGGGGGGTCGTCGTCGGGCGGCAGGGGGTCGGGATCATGGGGATTAGAGGTGGGGTGGGAGGGATGGTCATCACACTACGGGAAAAAACTGCTTTTTGCGACGGGTTATTTGCGACAGGAATAAATCCCGCCGAAAATAGTCCGTCGAAGAGGTTATTTGCGACGGGAGAATCAACCCGTTGCAAAAAATTACATGTAGTTTGTGCGCCAAACCGCGTGGAAGGGTATTTGCGACCGAGAGGCACCTCCCATCACAAATACCGGGAGACAGTAAATACTATTTGCGACGGGGAATTCCCCGTTGCAAATAGTGCGTCCGCCGGAGGCTATTTGCGACGGGACCCGTCGCAAATACCCGGCGGTGGTAAATACTATTTGCGATGGGATGTTGTCCCATCACAAATAGTATGTCGGCAGGTCACTTTTTGTGACGAGACCCGTCGCAAATAACCTTTTAACCGCCGACAGTAATTAATGCGGCCGAAAGTATTTGAGACGGGACCCGTCGCAAAAAGTACTATTTGTGATGGGATTATCGTTGCAAATATTTTCGTCGTAACTAATCTAACCTATATATACCCCCCCATCCGTTTTTTCCTTCCCCTTAATTCTTACTTTTTCTCTTTCTCTAAACTCTAATTTTAGAGTGAAAATTTTTCAGAATTAGTTTTTTTTTACAAAGAAGTTGTGAAGCCGTCTACAATTATAAGAGATCAAGTTGAAATGTATTTATGTTTTATTTAATTTAGTATTTATTTCATTTTTTTATATTAATTTTAATTATTGTTAATTAGTTGTAATTAAGTTAGATTTAAATTGTTTTGTCATTAGTATTTATTTGTAATAATAAATTGAAATTATTAGTACTAATTCTTAGTAATTAGTAATAATTAATAATTATTAACAATAATTAGTAATGTATATAAATAATTAGTGGTAATTAGTAATTAGTAGCTGTAATTTGCAGTAATTAATAGTAATTAACGCTAATTAGTAATAATTAGGAAAAATAGTAATAATTAGGAAAAAGGAGTGATAAAGATTTACAATTAGTAATAAATACTAATAATTAGAAATAAATACTAATAATTAGTAATAAATAATAATAATTAGTAATAATTAATAATAATTAGTAATAATTAATAATAATTAATAATAAATAGTAATAAATAATAATAATTAGTAATAATTAGTTATAAATAATCGTAAATAGTAATAAATAATAATAAATAGTAATTATTAGTAATAATTATTAATAATTAGTAATAAATAGTAACAAATAGAAAAATTAGTAATAATTAGTAATAAATAGTAATAAATACTAATAATTAGTAATAAATAGTAATAAATAGTGACAAATGGTTATATTTAGTAATAAATAGTAATAATTAGTAATGAATAGTAATAAATAGTAATAAATGGTAATAAATAGTAATGAATCATAATAATTTGTAATAATTAGTAATAATTAGTTATAATTAGCCATAATTAGTAATAATTAGCAATAATTAGTAATAATTAGCAATAATTAGTAATAATTAGCAATAATTAGTAATAATTAGGAATAATTAGTAATAATTAGTAATAATTAGTAATAATTAGTAATAAATAGTAATAATTAGTAATAATTGGGTATAAATAGTAATAAATAGTAACAAAGAGTAATAAATAGTAATAATTAGCAATAATTAGCAATAATTAGCAATAATTAGCAATAATTAGCAATACTTAGTAATAATTAGTAATAATTAGCATTAATTAGCAATAATTAGCAATAATTAGCAATAATTAGCAATAATTAGGAATCATTAGGAATAAATAGAAATAATTAGAAGTAAATAGCAATAAATAGTAATAAATAGCAATAAATAGCAATAAATAGTAATAAATAGCAATAAATAGCAATAAATAGAAATAATTAGAAATAAATAGCAATAAATTGCAATAAATAGCAATAAATCACAATAATTAGCAATAATTAGCAATAATTAGCAGTAATTAGTAATAATTAGAAATAATTAGCAATAATTAGCAATAATTAGAAATAGTTAACAATAATTAGCAATAATTAGAAATAATTAGCAATAATTAGTAATAATTAGAAATAATTAACAATAATTATCAATAATTATCAATAATTAGCAATAATTAGAAATAATTAGCAATAATTATCAATAATTAGGAATAATTTGGAATAATTTGGAATAATTTGGAATAATTAGGAATAATTAAGAATAATTAGGGATAATTAAGAATAACTAGTAATAATTGGTAATAATTAATAAAAATTAGTAATAATTTTGAATAATTAGGAATATTTAGGAATATTTAGAAATAATTAGGAATAATTAGGAATAATTAGGAATAATTAAGAGCAATTAGGAATAATTAGGAATAATTAGTAATAATTAGGAATAAAATCAATTGTAATAAATAGTAATAAATTGGCACAATTTCCAGTGGATTGGAGGCACTCCTTTTTCTCGATGACTCTTCTCCTTTTAACTCTCACCGACTCAAAAAATTATGAAAAATATGTTTCTACATATGCATATCCAATCTCGTATACACGAGTTTGAATATGCATTCGTAGGATGAAATTTTTTATAATTTTTTCAGGTTGTGACAGTTGCTAGAAGATGATTCATCGACAAAAAGGGGGCTCTTTTTTTCAATGGCTAATTTACTTACATATTTCTCACACAGAAATCACAATGAAGAATCTACTATGAGGTATGCAATTACATTCTCATATGCACTAGGATTAATATGCATACCTCCAAGAAGATTCTTCATTGTGGTTTTAGTGTTAGAAAGCTGCAAGTAAATGAGCCTTCGGACAAAAGAGTAGTCATCAATTCACTGGAAATTGTATTGCCCATAATTAATGGTAATTATTAAGACGTAGTTGTAATTATTTATCATATTTGTTTGTATAGTGTTTTTCTAATTCCCAATTATTCAAAAATAGTAATGATTTTATATTTTGTAGAAAAATATGGAACAAAGAAGTCGACAACAATCATTATTAGTTGATCAGGCTTGGATAAATATGCACAGAAATATAAACGGTTCTGGTTTAAATCCTATATATATTGAGGTTTTTGAAGCTTTATTATCATTTTCACCATCAAAACAATAATTTATTTCATAAGTCACAATTAAGTGTCCTTATAAAAAATGTGCTCTGAGAACGTTTGACACATTTGACAAGGTTGGGGGACATCTCTTGTGTTTTGGTTCTCAACCAGATTATGTTTTTTGGTATCAACATGTTGAACACAGTTCCAAAGAATATACTAATAACTTGATTCCAGATCAATCACGGTTTCCAAATTTAGTACATGATGTTGTAGGTCCATCTATTAAATAAACTGAAACTCATGATGATATTGATTTAACTCCTGAGTTGGCACCATCCGAATTTTATGAGTTGTTGAGGTCTGCTGAGGATGCATTATATCATGGTTTCAAGATAAGAAAATTAGAATCAGTTGAAAAATTTATGGTTATTAAATTAGATAATGCAATTCCAAACACCTGTTTTGATCGGATATTTTCTTTGGTTAAAACACTGTTACTTAAAAGAAAATGTGTTGCCTACAAATTACTATGACAATAAGAGACTAGTTCGTAATTTGGGCCTTAGTTATCATAATATTCATGCATGTGCAAATGATTGCATTTTATATTCTGGTAAAAATGAGTCTTTGGATAGTTGTCCCACATGTGGACAATCGAGGTATAAAGAATCTCAACCGGAGAAGTCTAGATCGATTCCTGTAAAAGAGTTTAGATATTTTCCGCTTACACCCAGGTTGCAACATTTATTTGTTGAGCAAGTGTTGTTTTCAACAATACATAATGTTTTTATTTAAAGGGTGAGTTTTGTTGAGAACAATACTCTATCTCTTTATGACAATTTTGATGCTCACAAATACCCTTAATTATTTTCTAATGATTTTATTTTTAAGAATATTGCAGGAATTTATTATTCATTATATTTTATTTTATTTCTAGATGAAATATTTAAATTCTTGAACAAAGAGAATTAATTTCTATGGTATTCCCATTTAGCGCGTTTTAGAAACACTATTCATGCTCTACATATTCGGGATCTTCTTTAGCGTGTTCTGGAAACACTATTCATGCCCTACGTGGAGAAACGTAGCGTAAGGATGAAAAGAAGTGTATACTTTATGAGATAAGAGAAAAGTGTGGTTAATCAACCATACGTTATGGAAAAAGTATGGAAGAGGAACCCTATGTTAGGAAGTAACCCTACATTTGGGATATTAGAAAAGTATGGAAGTAGAACCATACGTAAGTGTTAAACGTTACATTTGTTTCTAAAAAGTATGGTTCATCAACCTTACATTTGTAAACAACCATACGTTTTTGGAAAAGTATGGATTAAGTAAAAGTATGGATCTTTTATCATTCGTTTGAAAGTTGAAGAGAAAAGTATGGATGACCAACCCTACATTTATGATCAACCTTACGTTTGAAGAAAGTGACATGAACCCTACGTTTGTGATTGACCATACTTTTTCAACCCTAAGTTTGAAGGAAACATCATCAACCTTATGTTTGTGATCTACGTTACGTTCAGAGGATGTATATTGTACAACTCAACCTTACGTTTGGCGTCAGAGAATTTAAAGTCGATATTATTATGCAATGGTCAGCAAGCTGATTATTAGGCTGATTTCAAGTTGTATTTAAAGCCGATTTTAAAGTGCAACTTTGACTAATTCAAAGTTGTTTTATCAATGGTTTAAAGATCAAATTAAAAGGAGCTTTTATGCCGAGTCTTCAGGGAAGTTACGACTACTATGTAAATTCAAATATTTGTATATCGCGAGTTAAAAGGAGAATTTTGTGGATCTAAATTTTCAAAAGAAGTTCTTATCGTTATTATATATATATATGTGCTTTTTTGAACAGCGATATGTGATCTCTTGATCATTCTGAGAAAAGAGAAAGAAAAACATAGACTATCAAAACATAGAGATCTGATGATTAAAGAAGAATGAAAAATCTCTGTTTATTGAAGAAGAAAAATCACGATAGAAGATTCATTCATTCTGCATTAAAGATCATTTTTCAATCTGATACTGTTGAAGTTGTGAATTATATTTCTATATCTACTGCAACGAGATCGACTCAGAACAAATATTTTGTGAAGATCATTATTTCTGAAGGTGACGATCTATCTTCTGTAAATTGCATGTTGTTGCAATTGTGAAGAACATCTGGAAAGTATTTTCAGAATACAAAAATCGTTATTTTCTATTCTTGAGTGATCAGCTTCTTATACTAAGGTGTGTAGGTTCTGTGAGTGAACCAGAAGGCTTTGTTTTTCCTTAGATTGTAAAGGTGTCAACTGCCTGTACTCAGTTATTGAAAGGTCTATTGAAATGAGGATCAGATAGTGAAAATCACCAATCTTGTGAAGTAGAGTGTTGGTGGAGTGGACTAGGGGCTTTCTGTTCCCCGAACCACTATACATCGTGTGTCTCTGCACTTCATATTTCTGCTGCATTAATTCATCTGATTAAAGTAAAAGGGCAGAACACAATCTCGCGAATATTTCTAAAAAGACACAATTCACCCCCCTCTTGTGTATATTTGGTATAATCTGATCTAACAATTGGTATCAGAGGTCGAACTTTCTGATAAATCCTTAACAAGCTAAAAGTGATTATGCCCAGAGCAAGATGATTGATACAAGAGAGGGAATTTCTATGGTCAGAGCACCATACTTCTATGGAGAAAACTATGGATGCTGGAAGTTTTGAATGATTATCTATCTGAAAAACCATAGATACAGAGTATATTCTAGGATTCTGACTCCATATGAAATACCAGAAAAACCTGAAACATGGAGTGCAGCTACTGAAGTAGAATATGATATGAACTCAAAAGAAATGAATGGAATTATATGTGGTCTAAGAACTGATGAATTTAACAAAGTTTCTCAATTCCCAACAGCATATGAAATGTGGCAAACTATTGTTGTTTCTTATGAAGGAACGAACAATATTAGAAAAATGAGATATGCAACTACTAAGCTTAAATTTGATACTTTCAGAATGTTTGAAGGTGAAAGTATTACTCAAATGAATGGAAGATTGACATATATTTTCAATAACATAACCGCTTTAGGAGATCCCATTAAACAAGCTAATCAAGCTCTAAAAGTACTAAGGGTACTGCCTACAAAATGGAATGGAATCTCTGCTGCAATCAGACAGTCAACACCTGTCAAAGAATTAAACATGAGAGAACTGATTGGAATACTAATGATGTATTAAGTTGAGATGGAAGATGAATCAAATGAACATAAAGTTCTTATCAAAAGATATGACACTTCCTTAAATGTGTCATCACAGAGAATAAACAGAAAGATGAAGAAAATTGTAAAAGAGAAATCAGAAAGTTCTGATTTATCAAATTCTGATGTTGAACTGGCTCAGCTAGCCAGAAGATTCCCTAAATTCTATAGAAAGAAGAAGGGATTTAGAAAATCCTTCAAAAAGGATGATAAGGAAGTCAGATGTTATGAATGCAAGAAAATGGGGCATATCAGACCTGACTGTCCTCAGCTAAAAGAAGAAAAGATAAAGAAATTCTTCAAAAGAAATGATTATGAGCATAAGGACAAGAAAGACATGAAATATATATGGAGTGTATCTGAAGACTCCAGTATCACTTCTGAATCATACTCAGAGAAGGAAAAAGTAAATATGAAATCCAACATGTGTTTTATGGAAGAAATGGATGAGGTACAATCTTACTACTTTTCTGACTCTAGTTCTGAATCTAGTTACTCTAATAAAAAACTTGAAGCCTACTGCAATATTCTTGAAGAAAAATATGATTCTCTATTTAAGAAGAATAAGTCTTTAAAAAACATTTATAAGGTTGTTTTTGATGAAATAGATACAATGCCGAAACAATATAAGGAGTTAACTGAAAAGTTTGACTCAGTTAACACTAACAATACAGATTATGAATCAAGGATAAAATCACTTCAAACTGAAGTGGAAACTTATAAAAATGAAACCCTTGTTTTTACTAAAGGAGAAAATATTTTAAATGAAATTATTGGGAAAATTTCATTAAAAATGAAATATTTTGAATTGGAAGTAAAGGTGAAAAACCCAAGCTGTTCAAGAACTATTTTATTCCAAGTTCAAAAAGACTAGATTGTAATTACTCTAGAATAAGGGGACATATTTCTAAAAACTATTTCTTAAGACAACCCCAAACAAGTGGTATTAAGAATGATTTTGTATAAAATGATTTATTTGACTCTTGTGAAATTTAAAAAAACAAAGAAAGTATGGATTCCCAGATCTCTCCTGGCTAACACCCCTGGACCCAATAGAATATGGGCACCAAAGCAAATTTTTGTAAATTCCTTTGTAGGGAGCAGGTCACAAAAGAAAAAGGGAAATATGGTATATGGATAGTAGCTGCTCAAGGCATATGAGTGGAAACTCATCTAATTTCTCTACACTCACTCAAAAATATGGTGGACTTTTCACTTTTGGTGACAATTCCAAAGGGAAAATCATTGGTATTGGAATAGTTGGAAATCCAGAAGTTGTCTCAATCAATAAAGTACTTTATGTATAAGGATTAAAACACAATATGATAAGTATCTCTCAACTATGTGATGATGGTTATGATGTTGATTTTTCTAACAATTGCTAATCTGTTTTCAAAAATAAACTGCTTAAATTTAGAGCACCTAGAACTGACAATGTGTATACCCTGGATTTAAATTCCTTGTGTAAACAACAAGTAAACTGCTTAACTGATAAAGTAAATGAATCTTGGATCTAGCATAGGTGACTTGGACATTTTAATGTATATGTTTTACATAAATTATCTAAGAAATTTTTATTTTATGATCTGCCTAGTCTCAGATTTGAAAGTGACAGATTCTTTGATGCATGTCAACTTGGAAAGCAACACAAATCATCCTTCAAATCTGGTAACAGAATTGCTACATCTAAACCTCTAGAACTTATCAATATGGATTTGTTTGGACATTAAAGAGTAGAAATCTTGGCTGGTAAATTTTATGTATATGTTTTAGTTGATGACTTTTCTATATTTACATGGATTTTCTTTTTGTAGTTGTATTTGGCTTGGATTTGTGGGTTCTTTTTGATCTGTCTGTGCGACGGTGATGGTTTCCCCTTGATGTTTCCATGATCTGGTAGTGAATTTCTACATATTCGTCTCTGATAATTTGTTCACCTTGATGTTGATGGATGTTGGGTGATGGCTTTCTGTGCAACCATTGGTGATTTGATGAAATAGGTGATGTTGTTTTGTTTGATGTTTTTGAGCTGCGGTGGCGACGTATGATGGTTATCGTCAGCAATGTATTTTTTTTAGTGTGTCTGATTTTCTTTGGTTTAGTTGTGGATCTCCCGGATTAGGTTCTGGCGACGTTGTTCGTGGTCTGTTGGTGGATTTTTTCATTGGTGTTGGGTGATTCTGGGTATTCCCCTTTGGATGTGCTTAAGCTGGTAGTGATATGGTTATTGGATGGATCTGCGGTGAATGATGGCGATGAAAACAATGAAGATGGAGTTGACGAGGTACTCTACTAGAGGTTCATGGGAATGGTGATGAGGTATTTGACAGTTTTATTTGGAATTGAATGAGCATTTTTTTGAATTTTATGGTTTCCCGCTTTCCTTAAAGAAGATTTTTGAAAATGGAAAAAAATGGTTTGGAGTCAAAGCTTTTACTTTATTTGAAAGTTTTTGTAAAACTGTTCAAAATGAAAAAGGTTTTAAAATAATTTCATTAAGAAGTGATCATGGTAGAGAATTTGAGAATCAAGAATTTAATTCCTTCTGCTCAAATATGGGTATTAAACACACCTTCTCTGCACCAAGAACACCTCAACAAAATGGAATTGTTGAAAGAAGAAATAGGACTATTCAGGAAATGGATAGGACTATGCTAAATGAATACAGTCTTCCTATATATTTTTGGGCATAAGCTGTAAGAACAGCCTGCTATATAATGAATAGAGTTTTAATTAGACCTCTTTTGAAAAAGACACCCTATGAACTTTGGAATAACAGAAAACCTAAAGTAAATTACTTTAAAGTTTTTGGATGTAAAGCTTACATATTGAACACCAAGGACAATCATGGTAAGTTCGATCCAAAATCTGATGAAGGCATTTTCTTAGGATATTCAACTACCTCCAAAGCTTATAGAATTTATAATAAGAATTCAAGGATTGTTGAAGAATCAGTTCATGTGAAATTTGATGAATCTGATCCCTTTGAGAAAAGGACATATCAAATGGATGAATCTGACTCTAATAATAACATGAGACTTGAGAACTTGAAAAATGATTTTGAAATAGATATAAAAGAAATTCAGTCCATTTCATAAGAACATGATACTGAAGAACCTATGAGTGTGCTTCATATGCAAACTAGAACTCTAAAGAATCACCTTTTAGAAACTATCATAGGTGACTTAGACACAGGAATAAAAACTAGAAGAAATATAGGGAATCTTGTAGAATTATCTACCTTTCTATCCCAATTAGAACCCAAGTCTATAGAAGAAGCTTTAGATGATTAAAGGTGGATGATAGCAATGCAAGAAGAATTAAACCAGTTTAAAATAAATGAAGTCTGGGAATTATTTGAAAGACCACAGAATTATCCAGTGCTAGGAACCAAATGGGTATTTCGAAATAAGAAAGATGATCAAGGAATAATAACTAGAAATAAATCTAGACTTGTAGCTAAAGGATATAATTAGGAAGAAGATATAGATTATGATGAGACCTTTGCACCTGTAGCTAGATTAGAATCCATTAGAATCCTTTTAGCCTATTCATCTCATGTGAACTTTAAATTATTTCAGATGGATGTTAAGACTTCCTTTTTAAATGGTTATTTAATGGAGGAATTTTATGTTGAGAAACCTCCTGATTTGAAAATTATCAAAAACCATATTCTGTTTTTAAACTCACTAAAGCTCTTTATAGCCTTAAACAAGCACCTAGAACTTGTTATGAAAGATTAATCTCTTTTCTATTGAAAAATGATTTTACTATTGGAATGGCAGATCCAACACTTTTTAAGAAAACTGTAAATTCTAATATTTTATTGGTTCAAATTTATGTTGATGATGTAATTTTTGGATCAACTAATAAATCCCTTTGTCATTATTTTTCAAAGTTAGTGCAAAAAGAATTTAAAATGAGAATTATGGGAGAATTAAATTTCTTTTTAGGTCTTAAAATTTATCAAAAATGTTTTAGAAATGTTTTGAATCAAAGAAAATACATTACTGATTTATTAAAGACATTTGGAATTGAAAACAGCAATACATATACAAATCTATGTGTACTAATATAAAACTTGATTTGGATGAAACTGGAAAATCAGTTGACAAAAAGTTATATAGAGGTATGATTGGTAGTTTATTATATCTTACTGCAAGCAGGCCAGATATAATGTATTCAGTGTGTCTTTGTGCCAGATTTCAATCAAATCCTAAAGAATCTCATTTAACTACTGTTAAACGAATTTTTAGATACTTAAAAGGAACTGTTTTTCAATCTATTCTTTATCCCAAAACTTCTGATTTTAATTTAATTTCATATTCAGATGTAGACTTTAGGAGTTGTAGATTATATAGGAAAATCACTTTAGGAACTTGTCACTTTTTAGGGAAATCCTTAGTGTCGTGGTCATGTAAGAAACAACATTCAGTTGCCCTATCAACAGCTGAGGTAGAATATGTTCCTGCTGGCAGTTGTTGTGCTCAAGTGTTGTGGATGAAAAACACTCTTATGGACTTTGGAATAAATTTTAATAATACGCCTATTTTATGTGATAATACTAGTGCAATAAATATTTCAAAAAAATCCTATTAATCATTCTATAACTAAGCATATTGATATCAGACATCATTTTCTAAGAGATCATGTTCTTAAAAAGGATATATCTTTAGAATTTTAAGTACTGAAATTCAATTAGCTGATATTTTTACTAAACTACTTCCCACTACAAGGTTTGATTTTATTAAGGGGGTCTAGATTTATTTAATTTTAAATAAAGTTTTATTTTACTATGTTGTTTCTCTATTTTAATAGTGTTTAAAATAATATAGTTATTTGTTTTTGAAACAGAATAAGTTTTTTTTTCTCTTCTTTTCCCCACGTAATTGATTTTATTTATATTTAAAATCTATTTAATGATTAATAAAAACATGGGAATCAAGGCTGTCAAAAAACTTTCGACTTCTAAACTGGTTCATTTCTACCAAAACCTTTTGAACTTGCAAAACTGCACCACTGCTCGTCAAACCCTAATCTTCGAACCACTGAAACCCTAACCTTCAAACCTTCAGAGATTCTCGCAGAAATGGAAAAGATAAAGAGATTTGATGAGGCCGAAACCAGCAATGACAAGAAACAACATTCAGATGGAAGGAAAATCTTACAGGGAAAGGTGATTGATATCGACTGGCTATTTCAGACGGACTTGTTGTTAAAACAAGAATTGTCGTTTCAGAATCTCAAATAGACTTTCAATAGTGAGAATATAGAGTTTTTTGTATGAAGAATATTTACGATATTTCTTTAAGTCTGTGCAATTCAGTCTGGGAGACAATGAGGACACTATGCTGGCTAATATAGAGGATAGGGATTTTTCGATCTCTTCAGTTGAAATTGGTCAGATTTTGAACTGCCCTCATGAGGGAGTCTTTCATTTTGATTTGAAAAATATAGGAGATTTTGTGCATAAATCTGAGGACATTATGTCTTTTCTTTTTGTTTCTAATTCTATAAAGAAGATGTTCATAAAGGATATGGAGCCAGATCAAAAAATCCTTGTGAAATTTGTACAAACAGGGATAGCACCAAGAATGTCAGATATGGAAAAGATATTGTATCCTAACATGTACATAAGGTATCATCTACTTAGTGATATAAAATTAAATTTTCCTATGTACATGGTGAGGTACCTGCGTTAATACTGTCATAGTGAAGCCATAATGAACTTCTACCCTTTTGGTAGATTTATTTCCAAACTGTTGTTCAAAAAGGATATGGTGACTCTGGTGGATGCCAGAGTAAGATTTCATCACAATAATGTTTTCAATGCTGGAACATTAAGAAAAATTGGCTATTTCTGGAGCACCTTAAAAGGGAAACTTTTTTCAGTAGGAGCTGAGGAAGAAACAGAGAGTGCTCAGCTAAGTCCAAAGAGGGACCGGTTGAATCGAGGGTCAGCACTGCTGCAAGAAGAATCAAATTTGAAATGGAAGATACTGAGGAAGAAATAAGTCAGGAGGGACTTTATTCTCAGAGAAAAATAACTATTAATGAGGAACTTGTTTCCCCTGTACTGACAACAAGAGATTTACTCTCTTACATTTTTGTAAGAGAAGATGCTGCAGAAAAAGCAATAGAAGCTATTATTGAGAGGTCAGAACTAGTGGAAGGACCTCATATTCAATCTGGAATTCAAGAAGAAGTTGAATGAGAGACTCAAGAACATGTTGTAGATGATGTTGAAGTTACACTTCAACAGGAACAAGAGGCAGAGCCTGGTGAAGAAATGGCCAGACCTCAAGGAATCTCAAAAGATATTCTTTTAGAAACCCCAATGGAAGAACAAATTGCTGATGTTCGTGATGAGCATGATTCTAAAGCTCAAACTGAAGTAATTCATGAGGATTTTTCTATGGAAGAGTCTGCAAAAGACTCTGAGGAAAAATTTGTGGATCAACCAGCTCAGGAGAAGGAAAAAAGAAAAATCTGATGCAGATTCACTACCTTTAGTACTGCTGCATCACACTGGAACTTAGAATGAAAATCAAGCATAGGGTGCCTCTGATTCAGGGAATAAAGAAGTTGAAGAGATTTACAAAAAGTTGTCTCAATTGTAATTTGAAAATGTTACTCTAAGAAGAGCCATAGAATCAGAACAGTTGAAATTTCAGAGACTTAAGGATAGTACAGTTTCAAGGCAAGAAGTTGAAATTTTTAAGAAGGATATGTTGAATTTTGTTCCAAAATTAAAGTCTGAAATGGTTGTGAAGTCAGATTTATCAGATCTCAAATTATTTATGGAGACACAATTTTCATCTATTGGAACTAGTGATGCTAGTGGGTCAGGTACTTCACCTGATTTACTCAGAAAGTTTCAAGCTATCACAGCTGCCATGAGCAATATGAGTGACAAATTGCATGATCTTCAATGAAACAGTGGTCCTTTATCAGTCTTGTTAGACAATCAGAAATTTTTGGTCGATCAGTTGACATCCAGTGAACCATCTATAAGACTTGTGTTAAATCAGTTCACAAAAAAGATGTCTTTGTTTATGGAAACGGAAGAAAGAATTCATGAGTTTTTCAGATTAAACCTCATAGAAGATATTCATACGACTCAATAAACTAGGGATCTTAATATTAGTCTTGGTGATGGAATGATGAAAAGGTTGAGGGAGCAGTTGACAGAAATCAAGTCTACAGTTCAGAGGAGATAGACCCTACCTAAACCCTAACTAAACCTTGATTCCTGTATTTATCATATTTTTACTTTTTAAGAAAATTTGTTTCATTATATTTATTTGTTTTACTGTCCTTGTTTCGATATGCCAATAATCCAGATTTAATTATTGACAAACAGTTAATTATAGAACTTACTTATGTTCAGTGCTATATTAATCTGTGTTATATTCCATATTTTGTCATTCTTTTTAATATCACAAAAAGGGGGAGAAATTTGGATAAACACAACATTTTTGTTTCTTTCATTTTATTGGGGGGAAATTGAAATGGATAAATTAAAGATAGAAATTAATTTAAATATAATATTGTATTTATCTTTTCAAAATTCAAAACTATATTAATTTTTGTAAGTTAATTTCATTAATTATTTTAGGGGTTTTGTGATCATCAAAAAGGGGGAGATTGTTGAGAAAGTGTTGTTTTCAACAATACATAATGTTTTTATTTAAAGGGTATTTTTGTTGAGAATAATACTCTATCTCTTTATGAAAATTTTGATGCTCACAAATACCCTTAATTATTTTATAATGATTTTATTTTTAAGAATATTGTAAGAAGTTTATTATTCATTATATTTTATTTTATTTACGGACGAAATATTCAAATTCTTGAACAATAAGAATTAATTTCTAAGGTATTTGCATTTAGCGCATTCTGGAAACACTGTTCATGCTCTACATATTTGGGGTCTACTTTAGCATGTTCTGGAAACACTGTTCATGCCCTACATGGAGAAATGTAGTGTAAGGATGAAAAAGCAATGTATAATTTATGAGATAAGAGAAAGGTATGGTTAATAAACCATACGTTATCGACAAAGTATAGAAGAGGAACCCTACGTTAGGAAGGAACCCTACGTTTGGGATATTAGAAAATTATGGAAGGAGAACCATACGTAAGTGTTAAACGTTACGTTTGTTTCTCAAAAGTATGGTTCTTCAACCTTACTTTTGTAAACACCCATATGTTCTTGGAAAAGTATGTATCAAGTAAAAGTATGGATCTTTTATCATTAATTTGAAAGTTGAAGAGAAAAGTATGGATGACCAACCCTACGTTTATGATCAACCTTACGTTTGAAGAAAGTGACACGAACCCTACATTTGTGATCAACCATACGTTGTCAAACCTACATTTTAAGTCTACTTTATCAACCTTACATTTATTATCTACATTATATTCAAAGGATGCATACTTTACAACTCAGCCTTACGTTTGGCATCGGAGAATTTAAAGTCGATATTATTATGCAACGGTCAGCAAGCTGATTATTAGGCTGATTTCAAGCCGGGTTTAAAGCCGATTTTAAAGTGCGAATTTGACCGATTCAAAGCTATTTTATCAATGGTATAAAGATCGAATTAAAAGTATATTTTTATGATGAGTCTTCAGGGAAGTTACGTCTACTATGTAAATTCAAATATTTGAATATCACGAGTCAAACGGTGACTTTTGTGGATCTAAATTTTCAGAATATGTGCTTATCGTTTATATATATATATATATATATGTGTTCTTTTTTGAATATTGATATGTGATCTCTCGGTCATTCTAAGAAAAGAGAAAGAAAAACATAGACTATCAAAACATACAGATCTGCTGATTAAAGAAGAACGACAAAGCTCTGTTTATTGAAGAAGAAAAATCACGATAGAAGATTCATTCGTTCTATATCGAAGATCATTTGTGAATCTGCTACTGCTGAAGTTGTGAATTATATTTCTATATCTACTGCAATGAGATTGACTCAGAACGAATATTTTGCGAAGATCATTATTTCTGAAGGTGACGATCTATCTACTGTCAATTACATGATGTTGCAATTGTGAAGAATATCTGGAAAGTATTTTCAGAATACAAAAAACATTATTTTCTATTCTTGAGTGACCGGATTCTCGTACTAAGATGTGTAGGTTCTGTGAGTGAACTAGAAGGCTTTATTTTTCCTTAGATTGTAAAGGTGTCAATTGCCTGTACTCAGTTGTTGAAAGGTCTGTTGAAATGAGGACCAGATAGTGAAAATCACCAAGCTCGTGAAGTAGAGCGTTGGTGGAGTGGATTTGGGGTTTTTTGTTCCCCGAACCACTATACATCGTGTGTATCTGCACTTCACATTTCTGTTGCATTAATTCTTCTGATTAAAGTAAAAGGGCAGAACACAATCTCACGAAGATTTCTGAAAAGACACAATTTACCCCCCTCTTGTGTATATTTGGTATAATCCGATCCAACATTATTTATGTCTCAGAACACAATGTCAATGATGTCATGCAACAAAACCAAGATTTCAAACGGTAAAAGCTTGAATCATGATGGTGATTCATGGAAACATTTTGACTGAATGCATCCGTATTTTACTTTAGAATTTCAGAACGTGCGATTGTGTCTTTTTACTGACGGTTTCGGTCTGTTTGGTTCTTATGGTAGTCAGTATTCATGTTGGTCTGTCTTTATAACTCCATACAATTTACCTACATGGATGTTGATAAAGGATCTCAATATCTTTTTGAACTTATTAATCTCAGGACATCCGAAAAAAATATTGATTCTTATTTGAAACCATTGATTGATGAGTTAAATTAGTTGTGGAGTAATGGTGTTAGTACATATGATGTTACTACGAAACAAAATTTCATATTAAAGGCTGCATTAATTTTGAAAATTAGTGACTTCCCGATATATGGCATGTTATTTTGCTGGAGTACACATGGTCCAAAATCATGTCCTTTCTGTATGAAATAAAACAAATCATTTATGCTCGTCAATGGGAAAAACCTTTCTATTTTGACTGTCATTGTGGATTTCTTCCAACCGATCATCCTTTTCGAAGGAACAAATATCATTTAAGAAAAGGCACAATTGAAAGGGATGAACCTCCAAAAATGATCTTAGGTACAAATTTAAAATCAGTTGTATTTTCATTATCTCCCATCACATTTAGACCAATAGTAAACCAATAGAAAATTCATGGATTTGGGAAAGAACATAATTAGATAAAATAGATAATTTTTTGGGATCTCCCATATTGGTCTGATTTGTTGGTCCAACACATGTTGGATGTCATGCATATTGAGAAAAACTATTTTTATAATTTATTTCACATTGTTTTGGATACACCAGGTAAGACCAAAGATAATGTAAAGGCACGATTAGTTCTTGCCCAAATTTGTAGATGATTGGAACTTGAACTGTTTCAAAATGTCAGATCACAGAGGTTAATGAAGCCAAAATCATCTGATACACTATCCAAAGAGAGTCGCTTATTATTTTTTAGTGGATTACAGATTTGAGACTTCCATATGGATATGCTTCCAATTTTGGTAGATGTGTTAAGAATGGTCATATTACCAAATTAAAAAGTCATGATTGTCATGTTATAATGAAAAGATTTATAACGATTGGATTCAGTGGTTTTTTGAATTATATGATTTGGGATTCAATAACAGACATATCATATTTTTTTCGAGACATTTTTGCAGCGACAACAGACTATAATGCACTAAGAAAACTGGAAGAAGATGTTGTTATAATTATATGTAAAATGGAAAAACCTTCCTGTCGTCTTTCTTTGACTAAATGAAACATCTGCTATTACATTTTCCACATGAAGCTAAATATGGAGGTCCAATACAATTTTGATGGATGTACCCATTCGAGAGATGCATGCAGAAATTGATGAAAAAAGTACATAACAAAGCATCAGTTAAAGGCTCAATTGTTGAAGCTTATTTACAAGAGGAAATTTCTTTTTTCTACTCTCATTATTTTGAATATGAATATCCCTCAAAACACAACCGCATGGGATGGAATGAGGGGAATGTTGATGATGAAATGGAAAATCAATTATCAGTTCTTAATAAGCCATAGCCTGGCTTCGGTGGAGTTCATGAACGATGGATTTTAGATGATGAACATCACAGAGCTCATACATATGTTCTGCTCAACTGTGAAGAAATGACATCAATTGTATTGTGAGTGCTTCTATCACTTATTCTATAATTTATGTTACAGTAAGTAAACTTATTTTATTTCTAGGTTATATGATAATCATATCAAGAAACAGCTTCCACAAATTACAGCAGCTTCTCTTAAAGAACACCAAAAAAAATTCAATTATTTCAAAAACTTGTAACATATATTATTGATGGTTTAACATATCAATTCAATTTATTATTTATTATATTTATAATTGTTTTACAAATTTTCAAGTTTCTCAACACGATGATAAAATTGATAAGCGACTGTATATATTGAGTAACCCACCATCCAAATTGGTTAAATCTTATAATGAATATATGGTGAATGGTTTTGATTTCATACACGTGCATATGAGAAATCAAAAAAACAATGAACAATGGAGTTTTCTTGAGAGGATCACATCATAGAAAAACTGAAGTTGACTTTTATGGCATGCTGGATGAAATTATTAAACTGTGTTATATAGGAAAAAATTACATAATGATGTTTAAATGTCGGTGGTGGGATACTGAGAGAGACTTGTGTGTTCATCTAATTCATGGAATCGTTGATATTAAATATAAAAGCCTTCTTGTAGTAAATGAACCATTTTTACTAGCTCAAGAGGCACATCAAATATATTACGCAAAGTACTGTGCTACTTCAAGAGACCTGAGTGATTGGTGGAGCATAGGAAAAATGAAATCTCGGGAAAATCAGTTTACTCAAAGTGAATGTGGTTTCACTGAAGTACAAGGAATTGAAATTTTTCAAAAGACTACTCAAAATCCATCTTTTCACAAAGAGACATGAATATCAATAATGACACCTCGCAATTAATGGTCGATGGTGATGATGATGTTAATGATGTTACAAATAAATTTGAAATGGCAAGAGATGAAGAAACTGAAACTCATATGGATATTGATGATGCCGAGGATGAATATGAAGACATTGATATCATTAGATATGAAGATGGTGATGAAGGTGAACATTGACACAGTTAAATGCTGGTTATAATCATAACTAATATGTATCTATATGTAATATCTATTTTCAACTATCTGCTGACAACAATCATTTTGTATTTCAGATGGACCCTAATCTACTTCGTGAGTTATAGGAGGCTGAGCTACCTTTTGATGAAGAGGATTTGGGATCATCTGACCCTCAACCTACTGGCGGTTTAGGGGGTACGCGGAGGGGGCGTGATCTTGCATGACTGATGATTCATGACCCTATCCTCGAGCAACGTTCATGTCTTGGCTTTGATCCACGCACGCGGAGGTATGGCAACCTGTGTATTTTAGTTAGCTTTCATTAATTTATTTATATACTAATTGTTTGATTCTTTTTCACAGTTTTACACATGTTGATGTTGGATAGGGGAGCGCTATCTTGCGCAATTATTTTTCCCAACCATATATCACATAGGAACAAATTCTCGTTGATTTGCAGGTCGAAATGTTCAATCATTAGCTAGTACGTAAATAAATAATGTTTATTTTGAAATTTATTTCATTAATAACTTGATATTATAAATTATTTGTAGGGTTTATGGTATCTCATCGATAATAGCATGTGTGACGTTATCCACACGAAATGAGATGTGTCTATGAGTTAGCGTTTCCGTCAGTTTTTTCACGATTTGAGAAGAACGGCCATTAAGAAAGCAGAAGTGACAGTATTTGATGAGTCATATAGAGCCCACCAACCAGAGTACATTTCATCTCACGTTTGGGATGGATTATGTTCACACTGGTTGAGTGGTGGATTTCAGAGGTGATCTTTATTGGGCTGACAGAACTGGGGGAGACAAGAGGTGACACATCGAGCTGGTAGTCGTATATTTAGTATGCATAGAGGGCATCTGGAAAGTATCTTTTTTTAATATTTTATATAATATTAAATATAAACAGTTTATTTTATATTCATATAGGCAGTCGAGCATCTCGATATTATAGAGTACAACGTTTATCGGAAGATGTACAGTGATCATGCCACTGGAGAGATTAGAGGTGATCGCTAGCGTCAGATTGTGGTCAGTATTATTTCTTTTTCAGTTTGAAAATTAACTGCATGTAATATATTCACTATTTTTATTTCAAATTTGAACTGAAGGAGTCATATGAGACCACGACCTCTCAGACACAGGTTGAGAGTCAGGCCGAGACAGCTGATCAGACTAGTGGCCACCATTTCGATGAGGCGGCATAGATGCAGGCGACCCAGTATGCCTTCAAGAAGGGCTGAGTAGTTGGTATCAGTTCTCATTTGACTCATGAGATTTATTATGGTACTGTTGTGATATTGACGTCTAGCTCGAGATGAGTTCGTGGAGAGGCGTCATCTTCTGCCTCACAGTATCAGGAGCAGTTGTGAGCTCGGACTGAGCTTATATAGAGTTTGCAGAAGCAGCATGAAGATATGCGTCAGCAGCAACGACAATAGTACGAGAAGAATATGTGTTGATGGCAGCAACAACAACAGCAGCACGAGGAGGAGATGTGTCAATGACAGCAGCAGCAACACGAGCAGATGAAGTACATGTGCCGTCTAACTCGTAGTTTAGGGATGAAGTTTCCTCCACCATCTCCTCCAGCTCCTCCACCTCCTCCAGAAGACTATTAGCCCTAGTGATTTTTTTGTAATGTTAAAAACATTTGAATTCAATATTTCTTGTAATATGAACTATTTACTGTTTTTGTTGTTTATATTGGTGCAAATATTGCATAATTTATTTTTTTTATTTTTAATATTTTTAATATTTTATTATTTTATTATTTATTATTAGTATTATATTTTTTAATGTTTGTTTATTTTATTAATAATAATAATAATAATAATATTTTATGATTTTTTAATATTTTTTTTGAATATTGAGAATTTTAATATTTTTTAATATTTTTATTATTTTAATAATATTAATAATATTTTTTCATTAATCATAATTTTATTAAATATATATATTTTTTTTTCTGTATTTACGACGGGACCTTTTGCGACGGGGTCCCGTCGCAAATAGTTTATATATATATATATATATATTAAAAAGTTATCTGCCACGGTAAAAGGACCCGTCACAAATACTTTTTTACGATGGGCCCGTCACAAAAGGTTTAAGTATATATAACATATGTAAACGAAGAACTATTTGCGACAGGACAACGGGTCCGTCACAAATACTTTTTGCGACGGGGTTGTCACAACAAGTTTTTATATATATAATGTATATAATCAGAGATCTATTTGCAACGGTGTGCTTTTTTGTCGAAAATACTATGTTTTGCGACGGGCTCATATTGCAAATACATCAAATTCTAGTAGTGTCATCCGGGAGCAGGGGGTCGAGGCCAAGAGGATCAGAGGAGGGGGGTCAGGGCCAAGGGAAACAGGTGGGGTGGGGTTGAATTAGGGTATATTTTAAAGATTTATCAGCAGTTTAAACAAAACCACCGCTAAATATATATATAAAATATAGCAGCATTTTAATATAACCATCGTTATATTATAAATTATATTTAATACGATTTGTTTAGCATCATTTATTAGAATAGCTGCAGATACCATTTTTTTTTGTAATGAGGTCATGTGTGATTCCTTCACACACTAAAGGGTTAAGGGTGATTCCTTCCTACACTCTAGGGTTAAGGTCGATACCTTCTTGCACCACTTGTAACAATTGTTAATATTAATGGGAAATTTGTTCCTCGATGGGAACCGAACATAGTAAGGAGTAGATTCCCACATTTGGGTCAAACTTGTAAAAATATTGTGTCTTGTGCTCTATTAGCATTGATGTTATTAATTACTATCGAATTGCTAATTAATAATATTAATTACTAATTAATTAATTTTTATTATTAATTAATAATTAATTAATATTATTAGAAACAAGTTAATTATTGTTAAATTATTATTTATTAACTATCTAATTAATTACTAGTTAATAATCATTATTAGAAACTAGTTAGTTATTGTCAAATTATTATGAAATTATTATTAATTCACAAACAAATCATTGCTAATTATTAATATTATTGTTTATTAATTGATTATGAATTATTTATAATATGTTTTTCATAATAATATGTTATTAATCTCATATTGGAAATCCAATGACACTTTTCCTTATAAAAGTGATCATTGGATGAGGGTTTTAATTATATTTTCAAATTATTCTGAAAGAAGTAGATATAATAAAATCATTGTTATATATATAACAAAACAAAACAAAAATAAAAATATTGAAACTAAAAAAATAAGTTGTTTTTAGTGTGGAAAGAAGGCATTATGCCATCAGCCTTTCAAACACTTTGAAAAAAAAAACCCATACACATTTCTAGTATTTTTTCCAAAAAAAACCCATATAAAAAACTCTATAAATGTGTTAAGAGCCCATAAACAAATCCATGCATCTTAACTGAGCCAAATGCTTGAAATAACGAAAAAATGAGTAAAAGTTTAAGTTGGAATAATTGGATAAAAACATATCTACACTGATTCACCGTGGGAGGGTGATGCATGATAAAATCTCTGTGTGTCTTTCAACGACGCTTGTTGTGACGGCGGTTGGGACCCGATGGGGGGATGAGCGTTCCTTTGGGCAGGGACTGAAAAAGGCAGGCAACAGGTGCTGGTGCCTCTGCCTTGGAAGCTTCAGGGCCTCCACCGAGGCCATGGCCACCATCAATGCCGAGTGCCAAAAACAGGAACCAAAGCAACAGAGCCAGGCGCACCACTCTCATCTCACCCATATCCAACGATCCACCTCTTTCCGAGTTATCTTTTAGAGGAAGTGATGCACAATACAATCTATGGGCCTCCATATATATATTTCATCTCAAAATATAGTCAACAATCCTATATAGGGCTAGCAAATATATTCAATTCTTGTTTTCGTATATTTCATCTAAAAAAAATAGTCAACAGCTCTATATGGGGCTACAAAAAATATTCAATTCTCGTTTGCGTTGTATATACCGAATTTCTTTAGACTTCGCCCCTTCCCTTTCCCACTACTGAGTAATTCTAAACCCTAGTCAAAAGCAACAACCTAACACGACAACTATAATGTCTAAAAATCTCCAAAAACATTAAATTATAGCAAGGTTATGCTACGATGGACAAACAAAAAAAAACCATAATGGGTTAATTTGTTTATCCTTTTTAGATCAAGGTTGATTAATTTTTTTTAAGAAAATGGAAAAAAAAAACCATAAATTGCCTTTTTATTTCATATTTATTTATCCCACCATCCATGCATATGTCATGCATAAATTCCGCATAATTAACCAATCCAACAACTTTTAATGAAGTGAGTAAACAAAATTTAATATACTATATACAAATAAATACATATAAATAAGTATACATAAATAATAAAAGATGAGGTCGAAGGCCCATATTATTCCAAGAAAAGAGCTACATTGCAAAGAAAAGCATGCAACATACTATGGAAGAATGTACTCGTCGAGACTCAACTCGAGACCTTGCCGATACCCCCATGGTCAACTATCACTGAGCTTCACCCTCGGGGCAAGTATACGTAAATAATATTATTAAACAATAATAGTGATATATAGTAAAAAAAATAAAAAAACCAATAATACGAAACAAATAAAAACACTTCGACTGATGATGCCTTTAACAACACTAGAAAATGGCTCTTTCATCACAAAAAAAACTCACAATCTAAACGTCATTAAAAGTGTGCACCCTTTATCCACGCTTTTTGTTAGCGATAATAAAGGTCATATCAACTGTTGCAGAACTGTGGCCCTGCAGCAACCATGCCACAACAACAAACCCAGTTAGAATACATAAACTAGAATAAAAATATGCAAAAAATAGATTGGAATACAAGTATTACATTGCACCACCATTTCTATTCAAAATTGACATACAAAATATTTACATTGATATGATATTTATAATAAAAAAATTACAACCCATATACATATTAAAAACTCTTATAGCAGACTGTTTTCAACAATCGTCCTTTATACAAAAGCTTGTCTCTACAAAAAAAACCCAATGTTTATTTTAGTAACAATAAATAAAAAAAATTAATTTTAATGTTATATATTTCACATCAGATAAATTATATTGAAAATTACTATATATATTAATGATATTTTCTGTTATATAATTAATTATATTATTAAAATGAGACTTTTATATTGAAAACGCACATTTCAAGTCATACCAACCACATCGTCTGTCGGATTGATGTACATTCGATACTTACACGTCACAAGTTAATTATATGGATTGTTGTCCTAAAGTTGAAAAATAGATTGATCTAATTTACTCAATTTTGGACATGTGATGCACATTTTAAAATTAATTGACGCTTATATATTGAAAACACACACATCAAGTCATAACAATCACATCGTGTGTCGTATTGACGTGCGGTCGATTCATGCACATCACAAATGAATTAATTATCGTTTTCCAAAAGATAGATAACAATATGAGCTCGTTTGCTATGTTTTGAGTATGTGTAACGTCCCGAACCGAATAACTACTAAAATCAGTAGCCAGACTGGCCGCCACATGACCTCAAGCGTGCATCTCCATACACAAGAGGTTGCTGACTGGCAGCGAGGGTCTAAAGATGATACAGTGGAGAGACTATACCTTTGTGATCAGAGTAACAGTATATCAGATGTAAATAAACAAACAACAGCGAAAGCAGTAATAAGAAATGACAAGAGCAATGGAAGATAAAGATAATAACTAAATAAAGATTTCCACAGTAAATAATATACATCCATGCATGCATGTCCATGTGATGCGACAAAATCCAAAGTAAGAAACATACAATAGGAAGATATGATATGATACATGAATAAATAAAATAATCAAAAACCTTGAGGGTGATCTCCACGGGCATCTTAAGTACTAGCTCAGTCATGTGCTCTTAAGCTCCTCTGTATAATGCACAACACAAACAATAATCCAAGACCTGCGAACATGAGGTCTGCTTGGGTACCCCGGTGCAATAGCACCCTGAGCAGGGTGTGAGATATACTCAGTAGGCTACCACCAACAGTGTCTAATTCATAATCTAGTCTATGATTATAAATTACACAGTGTACAGGTATAATGAATAAAAAGAAGGTAAATAAATAAATAAACGTAAAAAGTCGGGCTCAGGTTCCTCAAGGACACCTGATTGACCATACCTGCTTCAACATAAGCCACAAAGTCTTTGACTAAGGTGAACCTATACAAATAGGATATAAAGTAATAACAAGTCATCATACTAAGCAGAAATAAGGGACCAGGCCCGGGCATGTGATTTAGCTTGGCGGATGTGTCCTTCAATTTAATTAATTATCATTTTTCATTAAATTAAAAGTGAAATATCTTATAATCAATTAAACAACATCTTGGGTCTATCCATGGATAACCTTATAAAGGAACCCAAGAATCGCACCAGGATCATAACAATTTTCCAAGCAGAAGGAGTTCATCCATGGCGATCCATAAATGAAATCCCAAGTATCACTCTCAGTAATAAATAAAACATACCCCCTCCAAAGCATGTCCATGATATCTCATAAAGAGGTCCGAGTATCCCTCGTGGCATGGTGTAACCTTCTTACCATCGAGCTCGTCCATGGGTTCTCCCCTAGTAACCACTATCGCTCTTATAGAGGTAAGTATCTCACACTGTGAGCCCGTCTAAGATATAACATGTTTCACTCCCAATGTTTAAAATCTCCACAACCTATGAGTCCGTCCTTGGAATTCTGTAAAAAGGTACCTGAATATCGCTCAATGTGAAAAAAACACATTCCTTCACTTTAAATTTAATACTGAAGAGGACAGGTGTAAAGCTATGCCCTTTTACTAATCAAGTGGATTCGACGAGGGCCACACCCATTTACTATTTCAATTTTAAGTCTAAAAAGGATAATAAAGGTGATATACTAATCATGCCATATCTCATTATAAAACACTAGAAAAGGGCATTTCCGATAAACACATCATTTAATTCATTAAGCGGTCCATTCCATTATTAAATAATTTCAAGCATTTTTAAATATACTAAGGATGGGTGGTCTGCCCATGGAAGATAACACCATACGAGCAATTGTATGAAAAAGTTCATGCTAACATGCATGCCATACAAAGTCATCAATTTGGTTCCATAATAATTAAACCTTAACCACTTAGGAGGTGGTCTGGTCACTAAGGGGAAACATAGGTAAATGTCACCACCCATCACATTTTATTTTAACAACACATATACATTTTAGAAGACAACACACCTTATCAAAGGGTTTTATTTGTAGAGAAATTAATTAATTAATGCATTTTAAAACCAAACCCTTAGGGGTCGTTCAATCATGAAGTTCATGACAATCAATAATGATGATTTAATATACAAGGGCTATAAATTCATGGGCGTAGGTTCAATAAATTAAACATCACATTTAAGAGGCGTCACATGGAAATACCGACACACGACATAATGACGGAATTTTTAGATGGAAATTCATTAAGAGAACAGTTATAGACCACCTAACTCATGCTTAGGATAGCCTACACATCCAATATTGATGCTTTATTTTGTCTAATTCGAGAGAAGATGAAGAAAAATACATTCACCCTGAAAATGTGGTGAATTAGCTTTAATGAATATTGCGTAAGTGGTGAGAAGAGAAACAAAGAAAAAATGAAGGATGAGTCATAGACTCATCGAGAGCTATCCAATTCACTTGACGACACTCAAATCAAAGGCCGTATGAGGGAGACATCCTCATACACATAGGAGAAGTGGAGGAGTTCCATGGGAGAGGTGTTGCGTGTGGGTGAGAGGAGAAATAAGGGTGGAAGAATGAAATAAGGTTGGAGGGTCAAAATGTTAATTTTCATACCCTTTAACGAGGTTCATGATTTGTACGCATAGTTTTCCAAACCATGCACCAACCGTGCAAGTGCCACTAGCAAGGAAGGGGGGTTGCAAGGTTTATGCGCATAGTTTGGGAAATCATGTGCAAACTGTGTGTTCCCCCTAGGCCCAAGGCCTATATAAGGCCACACTAATGTGCATATCCTCTTATATGGTTAGACCAAATTGTGCGATACCTCAATCTCCACTAGATAGTCTACACAGTTTCACCTGGTGGGCCTCATGATTTCAGACAAACGGTGTGCCCCCACTAGTCCTCCCAGACTTGACTTTTTAGGGCCCGATGCCCCCTGAAACTTGATAGAACACCCGAGTTAGCTCTTGGGCCTAAACAAATTCCATAAAAAACACCTTCAATTATTACAAATATCATATTTATATTTCAAAAATTGTTTTATAGAGTGGCCCTTCCACCAAATGATAAAATTAAAATTCATTTTGAATTTCATATGGTCCAAAAATACGAGATGCTACAATATCCCCACCTTATAACTTATCAACCCCAATAATCCTTGTGGAAAAAATGGAAAAAACACCCGACCTACTTGGTTTGTGAATCTTCACTAAAAATAGACATGTTTCATTTCCAATGCCCAACGCACCTCTAAGAACTACTTAAAGCATACAACACATGATTCGTCGAAAACTTGAGTCAACACTTGGTTTCATATCTAATCATCAAAATGGTGCTTACCCAATCCTTTAAAAATAAGGACATGATCACATTTTCATCTCCTTAATTACCCAGCCTATGGTGCTCTCCACCACAGTTTCTAGCATTTAAAGGCCAAACCCAAGCTGCGGGACATCCCACTAATGGATTTGCCTATTTAAGTGTGCCTGTAGTGTTCTAACGATGCTCACAACATGAGCCTCTCAACTTGTGAAGCCTGATTACATATGGGGACTTAGTAGGGTCCTCATTTTCTCATAATGGTCGAATTTTGATTGACTATTCTTAAAATGGTTCCTATGAGCTTTCCTTTAAGGGATCTTCTTCTTTCTATATCAAACTAGTCTTAATCTGATGGGTTTTTTAGAATGGTTCCTCAACAAACAGATCTCTAAATATAATAGAAAACAAGTCAATCCACTTTTGTATGACTATTGACAAAAACACTCATCTTAGATGGGCATCGTATGATAAATCAAGACACAACACCTCCTCCCATGGAATCTTGCATTTACATTGAACACATCCCCCGAAGATAGTTCCAGAATTACAGTGAGTCTCATGTCCAAACATTCTCTTTAAGCTTTCATGCCCCGACAGGAACATGGGTGTATACCCAATCTGACACACATGGATCCTCACCCTCAAAAACAAATCATCCAAGCCTAGAAGGGAACCGGGGTAACCTTGGAATAATCAAATATAGACGAAGGAGCTCATCCAAGGTATTCTACACTACAAAATTTATGAGTGAGATGTCAGTACATAGCCAAACTTCGACATACCAAGAACCCTGACTAAGCCTAACAACAGTCCAAAAAATAACTAGTTGGTGTACGTGAGTTCGTCCAAGGTTTTCCTACTCAGGAACCCAGGTATCACTCAGGATTATCCATGCATTGATAACAACCACGCTTCTAGAATGTGACTCTTATTGAGTCTATTTACCAAGTCCAATGATAATTAATTCTATGCGGAGTATAAATAATTCTCTCTCAGTGTATTTGGGGAGATATCAAGATAGGGGAAAAGACCATATCTAAGATAGGATCACACGAAGTTGATTTCAAGAATTACCAAAAAGACTAGAGAAAATTTTGTTGTATCTGAGATGAAGTGCTTGATGTGGTTTCAAATAAACCATGTCAAACTGTATACAAATATTTCATTGGAACCTCTCAGGACATCCTCCCATGGAAGATTTTGGCTTCACCTACTGATGCATCATTATTAACTATCATGATTCTCTCACTTCTAAGGCATTACATGATTTCTCAAGAATAACCACCAAAGTAAAACCCTGACCAACAATATTACTTAAGGGTTGTTTACAAATCCAACCATTCATCATCATGCTTCCCTTGTAGGCACTGACTTGTTACATGACTAACCGGCTTTAATAAATTCAAAACAACACTGATAATTTCCAAATGGACCTCTTGGATGTTCTCCTTCTACTTGGAAGGACAAATTTCACTAGAATTAAAGTGATGTTCCCCACCTTAGGTGTTTCATTATCATCATATTTACTAAAAAAGGGAATCATCCCATGGAACATGCTCCATTGACCACTAAACATGGGTTATGGAAATGGCCAACATACTTTTATAAAGTGAAACTCGAAGGGAAGGAAACTAGCCACTTGAAATTGTGCTAGAATAGATTTAATTTAGATGTATGGAAGACAATCCTCATGAGTTTCATCCACGCATGTCATAGATTCAGGTGTAAAAGCCCAAGAAAACTGACCAAATGTCAAAACACATGATACTCTTTGGAACATCACATGGAGCATCGAAATGAGTCTAATTTTTCTTTAGCATCCAGACCACTCTACTTTAGAGATGACATGAAATTAAAATGAAAAAGCTTATAGATTTAATGATTCCCATCGAACTCACGGTTCACTAAATAATTTAACAAAATGATGGTTATCACATGTATCATGCATACTACCCATAGATTCCACAAGAAAATTATGCCTATTTTGACACCATCCATAGGATTATTGGACCTATGAATCCAGTATCTGGTGGCATATATAAGTGTAGAACCCCAAAAATTTTATGGTCTGTTTCTGTTAAATACATTCTATTCTTAATTGTGTTCCTTTGAAACAACACTAGGTTATTTAGGATATAGTCAAAACCTAGCCATTAAATATAAATTTTCCACTTCTATGTTTTGAATTTCGAAAAATGGTCATCTAGAGTTGTGATCAGTAAGTCATTTGGAGTCTGATAAAACAAACTCAATTTTTGGTTAATAGTAACATACCCTTATGAATAGTAATATGAATAGTAACATGACCCTTATGAATAGTAAATTATATTATTATTTAATTTTCTTATGGAAACAAGATAATGAGATCACAATTAGTTTTTCAACGAGAAATAAAACTAATTGCACTTTAAGATTGTTATTTTTTGAATTAACGATGACTTTATTTAAAAAATAAATAAATAATATTTAGAAAATTATTTTTGAAAAATGGATTTCTCTTTTTAATTCTACACATTGAAAAATAGTTAAGGTGAATTTTGGGAATTTTTCTGAAACAGTTGATTTTCAGTGAATAGTAGAAAATACAGTTTTTAGTTTCGGTGTGTTTATGACATCATTAATGATGAAATAATGATGTCATAAATCTGGTATACTTGTGTATAGTAAAATAATATATGAGGTTTCCCAAGTTTCTTATACCATGGGTAAATACCATGGGAAAGCCCATGGTTTTACAAAAACCACTCATGAGGTGTCCCTTGAAAATTATTAAAATAATCCCTCACTTTTCCTATAAATACCAACTCATCACTTCATTGAATTCATTCCCAATTCTCCATCAACGAAGTTATGGACTTATTACCATCATATTAGTCCTCCCAAGGTTTCATCAAGCCCCCAAGGTCCCAACCTTCATGTTCTAAGGGTTATTCTATAAGGTAAGAAAATTATCAATTTCTTTCTTTTTTCCTTTCAAGTTCTCTTTTATGTGGTTTATCTTTCAAGCTTACATACCATGTTCTTATTATTATTCTTATTCTTAATCTACTCTATATTATGTTTCATTTCTGGATAGGTTACCCTTGTCCCCTCTCTTTTTAATATTTTCTAAAACCATGTTGCGTAGTCGTTAGGCTGCCGAATTTTTGTAAGCGATTTCAAAATTATTCTTTTATTTTGAGTTCTTTATTTATTTATTCTTCATCTATTCTTACCCAAGATGAATGAAATCTCCAGAATCTTTTATATTCTTTATGTTCTCATGTTCATGAGAAATTCATCATAAATCTTCTTTTTTTCCCCACTTGTTCAAGGAATTAAAAACATTGTCCGTGATGTGTCGAATTACCGACATCGTGGAGGATGTGATTTCAATTTGCAATAATTATTTCAAGTATGGTCATGAAACCATTTATATGGTTGAACCAGGTTATAATATATGTGTTATGACTCACCCATGGTTCTATAATTCCTTGGTACTCATGGTTCTAGTTTATAAAACAAAATGAGGTTGTTATTATCAAAGAACCACTAAAACAATATAAACGAACATCATTAATGTTTTAGCTAATGAATCATCATCATGGTATATAACCCAAAATCATTACAAGATCATTTATATCTCCATAATTTTTTTAATAATATGTATTAACAATTCTGGATGTTTAACCATGTTTCAAATGAACTTTTATTCATGGAAACAAGTAACGAACCATGAAAATCATGGGAGAAAATGCTTCCAAAACCTGAAAATTGAACCAATTAAACCCATTGAAAGGGCCATGAATGAACCTAATGAGGTTATAATAAATCAATTAAATGTTTAGGACGTTCTAGAAATATTAATTAATGAAGAAAAATTTTATTATTCAGGTCATTAAAACAAACGAATAACACACTCGAGCATAAGGTAAGGGGTTTCTCATCTCACTTTCATTTCTGTGAGATTTCCATTGTTCACCAATTATTCCTTATATTTGGTATATGTGTGATAAAAAACTATTTTGTTGAATATTTTATTGATAATAAATGATATAATTTCACCACATTGTGATAAATATGTTTATTTATAAAATATTTGGGATTTGATCATTCATTTGAAAATTTGGTGAAAATTCCAGTTTTACCCTTTATAGTGCACTGTAGTATTTCGAAGATAAATATTTTTATATTTATTATTTTAATTTTAAATTTTGTAACAGTTTTCCTAACTTAATTTTCTAAAACTTTCATTCATGACACTAAATCTAAAAAAGACATTTGGATGGTGTAAATGGGACATTAATCCAATGGTGGGCTGGACTCGGCAGAATGGACATGGGTTCTGGATTTGAGACATATCTTCTTCATACGGTCTTGGATCAAGCCCATATTTTGAAAGGGGCTCGGGGATTAATTTTCCCACAAATCATCTTTCTGGAAGGAGAGCTGGTTCACGCGTTTTCGAGGTAAAATGGGCGGTGCAAGTTGTATTAAAATATTTGGCCGATATTTCCCATTCACACTTGAAACCTCTTTAAACCTATCCTCCCCTACACTCTATAAATTGGAGTTTTTATCATTTGGAGGGGTTGGGACGTGCTTTGGGAAGTTTAGGGAAGAGGAGAAGTGGATCCACTCCAATAATCCAACCATTTCAATAAGGGTAGCTCTTGAAGCAAGGATCCCTTCGACGAAGCCTTCTTCTTCTCCTTCATGTTGTAATGATTTTGTTTGTGTAATAAACTTCTTTGTTCTTCTTTTTTTATTCTCTTTTCTTCTATTTTGTTTAAATTTATTCTTCTTTTAATCTTCCTCTTTGGTCTGAAATTATTGAGTAGAAGTGTTATTGGGTTATACCCATTATAAACCTTTGTACATGCAAAACGCTTCTACGATGATTACACCGCCAATAGAAGAGTAGTTCTTTTTAGTAATCGATCAACCTATATACTTCTTCATTTAATTATTTTGAATCATTGAGATAATTTAATTCACTTAATATGATCCATGGATTGTGTTTTTAAATTGTAAGAAACTAAGTAATCAATTGAACAATTAACACAAAAACACGCGAGGTCGAGATTTTGTGTAAATTGTGAGAGTGCGATCTTAATCGGTAATACAAGACCATATGGGATAAATTTGTAGAGTTAAAATATGATCCATAAACAAAATTCATCCTCATTTGCAGAATGGATACGTGCCTTAATTTACCACTGACCATAAGCTAATCTTAGAACATCAATCAAAGCAGGGTGCTACGATTGCGTGTTCCGAAGTTAGCCTAGGGTTAAATTCACATCATCTTCGTGGTAAAGTTAATTCTCATGGGGTTCAGGATTTAACAAATTAAGGGATCATAATTAAGTTACTTTTAATTTAAATGATAATGATTAATAATAAAGTGAAGAGGTAGAGTTAGATCGATTATGCCTTTTAAAATAGATTTCTAAAAAACATCTTCTTGTTGTGTCATTTTAATCAAAATTCATTTCAAAACTAAAAACAAAAAAAATTATACAATATTCTTCCAGAAAACTTCTTCTAGATTCATAAACTATAACAAACCCCAATCCTTTAATGTAGTGTTTTTATTTTATTTTATTTCATTTTTTTAGAATACCTCTAATAAATTGTTAAATTCACTTCCTCCTTTGAGAGACGACCTTGGTCAGCCAATCTGCTACACCTAAGTACCCCAAAATCACACTAATCATTTGAGGGCACCCACGACAGTGCTCTATCAAATTGGCGTCGTTTCCAGGGAGGAAAGTAATTATTTCAACCAATTAGAGGTATTTATTTTATTTTACATTTTATTCTCTTCCTCTCTTCTTTCTTCCTTCTTTACCCAATCTGATTTTTCTTCTTCTTCTTTTATTTTCTTCTACTTATTTTTGGACCATCAACTCAAACTTCTCACTTTTATTTTACTATGGTCCACTTTCTTTATTTTCATTTTTATTTGATTTATGACATGAAATAATCCCGAAGATCTCTTAGATCTTGACCCTGAGATTGAGCGCAGCCTTAGGGAACGAATCAGACATTCTCAATCTACGAGAAGTTTCAATATTCAACCAGTTGGTGAATTCCTCTCTTCTGGAAACATTGAAATTGGAAGCAATTCAAATTCAAAAATAAAAGAGCAACCAATGGATGGAAACAATGGAAATGAACTTAATAGAACCATTTGAGAATTGGCTGCACCTGATATTAACTATCAACCAAATTGTATTGCATACCCAAATCATGAATCAGACTTTGAACTGAAATCTGGGTTAATTCACTTACTTCCAAAGTTTCATGGCCTCTCTGGTGAGGATCTCAATAAACATTTGAATGAATTTAATGTGGTTTGCTCAAACCTTAAACCAAGAAATGTTTCTGAAGATCAAATCAAATTAAGAGCATTCCCATTATCACTTGATGGACCTGCAAAAGACTCGATGTATTATTTACAACCCGAAGATGTAACTTGTTGGAACGATTTGATGTTGGAACCATGGTCTTCTTTGCATGATTTGGAGTGTGGTTTGTGTTTGTTATCAATCATCAATGGAAGCTCGGATCGTGTACCAACAAAGAGATCATACCATTCAAGCAAACAACAGTATTGAAGGTGGCGTCGTTTCCCAGTGTTTGCCAAATTTTTGGGGTCCAAAATCTGGAAATTGGTGAGCATCGCGAAAATAGGATTTCCATGAAGATCATGATTTAATATGGAAAAGGCATGAATTTCGCGGAGAGAAGATGCATGGCTTGGAAATCGCGAAGACCAGAAGAATGGAGGCGGTGAGGCTTCGCGATTACGTCAAAGCTTCGCGAACGGCCGAGTTGAAGAGCTTCGCGGCGAAGGCGCGAAGGAATGTTGGGATTCGCGAAGGGAGCTTCACGGAGCTGTCATGAAGGTATGTTGACGGTGATTCTTCGCGACTACGTCAAGCTCCGCGAATGGAAGATTGTCGTGGAGCTTCGCGATTTGGACAGATTTCTGGAAGAAACTTTGGAGCTTCGTGATTTGAGATGACGTGGCGTTGACTTCGCGTGGAAGGGACAAGGGTCGGTGGAATCGCCTATAAATAGAGGCCGACCCCCTCAAGAGAAGTAGAGAGAATTTCAGAGAAAGTCCTTTGCTCTCGGTTCGCAAAGGTCTCTCACGAAGGCAGCGTGCTTCGCGAAAGAGGAGCTTCGCGGTGGCTATTCTAGCTCCGCGAAAGACGTGCGCCCCGTGTTGGCTCAGTGAGCATCACGAAGAGGCAGGAGCTTCGCGATAGCCAAGCATTGCAAAGGCTGGAGCATCGCGAGAGTGCTTCGCGATTGAGCTTCACGATTGAGCTTCGCGAAATGGCAGGGGCTCTGCGAAGTCTTGTTTGAGCTTTGCAAAATTGGGAGCCTCATGAAGTAGGGTACTTTGCGAAGGCCTTTTCCAAAGGTTGTTTTCCCTGTGAACAAGGGAAAAGGGGTTTTTCCTCAGTGGTTGGAATTTGGATCTTAACAGAGCATTAAACTCCAGACTCTGATGCAAGCAAAGTCTCATACTGAACATGAGACAATTAACTTCATGACTTTCAATTGAAGAGACCTTCACGTCTATAAACTGAGTAGGGATTCACCAACAGCAGTGAGCCAGGGGGAGTCAACGGGAGTGACCCGAGGGATACAGTGATCTATCCCTGAACAATTGTAAAGGCAGTGAGCCTGGGACAGAGTGTCTGTACCCGAACTTGTGTAATCTACAGCTAGTGAAGCATAGTGGATTTTGGTACGACTGACAACCTGTCGGCGTATGCTCCTTGGACGTAGCCCTTAGTGGTGAACCAAGGAAAAAGGGTTGTGTCTTCTCTGTGCTTGTGAATGCTTGCTTTCTAATCTTAATCATCATACAGGTTCAAAAAGTTCCTACCAACGTGGGAACAAGATCCATCACATTAAAAGAAAAAGTGGTCACCCTGATTCACCCCTCCCCTCTCAGGGTGTCTCGGGGTCCTTCAAGTGGTATCAGAGCGTAAAGGTTGCTGGTGTTGAATCTAACCTTCTTCTTCATGGAAAACACGGTCAATGTCAGGGGAGTCCCTCACTTCGATGGAAGCAATTTCCAGATCTGGAAGAACAGAATGAGATCTCATCTAAGATCTCATGGAATGGAAGTTCTTTTTTCTACTATGCAAGGAATACAAGTCACTGATCCAACAGGCCTGGCTATGACTGAAACAGACATGAAACTTCTTGATGCAGATGCTAAAGCACAGAATGCTCTCACTGCAGCCCTTTCTGATCAGATCTACCTGAAAGTGATGAATTGCACCTCAGCAAAATCCATGTGGGATAAAATTTAGAATATTTATGAAGGAGATAGTAAAGTGAAGGAGGCGAAACTACAAGTGCTACCTAATCGGTTTGATGATCTGAAGATGCATCAAGACGAGAATGTAGAATCTTTCTTCAATCGAATTACTGAAGTGGTTGGAGAAATTCGGGGTCTAGGCGAAGAAATCAAATACATTGATATTGTAAAGAAAATATTAAGAAGACTTCCACCTCTATATAATGCGAAGGTGTCAGCCCTTGAGGAAAGAGCTCTTTCCAAACTTTCTCTAGATGATCTACTGAGCAGCTTGGTAGCATATGAAATGAGAGTCAAACCAGAAGATGCTACGACTCGGGTGAGCAAGGAAATGGCATTCAAGGCCATGGATAAATTAAAAATCTCAAAGGATAGTAGCGGTGATGATGATGAAGAGAAAGAAATTCATTCTCTCATTGCAAAGAAGTTCCAGAAGGGGAAAGGGAAATTCAAAGGGAAGTTACCTCTTGCATGTTTCCGTTGTGGAAAAGTTGGGCACATTGCCTCTTAGTGCTTGAAGAATATCAATGATGATGACATTGAAGATGAAAACTTCAAGAAGCCTCAGAGAAGATTCTTTAAAAAGGGAGACTTCAAATCTGGTAAGAAAATGCAAAGGAAGAGTTTTGTCTGTGAAGAGGAAGAAGATGACAATGAATTCTGTGATGAAGAAGAACCATAATTCAAAACTGGGAACCATGCCTCTATTATGGCCAATGTTGAAAAGTCAGAAGATAATGATGGAGAAAAACAACTGAGAACTTGTGTAGATCCTGAGGTGCAACTTAAGGATGCGGTTAGTAAGCTTAAGATTAAATGTAAGAGCTGCAATAAGTGGAAATCAATTGTAGAAGAATCAACTGAATACATTGATCAACATGAAGCAGAAATTGAATGACTGGAAGAATTTGTGAAGGTACAATCTAAAATAATTGAAAGCAATGATGATGTAGTTGATCTGAAGCTGAGAATTGAAGAGCGGGAAAAGGTCATCAATGACCTCACATCCAGACTGGATGAAAAATCCAAGACTACTGAGGGTCTTGAGGAGGAAGTAGTTACTCTAAGGAGTAAACTGGAGACTGAATTAGTTCCAAAAGAATCAAGGAAGAAAATACAGTTCGGAAGATTCTCAGATGCAGAATTACTAGCAAGATCCAAGTGTGGTTCAGATGGGGTTGGAAAAATCTTGAGTGATCAAAGACCCACTGGCATGGGAAAGAGTGGAATTGGCTGTGAGGCTGAGTCATCAACTGCTGGAAGTGAAAAGATCCAAAAGAAAGATAAGATGAAAGTTGAACACGTTGAAATGTTACCTAGAGTGCTGAAAAAGGAACACTCAATCCAAACTAAAAGAAGACCTGAAAATTATCCTCAAACTTTCAAAAATGACAGACAATCTTACTATTCTCCCAAGGAAGAAAGTATAAGGAGAAATTCAAGTGGGAAGACATTTCCTCTCATGAAGTGTCAGTTCTGTGTCTATCTGGGCCATACCATGTCTTATTGTGAAGAGGCAAGAAGCTATCTGAATGGAGAAGATATAGATGCTCAACAAAGGAGAACAATCTCATATACTAATTCTTATAGAAGAAATAATTTCTATGGATATTGTTTTCGTTGTTCTAACTTTGGACATAAGGCCGTTAATTTCAGGCAGAGAAGGGACATAGACACCTCATACCGAAGTTCAAGACAAGTCAAGTCTCGTCAGCAAGACAGTGTTGCTCTTTCAAACAGGTTCTCATCTCTCAAAGAAGACTTTGACTATGAAGAACCTGGGTATGCGGAATAGATATTTGAAAGGCCATCAGTTCTATATACTGAATCTAATGTCTCATGGAAGTAAAGGAAGAAGATTGAGAAATCGAACCTTGCAGAGGTAGCCCTCAAAGCTACAAAGAACAACAGTACCTGGATTCTGGATAGCGGTTGTTCATCTCATATGACAGGTAATGCCGGCCTACTAACGAATATCATAAAGAATGTTGATGGTACAGTAAGATTTGGTAATGATGGGGCTCTGAAAATCAAAGGGATTGGAAGTACCCAATTAGCTAATGGAGAACTAAATAAGACTGAAGTCTTTTACGTAGATGGCCTACGTCATAATCTCCTCAGCGTGAGTCAACTCTGTGACTCAGGACTTATAGTTACTTTTAATCATAAAGGCTGCACTATCAAGGGAAAAACCGGCAATTCACTTATGAAGGGATGCAGAACAGAAGGCAACTTGTATCAGGTTGATAGTGAAGAAAATGTATGTTACATGACTGTTGAAGAAGAAAAAAATTTGTGGCATCAGAGATTGGGACACATCAATCAACAAGACATGGAGAAAATATCAAAATTGAGAATTGTCATGGACATCCCCAACCTGAAGCGTGAGCGCGAAAAATCTTGTGATGCTTGTATTCGTGGGAAGCTGGTCTGCAGTTCATATCGGCCAAAGAAGAAAAAGGCATCTCACCTTATTGATCTGATTCATACAGATGTTTGTGGTCCAATAAATGTTGCCGGAACACATGGAGAAAGGTACTTTGTCCTTTTCATAGATGATTACAGTAGAATGGCATGTGTGATGGTCATTCACAGGAAACGACAAGTCCTTGACTGCATGAAAACATATCGGCGAATCGCCAAGAATGATACTGGACGAACAATCAAAGTGTTGCGATCTGACAACGGAGGAGAATACACGTCCATTGAATTTGAGAATTATCTAGAGAAGCATGGGATACAACATGAGGTAGCTGCTGTGAGAACTCCACAACAAAATGGAGTTGTTGAACATAGGAATCGACAGGTGAACAACATGGCACGAACTATGCTGATTGAGAGTCGTATTCCACGACATTACTGGAAAGAGGCTGTTCAAGCTGCAGTGTACATTCAGAATCGAACAGGACTTTATATGGGAGAGACGAAGACACCATACGAATTGTGTCATGGACAGAAGCCTTCTCTAAAATACTTTTGTGTCTTTGGAAGTAAATGCTTCATCAGGAACAAAGAAGGAAATCAAGGGAAATATGGCGACAATGCAGATGAAGGAATTTTCCTTGGTTACTCAATGAACAGAAAAGCCTACAAATGTTTCAACAAGCGTTTGGGAAGAATTGTGGAAAGCAGTGATGTTAAGATAATTGAATAGAAAACCACAAATGCTTCAAGGACGTCATATGCTGATATGATATAAAGTCAGGAAGAATGTGAACCTGAAGAAAACAAAAGTGCAGAAATAGATGAAGTTGTTCAAAACACTCAGCAGTCACATCATGATGTTGACTCAGAAGAAGAATCTGAAGAAGAAACTGTGGCTGAAGAAAATGCTACTGAACATCGCAGGAGAAATCGAAGAGCCGAGATTGATCCATCTAACATAATTGGGGACAAAAGTGCACCCACTCAAACAAGGAGTATGAGGAATAACACGCAGTCTGCATTTCTATCAGTTGTAGAGCCATCCTCATTCGAAGAAGCTGTAAAAGATAAATCTTGGGTGAAAGCCATGAATGATGAATTAGATCAGATTGACAAGAATCAGACATGCGATCTTTTCCAGAGACCCGAAGGTCACAATGTGATTGGTACCAAATGGATCTTCAAAAATAAGTTTGATGAGAATGGAAGTGTCATCATAAACAAGGCACGACTGGTATGTAAAGGATACTCTCAGATTGAAGGCATTGATGTTGAAGAAACCTTTGCTCCAGTGGCTAGACTGGAGTCAATCAGGCTTTTCCTTGCCATGTCACTCCAAAGAGGATATAAAGTATATCAAATGGATGTCAAGACAACATTCTTGAATGGTGTACTCGAAGAAGAAGTCTACATTGAACAACCAGCGGGCTTTGTTTTGGGTACTGATGAAACAAAGGTCTGCAAACTGAAGAAAGCCCTATATGGTTTGAAGCAGGCACCACGGGCATGGTACTCACGGCTAGACTCATATCTCAAGAAGTTGGAATTCAAAAGAGGAGGAGTTGATCATAATCTCTATGTGAATAATTCTCCAAAAGATCAATTCATGGTTCTTGTCTACTTTGATGATATCATATTTGGTGGCGGCAGGAAAAAATTAGTGGATGAATTTGCCAACCACATGAAATCAGAATTTGAAATGTCTATGATTGGGGAGATAACATATTTCTTGGGGCTGCAAGTGATTCAAAAGAAGGAATACACTTTCATTTCTCAAGAAAAATATACAAGAGAGTTACTGAATAAGTTCAATATGCAAGACTCCAAACCAATGTCAACTCCGATTGCAGTTGGAAATAAACTTGGAAAGCATGAGGATGGGAACTCTGTTGATGCCACCATATACAGGAGGATCATTGGAATCCTACTGTACCTGACAGCGACAAGGCCAGATATTGTCTTTGCAACATGCCTTGCGGCCCGCTTTCAGAGTAATCCAAAGGAGGAACATATGGCAGCAGTAAAAAGAATCATGAGGTATATTCAAGGCACACATAACTTCGGGTTATTTTTTGCTGCAGGCAGGGACAGTGAATTATCAGCGTTTTCTGATGCTGACTGGGCTGGTGATGTAGTAGACAGAAAGTCTACTAGTGGTGGCACTTTCTATATTGGGCAGAAATGTGTTGGCTGGTTGAGCAAGAAACAAGAAAGTACTTCTCTTAGTACTGCTGAAGCTGAGTATATCTCTGCCACAAAGGCATGCACTCAACTGCTATGGATGAAGCAGCAATTAACTGACATTGGCGATGAGGTGACGCAACCAATGGTGATTTACTGTGACAATAAGAGCGCAATTGATCTTACGAAGAATCCTGTTCAGAATTCTCGTACAAAACACATTGAAATCAGGTATCACTTTATCAAAGAGAAAGTTGAGCAAAGCGTGATTAGATTGGATCATGTGGGAACATATGACCAAGTGGCTGATATCCTGACAAAGCCACTGTCAGCGGTTGTGTTTGAGAAGCATCGGTTGAACCTCGGTGTTCGACCACCTCCCAGTGCTTAAGGAGGTTACATAATTCCCCTCTCCCCATTTGTTTTAAATGTTTTAATCTGTTTATGGATATGATGTAGGTTTATGGGGGAGATACTATCCAGGGGGAGTATGGTTTGAGCTGAACGTGAAAAATTTTACTGGTCTTTGGATTTATTGTCAATGGGGGAGAAAGGAGAAGGAAAAATTCAGGCAAACTTCTGTGATGAGAAGAATGAGAAGGAACACAGTGGAACCCAATTCAAGCCTCCTCTCTTGTTTTCTACACCGAGCATTGCTCACGTAGACTTAGAGTGTTGGCTGGGTTGATTCCTGCGGTTTTTGGTTTTCACATTGATGGAGATCTATGGATTTTTTTTCTTCTGATTGCCAACAAACCCAAAGGGGGAGATTGTTGGAACCATGGTCTTCTTTGCATGATTTGGAGTGTGGTTTTGTGTTTGTTATCAATCATCAATGGAAGCTCGGCTCGTGTACCAGCAAAGAGATCATACCATTCAAGCAGACAACAGTATTGAAGGTGGCGTTGTTTCCCAGTGTTTGCCAAATTTTTGGGGTTCAAAATCTGGAAATTGGTGAGCATCGCGAAAATAGGATTTCCATGAAGATCATGATTTAATATGGAAAAGGAATGAATTTTGCGAAGAGAGGATGCATGGCTTGGAAATCGCGAAGACCAGAAGAATGGAGGCGGTGAGGCTTCGTGATTATGTCAAAGCTTCGCGAACGGCCGAGTTGAAGAGCTTTGCGGCGAAGGCGCGAAGGAATGTTGGGCTTCGCGAAGGGAGCTTCGCGGCGCTGTCACGAAGGTATGTTGACGGTGATTCTTCGCGACTACGTCAAGCTCCGCGAATGGAAGATTGTCGTGGAGCTTCGCGATTTGGACATATTTCCGGAAGAAACTTTGGAGCTTCGTGATTTGAGATGACGTGGCGTTGACTTCATGTGGAAGGGACAAGGGTCGGTGGAATCGCCTATAAATAGAGGCAGACCCCCTCAAGATAAGTAGAGAGAATTTCAGAGAAAGTCCTTTGCTCTCGGTTCGCAAAGGTCTCTCGCGAAGGCAGTGTGCTTCGCGAAAGAGGAGCTTCGCGGTGGCTATTCTGGCTCCGCGAAAGACGTGCGCCCCGCGTTGGCTCATTGAGCATCGCGAAGAGGCAGGAGCTTCGTGATAGCCAAACATTGCGAAGGCTGGAGCATCGCGAGAGTGCTTCGCGATTGAGCTTCGCGATTGAGCTTCGCGAAATGGCAGGGGCTCTGCGAAGTCTTGTTTGAGCTTTGCAAAATTGGGAGCCTCGTGAAGTAGGGTACTTTGCGAAGGCCTTTTCCAAAGGTTGTTTGCCCTGTGAACAAGGGAAAAGGGGTTTTTCCTCAGTGGTTGGAATTTGGATCTTAACAGAGCATTAAACTTAGGACTCTGATGCAAGCAAAGTCTCATACTGAACAGGAGACAATTAACTTCATGACTTTCAATTGAAGAGACCTTCACGTCTATAAACTGAGTAGGGCTTCACCAATGGCAGTGAGCCAGGGGGAGTCAACGGGAGTGACCCGAGGGATGCAGTGAGCTATCCCTGAACAATTGTAAAGGAAGTGAGCCTGGGACAGAGTGTCTGTACCCGAACTTGTGTAATCTACAGCTAGTGAAGCATAGTGGATTTTGGTACGACTGACAACCTGTCGGCGTATGCTCCTTGGACGTAGCCCTTAGTGGTGAACCAAGTAAAAAGGGTTGTGTCTTATCTGTGCTTGTGAATGATTGCTTTCTAATATTAATCATCATACAGGTTCAACAAGTTCCTACCAACGTGGGAACAAGATCCATCACATTAAAAGAAAAAGTGGTCACCCTGATTCACCCCTCCCCTCTCAGGGTGTCTCGGGGTCCTTTATTTGAAACGTATTTTCTTGCAGAGATTTTTTCCAGCATCAAGGACCACTTCCATTCGAAAGGAGATATCGGGGATCAAGCAAGCACAAGTGGAGTCAATGTATGAGTACAGGGAGCGATTCAAGAAGTTGTGTGCATGTTGTCCGCATCACCAAATCAGTGAGAAACTCCTCATTCAGTACTTCTATGAAGGACTCACACCCATGGAGAGGAGCATGGTAGATGCTGCAGCTGGAGGAGCATTAGTGGACAAAACACCATCAGCCGCATGTGCATTGATCGACAAGATGGCCCAAAACTCCCAACAATTTGGTGATCGAGGTACACCACATATCAGGGGAGTATATCAGGTAATTCCTTATTCTCTTGAGAGTCATTTGATTGATACCAAGTTAGAAGAATTGACAACTATGGTGAGGAAAATTGCTTTGGCACAAAAGACATCTCTACCCCCTCCTTCAAGGCCTTGTGACATTTGCACTGAGACAAGCCACCCAACTGACTGTTGCCCACAACTACAAGAGACAGAGGATTACGCAGCAGTATTCCCAGGGAGACCATTTCAGCAACAACAACAACCATATCCCCAAAATAAGTTTGATTCATTTGCTCAAACATACAACCAATGGTGGAAAGATCAACCGTACATGAGGTATGGCTCTGGACAACAACAAAGGCCCCCTTTTAAACCAAACTTCCAACAGCCTCCGCCTTACCAGCAAGGTTTCCAACAACCCCAAAGGAGATTTGAATCTCAAACATCAAAAACCCAACAACAAGGAAGTCCCACACACAAGGTAGATTCTAATACTGATGATATTTTGAAGCAAATTGTTCTTAATCAACAGAATGAGCTGAAGAGTCAAGGTTCGGAGTTGAGGGAGTCGAAGAATCAAATGAGCTAGATTTCCACTACCCTCCATGAACTTGTGAGTAAGAATTCTGGAAATCTACCTTCCCAACCCACTCCAAATCCAAAGGGGAATGTTAGTGCCATCACATTGAGAAGTAGGAAGAAAATGAACGATACATTTGGACCTACCATTCCACCGGGATTCACCTCAACTCCGGAGCAGCCACATTCCAAAACAACTGATGATCAATCCAAGGAGAAAGATAAAGGTAAGAAAAAGATTAATAATGTTCCTCCTAAACCCCTTCCTTTTCCAAACAGGGTTGTTCAAACCAAGAAGATGGCTGAAGAAGCAGTGAAAAATAAGGTTTTGGACACATTCAAGCGTGTGGAGATCAATATTCCTTTACTTGAATCCATTAAGCAAATTCCAAGGTATGAGAAATTCATAAAATAACTTTGTACCAATTGAAGAGGGCTCAAGGGAAATGAGAGGACCAACCTTGGAAGGAATGTCTCGTCACTCATTACACCAAATCTAGCAATTCCAACAAAGTGCAAAGATCTCGGGACATTCACCATCCCATGTATTATAGGGGAGTTGCACTTCTCTGATGCTCTTTGTGATTTAGGAGCTTCAATAAATTTGATGCCTCACTCTGTATTCTCTTCCTTGCAGGTTGGTGAGTTGAAGCCAACAAGAGTAGTGGTGTAATTGGCGAATAGAGCTACGACATATCCAGTGGGAGTCCTTGAGGATGTACTTGTCCGGGTGAGAGACATGATCTTCCCAGCAGATTTCTACATGCTTAACATGGAGGATGATCAGGTAAGTTCCCATCCCCCATTATCTTAGGAAGGACCTTCCTCAAAACTGCAAAAACTATCATAAATATCAATGAGGGTACACTTTCCATGGAGTTTGGAGATGAATTTTTGGTATTTAATGTCATGGAATCCATGAAGTACCCCTCAAAGGACTATTCTGCTTTTGTTATCTCCCATTTTGAACCACCAAATAAAAACTCCATGGAATTTGATTGTCCTATGCTTAGGGAGATTATGAGTATTGGTTCGAGTTTGATGTCTAAGAGTACTTACACACATGTTTCTGATACAAAATACTCTCTAAGATTTTATTTTGAAATAGAATCATATTCTGATTTTGATCATGTGAATTCTGATTATTACATGGCTATAGAGTATGCTGATGGATTTGATGCTTTATTCTATGATTTTGATGATGTATATTCTGATACTAATGTTCATTGTGCAGATATGTCTGTTGCATCAATTTATCCATCCATACATCACCCCCTACATTGGAACTCAAGCCATTGCCCCCAAATCTTAAATATGCATACTTGATGAGTGGTGATAGATTACCTGTTATCATTGCTAACAATCTCTCTTTTGAACATGAAGAAAAACATTTGAATATTTTGAGAGATAACATTAGGGAAATTGGTTGGACATTGGCAGACATATCAGGTATTATCCCCTCCATTTGCATGCATAGGATTCTCTTGGATAATGGGGCTAAACCAGTGAGACAACCACAAAGGATACTCAATCCCACCCTCCTGGAAGTTGTTAAAAAAGAGGTTGAAAAATTGCTCAAGGCAGGTATAATCTATCCCATTTTAGATTCTCAGTGGGTAAGTCCTATTCAGGTTGTGCCTAAGAAGAGTGGTGTTACTGTTGTTAAAAATGAGAAAGATGAGTTAGTTCCAATACGGGTGCAAAATAGTTGGCGTGTGTGTATTGATTATAGGAAACTAAATCATTCCACTCGCAAGGACCATTTCCCCCTCCCATTTATTGATCAAATTCTTGAGAGACTAGCTGGGAAAACACACTATTGTTTCTTGGATGGATTTTATGGATATTTTCAGGTTCATATAGCTCCAGAGGATCAGAAGAAGACTACATTCACCTGTACCTTTGGCACATTTGCCTACCGGAGGATGCCATTTGGACTTTGCAATGCCCTAGGTACCTTCCAGAGATGCATGGTGAGTATTTTTTTCTGATTTTATTGAGACCTGCATGGAGGTATTTATGGATGATTTTATAGTGTATGGATCCTCATTTGATGAATTTATAAAGAGTTTGGGAAAGGTATTGAATCTTTGTATTGAGAAGAATCTGGTCCTGAACTTTGAAAAGTGTCATTTCATGGTAGAGCAAGGCATTGTCTTAGGGCATGCAGTGTCAAAACATGGGATAGAGGTTGATAGATCTAAGATAGACATTATTTCATCCCTACCATATCCTACATGTGTGCGTGATGTTAGATCTTTCCTAGGGTATGCAGGGTTTTATCGGTGCTACATCAAAGATTTTAGTAAGATTTCTCTTCCTATGTCAAGATTACTTCAAAAGGATTCTGATTTTGTGTTTGATGTTTCTTGCAGGAATTCATTTGATGAGCTAAAACAACGTCTGACCACTCCACCTATCATACAGCCCCCGCGGTGGGACCTTCCATTTGAGATTATGTGTGACGCCTCCAACTTCGCGGTTGGAGCTGTCTTATCTCAGAGGGTGGAAGGACGTTCACATGTGATCGCCTATGCATCAAAGACACTGGATTTAGCCCAATAAAACTACACAACCATGGAAAATGAGTTTCTTACTGTCATATTTTCTTTAGATAAGTTCCATTCATATTTATTGGGCTCTAAAGTAGTTGTTTTTTCTAACCATGCAGCTTTAAGGTACCTCCTGAAGAAGCCAGATGCAAAGACACAACTTATCCGTTGGATGCTCCTTCTTCAAGAGTTTTACCTTGAGATAAAGGACAAGAAGGGTTCAGATAATTTGGTGGCGGACCACATGATTAGGCTTACTCACACACTAGAGGATGACACCTTGGACCATGTACCACTTCAGGACACTTTTCCCGATGAGCATCTTTATTCCATCTCAGGTACTCATCCTTGGTATGCTGATTTAGTGAACTAAATTGTTGCCTCTGAAATCCCTGCAAATTTAAAGAAACATCAAGTCCAAAAATTAAAAAGTGAGTCTAGGTATTATGTGTGAGATGATCCTTACCTCTGGCGCATGTGTAGTGACCAAGTCATTAGGAGGTGTGTTCCCGATCATGAGTTTGAGTCTATTTTTCATTTCTATCATACACTTGCTTGTGGTGGACACTTTGGACCCCAAAGAACATCTAGGAAGGTTTTGGACTCTGGATTATATTGGCCTAGCTTGTTCCATGATGCCCATGTGTTTTGTAAGTCATGCTCTCGTTGCCAACACACTGGGAATATTTCTAGGAGACATGAGATGCCCCAACAACCCATACTATTCTATGAGATTTTTGATGTATGGGGAATTGATTTTATGGGTCCTTTTCCTAGTTCATTTGGATTTTTGTATATTTTGGTTTCTGTTGATTATGTGAGTAAATGGGTGGAGGCCAAGGCCACCAGGACTGACGATTCTCATGTTGTTGTGGACTTTGTCAAAGCACATATTTCTTGCAGGTTTGGAGTACCAAAGGCCATCATCAGTGACCAAGGGACACACTTTTGCAATAGGAATTTTTCTTCCCTCCTTTGAAAGTATGGGGTGACACACAAAACATCAACACCATACCACCCCCAAACAAATGGCCAGTCTGAGGTTTCAAATCTTGAGTTGAAACAAATATTGGAGAAAACCGTGAAGCCAAGTAGGAAGGATTGGAGAAAGCGCTTGGATGATGCATTGTGGTCTTATAAGACAGCATACAAGACACCCATTGGTATGTCCCCATTTAGGATTGTTTTTGGGAAAGAATTTCATCTCCCAGTGGAAGTCGAGCAATAACCATATTGGGCTATAAAGAAACGCAACATGGATTTGGCCCAAGATGGAATTCAAAGAAAGTTTCAAATTCAAGAGCTTGAGGAGATTCGACTGTCATCATATGAGAACTCAAGGATCTAAAAGGAAAGATCAAAAGCAGCTCATGACAAAATGATCCAACAAATGGAGTTTCATGTTGGAGAGAAAGTCCTTCTCTACAGTTCATGACTGAAGCTGATGCCTGGTAAGTTGCGTTCCAGATGGTTAGGTCCTTATATTGTATCTATTGTTTTTCCTTATGGTGTAGTGGAGATCACACAAGAGGACACTGGAAGGAGCTTTATAGTCAGTGGGCAATGTTTGAAGAGATACATTGAGGGACTTCCTACTGATGCAGTGGATTTTATCACACTGCATGACCCCATCATCGCTTGATCACATCAGGCTGTTCCTAACCCTTTCACTTTTATATTATTTTTTCATATTTAAAAATTCTGCATTTCATGTGCATATATCAGCTCATGGGTTCACATTGAGGACAATGCAATATTTTAAGTGTGGGGGAGGGAACCTTTTAGTTTAGTAATTTCAATTGTTTTCCTGTTTAAAAAATATTGTGTGTTTTTCAAATTTTGTGTGTTTATTTTTCAATTTTCTTTTTGTTTTTGAAATTTTTTAGCTAAAATAAATCTCATCACCATTTTGAAATGCATTTCAATGAGTGAAACGGTTTATCACTTGAAACTAAGCTTAAATGAATACTAAAATGACTTTGTTTCAAGTTCAAATATTTTAGTAATTTCATGAAAAGTACATTGAATTTTGAATCCCATGCCACATCTCACTGTATTTATATTTGAAATCACTTTCCTGTGAGGCTTCTGAACCATTATTTTCATATTCTTTACATTCACCTCACTTCTTGAGAGAACCAAACCATGCTTTATTTAACCAGAATTTGATCTATTCCTATCAAAACTTGAGGGTTTGAGGTACATATGTTTAAATGATTGAGGCATTTGTTTGGTATTAAAGCCCATATTTCAAAGAATCTTTTTTTATAATGGCCTACCTTGAATATTTAATCCTTGTATCCCTTAGAAGCCATGCACAGCCTGTTAGGTTAGCCACATTATAAGCCAATTTTCCCTATCCAACCAACTCTGTAAGTGAAATTGCATAATCTAGTTGAGCTTAAGTGTGGGGGAAGCTATCTTGTGTTGTGATACTACATTTTGTGATACATTAGGTGGAAAATTAAATTCTAAAGAGATGTGTTTTCTGCTGAATAAATTCATTATATTGGAAGCTGTGCCTTTTCTGGAGCTTCTAATTGAGGTGGAAAGCTGTGCCTATCTGGAGCTTTCAAGAAAATCATGTTTGAGAAGATTGACAATTTTTGATGCTGAAATGAATAATGGTGTAAAATTTTAATGACTTTTCATGATGATGGAGCTGAATTGATACTACGGGGATTAACGAGGAGACCGTATTTAAGTGAAAATTAGATTAATGCAATTTTGCTTCAAAAAGAGTCAAGCCCTCCTTATTCAGCCTCAGAATTTTTCACATCTAAATCCTACCAACCGAAAGCCACAGAACAACCCTAAAAAGTCTTCATGATACAAATATGTCCTTGACTCACATCGGGTAGCGATGTAGGAATCTATCAAGCCTATGGTGACCCTTGTATGAGTTTGGGTGAGAAAGACATTGCAAAAAAATTGATATTTGAGTGATGAGAGAAAATTCAAGCGAGGTAAGTGTTTTATGCATGGGAGGATAAATGAAGTGGAAATATATTGAATGATATAAATGGAGAACTTGAAATAAGGTTTTTTATGAGGCATGATATCTTTTGATTCTTGGTGTGAAATTGATTGATCTCAAGGATATGTGTTTTAAAATTGGTTTTGATTTGATATTGATGTTTACTTAATATGAGATTTTGCTCAGGAGTGAAAAAGGGTAAGTGTGGGGGAGTTGATAAAACACTATTTTGTTGAATATTTTATTGATAATAAATTATATAATTTCCCCACATTGTGCTAAATATTTTTATTTATAAAATATTTGGGATTTGATCATTCATTTGAAAATTTGGTGAAAATTCCAGTTTTACCCTTTATAGTGCACTGTAGTATTTCGAAGATAATTTTTTTTATATTTTTTATTTTAATTTTAATTTTTTTAACAGTGTTCCTAACTTAATTTTCTAAAACTTTTATTTAGGACACTAGATCTAAAAAGGGCATTTGGATGGAGTAAATGGGACATTAATCCAATGGTGGGATGAACTCGACAGAATGAACATGGGTTCTGTATTTGGGTCATATATTCTTCATCCAGTCTTGGATTAAGACCATATTTTGAGAGGATCTCGGGGATTCATTTTCCCACAAATCATCCTACTGGAAAGAGAGCTGGTTCATGCGTTTTCGAGGTCAAATGGGCAGTGCAAGTTGTATTAAAATATTTGGCCGATATTTCCCATTCACACTTTAAACCTCTTTAAACCTATCCTCCCCTCCACTCTATAAATTGGATTTTTTCTCATTTGGAGGGGTTGGGAAATGATTTGGGAAGTTTAGGGAAGAGGAGAAGTGGATCCACTCCAATACTCCAACCATTTCAATAAGGGTAGCTCTTGAAGTAAGGATCCCTTCGACGAAGCCTTCTTCTTCTCCTTCATGTTGTAATGATTTTGTTTGTGTAATAAACTTATTTGTTCTTATTTTATTTCTTATCCTTTCTTATGTTTTGTTTAAATTTATTCTTCTCTTAATCTTCCTCTTTGGGTTGGAATTCTTGAGTAGAATCGTTATTGGGTTATACCCATTATAAACCTTTGCACATGCAAAACGCTTCTACGATGATTACACTGCCCATGGAAGAGTAGTTCTTTTTTGTAATTGATCGACCTCTATCCTTCTTCATTTAATTATTTTGAATCATTGAGATACTGTAATTCACTTAATCTTATCCATGTATTGTGTTTTTAAATTGTAATAAACTAAGTAATCAATTGAACAATTAACACAAAAACATGCGAGGTCGGGATTTTGTGTAAATTGTGAGAGTGCGATCTTAATCAGTAATACAAGACCATATGGGATAAATTTGTAGAGTTAAAATATGATCCCTAAACTCAATTCATCCTCATTTCTAGAATGGATATGTGACTTAATTTACCACTAACCATAAGCTAATCTTAGAACATCAATCAAAGCAGGGTGCTGCGATTGCGTGGTCCGAAGTTAGCCTAGGGTTAAATTCACATCATCTTCGTGGTAAAGTTAATTCTCATAGGGTTCATGATTTAACAAATTAAGAGATCATAATTAAGTAAATGTTAATTTAAATGATAATGATTAATAATAAAGTGAATAGGTAGAGTTAGATATATTACGCCTTTTAAAATAGATTTCTAAAAAACATCTTCTTGTTGTGTCATTTTAATCAAAATTCATTTCAAAACTAAAAACAAAAAAAATTATACAATCTTCTTCCAGAAAACTTCTTCTAGATTCATAAACTATAACAAACCAAAATCCTTTAATGTAGTGTTTTTATTCTATTCTATTTCATTTTTTATAATACCTCTAATAAATTGTTAAATTCACTTCCTCCTTTGAGAGATGACCTTGGTTAGCCACTCTGCTACACCTAAGTACCCCAAAATCACACTAATCATTTGAGGGCACCCACGGAAGTGCTATATAAATGTGTAATTACATTTGATATATAATAACATGATTCTATTTATATTCATATTATTCAATGATTCACTTGATGGTTATTAAGTTCTGGTCATACGGTTTGACCGATTACATTGTGGTAAGGGACTTTTTCTCATCTGTTGTTTTCGTTGTGACTATCTTTGTATTGTGCACCTAATAATCATTATGTGGTATACCTACTGACCATTTGAGATCAATTTTAATTTGAAATTATATTTATATTAAATATCCATAATATCATGTCATGGATATGTTTATTGTCTAAACCGTATACCATTTTACATACAGTGTTTATTTGGAAAGTTATTTTTATTATGGAAATATTGATGAATCCGTATACTCTAATCTATACGAATATTGAAAGGGAATATTACTCTTGTATTGAATCAATGTATAAATACTGATTTGGAAATATAGTGGAGGGTGGGGCCCACTATAGCCTCTCGATGCATCAGTAGGTCTCATGAGACAAAACAGTTTGGCGACAAACGCTTCGAGTTTGTTTCCAAAAATCAGACGGGTTTCTACCCATAGAACTAAACCATTTTTACGGTATTATGGTTTCATGTGCCAGATACATGACATCTAATTAATAATCATTCTCTTTATTCATTATTCGTTATTATTATTATCCATGAGGTTTTCACTATGACAAAATCTATGGATGTAGTTTCATTTTAAGTTTATTAATGGAATTACTAGTTCATTTATTCATTATGCCATATTGATTATGTCAGATTGATTGTGATTTAATTATTATTATACTCAATATTCCTCTATTTTTAAACCTTACTAAGAATTTGAGCTCACCCCTTTCATTTTCTACTTTCGACAGGTGATGAATAGAAGGTCTTCTTTTGAGTTCCTATGGATGCAGTTTTGAATTTTTTGTTATGTATTGTATTTTGTAACCTTTTCCAATGTAATTTGAGTTACATATATGTATCTAGTTTCTTAAAGACTACTAAAATGATCATTCCTTCGGTATTTTCATTCCTTCTAACCATGCCAATATCACAAGAAATGCACCAGCTCCATCCTAGAGGGGTCAGGGTGTTACAGTTGGTATCAAAGGAAGTTTAGTAGAACACTTGGAAACTAGACTAGGAAATTTATAGTATGGAACAAAGCCCTAAGGTAGTATTTGAGGATAAACATACAAGAATGTACTAGTATTTTGGTAAGTAATAGATTATGTGGATTTTTCAAGCAATACATCCCTGTCTGGATACGAGCAGGTAGAGGCGGCTCTGGTACAGATGTATCTAGCTGTAAAACCCAAAAACATCGCTTTGAGCTAGAATTGAAGGGGAACTGGTGCATGACAACGGGCCTTGCAACACTCTGGTTTATGAAACTCTCAGGGGATATGCTTAGGATAATTCATGTTTTCTTTACAATCCATTATGAAGGAGTTAATGTAAATTTTTCCTTAGAGTAACCATGTTTATAAGATTAGATATGAATAGAATTTTAATCTATGTTGAGTGATTTTATATTTGAGATTCATAAAATAATCTAGTGTATCCCATTATTTTAAAGTGGCGTCTAATGGAAGAATGGGAATCAATAATCGTGGGCATAGTAGGGATCTCCCTACTGATCAAGTCAACACAGTCAACGTTGGAGCAGATCAGATCATTACCATATTGGGAAAACTTACTCAAGTTATAATAAATAACCATTCAAAACCTATGTTGGATCGTTTCATGTGGAAGAAGACCCCATCTTTCATTAGGACTACTAATCCAGTGGTTTCTGAACAATGGATCAAGTCCCTTGAAAATATATTCATGGCGTTAAGATGCAATGAAAATTAAAAGGTAGTACTGGCAGTATATTGTCTCAAGGGTGACGCTGATCAATGGTGGTCTCTGATTCAAAATACCATGGAGGAAGAAGAGATAGAGGATATGTAATGGAGGACTTTTAAATAAATATTCTTCAAAAAATATTTACCCCGTGAGAAATGAACTAAAATGAAGAGGAAATTCCTTGGCTTGAAACAAAGGGAAGAAGACAGTGCTGCGGAGTATGAGGCTACCTTCACAAGGCTAGCCAAGTATGCTATGGATTACGTACATGAATCGGTGGACAAGATTGATCATTTCTTTGAAGTTATTAATCCAAGACATCGAAGGGAACTTTCTTTTCAATCATTTTCATCATATGATGAAATTGTATAAAGTTCCATCAAAACATAGAAGAAATTTGCTAGATCAAATTTTTTCAAAGGAAACCAAGATAAGAAGTGGCATTATGAAAACAAAGGAAAAGGAGAAGAACCAAATAAGATCAAGGAAATGAATAGTTTCCCATTATGCGAGAACTGTGGAAATAATTATCCCGGGAAATGCTTGAAAGGCAAGGGAGTCTGCTATAACTGCAGAGAAAAGGGTCATCGATCTGATGAATGCAAGTGGAAGAAACAATTCAATGATGTTCAATGCTATAACTGCAGAGATATGGGACACTATGAAAATGAGTGTCCTAAGAGCCAAGGAAACATGCCTCATAAAAATCCAAGAGATCATGGGAGAGCCTATGCGATTAAAACCGCAGAGGTTGATGTTCCTAGTGATGTGGTGGCAGGTACTTTAATTGTTCCCTCAAACTTAGCCAACACTTTATTTGATTCTGGATCATCGCATTCATTTATATCCTCCCAGTTTTCCAAGAAAATTAGATATGTCCAATTTGATTTAATAAAGGAGTTTTTAGTCAAAACTCCCATGGGATGTATCATTGCAACAAATGCATGTCGACTAGTCCCCCTCCAGACACCAAAACGTGCTTTAATTTCAAGCCTTATCATCATTCCCATGACTGAATTTGATATAATTCTCAGTATGGATTGGATATCAAATTATGATGCAAGGATTTATTGCAAGAAAAAGGAAGTTAATTGTTTTGGAAATGGTGTAGAATCCCTTGTCTTTAGGGTAGAAACTTTGCCACCTGATTTTTATCTAGAACCACCCCCAGTAGCTCTATTGAATGAAATAATTGGAGAGAAAGATAAACCAATATTTATGGGAGAGGAAATAAATATTAAAATTGAATATGTGCACATAGTGAAAGAGTACATTGATGTATTTCCAGAGGATTTTCCTGGACATACTCCAGAGCGGGAAATTGAGTTTTCCATTGACTTAATTCTTGGTGAAAGACCTATATCAAAGACCCCATATAGAATGGACACTGTAGAGCTAGTGGAGCTGAAGAAACAACTAGAAGAGTTTAGCGAAAAAGGATTTATTCGACCTAGTGTTTCTCCATGGGGAGCCCCAGTCTTGTTTGTAAAGAAGAAAGATGGATCCATGAAGCTATGCATTGATTACAGAGAAATAAATGTTATTATAATAAAGAATAAGTATCCTCTACCCCAGATTGATGATTTATTTGAATAACTTCATGGAGCTCAATAATTTTCAAATATTGACCTTTGATCCGGATATCATCAATTGAGTGTGAGGAAGGAAGATATTCCGAAGATAGAATTTCGAACTAGGTGTGGGAATTACGAGTTTACAGTGATGCCTTTTGGACTGATGAATGCACCATCTGTTTTCTTGGATTTAATGAATAGAGTTTTCAAGGAATATCTTGATAACTTTGTTGTGATATTCATAGATGATATACTCATATACTCAAAAATATATGAAGACCATGAGAGTCACTTGCTAGTTATTCTGGGAACTCTTAGAAGAAATCAATTATATGGGAAGTTTAGCAAGTATGGATTCTAGCTTCAATAAGTTTCCTTTCGTGGCCATATTGTCTCGAAGGATGAAATCATAGTTGATCCTACGAAGACAAAGGCAATCCAAGATTGGCCCACACCAATAAACATAACTGAGGCAAGCATTTTTATTGGATTAACAGGTTATTATCGGCGTTTCGTGCAGAATTTTGCCTGACTGGCTAACCCGCTAACGAAGCTCACATGTAAAGGGGTTAATTTTTTTTGGAAAAAAGATTTTGAATAATGTTTCAAAGAACCGAAGAGAATATTAGCCAATGATCCTATATTGACTCTACCATCGGGGAATGAAGGGTTTGTTATTTATAGTGATGCTTCAAAGAAAGGACTTGGTTGTGCCCTTATGCAAAATTATAGGGTTATTGCTTATGCATCACAACAGCTAAAATTTCATGAACAAAAACTATCCTACTCATGATCTTGAGTTAGCTGCTATAATATTTTCTTTGAATATATAGAGACATTATCTCTATGGTGAAAAATGTGATATTTATACTGATCACAAGAGTTTGAAGTATATTTTCTCACAGAAAGAACTCAACACGAGGAAAAGGAGATGGCTTGAACTATTCAAGGATTATGATTTCATGATACACTACCACCCGAGTAAGGAAAATAAGGTGGCAGATGCTTTGAGAAGAAAGGATCATGGAGTTTTGAACAATATGAGAGTTGAAAGGGATCCTATTTTCATGGATCTAGTAAAGATGGATATGGGAATAACCATGGAAGGTGAAACATCAATGCTTTTTCAAATTCTTGCCAAAACATATTTACTAGAAAGGATAAAAAGTTCTCAGGCTGATGATGGGGAGTTTCAAAAGAAGATTAAAGCTATGAATGATGGCAGATTGAGTGACTTTGTATATGAAGATGGAATTTTAAAATTTGGGAAGAGACTTTGTGTTCCCAATATTCCTGATCTAAAAAGGGAATTGTTGGATGATGCTCATAGTTCCAATTTCTCTATACACCCTGGTAACACTAAGATGTATAGAGATTTGAAGGAACATTTTTGGTGGGACAACATGAAGAGGGAGATTACTAATTTTGTGTCAAGATGTATGGGTTTTCAACAAGTGAAAGCTGGAAGGCAACAACCTAGAGGAGTATCACAACCTCTTCCCATACTTGAGTGGAAATGGGATAATATCACAATGGAATTTGTCATGGGGCTACCAAAGATTCCTAGAAGGAATGATGCAATATGGGTAATTGTTGATCGTCTTACCAAGTCAGCACATTTTGTTGGTATTAGAGAAGATCTACCACTTGGATGTCTAGAAAGACTATATATTAATGAAGTTGTGAGACTTCATGGAGTTCCCCTATCAATTGTTTCTGATCATGATCCACGTTTTACATCAGGGTTCTGGAAAAGTCTACAGAAGGATTTGAATACCGATCTTCATATGAGTAATGTATATCACCCTCAAACTGACGGATAGTCTGAAAGGACTATTCAAACTCTAGAAGACATGCTGAGATCATGCTCTCTTGAATTCCAAGGTATGTGGGATAAATACTTGTCTTTGGTGGAATTTTCCAACAACAATAGTTTCCATTATAGTATTCAAATGGATCCATATGAAGCATTATATGGAAAGAGATGTTGAAGTCCAACTTGTTGGGACGAAGTTGGTGAAAGGAAACTTATAGGCCCAGAACTTATTGAAGATACCAAAACAAAGGTGAAGAAAATACAGGCCCATATTAAAGCATCCCAAAGTAGACAGAAGAGTTATGCTGACAACCGAAGAAAGGTTTTGGAATTTCAAGTGGGAGATCATGTATTTCTGAAAGTATCTCCATGGAAGGAAGTCTTAAGGTTCGGTAAGAAAGTGAAATTGAGCCCCAGGTACATCGGACCATTTGAAATCTTGGAAAGAATCAGAGCTGTAGCTTACCGTTTAGTGATTCTACCAAATCTCTCTAGAGTTCATGATGTGTTCCACGTATCATTGTTAAATAAATACATGCCAGACCCAACACATGTACTCACATATGAAGAAATATAACTAGAACCGGATTTGTCGTACTGTGAAAATCCCATCAGGATTCTTGACACAAGGGAGCAGGTATTGAAAAATCTAACAACTTTTCTAGTGAATGTTCTTTGGAGAAACCATAATATGGATGAAGCAACATGGGAAGCAGAGGATTTCATGAAGAAGAACCACCCACATCTTTTTGGTGGGCTATGTGCATAAAATTTCGAGGATGAAATTTCCGAAGGAGGGAATAATGTAGCACCCCAAACATTTTATGGTATGTTTCTGTTAAATACATTTTATTATTCACTGTGTTACTTTGAAACAACACTAGGTTATTTAGGATATAGTCAAAACCTAGCCATTAAATATAAATTTTCCACTTCTATGTTTTGAATTTCAAAATATGGTCATCTAGAGTTGTGATCAGTAAGTCATTTGGATTCTGATAGAACAAAATTAATTTTTGGTGAAGATTAATATACCCTTATGAATAGTAATATGACCCTTATGAATAGTATATAATAATATTATTTCATTTTCTTAAGGAAACAAGATAATGAGATCTTAATTAGTTTTTCAATGAGAAATAAAACTAATTGCACTTTAAGATTGTTATTTTTCAAATTAATTATGACTTTATTTAAAAATTAAATTAATAATATTCAGAAAATTATTTTTGAAATATTTATTTTACTTTTTAATTCTACACGTTGAAAAATGGTTAGGGTGAATTTTGGGAATTTTTCTAAAACAATTGATTTTTCAGTGAATAGTAAAAAATACAGTTTTTAGTTTCAGTGTGTTTATGACATCATTAATGATGAAATAATGATGTCATAAATCTGGTAAAATTGTGTATAGTAAAATAAGACGTGAGGTGTCCCAATTGGCTTATACCATCGGAAAATACCATGGGAAAGCCCATGGTTTTTCAAAAACCACTCATTAGGTGTCCCTTGAAAATTATTAAAATAATCCCTCACTCTTCCTATAAATACCAACTCTTCCCTTCATTGAATTCATTCCCAATTCTCCCTAAACGAAGTTTTGGACTCCTTACCTTCATATTAGTCCTCCCAAGGTTTCCTCAATCCCCCAAGGTCCCAACCTTCATGTTCGAAGGGTTATTCTACAAGGTAAGAAAGTTCTCAATTTCTTCCTTTTTCCTTTCAAGTTCTCTTTTATGTGGTATATCTTTCAAGTTTCCATACCATGTTCTTATTTTTCTTATTATTATTGATATAATATATATTATGTTTCATTTATAGATAAGTGACCCTTGTCCCCTATCTTTTTAATATTTTCTAAAACCATGTTGCGTAGCCGTTAGGCTGCCGAATATTTGTATGCGATTTCAAAATTATTCTTTTATTTTGAGTTATTTATTTATTTTTTCTTAATATCTTCTTACCCAAGAGGAATGAAATCTCCCAAATCTTGTATATTCTGGATTTTTTAATTTTCATGAGAAATTCATCATCAATATTCTTCTTTTACCCACTTGTTCAAGGAATTAAAAACATTGTTTGTGATGTGTCGAATTACCGACATCGTGGACGATGTGATTTCAATTTGCAATAATTCTTTCAATTATGGTTATGAAACCATTTATATGGTTGAAAAAGGTTATAATATATGTATTATGAACCACCCATGGTTCTATAATTCTTTGTTACTCATGGTTCTAATTTATAAAACAAAATGAGGTTGTTATTATCAAAGAACCACTAAAACGATCTAAACAAACATCATTAATGTTTTAACTAATGAATCATCATAATGGTATATAAAAAAATCATTATAAGATCATTTATATCTAAATAATTTTTTTTAATAATATGTATTAACAATTATGTATGTTTAACCATGTTTCAAATGAACTTCCATTCATGGAAACAAGTAACGAACCATGAAAATCAAGGGAGAAAATGCTTCCAAAAAAAGAAAATTGAACCAATTGAACCAATATAAAGGGAAATGAATGAACCTAATAAGTTTATACTAAATATATTAAATGTATATGAGGTTATGGAAATATTAATTAATGAAGCTAAATTTGATTATTCAGGTCATTAAAACAAACGAAGAACACACTCGAGCATAAGGTAAGGGGTTTCTCATCTCACTTTCATTTCTGTGAGATTTCCATTGTTCACCAATTATTCCTTATATTTGGTATATGTGTACTTACATGTGATATATAATAACATTATTATATTTATATTCATGTTATTTAATGATTCACTTGATGGTTATTAAGTTCTAGTCATACGGTTTGACCGATTACATTGTGGTAAGGGACTTTGTCTCATCTGTCATTTTCGTTGTGACTATCTTTGTATTGTGAACCTAATAATCTGTATGTGGTGTACCTAATTCAAATTTGAGATCAATTTTCATTTTAAATTATATTTATATTAAATATTCATAATCTCATATCATGGATAGGTTTGTTTTCTAAACCGTATACCATTTTACATACGATGTTTATTTGGAAAGTTATTTTTATTATGGAAATATTGATGAATCTGTATAATATACTCTATACAGATATTGAAAGGGCATATTGATCTTGTATTGAATCAATTTATAAAGAATTATTTGGACATGAAGTGGCTATTGGGGCCCTCTATATCCCCTCGATGCATCGGTAGGTCTCATGAGACAAAACACTTTGGCGACAAACCCTTTGAGTTTGTTTCCAAAAATCAGATGGGTTTCTACCCATAGAACTAAACCATTTTTATGGTATTATGTTTTCATGTTCCAGATTCATGACGTCCAATTAATAATAATTATCTTTATTCATTATCAGTTATTATTATTATCTATGAGGTTTTCACTATGACAAAATATATGGATGCAGTTTCATTTTCAGTTTATTAATGGCATTAATTGTTCATTTATTCACTATGCCATATTGATTATGTCAGATTGATTGTGATTCACTTATTATTGTACTCAAGATTCCACTATTTGTAACCCTTAATGAGCATTTGATCTCACCCCTTTCATTGTCTACCTTTGACAGGTGATGAAGAGATGGTCTTCTTTTGAGTTCCTGTGGATGCAGTTTTGAGTTTTTTGTTATGTATTGTATTTTGTAACCTTTTACAATGTAATTTGAGTTACATCTATGTATCTAGTTTCTTCAATACTACTGAACTGATCATTCCTTCGGGATTTTAATTCCTTCTAACAAATGCCAATATCATAAGTAATGCACCGGCTCCAGCCTAGAGGTGTCGGTGTGTTACAATAAGAATCAACCCATTGGCCTACTATCCCATACAACTTGGAGAATAGGATAAAGATGTACTGAGTCATCCACACTGAATAAGATAAAGAATAATAAGGGTCACATGACCTACACCATGTTCAAATATCCCCTAGGCATGTCTAACCCACTGAACCACGAATTGTTTGATACTCACACCCAAAACAAGGGTCAAATTACCCAATAACCACCCATCAACCTTGGTGTCTAAGAGTCTTACTCGAGATAAAAAACACCCAAATAGTACCACACACCTAAAAAAATTCACAAGTATCTATCAAGGATTAAACTATTCTGATGGCGCTACCTACCTCAAGTTATCCCCTTACCAATACACAAAGCATGTCTACCTTAAAACTAGGTCACACCTGAGAAGGTCACTAGGCCCTATGACTGATTTCTTAGGTTTAACAAAACCTAATGAAATTTGTATATTCCTACATGAAACACTCTCTCTAATGTTTCAAGGTAAGGCTCATGGAAACACTTAACTACCCTTTCATTAGGGTTTAAACTAACAAAACCACCTAAAGGTTCTATTTAAGCCAATACATTTGTCAAACATTGGACTTTAGAAAATCTAAAGGCCCAATTTTAACTTCAAGTGACAGTTATAAAGAAAAATATACTTAGAACATTTATTTAGCTAATGCCATGAGTCACATAGGAAACTCTCATAAAACATCCTATAAAACATTAATTACTTAACTAGAATCCTTTCATAATTAGGAAAATTATCTTATAAACTCCTTTTATCCATTTTATTTATTCAAAAGCTTTCATAATTAGCTTAGTTAAAGAAAATTTCAATTTCAATCTATAGAGGAAAACACCCTTTAGAATGTAACTATAATTTTAATTAACTAACTCCTCATAGATTTTAAAGCTCGAAAGTAGATAATAAGAGTTTATTAATTAAGAAGCGGATTATTTAATTGATATGCCACCATACATCTATATGTGAACCCATATAGGATGTTGTATACACATTATATGAACATCACTACAAAGCATAAGTATACCCCCATGGGGTTAATAACTAAGGTGTAACGACCCGAAATTTTGAATAAATATTGTTTCCTAACTTTGTGTGTTATTTTTTTTTTATACTCAACAAAACTGTTTCATTGGATAACATGAGTATAATTAAAATGAGACTGTTGAGTTTTGACTGTTATATGACCATTGGTCAATATGACCACTGGAAACTAAACATTTCGATATTTGTCTCTAAATACAACTGATCTTGGTAAATTAATATAGAAAGAAGAATTGATGGCCTCACCCAGTAGTCTTGGACTGATCGAAGCCCATCTAACGAAACTTGGGAGGAGGTAGCACCACTGGGCTTTGCTTTGGACCAAACCCAAGCCGAACTTTATCGTATGAAGATAAAACAGAATCTCCTTTGCGAGAAGTTCAAACTGATAGAAATTACTACTCGTGCGATGTTGGTCAAGACTCCCTCAGATTCTCTCACCTTAGAACACCTTACACTTAGGTCCTATGCTGGTGTGATAAGGGGCTATGTAAGAAGACCGTAACGGCCTTGTGTAATCCTTTGATTTAAATAAAATTTTTATTTCTTCTTCTGATAAAGTTTATGAATTTTCAAATTTCCAGATAAATATAGTATGCATATTTTTGATGAATTTTAGAGAAAGGATATTTTAAAAATGTTTATTTAAACCCTAAATAATTAAAAATGTGTAATGATTTTCAAAAAATGGTCTTCTACAATTATGTTTAGTACGAAATTTAGAGTCTAATAAGATCAACTTAATTTTTTGGTGAATAGTAAATTATGAATAGTGATTTTATCCTTAGGAATAGTAATGTGACCAAATGGATCAGTAATCTCACTTAAAGAAAGTATTAATATAATCTAGGCACCTTGATTAAGTAATGTGATTCAATAAAATGGTTAAATAACGGTTTCATAAATTATTAGTCAAGTATTAGTTTTTTCAGGTGAATAGTGTTTTTTAATTAAAAATTAAATTAAAAATAATTAGAAAATTATTTTTATAAAATGGATTTAATTTTTGAACTCAGAGCATCGATATTATGTTAAGGTAATTTTTGAGGATTTTTATTAAAAAAATGAATTTTCGGTGAATAGTGTATTTATTTAAAAATTAAAATAAAAATAGTTAGAAAATTATTTTTATAAAATTGAATTTATTTTTGAAATCAGAGAATCGATATTTGGTTAAGGTGAAATTTTGGGATTTTTCTGAGAAAGTTGAATTTTCAGTGAATAGTTAAAATAAAGTTTTAGTGTTTCGGTATGTTTAATGACATCATAACTGTGTCATGATGATGTCATGAGACATTTTAATGGTTTGCCGACCAAAGGTGATGAATTATTGTATGGGGGGACCCATGTGGCCAATAAGATGGGCAAATACCATGGGAATGCCCATGGTTTTTCCAAAACCACCAATGAGGTGTCCCTTGGCCATTAATGCCTTGTCCCCTCACTTTCCCTATAAACACCAAGCCATCGTCTCATCCATTCGAATCCCAACTCTCCCCCAACGAAGCTCTAGTCTCATTACCTCCCAAGGAGTCCTCCCAAGGTTCCCCCAAGCCCTCAAGGTCCCAACCTTTGAGTTTTAAGAGTTACATTTTAAGGTAAGGGATCATACCTCCCTCTTTTTTTTCAAGTAATCTATTTTATGTCATTTATTTTATGCTCCATGCTCTTATGTTGGAGGATGTTATTTTATATTCATCATACTATCTTTTTCATTTTCATATGATGAGAGACACCCTCTTTCTCTCATCATTTCATTTTAAGAATGTTAAGGTTGCGCCGTTAGGCTGCCGAATTTTTAAGGGATTCTTTCACCCTTCTCAAGTTCTACTTTCATTTCAAGTATTTCAAGTTCCTTTTTATTTTGTTGGGTTATGATCTATAAATATATCATACTGATATTTTATTTTCATATGATGAGATACCCTATTTTATCTCTTCAATTCAGTATTTTTATGTTTTACGTGGCGCCGTTAGGCTGCCGAATTTTTAAGGGATTCGTTCACCTTTCTTATTTTTCAAAGTTCTACTTTCATGTCAAGTCTTTCAAGTTCTTTTTTATTATGTTGGGGTATAATATCTATATCTATCATAATTATATTTTATGTCCATATGACTATAGACCCTATTTTTTCTCTTTAATTCATTATTTTTAAGTTTTATGTGGCGCCGTTAGGTTGCCGAATTTTGAAAGGATTCGTTCACCTTTCTCATTTTTAAAAGTTCTACTTTCATGTTAAGTATTTCAAGTTCCTTTTTATTTTTTTGTGGTATTATCTCTATATATATCATACTGATCTTTTATTTTCATATGACAAGAGACCCTATTTGATCTCTTCAATTCATCATTTTGAAGTTTTAAGTGGCGCCGTTAGGCTGCCGAATTTTTATAAGAGAAATCTTATTTTTGTCTTCCTTTCATGTTCCTCATTTAATATGGTATATCATTCAAATTTCATTACCATGTTCATATATCATTCATATTATTCCCCTCTACTATTTTATGGGTCATTTATGAATGTTTGACCCATGTCCCCTCTCTTTTCAATGTTTTCTAAAACCCCGAAACATAGTCGTTATGCTGCAGAATTTCCCTCTCAAAATGTCTCTCTCTCTTGTTCTAAAGTTATTTTATTTTATTAAGTGAATACTCAAAGATCTATATTCTAAAGGGGTATTCACATATATACCAAAATGTTCTATTTTAAATTCTAGGGTTTACACACATGAGACCCCCCTTCCTTTTCTGTGGGTTTTAAAGTGACACAAAGATCATGTATTTAAAGCAGTTTTTAAAACGTTATGATTATGAAATGAAACCCATTGATTTTATGCTATATGGGTTGTTTATGAAATTATTTATGATGATATATGTGGCTCACATGATAATAAAGACATGTCAATGGTGCACCCTGATAGCGCTCCAATGCATTGGGTAAAGACTTAATCTCTAGAGATGACTATTTTTTAACGACGCCTTGGTGAATAACCTTGGTAATTTTTAATGACACCTTGGGGATGAACCTTGGTGAAACAGAAATTATTGTCAATATTAAATGTTGTAGCCACATCTTCAAGTTATGAAAAATGTTATTTTTATTATGATATGCCTCATGATTTCATTCTCATACCTTAAAGTTCTTTTCATGACTTTATTGATGTATCTCAAGTTCACATGTTAAATGTTTCCCTTGTTTCCCTTACTGGGCCTTCTTCTCACCCTTTATTTTGATGTATGTACCCAGGTTATGAGATGTAGTAATGAACCTAGGATGAACATAAGGATAATAATTTCAAGTGTTTAAGAATAATGTTTTTTTTGTTTCATGTATTAAGTTTCTGGTTTCCAAGACACTAAACCTTAAAGATCCTCGGTTTTGTAAAATGTAACGAAAAGTTATGTTATAAAAAGGTGGGATGCTATAGTTGGTATCAAAGGATGGTTTAGTTCTTTGTGGAAATTAGGATATGAATACTTTAGGAAGAACCCTATAGAAAAGTTTAAATAATGGAAATATTCCTGGTATTTTGGTGAGTATTGAGTAAGGGGTTGCCACGCAAATACATCCCTGTCTGGATACGAGTAGGTAGAGGTGGATCTGGCACAGATGTACATAGGGGTAAAACCCGAAAACACCGCTTTGAGCTAGACTCGAACGGGAACAGGTACATGACAACGGGCCTTGCTACACTCTTGGTTACGACACTCCCATGGGATATGCTTTGGTAAATTCATAAGCTTAGTACGAACCATTATTATAGGAACAAAGATAAAATAAAATAAAGATTCACATAAGAATATATGATCATGGATAACCTAGATTGAAACCTAGGGGATCGCAAGTTAGGGTATACTTTTCTTCTACAAGTTATCCTTCTATGCTTTAAGTTCCTTTTCATGATTATTGGCTAAGTATTTAAGCCCCTAATTGTACTTTCTTTTCTTAGTTAATGGCGGGAAATGGAAGAACAAGTCCCAACAACCAATTTGATAGGAAATGTGACGATTGCCATATTAATATGACATAGATGATTAGGGGATTAAAATATGATTATTATTTTGGAATACGTTCACTATTTTGGGAACCCTATTTGATTGAGGTAAATAGATTACTACGGTATTTTCTTTGAGGAGTAAAGGTTGACTAATATTTTGAATAATTGATTAATTTTAGGTGAACTTATGGTATTATGGGTAACTTATGGAAATTATTAACCTATCTTGGGTAAAATCTGTTTAGGTTAGATACTTTTGTTATAAGATGTTAGGAGTGGTTGATGTTGTTTGGAGATGAGCGATAAAATTTATCTTGGAAGACTATGTTATCAAATCCTTCTTGTATTTGGGTTTCAATCTTAGTTTGGTTTATTTTGAGGAATTTTAAGGACAGTTATTTATGGAATGGTCTATGATGAACTTTGGGTAGTACCATGGAACATTGAAGATTTAATGTAGTTTCCGTTCCTCTGGGGTTCTTTATTTTGGAAGAGTTGTTTTATCTTACCCTTTCTGTTTTTGGGATAATGTTTAAAGATATAAGAAATAGATAGTTAATATTTGGTGGATTATGTGATTCTCTATAAGATGATTCTTGTGCTTTGATGAGACCAAGTAGTTTTGAATGCTCATCGTTTGGAGAAAAGATTAGTTTTGGTAGAAACTTATTAAAGGATGAAACTCTACTGGAAGGTAGGTATATTTCCTTATGTTTTTATTCTATGTAGTAAATGAATTCCTCAAAATTATTAAAAGGAACGTAAAACAAAAATGTTGTCGGTTTAATTTTCCTACTGGGTAATCAAAGACTGTTTACACACATCATAAGTTTGTGATTTTCTTGTGGTTAACTTTCTCCTAATAATGTTTTCTATCACTCTCCCTCAGAACTTTACCCTTTGTTTTTTTCTTCCATATCCATGTTTTATTATATAGAATCCTGGTATGGGTTAACTCGGGTGACCTTTGTACTTAATTTTCTTTCTTTTAAAGTAATAGTGTTACTGACTCTTTTTTAGATGTGGGACTTTTAGTGAAATTTCAAAATCCAATTTTAAAAATTGCGAGGACGCAATTTCTTAAGGGGGGAAGATTGTAACGACCCGAAATTTTGAATAAATCTTGTTTCCTAATTTTGTGCATTATTTTATTTTTTTTACACTCAACAAAACTATTTCATTGGATAACATGAGTATAATTAAAATGAGACTGTTGGGTTTTGACTGTTATATGACCATTGGTCAATATGACCGCTGGAAACTAAACATTTCAATATTTGTCTTTAAATACAAGTGATCTTGGTTAATTAATATAGAAATAAGATTTGATGGCCTCACCTTGTAGTCTTGGACCGATCTAAGCACATATAACGGAACTTGGGAAGGAGGTAGCACCACTGGTCTTTTCTCTGGACCAAACCCAAGCCGAACTTCATCGTATGAAGCTAGAACAGAATCTCCTTCACGAGAAGTTCAAACTGATGGAAATTACTACTCGTGCGATGTTGGCTGAGCCTCCCTCGGATTCTCTCACCTTAGCACACCTTACACTTAGGTCCTATGCTGGTGTGATAAGGGGCTATGTAAAGAGACCGTAACTGCCTTGTGTAATCCTTTGTTTTAAATAAAAATTTTGATTTCTTCTTATGATGAAGTTTATGAATTTTCAAATGTCCGGATAAATATAGTATGCATATTTTTGATGAATTTTAGAGAAAGGATATTTTAAAAATGTTTATGTAAACCCTAAATAATAAAAAATGTGTAATTATTTTCAAAAAATGGTCTTCTACAATTATGTTCAGTATGAAATTTAGAGTCTAATAAGATCAACTTAATTTTTTTTGATGAATAGTAAATTATGAATAGTGATTTTATGCTTAGGATTAGTAATGTGACCAAATGGATTAGTAATCTCACTTAAAGAAAGTATTAATATAATATAGGCACCCTGATTAAGTAATGTGATTCAATAAAATGGTTAAATAACGGTTTCATAAATTATTAGTCAAGTATTAGTTTTTTCAGGTGAATAGTTTTTTTTAATTAAAAATTAAATTAAAAATATTTTGAAAAATATTTTTATAAAATGGATTTCATTTTTGAACTCAGAGCATCAATATTATGTTAAGGTAATTTTTGGGGATTTTTCTGAGAAAAATGAATTTTCGATGAATAGTGTATTTATTTAAAAATTAAATTAAAAATATTTAGAAAATTATTTTTATAAAATGGAGTTCATTTTTGAAATTAGAGCATCGATATTTGGTTAAGGTGAAATTTTGGGATTTTTCTGAGAAAGTTGAATTTTCAGTGAATAGTAAAAATACAGTTTTAGGGTTTCAGTATGTTTAATGACATCATACCTGTGTCATGATGATTTCATGAGATATTTTAAGTTTTGGACGACCCAATGCGATGAATTATTGTATAGGGGGACCCATGTGGCCAATACCATGAGCAAATACCATGGGCAAGCCCATGGTTTTGCCAAAACCACCAATGAGGTGTCCCTTGGCCATTAATGCCTTGTCCCCTCACTTTCCCTATAAATACCAAGTCATCCTCTCATCCATTCGACTCCCAAATCTCCCCCAACGAAGCTCAGGTCTCATTAACTCCCAAGGAGTCCTCCCAAGGTGCCCCCAAGCCCTCAATGTCCCATCCTTTGAGTTTTAAGAGTTTCGTTTTAAGGTAAGGGATCCTACCTCCCTCTTTCTTTTCAAGTAATCTCTTTTATGTCATTTATTTTATGCTCCATGCTCTTATGTTGGATTATGTTCTTTTATATTCAACCTAATGTCTTTTTCATGTTCATATTATGAGATACTCCCTCTTGATATCATCATTTCATTTTAAGAATGTTAAAGTGGCGCCGTTAGGCTGCCGAATTTTTAAGGGATTCTTTCACCCTTCTCAAGTTCTACTTTCATGTCAAGTATTTCAAGTTCATTTTTATTTTGTTGGGGTATGATCTCTAAATATATCATACTGATATTTTGTGTTCATATGATGAGAGAACCTATTTTATCTCTTCAATTCAGTATTTTTATGTTTTAAGTGGTGCTGTTAGGCTGCTGAATTTTTAAGGGATTCGTTCACCTTTCTCATTTTTCAAAGTTCTAATTTCAGGTCAAGTCTTTCAAGTTATTTTTTATTATGTTGGGGTATGATCTCTATATATATAATACTGATCTATTATTTTCATATGATGAGAGACCCTATTTGGCATCTTCAATTCAGTATTTTGATGTTTTAAGTGGCGCCGTTAGGCTGCCGAATTTTTAAGGGATTCGTTCACCTTTCTCATTTTTCAAAGTTCTACTTTCATGTCAAGTATTTAAAGTTCCTTTTTATTTTTTTGGGGAATGATATCTATATCTATCATACTAATCTTTTATGTTCATATGATTAGAGACCCTATTTTATCTCTTCAATTCAGTATTTTTAAGTTTTAAGTGGCGCCGTTAGGCTGCCGAATTTTTATAAGAGAAATCTTATTTTTGTCTTCCTTTCATGTTATTAATTTCATATGGTATATATCTCAAATTTCATTACCATGTTCATATATCCTTCATATTCTTCCCCTCTACTGTTTTATGGGTCATTTATGAATGTTTGACCCATGTCCCCTCTCTTTTCAATGTTTTCTGAAACCCCAAAACACAGTCGTTATGCTGCAGAATTTCCATTTCAAAATGTCTCTTTCTCTTGTTCTAAAGTTATTTTATTTTATTAAGAGAATACTCAAAGCTCTATCTTATATATGGGTATTCACATATATACCAAAATGTTCAATTTTAAATTTTGGGATTTACATACATGAGACCCACCTTCCTTTTCTATGGGTTTTAAAGTGACACAAAGATCATGTCTTTAAAGCAGTTTTTAAAACATTATGATTATGAAATGAAACCCATTCCTTCTATGATATATGGGTTGTTTATGAAATGATTTATGATGATATATGTGTCTCACATGATAATAAAGACATGTCAAGGGTGCACCCTGATAGCGCTTCAATGCATTGAGTAAAGACTTAATCTCTAGAGATGACTATTTTTTTAACGATGCCTTAGTGAATAACCTTGGTAATTTTTAATGACACCTTGGGGATGGACCTTGGTGAAAAAGAAATGATTTTCAATATTAAATTTTGTATCCACATCTTCAAGTTATGAAAAACGTTATTTTTATTATGATACGCCTCATGATTTCATTCTCATACCTTAAAGTCCTTTTCATGACTTTATTGATGTATCTCAAGTTCACATGTTAAATGTTTCCCTTGTTTCCCTTACTGGGCCTTCTGCTCACCCATTATTTTGATGTATGTACCTAGTTTATAAGATTCAGTAATGAACCTAGGATGAACATAAGGATAATCCTTTCAAGTGTTTATGAAGAATGTTTTTTTGTTTCATGTATTAAGTTCCTGGTTTCCAGGACACTAAACCATAAAGATCCTCGGTTTTGTAAAATGTAATGAAAAGTTATGTTATAAAAAGGTGAGATTATATATAAGGTATAAAAAGATAAGGCAACCTATTAGGGTCCCATAAATCCATTCAGGGATAATCTCGATGCAACACAATTTTATTAAAAACATTAAAACCTTTAAAACACCCTTAATGGATTTATCTCATAAGTGCAATGCACCATGATTGAACTACTTGGGTTAGGTGAAGTCTATCTCATAACAACATGCCCCAAATAACCTACTTGGGTACAATTGTTCATTTAGGAATTTAGTCATATGGGTCACCATACAAAAGGAATAAAATTATAGGCCTTTATGAAGGAAACCAAATCAAATTAAATTAAAATTTAATAGCTTTTTATATTCATAAAATAGTCTCTAGGTATATATAAAGATCATAAACAATGGTTTGATTATATGGGTTACCATTTCCTAGTTTATAAAGAACCCACACACTTTATAGATTGAAAATTGGATCCCACTTAATCACAAACAATATGTTTCGTCCCATGAAACCAATGGTTCATGGATAAATCATGTCATGTTTGGTTAGTAAAATATAATTCCACCATCAATTGATGTAGGAAAACACCAATTAGAGTGATTCTGGCATTTTATTTAACCCACCTTTACATTTCCATTATAACAGGTCATGCTTTCATGAGCAGTAATAAATGTAAACATTCTAAATAACCACTAAGTGTGAGAAATAAACATGGAAGTAATCATAGAATCATGGAATATAAAGGAAAGGCATGATAAATAAATCACAGATACATATTTTATTGACAAACATACAAAATAAATCACACAATAACTTATATAAAGAATCATGATAATAGACCACCTACAATGTAACACCCCGAGACATTACAATATTTTCATTTATGAATTAATTTTATTTTTTTGATTGGTTTATTTTTTCAAAACACCATGTTAAGCATACACTACACACAAAAGTGAGTTGGATTGCATTACACACAAGACCCAGTTTTACTGAACAATAATATATTAATAAAATATTATTATTTAATATAATATATAACTTAGCCATTAAATTAGTGGATATGAATAGTATTAACTAATGTTTGAATTTTATTTATTCAATATAATTTTAACATTAATCATATATATTTTCTATACATGATATAAGAAAAAATTCATTTTTTGGATAAAAGAATTATTTTTCAAATAATGCAGTTTTACCACCTCTTAATGGAGAAGCATTTTTAAATCCAATATTTGACACTTTTATGTACTCAATTCAACCAAATAAACTTTTTATTTATAATCAGGATATGAAAATTTAGTTTGGATAAATTTTTGGTGTTTTTGATAACTTATATATTTTAATGAATCGTGAAAAATATTGAATTTTATTTCAAAACAACTTTTTCATCTAATTTATTTATATAGTTATATTATCATTTTAATTTATTTGAAAGTATAATTAGATTATGTTATTATCATTTAATCCAATTATGGTCATTAGAAGTAATTTTACATTTTAAATTTTATATAAACACATGTCAATCTTTTGATTGTTTTTAATTTGTTTTAAAAAAACTTGCATTCTCGTTTTAACAATGGGAATTAATTTTAAATTATTTTCTTATAATTATTTGTTTTGAATTTTTAAAAATGGATTCTATATTTGGAATAATATGGTCCTAATTATGTAAATAGGCCCCTTTTATTTTTGGACATTATGAACAATAACTTTAGTAATTATTTTTATTTACCACAGTTAAAGGTAAATAGGGTAATTTAAGGTAAAAATAGTATTATAATAATATAAAACTACCTAACAGGTGTCATTATCTTATGGGATGAGTCACGAGAGACCAAAAAAATCCTTAGGAAGAACGTTTGGCATTTTGGATCCACTTGGGTGAAAATGACATGTTATAATAATTAATTTAAAGTAAAGAGAAATATAACATAAACATGTATCTTTTTACTAAAACAATTTTAATATAGGGTTATATAACTAATATATTTGACTATAAATAGTCATTATAAATCTAAAAATATTTATTATAGTATGGTATTTTATTTAAAATTTTATACATTAAATAAATAAATTTATTTATTACATAATGATGATGCAATGATTACCTTATTAAAGAATGATTCAAATTAATGATATTATAAATATTAAAATAAATGTAATTTGAATATTTTGATTCCATAAAAGAATTTTAGGAATTATTATGGAATTTTATATTTGAGTTAATATAGTTTTTTTAATTAATCAAGTTTTTATGACTTTAACAAAAATCAATTACTAAATAGTGTCAAAGTTGACATAAATGAGTTATTAAAACTAATAAAATTTCATTAATTAATATAACAGTCATAAAAATACAAGATTCATCCAAATGAATTATATAATGTAAACAATGTCATTACTGATCCACTTGAGTTTATATTGGCATTTTATAGTAACTTTATTTACCATATAGTGTAAAAATATAAGAATACATGGTAAGAGTTAATTTATTTCACTAAGGGTTAAATCCAAAAGATAAGGTTAAAATTATAAATTAAACTTGTCTAAAACCTATTTTTTGAGAGTATTTAGACCCATTATAATATTATACTCGAAATATATTACTTTTTAGATATTATAATTCTAAAATATATTTATAATGAAATAATATTTTAAGACTTTCTTAAAGTGCCTATTTCTTATCTTATAAAAAGGAATCTCCTCCCACACTTCCTCACACATCCTTGAGCATTATAGATTGACCAAAACCAACCCAATTATACTATAAAAACTATTATTTAACTTCTATAGGTCCTATTTTTTCAAAAAAACCATTCCTAGTATCCATAAGAGGAGATCCAAAGGAAGTCTAATGAAGAAGAGGTAATTGTTTTATCACATATTTGAAAGTTATTTTATTCTTATACTTCCTATTTATATCTTGATTACATAATAGAGTAATAAATACAGTATATTTTACATTATAAGATGGTATTAAAATCATGGTACAACCATATTCCTCATTTTATCCATCATACGAATAACAATAACACCATGCATGCATACGTACGACTTACTATCTCCACGCCGTGGTGTAATTTGTTATTATACACTAATTTATTTGGATGGGTATAATAATTAGTATAATGGAGATAAATAATTAATATTAAATAATAATTAATCTGTATAATTAATATACAATTCAATTTCATACCATTTAACCATTAAGGGAATGATATTGTCGCTCGTGCGTGCGTACAACCTACCATCTCCACGATGTGATGAAAATCATTATCCACGTTAACCATTAAAGAATGATTGTAAAAGTAATATTTTAAGTAAATATAATATTTATAAACATAATATCATTTTGTATATGAATAAAATATGTTCTATGAATAATCAATACGAGTTACATGACAAAACATGCATAGAAAAACGAAGTAGTTAACACCCGAAACAATGATAATACTGAAATATTATTCACAAAATTTTATAAAAGAATCATATATGATAACATTAATATGGTAATGGTTCTGGTATAATTTAATAACAATATTTAACCATTATATAGGAGGTTAACTCATCCTTGACTAAAGGAAAGTACAAGATAAGGGTTAATTTTGAAATCTCATTATTATATAAGATTGTTTATGTGTAAGTATTTACTGGGAAATATTTATCATCCGTGTCCATGTTTTCAAAAGGAATATTTATAAGGTTTTATGTAAGGGAATATTTTACTAAAACATCATTTTAAATTTTTTAAATACTTATTCGTCTAGATCTTTCTCATTAATTTCCATGTTTTCAAAATGGTTGTAAGGATTTATTTATATGGACATGAATGTTTTAAAATGGTAATTCCATTCAAAAGTTTCAAAGTGGTATGGGACACTTTGATTCAGAAAACTCTTTTAAGTGTCTTCATTTACAAACTGTGTGACTTTTAATGTTTTTGAAGTAAAAATGGATATTTCTCTCAAAGAGTTTTAATAAATTTATTAGATTATTTTCCAATTTGTCAACATACTTTTTTGGATTTTATGCTTAATTAAGATTGATTTATTATGATATAATCTTCCATATTATATTTAAGGGTTTATGATATGTTTGAATATGGATGTGCTATTTTTATACCATTCATTTTTTATAGTTAAAGTAATAACATTTCATATGCTAGTTTTAATATGAATGTTTATATTATGTTTCACCCTTTTCATATGAGGAATATATTGGACTTAGTAAGTAATGGGCGGGGCATGCTATATCTCCACGATGAATCGGTAGGTCTCATTAGAAAAACTAGATATGGACTTGGCTAAGGCCTTTCCCATTTATTTTAAGATATGCATTTGGGTGAGGCCTTACCCATTTATTTTTAGATGTCTTGGATGTGGCCTCGATGGTATGTTTCAGATGTCTGACATTATGAATTCCCTCATTATGAGATTGGTTATTGATATTACATGTGATTATTTGTCCAGTAGAATATCAATGTGAATGTTTAAATGGAATTATTTGATTTATTCTTTCCATATTATATTCAAGTTTATGTTTAAAAGGATTTTGTTTTAGTTTTATACTTGCCTTAATGTTTATGGTTATTTATAATAGCTTCCTCTATATTGTTTAGCCTTACTAAGAATCTGAGTTCACCCCTTTCATATGTTTTATTTTCCTAGGATGTCAAGAAATGTTATATGATTGATATGTAGGGTTAATCTTGGAGAATAATGGATTTATTAAATAATTATCTATGTTTTAGTTTATGTTTTGAATTGTAATGTAAGGTTGATGAATGTAATATATTTTCCAAGACTGCAAAACTGATCGGTCCTTAGGGACATGATTAATTTTATCATGTAAATGTATTAAAATAATGCACCAGATCCAGTCTTCTGGATTTGGGGAATTATAGTTGGTATTAGATGAAGTTTAACAACAACATGAGAAATTAGATTTAGAAATCAAAGATTAGAAAACATAACCCTATAAATAAATTTGAGGATAAGTTTATGTATAGGATATCATCCATTAGATTTGGTAATGTATGAAATTGGATAATCCTATGGACTTATGGATCGAGAATAAGATATAATCATTTAGAGATCTTATAAATGAATTTTCATGACTATATCACTATGATTTATGTTTCTCACTTTGTGCTTTGATTTTTGGTCAATGGTTAGAATCAGAAAGGTTATACAAGTAATGGTTATACTATTGATAATAACGAGACTAAAAATCTTAAATGAGATGAAATAGGTATTAAGTAAGAAGATGTTGAAGCATACTTAATGGTTTAAGAGTGAAGTGAAATGATAAATGTTATTTTGTATTTGGATTCAAGAATTATTACATCAATGGTTCTATGGTTATAAGATTCATGAGATATATAAGGATTATACTACAATAATTTTTGTATATGTATTTTAAGAAATAAGAGTTATCATTAAGGATTGAAAGGTGATCAAATATTTGGTATGTGATAATAAGATATACATTACTTTGTTTGGGGAATCTGATGTTAAGATTGATTTTGGAAATTTAGAGACCTTTTTGGATAGTGAATTTAGATGGAAGTATATTAGTTGATTATTAAGGTTGGAATGGAGTAAGTTGAAAAATTGATATTATTTTTTTAGTTTAAATCATGATTTATAGGATAACATTGATTGAATCAAGTAATTTTTCTCAAGTACTTATCTGTATTGTAAAATAATCTCTCAACTATAGGAAAAAGTATCTAAAAAAGGTGTTATCATAAATTTGTATCTCAAGTTAAAAATAAATTGAACTAATGGTATTTTAAACCATCATAGATTTATGGCTTTATGGCTCTAAATTTTCTATTTATTTTTCATTTGTTTGTAATTTATGACTTCAATTTCTCCCTATAAATATTTACATTTTCCCTCTAAGTACATATATCTAATTTCCACTAATGTTCTTCTATTAGAAAGCCTAATTTTGTGGTGACCGTCACATTTCCCTTTCCCTATTATTAGGATTATATTTTTAACCCTATTTTTAATGTGTTTTTCCACACAGATATTTTTTAGTATCAAAATTTTAATTTTTAAGTGCAATTTCAAATTACAAGGATGCAATTTATTAGAGGAGAGAATGTAAAACCATGAGACATTATAATATTTTAATTTCAGAATAAATTTAATTTTTTTTCTTGATTTATTTTTACACAACATCATGTTAAAATTACACTACACAGAACAATGAGTTGTCTTTCATTACATGCAAGACCCAGTTTTACTGAATAATATTATTTTAATAAAATACTATTATTTAATATAATATATAACATAACCATAAAATTAGCGGTTATGAATAGTATTAACCAAAATTTTAATTTTATATATTCTATATAATTTTAACATTAATCATATGTATTTTCTAGACATGATTTAAGAAAAAAAATCAATTTTTTAGATAAGAGAATTATTTTTCAAATAATAGAGTTTTACTGATTTTTAATGGAGAACCCTTTTTAAATCCAATATTACGAAATTTTATATATTCAATTTGACAAAATAAACTTTTTCTTTAGAATAAGGTCATAAAAATTTATTTTGGATAATTTTTTGGTGTTTTTTTGATATCTTTCATATTTTAATGAATTGTGAAAAATATTGCATTTCAATTCAAAACCGCTTTTTCTTCTAATTTATTTATATAGTGATATCATCATTTTAATTGATTTTAAAGTATAATTATATTATTTTTTATCATTTAATCCAATTATGGTCATTGTAAGTAATTTAACATTGAAATTTGATATAAAAACATGGCAATCTTTTAATGGTTTTTACTTAAAAAAACCCGCTTTCTCGTTTTGACAACGAGAATTAATTTTAAATTAATTTAGGCCAATAATGTGTTTTGAATTTTGAAAAATGGATTCCATATTTGGAAAATAAGGTCAAAATTATACAAATAGGTCCCTTTTATTTTTCAACGTTATGAATAGTAACTTTAGTAATTATTTGTAATTACCACGATTAAAGGTAAATAGAGTAATTTAAGGTAAAAATAATATTATAATAATATAAAAATGACCTAACACATGTAATTATCTTATTTTATGTGTCATGGGTGACTAAAAAAATATTAGGTCGAACTCTTGGCATTTGGGATCCACTTGGTAGAAAATGACATGTTATAATAATTAATTTAATGTAAAGAGAAATAAAACATAAACATGTTTCTTTTTAATAAAAAAAATTTAATATAGGGTTATATAACTGAGATATTTGACTGTAAATAGTAATTAAAAATATAAAAATATTTCATACATCATGGTATTTTATTTATAATTTATAGAAATTAAATAAATTTTTTTATGACACAATGATGATGCAATGATTACCTTATTAATGAATGATTCAAATAAATGATATTATAAATATTAAAATAAATATAATTTTACAATTTTAATTCCATAAAATAATTTTTTTAATGATTATGACATGTTATCTTTGAGTTAATTTAGTTTTTCAAATGAATCAAGTTGTAACGACTTTAACAAAAATCAATTACTAAATAGTGTCATGATTGACATAAATGAGTTTTTAAAACAAATACTATTTTATTAAATGATAAAATAGTCATAAAATATACTATTAGGCCAACAGACTTAAATAATTCTAAAAATTTCATTAACTATCCACTTGAGGTTCTCTTGGCATTTTATAGTAATTATATTCACCATATAGTGTAAAAATACAAGAAGACATGGTAAGAGTTAATTTATTTAACTATGGGTTAAAGCCAAAATATAAGGTTAAAATTATAACCTAAACTTGTCTGGGACCAATTTCTTGAGATTATTTAGAACCATAATCATTTTATCTTCTAAATATACCACTTTTATGCTATTAAAATTCTAAAATCAATTTATAATAAAATAACATTTCAAGACTTTCCTAAAGTGCCCCTCTCCTCCCTTATAAAAAGGCATCTCCTCCCACACTTCCTCACACCTCCTTGAGGCTTCTATATTGACCAAACCCTACCCCATTCTCATATAAACATAATTAGTTAACTTATTGAGGTCATTGTTTTCTGAAAATACCACCCCTAGTGTCCTTAAGAGGAGATCCAAAGGAAGTCCAATGAAGAAGAGGTAATGGTTTTATCAACTCTTTCAAAGTTATTTTCTTCTTCTACTTCCTCTTTATATGTTTATTCCATAATATATTAATAAATCTAGAATATTATACATTATTATATGTTATTATAATCATTGGAGAACCATATTACTCAATTTATCCATCCTACGAAAAATAATATCACCAGGTGTGCATATGTACGGTTTACCATCTCCATGCCATGGTGTAATTTGTTATTCAACACCAATTTATTTGGATGAGTATAATAATTATTATAATGGAGATAAATAATTAATACGACATAATAATGATTCTTTATAAGTAATATATAATTCAATTTCATACCATTAAACCATTAAGGGAATGATATCGTCGCTCATGTGTAGGTCCAACCTACCGTCTCCACGACGCGATGAGATTCATTCTCCACGTTAGCCATTAAAGAATGATTATAAAAGTAATATAGTAATTAAATATAATATTTATAAAATTAACATCATTTTGGATATGAATACAGTATGTTTATGCATATGAAATATGAATTACATGACAAAACATGCATAGAAAAACGAAACAGTTAACACCCGAAGCAATGGTAATACTGAAATATTATTAACAAAATGATATAAGAGGATCATATATGATATCATTAATATGGGTATGATTCTAGTATAATTTAATAACATTCTTTAAACAGTATACATGAGGTTAAATCACCCTTGACTGAAGGAAAATTAAAGGCAAGGGTTAATTTTTCAAACTCATTATTATATGAGATTGTTTATGCGTTAGTATTTACTGGGAAATATTTATCATCCATGTCCATGTTTTCAAAATGAATCTTCTTAAGGTTTTATTTAAGTGAATATTTTACTAAAACATCATTTTAAATGTTTAAAATAATTATTCTTCTAGATATTTTTCATTAATGTCCTTGTTTTCCAAATGGTTTTAAGGATTTGTTTATATAGATATGAATTTATTAAAATGTTAATTCCTTTAAAAATTTTCAAAGTGGTATGGGAAACTTTGATTCAAAAATCACTTTTAAATGTATTAATTTATAAACTACACAATTTTTAATGTTTTGTAAGCAAAAAGGTATATTTCTCTCAAAGCATTTTAATGTATTTATTATATTATTTTCATATATGTCAACATACTTCGTTGTATTTTTATGCTTATTTAAGATTGATTTATTATGATACAATATTACATATTGTATTGAAGGGTTTATAATATGTTTTACTATGGATATTATATTGTAATACCATTCATGTTTTATAGTTAAAGTAAAAACATTTCATATACTAGTTTTAATACGAATTTTTATGTTATGTTTCACCCTTTTCATATGAGGAATGTACTGGACTTAGTATATGATGGGCATGGCTTGTGATATCCCCTAGATGAATCGGTAGGTCTCATGAGACAAAATAGTTTTGGACTTGGATGAGGCCTTGCCCATTTATTTTCAAATATGGATTTGGATGAGGCCTTAACCATTTGTTTTTAGATGTCTTGGCCGAGGCCTCGACAGTATGTTTTAGATATCTGACATTATGAATTCTCTTCTTGAATGGCCCGACAACCTTCATTTTTATTGATTTTTGATAACCCCCCTTTCAAGGGATGAGGGGGAACCCTTACAAGGCCCGTAGGCTTAGAGATTACATGGCCCATAGGCTTATGAGATTACATAACCCAAAGGTCTTAGGGAATTCAACCAGACTATCTACAAGGAACTGCCCCTCCCCAACATTTTCATCCTGATAGTAGCTCTCCACCATTGCATGACCATCTGGCTAGGATTCCCATGCAAGCAAAGGCTGGTACTGATGGAATAGCCATACCCTCTCATTATGACAATCCATTTGGCTCTGATCTGATGAGTGCACCTACTCTGAATCCTCTTCCGGGGCTTCTCTTTTTTTGTAGTGTGTCTAGGGCCTGCATTTATGAGGCCCGAAGGCCTTGGGGTGGCCCTAAGGCCTTATGGAGGCTCTAAGTCCTTGATAATTAACTGGCTCGAAGGCCTTGGGTGGCCCGAAAGCCTTGCAGGACCCGAGGACCAAACCGGTGGCCCGAATGCCCAGATAGATGAATAGTTCTGGCTGCTACAGTACAAAAAAGTGACTGCTACAGTACTGCTACAGTGCCCAGAAATATGACTCCACCCGGATTAGATCTCAGGTCTCTTGGATGCACCTAGCGAGTCCTCACCAACCGGGCATTATGAATTCCCTCATTATGAGATTAGTTATTAATATTACATGTGATTATTTCACCAGTAGAATATCCATGTGAATATTTAAATGTAATTATTTGATTTATTCTTTCCCTATTATATTAAATTTTATGCTTAAACAACTTCTGTTTCAGTTTTATACTTGCCTTAAAGTTTATGGTTATTTATGATAACTTATACTATATTATTTAAACTTACTGAGCATCTGATATCACCCCTTTCATATGTTTTATTTTCCTAAGATGCCAAGAAGTGTTCTATGATTGATATGTAGGTTTAATCTAGAGAATAATTATGTTATCAAAGAATTATCTATGTTGTAGTTTATGTTTTGAATTGTAACGTATGGTTGATGAATGTAATTTATTTTCCAAGACTACTAAACTGATTGGTCTTTTGGGACATGATTTATTATATCATGACAATGTATTAAAATAATACACTAGATCCAGGATTTTGGAGTCAGGGTGTTACATAAGAGGTTATAGAACTAATAATGTTACTAAAATACAAAGATGGTATAAAAAATAATCCTAATAAACACCCAAGGCACATCAATAAATCTCAAATAGCATAGCAGTGAAATATAATGGTATGTGAATATCTATGTGAATAAAATGATGCATGTAATGCTAATTCCTTACCACAACGAGACAAGGGTAAAATACGATAAATATAACAAATCAGTATGTAATGGAAAATACACCAATCACTCGATGTGAAATCATAACCAACTATTACAAAGAACAACACGAATAATAATCCCACCCTTGGATTGTACCACTTTCTCTCCATGGGAACTGGCGCAGTATCGAGTCCCACCAGGATCGAACACTGTTTGTATTATGAACAGGGCGATTCAAAGCCATTTCTTAGCTGGGGAATGTGGCACGCACTTGAACTGGTGGGGTCCCCCCTCTGGGAGTCGGTGTTAGAAACACACGTTTTGAAATGAACATGAGCCCATAAGGGGCTTTGTGCATTAAGATTTCCTCTCGCTGCCGCCTCCTTCATCGAGGGTTGTCGTAGCGCTTACTTCTTCGTGCTCGGTGGGTTCGTGGCAGTGGATCCTCAGTTGTGGGGCGTCGACGACTTCAGGGAGTCGGTGACTTCGGGGAGTCGTCCGTCTCGACCATCTACACCACGATTGTCCTCTTCTTCCCCAAATCCTTCTTCGATGGATTGTTTTTCTTAAGGCAGTGCGGTGTGGGTCTGCGGCCATGTACCAGCTTCAGCGCCTTGAGTCTGCCGCTGGGTCTTCTGTGGGTGCGTTGCGTGGTTCTTCGCGGCCTCTGCGTACAACTGGGATGGCAGTGATGAGATCTGCCTACAGATGGTCTTCATTCCAACACCTGGTGATGATTTTCCATTTTAGGTTTTTTGACATCTTTCTTGATTTGGAATGCGGCTACGTTTGTGAGGCAGAGACGTTTTTGTTTTGTTTATTCGTGATTTGGATGAGGTTTTGATGTTGGTTCATAGGAAAATTGCTTCGCATATGGGCTCTCAGGTTTCTGGGGTTTGATGAAATGGGTGAAGGTTTTTCAGTATGATGTTTTGAAGATGCATCATTTGAGGGGTGATGTCTGTCGATGGTGCTGAAAGTGATGATAAGGTGACTTCATGGCGGGGGAGTGGCTCGAGGAGACTCGCATTTCAATAATCTATGTCCCGAGGCGTACCAGCGTGGCTGTGATGCTTATTTTCAATTTTTAGTCAAGTGGATTTGTTTTTGAATTTGGTGATCTGGTAATTTGGTGTATGTCCTGGTTCCCGCTCACCCATTAAGCGGATTTCTAAAATCAAATAAAAATATAATTTTCAGTCAGTCCACCCTTGGACACTTGTAATTTTCCATGTGCGTGGGTTGATTACTCCCAAACATGGATATTTAACAAGAATCAACAAATTCATAGTATCCTATCTAATAGACCAAAATAGTAAGACAAAGGAAAAGAGGCTCTAATACCACATTTTAATGTCTTGACCTGACTGACTACTAAAACCAATAGCTAGACTGGTCACCACATGGCCTTAAGCGTGCCTCCCTGTACCCAGAAGCTGCTAACTAGCAGCGAGTGTCTAATGATTGTATGATGTGAGAGAATATACCCACATGATCAGAGTATCACATTGGTATGTCTGATGTAAATCAATTAGAAATAATGGAATAAATAATAATAAATGAAAGGAGAAACGAAAGATAAAGATAATAACTGAATAAAGATAGTAACAACAAATAATATACAGCCATACATGAATATCCATGTAACGAGAAAAAAATACAAAGTAGGAAACATACAATAAAGAGATACAGTAAAATACATGAATAAAGAAAATATTCAAAACCCCTAAGTGAGATCTTCATGAGAATCTGGAGTACTAGAGCAATCCTATGCTTTAAAGCTCTCATGTTCAATGCAAAAAAAAATCAATAATCCAAGTACCTATGAACATGAGGTCTGCTAGGGTAACCTGGTGCAACGATGAAATGAGAAGGGTGCGAGATATACTCAATAGGCCACCACCATTATTATCTAAATCATAATATTGCCCATGAGTATAAATTACATAGTGTGTAGGTATAATGAATAAATATAAGTTAAATAAATATATAAAAGTATCAAGTCAGACTCAGGATCCTTAAAGACACCTAGCCAACCATACCTAATTTGGTTGAATCCAGAATGTCTCTAACTAAGGTGAACCTATACATATAGGATATAAATAAATAAATAGTCATCATAACTATGTAGTAATAAGGGTCAAATCCTAAGCACATGATTTATCCTGGAAGACGTGTCTTTCAATTTAATTAATTATCATTTTCCATTTAATTAAAAAAGAAATCTCTTATAATCAATTTAACAACATCCTATGTATAAGGCCCCAGCCTTAATCCTTACTTAATCTTGAGTTATTACAAGATTACACATTTAGGATCTTTTTGGGTTTAGAGTTTTAGAGAATTAGATCTTAAAACATGCATTACAACCCACATTTAAACAAAGTGGTTACAATAAAAGATAGTATTCTTTTTCCCATCAACGAAAACATATTGAAAATAAAACATGGATTCCTTATTGACACTTCCTTGACACTATCATCTTGTCATGTACCTTTCTCGTGACCTGTGAAAAACATTTCAAAAACTTGGGATGAGCATAAAAACCTCAGTATGGGTTATATAAAAAAAACAAGGAAAGGAAACATGAGTTCATATATACATAAGAATGAAATCATACTTTACCAATAAAACATAGGCACTTTAACATACCGCATAAAATCATGAACAAAACATAGAAATCATAAGACATAAAGGTAACTTGAGGCATTCATAACTTTCTTACGTAGGGAGTAACCCTATTGGTTACGTTTGGAATACCCATCACAGTATATTCCCTAAATCTCTTCGGAGAAACCTTAATGTTTCAATCCTTCGCGTTACCCAATGCATTGGAGAGCTATATCGGGCTCACCCGCCCTTAGTTTATCACGGAACCACCCGTTTTCATAATAATTCCCAAGAACCTCAACATAATCATATCACATAAAATATGCATAAAGGAAACATAACATTCCCACCTTTCAATCACAAGATATCAATACAACACATTGATATAAAAACATTATGAAAACCATTTTCAATACCAAAATAAAAAAAAGTAAAACATGGTATTTATTTTTCTTTTAAAAAGAAGGTATGGCTTGTAGAGGAAGCCGAAACTCAAATAACGGTCACGGCGGTGGAGAAGTCGTTGTCGCCGCATACGTACGACAAAAACATTCCCTTTTGTCGTTTAGTAAAATGCTTCGTATAAAAAGATTTCTTTTGGATAAACGTAAAATTCAAAGGGGTTTATACACCATATAAAATAAAGTTGTGTATAAAATAAAATATGCCTCAATGAAAGGAGATTGAGACGAAGTCCCATACCTCGTATCTGACTTGACCCGACCGTTCTTTAATCTCCTTTAAAAGTGTAACTCCTTTTGATTTGAGCCTAGAGGCTTCCTTTGAAAGGATTCTGCCCAAAGGGAATCCTCTAGGATGAGGAGAGGGATGTGGAGAGAGTAAATGGGCTGGGGTTGTCTGAGCCAAAGGCTTGAGGAGTGTGTGAAATGAGGTAGAGGTGGGGGCCTTTTATAAGAGGAGAGGGGGGGTACTTTTGGAAATCATGAAACTATTATTTTATTTTCAAAAGTGTTTCGAATTTCTAAGGTCCCAAATTGATATATTTCAAAGATAAGATGATAAGGCTTCGAAATATTCCCATAAAATAGTTTTTGGAAAAGTGTAGGTCTTAGATATTACATTATCTTTCCATTTTATTTTAATCGTTAAATAATGAGGTCATCGCTGCATCATCATGATGTCATAATTAAATTAATTTATTTAATGTCTAAAAATTATAAAAAAAATATCCTGATGTAGGAAATCTTTTTATATTTCCAAATAGTATTTATAGGAAAAATTATGATTAGTATAACCCCTTATAAAAATTGTTTTAGTAAAACAATTTATGTTAGTGTCATTTTCACCTTTATTTAAAAAAAGGCATTAAAGTCATTATCTCACCCAAGTGGCTCCATGGGGTCCCCTAAATCGACCCATGGGTTGTCTTGGTCGGCCATGAAACAAAAAATAGAGTTAGGACATATGTCAAGCTCATCTCATTTTATTAAAGCATTATTTTTACCTTAAACTACACTAATTACCTCTAATCACGATTAATGAAAAAAAAGTTACTATTCACCAAAAAAATTATTTTCATCCCATTGAACCACATTTTACATACTAATGACAACCATGTATGTCGGATTTTCAAAATTCAATACACATTAGTGGTAAACTTTCATTTAACTGAAAAATCAGTTTGCTTGATTACCACTTAGTGGTTTCACTATTCATCAAAAATTGGAGTTTTTCAGAATATTACCAAAAATTCACCCTAAGCTATATTTGATATTCCAAATTCAAAAATGAAGTCTATTTTACAAAATTCAAAACATATAAGTCACATTAATTAATTTAATAATTAATTCCCGCTGTCAGAGCAAATAGCGTGTTTTTATGAAACAATAAGTATCAAAAGATTGACACCAGTTTAAGTCCAATTTCAAAGTGAAATTGATTACAATGACCACCGTTGGATTAAATGGTAAAAATATATTCTAATTTCACTTCAAAACAAATTCAAAAGATAATCTAATCATATAAATAAATTAGATTAAAAAGCAGTTTTGATGTAAAATGCAGTAATTTTCACTATTCATTAAAAAATGAACATTGTCAGGAAAATACCAAAAATTCACACAAAGTAAATTTTGATGTCCCAATCATAAAGAATAAGTTTATTTTGACAAAAATAGTTTATAAAATTGTCAAAATATAGATTTAAAAAGGGTTTTCCATTATAAGGCAGTAAAACAATCTTTTAAGAATATTAGTGTATTCCATGCTTAAGATTGGATTTATTTTCATTTTAAGCCTCTAAAACACTATCTTAATCATTAATATACATAGATAAAAATATCTATTATTCATTACTTACTTGGGATGTTACATCCTTCCCCCCTTTTGAAAATTGCGTCCCCGCAATTTATTTACTTATCGAATAAATGGGGGTACTTATCCCTCATTGAATTTTCAGATTCCCATGTTGCCTCTTCCATCATGTGGTTTTTCCAAAAAACCTTTACCTGATTAATCACCTTATTCCATAACACTTGCTCCCTGTGGTCAAGAATCTGGACCGGTTGTTCCTCATAAGATAGGTTCTCTTAGAGCTAAACTACCTCTGGACTCAAAACATGAGATGGATCTGGCATATACTTTCTCAACATCGAAACGTGAAAAACATTGTGTACCTGAGATAAACTCGGAGGTAAATCCACTCGGTATGCAACTGATCCAACTCTCTCCAGAATTTCATATGGTCCAATGAACCTTGGACTCAACTTTCCTTTCTTACCAAATCTCATCACACTTTTCCAAGGAGAAACCTTGAGAAAAACATGATCACCTACATCGAAAGATAGATCCTTCCTCCGGTTATCCGCATAACTCTTCTGCCTGCTCTGAGCTGTTCTCATGTGTTTCTGAATCAGCTGAACTTTTTCTGCCATCTCTTCTACCAATTCTGGTCCCATCAACATCCATTCACCCACTTCATCCCAGAAAGTTGGAGTTCGACACCTCTTCCCATATAATGCCTGAAATGGTGCCATCTGTATACTGGAATGAAAACTATTATTATATGAAAATTCAACCAAAGAAAGATGCTGGTCCCAACTTCCATGATAATCCATAGAACAAGCTCGTAGCATATCCTCCAAGGTCTGAATTTTTCGTTCTGACTGCCCATCTGATTGAGGATGAAAAGCTGTACTAAAATTTAATTCAGTACCCAACGAATTCTGAAGGCCTTTCCAAAAGTTAGAAGAAAACCTAGGATCACGATCCGATACAATGGAGAATGGAACTCCATGTAACCTGACTATCTCTTTAAGATACAAATGGGAAAGTTGATCAAGAGAGAAATTATCTCGTATAGCAAGGAAATGAGCAGATTTGGTCAAGCGATCAACAATAACCCAGATTGCATTATTACCTCGAGATGTCTTCGGTAATCCAACAACAAAGTCCATGGATATATTCTCCCATTTCCACTCTGGCACTGGTAACGGCTGAAGCATCCCTTTCGGTAACTGCCGCTCTGCTTTAACCTGTTGACATGTCAAACACTTCACAGTAAAATCAGCAATATCTCTTTTCATTCCATCGCACCAGTAATACTCTTGCAGATCTCTATACATCTTAGTACTGCCCGGATGAACTGAAAACGGAGAACTATGAGCTTCACATAACAACTCTCTCTTCAACTGTGAATCACAAGGCACACACAATCTCTTCCCAAATCTCAAAACACAATCATTATCAATGTTGAATTCAGGCAACTTACCTTTCTGAACTAGCTCTACCTTTTTCTGCAACTCACTGTCTTGCTTCTGTGCTTGCTTGATTCTATCTAATAGATAATATCTGACTGATACTTGAAACAAAACAGAAGGACTTCCTGCACCAACAACTTCTATGCCAAAGTTCATCAAATCCTTAACCAAAGGATCACGTTCCAAATGCAACATTGTTAATGAAGCATTACTTTTTCGACTCAAAGCATCAACCACTTTATTTTCTTTTCCCGGATGGTAATGAATTGTACAATCATAATCCTTGATTAATTCTATCCATCTCCTCTGTCTCATGTTTAACTCTTTCTGAGTGAATATATACTTTAAACTTTTGTAATCGGTATATATTTCACACTTTACTCCATACAAATGATGCCTCCAAATTTTTAAAGAAAAAACAACAGCAGCTAATTCCAAATCATGTGTAGGGTAATTTACCTCATGAGTTTTCAACTATCGTGAAGCATAAGCAATTACCTGATCATTCTGCATTAGGATGCAACCAAGTCCTTTCAATGAAGCATCACTGTATATAACAAACTCACCATTCCTAGAAGGTAGTTCCAAAATTGGAGCATTCACCAATCTTCTTTTCAATTCCTGAAAAAAATCATCACATTCTTTTGTCCAGATAAACTTAACACCCTTCCGAGTTATCTTAGTCATTGGACTAGATAACCATGAAAAATTTCTAACAAACCTTCGGTAATAGCCTGCCAAACCAAGAAAACTACGAATCTCGGTTACATTTCTGGGTCTTGGCCATTCTTCAACAACCTTTGTTTTTGCAGGATCAACTGTTATCCCATCTTTAGAAAAAATGTGACCGAGGAAAGAAATTTGTTGTAACCAAAACTCACACTTGCTGAATTTTCCATATAGTTTCTTTTCTTTTAAGGTTTGAAAAAAAACCCTTAAATGACTTTCATGCTCCTCTTTACTTTTAGAAAACACCAAAATATCATCAATGAAAACCACCACAAACTTATCCAAGAATTCATGGAAAATTCTATTCATTAAGTCCATGAATAAAGCAGGTGCATTGGTTAGCCCAAAAGGCATAACTACAAATTCATAATGGACATATCTAGTACGAAAAGCAGTCTTCAGAACGTCTCCTTTTTTTACTTTCAACCGATGGTACCCTGACCTCAAGTCAATCTTCGAAAAATACTGATCTCCCTGGAGCTGATCAAACAAATCATCGATATGAGGCAAATGATATTTGTTCTTAACAGTAATATTATTAAAGGCTCTATAATCAATGAAAAGTCTCATAGAACCATATTTATTTTTAACAAATAAAACAGGAGCACCCCATGGTGATGTGCTAGGTCTAATGAAACCTTTCTCTAATAAATCTTGCAATTGCTCCTTCAACTCTAAAAGTCAATTTGTGCCATTCGATAAGGGGGTTTTGAAATTGGCTTAGCATCAGGAACTAATTCAACAGTAAATTCAACTTCCTGATCCGGTATTATTCCAGGAAACTCATTAGGAAAAACATCAGGATACTCATTTACCACTAGAACATCATTAATCTGAACAGTTCCCTTGTTTTCAACAATGTGTGCAAGGTAACATTCATTTCTATCTTTTACAAGTTTCTCGTCCTCTTGATATGTTATCAACAGTAAGGGTTCATTCTTGTACACAAACTGAAATTCTTTCTGAAAAGAAACTTCTTTAGCTCTACAATCAATCTTAGCATGTTAAATAGAGAGCCAATCCATACCCAGGATAACATCAAACTCTACTAGAGGTAGAAAAATAAGGTTTGCAAGTAGGTTCTTTCCACAGATAAGGATAGGAAGATTCTTATAAATTCTTTTTGCCTCAACATTCCCCCAGGTGTTTTTACCAAAAGTTCAGGAGTCATTTCTTGAGATGGTATTCCCATTTTACTAGAAAAGTTTTCAGAGATGAAAAAATGTGTAGACCCCGAATCAAACAACACACTGGCATAATATGAAAAAACAAACAAAGTACCTGATACAACTTCATTTGATGGCCCAACATCTGCTGAAGTAGTTGCAAAGGATTTCACCACCCCTTTCTGCTTGTAGTCTAACTGCTTCCCATCACTCAAGCTCTTTGTCGGACACTCATTTTCATAGTTACCCATCTCATTGCACTTATAACATTTCACTAACTGTAAATCAAATTTGGTCTTACCTTCACTTTGATCCTTTTCAGTGCAATCACGAGCCTTATGTCCCATCTTACCACATCGGTAGCACTTTCCAGAATTCAAGAGACATTCCCCAGCATTCCTTTTTCCACATTTATCACAAACTGGAAACTTAGTTTTCTTACCATCAGAATTTTTTGAAGAATTCTTACCTTTCTCCTGCCACCTCGGTCTCTTCTTCTGTTGGTTGTTATAGAACACTTGATCATCGAAAAACTCCAATTCCACCTTCTCAGCACATAGAACAAGCTTTTCATAACTTTTAAACTCACGAGAAGCTAATGCCCTTTGATATTTTGGATTTAATATTGAGTAAAAACGATTGATTTTACTATCAAGGTCTCGGATAAAATTTGGAGCATACCTTGCCAATCGAGTGAACCTTTTTTCATAGGCAGCCACTGATTCTTCCTCTTGCCTCAATTCCAAGAATTGCTTTTGCATCCTAAGTCGAACAGCCTTAGGAAAATACTTCTCAAGAAACATACCTTTGAATTCATCCCAGTCGAGAGCATCAATCTCATCAGCTTCCCTGATATTTTTAACCATCGACCACCACTGATCTGCCTCACCCTCCAAACGGTAAATATCAAGACTAACCTTTTGATTGTATGAACACCCCATGACATCAAAAATCTTCTCCAGTGCTTTAATCCACCCTTCAGCTAGAACGGGGTCAGATGATCCTCTAAATGATGGGGGATGTTCCTCATGAAATGTTCCACCACTGACATGTTCCTCTGCGGTTGATCTGGCTGATCTCATGCATGGATATCACCACCATTTATAGTCTGAGTCAGATGTTCCATAACTACAAGAAACTGTTCAGTTCCAATTCCGACCATCTCAGGATGCTGATTCAGAAGGTTATTTCCTTCTGTATGCCTTCCTAGCACTGCTTCCCTGTTTCCTCTGCGGAAAACCATTCTGAACAAACTTGTCTTAGATGAAGCAACATGGTAATCTTCAAATGCTATATCACTTCAATTTGACCATAAAAAAAATATTTTTGGATAATCATTTAATATAATTATAACTCCTAAAGTTATCTAAACCGACCTTTGATACCAACTATAAGGCCCCAGCCTTAAACCTTACTTAATCTTGAGTTATTACAAGATTACACATTGAGGATCTTTTCGGGTTTAGAGTTTTAGAGAATTAGATCTTAAAACATGCATTACAACCCACATTTAAACAAAGTGGTTACAATAAAAGATAGTATTCTTTTTCACATCAACGGAAACATATTGAAAATAAAACATGGATTCCTTCTTGACACTTCCTTGACACTATCATCTTATCATGTACCTTTCCCGTGACCTGTGAAAAACATTTCAAAAGATTGGGATGAGCATAAAAATATCGGTATGGGTTATATAAAAAAAACAAGGAAAGGAAACATGAGTTCATATATACATATGAATGAAATCATACTTTACCCATAAAACATAGGCACTTTAACATACCTCATAAAATCATGAACAAAACATAGAAATCATAAGACATAAATGTAACTTGAGGCATTCATAACTTTCTTACGTAGGGAGTAACCCTCTTGGTTACGTTTGGAATACCCATCACAATATATTCCCTAAATCTCTTCGGAGAAACCTTAATGTTTCACTCCTTCGCGTTACCCAATGAATTGGAGAGCTATATCAGGCTCACCTGCCCTTAGTTTATCATGGAACCACCCGTTTTCATAATAATTCCCAAGAACCTCAACATAATCATATCACATAAAACATGCATAAAGGAAACATAACATTCCCACCTTTCAATCACAAGATATCAATGCAACACATTGATATAAAAACATTATGAAAACCATTTTCGATACCAAAATAAAAGAAAAGTAAAACATGATATTTATTTTTCTTTTAAAAAGAAGGTATGGCTTTTAGAGGAAGCCGAAACTCAAATAATGGTCACGGCGGCGGAGAAGTCGTTGTCGCCGCATACGTACGACAAAAACATTCCCTTTTGTCGTTTAGTAAAACGCTTCATATAAAAAGATTCCTTTTGGATAAACATAAAAGTAAAAGGGGTTTATACACCGTATAAAAGAAAGTTGTGTATAAAATAAAATATGCCTCAATGAAAGGAGATTGAGACAAAGTCCCATACCTCGTATCCGACTTGACCAGACTGTTCTTTAATCTCCTTTAAAAGTGTAACTCCTTTTGATTTGAGCCTAAAGGATTCCTTTGAAAGGATTCTGCCCAAAGGGAATCCTCTAGGATGAGGAGAGGGATTTGGATAGAGTAAATAGGTAGGGGTTGGCCGAGCCAAAGGCTTGAGGAGTGTGTGAAATGAGGTAGAGGTGGGGGCCTTTTATAAGAGGAGAGGAGGGTCACTTTTGGAAATCATGAAAATATTATTTTATTTTCAAAAGTGTTTCGAATTTATAAGGTCCCACATTGATATATTTCGAAGATAAGATGATAAGGCTTCGAAATATTCCCATACAATAGTTTTTGGACAAGTTTAGGTCTTAGATATTACATAATCTTTCCATTTTATTTTAATCGTTAAATAATGAGGTCATCGCTGCATCATCATGATGTCATAACTAAATTAATTTATTTAATGTCTAAAAATTATAAAAAAATATGATGATGTAGGAAATATTTTTATCTTTCCAAAGAGTATTTATAGACAAAATTATGATTAGTAAAACCCCTTCTAAAAATTGTTTTAGTAAAACAATTTATGTTAGTGTCATTTTCACCTTTATTTAAAAAAAGGCATTAAAGTCAGTATCTCACCCAAGTGGCTCCATGGGGTCCCCTAAATCGACCCATGGGTTGTCTTGGTCGGCCATGACACAACCAATAGGGTTAGGACACGTGTCAAGCTCATCTCATTTTATTAAAGCATTATTTTTACCTTAAACTACACTAATTACCTCTAATCGCGATTAATGAAAAAAAAGTTACTATTCACCAAAAAAGTTATTTTCATCCCATTGAACCACATTTTACATACTAATTACAACCATGTATGTCGGATTTTCAAAATTCAATACACATTAGTGGTAAACTTTCATTTAACTGAAAAATCAGTTTGCTTGATTACCACTTAGTGGTTTCACTATTCATCAAAAATTGGAGTTTTTCAGAAAATTACCAAAAATTCACCCTAAGCTATATTTGATATTCCGAATTCAAAAATGAAGTCTATTTTACAAAATTCAAAACATATAAGTCACATTAATTAATTTAATAATTAATTACCGCTGTCAGAGCAAATAGCGTGTTTTTATGAAACAATAAGTATCAAAAGATTGACACTAGTTTAAGTCCAATTTCAAAGTGAAATTGATTCCAATGACCACCATTGGATTAAATGGTAAAAATATATTCTAATTTCACTTCAAAACCAATTCAAAAGATAATCTAATCATATAAATAAATTAGATTAAAAAGCAGTTTTGATGTAAAATGCAGTATTTTTCACTATTCATTAAAAAATGAACATTGTCAGAAAAAATACCAAAAATTCACACAAAGTAAATTTTGATGTCCCAATCATAAAGAATAAGTTTATTTTGACAAAAATAGTTTATAAAATTGTCAAAAGATAGATTTAAAAAGGGTTTTCCATCATAAGGCAGTAAAACAATCTTTTAAGAATATTAGTGTATTCCATGCTTAAGATTGGATTTATTTTCATTTTAAGCCTCTAAAACACTATCTTAATCATTAATAGAAATAGATAAAAATATATATTATTCATTACTTACTTGGGATGTTACACTATTCCCATCCAATGTGAAACTTATAATAGAATAAAAGTATCACACTATGAGAATAACAATTATCCAAGATGAAGGAGTCTTTCCATGGCGGTCCATAAATGGAATCCCATGTATCACTCTCAGAAATAAGTAAAACATATCCCCTATGATCCTATATCTAGTATCTCACAAAGGGGTCTGAGTATCACTTATGGCATGGTGTAACCATATTTCCACCTATCCAATCCACATGTTCTCCTATGGGAATCAATATCGCCCATATGGAGGTAAGTATCTCTCACAATGATCCCATCCAAGATATAACATGTATCTTTCTATATATATAAAATCTCCACAACCTATGATCCCATCCTTATAATTTCGTAAAAAAGAACCTAAGTATCTATCAAGGGTTAAACAACACATTCCTTTACTTTAAATTTAATATTAAAGAGGCCAGGTGTAGAACCATGCCCTTTTAACAATCAATTGGATTCAAAGAGGCTCATATCCATTTACCATTTCAATTATAAGAATAAAAAAGATAATAATGGCCATGTAAAAATAATTCCATAACTCATTACAAAACACTAGAAGGGGGCCATTCCCATAAACACACAATTTAATTCATTAAGTGGTCCTTTCCATTATTAATGTATTCCAAGAATTTATTAAATATACTAAGGCCAGGTGGTTTTCCCATTATAGATAACACCATATGAGCAATTATATGAAAAATTTCATGCTAACTTGAATTCCATATAGAGTCATCAAGTTGGTTCCATAATAATTAGACCTTAACCACTTAGTTGGTGTTTTTGTCACTAAGGGATGTGTCACCTTCTATCGTATTCTATTTTAACATCACTTATACATTTTAGAAGGCAACCCATCTCATTGAGGAGTTTTATTAGAAAAAAACTAATTAATTAATGCGTTAAATAATCACACCCTTAGGGGTGGTTCAATCACAAGGTTCATGACCATCAACAATGATGATTTAATATACAAGGTATATTAGATTTACGGTCATAGGTTCAAAAAATTAAACCCCACATTTAAGATGTGTCACACAAAAATACTAGTCTGCAGAACATCGGAAAAATTTATAAACGGTGAGACTTTAGGGGAAAAATATATAGAAAACCTACCTAATGATTATGATGACCTAAAAAAATAATATCAAGTCTTGATTCAGTCCATTTTGAGAAAAAAAAAGATATAGACATTCACTTTGAAAATGGGGTGAATTAATTCGCACGAAGATAAAACAAGTGGTGAGAAAAAAAAGAAGAAAATAGGAAAGAGGAGTTGTACACTCACTAAGATCTATCCAACACAGTTGATGGTACTCAAATTAGAGGCCATATGAGGGAGATATCCACATACCTAGAGGAGAATAGGAGTATATCCACATGAGAGGTGTTATGAGCGGGTGAGAGGTGAAAGAAAGGAGGAGGAAAGAAATAAGGATGGAGGGGGAAATGGTAATTTGCATTCCCTTCAATGAGGTTTATAGTTTGGACGCAAATTTGAAAAAACTATACAACAACCTCAGAAGTTCTACTGCCCATGAAGGGGGTTCGTATGATTCATGTGCGCGGTTTGGGAAACTATGCAAAAACCATGTGTACCCCTCTGTTTAAGGCCTAAAGAAGGATGTATGGTCATGTTTTTCCTCTTTCACGGTTAGAATAAATCGTGAGATACCTCCAGCTCTACTGGATGGGATGAATAGTTTTACCTGCTCAGATACATAGTTTTAGAGAGACCGTGTGCCCCCACCAATCCTCCTGGACTGAAGTTTTTGAGGCCTGATTCCCATGAAACATGACGGAACACATGAGGAACCTATCATGACTTAAACCACATCCATCAAAAACATGATTAAGTGTTCCAAAGATAAAATTTAGATTTATAATATTGATTTATATAATTAACCATCCAACAAATGATAGAATTATAATTCCTTTTGAGTTTAATCCGGTTCAAAAACATGGGATGCTACAGTATGTGATGCCTGTTTCAAACTAAAATGACACTTTTATATTGAAAAAATTAACTTTGAGTCGTACTCACCACATCATGTGTAGTATTGAAATTTGTTTTATTCATAAATTTCACAAATATATTAAGGATCATGGCCCTAATGTTTAAATTCAATCTTATTTTATTTGACTGATTTTCTCTAGTGACACACGTTTTAAAGCAAAATATCACTTTTATATTGAAAACACACAATTTGAATAATACTGGCCAAATCGTGTGTCATATTGACATTTGGTAAATTTCTATATGCTAAAAATAAATTATGGATAATTTTTCTAATGTTTTAAAACAATTCAAACTCATTTGCCCAGTTTCTTCTTGTGACATGCATTTTAAACTAAAATGGAGATTCTATATTGAAAAATTGCAATTCAAGGAATACTGGACACATCATTTGTCATATTGACGTTAGGTAAATTAGCACATGTTAAAAATGAATTATGGACCACTTTCTTAATTTTTGAAAACCATCTGATCTCATTTTCTTGGTTTGGCTATGTGACGTGTGTTTTAAACTTAAATGAAAATTTTATATTGAAAACACACACTTTAAGTCTTAACAGCCACATCACGTGTCGTATTTATGTGTGATCAATTCATACTGATAAAAAATAAGTTATGAATAATTTTACCAATGTTTGAGAATAATATGAGATCGTTTTTTTATGTTTTGGCTACTTGATGCTCATTTTAAACTAAAATGATACTTTTATATTGAAAACATGAACTTCAATTAATACTGATCACATCATGTGTCAGATTTATTTGTGGTAGATTCCTACACATCATAAATATATTATGGATCATGCTACTAAATTTTGAAAACAATATGATCTAATTTTCTTAGTTTTGGCTAGTAATGCACATTTAAACTAAAACAACACTATTATATTGAAAACATAGAATTCGAGTCATACCAATCACATCATATGTTGGATTGATGTGTGGTCAATTAATAAGTGTCACAAATGAATTATGGATCATTTTGATATGGTTTGAAAATAACTTGAGCTCATTTTCTCAGTTTTGTATAGTGGCATGCTTTTTAAACCAAAATGACACTTCTATATTGAAAACACACACTTCGATTCATACTAGACACATCATGTGTCAGATTTAAGTGAGGTAAATTACTACACAAAAAATGAATTAGGGATTATTTTACTAATTTTTGAAAATAATACGATCTCTTTTACTTGGTTTTGGAAATGTGCTGCACATTTTAAAGTTAAATGACAAATCTATATTGAAAACATGCACTTTGAGTCATACCAGCCACATCAATTTTAGTATTGTTGTGTGGTTGATTCTTACATTCCAAAAATAATTTTTGGATCATTTTCCTAAATTTGGAGAACATTCTGAGCTCAGTTTCTCTATTTTAGTATTTTGATACATGTTTTAAACTAAAATGAAACTTTTATATTGAAAATATGATCTTCAAGTCATGCCAACCAAATCGTGTTTCATATTGATGTGTGTTTGATTACCAATCATCAAAAATATATTATGGATTTTTTTAATAAATTTTATAAACAATACAATCTCATTTTATCAATATTTTCTAGTGAAATGATTTTTTAATGAAAATAAAAATTTTATATTGAAAGCACGTGCTTCGAGTCATACCAGCCACATTGTGTATTGGATTGATGTGTGGTTGATTCCTAAAAATCAAAAATGAATTATGGATCATTTTCCAAAAGTTTTAAAATAATAGGATCTTTTTTTATTGGGTTTTTTCTAGTTACACGTGTTTTAAACTAAAAAGGCACTCCTATATTGAGAACAATCACTTCGAATCATACCATCCACATCATGTTTCATATTAATGTGAGGTTAATTAATACAAGTCAAAAATTAATTATAGATCATTTTCCTAAATTTTGAAAATATTTCAATATTTTTTTCTCATTTTTGTCTATGTGATGCACATTTTTAATTAAAATGACACTTTTATATTGAAAACATGCACTCTAGGTCATACCGACTGCATGGTGTGTCATATTGATGTGCAGTTAATTCCTACACATTAAAATTAATTAAGGATAATTTTACTAAAGTTTGAAAGAAATATGATCTCGTTTGATTAGTTTTGGATATGTGAAATTCATTTTACACTAAAATGGAACTTCTATATTGAAAAAACTCACTTCGAGTCATACCTTCCAGATCATCTATTGGATTGATGAAAAATCAATTCCTATACATCACAAATGAATTATGGACCATTTTTATAAAGTGTGAATACAATTTGAGACTTTTTTTCCAATTTTGGATATATGATTCATTTTAAACTAAAATGACACTTTTATATTGAAAATATGCACTTCAAGTCATAACGACCACATCATGTGTCAAATTGATGTGAAGTTTTACACATCAAAAATAAATTATGGTTTTTTCCCTAAAACTTGTTAACAATCCAATCTCATTTTCTCATTTTTAGATATGTAACTCTTGTTTTAAACTTAAATGGAAATTTCATATTGAAAACACACATTTTGAGTCATATCAGCCACATCATGAGTTATATTGATGTGAGGTTGTTTCCTATTCACCACAATCATGAAGACATGATTTTGGTTTAATAGTTTTACTACAATCATGGAAATATAAGTGAAATTATTAGATGAAATCCACTGGATGTAAATTTCATGTTTTCCTTTAGTAAAGTCTAGTATAATTACTAGATTGAATCCTTTTATATGATTTTGAATTTATTAAACCATTATCAATTGAACCATTACTTTGTAACCTTTACCTGAATGATTAATTTTTTTTTTCATTTATTACTTGGAGAATTATAATCAAAATATTTCCCACTCTTTGTAATCATTTTTCTTAAGATAAATTTGGGGTATGTTTTTCCTTCTCAAAATTGTTCTGTATCATTCCAATACTATGAATGAAAAAACCACTATTTAAATAATGGATGTATGTTATTGATAATACCTTTATCCTTAAGACCCGACTTTTTATTTAATCTTACTCTAAGAACATAGAATCCATGAATGACTTTATTGGAGATGATACAAATTTCAATCCTATATTATCATTTCCTAATCCACTCTATGTATTTCGTATGATATTCTAAATAAGTGGGGTGGATAAGTTATCTATGGTGGAAAGGTTATGTATTTCATATGAGAGGAGATGACATGAGGTGGTGTTTCATAGGTTGGTATGAGTTTTTATGATTATTTTTCACTGTATTATTGTGTTTATCCCTCTTGAAAAAATATGAAAAAAATAAGAAAATGATATATTTAGAGAAAATATGGGTTGTGTCTTGGGTGGTTCAAAAATCACTATTTCTTGACTAATGATCTTTTTATAACAAGTAAAATTATTTTAATGAGAATATCATGTGGGGATGGATGATGGGTATGCACTAGTTCTTTGAGTATAGAAGGTTGGATGATTCCATTTGAGAAGGATTTTTTCATTGAACATCACTTTTAATTGTCCTCGAAGGTACTTTATAGTTCAATCTCCATTTTGATCTTAAATAATTTCACATCAAAACCTACCCACCCAATGAATCAGAGTCATTTAAACCTAGTTGTAAATACCTCATGATTTTTTGTGACTTTTTTCCTTATGGGGTTGATATTCAAGGTTCTTTAAAATACTATGGTAAGGAGCATGTAATTCATGAAAGATAATAACTCCATTTAAGATTTACCATGAGTGAGTAAAAAAGTACATAGTGAGGTAGATTGTAATATGGATATGGGTGCTTAAGAAATGAATAAGAGACGATGGTAGATGGAATGAGGAATTAGAGTGAGAAGATCCAATAATGAGGCAGGACTAGTGGCCCGAGAGGAACTTGTTTTTTTGAAGTTTAATGGTTTTCAACTAAAAATTTATTTTGTTTTCATTCTTTTTTTAATCATCTCTTGATAAATTGTGTTGGAAATTGGATTCATTATTGAGATGCTAATTTATTTTGGAAATGAATTTGTTCAGGTGTGGGAGAATATGATATGTGTAATTCATGCATATTATTTTTTCCTATTTACTAGTGATTTATGAGTCCAATATCACCTAATGTTACGATGGTTGATGAATTTTTAAAGGTTTCAATGCCTAATGAACTTTTTTTATCTATTTGGAGAAATGTGGAGAATTATACCACTATCAATGCTGACGCACTTGAATTTGAATAAGATAACTAAAAATTAACCATGATAGTTTAATTCGATTATATCAATCAACTTTCCATAGTATCCCCCACTACAAGTGTAAATACACCATTATTTTTAGTTTTTAGGCCTTCTTCATGATAAATTGTATGAAACCTAAAGCCATGAATATTGTAGGCATCGGGTTTCTTAGACTTCCATAGAGGACTTTGAGCCAAAAAATTAAAATCATTTGATATTTCTACTCTATTGTCAACATTCATTATCTAGAAAAGATGATATAAGTTGTTATTATTAAAATAGAAAAAACAACTACACATCAATAATATGAATATGAGTATATACTTAAACAATAGGAGAACCATTCGACAATATCCTTATTAGTAGCTCTTGTTAATTCCACCACATTTCAGGCTCGACCCCTTAGTCGACTCTTTGTTTACAGTAAAATTTCTTCAATAAATGGATCTCCAATTCAATTATTAAGTAGCATATAAATATGTTCTTTTAGAAACTCAAATTTAGTTAGTATATATTTTTACCCCTTTCTAATTGGTCTCCCTATAGTTGTAAATACTGATGACTGATATTTAGGATGATAATTAGTGCAGATGTCATCAAAAAATATATCATGATTGAATATATTCTCAATTATATCCAATTACCTCAAACATAAGGTCATAAACTCTTCTATTATGTAACCTTTTGCAATATAATATTCTGGTTGATCTTTATTCCTCACATATGATTTCAAATGACTTAAGTACTAGATGAAAAAAATAAGAAACATATTAAAAAAATTTCATAATGATTTGAAAAAATTGAATTCACCAATAAAAATAAAAATAATATTGATGTACCTATAAATTGGATACATCCATCAATAGTGTACCGATCCACCAAGTTTATCTTATTCAACCAAATGAACAGTCAAATGAATCATGACTATAAAAATAAGGGGGGAAATAGAATATCCAAATGAAAAAGTTTCAAAACAATTCTTTCTTGAAGTTTATTATGCTCGATTGGATTTAGATTTTTTCTACATAACTCTATGAAAAGGTATACAAATAAACTAGAAATACAATTACTTTCTTAGGTAATGTATTATGTAATTCCAGTGTCAACAACTACTTCATTAGAATATGTGATTTATGAATTTTCAATCCATGTAACATTCATTGTTTTAAGTCAAATCACCTTGAAATGTTACTTAAATATCCATATGGCACATTTCCATTATTTAATATTTGAAGGAATACATATTTCTCATGATTTTTCATTATAGAAATATCTGAAGGATACTTTCTATTCCCATTTCCCACAAACCATGATTTATATTCATTGATTCCAAATCCTTACAGGTATTAATGTGATACCTTGATTTACCTAGCTCATTAAGCAATGTAAAAATTACATTATCACATACGTTCTTCTCAATATATATTATGTCATGATTATGAAGTATCAAATTAAACTCTGAAAAAGGGGGTTTGAAAAATATAAGCATTTTATTACCCTATTATGTTCCAGATGATTTGGATATTATACATCATACCCCTTTTCCACCTTTAATAAACTAAATACATTTTACAAATTCTATAATGACATTCATTAATTGTCCCAAGGTTTCTAAACTATATAATAATTTTGGTTGCTTTATCAATTAAATATCTCCATTTAATTTTGTATTTTTAAACCTAAAATTATGAGAAGTATCAAGAAATAAACAATGACACATAAAACAAAATTTTCTACTATGAGGTAATCATTGAGGTTCAAAATCAAAAATTAAAAACCAGACAAGAAAAATTAGTATGAGTTTTTCAAATGAATAAGTTTATTAGTATAGTAAAGTCACTAATTGTCTAAATTAATGCATCATGAATTTTAAATAGTTTTCTTTTTGAATCATCATATGTTTCCACTCTATCAACACATAATTCTCGCAATTATATTATTAGAGGTTGGAGGTAATCATTAATGTCATATCCAGGCATTTTATCTCAAGGAATAATCATCAAAATAATGAAATATGTATTTTTATACAAATCAATGGAGGTAGATTATAAGGGATCAAAACAACTGGACAAATGCTATAATTATTTCTTAAAGTACCAAAAGGGTTTAAACCATTAGAAGCCAATCCCAAACATACATTCCTAGAATCCAAATAAAAACATGGATATAATTAATCAACTCCTTCTATGATGTTGAATATTTTGTATGACTCATCAATACATCATTTTTACAATACTGAGAATGAAAATTTATGTCATATATAGTCTTAGATTACATGAATAATCTTTGCAAGTGCGGTTTCTGGGGAAAGTAATGCAATACCTCTATATGAGTTTTCTTCTTCTGTTTCTTATTGGGGTTTCATTGATTTGTACTATCATTGTTGTTCATTGACTTAAATTTTCTTTTATAACATCTTATATAATCTTCTTTACCAGAATCTTCTCCCCAGTAAATAACACAATCATTAGGTCATGCATGTATCTTTGTATAATCAAGTTAATATTTCTTATTGATGTTCTTCATCTCAGAGTATGATACGGGGATCTTAGCTTCACTAAATGAATCATGAAGCAACTCTAAATTCATGGAACTTTATTTTTCCTTAATTATATAGAGACACTTGATATGATATATCTTAAGTAGAAAATACAACTTCAAATACTTATCGCACCCTACATACAGTTCTTTTTATCTTTCCTAAACTAATTCATAAATTTTTTTCTTTTGGTCACTGAAGTTCTGAGAAAGATTCACCTACTTAGGATCAACTTAAGGTTCTATTGATCTATTAAAATCATAGAAATTGTATATTTTAAATATAAATGTGTTATTTATCAAATTTTGAGATGAATTATCCTATGGTGGTTCAATTTTTGTTTTGTTGATAAGATTTTAATTGTTTTGACTTCTCATAACATTCGATTCACCATGAGAAATCCAACATACATGTCAATAAGGATATTATTTCAATATAAAATGATCATATACTTCATTTATATTCATTTTTTTAAATTTAGAATCAATACATATACATTTTATCTTACAATCCACTGATCGATTCAAAATTTCATTCTTTAAAAATTCTTACAAACCCTTGGCATACCAAGGAGTGTTTCGAGGTAAATTAATACAACTTTTATCCATAGGTATTTTATTTTCACTCTTCTATATATAAATTCAGATATAAATATATAAATGTTTAATTAAACATGAACAATGAAAATTAAACATCACCCAACTTCATCATTGACAATGGTAGGGTATTAATTCGACATAACACAAATTCAACATAAAAATGATTCAACCCAACATGAAAAGCATAAAAAACATAAATGAATAAATATTAACCCTCAAAATAATATGGTATGATGTCCTGAAATATGTTCAATGAGCCGAGGAGAAAGGGAAATAGAGATAATAGAGGTCAGGGAGATAAGGCTAGCAAAGTCCGACTCATGAATGAATAGGGGTAGGGGATCAGGTTGAGATAGAGGTAGGATGATGATGAGATTGTGGGTAGAAGGGGTTTACAGATTTTCCACCATTTGGGGTTGCAGTCACCTGGAAAAGGGGAAGAGGATCCACCGTTGGGGGTTTCTATTAAAGAGAAGGGGGGGCCGCTGCAGGGCCATCATTGGATAGTAGGGGGAGTCAGGGTCACATGGATCGGGGGGGGGGGGGGGGGTCATTATCTATGAGCAGGGGGTTGAGGTCACAGTGATTGGAGGGGGGGGGGTAGGGGTCACTTAGATTAGAGGTGAAGTAGGGGAAATCTTTATCCGGGAGCAAGAGGGATCCAAGAGAGAAGGGGTTAGGACCAATGGTATTGGGGGGGGGGTAGAATTTGGGTATATTTTAAATATTTGATGACAGTTATGTTTAAAACACCACAAAATTTAAAAATAAAAAAATTATAGTGGCAGTTATATTAAACGACCAATATATTATAAATTGTATTTAATATTATTTTTATCATTACTTATTAAAACCACTACTAATAAACCCTCCCTAAGTCCTCTCTTTTTTATAGTGGGGTAAAGGGTGATTCCTTCTCCAACTGAAGGGTTACATGTGATTTCTTCCCACACCATAGGTCTAAGGTTGATACCTTCCCACACCACTTGTAACCATTATTGATATTAATTGAGAATTTGTAAAAATTTAGTGCACTGCGTGCTATTAGAAATGGTGATATAAATTACTATTTAATTTCCAATTAATAATATAAATTACAAATTAATTACCATTAATTACTAATTAATATTTAATTATTATTATTAGAAACTAGTTAATTATTGTTAAATTATTATTAAATTAGTATTTATTAATTAACTAATTAATTTCTAATTAATAATAATTATTAGAAACTTGTTAATTGTTATCAAATTATTATTAATTTTCTAACAAATTACCACTAATTATTAATTAATTTACTAATTGTTGATGATTATTATTGATATTAATAATATTATTTATTATTAATTGATTATGAATTATTTATAATATATTTTAAATAATAATATATTATTAATCTACATTGGAAAAGGGAAAGCTGAATTTAATATTGGAAATCCATATGGATTTCCATGTCACATTTTCTTATAGACGGGAGAATTGAATGAATGTTTTTGTGATATTTTAAAATTATTTTGATAGAAGTAATGTAAGATTGTTAAATTATTTTAAAAACTTTTTTATGTGTATAAAAAAACAAAAACAAAAACAAATATTAAAACTAAAAAAATTAGTTGTTTTTATTGTAAGTAGATGGCATTATCCCCTCAACGTCTTTCAAATCCATTTTAAAAAAAACTATACTCGTTTCTAGTGTTTTATTTTTCAAAAAATACATATAAAATAACTCTATAAATGTGTTTTCAGAATACATAAACAAATACATGCACTTTAACTGAGACAAATTCTTGAATAACAAAAAAGAGAGTAAAATTTTAAGTTTGAATAATTCGATAAAAAAATATATACAACAATCACCACCCTCACCCCCCACAGTGTGACGAAACAATCAACCGGACACTCTAGATTCAAAATTGATCATCTAAATATAAGAAACACATTTGAAACTAAATTCACATCTTCATATTATTCTTATTATGGGCATGGTTACAGACTAATGTGTTGGGTTTTTGGTTGGCATCCAAGATGTCTTATGTTTGGCATCCTCCCTTTTTTGTGACTAAATTTACATTGTGTTTTACTACCTATGTCCTAAATTTAATTATTCTTATTGTTCTTATTGTTGTAGTTGGAATTCATGATGGTCACGTGTTATAATTTTCTGGGCCTATCACTTTCTTATGTGCATTTTTAGTCTGTTTTGATGATGGTTGGGATGATTATTCACCTAGAACAACATGTATGATAGTTTGTTGGATGTGAAGTGGTGGTGTGATTCATGTGTAATGAGATTATTATTAACATTAGTTCATAAGGTACTTCTTCAATAATTTAATAAATCTATATGGAATAAGATTCCACATACAATTGTCTATATATTAATTCATAACATTCAACAATATTACATTGCACCACTATAAAATTGATATGTTGTCTATAAGTACACATAAAAAATAATTAAATTGTGGTTTTACCATTATTTCACATTTATTTGAGGCCTTTTTCTTTGTTTTTGATAGTTACATGCACATTTTAGTTTTTTAAAATGCTAAAAACACATTTAAGAGCATCCTGGTAAAATTGTAACTCATAATGATGTGTTTTTGGTTCCTATATTTCAAAAATAAATATTAAGTCGTTTTCGTATGATTTTATGGCCATACGACCTTGTTTTCAATGTTTTGACCCCAGACACATGTGTTTAAATACTTTGGTATCTTTAAAAACTCCTTATAGAGTAATTTTGATCACACCACATGTCGGATGTATTTGTTTTCTATGTGTTTATATCAAAAATAATTCAATGGCAGTTTTACTAAGATTTTACACCAATATGATGTTGTTTTCTATGGTTTTAACCATTATATAAACGTTTTTTCATTTTAAATCACTAAAAATGAATTTATAAGAATATTAGAAAAGCTATAACTTAAGATGACATGTCTTTAGTTCCTAAATATAAAAAATAAATATATAGTTATTTTCTAATGATTTAATAGCCATCTAAAATTGTTTTTTTTAACCCCCTGACACATGTTTTTAAAGACTTTGGTATCTTTAAAAAATGATTATTGAGTAATCCAAATCACATTGCACATCGATTGGACGATTTGTCTGTGTATACATGTCAAAAATAATTCAATAATGTTTTTAATATGTCTTAACATCAATATGAGGTTTTTTCTTTGGTTTTTATCATTACACGCACATTTTAGTGTTTTAAAATACTGGAAATGCATTAATGGGAATCTTGGGAAAACTATAATTCGTAATGATGGTCAGGAAATTCATAAATTTCATGAATCAATATATGGTCATTATCATCTGATTTCATATCCATCTAACACCATTTTCATTGTTTTGACCCCATAATGCACGTTTTTAAAGACTTTTATAAATTTAAAAGATGCTTAGTGAGCCATTCTAAGCACACCACACATCAGATTCATGTTTTTTTGGATGTTCACATAAAAAATAATTCAAAGGTGGGTTTTCAATGATGTCACATCAATCTGAGATCTTTTTATATGGTTTTGACCATTACATGCATGTTTAAGTGTTTTAAAACACTGAAAATGCATTTATAGGCATCCTAAGGAAAATATAATTCAAAATGAAATTTCACCAGTTACAACATTTCCAAAATCAAGCTACAACCACTTTAATCTGATTTCAATGTCACCCAACATCATTTTTCTATTTTTTACCTCCTAAAATGCGTTTTTAAGTACAATGGTATATTTAAAAACTACTTATTATGTCATTCTAAGCACACCACACATTAGATGGATGTGTTGTTTGCGTGTTTATGTAAAAAATAATTAAAAAGTGGGTTTCTCATGATTTTAAATCAATATGAGGTCATTTTTTAGGGTTTTTATTATTACACACATGTTTTAGTTTTTTAAAACACTAAAAAATGTTTACAGGAATATTGAGAAAACTGTAACTCCAAAGGACCTTCAAACCATTTTTTTTGATTTTCTAATGGCCGGTTTGAGGGTAGCCGGTTCCCCTGAAACCGGTTAAGGGTTTTTCGATACCCGAAACACTACAAATCCACATCACCATATCAGGAAATTCAAAATTCAAACGAAATACTACAAAAATTTAAAAACCACCGCCTTCAACGCCTCGGGCCACTCGCCGCCTCGGGCTTCGTCGAATCACGTGATCACCTCGGTCCGCACACCTCCTCGAGCCGCGAGACTGCACCGCCTCGCCGGCGAGCTTCTCCGGCCATCATCGACACCGCAAAGCCATTGTCCCTCCAGCATCTCCACATAAACACCACCAGTGGAATCACAGTGGTAATCACAAACCTTCAATAACATCACCGGCGAGAACCAACCGCGCCGTCGCCATCGCCATCTCCAAATTCATCGCCTCACCGGAGGCACCAAAAGACACATATACGATTGAAAAACTAATCGAAACCACCAATACATCCATACTTCAACTCTCCAAGAAACGAGGTGAAAGGAAGAATCAAAAACCATTTTCGAAGGGTCAAAAATCACAGAAACACCACCCAAGCGCACACGCAACACCATAAAATAGAAGATCCCACCGCCACCAACCAAAACGACCAATTCAGACATGGAGAAACTCCACCGCACTCACCTGAGAAATTCCAGGACCCCAAGCACCGCCGACGCAAGGGCGTGACCATCAGATGTTGAGAAGCACACCGCATGACACCAGCTTGTTGCCGAGAACAAACCCAGGAGCGCTCCGAAGAGTATGCCATCGGCGGGGACCGGTCTTACACCAATAGGTCAGAACCCGCAACTACCGAAGCCCAAAGAGAAACTCCACATCAAGGGAAGACCACGAAGCCGCACGACGCTGCAGAGATCCGGGCTGACTCCCCAAGCTCGAGAGGGAACGCCGAACCGTCCGTAGTGAAGGGCCGACGACGGCGAGAGGAAAACCCTATCTTGGGAGCCCTTTACGGGCGCATACTCCAAAGGACATTTCATCAATTTTTAAATTTAAAAAATCTATCTATGGTCATTATTCTCTGATTTCACAGCCACCCAATATCGATTTTTAGGTTGTTACCCCCTATCATAAGTTTTTAAAGACTTTGATATCATTTAAAACTGCTTATTGAGTCATTTAGATCACATCACATGTTGAATAGGCGTGTTTTCTGTACGTATATGTCAGAAAAATAAATGGCTATTTTTCCATGATTTCACATCAATATGAGGTCATTTTCTTTGCGTTTGACCATTAAACGCATGTTTTAGTGTTTTTAAAAATTGAAAACATATTTATGGTCATCCCAGGAAAATCGTAATTCGGAATTATGGGTCGTCAATTCATACATTTCAAAAATAAATCTATAGTCATTTCCCTCTGATTTCACAACCATATAATATCATTTTCAAAGTTTTGACCCCTAACACAACTTTTTTAAGGCTTTGGTATCTTTAAATACAACTTATTGAGTCATACTAAGATAACCCCTTGTCAGATGGATGTGTTTTTTGTCCATGCACACAAAAAATAATTCAATAGTGGGTTTTCGATGATTTCATGTCAATCTGAGTTCATTTACTATAGTTTTTTTCCTATTAATAGAACATTTTAGTATTCTAAAACAATGAAAATATGTTTACAAGAATTATAGGAAAAACATAACTCTGAATGAAATGTATTCAGTTCCAACATTTCAAAAATCAATCTATGGTCATTGTACTATAATTTCATAGTCATCCAACATCATTTGTCTAGTTTTGACCCCTATAAATGAATTTTTAAAGACTTTGGTATCTTTAAAAACTGCTTATTGAGTCATTATGAGTACACCACATGTTATATGGATGTTTTTTTTTGTATAAACATAAAAAATAATTCAATGGTGGTTGTACTATGATCTCACATCAATCTGTGGTAAATTTTGTTGTTTTGATCATTACACGCATGTTTTAGTGTTTTTAAACAACAAAAGTTACTTTTCTAGAATCTTGGGAAAATTATAACTTAGAATGATGTGAATTTTGTTCCTACATTTAAAAAATAAATCTACAATACTTTTTCTATGATTTCACAGCCATTCCGCATCATTTTACTTGTTTTGACCCCCTAAAACATTTTCTTAAATACTTTGATATCTTTTAAAACTACTTATTGAGTGATTCGGAGCACACCACATGTCAAATGGACATTTTTTTTAATGCACACATCATAAATAATTAAACAGTGTACTTACCATGATTTCAAATAAATATAAGGGTTTTTATATGTTTTTTATCATTACATGCATGTATTAGTGTTTTAAAACACTGAAAACAAATTTACAGGCATCCTGAGAAAACTGTAATTCAGAATGACCATCTATCAGTTCCTATATTTCACTAACAAATCTATATCCATTTAACTATTATTTCACAGCAACAAAATGTCATTTTAATGGTTTTTACCCCTAGTACATGTTTTTAAAGACTTTGGTATCATTAAAAACTATTTATTGAATAATTATGAGCACACCACACATTGGATGGATGTGTTGTCTCTTAGTACACATAAAACATTTTCAATGATGTTTTCCCATTATTTCATATCAAACTGGGATTATTTTATATGGTTTTGACTATTACATGCAATTTTTAATGTTTTAAAACACTGAAAATGAATTTATGGGTATCCCAAGCAAACCGTAACTCAAAATAACATGCTTTGAGTTCCTATATTTCAAAAATAAATATATTGTATCTTTCCTCTAATTTCATGGTTATCAGACACATGAAGTGGGAGGTATGACTTGAAGTAGGTGTTTTCTACATAAAAGTGTCATTTTTACTTTAAAACCCCCGTCACATAGCCAAAACTATGAAAACAAGCTCATATTACTTTCAAAACATAGGACATAAATCAATAATTTATTTTTGATTTGTTGTAATTGACCTCATGTCAATCCAACACAATATGTGGTTGATATTACTCAACGTGTATGTTTTTAATATAAAAGTTTCATTTTAGTTTAAAACATTATTCATATTATCAAAGATGAGAAAACGAGGTCATATTGTATTAAAAATTCAAAAAATTGATCCATAATTCATTTTTTGACGTGTAGGAATTAACAACATGTCAATCAGATACATGAAGTGGGAGGTATGACTCGAAGTTCATGTTTTCAATATAAGTTTCATTTTACTTTAAAATAATTATCACATTTCCAAAAACAAGAAAATGATATTTGATTGTTTTCAAAATTTAGGAAAATGATCTATACTCTATTTTTGATGTGTAGGAATTAACTGCATGTCAATATAAGACATAATGTATTCAGTATGACTTTAAGTGGATGTTTTCAATATTAATGTTCCATTTTAGTTTTATTTATAGATGTTGTATGTGTTATTTTAAAATGTGTGAATGATTTATAGAGTTTAGAATTTACCTCAGAAAAATGAGCTATAAAGCCCAAAATTTCCATGGGGATTGTGCTTGTTATCCTCTGAAATATAGACACTAAATAATTTTCCATTATCATCTGCCACTAATCCCATGTTGGCTAATGAGATTCATGTTCCTTCACTTTTTCATCCAACATTGAAATTTCTCTTTGTTTTTCCCGATCAATGACACTCCTCGAACCCACATAGGGCGCAGTAGTAAATGATAATGATTCCCTACTAAAGACAATTGATGGAGTATGACCATAACCCATCCCTCGTACATGTCCAAGATGCTCCTTCCCTAAAAAATTTTCAAATTCTTCGCTCTGGGATACTAATGATGATTGTGAAGGGTTCACATCCTTGGATTCGTGAATTTTAACTAGTTAATATAATAATATTAACAATGAATTTTTCAATTATCTGAAATTCATAATATTATCTAATTTATAATTTTTTCATTACTATTTTATGTTATTTCATTACTATAAAAAATAATTATTTGTAATAAATTATAAAGACAAACATTCCTTAAACACAATTAAATGGGCATGGATAAATGGATAAAATGATGCCAATGGAGCTAATTATCACCATTTGATCCATGTATCCAGACCCATTTAATTGGGTTTAAGGTGTGTTTGTTGATATAATTATTTATTTATTAATATTTTTTATAGTAATGAAATAACATTAATTAGTAATGAAAAATACTTACTCCAACATCTCTGGTGGGTTCATTCACAAAACTACCATCAGGTTTCCTATAGAATTTAAGCCACATATTTGTCTAACCAACAGAGTGACCTAATTCATTATCCTTTAATATATATATATATACAAGTTAGAAGAAAACCATTACTTATAATAAAATAATATAAATAATACTGGATAAATACAACCAAAATCGTTCTTTTTCTTGAAAAAATATAAGACCTAGGGATATGAGAAATGAATTATTTCCAATTATACATGGTATTATTTTAGATAATTTTTGAAAAAATATAAACATTAATAAAAATTATAATTTTATTATTTTTTGTTGTTAATATACTTTAAAATATGTAATTATATCATGATATGAATCCTAGTTAATATCGACAAACATCTTCCACTACTCATGAAAAACTCCTTCAGGAACTTTCTCAAACATTTTTCTTGAGCATAGATATGTTTTATTAAATTCATTTCATAATATCCATTTAAAATCTCTCTATTTCTTACCTAAATATTTCATAGACCATGGGCATGAAATGGAGTCAGTGGCGTGAAAATCAAAAAACATCTAGAAAAATAACACTTTATAAGTATATTAATAATTTTAGTTATGTATTTAAAATTAGTTATAAATAAATATTAAATTAATATTACCTTTACTTGGCTATCAAAGACTTAATTTTTTCATGTTGTGGTAATATGCCTCCAATCTATATAATTAATTGGAAAAATCACAATCTCACAAGAAAGCTACCTCAGAATCTGTCCATGGATTCTAGCAGCATCACTGGTAGGCACCTGAAACCAATCAAATGGAATGATAATATTGATGTCTTTTAGGTCCCATACATATATCGTAATCGTTTTTATATCTCTTCTATTATTATATTTATATGTTTTAAAAATGAATTAAACAATTAATAAAATATATAGTTTTTTATATAATGAAATACATACTAGTAATGGTAACTCACCAATATCACCTGGATAGAGGGGTGACCAACTACTCCATCATCAGAGGTGCATCAGATAATGGGATACCAAAAAGATCAAGGGAAACTGTTGGCTTATTAGAAGTCCCTATTATAGTGGAATTACTCAGATCCACTAAAGTTGACGGTAGCGGTGGCGTGCTCTAAGATGTTGATCAACTAGGATCTCAATTTTTTTTGTTCTCTATATTCCTATAATTAAAATGGTTTAAAATATATTAAATGAATACAAGATACATAATTAATATATTTTTTACAGAAAAGGAAAAAATAGAACAATGTATATATGTAAAAAACACTTATAAATGGTAAATTGTAATATAGTTTCATTACCAAATAAAATAAATTATCTTATTGTTCATTGTCTTCAGTGTTATCAACATTCATTATGAAAATTACATCATTTTCACAATATCTTTCAAGTTATATTGTTCCAATATTGTAAGGAATTTTTTTTTCAATGTTTTCTTGTTGATGAGGTTCACTATCAAAAAGTACCAATTGATCTTCATCACCCATATCATACAAGTCTCTCTACTCTAGGTGTACAAAAACACTTGAAACTTCATGTATTGAATCATCCGCATAATAAAACATCTTCACTTGTGGATCTAAGATAATTAGATCATGCTCTATATGCTCACTGTTATGGATCAAGTGAGAGAAGTTGACAAAAGTAAAATATAATGAATCTTTCATTATAACCCTATCAATGTTGACCCAATTTCATTTGAATATAATAACTTAAAATTTAACATGATAATTTAATTCAATTATATCAGTCAAATTCCCATAATATCCTAACTCTACAAATGTAAATACACACCTATTTTGAGTTTTGAAGTCTTCTTCACAATAAATTTTATGAAACCCAAAGCCATGAATAATGTAGGCATCAAATCTCTTAGCCTGACTTAGAGGACCTTAATCCAAAACATCAAATCATTTGATATTTCAACTCGATTATCAACATTCATCATTTAGAAAAGAATATATACGGTGTTACTTTTAACATATAAAAAATAACTACACATCAATATTTTGAATATGATTATATACTTACATGAAGGAATAACCATTCAACAATATCCTTATTAGTAGCTTTTTTAATTCTATCTTATTTTAAGATCAAACCCTTATTCAACTCTCTGTTTTAAATCAAAATTATTTAATAAATGGACTTTCAATAAGATTATTTAGTATCACATATATATGTTCTTGTAGAATCTTCAATTCTTGTAAAATTTGAGCCATTTCTAATTGGTCATCTAATAGTTGGAAATAATAATTATTTGTTTTAAAAATGAGAATTAGTGGAGATGTTTTCATCACATCCAATATGATTGAATCTAGTATCAATTAAATCCAAATACATAGAACATAAGGCTAGACATTATTCGACTAAATGAACTTTAGAAATAAAGCCTTCTAGTTGATCTTTATTCCTCACATATGATTTCAAAAATACTAAGAACCTGATGAAAAAATGAGAAACATATTAGAAAAATTTATGCAATGATTTGATAAAATTTAATTTAACAATAAAAATAAAAATAAAAATATTTCAATGTACCTCTAAATTGGATATATCTATCAATAGTGTGTTGGTATATTAAGTTTATCTTATTTAACCAAATGAATATTCAAATGAATCATTACTATGAATAATGAAGGGGGAAATAACATCTCCAAATGAAAAAGTCTCAAAAAAATTCTTTATTGAAGCTTTTCAAGATCAGTCGGATTCAGATATTTTACAAAAAATATCTCTTAAATTTTTACACAACTCAACTAGAACTGCATTTACCTTTTTAGGAAAATAATCACATAATGCCAATAAAACAACTACTCCATCAAAATATGTGAGTCGTGACTTTTTAATCCATGTAACTTTTGATGCTTTAAGTAAATGCACCTTGAAATATTACTTGAATATCCATCTAGAACTTTTAAATTATTTAAAGTTTTAATAAATAAATCTTTCTCAAGTTTTTTCATTGTAAAAATAGCTAAAGGATACTAACATTATCATTTATCAAAAACCATGATTTATATTACCTGATTCCAAGTCCTTACAAGAATTAAGGTGATCCTTTGATTTACATGGATCATTAAGCAATGTAGAAATTAAATCATCACATATATTATTTTTAATATTCATTACATCTAGATTATGATGTATCTTATTAAACTCCCAAGAAGGTAGTTTGAAAAAATATACTCATTTTCTTCTACTATTATGTTCTATTTGCTTCATATAGTGTAGTTCATACCCTTTTCCACCTTCTTTAAATTGAATACATTTTCCAAATTCTACAGTGACATTCCTTAATTTTCCCAAAATTTATGAATTAGATAATAACTACGGTGGATATCTCAATTCAATATCTCCATTAAATTGTGTCTTTTTAAACATGAATTTATAAGAATTATCAATAAATTGAAGATGAAACATAAAACACTATTTCTTACTATGAGGTGATTTTTTAGGTTTGAAATCAAAATTAAAAATTGGACAAGACAAACCAGTATGAGTGTTTCAACTAGATAATTTTCCTAGTCTAGGAAATTTACTAATTATCTAAATTAAAGAAGCATACATTTTGAATAGTTTTCTCATTGAAGCATCATATGTTTCCATGACATCATCCCATAATTCTCGTAATTCTTTAATAAGAGGATGAAGGTATACATGAATGTCATTTTTAGGAATTTTCTTTCCAGGAATAATCATCAAAATAAAAAAATAATTATTATTCATATACATTTATAGAGGTAGAGTATAGGGGATCAAAACAATTGGCTAAATGATATAATTAGTATACATGGTACCAAAAGGGTTAAAATAATTAGAATCCATTCCCAAAGGTATATTCATAGGATCCAAAAAAATCTAGATATAATGAATCAAACACATTCCATGAGGTTGAATCTTATGGATGCCTCATCATGCCAACGTTTTTAATATCCTGAGCATGAAACTTTATGTCTTATGCAGTCTTAGATGACATGAATAATCTTTGCAAGCATGTTTTTAGAGGAAAGTAATGAAATACCTTTGAAAGAGTTTTCTTCTACTTATTATTCTTTGGGTTTCATTGATTGGTAATCTCATTGTTGTTCAATGACTTCCATCTACTTCTATGTCATCTTATTCATTCTTCTTTATCATAATCTTCTTCCCAGTAAATCATGAGATCATTAGGGTATGAATGTATCTTTGTATAATCAAGTTCATGTTTGTTGATGATTTTCTTCATCTCATAAAATGAATTAGAGATATAATATTTAAAAAATAAGTCACAGAGAAACTCTAAAATTATGGACATTTATTTTTCAGAAATTCCACAGAGAAATTTGATATGATACAACTTAAGTAGAAAAGACAACTTTGAATAATTGACACACCCTTCAGATAGTTATTGTTATTTATCTTTAACTAATTCATAAAACTCATTTTTGGTTACTGAAGTTATGACCAATATTAAACTGCACATGATCAACTGAAGGTTCTGTTGATCTATTAAAATATTGGACATTGTATCTTGCAAATACAAACACATCATTTATCAAATTTCGAATTTAATTCTCCTCTAGTGGGTCCCTTTGTGTTTTATTGACAGGAATGTAATTTCTTTAAATTTTTGTAAAATTCAATTCACCATGCCAAATCCAACATACATATCTATAAGGAAACTATTTTAATATAAAATTATTATATACCTTGTTTCTATTCAACCATATCTTGAATTTTTAATCAGGATATGAACATTTTATTCTACCATCCTCTGATTGGTTTGAAATTGCATATTCTAAAAATTGTTCTAAACCCTTGGTATAACAAGGTGTTTTTTGAGGAAAATTAACCCAAATTTTATCCTTAGGTATTGGATGGTCACTCTTCTCCATGTACATTTAGATATAATGATATAAATGTTCAATCAAACAATTAAAATGATATTTGAACATCACCCAACTTCATCATTGACCAAGGTAGGGTCTTGATTCGGCATAACACAAATTCAACATAAAAATGATTCAATCTGACATAAGAAATATAAAAAATATAAATGAATTAATATTAACCCTCAAAATGACATAGTAAGATGTCATGGAATAAGTTCACTAAGTTGAGGAGAGAAGATAACATAAATAATAGAGGTTGTAGAGACGAGGCCACTGAAATCTTAGTTATCGACAGACATGGATATGGGGAATCATGCCGAGATAGAGATAAGAAAAGGATGGGGTCATGGATATAAAGAGTTTAGGGTTGTTGTTACCGTTGGGGGTCAAAGTTGTCGGGATAAGGGAGGAGGGTCTGTCATTAGGGGTCATCATCAAGGAGCAGGGGGGTTGTTGGGAGGTAGGGGGTCGGGGTTATTGGGATTCAGAGGGGAGGAGGGATGGTCATCAACGGGGAGTGGTGGTGGGGTGGGGGGGGGGGGTATGGGAGAGGGGGTGGATGAAGAAATATTTTAAACATATAGTGGTCGTTTAAACAAAACAACCACTAAATTTTAAAATAAATAATATTACAGTGGTTATATTAAACACCACTATATTATAAATTATATTTAATTCGATTTGTTTAGAATCAATTATTTGAACCACCACTAATTAATAGACGCTAATATATATTTTTTATAGTGGGGTAAAGGGTGATTCCTTCCCACTATAAAGGGTTAAGGGTGATTCCTTTTCACAACATAGGGTTAAGGATGATACCTTCCCATGCCACTTATAACCGTTGTTGATATAGATGGAAATTTTTTGCCTCAATGGGAACCGAACACAACAAAGAGTAGATTCCAACATTTGGGTTGTACTTGTAAAAAAATTGTGTGTTGTGCTCTATTAGTATTTCTTATATTAATTGCTATTTAATTTCCAATTAATAATATTAATTATTAATTAATTAAAAATAATTATTAATTACTAATGAATTATTATAATTAGAAACTATTTTTTTGTTAAATTAAAATTAAATTATTATTTATTAATTAACTAATCAATTACTAGTTAATAATTTTTATTTGAAAGTAGTTAATTATTTTCCAATTATTATTAAATTCTTATTAATTCACTAACAAATTGATGCTAATTATTAATTAATTCACTAATTATTACTAACTATTATTCATATTATTAATATTACTTGTTATTAATTTATTATGAATTTTTTATAATATGTTTTTAATAATAATATATTATTAATCCACATTGGAAAAAATAAATATCAATATCACATTAGAAATCTATATGGATTTTCATATTAGATGAAGATTTCAGTTATATTTCCAAATTATTTTGATAGAAGTAATTTTGAACTGGTAGTGTGCTTAATGTGGGAGAAGGCTAGAAGTGTTATATAATCCCCAACAAATCCAAGAAAATAAAATTTAAATTAACTATAAATATGAAGGTGGTTGATTCAGGATAAAATCTTTGTGTGTCTTTCAATGAAGCTTGTTGTGACAGTGGTTGGGACTCGTGGCGGGGGGGGGGGGGCTTTAGGAAGGGACTGAAAAATACAAGCAATAGGTGGTGGTGCCTTTTACTTGGAATCTTTAGTGCCTCTTCCCAGGACATGGCCACCATCAATGGCGAGTCCCAAAAATAGGAACCAAAGTAATAGAGCCAAGTAACACCACTCTCATCTCACCCATATTCAACCACCTCTTTCTGAGTTTTATTTCAGAGGAAGTGATGCACAATACAAGATATGGGCCAATATATATATATATATAATCTAAAAATATAGTAAAAAACTCTATATGTGGATAGAAAAAATATTCAATTCTTGTTTGAATTGTATATATGGAATTTCATGAGGCTTTTCCCCCTCCCTTTCGAACAATTGAGAAATTATAAACCCTAGTCAAAAGAAACAACCTAACCTGACGACTATAATTCCTAGAAATCCCCAAAAACATTAAATTATAGCAATATTATGCTATGATGGACACAAAAACCATAATGGGGTAATTTTTTTATTTGTTTAGATCATGGTTAATAAATTTTGTTTATGAAAATGGACAAAAAACCATAAATTATTTTTTATTTCATATTTATTTATTATTTATTTATCCTACAACGCATGAATATTTCATGAATGTCATGCATAAATTCATCATAGTTAACCACTCCAATAAAATTTTCATGTGGTAAGTAAACCAAAGTTAATATATTTACATATATAGAAAAATACATATAAATATGTGTACATATATGACACTTATATATTTAGATGTGGTCAGTTTCTATATCTCAAAAATGAAATAGTTATAATTTTACTAAATATTGAAAAACATCTGAGCTTGTTTACTCGGTTTTAACTATGGGATTTCCATTTTAAACATAAATGGGCACTTCTATATTGAAAACAGGCACATCAAGTCATTCCTGCCACATCATGCATTGTATTGACATATGGTCAATTCCTACATGTAAAAAATGATTTATGGATCATTTTCCTAAAGTTTTAGAACAATTATAACACCTTTTCTCTGTTTTGGGTATGCGATACGTGTTTTAAACTAAATTGACACTTTTATATCAAAATCACACACTTTGAGCCATACCAACCACATCATGTGTTAGATTGATGTGTGGTCAATCTATACATGTTAGAAATACATTATGGACCATGATGCTAAATTTTGAAAAAAATTGAACTAATTTTATGAGTTTTTTCTATTGACACAAGTTAAAATTGAAATAATGCTATTATATAGAAAAACACACCTTGAGTCATATAGACCACCTCATGTGTCAGATTGATGTTCATTCAATTCCTGAACATCTAAAAGGATTTATATATCGTTTTCTTAATGTTTGAAATCAATCAAATATTATTTTCTCAATTTTGGCTTGTGAAACACATTTTAAACTAAAAAGGAACCTTTGTATTGAAAACACACACTTCAAGTCATACTAGCCACATCGCGTGTCAGATTGATATGATTTTGATTCCCACACATCACAAACAAATTACATATGTTTTTCTAAAATTTGTAAATAATTCAAGATTTTTTCTTAGTTTTGTCTATGTGACATGAATTTTAAACTTAAATGACATTTCTATAATGAAAACACACATTTTGAGTCATATTGGGAACATCGAGTGTCATATTGGCATGCTGTCAATTCCTACACATCGCAAATCTATTATGGATCATTTTACTAAATTTTGAGAACAATTTTATATCATTTTCTCTAATTAGGGTATGTGATGTGTGTCTTAAACTAAAATGAAACTTTTTTTTGAAAACACATGCTTTGAGTGATACTGACCACATCATGTGAAAAATTTGCGTGTGTTCAATTAATACCCATTAATAATATATTATTGATCATGGTCTTATAGTTGGAAACAATTCGAGCTCGTTTTCTTGGTTTTGGATATTTATGCCTCTTTTAAACATAAATGACTATTTTATATTCAAAACATTCTGTTCGATTCATACCGAACACATCATGTGTAATATTGATGTACAGTTGATTCCTACACGTCCAAAATAAATTATGGATTTTTTTCATAATGTTTAAAAATAATAATATCTGGTTTACTTGGTTTTGTCTAGTGAGGTACATTTTAAACTAAAATGGTACTTCTATATTTAAAACACATACTTCAAGTCATACTGGCCACATTGTGTGTTAGATTGATTCGTGGTTGATTGATTTAAGTCATATAAAAATATGGATCATTCTACTCGATTTTGAAAATAGTTCAAGAAAGTTTTCTCATTTTTGGCTATGTGTTGTGCGTGTTAAACTAAAATGGATCTTTTATTTTGAAAAAATGTACATTGAGTCATACCGACCGCATTGTATGTTTATTAATGCGAGGTAAATTACTACATGTCAAGAAATGGACCATAGATCATTTTTATAAATTTAGAAAACAATCTGATCTCATATTCTTAGTTTTGGCTGTGTGACATGCGTTTTAAAATAAAATAGAACTTCTATATTGAAAACATGCACTTCAAGTCATAACTTATACATCATCTATTATACTAATGTATAGTAGATTCCTACACATCACAAATGAATTGTGGATCATTGTTATAAATTTTTACAACAATCCAAGATCATTTTCTCGGTTTTGTCAATATTGTGCATTTTAAACTAAAATGAAACTTTTATATTAAAGACACACACTTGAAGTCATGCCAACCACATAATGTGTCAGATTTATGGGTAGTCATTTCCTACACATAATAAATGGATAAAATTTTTTATCCAAATTTTTGAAAACAATATGAGATCATTTTCTCAATTTTGGCTATGTGACACATGTTTTAAACTTAAATGACACTTATATATTGAAAACACACACTTGGAGTCATACTATTTGCATCACGTGTCAGATTGATATGCAGTTTATTTCCAGGCATCAAAAATGAATTATAGTTCATTTTCCTAAATATCAAAACAATATAAATGAATTTGCCCAGATTTGAGTATGTGATGTGTGTTTTGAAATAAAATTCCAATTTTAAACATAAAACACCCATTTCAAGTCATACTGGTCACACTGTGTATCAAATAGAGGGGAGACTAATTCCTACACATCAAAAATGACTTATGGATTGTTTACTTATAGTATCAAAAAAATATGAATGTTTTTTCTCAGGTTTGAGTATTTCATGTGTGTTTTGAACTAAAATGTATGTTATAAATTAAAAACACATACTTTAAGTCATATTAGGAACTCAATTGATCAAATTGAGGAGAAATTGATTCTTACACATCACAAATGACTTATGTATCATTTTCTATAGTATCAAAATAATATGAATGATTTTTTTTTGATTTTGAGTCTATGATGTGTGTTTTGAACTGAAATGTCAAATTTAAACAAAAATCATACACTTTGAGACATATTGGTTACACCATGTATCAAATTGTGGTGTGGTTTATTAATAAAAATTAAACTATTTTCCACTATTCTCAAAAGTAGGCACTCTTTAATTGGCTTGCATCTATGGTTATAAGAAACTCTCACCATAGATGAGATCTAATTTAAGAGCAGCTACTATTGAGAACAATAAGCCTTCAACTATCACACAATTTCTTATTCATCCCTGAGAATTATTTCTATGATAATTAACTAAATAAGTATAAAATAAAAATGATTATGAAATTAACAAAAAAATTAAATAAAATCATGCTAAAATTTACTAAATAATAAATAGGAAGTTACCTTTTTAATGATGTCTTTATACATTATTGACCTATTTCCCTATCACTATCATCTCCATTTCTTCCTCAAATTAAAATATCTCATAAGCACGCGTAGCTTCATACATGTTACTATCTTTGCCAAAATCTATAGAGTGTGACCCTCAATTATACATATCCTTGAGAAATAGGTCAAAAATAATATATAGTCATTATGATACTAATTTTTCAAATCCAAAATGTATATATAAGGCCATATACTTCACATGATCATAAATATAATAGGAAATCACCTAAAATTTTTTTCGGCAAAAATTATTACACCATGTACTTTTCCCACTCATCTATAAAAAATTTACTTTTTTTGAGTACCTAGATTGTTGGAAATATTGGTATCAATGAGAAAATATAGAGAAAAAATGATTAAAAAATATTTCTAATGAATTTCAATTACCTTTAAAAATTATATGTTCAAGGATTATAGTCATTTGATGGTATATGATATCTTTCATAAATTTTAAAACATAATATCCCCTATCACTATTGTTTTTTTCTTTGGACACTGTAGAAACACTGAACAAAATTAATATTTTTTTTAAACATGTTTTGATAGTTAAATATTACTATATATACCTTAATCAGTTTCCATTTTATGAAATACATAGGCTTATTACATTCATTCACCGGCCTTATACCATGATTTATCCTATATTTATAGATTTAACTATCATAAAAAATTATAATTAAAATAAAAAATGAAACATATAATTCAAATTTTATCCATAAAATATTGGTTTCAGTGCATTACAAATTCAGAATAGATATCCTATGTGGTCAGTTTGATGGAAATCCATGCATTGGATCCAATAACTCTCAAAATATTTATATAAAATTTAGAGGTGGGAGTATTCCGAGGGATATGAGTTGATGTTTATTCATTTATTCACTTTGTACATGGTGGGTTAGGTGGTGATTCAGTGAAAGGATTCCTAGGATCCAAAGTTGAATTTTTTTTTTCAGATGATGAAAACATTTATATGGCCCAATAACATGGTTTTAAGAACCCAACATTTGAACAAGATCTTGAATTTAAATCCAATGAACCATAAGTCTCAATCTAAGGTTCTCAAGATACTAGTATAACTGAAGAACAATATAATTGGGGTATCATGAATTCATCAAATTTGAACAATTAAAATGGATGTGATAAAGTCTCAAAGAGTTGGAATTAAAATTCTTATTGGGGTCGGAAAGAACAATCAACTTCAACACAAGTTGAAGAAGTTTCCTAGTGGGATAATCAAGAAGCCTCATCTCAACCTAATGATTGTAGTATAATCCCAACTACCTAGGACAACCTAAGAAGAAAACATAGACTTAGTGGAACCAATAATGAGAATAAAATATATAAAAATGTCAAAGTGGAAATTGGTTGTTAGGTTTAAACAAGATTGAAGCAACTATGGATGTCTTGAATGATAGGGGAAGGAATCCTCAATGGGTCTTGTAGGGGAAATAAATTACAACGAGGGAAAATTTACAAAACTAGGGAATTATGAAGGAAAAAGTAGGTGAATTAATATAATAATTATCCAAAATATTCTATTATATACACTTAATTTTTTTATCATTCTTACATGAAGGAATATTTAACTGAACATGTGGTTAGCGGTTTGGGTTTCAAAATACCAATCATAGATGTCCATGGAAATGAAAATATTAAAAGGATTGAGGTTCTTCTGTCAGTTAATGGAAGAAATTGGGCATAATTCTTTGATTTTAATTAATAGGAGTAGGAAGGATACCTTGAGCATAGCTTTTTCTACCTCGCAATTGAAGTTCGATCCATGCCCTCTGTCCAAAATTACCTTAGGATGTGGAATGTGTGAGAATGTTCAAGTGTCTGAGACTTGTGAGTAAAAAAGTGTCACGTATAATTAATTAAAAGATATCTAAAATGATTAAATAGACATAAAAGATCTAGAAAAAATTTGAAAGCAATAAAAATCATAAATGATATTTGGACACTGATAAGTATCATTCACCCGAAATTGAAATCAAGAGAAAATAGTAAGGATGAGAAGAATTGACCAAACCGAAAGAAGAATGAGTTTGGAGGTTAAGTAGGTGATATTCTCATTTGATGAGAATATTTTCAGGACTACATGAAGTAGTATTTTATGGTGGTACCATATCAGGTATGCATGAGGGAGGTGATGCACATAAAGGACATTATCACATGGAAAAAGACACTAATAAAGGAGAGGAGGTAATAAATTAGTAAAAAAATAATATATCCAAATATATTTTAGGCATGGGGTATGTAAAAAAATGTTTTAAATTAGAAAATAATACCATATACACTTCTTATGAAATTAATACACATGATTTTAAAAAGCAATCTTCATCAAATTTAAATGAAAACTCCAAATAAATTGAAAAAATTACAATTTAAAACTATTTTTATACTATTTGATGGGGTAATCAATAAATATTTTAGATAGTATAAATTAAACAAATATGATAAATTTAATATTTGTAAATATTTACAAACATGATTAATATTATATATGTTCTTATAGGATTTTGAAAAAACTTTTTTCTAAATAAATCAAAAGATAAAGAACATAATAACTTATTAAAGAAACTAAAATGAATAAAATCTATGGAGTAATCTCTCTCTAATAATTTTTTTGAAATATTTAACCAATTTTAAGGGTAAATTGGAGCCCTAGAATGTGGTGGTTTAGGGATGGAGGGTATGTGGGATTTTAGATTAATAAGGAATCATATATGAACCTTTTATAAGAGAAGGTATAGATAGATCAAGGAAAAATAAACATGATAGTGAGGGAGAGTATAAACCAACAATGGCTAAAGGTGAGGGAGATTAGGTGGAGAATCTGGGAGGTAGATCAAGGGAAAATAAGTTCTCTTGCACCATTTAAACCCTTTGGATAAATTAAAAAAACCCAAATAAGAACTAAAAACGATGAAACAGTGCAAGAACATGAACAACGGATCACAAGTCACACACATTGGGTTTTGAAAGTTTTGATTCATCTGAGAAGTTTATGGGGGAGCAATGGAAAAAGATCACTTCTAAAAGATCTTGAACATCGCGAGTGATGGGATCCTTTTTTAGTGTTCTATTTAAAAGATCATAATGGTTTTATCAGTTCTTTCTAAAAAGTGCTGATATATATAGGGGTTTTCAATGCTAAAATAGAATGTGTTGACAAAACCTATCATTATCAGTGTTTTTTTCCATTGATCAAACCTATCTTTATCAGCACTATGATTTTAGTTCTAATAATGATAGGTTTTTCCAGTGCTTTCTATTTTAATGCTGATAAAACCTATATTTGTCTGTATTTTTTGGAAAATACTGATAGAAAATGTATAAAATAAATCAAAAATATTAAATGGATATATAATAATAATGAATAAATAATAAAAAATGTAAACATTAATTAACATTAATAATGAATAGATAATATTAAATGCATGAATGTTATAAATGAGTGAAATTTAATAATAAAAAATGAACAGACTTCAAAAATATTTTAAAAAATGAATGAGTTTTATTTATTATAAAAATTATTAAAAAATTATAAATGAGTATATATTAAAATGAAATGAATACATATTAAATATGTACATTACATTAATATTAAAAAACATAAATGATAATGAATAAATATGTATAGATAAATATTAAAAATGAAGAAATTACAAATAATATTAAAAGAATAAATATCAATACTGAATAAATTATAAATAATTGTAAAAAATAATAATAATATTAGTGAATGAATAATAAAAAATAATATTAAATGGATGAATGTTAAAAAATAGTGAAATTTAAAAATTAAAAAACAATAGATTGTAAAAATATTTAAAAAATGAACAAGTCTTATTAATTATATAGATTATCGAAAAAAATGTTAAAATGAATATATGTAAAAATGAAAATGAATACATATTAATTATATAAATTTCAATAATATTAAAAAATTTAATTTTTAATGAATAAACATGTATAAATAAATATTTATTATGGATAAAATTAAAAAATATTAAATAATAATAAAATGATAATGAATAGATTACAAAAATATTAAAAAAATAATATTATTAATGAATAAATAATATTAAAAATGAATTAATTTGAAATAATATTTAAAAGTAATAAATATTTTATATTGAATAAAAATATAAAAAATGAATAAAATTTACCTATTGAAAACAAAATAAATAATAAATATTTTTTTACAATGATGATGCCTTGGTCAAAAGACCATGGAACTAAAATATATTAAAATTTAATCATAAAAAAATCGAAAAGCGGGGAATTTGTTACAATCATTCTGGTAAAGAGGGGTGAAATCAGCATGAAGGTTCTCCATGCACGTACTATTACTACCGACACCCTTATTGGTGAGACTCTCCAGCAGCTTATTTGCCTCTCTATAGGTGTGCGTGATAATATGATTGAGTCCTAATAGGTATTGTAGGAAGACGATCCATTTAGTAGTGAGGGTCCACACCAGGTGAATTTTTCCATGTCTAAGATCCTAAATTATGGTTGTTGAGTCACTTTCAATCCAAACATCATTCCATCCTTTTTGCATTATCAAATCAACTGCATTATTGACGTTGTACATCTCTGCTTCAAGGGAGGAGGCATGACCACATGAAGCATAAAAACATCTAAGAATGTCTCTATTGTGATTTATGCATTTGAAACCATAGCCAGTAGGCCCTGGGTTTCCTTTTGAGGCACTATTCACATTAATTTTTATCCATCTAGGAATAGGTGGTTTCCAAAATACTTCCAATAAACCTCTCGGTGGGTTGTATCTTCCTTTGATCCCAATCTATCTTAGGATATAGAAATCCTTAACTGAATTTTGGAAAGTCTCTGTTTATATGATTCCAGCATCCTTGATCACAATGTGGATCTTTATTTGAGCTACACAAAAATTAAATGTATTATTTTTGTGCTTAATTTAATTTATTTCATACCAAATAAGATGAATCAGTTTTTCCATAACGACAATGAAGAGTTTATAAATTTTGGGGGAGGCATCCATAGTAGTGCATCTTTGAAGTTGCAATCCAACAGAGTCCAAACCTGTCCATCTGAGATCAAAAACGTCAAAAATGTATTTATATAAAGTAAAATCAATAGAAAAAGCTAAAAAATCTAATCATTATCCTCTATTTGTTGGTTACATATGAAAAATTTAAAACAAATTTTTATACCACACATCTGAATATTGCAATCTGTGGGAATTATATTGTGGTCAATTATCCAAACTAGGGTGATTCAGCAGGGTCTAACCTAGTTTTTGTTAAAATTATTTAACTAGGAAAAATTATTATTGTTGGTAGTGAAATTATGACTATAATAAAGTTTAGAGTTTAGTACACCATTATGATCTAGTTCCCAAACTAATAAATCATTAGTGTAGACAAAAGTGAAGTTGTTGATAATAGAATAGATTTCATCCAATAAATCCAAATCAAGAGAGTTCACACAATCATTGATGGTGATGTTAGAATTTGTAGACAAAGGGATGGGGTAAATCATGTTACAGAGAGGTTTTCAATTCTATTTATCTAACCAAATGAGAAGGGAAGAATTCATGTTAACTACCCATTGATATTTAGACAAGATTTTTGAAAAACTATGTTTTATGGAAGGCCATATCGATGAGTCCATATATAAGTGTTTTCCTTTTCTAAGGTTATTGTAAAATATACCATGAAGTAACTCATAATACAAGGAGTTTTTGCTCAAACTATTCTAGGTAAGTTTATATTTAAGGGACTCATTGAAATGGTTGAGGTTCTTAATACCAAGCCCCCCATTATCAATGTGAGTGCAACATGTTTTCCAGGGAACAATGACAAGTTTTCTTTCAAGAGTTCTTCCTCTCCAGACAAAATTTTTTATTCTTCTATTGATATTTTAATGTAAATAAGTGGGCCATTTATACACCATCATAGATTATAACATTTTATAAACAATGGTGTGTTTGACAAGACAAATCCACCCTTCCATCGATAGAGTTTTTCCTTTCTAGGAGGAGAGTTGGTTAATGATATGATAAAAGATGTATGCGAAGTAAATGTTTTTGGTATTTCCCTAGAAGATGGGTAACCCATAATAAGTAAAAGGGAAGAAACCTTATTTTATCCCCAGTTCATTCATAACATCAGTTTTTATGGGGGATGGAAAACGTTTACTAAAGAAGATGGAAGACTTTCTCCAATTTATGGATTGACCCGAGGCATCCTCATAGTGGGAGGGGATATCTTTGAGTTTTTTTATATTTTTCTTATATCCTTGAAGGAATAAAATTATATCATCAACATATAAAATATGTGAGGGAACTGTCAGAGATCCAGAGGAAAAGATGGGCTTTATTGTACCCTGATTAATCGAATCATTGATAAGTCTGCTGATGTAGTCTTCAAAAATAACAAAATGGATAGAAGAAAGGGGGTCACCTTGTCTAATACCCTTTGTACAAGTGAAATATCCCTTTGGGGAACCATTGATCAGAAAAAATGTGAGCTGGGTTATAAAGGGTTTTTATTTTTCTCAAAAGATTATCATAAGAGCCAAATCTATAAATAATTTTGAAGATGAAATTCTAATCAATGGTATCAAAAGATTTCTTGATATCTAGATTGATGGAAACACTTCCCCCTCTTTGATTCTTTTTCAACAGGTTAGTACTTTAAGAGGAAAGGCATATACAATCTTGGATATTCCTACCTTTAAGAAAACCAAATAGGTTCCAAGATATAATTTTATTGCAAATAGGGGTCATTCTCATAGATAATAGATTGGATATAATTTTATACACAGTTTTAATAATGGCAATTGGCCTAAAAAGATGTATTTTCGAAGCATTGTCCACTTTAGGAATGAGGGTAAGAAATTGAGAAATAATACCATAAGGGGGGAATCCATTAGTGAAAAAGTATTTAACAAGGATAAAAACATCATTACAAACAATGTCCCAATGATGTTAGAAAAAAGCATTAGGGAAGCCATTAGGGCCAGGGGCACTATCAGGATTCAAACTAAAAACCACCTCCTTAATTTCATGCTCAATTGGAATAATATTAAAGAGGTCATTATCATTATTCCCCACTAGGAGAAGAAGGATGTTAGTCATGATATCCTTATTCCAAGTAGGACCATTGATATATGTTAAATTGAAACAAGAAATGACATTTTATTAAACCTCCATTACTTGATACAATTAGTCAATATTTTTAATTAGTATTGATTTTTAATTATAAACCATTTTCACTAAATATTTGAGATATTTAATGTAAATATACATATTTTTTATTCTATAAATCATATTTAAGAAAATATTATATATATTGGGTGCTCAGGTGTACAATTATAAACACACACACACCAAACACACATTCTAGAAAGCCAGGCTATAACCCCCAAGGGAAAACCCACCCATCAAGCATTATTTATTTTAGTTCATATCTTAAAGGCCTAATGTGCATGAAACCCATTACATGTCCCAAAGGCCCACAAATTAACCCGAAGGCCCCGTGCACACCACATCCTCGTGTCACTACATCGCCCAACAGTATGATTATATTTTTGTACTAATTATATTAAATATATTAATGAATAATTATGTATAAAAACATTAAAAATGAATAAATTTCAAAAATATTAAATGAAAAATATTTAAAATCTATAAATTATAAAAAAAGTAAAAAAATAACACTTAACATTATTAATGAATAAATAAAATTAAATGAATACATGTTAAAAATGAGTGAAATTTAATTAAAAGACGAATTGATTGAAAAATGGGGGTTCAAAACCCATTGGGCGAAGGCACTGTAGCAGTGGTGGTACTGTAGAAACGATGAGCACTGTAGCGGTGGAAGGTCACTATAGCGGCAGTAGGGTACTGTAGCAGCGGCGGGTACCATGTGGTACTGTAGTAGCACATGTACTGTAGCAGTACTATTCACAGAATGGGCCATGGGCCAAAAAAATGGACCTACGGGCCATGTAATGGGAAAAATGTCCATTGGGCATTCGGGCTATGTAATGGGTCTCCCTCTACCCAGTTAAAGAGGTATTTTCTTTGATTTAATAATAAATGGGGCTTCGAACCCATCCTTTTAAAAAAATTGAAAATATATCAAAAATATATTAATTATATAAGTTTTTTAAAAATAAAAATGAATATATTTTAATTATGTAAATTAAAACTATACTAAAAATAGTAAATGTTAATCAATAAATATAAATAAATTTTAAAAATGGGTAAAATTTTGAAAATGTTAAATAAAAAAAATAGAAATGAATAAATTATCAAAATATTAAGAACTTATTAATATAAATTAATTTATTTATATATATATATATATTATTTAAATAGTAATAAATATTATATATTAAATATAAATATAGAAAATGAATAAAAATTAAAAATTAATGATATATTATATTATAGATTAAAGATTAAATATTAATAAATGAAAATATAAGACTATAATATTAACAATTTATATTATTTTTGTATGTTTGTCTATATAAAATTGGATTAATTTCATATATGTATATGCGTGAAATTATTTTTTGACATGTTAAGTGTAACATATTTAGTTGATTTTTTAATTAATAATTCAACATGTATTATTTGATATATAAGTCAAATTTTAAAAAACAAATGACATTGATAAAACAAAATTCTCTAATTAATAAATATTTTTTAATTAATATTTCATATTTTGAATTAAATTAATAAACTGTTTTCACTAAGTATATGACATATAAATTTATATGATTTATAATACAATATTTTTATTATATAAATAATATTTAAGGAAATTATAAACAAATATATATATAATTTTTATTTTATATTCCATTTTAACTAAATATTTTATAAATCAAGTGAGAAAGTATATTTAGTAGCATATAAATAATATTTAATAAAATATGTTATATTTTTATCAATAAAAATATATTTTTATGTTAATATAATTTTTTAATGATATAATTTTATTTAATGAAATATACCATTTTTCATCGCTTGATAAAAACACTGATAAAGGGTGGTCTTTATGAGTGCTCAATAAAAACACTGATAAAGAGTGCCCTTTATCATCACTTTTTTGTAGTAAAGATAAAGATCACCCATTATTAGCACTTTAATCTAGTGCCGATAAAGACCTCAAATTATCATCGCTTTTTATCCAGAACTAATAAAGGCTACCACCATTAATCACAGGTTTTTTAACAGTGTAATAATTTAAAAATAAAAAATAAATTATTAATGAAAAATAAAAAATAAAAAATAAAAAATAAATAAATAATACGGTAATAAATAGTAAATAATATGTAATAAATAATAAATAATTAATAATAATTAATAATTCATAATCAATAAATAATAATTAATAGGAAATTATTAAATATTTAATAAATTAATAAAAAAACAATGAATAAATAATAAATTAATTATAAATAATAAATAAATATCTGATAAATAAATCGTAAATAACTAATAATTAATAATTAATAGATGTATAATAAATATATAATTAATAAATAAATAATAAATTATATGTTAAAAAGATAATAACAAAATAAAAATAAAAATATAATAAATATATAAACTATAAATAAATAAAAAATTAATAATAAAAGAAATAATAAAGAAATAATGAATAATAAATCAATGCATAATAAAAAAGTTGTAAATAAATGATAAATAAATATATAACAAATATGAAGTAAATAAATACATAATAAATAATAAATAATTTGTAATAATATATAATAAATAATATAATAAATAAATAATAAATAAAAAATGATAAATGATAAATAATAAATAAATAAATAAGAAATAATAAATAACAAATAATAAGTTGTAAATAGTAAATATATATATATAAAATAACACATATAATAAATATAAAATAATATATATATATATATATATATATATATATATATTAGGTGTTTGGGGGTACAATTATATTTAAACACACATACACACTACACACACAGGCTGAAAAGGTTGGCCATAACCACCTCAAGAGAATATCCCACCCATTAAACCTTATTTTTTAGTACATGGCCTGTAGGCTTAGTGGGCATGAAGCTCATTACATGGCCTGAAATCCTAGTGTAACGTTATTCTTGCATCATCCTGCCTATATCACCATATGTCTGCATCATCGTCTGCATGACCACAAATTAAAAATAAAAAATAAAAAATAAAAAATAAAAAAATAAAAAATATATAATTTCATATAAATTTATTTAAATACATTTAAATACATCTTATAAAAATATATGAAATATATATAAATTTACATAAATATATATAACTACAAGCATGGAGACACACACACACACACCAAAAAAATACTTATAAATATATATTCCAACATCATATATAAAAATATACATTATGTATATAAATATACATAAATGGATATAAATATATATATATATACATATAATGAAATTTACATAAATACATATAAATAAACATTCACATAACAAAAATATATATAAATTCACACATATATAGAAAATAATTACATATAAATATTTATCAATGTATATAAATATAGAAAAATATGCATAAATACATAAAAAACACCAAAAGTTAGAAAACCACAACAACCATATAAATACACTCTTATAAATAAATATACACAAATGTATTGAAATACCTATAAATATATAAATATATATATAAGATAAAAAAACAGAAGGAGGGAATAACACAATAATTGCAACACCATCGAATCAATAGGAATTTAAATCCAACAAATAAAATGATAGATGACTTGAAAAGAATATGAAGACCTAAACAAAGATGATAGGATATCGAGTGTTCAAAAAACATGGTATCCAAACAAAAAACACTATTTTAAAGGACTTCTAGGCCTTTTTTGACCTCAAGAAAATATGGGCCAATGTTTCGCTAACTAGTATAGTGTATATATTTTCACATACTAAGATTCGACATCTCAAAGAGCCCAAAGGAAAAAATGAATCAAAAGATATGATCATTTGATGTTGAAATTCAATTTTTAACTTACCTTAAAATAATAATAAATTTTACTCTATTAATTATTACTAAATTATTTTCTAATGTCGTAATTTATTTCAAAATCTTTGATTTGAATGGTTTTGAAGTTAATAATTTAATAATAAATGACAACTAATTATTAATTATTTAAAATTTTCCAATAATTTAGCTATAATTTCATAAAATCGACACTAAAAGTAAATTAATAAAAATATTTATCAGTGGTTTTTAAGAAACCAATGCTAAACTAAATTTTAAAATGTATTTATCAGTGGTTTAGAAAACCATTCCTAAAAAAACATCTTTAAATTAAAATTTTCATATAGTGATCATTCGCTAGGAGACTTGACATCTGGGGTTTGATTTCCATTGTGTTTGTTAGAGTTAGTAACTCAAGAGGGTGGGGGTGAATTTTATTCCAAATAAACTTTTTGTTAAAAAATGTTCAAATTAAATCCCTCAATTAAAAAATTCACTCAGTCAATCAAAATCATAGTTTTGGTATAGGTTTGATCTTTTAAAATATTTATCAAAGACTGATTAGTTATAATTTAAAACAATATTTTAAATTAATTTAACTTATGAAATAAATTTACTCAAAAAAATACTTATATAAGCACTAGTTAAGATTAAATATCAAAGTACCAGTTTTGTTTATAGTTTAAAAAACAAATTCAGTTAAAGTTTTGAAATGAATGAAACAAAACAAAATCACACAACAAAATAAACAAGGGGTTCAGTCTCAAGAAAAGACAAAATCCCCTCCACTTGGAAATCACCTGATTCCAAGAAGATTATATAACTATAATCTAATCCACAAAAATGACTAGGTGTACAAGAAACACCTTACAAGTTGTACATTCTAAAATACTCTTCCATAATTATAAGTTGTAAGTAAGAAAAATAGAGGCCACATAAGGACCTCTTACATAAACACCGTGGGTATGTAGATGAAAAGATATATAAGATAATATCAAGTATTTTCCTATTCTAGTGTAGGAGATAGTGTTTGACAATTAACATAACAAACAACACACTATTTTAAAGGTATAGAAAAACTAACATAGAAAATGGATAGAGGTAAAGAAATGAATCACTTCTCAATTTTTAATTCTCTAGATGCTCAAATGTCCTTTGATGTGTCTTTCTGAAGATCTTGATCTATTTCTACAAAAGTTATAGTAAAATACATCATCCTAGGGGTATCTATTCTGTCTATTGGAATGGATCTGAATATTCAGTATGATTCACTATTTCATAGTTGAATGTAGCATGTATGTTCTTGCACCAATGATCACTACAGAATTTAAATATTCACACACACCCATGATCCGTGTGACACCTATGCATGAAAGAGATCCTCTAAAATATAAATCATTATAGGATCAATGACCTGTTAAAGAATAATCTTCATTATCTTTTGGATACTCTTACTGAGCTATGACTCCTCCTTCAATGCCTATGTTTGATAATTTATTTAATAATAATTAAATAATACTTCTACATTTACTTCAATAAAATATAAATTCACACATTCAATTCAAAACATGCATAAAAGTGATAGAATCGTTTTTGGAAACAAGACATATTTAGCGGAAATACATCCTGGAAGCAAGACGTCTCTAGTATCCAAACATCTCTGGATGCAAGACATATTGGCGGTGATACATCTCTAATATCAAGAAATATCTGGAGGCAATTCATCCTAGTGGAAACTCAAGTATGGCGGTGACTCATTCTGGTGGCATATGAAGTCTGGAGGCCAACCATTATGGAGGCAGCTCATGTTTGGTGGTGAGTCATTCTAGTGATTACTCATTTGAAATAATGGTCTCTCAAGTTGACGGTGAGTTAGGTCTGGAACTTAGCCAAAGTTTCATCAAATTTCCTTATAAATTAAAATTATATCATAAAATAGCAAGCTCATTAGAAAAATAATAAACATTATTTGTGATCATTAAAATATAGAGGTTTCAATAGATTGGTTGTGACTTTCCATCGTAATTTCACAACCTCACGACTTAACCAATCGATAGTGCTAGGAAGCGTGGGGAGAAAATCCACATGTCATATTTGAGACTCAAGGCCTAGTACCCATTTCATTGGGGGAAGAGCTATACTGTTAGGTTATGACTTGAATGATGGGATTTAGTCTCTCTAAAAAAAATCATTAAATGATTTATGGGTTTCCATTCACTTCAAAGAAAGCTAATATTTTTCATTATTTTCAAGTAATATTACAATGAAATGGAAAAAATAATTTTTTTAGTTAATTATATAAATGAAATAAAATAAAATTAATTATACTAAAATGTACTATATAATTGAAATGTAATATATAAATAGAAATATATTTTAGTTGATTTTTGAAATGAAAAAGATGAAAGATATGTGATTTCTATTAAGGGAATTGGAAAAATATATATTTTTTCATCATTTTACTTCTCCAATTATTTCATGTGATATTTCATTTAAATATTAAAATGTTTTGTGGAAAATAAAATATTTCATTATTGATTGTGAAACTTATAAAATTGAAAAGTAAATAATTTATCATGATGCAAATGATTAGTGATTATAGGTGTTAATTTTTATAAATGTTTTTGTGACCTAAATGGATTTTAATATAATGAAACCATTAATACTACTGCATATTTGGGATTTAGTAGTCACCAAAACTGGTCATTAAATCCTTATAATGGTAGGGTATCAATGGATTTTTGATCATTACTAGTAATCCATCACCAAGGGATTTTATGACTGCCATATGATGTTGGATAAATGGTCCCCAAATAAGTAATTTAGCATCCTTTAGCTACCATTTTTTTTGGTCACGAAAGTGTGATCGTAGAGCCTTTAGAAACTAATTTTAGAGGTCTCTGAATACATTTTATATTTATATAATAATTTATAATTCATCCACATCATATTTAAAGGTAAAAAAATATAAACTAGTAGATGAAATTTCATAATTTCAATATATTTATTAAATTTAAAATTTCATTTTTTATTTTGAAAAAGTAAAGAATCAAAAACCTTGTTCAAATCATTTTTAAAACTATATTTTCATCTTATAACTGAAAGACATTGAATTTAAATTTTTTTTAATGTAATAAAAATAGGTGACTGAAATGATTGCATAATTGTAAAATTTATGTTTTACTTAAAAATATTTATAAATAGTATTTATTAAATTAACTTTTTGGATTACAATCACACAACGTATTAATATGTGGTCTATTCCTACTTTCCAAAACATAAAAAATGATGACCAATTATTTTATGATAGCATAAAGCCATTTGATATATTTTCTTCATGTTACATGTTTATAATAAGTTTCTACTTTAAGAATTATTTTTCAGTCATTCTAACTACACCTCATGTTGGATTGATGTGTCACCTATTTGTATAAGTCACAAATTAATTGATGATTACTTTCCTAATATTTCACAAAAAATCTAAGGTTGTTTGTTTGGTTTAAACTGTATAACTTGTTTTTACTCTCTTTTTACTCTAAAACTATTATTTCAATCATTTAGATCACACCACACATCCAATTAAATTTTAATATTTTCATATATTTCATAAATTAATCAAAAATTATAGTCCAATAATTTTTAAAGAAATAAAGTTTGTTTACTAGGTTTTTATTATCCAATAAATGTTTTTAACCAATTTAAAATTTTAAAAAACACACTTTTAGTCATTATAAGCACACTGCATTTTATATTGATATGTAATCTATTGAAACATGTGATATAATGATTAGTAATAATTTTCATATGATTTCCTGAGAATATTATATCTTTTTCTAGGCATTGAATATACCACTTGTTTTTAATCAATTTTTAATCAAAAACTCATTTTTCATGCACTTAGACTACACTAAATTTCATAATGATTCAATGTTTATTACTACATGTCAAAATATAATCCATGAAAATTTTCATACAATTTTATTATATCAGAGATTGTTTGCAAGATTTTGACTATATCAGAATCTTTTAATTACTTTTTTCTCTAAAATTTATTTTTCGACCATTCCAATTGCACCATATATTAGATTGACATGATGTTTATTATTACATGTCAAAAATTAATTATTGAACATTTTCATGTGATTTAAAAATAATATATGGCTATTTTTTAGGATTTCAACACTAGACACAAATTTTTAAAAACTTATAAAAACACATTTTTGGTCATTCAAACATCACCACATATTAAATTGTTGTGAAATATATATTCATGTTATAAAATAATTGATCAGCATTTTTTTATGATATTACGATAATAAGAATATTCTTTTTAGGTTTTCACTATATCAAATATTTCTATTCATTTTTTTTCACTAAAAATGAGTTTTTAGTCACTATAAGAACACCACGTGTTGGATTAATGTTTTTCTTATTACTACATATTATAAAATAATCTATGATCGTTACATTATGATTTCACAATAATACATGGGTATTTTATTAGTATTGATAGTATTGAATGTTATTAATCACTTCTTAGTCTAAAACATATTTTTTAGTCATTCTGAACACACTACAGACTAGATTGATGGAAAAAAGTAAATTGATATAAAAATTATTCCAACATGTCACATATTAATCACTGATTATTATTGATAACTATAATTCATGCAAAAATTATTTTTGGATATAAAATTAAATATTTATATAAATTAAATTATAATTATTTACAGGTTATTTATTGTTTTATTTGTATTATTTCATGAGACAATGAATGATTAAGGTATAGAAAAGCATATTAAAGGACCATGACTCATACAGTGAAATATTATTTCACACCCTGAGATGTTCGAGATAAGATTACATATCTTGAAGATGAGGTTGGTGGTAAAATGAGTGAAATAGATCTATATAGAATACTTTCATGGAATTAAATCATATCCATGCCGTGAAACTTGATGACATTCATGACTTTGGCTACCCCATGAACGAGGTCATTAAAACCCAAATTTGGAGGAGGATGATGATATTTCATGGTGTGTCACTATATACCATTCCATGAATATGGATGACAAGAAAAATAAGCATCCAATATTTGGGAAATATTGACTGAACCCCATAAATTTTAACCCTGAACTCTCATGAACCCTAAAGATTGACCTGATCAGATTAACGGGTCAATTGAATTTAATTAAAGACATAACGGGGTTGTATTTATTCCTATAAATACAAGGAAAGGGGGATTCTATAGATATTAACCAGAGATCAGATCTTGGGGCGAGGTATTTCACTATTGAAAATTCTTTCAATAGTCTTATTCCACTATTTATTTTTTAATTTATGTTCTTCTCTCATCCCATATTACCCTCTCATGACTATAATGAGGGGGAATCTGTAAAATTTTTCCTAGTGATGTATACAAACAATGTGGGTGTTTTAAATTACTTTTCTATTATTTTATTCATTTTTGGGTTGCTACAATCAAAATTTAATTTCAATTTTTTCATCTTCCAATATCATAATCATTGATATATAATATAGAATGAATTTTTAAATTGCGCAACTAATTACCTTGAACATAGAAAGACCATTTAATAGTTTATGGTAATTTTGTTTAAAATTGGTATCGATACACTTAATTAATTAATAACTAAAGTTACTTGACAATATGAAAATTGAGATTTATGCATTAAGTTGGGGATACCAAGACCAATGATCTATTTTGTCTCGACTCTGACAAAAAACATGTAAAATAAATTTTAACTTCTAAATTCTCTAATATGCGAACCTAAAATCTAAAAAATTCATAATAGAAATCATGTGTGGTTGATTTTATGGAAATTATTACATTGGATCCAATAACTATCAAATAGTTTCTATAAAATTCCAAGGTGGGAGTAAAATAAGAGGGAGTAGTTTATTTTTGTTAACTTCTTCACTTAGTATGTGGTGTGCCAGTGTTTGAGTGATTGGATGATTATGATCAAATGTTTTTCTTTTTTTAGATTATATAAACATTGATATGACCCAATCACATAGTATTGATAACCCAACGTTTGAATAAGATCTTTAATTTAAATAAAATTAACAAGAATACTTAGGGTGGTATTCTCAATCTATTGTAAAAATTGAAGAACAATCTAATTGGGGTTTCACGAGTGCTTCAAATTTAAAAAATTAACATGGATATGATGAATCCTCAAAGTGAAATAATGGTTTTTTGTGTGGATAGAAAGAATAATCAACTTACAAAAAGTTGGAAGAAGTTTCCTAGTGCGATTAATAGAAAGCCTCATCTCAAACTAATGATTGGAGTATAAGTCCAAATAACTGGGATAACCTCAAAATAAAAACCAGCCTTAGTGGAACTAATAATGTGTATCAACATTATAAAAATATCAGAGTGGAAACTATAAGTGAGGTTGAAACATTATGTAGGAAGATATAGATGTTTTTACTAAAAGTGAAAGGAATAATCATTGGGGTTATTAAGGGAAAGAGACTACTACGATTGAAAATTTACCAAATTGGGGAAATTGAAATGAAATATTAGGTGAATTAACCAACTTTATAATGATATGGAAAAATATATTTTTTACACTCATTTTTTGTATCATTATTACAAGAAGTAATTTTTTTTGACTGAACATGAGTTTAACTATTTGTGTCACATAATTCATATCATAGATGTTCCTGGAAGAGAAAATATAAAAAGGATTAGGGTTATTATGCCTGTTAATAGAATAAAATGGGAATGTGTTTTTGATTTTAATCCATGGGAGTGGTAAGGATACTTGGAGCTTGGATTCTACTCCCTCATGTTTGAAGTTTGATCCAAGACGTCCCTCAAAAATTACCTCAGGATGTGGATGGAGTGGGAAATTTTGGGTGACTAATACTTGTCAGTGGAAAAATGTAAAGTATGATTAATTAAAATATATATAATATCATTTAGTAGACATAAAAAGATCTATATAATTAGTGATCAATTGAAATCATAAATGAAATTTGGACACTAACAAATATCAATCACAATTAATTGAAATCAAAAGTAAACAACGAGACTAAGAAGAATTGAAAAGATTAGTAGAAGTGAGAGTTTTGTAGTGAACCAGTTGATTGTACACTTTATTAGAAAATTTTCGAGACTACAAGAAGTAGTGTTTGATGGAGGGTTCATATTAGGTATTCACAAGGGAGGTGACATGCGTTGAGGATTGTATCACATGGATAAAACCCTTCCAATAAAGAAGAACATGAGTTAAATTTGTAAAAAAAAATATTTTAAAATATTTTTAGGCTTAGTGTATTTTAAAAAATAATTTAAATCAAAAAATAATTTCATATTAACTACTTAGGAAATTAATCAACATGATTCTAAAAAATAATCTTCATCCTATCTAAGGGTGTAGACTATACAGAATAGAAACATTCCAATTTAAGACTATTTTTGATAATATTTGATGTGGTAATCAATAAATATTTTAACTAGTATAAATTAAATTAATATGATAAATTTAATAGTTTGAAATATTTATAGACATGATTAATATTATATATTTTCTTATAAGATTTTATAGTTTTTTTTAAATATATCAAAAGTTAAAGTAAATGGTAACTTATTAAAGAAACTAAAATGAATAAAATCATTGGAATAATCTCTCTCCAATCAAATTTTTGGGATTTTGAAATAACTTTCCAATTTTAAGGGCCAATTGGAGTCATACAAAGAAGTGGATTTGGGATGGAGGGTATGTGATATTGTAGAGTATGGATGTTGCATAAGTGAACCTATGAGAAGGGGAGGTATATGTAGATCGAGGAAAAATAAACACGAGGGTGAGGGAGAGGGTGAAGCAACAATGTCTTGAGGTGAGGGAGATTAGGTTGAGAATCAATGAGGTAGATGTAAGAAAAATAAGATCTCTTACATAGTTCAAGCCCTTTGGGAAAATAAGAAACACATATATAAAAACTAAAAATTATGATACAATTAAAGAGCTTGAACGGTGGATCAAAAGTCACTTACATTAGGTGTTGAAAGTGTCGATTCATCTAAGATGTTCAAGGGGGAGTGAAGAAAAAATTTAGTTCCATGAGTTCTTGAACAATGCGAGTGATGAGGTCCTCTTTTAAGGTTCTATTTAATATATCATCAAATTTTTATCAGTGTTTTTAAATAGGAACTGATAAATATTTGTTTTATTAGTGATAAAATAGAATGTATTGAAAATCATATCTTTATCAGTGCTTTTTAGCCCTAGGAAAACTAATATTTATCGACACTAATATTTTAGTTCTGAAAAATATAGGTTTTGTGAGTTCATTTTATTTTAGTGTAGAAAAAACCTATATTTATTAAAAAATCACTGATAAAAACTATATAAATTAAATTAAAAAATATTACACAAATGTATATTAGAAATTAATAAATAATAAAAAACTAAAAATTATTTAACATCAATAATGAACATAAAATATTAATTGCAGGAATGTTATAAATGAGTGAAATGTATTGAATAAAAATGAATTGACTTCAAAAATATTTTAAAAAAATGAAATTTATATTTTTGAATTATATAAATTATTAAAAAAAATTAAAAATGAATATATATAAAAACGAAATGAATACATATTAAATATGTACATTATAACTATATTAAAAAACTTAAATAATAATGAATAAATATGGGTAAATAAATATTAAAATTAAAGAAATTACAAAAAATATATTAAAATAATAAATATTAAAAATTAATAAATTATAAAGAAAAGTAAAAACTAAGTAACATTATTATTGATTAAATAATATTAAATGGTTTAATATTAAAGAATAGTTAAAATTAATAATAAAAAAAATCAAAAAATAGAAAAAAATATTAGTAAATGAACATGTGTTATTAATTTTATACTCCAACCAGTTAGACCATGGATTTAGAGAACCGTATTCCTATCCTGAAAATTTATTAAAAGAAAATGTTGAACAAAATAAGGGAAATCAAGGGAAATTGGGGCCGATAGATCATAAAATTCCTACAATATAAACATAAAGAGATCAATTGATGATGATCCCTCTAGATCCCAAATTTATGGGTTGTCAACCTTTACCCTTTGGGTGTCATCCTATTTACAATGATTTGGTCTTTTGAGGTGGTGCAAGATCATCTTCCGATAAAGAGTTATAGGATTCCTATGAAATGAAGACACTATTTTATTTCCATGAAAGACCCTAAACATCTAGCTCTAGATTAGATTGGAAGCTATCTTAAATATTTTTTGATACTAATTTCTCAATAATGAGATTGTACCAATAACCAAAAAATAGGGCCCCATTTTGGCTAAGGTAGCTTCAAGATGTAAGTCAAACCATTCATCCATTTCTCCCTTAAGACCATGGGGGAAACTTTCACCCTCCAAGTCCTTTGGATGGGTTTTAAAAATTTATTCCCTTATGATTTCACATTCCATAACTGAGGCCTTTAAAAACTTTTCATAAGAGGTTTTAATAAGGTCATAAAATTGATATAGGTAAGGGCATTACAAAAATGGAAGTGTATTCATTGGAGGTTCCACCTAAAGAGGTAAAAGAGAAGTAACATGTAATTTTTTTCCTTTTCAGTCACCTAAAGCAAGGCATGTTCTCTCTTGTGATAGTATAGAGTCAATTGCCTCTTGAGATAAAATATCACCGTTAGATTAGCCATGAGTATATTTCCTATCATCACTTGTAGATTTACCATCCTTACCCAGAAAATTAGGTTGTCCACCAATATACATTCTTAGTAAATCTATATGGTCTAAAATAGTTATTTCGAAGATAAGAATTTGGACAGTGGCATGAAAATTAGCAGTAGAAGAGTCCTATGCATTACTATCTTCTCTATAACTTTCAACCATACTAGGAGTGATAACCACATCCAAGCCAATAATAGAAGAATAGGTACCCTTTCCTATTATATTGACCAGTGCATCCCTAAAAAACTTAGGAGCTTGTATTGATTCATATTCCTTAGTAATTTCTACCTAGGAGAATTTCTTAGACTGTTGGGTAACTTGATCCCTATTACCAACCAGGACCAGAGAGAACAATATAGGGACCTTTCTATTCTTAAAAATATGATTTATGTCTATCCTCATGCCATAGGGTTTCCCCTTGTGCATGATCGGGGACTCAAAACATGCACCTGACTACACCTCAAAAGTACCACCTGCCTAATCCCTAGAGGTTTGGCCCAATGTCATTGATATAGTTCCCTTCAAACCCGAGCTAGGATGATCGTCCCTACCCACCATGGGCATCACCCTAGACTATCTGGGAAAGGAAGAGGGTTTTATATGCTGTGAATACCATGATTCTTTCTTCCCATTAGATTTTACAGTAAAATCAATAGAATAGTCTCCTTTTAAGCCATCTAAATCATAGACCATCCTCATACAATTTTGTGCCAAGTGCCCAACCATTTTGCAGGAATAAAAAAAATCCAATCATTTCTCTTATTCCATATTGATGTGAATTTTATCAGTAGGTGTATTGAGAATAACATAATCAACAAGAGTGGAGCTAAGATCATTCTCAACCGTCATCCATGAAATGTTTCCATACCTTACTTTCTTAGTTTTTTTGTCCAAATGGATTGGAATCCCAATTGAATATGCAATGTCATGAAGAATATTTTGATGCCAAAAATTACAATTGAGACCAAGAAACCTCAACCATACCTATGCAAAGGAATTATTGAACTCTAACACACTGAATTCCATGAACCTTTCATGGAGATGAATCCACATTGGCTTCAAAAACAATGATCCATTAGACCATGCACGAATCTTGGATTCCTATGAATGGAAAATGTAATGGAAGAAGCATCGAACTAGATAGATTAATATTTAATTAAAAAACCCTCAAATAAAAGAGATTCTTCAAACCAGATCTTCAAGATACCATGGATTCTCACCTTTGGAAGGAAGAACCATGTGATTAATGAATTTTTACCCACGGCTAGTCTTTTTGAAAATCCATTAAGATTGGATTTAACATGGTCCACTAAGCCTTTCCTATGAGTCCTACCATAGGATGAACCCTTGAAAGAGGCCAAGGGACATGTGCCATTTTCACGCTTCATATTTGAAGTTGTACCTAGGTTTCTATATGGAATAGAAGATCCTTATAAGTTCTACGGAATCTCTTTAGGAATAAAGATTGGAACCTGAGAGTGTCCTCCAGAGTGAAACTTGGAACCCAAGAAATGAAAAATTTCCATGATCAAAGATGGGCCTTAGACACCATAGTTATCTTTATGGAGCAGTTTCTAGTCCCACAATTCCATCCCAATATTTCTTATTAAAAATATATATAATTAAAAAAAATTAAAAATGAAGATATGTAAAAAAGAAAATGAATGCATATTAATTATATAAGTTACAACCATATTAAATAAAATGTTAGTAAATAAACATGTATAAATAAATATTAAAAATGGATAAAATTAAAAAAATATTAATCAATGAAAAATTAAAAATGAATAAATTACAAAAATATTTTAAAAAATAAGATTATTAATGAATAAATAATATTAAAAATGAAAAAATTTAAAAAAATATAAAAAAGTAATAAATATTAAATTTGAATAAAAATATAAAAAATAAATAAAATTTTCCAATTAAAAAGATAAAGAACATTAAATATATTATTTTAATCAATAAAAATCGAAAATGAATATTAAAAATTGAATAAATTATATAAATATTATTCGTGTACGTGTGTTCTATATAAAAATGAATTAATTACATATATGTATGTGTGGGATTAATATAACACAATTTTGATATATGTAAAATTGAAAAATGAAATTTTATAAAACATCGATTAATGTATACAATTAGTCAATAATTTTAATTAATATTATTATTTAATTATAAATTTTTTTCAATAAATATACATTATTGATTATATAAATAAAATTTAAGGAAATATTTTATATATATGAATAAATTTATATATTAAAAATATTAAATATATTAATGAATAATTATGTATAGAAACATTAAACATGAATAAATTACCAAAAATATTAAACGATTAAATATTCAATATTTATAAATTTTATAAATTTTAAAAAAAACTTTACATAGTTAATGAATAAATAATAGTAAATGAATGCATGTTAAAAATGAGTGAAATTAAATTGAAAGATGAATAGATGGAAAAAAATATAAAATAATAATAAGAGATTAATTATATATATATTTTTTCAAAAAATGAATATATATTAATTATATAAATTATAAAAGTAATAAAAATAGTAAATGTTAATCAATTAATTTAAATAAAAATTAAAAATTAATATAATTTAAAAAATATTAAAAAATTAAAAAATTACCAAAATATTGAAAATTTTATTAATGGAATAATTATTAATAAAAAAAATAAATTTTAAAAATATATATCAATTAAATATTAATAAATAATATATATTAAATATTAATATATAAAATAAATAAAAGATAATAATTAAAATTATATTATATTAAATATTAAATATTAATAAATAAAAATATAAAACGATAATATTAGAAATTTATATTATTTTTTTATGTTTCTATCTATAAAATAGAATTGATTTCGTATATGTATATGTTTGAAGTTATTTTATGACATATTAAGGGAAACATATTTATTCAATTTTTTAATTAATAATTAAATACTTCTTATTTGATATATTTTTAAAACCAAAGAAAACAAATTACCTTGATAAAACAAAATGTCTTTATTAGTAAATATTTTTTTAATTAATATTCAATATTTTTAATTAAATTAATAAATCATTTCTCACTAAATATATGAAATATAAAATTATATGATTTACAATATACATTTAGTGTTATATAAATAATTTTTATGAAAATTATATATATATATATAATTTTATATTCCACTTTGACTGAAAATATTATATATCATGTGAAAATTTATATTTAGTCATAAATAAATAATATTTAATAAAATACGTTACATTTTTAGAAATTTAGAAGATAGCTGCTATGCTCTCGCGATTCTATGGTGATCTTGAGGTATTTTAAGTTACAAAGGTTCCTATGGATTCTCTACTGGATGATCCAAAGAAGGGTGGGTAAGAATTTTCTCCTCCTTCGATCTTGGGCTTGAATTCGATGGACATGGGGCTTTTGAAGGACCATGATCCTGGTCTTAGGGAAGATTTTAGTGATGCAATCTTGAAACCTAATTTTGTGAAGCCCGGTCATTCAGATGCCAAAGTAAATGTTATCATGAAGATGACAAAATCTTTAGATCCTATAGATTATTGTGATGTTCAACATATGAAAATATGTCCTTATGCACAATCTGTGGTCAAGATTGTTGGTCCATATACTACAACATCTACGAAGGATTTCATTGGAGTTAGGGATTCAAGAGTTGCATCCACTAAATATGATTTCGGGGCCTTATGTGATGAGGCATATGCCCAAAATCATTGAACCTTTGAAGGGATCCATGGATGCCTTAAATTCACATCCCAAAAAATCCTAAAGAAGGGAGAAACTACTTTTGTGGAAGAAAACTGGGGAATTATTAGAGACAATGTAAATTAATGTAAGTATTCTATTATTTCCCATTTATCATTTCAAGCCAAATATAATCAATGGAGTTTATTTGAGATTAAGAAAAGGATTATTGATATCTGGGGTGTTGATGGTTGGAAAATTACATTGTTAGGGAAGGGATTATTTCATATAGCCTTCCCAAATGATGTAATGAAATCTAGGGAATGGGGGTTTGACCTTATAAACCTGAAGCATTAATTCCTTAGAAAATAGGATTGGGATCCGGCCTTTAACCAACTAAATGATAAGAAATCACCTACCCCGATTTGGGTGCAAATTCATGGATTGAGTTGGTTCCTCTGGAACCCATAGAATTTATGGGAGATTTCCTTAGCTATTGGTGTTCTGATTAAGATGGAAAAGGAGAAAAAAGGGGAAAGATACAACCACTTTTCACATTTTCCCATAGATTCTTACTTCTCCTCTTCTTTGATTAAAATAGTGGTTCTTTAGGTTGATGAATTCTGGTTTTACATGAATATTGACTATGAAAAAGTGATCAATTTTTTCATAGGCTACCAAAACATTGGACATAAATTTCAAATATGTAGAATAAGGATTTATTATAACTCCTATGGGATAAAGGGACTATCAAATAATAATTATAAGAGTGATATGTCTAAGGATTACCCTTCAAATGATGATCACATTGGGAATTATTCCAATGATAATCTTAGACATCAAGGTAGTTTGGACCCTGGATTTTAGGGTCAAGTGGGCGATACTCAACTAGAGGGTGTTGAGAAGACATGTTCTCATATCCTAAAATACAGCCTGAATAATTAAGTGCAAAAATAAGGTGATTTGAAAGATCACGACAATGATATAAATGGGGATGATATATCTAATTCTGATAACCAATTGGGATTCTCTAAATTGGATGGAACTAATGTGAATTCTATATCTAATTAAGGGGACATGTCTTATTTTTTAGATTCTATGGAAGTTCGGGTTGATAAATAGTTTTACTCATTTTCCAAAAGAGTAGGAAGCCTCTTGAGATGTATTCTCTCTCATATGTCTAACACATGAATCACATGCCTAGGAAATCTAGAGCTTGCATTAATAAAGGTGGCATAGATGGTCAAACAATTAATGATTTTTTGGTTGATCCAATGGTTGGAAGTCCTTTAAATGCTGCAAATAAAAATCAAATAAGAGATTTTAGTATCATATCTAAAGCTGGTACTTCTATGGTTGTTGTATCCTCTGTATGTGATCCCAATGGAAAATATAACGAAGAGACTGATGTTTTATCCCCCAAGGACATTCTTTATGTAACTCCCTAGGTCCTTGGGGTACTGAAATGATATGTCCTACTACTTCAGCAGATTACAAATATGACCAGATGACACATGTTGTTATTATGAAGCAAGAGAAAATGGAGATTTATGATGAAGCCCATATGCGGTTATGCTTTAAAAAGTTGGGGAACCAAACCCATACGCTGCATGAAGAGTCCTACCCATAGCCTATTTTTCATGGTGAGGAGTAATCCATTACAGCGCATTCTACTGGTATAGACTCAAGTTCCACTTGTAATGTTTCAAAATGATTGACCATTGGTAGTACAATCACCCAAAAGATTCCATGTGCGACAATGAACACAAATATAGTTGAATCTATTTTTAGAGTTGATTATGAATCTATGGAAACTCCAAGGAGTATTAACATAGGCCTTATTAGTATATGGGGAGAATGTTTTTTAGTTTTCTTGAGAATTTTGGTAGATCAAATACCAAGGAATCTCTCTAGAAGGATGTTGACATGGTAAAACCCAATGACATCCAACCAAAGGAAAGGGAGAATTCACTTAGTCTACTTGACATTTTAAATATATCCAATAGTAAGGAAGTTCTCTTTGAGGAATTAGACAAAGCTAAAGGACGGATCCGAGTTAAAGGAAAATCTCCAAGCCCTATGACTATCAATGCAAGGGGAATTTCTAATATTAAGATATTATCAGAGGGTTTAGGTCTGTCTAGAGAGAAAGAACCTCAACCTCTTTAGGATCCCACCCCACCAGATAACAACTTTGACCCTCAAGTTGATGATGATAAGACATGGAAAAGCCCAAAACCTAGAGGAAGAGCTGTCATCTGAGAGGTAGGGGAGGTGGCTGATCATAGTCCACAAGATAAATTTTCTTCTCATATTTTCTAGGTAGTTGTCTGCTTTTCTTTGTGGCTGTGGTTTGTCACTATACTCCACAAGCCATCTCCCATTATACATTGTGTTTTTTTATATTCAGTAGATTTAAGGATCATGGGCTATAACCCAATGTTCATACAGGCTGCCATTATTAATCATAGGTTTTGTATTAGTGTAATAAATAATAAATAATAAATAATGATTAATAAATAATAAATGATAAATAATAAATAATAAATAATAAATAATAATAATTAAATAATAGAAAATAAAAGAATAAATAATTAAACAATATAGTAATATATAATAAATAATAAGTACTAATTAATCATCAATACATAATAATTAATAGGTAATAAATTAATCCAAAAAAATAAAAAATAAAAAATAAATAAAAAATTAATCATTAAATAATAATAAATAATAAATAAATAATGAAAAAACAAAAATAATAAAAATAAATTAATAATAAATAATAAATCAATATATGATAAATAAATAATAAATAATAAATAATAAATAATATATGAATATATAAAAAATAATAATTAATAAATAACAAACAATAAATTAATAATAAAATAATAATAACATAAAAAAAAATAAAAAAAAATCAATAATAAAATATGAATAAATAAAAAATAAATAAATAAAGAATATATTAAAAACAGATAAATAAAACATTAACAAATAATAAATAATGAATAATAAATCAATGTATTATAAAGAAGTAGTAAGTAAACAAAAAAATCAATAAATAATAAATAAGTAGTAAATAAATAATAAATAATAAATAAATAATAAATAAATAATAAATAAATAATAAACTGTAAATAAAAAATAACAAATAAAATATAAGAATAAATAATAAATAATACATAATAAATGTATACATAATAAATAAAAAATACAAACTAAAAAATAAATGATAAATGATAAATGATAAATAATAAATAATAAATAATAAATAATAAATAATAAATAATAAATAATAAATAATAAATAATAAATAAATAAGAAAGATGAAATACGAAATAATAAGTAGTAAATAGTAAATAAATAACTATAATTACATATATAATATATAATAAATAATAATAAATAATATATATATATATATTTATATATATAAATAAAAATAAATTTATTTAAATACAGTTAAATATATGTTATATATATATATATATAAATTTACATAAATACATATAAACATAAGAATGGAGACGTACACACACACACACCAACTAACATAATACATATTTATATATATACCAACATCATATATAAAAATATACATTAATGTAAATAAATATACATAAATGGATACAAATATCTATAATTATTTATACTTATAACAAAATTCATAAAAATATATGTTAACATGCATTTATATTCATTAAAAATATTGAAACACACACATATATATAATCCCTTTCTACTTTAAAACTGCATTTTCGGTCATTCCAACCACACCAGGTGTTAGATTGATGTGTAGTCTATTCCTACATGTTAGAAATTAATTTATGATTATGATGGCGTCTTTGGGGATCTAATTCATGCGAAGCATTAGAGATTTCATGAGTTTTCTTTGATTCATGGATTTGATGGATTCTTTTGGTCCCTTAAGGGTCGTGGTGGTGCAAAATAGTGGCATTGCTCCTCCTTCAACTCCAATTGATTCATTTTATGAAGATAAGATTGAGCGTTTAACTCTATCAGATTCTTTTGAAAACCAAACTTGCCCTAATATTTCATATTCCCATGCCGTTGTGAGTTATCCAAAATCAAACCCACCTATAATAGAGGATCTTAATCATGACGTCAACTCTAAAGGGTTCTTGAGGATTCAATTTTCTTGAGCAATGAATTTTAACGAATTTCAAGCTTCCAACTTACAACACAAAAGGCCAAGAAGAAGGGGTTCACTGCCTTTATGAAATTCAATCAGGATCTTCTCTTAGTTAGATTACAAGAATGAAAACAAGAAATCATTATTTGCCTCTCTTCTTTGAATAGGGATAACCAATTTGGGCTACTGGACATCATGAAGAATTGTTTGTATTTTTGGTGTTTGATGGTTGGAGCATCAAATCCCTAAATAATGGTTATTACAAAGTTATTTTTCCTTATTTAGATCTCAAATCCAAAGTAATGAGTATTGTCTTCTTCAATCATAAGCCTAGAATACTACAAATTCATCACTCGGATCTCTAATTTAAGCCTTTAAATGTTAAAAATTAAATCAACCAAGTCTGGATTTGGATTTAAGTTCTGAGTTAGTTTTTATGGTTTCAAAATATCCAATAAGTCATCACCTATAGAGTTGGTGTTCAAATTAAGATAGAAAAAGAAACTGAAAGAGCTAGGTATGGACACTTTTACTAGTTTTTAGTTGAGGTTGAACTAAGATTTACTTTTATTCATTCCATTATCTTATATGGATATGATGAATTATTTGATCTAATTGTTGACTTTGAGAGGATTCCTGACTTCTACTATAATATTTTTTAACATCGACCACAACATAGATCACTATTGAAGGAAAATGGTATTATCTAGTTGTGGTCTCTCTAAACACAATAGTGAAAACTATGGATGGAGGTTAAAGAAGAATATAGTTGATAAAACAATGGATCAGGAAGAGGTTGATCTCTTTGATTCAAAACAATATTTTATTTTTGATGAGGCTTTAGTACTACAACAAGGGTCTCATAATCTAACTATGTCTTTGGTCTTGCTGGAGAAGGCTATTTCAGATAATCATAAAAAGTATACTGACATTTAATTAAATTATTTTCTTCCTTTTCAACATGAAATGATCAATTGCAAGGAGAAAGATGAAAATGGGGTGTTAGAAAGGAAACTCTCCTCCCAGTATAAAGTTAATAAAAAAATTTTCCAAGAGAGGACTCTTATTTTTTACTATAATGGGAAGAAGAAGATGGAAGTCCATTCCTCTCTTGGAATCTAGAAACGGTTGGGTTTATCTACTAGTAATAAGAACATGTGTAAAGGTATGGGTGTAGTGTAAGTAGTTAATTCACCTTCTATTTAATCCATTAAACCTACCTCAAAGGATGGATTAAATTCTTCAGGTAATATAAATCATCCTATACTCTAATTCTACCTGGAAGAGTCCTCCACTGCCTTCGACAAGGGAAAAGAGACTGCAATTTTATTTCTTGATGTTGATTTGCAACTAGAAGCAGCGCTATGGGAAGGTACTCATAAAGGGAAATCTATCCCTATGCTTAATTAATAATGCACAACTAAACAATTAGAGGCATTAGAGATGACTTTGGATGAGTTATGAAAGTCTTACCCCATTACTTTTTTGAAACCATGCAAGTAATCTAAAACAATTTTTGAAAAGACTTGGAAGAAAAATGTGACAAGGTGAGGATTAAAATATCCAAGGTTCTTCCAGAGAAGTTTTTACAAGAAAGGTTTCCTCATGATCTCAATATGAATGCTAAGTATTGGTTTGACTTTCAAGTTGAATACATTTTTATAAATATGAAACATGTGATCTTTAGTTATAAATATTACCTTGTGGTGATGGAATTTATCTCCACCAATATTGAAGATAGCCTTAGGTTTAACCCAAATATGGTCATTCAAGACCTTTCATGGAAATATAATACTGATCCCAAAGTTAGTTTATGAAAAAAGTATAAATCCTGGATATGAGGGTGACATCGTTGTGGTTGTCCAAGGAATAAGGGAAATAGATAAACTGTATATTTCTTTAGGTGGTCTTTTGGGATTTCTTCAACCTGATTATGTAGTGGTGGAATTTTCAATCTCTTTCTTACATAATATCTTATTATTTATTTTTTTATTTTAATAAAGGTTTTGAAGGACCCCGTAACACCCTGAGAGGAGAGAGGTGAATCAAGGTGTCAAATTTTTCTTTTTCAAATTGCGGATCTTGTTCCTAGGTTGGTAGGAACCTGTTAAATCTATCAATAAAATGAAAGTAAGAATATCACATAACCCTTTTAATTGGTTCAACACAAAGGGATACATCCAAGGAGAATACACCGATAGTGTGTCAGTCATATCTAAATCCACTATTTTTCACCTATTGTGGAGTACAAGAGTTTGGTCATAGTCACTCTGTGTCAGGAACACTACCCTTAAAAAAGTTTAGGGATGGGTCATTGATTCCCTCGAAACACTCCCATAATCTACCCTAGCTCACTGCTGTGAGATTATTCTAACTTAGTTTATCGACTTGAAGGTCTCTTCAATATATTGGTATTGAAGTCTTTGTCTCTGCCCAACACGAGACACTGAATGCATCAGATACCTGATTATATGATCACTAAAATCCTTGATGACCTAACACTTATACTCAAAATTCCCCTTTTAAAATCCCCTTCGAAAAGCTCAACCCTTTGTAGAGAACACCACCTCGAAGAGAACAAACCTTCACGAAGCTCACTTCCTTGAAGAGCACAACCCTTTTCAAAGCTCACTTCTTCACAGAGCAACCTACTTCGTGAAGCTCACTTATCTAAATCATTACTCCCCAGATTTGAAAATCTCATATGAATTAGAATCATTTTCATCATTAAAGACATTAAATGTCTCTTCGTGAAGCTCAATCTCACTTCGAACAAACTACTTCACGGAGAATCCATTTCTTCGTGAAGTCACAACGACCACATATTTTCTCTCTCAAAATCATAGAGTACATCGTCACAATATTCATTGTCTTTGAAAAACAAACTTCATGAATCCCATATCTATGAAAATCATGACTTTTACATATTTTCTTGAATCCTTCAAGAAAAACCACTTTTTCTAATGCTTTCCATTCCCCCAATTTTGGACCCCAAAAAATTGGAAAACACTGGAAAACGATGTAACGTTCAAAACTGCATACAACTTGAACTATGTAATCCTTTTCCTTGAAATATTTCTGATCATCCATGAGAGGATTGAAAACAAAAAAAAACCATTCCCATTTTTTATAAAAGAATAGGATTGGTTCCAAAAATATACCCCTTTGGGGTTTTTGGCAATCTCTAGATAAATTCAATAGAGCACCATTGACTAGAAACACCTATATGGCAAGAATAAACTCATCCAACACTCTAAGTCTACATGAGCAATGCTTGATGTATAATACTAGAGGTAAGACATGAATTGTGTTCTGATGTGTTCGAATAAATATTCTAACTACTTCCTCATGACACCAATTCTCTAGTTTCCTATAACCATCCAACAATCATAAAAACATTTTAAATTTATCCATTTTCTCCCCCATTGGAAATAGACCCAATGTCTGGTATTTGAACATTTTAGATCTCAAAAAAACACTCCCACTAGATCATATCTCCCCCATAAACCTGTATCACTTTGAGAAATAGATTAACACAGTTAAAAAATTATAGAGGGGGGAATTTTGTAACCTCCTTATGCACTGAGAAGTGGCTGAACACCGAGGTTCAACTAATGTTTCTCAAACACTGCCGCTGATAGTGGCTTGGACATAATGTCATCCACTTACACATCAGTCCCCACATGGTCCATTCTGACCACACCTTGTTCAATTTTTTCCTTGATGAAGTGATATCTAATTTCAATATGTTTCGTACAATAATTCTGAACAAGATTCTTCATAAGATCAATTGTGCTCTTGTTATCACAGTAAATAACCATTGGTTGTTTCACCTCATCACCTATGTCAGTCAGTTTCTGCTTCATCCAATGTAACTTAGTGCATGCCTTGGTAGTGAAGATATATTCAACTTCAGTAGTACTAAGTGATGTACTTTCCTATTTCTTGCTCAACCAGCCCACACATTTAATCCCAATATAGAATGCTCCACCATTAATGGAATTTCTGTCCACTACATCTCCAGCCCAATCATCATCAGAAAATGCTGATAGTTCACTTTCTCTTCTTGCAGCAAAGTATAAACCAAAACTATGAGTAAATTGAATGTACCTCATGATTCCATTAACTAATGACACGTGTTCATCATTTTTATTTCTCTGAAAGTAGACCACTAGTAAAGTTGTAAAGACAATATCTGGTTGTATCGCTATCAGGTATAGTAGGCTTCCTAAGATTCTCCTGTACATTTTGGGATCCATAGATGTCCCATCCTCATGCTTTCTGAGTTTTTTTCCAACCGCAATCAGAGTCTCCATTAGTTTGGAATCTTTCAAATTTAATTTCTTTAGTATGTACTCCTTGATCTAAAATTACTACTTAGACTTTCCTAGTCACCAATCCCAAATCACGAAGAAACTATATACATTCACTGGTTATCATTATGCCAAACCACATCAAAACCAGCTCAACTTCTCAAAACTTTACTACCTTATAGACTACAACACTTATTACTTGAAAATAATATCCCATGATACCCCAATACTAGAGGCATTAATTAATTCCCAAACCACCACATCACACCTTCCGTGTTGATTCCATTTCTCCACACTAGTTTTTTTCCCATTTGACCATCTCTATAGGGCCAAAAGTCTCACTACCAATACAATTTTTAATATAAGGAGTAACCTCTATATTCACTTCAATAAGTTTCCCTAGAGCACTAAATTCCCATAGACATGACCTTCTTACTAACCCACTTTCCTATATCATGCCTAATCATACCACTAAACCATTACCCTATATTCTTTAGTTTTCAAGAACCGATCATAATAAATCCATTAAATCTTCACCAAATGACACCTGTAATAGGGAAACATCCACTTAATGTGCATATATAGTCCTCTTATACCCAATGAGACATCACCAACTAAAAAACACATTTGGGTTGGGTTCAATTATAGGTCTCTTTTCAAATTTTCCAAAAACTATACAACATGAGTGTTAGACGCTCAATCATTACAATAGATTGGATAAGCCCATATTCATCTAACCACTTTCATTATTGAATTAGCTTGACCATAAAAAAATGAATATCACTAATTAATTGGTCTTGAAAATATGTAACATGGTGCTCATGATTGATATGACACTCTCCACATTAAGAGTATCCTCATCATGAATCCACTAAACCAATATCCCATACATCATGGTTCATCCTCATATGAATACCACATATATTGAATGGATGATATTGCATAATGATCAGTATCAAACATACTTAATCCCTCTCACAATTGGGTAACATATCCATGATCGACATCCCACTACCAACCAGAGGAGTATCCTTTTTAACACATCACTAATCCAATTTTAGATATCCATAACCTGCACTCCATCCATCATCGAACATAATGAGTATATGGATCTAACTACTCATCCCTAAGCATCACTTTGAGAGGTAGTTCATCAAATGTTCATGGATCGTGAGAACATCTCTCATGATACTTATAATGTGTGAGGTTCACACTTTTAAACAATATATGGTGTACACAAACCATATTGCTCAATCCTTACCGCTCCTAGAGTACCGACCTAAATGGGTCTCATTATAACCGAACACACGTTGATATTCCTAAGACACACTCTCACATCTAACATGAAAACATACACCACCCTCATCACAGTTTGACTAGATCAGACATCTCATCATACCCAATCCATTTATATTCTCGATTCCACCACCAAAACACAAAACACCCACTAGAAATCCTTAATCTCGTAAGACGCTTAGGACACCCACATCAAGCCCCATCCCACACACATATATTCTTTCTCATTTAAGAATCATCATAATACAATCATTTAGCATCCAAACATAAGAAAAATGGAATAATTCTATAATCACATACAGTTTCCTCTAATGATTCTACAAAATCTCAACAGTTTCAAAGTTTTGTGGCACCAGATCACAAAGACCCACCTCAAACTCTAGAAAACCATGTTCCTCCAAAACAAAGTTCTTGAATTCAGGACACTCTTAATTTATCTCTAACATAATAGTCTCACCATGTGAACAGTACCCTTAGTTCTTCTTATAGTTATAGTAATCTCACTCTACCAAAACTAGTCACACAACATCTCAAAACTAAGAATCATTCTAATGTTACACTATGATTTACTTATGCTATCATCGTATTCTAAAATGAACATTCTGAATCAATGGAGAAAGATACCTAACCAGTATAGCCATTAAAATCCTAATCCAATACAAAATCATGTGATCATAACCACTGAACCTATCTCACATATGTTGAAATTATCAAGGAATCATGATTTCCAACACTATATACTAGGAAAACCCTACAATACATAGATCATGTACACCGATGTATATATCTAAGAATCATGCACCTAGAGGCACTCATAAACATAAGATAACCCATATCAAGTGTTGTATCTATAATCATAAGGAACTAAACACCTAATATAGGTTCATTCCAAACAAAATCTAGATGGATCTCCCAAATGACCCATTTATCATGACTTATATAATCCACATCACTTGGAAATGTAATCAACCTTAATTCAAGGTCACCCAGCATCCTCTATGACAATAACTCAATATGAATACTCAACCAAAAACTTGAATATAACCCATATTAAAAATTCCTAGGCTTGAAAAAATTCACAAGATCACTATAAACCCCAACATGTAATTGTCTCATGGTCATAGTGGACGCTCACAACTCATGCGCTCTCAAAAACCATAGCTACCCATGGACATGATCAACACTAGTTACCAAACCAGTCCCCATTGTACATGTATATATGTATATTGGATTCCCAATTTTTCACCACAATTTTTCATCATCCCAAATTTAAAAAATAAGGGTCTCAGTTAAATGAAATGTTGGGTGAATGTTATAGAGTGAAATGTTATATATTTTATACTTGGATTTTTATTTAGTTGAAGACATGTAAAACCCAAAAAAATCATCCAGTAATTTACTTTTAACTATTTAATTTAACTATAATGATTAAAAAATGAGGCTCGGTTAGATAATATTTCAATTAAGATTTATATAAGAAAATAATATTTATGTTATAATTGGAATCTCATTTAGTGTATTCTCAATATAAATCAGTCAAAAATAATTAAAAAATAGATCTTTTATCCCTTTAGGGGATTAGTAAAGAAATATTTTACCATACACTTATACAAAACCACCATATAAATGTTTTTGAACAATTTAAATAACCAATTCAGGTCATGTTCTAGGTAAAAAATCATAAGAAATCACACAATTGAACCCTTTATTCCTAACATGAAGCATGAACATGCACACACCTCATTCCATTCTGGTAAAATATGAAAATACCCATAAATAACATCACAAATCATGTGAATCACATGAGGTGTAATCATATCACATGTAATAAATAATATCTTGAATAATAACCATATACCAAACAACATGAAAATCCCTCATACACGGGGTGTAAAGTCTTAGGAACAAGCATAATACCCTGATCTGGCACACTTCTATTGTACCATATATTGAGCAAAAATTGTAACATGAAGAAGAATAATTTATTACCAATTTTTGACATCCCACCACCCCAAACCACTGATCAGATCCTTGATCAACAAAACAATGTGCTAACTTAAGAACACATCCTCTTACACTAGTGGATACTAACTAGCAGTGCAGGTCTATAATGGTACATTGGGAAGATTATACCCACTTTTCAGAGTACATAAGTAATAGTAATAAAAACAATCAAATACTTTATCCAAATAAAGTATGAAATATAGGTATGCGGTGAAATAATCCAAAATAAGACATGCTATAATGAATGATATATATACAATAAAATCATTAAATCAAATAAAAAACCAAAATACCAATAGTAGGAAATCATAATCCTTGTATTGAGTTTATTATCAGTCTAAGCATCCATAATCTATCATAGTAGTCCAAGAAAAATCAAATGTCATCCCTTTTCCAAATATCTACCTAAAAACAAGTAGTTTCTACTCAGGTAAAAAAGTTCCATGGTGGCCTAAGCATGGTGAGAGTATAACTCAACAGGTCACCACCACCAACATCCCTAAAATAAATAATATGTCTAAATTGTGCGAAAATATTCTCTATGTAAAAAATTTATAATAAAATGATTTAAAACTGAATACATAAAAAAATGATCCTAGGTTATCGGTTAACCTCCAAAATAGTGCATACATTCTTTGGTTAGTTTCAAGATTCTTTTGAGTAAGTCTTAATGATCATGAAAACCTATATCACTCTAGGGGTATTATACCCTTAACTACAGAGAACCAGCATTCAGGGGTAATATATGCATCCCCGATCCACCATCATCCACCCGAGGGTCATTTTCACCCTAGGTTTAAGCATCAAAGTGTATCTAACCGATTTCTAGATTCATCTCAAGGTTTAAGAACAAGTATAAGTGTCCACTAGTTGGTTGTGTTCACCTTGTTTTTAACTATAAGTCTTAACATCCAATCAGTGGGTGAGTTCACCTTGGGATTAACCATCAAGCACAAAAATAGATTAATGGGTTCACCTTAGGGTCCAAACATATAAAAAGGAAGTTATAATAAAATAGGCTATAACATATTCTAAAGGCCACAAATAATTTCTATTTCCATTAAAAAATTAATTACAACAAATAATAACATGGCCTATATCAATTCATTCATTATTTACAAATACACTTCACAACTTTCTATTTTACTTCCCATGATAAAAATGTTTTACATTCATTACCAACTGGGAATAATAATGGCACAATCCATTTTAAATATTCATACCCAACCTTACCATTGAACAATTACCTCATATGTTATATATTATAAATTACCACTTTATTCATTATCAAAAAATTCCAAATCCTTAATTTATATAGTTAGGTCTAAGGAAATATTTAATTACTTATATAGTTATGAATGGTTGTGAAATCCCATTTCACAACCTCCGATTGAAATCTTTCTTTCATCTTTAACAATTTAACAAATTTATCTATTTAACAAATCCAATGCACCTTAGGGTTCAATAATAGGTACCACCTCTTAACAAGAGTTTAAGGAATATTTTATTAGTCATGTAAATAAGGAAAACATATACTTACCATTTAATTTCTATTAGACCGATGTATGAGGAAATCAATGTGGATTTTAACCAACACAAATAAAAAATAGGTTAATACTATGTGTTAATTAATAAGACCACTGAAATCATTCCTAAGAGAGCCCACAAGTTCTATTTTGGACATAATTTTTATAATCTAGTGAAATTAAGAAAATCCAAAAATATCATGGAAATTAAAAGAAACATAATCCATAAGAACTTTGTCAACCGAAAATGAAATTATTTGGGGAATGGATGTGAACCATTAGGTTTAAATCTATATTTCCAACTCAAATAAAAAACATAATTTTATAGAGGAATATAGGATATCCACCTATTTGAATCTAGAATAATCTAGGTAGTGTGGTTCTATGACATGCCACTACCAAAAGGGGAACCCGTTTATTTTAAAATAAATCTAATGCATTAACCCACTTGAAAACATAAAAAAATGCTGGATGGTTTGATTGTATAAATAATTAATTAATGTTCTGAGTTTTTGAGACAATAATTCTGGGTCACTACCCCTGATTATTCATGGTGTGACCTATAATTTCATTCCATGAGTTCTTCTTACAACTATCTAGTAGCTTTAGGATCCTTGAATTTCTACAAATTTCACCCCTAAACACTCCTGACAACTTCTTTGGAAAAAAGGACCAGACTACACATGTATAAAAAATAATTAATAAGTTTCATACCTTTGATAAGGGTTTATGTTTTAATAAATTAGTAGATTAGATAGTTGAGAAAGTAAATATGATTCACCACCATGTGTGTGAATAAAAGAGTGTGAAGAAGATTTATGAAGATAAATGTAGTAAAGTCCTTTCATTTGATGTTGGTGATTATGTTTTTTTAAATTATCTCCTTGGAAAGGTGTAATGTATTATTTAAAAAAATGAAATAAGATCCCATGATTAATTATACCCTATGAAATTCCAAAAGATGTCAGAACAATTTCTTATCATGTATCATGATGTATTATTTTATCTCATGTACACGATGTGTTTCATGTTTATTTTCTAAAGAAGTATATACTTGATACATATCATGTTTTGATCCCAGAAGTGATATAGTTAATGTAGTACCTATATTATAAAGAAATGGTGGTTTGGATTTTGGATTATAGGGAGAAGGTACTAAAAAATATAGTGAGTTACCTGATTAAGGTTTTAAGGAAGAATCACATGATTGAGGAAGAAACATGGGAATGAAAAAAGGATATGGGGGAAAATAACCTCAAATTTTTATGCAATAAAGAAAATGGTGAGGAAAAAATTTTGTATGGGGGGTGAATATTTCAATGATGTTAATTTGAGAAATAAATCAATATTATTATTTATTTGTGTTCATTATATGGGTTCATAGACATCATAGTTTTATTAATGATTTTATATGATTTATCAACTGAAAAAGGGATAGTTTTATTTAATTAAATTTTCCATGTATTACATAGTTTATTTGAAGGATGGATTTTGTTATTTCATATTTTTATTTTTATAAAATAAAATTTTCTTATATAAATGTTTTAAAATTATTTTAGGGTGAATTTTTATGATTTTTTTTTCTGAAAATATTGATTTATTTGGTGATTAGTGAAAAATATCGATTATTATAAAAGAGTGATTTATTTTCATATATTTTAAAAGTTATATTTTATTTTGGATTTATTTTAAAGTTAAATTAATCCAATTTTAATAAATATAATCTAGTTTATTTAAAATTAATCATCATTATATTTTATTTCATAATAAAATTATTTTTATACTTTAAAAGGGATTTTTTATGAAAATTGTTTTTAAGTTTATGTTTCTATAATAATATTAATTTCTACCACATATAAAAATCGAATCATGAAAAATAAATTTAATACTTTTAATGAGGGGTTTCAAATCTGGCATTTTCTTTAATTTCATTTCAAGTCATTATGAATAATAACCTTTATAAAACTTTATCACTTCAGCTAAGGATAAAATGGTAAAATTAGTTTATTATAAAAAAAAATAAGTGATAAGGAAATATAAATTTATATTAATTTTTATGGGATGATTTTATTTTGACCCTTATCCACTTTTATATGATTTAGACTTTATATTGTTTTAAAAGTTTGAAATATTTCTGGTGTTCCACTCCCCTCACTTGTAAAGGTGTACCACTTATCTCACTTATTCACCCACTTTAAGCCATATAACATAACCAAGACATACTATAATACTTTCCCAATATCCATGCATATTTCCTAGAATTAATATACTTATCAAAAATATAATCCTATAATTCATAATGTGATAGCTAAATAGAGAAATCTGAGTAGGTGGTAATGTCCTAAATGACCTATTTCATGTTAATTTCTTCTTATACCTCCATAAAATATGTTCTATCCACTATAGCATATTGGAATATGTATTTTATATTTACCGAAAAGCTATTATTTTTATTTAATAACTCTTCTTATTCTATTTTCAATCATATGGTAAATCAAAACATCATTCATGTGTATGTTGGACTACCACCTCAATGAGGAGATGTATCTTGTTTTCCATCACCAATTCCCATGAATAGTTATAAATATGTAATTAATGAATATAAAATATTTTTATGAAATTATTTTTATTCTGTAAAGTTATGATTTTACATATATTTTTACCCTTTATTTATGTTGGATATTGATAACGTCACTTCTGTTTACGCGTGGAACACCACCAGCAAGAAGCAATGACATTTATTATTCATTACTACCTCACATGGTTGGTCATAAGGGTTAAACTAATGAAAAAATGGGAAATTTATAAAAAAAAATTTATTTCCTAATATAAATTTATTATCTATTTCATTTCTTTTCAACTTAGTAGAATGTTGAAAATTCTATTCGTGCATACATAAAGACGACCATCTCTATGAAACGACATGATTCATTTTTCATGAACACCATAAATGGTTGGTTATAGAAGTGTATTTAATGTATAAATTCTATAACTATTACTTTTTTAGTATTATATAGTTAATTTAACCATAACCCCTTTGACTATGGTAATCAAACTGGTGTTGTCTCTAGGTTATATACCAAACGACCCAAAAACATCCAACGTAAACTTAAAAATTTTATTATCTAAATAATCCATGGAAATAAAAAATAAAAGAAATAATAATGATGAAATTAAAATGAAAAGGGGTATTAATGAGGAATAAATATAATATAATATCATTATTTTGGTGTTGGAGAATGTACAAAGATATAAAAGACCTATGGTTTGGAATATTATTTAAAATCTTGTTTTAATGTATTCGATTCATATATTACACCTTTATATACATGTTCTTCAAAATATTCCATGAATTTTCTTATTTATAAATCAAATAATATTGAAAGTCAATGTAAATAATTTTTAATTACTTTTAAAATGATTTAAAATGAATCTGATATATATGTACTATGTGATTCATGTTGACTTTTTTCAAATTGAAAAAATAATGATTTTTAACATATATAGACTAACCAATTTTTTACGCCATAATAGTTGTTATTTTTTTTATCAATAATCTGCTAAAATTTTACATGGTTATTTTCAAAGAAAATATTTCTCTAAATCTACTATGATTTTTTAGTTACAAAAAAAAAAAACAAAACAAAAATGTTTTCTCATCATTATCAGATAACTGAATGTGTTATTTATTATGAAATTTAATTCCAATTAAAATGGGTTTTATGATTAAAGGTAAATATATATGTGTTTTATTCAAGCTATTGTTCTTGGGAATTTTATATAAATGATGGATGATCCCAATATTTCTTTAGTGATGGGTGAGATAGATATAGATCTGAAATATATTGGGTAATGTGATAGAGTTTACTGATGATAGTATACTCCTAAGAGGTATAGGAATTATTCGGTTAGGTGAATCTATTTTAAGGGTTATTATTTGGATAAATTTAAGGATAATATCCCAGGGTACCAACACAATATTCTTGTAATGGTCTATATAAGAAATATTTTCACTTAAAAATGATTGATATTGAAATTATTTTTTAATGAATGTTTATAACTATTTTAAAAAATAAACGTGAAATGATTATTTTTCAAGGAATGGTATTCATTATTTTCAATGGTTTCTTTGAACCCCTTATTATTATTAATTTTTTTATATGATTTGATATTAATTTTTTTATGAATTATATTTATAAATTATTTGGTTTTTATGGAAATTAAAATGGATATTTGGTGCTAAATGTTTATTATTATAAATGAAAAAAATTCTTAGGGGTCTATCAGGTTTAAAAATAGAATAATGTGTTTAATATATATATTTTCTCTTAATGAGATAATTTTTCTCATCCAAAATTTTCAAATGATTTTTCACAAGGATTAAAAGTGTATAGAACCATTAATAATGTCAGAGTTCTAGTTTTGGGAGATACCTTGAGCAAAGCGATTGTGTCTCTATTAATAACCAGGTTTGTGGAAAAAATGGACACTGTGTGGAAATATCAACCTTTTTAATACTTTTTTTATCTAATTATCAAAATACTAAACCAAAAAGATATTTGAAATTTCAAAAAGTTAATCCCATTTTATAAATTATGTATTTATGGTTTGAATAATGTATAAGTCATTATATATTCTTACATTTTTAGGTTTCTTTGGTTCAAATTTCAACAAAAATGATGTTTTTAAGTGGAGTTTACCTTATCTTTTAATTTCTGTGACAAATATTTCCCCCCCAAATTCATATTATATATATTTTCATAGGAATTTCCTTATCTACACATAAATTATTTATTAATTTCACTTACTTCTTTCCTTGATATAATTTTCAAAATTTTAGAATTAATATTTTTAATATTTCTGTACGGGTCAATTTTTAATGAAATTGAATTTTATTCTAAATTTGTAAAAGAAATACCCTTTTTAAAATTTTTAAATGTAAATATATTTTAACTACAATATTTATAGGTTTTCATTAAGAAACTCATTATCCTTGTTTTCATGGTTTCAAAAAGTAATTTTCATTCCAATCAATATATAAATTATTTCATTTTATAATTAAAGTTGTTGAATGAAATGGATATTTCAATTTATTTATCTATAGTAATTTTCTATAGGTCTTATAAAATAATAGTCATTATGTAATCACCCTTTAATGTTCCTTATGTATTGATGAGGTTATTCACAAATGATACATCCATATTATTTCTCCAAATGGAATATAATAATTTATTATAAAGGTTATCATGAAATTCATTTATTTCTCATTGGTTAATTAACGTATGTTGGTGTTATAAATGTTTTAGAGTACTTGGGGCCCATATATGTAAGGTATATTTTTATGAGATGGGTAAGTTCATTATATCTCTCCAATTGATTGGGTATATTGTTATATCTCATGAGATAATATATTCTCATTATTTTATATTCTCAAAATATAACGTGTGGACATTATTGGGTTTTTAATAATATGATTCATGGGCATCATTCAGTTTTTTTTACAACAAAATGTATTGAAATCATTGGAATTGTTCAGAACTAAAATTTTAGGCATGATTAGGTTTCATAAAAGTTAAATACATTGTCATTATTATTCATTCTCATAGTGTTATGATTTTCTATGTTTATCATTATACCACATAACTATGTTATGCCTCATGGATATGTTATTATCGTAATTGTTTTTCCTGAACCCCTTCCTGCAAAGATACCCCTCCTAGGATGGAAATAAAGAATGGGATATAATGACCTCCAAGTCCCACCTCTAATAGACCTTGGGTTGGTGACTAGCACCAAGGGTGTTTAAATATCACAAAATGGGAGGAATTATCCTTTATAAGGAAACAAGTTAAGAAGATAGGATGTATCAACCAAAACCAAATCCATGACATATATATAAGAAAACCAAAAACCATCCCACAATGCATTTGTAAATATAACTGATAAAAATAAAAGCCTCCATAGTAAGTACCCAAAAACAAAACTAGAGTATTAACATAGAAACTATCCCAAGGTTTGAGCTAGTAATATCTATAACGGTCCACACAATCCTCCTAGAAACCTGAAAATAGTTTTATATTTGTTGGGTGAGTATACATGTACACTAAAATGGAAAACCAAAGTCTCTAATGCACAAGTGGAAGGATCATACTAATGCAACCAAGAGAAAATAGCAGAACCAAACAATACCTAATAGGTAGACTAACCATAACCTGAACCTCACCAAGGCTCCCTCACAAAATAAAACATCCAATATAATATAATATAATATAAATCACATCAATGATAGGGTACCCCACATGACTTTTCCACTGATTATCCACTCTCACACCCTAACAAGAGATGCCATGGTGCTCCCACCTCTTCCAAATATACTACATCTCATCCCAACCACACACAACTGGGCCTCACAACATACCCCACCCTCACACACCTGTGCCTCACAACACATCACATCGCATCATATATCTTCTCAAAGAAACATGGGAAATCACCTCAAAAATCATCCCTAAGACACCTATAATACCACAAGTCATCACATTTTTCTTGAAGAATAGTGTTCCATGATCACCTGAAAGAGGGAGTAGGGAAGGGCGGGTTTCTTGCCATCCATCCTCCCACCGAGATGTTGGGAAAGACACCCCCTATGCGACTATGTGTGTGTTCATCACATACTACTCAAAAATGGGTTGGGTGTGTATAGAAATCAAAAGAATATATAGTGTATACCTATATATAGATTAAAGAACAAAATCCCAACCTATGGGTTTATAAATAGATTACCAACTAACTCACATGGTCCCCTAGAGTTCATTGCTAAGATTAAATTCACAACCCTACACAAGAAGAATTAAATCCATATGTCATTTTTAGTCTTCAGTTACACAATTTCCCAATTTTACACTACCAATCCATCCACTAAAACATGTACATTTATTTATATTCTATTCTCATTATTATCACCTTCCATACCAACCAGGAACCTAAAACAAAACAACACACAATAAGAAACATATTTAAATAGCCTAACAATCAAGTCCAAAACCATATCCCACTACAACCCCACTGCACTACCACACAACCATAATTTCAACTCTGCTGCATAAAACATCTCATCCAATGCTCCCACATATGAAAAAATTGTCATATTCCATCAATAATATCATAGAACCTAACCCACATAACACAATTGTGTCCACAAACATGTTACAACATGTAACAGAGAAAAACATAATTTCACATTTAGCAAGGCATCCTATATTTAATTTATCTTTATTGATTAAGGTTTTTATCACACAATCCATATGATATAGGGGAATCCATTTTATTAATTGAATGTATGTGGTTAGAAAATTTCCTAATAAGTGATGTTAACATCCACATAACATGCATATAATCTACAAACCACAAAATAGGGAAAAAATAAGGACCCCCAACATCCATGATTTTCAGTGGGTTTTTAGCCCAGACAATTCACAAACTTGATAAAAATATCAATAAAATAGTAGGATCATATGTCACATTCCTCGACCCGTTTTATATTATCTTTAAAATAATTAAATTATCTATATTAATCTGGGATCAATTATCTCTATAGGTATAAGCATTTATATACCCATCCCTCCTGATACACAAATAAGGATGATTAAATAAATCCTACTTGGAAGTAAGATGTTCGACACAACCTTGTTGCGCCAAAAATAGGGGTGCATGTATGGAAAGTAACCTTATGGGAAACATGAACCACTTATCACATCATAAAAACATGACTCCTATAGGATGAAGGATTCAGGCTTTCCAATATCCATAGAGATGATAAGAAATAAGTAAGGGAATTCCCTTGGCTTGGAAGGATTAGATTCAGAGAACATGGGATTTGAAATGGTTTTGAATTTCCAGTAAAGGTCGATCTGACCCAAACCATGCTTCTTGACCACTTCAAAGCCACCAAAATGTTAGATAATTAAAGATATAATTTATATAATTTTCATCAGTGTCAAATACATTAAAATTTGGCATTAATACCATTTTATATCAAAGGAATATGCCAAAAAGTAAAAATTAGAAGAAATCGGAACACTTCTCATGAGGCACCGCCAGTGAGACACCACCAAACAAGGCACCGTCGGATGATGCATCACCAACGAGTAGCCTCCAGATGAGTCATCTCCCATGAGACATCGCCATAAAAGGCACCTATCTTGAGCCACCACCAGAAAAGGCACCATTGAACGAGCCACCACTAGTGAGCCATCACCGGGTAAGACACCGCCAGTGAGCCATCTCTAGGGAAAGACACCTCCATCCAGCCACTGGCTCGGTGATACAATGCTAGAGATCCACCACCAGGGTGAGACACTACCAGGGTGATCTATCATTAGTGAGGCACCACCAGTGTGAGACACTGCCAATGTGAGACACTGTTGCGATGAGACACCATTGGGAATCTTAGAAAACTAGGAATTTAGAAAAATACTAAAAATTACCCACTGTTGGAACATCTCAAGTATCCCCAAAACTCCCCAGTTCCCTTAGACACATCAAATACTAGATTTTAGACAAAGTAATGGATTGGAAATGTCTGGACCATTACATCATATACCACTCAAAGTATTCTCACCCTCAATAATTCAAAACACACATAAAGGGAAATAGAGGAAGGGTTTGAACAACCATACATCAAGATACCTCTCAAGGATCTCTTCACACTTGAAACAATAATATCAACTAGACACATCAAATTTCATTGATAAACCACCTTTTATTTTTTGAAAGATGGAATGGAAACCTCTACACCCATGAAAAACTTATCTGAAATTTTATAACCAAGAATTATCAACACATTTGTTTAGATTTCATCCTAATTGACCATAACAAACCACCCATCCGAGCACACAAATGAGAGAATTCCATCCTCCATGTCATGATACTATCCACTCTTGGGGGAACTGCCTCACCCACATGGGTTAAATTGAATTTTAGTTAATGTTTCTCTTTTAGGAATCAGGTCCTCCCCTTTTCATACGCCAAGACATTATCACTCATCACACCACACACATCACAACCCAATGGAAAATATCTCATCACATAATAAATAAGGTTAAAACATCATATCACAAATCAAAATAGAATAAGGAAAAACTCAAAACAACTCTGGTTATTCAACACACATCTAAATATCTCTCTCTAAAGTACTCTCTTCCTAGCCAACATTCCTCTACAACACACAAAACAATGTAATGGTTTGTCCACACAACTCCTTCTCTCGATGATCCTAGATCTATACTAGCTACTCCAAAAACATCAATTCATACTTGATATTGAACTCTCCCCATTTAATGACATGGAAATCATTATCAAGATATCGATGAAGATGAGATAAATGAATGATGTTATGGATCCTCTCTAACCATTGTTGAAATACTAATTGATACACCACCTCACCAACTCTCCCCAACACATCAAAGGGTCCAACAAACCTGGTAGAAATAGGACTCCAACTACTAAACCACGAATGCCCATGTAAAGGGGAGACCTTAAAAAAACATGGTCTATAACCTCTAACTCCATGGTCAACCTTCTATGATCTTTGTAAGACTTATTCTAGTCATGTGCTTCTTTTATCCTCTCAAGAATAAGAAGAACTTTCTCTGTTGTGATCTGCACCACATCATGACCAAGAACGGTTGTCTACCCTACCTATTTAAAGTAAAAGGGATAATAGAATGATCTTCCATAAAATTCCTAAAATGGAGCAATTTCAATCAAAGAGTTATAGATATTATTATAAGAAATATTCACCATGGGCAGGTGTCATACCCAAGACCCACAAAAGTATAAGACACATGATCATAACATATCCTCCAACATCTCAATAGTCCACTATGTTTTCCCATATATCTGGGAGAGGAAATTAGTTTCAAGGTGTAATTGAGTGACAAAAGCATACTATAATCCCCTAAAATCTCGTGGGGGTAAACCACACATCACGATCAAAGACAATCAACCTTGTAACTCAATGAAATTGTACTACTTCATCCACATACCTCTTAGACAAATCATAAACTGTACCCAACTCCTTGATCACTAAGAAGAGGGATGATTTCATCAACTAATCCACTATCACCTAGATAAAAGCACAACCACCCTTATATCTAGTTAATATTGTGACTAAATCTATAAAGATGACATCCAATTTCAACTCGGTAACATCCAAAGGATACAACAAACCACTAGGAACATGGTTCTCACCCTTTACCTGCTAGAAAACTAAGTGCTTCACCACAAACTCATCTACTGTCTGTTTCATCTCGGGACACCAAAACTACATCCTTAATCAATAGTACATCTTGGAAACTTCTGGGTGTACCACCAAATGTGAGCTATGAAACTCACAAATGAGTATATTGTGAATCACCTCCAGAACAAACAACTTAATATGAAACAACATCCAATTTGAACCATCTTCCAACTATCCTTCTAGAGAAGTACCATGCGAATCATTATCATACATCACCTCTACTTATGAGTCTTCCCATTGAGAATCCTCCACCTACTGCATGAGAAAAGATTTCACCATCATCTGAAAAAAATAAACCTCCATCTACCCCTGCATATATGTGCAAGGCTTCCAACTCCACCATCTCTCTCCAAGCATCCACATATTCTTGAAAAACATCCTTATGTGAATTTCTAATTAAATCATCGACCAGGAAATTACCCTTTCCCAAGGTTTAGGAGATATCAAAATCACAATCCTAGAAAAAATCTATCCACCTCTATTATCATAGATTAAGTTCACACTTGGAAAAGATGTACCTCAAACTCTTGTGATCTGTGAAAAACAAAAACCACTCCCCAAGGAGGTAATTATTACACAACTTTAGTGTATTCAAAAATATTGATATCACTAGATCATAGGTGAAGTATTTATGATCATAGGGATGTAACTTATTAGACCCATAAGAGATCACTACTTACTGCTACTTCATCACACATCTCGAACCCAAATGGGATGCATCAAATAACACCTCAAACATTACCCCTTACTCGGGAAACCAAAGAAATAGGGTACTGAACAAATACCCCTTTAGGTAACTAAACACTGACTGGAACTGATCAATCTATGAAAAACTTGGCCCTTATAAAATCTTTCAAAAAAGATGAAACCTCAGAGAAATTGAGCACAAACCTACGATAATAGCCTATGAGACAAAGGAAATAGAAAACCTATACCATGTTCTTAGGTGATGCTCAAGAAACAACTACTTCAAACTTTGATGGGACTACTACCACACCCTACTATGACAACACATGCCTGAGGAAATGCATCTCTAATGTCCAGAACACACACTTGGACATCTTTTCATAGAGATGGTGGCATCGAAGAATGTGCAAGGAAGTTCTGAGATGCTTAGTGTGTTCCTCCTCTGACTTCGAGTAGGTTAATATATCATTGATGGATAAGATGTTGAACCGATATAGGAACTCATGGAACACAGAGTTCATAAGTCCCATGAACATGACTGGTGTGTTCATAACACCAAATGGAATGACTACAAACTCAAAGTTCCCATACCTTCATCTGAAGGGATTCTTTAGGATATCTCCCTCCTTTACCATCAACTGGTGATATCCAAACCATAGGTCAATATTAGAGAACCAACTCACCCCTATTATTTTTTTTTGAAATGACCATATATCCTGGGAAGAGGGTAAAAGTATTTGACCATCACTTTACTCCACCTTCATTAGTCTATACACAACCTCATACCACTGTTTTTATTCTTTCTGAACAACATTGGAGCACCCCACGACGACACAGTAGGAATAATAAAACCCTTCTTCATCATATCATCTATCTGAATCCTCAACTACCAAAACTCAGAAGGTGTCATATGATAAGGATCTATTGAAATTATAGAAGCACTGGGCTGCAAGTCTATCCCAAAATCAACATCACGTCGAGGGGGGTAGCTTCAAAACCTCCTTGTGAAAAATTTAAAGTAACTCCCTTATAACCATGGAAACATCTACCATCTTGGGATCCACTAATTCCATTTAAAACTCATCCAATAATTAAATAAGGGGCTCCACACAGTAGCTGCCCACCTGGAAAATCCTCTCACTAATGAAAACTATATAATGACCGTCCAATTCGAAAATATGCTTCTACTCTTGAAGTATTAAATAATAGTATGTATGGAATACAACCAGGTGATGTTGAGGATGACATCATATGGATTCATCTGAAGTAAGAAAATATCCCTACAGGTTTGATGTGGTCCAATCATCAGTCTATACCCCAAACACACATCAAACAATATGGTCTAGCATACAATTGGCTTACTCAACACAAGGGTAATGAGAAGCCTCTTTATTTCAAGTCCCATAGCATGTTCTAGAGTGCGTGTAACAAAGGAGTGAAATTATATTGAATCAAACAATACAAAAACATGGTTAAAAAACAAAATGATCGTATTTATGATGATATTGGGCCCCATTGGAATTGTTTCCTCTATTGCATGCAACAAACCATGCCCAAATCCTCTACCTCTCTTCTTACGACCACCTCCCCATACATGTTTTGGTTTATATTCCCTGAACACCAGAAATATCCTAAATTAAATCTCCATATTATCCATATTACCTGGGATGATCAAAAGCATACTTCCCCTACTACTAAAATTATCTCACTAAAAACTACTGCTGATGCCGGCACTAAACTTATGCACCTCCACCAAACTAAGTTAGGGGAACGCCTAGGCATTGGATGTGGAAATGGCTATGAAACCCACAACCAAAAATTACTAGCATAAATACCCTAGGGAAAAAATGGAAACCACTATCCCCATATAGCCAAAAAGAAAATTGTTGAGGTCAAATCACCTTTGATAAAAACCTTAAAGGTCCTAACACCTTAGATCTACCACTTACAACTTTTCCTCTTGAAGAACTATATCATCTCTCCTCTCATGGTATACCTCCTCATGAGTGAATCCTCTAGATAACATCTTACTTTATCTAAAACTCTAAATATATTGGAAACATAAAATGAGTAATATTATACCAGATAGAAGGTTGAAGTACCTCCTCAAGACGTCTCACATGAGACTACTCATCTGGAAAAGTTCTGGGTAAAAATGAAAAAGGTCCATATACTTGTTTCTCAAATCCCGTACTGACATAATCCCCCATTTATGGGAGAGTAGCTCCTACCTATTATCATCCATGTAAATCATCCATAAGTCAACCCACAAAACGTCTGCCTCCCTTTACTCTCCCAGATACAACATCCACCACTAACGCGTAGCTCCCCACATCTGAATAACTTCTAAAGAGACCCAATAATTCTTTAGGAACTAGATCAAACTGAAAGTGATCTCGAGCTCCTCCATCCATCTCTCTATCTCCATTTATAAAACACTTACCTTGTACTTCCCCAAATCCTATTTTTAGAAATATCCCAACATTATCTTCCACTAATAATCATCCTCAATAGGATCAACCCTACAATGATCAACCGAATAAGACTGTTGAACCACAACTTCTTGAGCCGTATGAAAATGATGAGTAGGAGCCATAACTGAATGCAAAATAAGTATTTTCTATTCCTGGTAGTATGGATTCTCCTTAAGATTTATTTTAATTTAATTTATTTATTTTATTCATTTTAACCTTCCAAAAACACCCAATTCAACCAAGAACACAAGTCATTATGATTCATATACCTATCCTAGGTATCTACCCTTCAAGTTTCATAGGATCAGAGTCCTTGTATCAGATCATGGGGGCCCTAAAATCTCATGTCCTAGCCATTATCCCTGGCCTATGCCACACACCAAGGCCAACTAGAACTGTTTCCATACCACCCCATGAAATACTCACTGTGTCTAACTCCACAACCATCCTATATCTCAACCATAAACTCTGATACTACTATATCAAGACCCCCTACCTCCATGGATACCCCTCCTAGGATGGATATGTATAAATAAAGATAATGAAACCACGAGTATCTCCTCCTTTGGCCCCGAGTTAGTGACTAACACCAAGGGTGTACAAATCTCACATCATGGGAGGCATTACCCTTTTAAGGAAACAGAGTTAGGAGATATGATGTATAAAACAAAACCAACTCCATGAAATATATATAAGAAACCAAAAACTCTCTCATAATGTATGTGTAAATAGAATTGATACAAATAAAAGTATACAAATTAAGTACCCAAAAAAAATAGAGCAAAAACACAACAACTGTCCCATGGTCCATTCTAGTAATGTCCAACATAGTCCACGTAATCCTTTTAAAAGCCTAAAAATATTTTTATATACGTAGGGTGAGCATACAAGTATAATTAGTAGGAAAACAAAAGTCTCTAATGCACAATTGGAAAGAGCATACAAATGTATCCATGAGAAAACCGTAGAACCAAACAACACAAAACAGGTACACTAACCATAACCCCAACCTCACCAAGGCTCGCTCACCAAATAACACATCTATGTAATATAATATAATGTAAATCACATTGATGGTAGGGTACCCCACACCACTTTCCTACTGATTAGCTTCTCTCACACCCAAAGGACAAATTTCTTGGAACTCCCACCTCTCATGAATGTTCCACATCACATCCCAACCACAAAAACTTGGGACTTACAACATACCTTGTCTGTACACACCTATGCCTCACAACACAGAACATCACAACACATACCATCCCGGAGACACTTGGGAAAGCACATCACAACTCACCCCAAAGACACTTGGGACACCACATGACAACTCATACCGAAGACACCTTCTATACCACATCTCATCACATACCTCCCAATGAATCACGGGTCATCATTTCTTGGAAGAGGGAGCAAGGAAGAGTAGGTATCCATCCATCCATCCTCCCACTGGGATGTTGGGAAAGATACACCTCGTGTGACTATGCGTGTGTTCTGTACATAGTGATCATCATGGGTGTGATGCATATATAAATAAAAAGAATATATAGTGTATACATATATATATATATGAAATAAAACAATCCCAACTTATGGGTTTACAATCATTTTACCAACCAACTCAAAAGGTCCCCTGAAGTCCACTGCCAAGACTAAATGCAAAACACCACATAAGAAGAAAGCAATCCACAATTCATTTTTATTCTTTAATTAAACTATTTCTCAATTTTCAATTGCCAGTCCATCCACTAAAACATGTAAATTAATTTATATTCCAATCAAATTATAATCACCATCCATACAAACCAAGAACTGACAACAACAAAACACACATCAAACAATATATTGTAATGGTCCAACAACCAAGTCCAAAATGATCTCCCACTATAACCCCAATGAACAACTACACAACCATACTTACAACCTCGATAGATAAAACATCCTATACACTGCCCCCACATATCACAACACAATCATATTTCATCAATAATATCATTATATCCAACCCACAACACACAATAATGTCCACAAACATGTTACAACACATAACAGATCAAAACATATATTCAAATATAACAAGGTATCCCTAATTTAATTTCTCTTTATTGATTAAGCATGTTATCACAAAAGATATATGATCATAGGGCATCTATTTTATTAACCGACTATACTTGGTTGACCAATTTTCTAATAATTTATATCAACATCCACATAACATTCATGTATTCAAAAACCCATAAACAAGTGCACAAAAAAGGACCCTCAACAACCATTATTTTTAGTGGTTATTTAGCCTATACAATTCAAAACATCGATAAAAATATCAATAAAATAGTATGATCATACATCACATTTCCATCCCCTTTTATATTGTCTTTAAACTAATTTTATTATATAAATTAATCCATAATTGACTATCTCCACATGGAAAACATTTATATACCCATCCCGCATGATACACTAATAATAGAGATGGAAGAAATCCTACTTAAAAGAAAGATGATTGACATCGAGTTGTTGTTTCAAAAATAGGGGTGCACATACAGCCGATAACGCTATGGGAAACCTGAACCAATTGTCGCAACCTAGAAACATAAATCCTAATGGAAGAAGGAGTCGGGTAATCCATTATCTAGATAAAGGAGAAAAAATGATAAAGGTAATCCCCTAAACTTATAAGGATTAGATCTAGAACATATGGGATTTGAAATGGTTTTGAATTGACATTAATGTCAGATCTGACCAAGACCATGTGTTTTAACCATTTCAAATCCTTCGGACTCTTAAAGAATTAAATATATATTTTATGTCATTTGAATTAGTCTCAAAGCCTTATAAATTTGGCATTAAACCCATTTTACATTAATGGAAGACATCAAATGGGAAAATCTGGAAGAACTGGGAACACTGCTCATGAGGCACCACCATCAAGATACCAACAGACGAGGCATCGCCAGAAGAGGCACCACTAGAAAAGGAACTGCTAGATGAGGCACCACAAGATGAGGCACCTCTAGATGAGGTTCCACCCATGACCCACCGCTAGATGAGGATCCTTCCATGAGCTACCACTAGATTAGGCACCACTCATGAGCCCCCACCAGACGAGGCACCACCCGACGAGCGACCTTTAGTGAGACACCACTAGGGTGAGACACCCCCAGTGAGCCACATCTAGGGTGAGACACCGTCAGCAAGCCATCTCCAGGGTGAGACACCTACAACGAGCCACCACGTTGGTGAGAAACTGCCAAGGAGAGCTACCATTAGTGAGGCATCACCATCATGAGACACTTCCAATGTGAGACATTGCTGGGATGATGCACTAATGGGAAACTTAGAAAACTAATTAAAATTAACCACTATTGGAACATCTCACCTATCCCAAACACACCCCAATTCCCCTAAGCACCTCAAATACCAGATTTCGCACAAAATAATGGATTAGAATAGTCCATGACATTATATTATTGACTCATGAATTTATATTTATATGTATCATCTCTTTAGTTATACCAAAAATTTTATACCATGAATCATGATTTTAGGATTTTTGTTTTATTGAGTATAATTATCTTATACTATGTCCATGAACCTTGGTTAAGTTATCATATGCACATTCCCATCTTATTCTCACTTATGATATTTGATTTTTATCACATATATTTATCCTTAATTATAATTTTGTATAACCCCTTTATTATGATTCCCTTCCCTTGAAAATAATGAAAGTGTATGAAATTTCTCAAATGATAGCATGTGTAGATAATCTTATTTGAATTGTCGATGATTTTTTGAAATAAGATAATCATAAAGCTATTCTCCAAATAAACATAATCTTTATGTTCATTTATTGTTTAAATTTATGATATTAAATGATTATATTGTGAAAATTATTTAAAATATATTCACATAACTTCATATTAAAGCATATTTAGAGTTTTTATTTCTTGCAACAGATTTGGGAGTGTGGGTTTAGGGAATATAAAATGATATTAAAGTTGATATTAGTTATTTGTTTTGGATTAATAAGGTAATAATAAGAGTTTAGAACCTAAAAACACCTATGATGAACATAAAAATATGTGGGATAAAACTAAAATTTCATAGATTAAAACGAAGTTTTCATAATTTAGGCCATATTAGGATCGCTTTTCATTATAATATTATTTCTTCCTATAATTATTGTTACTTGATACTCATAAAAACCTATTACTTAGTCAATGAATAAAACTAGGTTTAATCAATTTAACAATTATTTTGGGTGGAAATGCAATGACAATCACAAATATAAATCAAATGAGGTGGTAGATGGAGTGAAAACCATCATGGAAATGTTAAATATGATTTTTAACTATAACTTGAACCATTTTGATATCCTAATTGTATCAAATATTGAGAAAAAATCAATTTAGTCTTTCATGTTTCAATGACCATCGATATTTAGTGGATCTTATCATCCACTGTCTTCTAAGAAACTTTTTTTATAGGTAAAAGGAACTTTTATTAATAAAAAGAAGAAGGAGGGGAGAGAAATAGAGGATTACATGAGTCTGAAGTAGGGGTTTTTACAGACATCCCTAGCATAGTTGTGGATGAGATCAGAGGGGAGGTCATCCATCCAAAGAAGCTCGTGGCTGACACCAATATTGGAAAGTACATCAACAATATGGTTGGCTTCCCGATATATATGTGTGGCGATGAAGTTGAGGCCAACCATAGAGTTCAAGAAATCTGTCCATTGGGAAGTGAGAGGCCAAGCAAGCTGAGTGGTGTCGTTCTAGATTGCTTGGATGATTGTTGTAGAATCACTCTCAATACATATATTGTTCCAATTGTGCATTCTAGAAAAATATATGGCATGTATAACGCTCATCATCTCAGCATAAAGAGAATTAGAGAGGCCGCATGATCCCTAGAAACATCCAAGAACCTAGTCCATGTGATTTCTGAAAATAGATCCATAACCTGCTGGTCCAGGGTTTCCTTTGGAAGCGCCATCCACATTTATTTTGATCCTCTAAGAAACTTATTAACATAATAGGAAATTTATTTTCTATTATTTTATGCTCAATGAAATAAAAATTAATTTTGGTTTTATGTTGGTCGGAAGGTGATGTAGAGAACTTATGGAATTTTATAAATAATATTATTGCAATATATAAAATCATCACCATGAAATAAAAGGATTTTAAGTATTTTTATTTCAAAATAAATATTTCCCAAACTCTTAACAATAAAATGGAAAGGAAATTAATTGATCTAAATTACATGGGGGAATAGTCCATTAATATATATGAATAAAACCTCAAAAGTATTACAAGATACACTATTGTTTTTATTACTAAGATTAAAACTAAAATAAAATATTTCTATAGTGTCTTAAAACCAAGTCTGTGAAAATAATTAGTTACATGGTACATTGTTAGCTCTGAATAAATTATTTTATTTTATCTCATGATTTAAATAGTGATTGGATACTCCCATTATTATTTTAGTCTTGGTTATAAAAATAGAAAACTATAGTTTTTTTGGAATCTCAAATGATAAAACCCATAGAGGAAAGAAAATTAACCTTTCTATATACCTATAATGTTGGAAGAAGCATGAGGGGTTTCCTAAAAGGAATAGGTAAATGCATCATGTGTGGGAGAGAAAGATATAAAGAACATAAATTCCAATGGTATGTGATGAATGGAATGAGTGGTCAATATATTCCACATCTCACACTAAAATTATTTAATTGTAAGCCATGTGGATATTATCCCATTAAGTTCACCAATATAATCATTAATGGTGAAAATTGATGTCAGCAACCTCCAAAACTAGGGTAAAAAGTTAAATCCTATAAAATTAAAAATACTAAAGTGGGTCATAAAAACTAAGTGATGTATGTTATACTCAACATATAACATAGATAAAAAAATTCCTTATTTTGTTCTAGTTGTACTCTCCCTTTATATAAAGATTTTTTTTCAAGAGGACCAATTTTCCACCAAAATCATTATATTATCAGGTAAAACATCAAGTGGTGTGATTATTATATTCTAAGACTAAAAATCTTCTCTTATGGACGTTTTTGGGAATGTGTTTCATGAAAATATGATTACTCTCCCTTTGGTCGAATTTGATGTTATTTTCAGAATGAATTAAGTCTCTCTAAATAGATCCCATATTAATTATTATGATAGGGAAGTCACATTTCATATCTCAAATTGACCCATGATCATCTATCAGGGAAATAAATACTATGAACTCCCATGGGAATTACTTCAACTATATGGGTTTTAATAAACAATCTTGATTGATACATGGATCAAATGGTTGGGGAGAAACTCAATTTTCGGGATATTTCTATTATGATGGAAAAGATTAGTTTCCTAGACTTACCTAGTATAGTGAGGTTAATATATAAATAAAAATTTAATCTTTAGTATTTCCTATCATATGAATACCATCAACTATTTTCATCAATAAGAGATAATTAAATTATAAGGATATAATGTATTTAAGGGGGAAAATAATGCATACAATATATGAATAAAAATAACAAAACATTATTCATTCATAATAAAACATTATAATGAAATTACCTAAAACTAAGAATAATATACTATGGATTATTACATACCATAAATTATTAGATCACTAAAATGTGAAAAATAAAATTCAAAGCGGATAAAAAATAGATAAGAATTGCAACACCCCATGATTTTTACGTATATTTATTTTAGATAAATTTAATATTTTAAAAATATTTTTTTTAAATTAAACTCCAATATTTTTAAATGAATAAAATTATGTTCGACAATGTATATGACACAGAACACCGAGCTTAAACAACCGATGATATCTATTATATAAATATGATTATTATAAGCCAAGCGTTAAAATTTTGGGTACAAATAGGATAAATGAATTATTAAATATATATAGAGAGATAGATATAGGTCTTAATCAATGGAAATTTACTGAAAATATATTAGTAAATAATAACTCAATTTTTTTGTATTGTCATTTTATGCTTCAAAATACATTTTCTTAAAAAAATTATATTATTTCGTATATTTTATTAGGAATTATAAATATTTTTTTTCAAATTTTATAAATATTATTTTATTAATTAAAATAATTTTTTAAATTAAAATATCAGAAATATCATAGGAAAATATTTTGAGATTTTTCTAAAAAGGTTGATTTTTGTGTAAATAGTTAAAAATAACGATTTTTCAATACTGTTATTTATTTTAATTTAATTAAGTAATTTTAATGAAACTTTATGATTTAAATTTTAATTCAATGTAACATAAGTATTATTTAATTATATTTTAACAAAATTAATTTAAAATTAATTATCTTTATAAATAAATTTGTTATAAGTAAATTTTTAGGCTTATAATATTGTTTTGAACACCTTTTTAAGGTTATAATGTTCAAAAAGTTTAATTAATTAAAATCACTAAGAATAATGTAAAATTTAAATTTAACATTTATATTTTACATCTAAATTTTTTAATTTAAATCCATATAATAATTATAAAAATCCATATAGTTAATGCAAGATCATCTTATGTATAAAAAATGCCTTCCATGAAAACACTTTTTTCGACATAATTTATGTATTGATTTTTAAATTTGACCCATCAAAATATTTGAATTAAATTTCCTAAAATGGAATAAATATTTTTAATCCAAATAATTAGTTTTATATAATAAGTTATAATTTATTTTTTTAATAATGATTAATAGAGTTAATAGAATTTGTTTACCATAAATAATGTTAAAATAGGTCTTTGTGTGTTTCTTTCACTTCTAATAAAATAAATTTTCTACACAAATAAGATTATTATTGGATAAATTATATTTATTAATTATAGTATATGGTTACAAATTATTTAATAAGGGTAATTTGATTTTAGTCTTAAAGGATTAATAACCTAGGTTAAAAACTAGTTACAGTGGTGAAAACTAAAATGGTAAAAGTAAGTAACCATAGAGGAGAAGGGAGTGAAATGTTAAAAAATTGTTTATTTTTTTTTTGTGGTGGATGTGTTAATAAACCATAACATATATCCAATCACTTATTTAGCCATTTTTTAGGAACTTTAAGTGATAATGGCTTCCTATTATTGAAAATTTCTGGGAATTTACAAAAAATTCCATTACTCCTCAATTATAAAAGGGAACTCCCTCTACTGATTTAATAAATTTTTTTAAAACATTTGTCTGGAAAAAACCCAAAACACATATCTACCAAAAATAATTATATGAATTCTAGGGGTTCTTACCTCCCAAAAATACAAACCCCAGTGTCCTTAAGATGATATAGAAAGGAGGTTTCTAAAATAAAAGGTAATCATCTTAATGAAGATCTTTCTTTTTTGTTTCTTATTTGAACAACATAAAATATGACTTAAAACTAAAAATATAATAAAAATAGTACATAAAATGTACTAAGATGTTATTATGTTTATTTCATAACCTATATCTATCTCATATTCCATCAAAGGTGAAACGAAATGGATGGTCATGTGTATATCAGACTACCACCTCACGATCTGATTTAACTCATTTTCAATAAAAAATTATAATGTTTTCCTATAATGATGGATTTAATATATATATATATAATATTTATTATATAATTATACTTATGAAATTATAATATCATATATACCATGTAACACTCATACCCCTCTAGGCTAGAGTCAGTGCATTACATGTTATATTGTAATGGTTAGAAGGAATGAAAATCCCAAAGGAACGATCAGTTTAGTAGTCTTGAAGAAACTAGATACATAAGTGTAACTCAAATTACATTGAAAAAGGTTACAAAATAAAATACATAACAAAAACTAAAAACTGCATCCACATGAACTAAATAAATGATCTCCTTTTCATCACCTATTAAAGGTAAACAATGAAAGGGGTGAGCTCAAATGCTCAATAAGGGTTACAAATGGTGGAATCATGAATCAATAATAACTGAATTGTAAACAATTTTAAATAATTAGTATGGCATGGCGAATAAATGAAAAACTCATGCCATTAAAAAATTGAGAATGAAACTGCATCCATAGATTTTGTCATAGTGAAAAACTCATGGATATTAATAACTAAAAATTAATAAAGAGAATGATTATTAATTGGACACCATATATCTGGAACATGATACCATAATACAGTTAAAAACAGTGTAGTTCTGTGGGTAGAAACGTGTCATATTTTTGGAAACTAACTCGAAGGATTTGTCACCAACTGATTTGTCTCATGAGACCTAACAATGCATCAAGGGGCTGTAGCAGGCCGCACACACCGCTTCATGTCCAAATCATTATTTATAAATAGATTCATCACAAGAGCAATATTCCTTTACATTATCCGTACAGAATAGAGGATACAGATTCATCAATATTTCCACAGTCAAAACAACATTCAAAATAAATACCGTATGTAAAATGGTATAAGGCTTAGACATTAATCATATCCATGATATGAAAATATGGACATTTAAATGGAATATAATTTCAATTGAAAAGTTATCTCAAATGGGAATTAGTTACACCACATAAGAAAGAGTAGGTGAACCATATTAAGCAAGTCACAATGAAGTGATAATTGAGACAAAGCTTGTTTCCACGTTGTAATCAATTGAGTCATATGAAAAAAAGTTAATAAACACAAAATGAATCATATAATACCATGAATATAAATATAATCAAGACAATATATATCAAATGGAAGTAAACTTATACCGCATATAAGAAATAATAGGTGAACTATGGAAATCCCACAGAATTGAAAGTGAGATGAGAAAACCCCTTACAAACATTTCGGCATGGTAACGAGTGTTCTTGCGCGGGATTAATGAGAGGTAAAGGGGTATAACATTATTTATATATAATAAGGGCAGTATGTGGGAGGTGAGAAAACATACCCCATCATTAGGAATGAAAAATAAAAGGGCACAACATATGGTAAATTGATGAACAAAAGTGAGAGAGAGGATCCCTTACCTTATGCTTGAAGGTGTTCTTGATGGTTCTTATTGACCCGAGTAATAAAATTTAGATTCATTAATTAATAAGTCAAGATCATAATCAACATGTAATTGATATGTTTTAACCTTATTAGGTTCATTAAACGCCTTTTTTATGGGTTTAAGAGATTCAATTTTATTATTTTGGTAGCATTTTCTTCTTTGGTTTTCATTATCCATTTACATATATTCATGAATGGATGTTTGCTTGAAATGTGGTTAAACATAAAAAATTGTTAATATAAATTATTAGTGAAATTAAAGATATATAAATGAATTTATAATGATTCCAGTTATATACCATAAGGATGACTCATTTGACGAGTTAATAAATGCTTGGATTTGGCTTGGCAGTTTTGTGCACAATAAACTTGTTTTGTATTATTATTCCATATTATGAGTGTGTAAGGATTCCAGAACATTAAACAAGATAAAATACATATATTATTATCCTTTTCAACCATTTAAATGGGTTCATGAAAAGTATTAATGATAGTAATTCAAATTGAAAACCTGTCTTCCTTGAGTGTGATAAATTAACACATCTTGGATGGTGTTTGCATTTATTGTATAAAAGGAGGAGAAAAAGAGATATTATGATGAAATATTCCATTAGCATAATTAAAATACTGTAAAGGTAAGGTACTAGAATTATCATTGAATTTGGATGAGGTGAGGTGAGAAGAGAGCAACAAAATAATAAAACTTGTAAAAAGAATTTGAATAAAAAGATAAGAGACATTCACCTCAGTACTCCTCCTTGAAAAATTCCTTAAGACCTTGGTTTTTGGCCTTTTGGTGAGACCAATATGTCTTGGACGTGGGGATAGGTCTTGGGAAGAGTATTTGGTATAATTTATAAATTTATTGAAGCTTGAGTGGTGTGGGAGGAAGAGGGGGTGAGGGGTGGTTTATATAGTGGAGGGGACAAGGGATTTGTCTATATTATAATCATTGATTTGTTATTTCTCCACAAGAAAAGTAATATTGAGTCTTCCATGACCAAGAATAGTAATTTTATCATGTGAATCCGAATAAATTGGGCTTACATCAGTAGAACATCATAAATGACTATAATTATTGTATTTAGCTTATTTTGTAAATTTTGGTATTTCACTATTCATAAAAAATTCAAGTATTTTAGAAGAATACCAAAAAATCACCGTAACCATTTCTCAACATTTAGAATACAAAAATGAAGTCCATTTTTCAAAAATAATTTTCTAAATGCAATTAATTAAATATTTAATTAAAATCATTATTTAATTGAAAAATATAAACACTTAAAATATTCATCTTTATTTTAAAGGTGTCTAAATTTATTTATACATTAATGGGTATGGATACCATTCATAATATCCATGTTACTATTCATAAGGTTAGTATACTATTCATAAGGGTAGGTTACTATTCATACGTGTATGTTACTATTCAAAAAAAATTATGTTAATTCTATCAGACTCTAAATATCATCCTGAACACAACCGTGTATGTCAGATGTTCAAAATTCAAAACAAATAAGTGGAAAATTTTAGTTCAATGGCTAGGATATGATTATCTCTTAAATAACCAAGTGTTATTTCAAAGAAACTTAGTGCTTTATGGAATATATGTATGACTCAAATGTATTTAAGAGAAACATACAATAAAATGTTTGGGGTGCTAAATTATTCCCTCCTTCAGAAATTTTGTCCTCGAAATTTTTCATTTATAAATCCCACCAAAAATATGTCGGTGGTTCTTCTTCATAACATCCTTAGGTTCCGATGTTGCTTCCTCTATATTCTGGTTTTTCAAAAGAACCTTTACTAGATGAGTCATACGATTCCCAATACCTATTCCCTTGTGTCAAGGATCTCGATAGGCTCTTCACAGTATGACAAATCAAGTTATAGTTCTATTTCTTCATAGGTGAGTACTTGTATTGGGTATGGCATTTATTTCTTCAACAATGACACATGGAACACATCATGAACTTTGGAGAGACTTGGAGGAATTTCTAAATGGTAAGCTACAGCTCCGATTCTTTCCAGAATTTCAAATGGTTCAATGTAGCTAGGTCTCAATTTCCCTTTCTTACCGAACCTTAAGACACTCTTCCATGGGGATACTTTTAGAAAGACATGATCTCCCACATGGAATTCCAAATCCTTTCTCCGGTTATCAGCATAAATCTTCTGCCTACTTTGGGATTCTTTAATATGGGCTTGGATTTTCTTCACCTTTGTTGTGGTCTCTTCAATAATTTTTGGGCCTATAATTTTCCTCTCACCAACGTCATCCCAACAAGTTGGAGTTAGACATCTCTTTCTATATAATGATTCATATAGAGCCATTTTAATACTAGAATGAAAACTATTGTTGTAATCAAATTCCACCAATAGAAATTATTGATCCGACATACCTTGGAAGTCAAAAGAGAATGATCTCAGCATGTCTTCTAGAGTTTTAATGGTCCTTTTAGACTGTCTGTCAGTTTGGGGGTGATATGTATTGCTCATACGAAGCTCAGTATTCAAAGCCTTCTGGATACTTTTCTAGAATTCTGATGTAAACCAGGGATCTCGATTGGACATAATCGATAGAGGTGAACCATGAAATCTTAAAACTTCATTAATATAAAGTCTTTCTAGGAGATCAAGTGGTAAATACTCTCTTATAGGAAGGAAATGTGATGATTTTTGGAGATTATCAATGATTAACCATATTAAATCATTCCTTCTAGGTTTCCTCAGCAGTCTGGTGAAAAAATCTATCGTAATATTATCACACTTCCACATAGGAATAAGTATAGGTTGCATCACTCCTCTGGGATATTTCCTCTCTACCTTCACTTGTTGACAAATTAGACATCTTGACACGTAGTCAAAAATTTACCACTTCATATTATCCCTCCAAAAATATTCCTTCAGAACTCTATACATCTTTGTGCTACCTAGGTGTATAGAGAAATTTGAGTTATAAGCATTGTCTAATAGTTCTTTTTTTATCTCAGGAACTGATGGAATGCATATCCTCTTCCCAAATTTCAGAACTCCTTCTTCATACATGAAGTCTGCCAATCTCCCATCCTTGACAACATTAATTTTCTTATACTTATTCTCATCATCATATTGAGATCTTTTTATCTTCTCTAATAAATATGGTTTAGCAATCATTTTAAAGAGGAAATATGTTTCCCCTTTCTTAATAATGCCCATACCCATCTTCAGTAGATCCATAAATATAGGATCTATTTCAATCCTCATTTGGGTCCAAAGTCCGTGATATTTCCTCCTTAATGTATCTTCCACCATATTTTCTTTTCCTAGGTGTTAGTGTATTGAAAAATCGTAATATTTGAGTAACTCGAGCCATCTCTTTTGCCTCATGTTGAGTTCTTTTTTTGTGAAAATGAATTTTAAACTCTTATGGTCCATATAAATCTCACATCTTTCTCTACAGAGATAATGTATCCATATTTTTAGAGCAAAGATTACAGCTGCTAACTCAAGATCTTCAGTTGGATAATTTTTCTCATGAGTCTTCAACTGTCTTGATGCATAAGAAATAACTTTATCGTTTTGCATAAAGACGCAACCCAGTCCACTCTTTGATGCATCACTGCATATCACAAATCCCTCATTTCCAGATGGAAGAGTCAAAATTAGAGCATTTACCAGTCTTCTTTTAAATTATTTGAAACATTATGTATATTCTTTTTTCCTCACAAATATAACTCCTTTACATGTGATCTTGGTTAGCAGGTTATCCTGTCTGGAAATATTCTCAATGAAATTCCAATAGTAACCTGCTAAGCCAATAAAAATATGTACCTCAGTTATGTTTGTTGGCATGGGCCAATCTTGGATTTCTTTGTCTTTGCATGATCAACTAGGATTCCATACTTAGAGATAATATGTCCTAGAAAAGAAACTAATTGAATCCAAAATTCTCACTTTCTAAACTTCCCATATAATTCATTTCTTCTAAGAGTTTTCAGAATTATCCGCAAGTGAACCTCATAGTATTCATAGATTTTTATGTATACCAGGATATAATCCATGAATACGACAAAAAATTTATCAAGATATTCCTTGAAAACTCTATTCATTAAATCCATGAAAATAGTGGGCGCATTAGTCAGTCCAAAAGTCCCAACTCTAAACTCATAATGCCCATACCTGGTTCGAAATGTTGTCTTAGTAATATCTTCCTTCCTCACACACAGCTGGTGATATCTGGACCGAAGGTCAATCTTTGAAAAGTGTTGAGATCCATGAAGTTGATCAAATAAATAATCAATCAGAGGTAGATGATACTTATTCTTTATTATAATAGCATTGATTTCTCTATAATCAATGAATAGACTCATGAATCCATCTTTCTTCTAGACAAACAGGACTGAGGATCCCCATAGAGAAACACTGGGTTGAATAAATCCTTTGTCACTCAACTCTTATAGTTGTTTCTTTAGCTCTAATAACTCCACAATGGCCATTTATACAGGGGTTATTTGATATAGATTTCTCACCAAGAGTTAAGTCAATAGAAAACTCTATTTCCTACTATGGAGGATGTCCAGGTAAATCCTCTGGAAATACATCACTATATTATTGCACTATATGCACAACTTCAATCTAAAGATTTTTTTCCTCACCCTTAGATATTGATTTATCTTCCTCTCCAAGTATTTAATTCAGTAGAGCTACTTGGGATGGATCTAGATAAGACCCAGGTGGTAAGGTTTCTTCTCTAAAGATAAGGGATTATACACCATTTTAAAAAATTGTAACTTACTTTTTCTTGTAATAAATATTTTCATCAATGTTTGAAAGCCAATTTATACTGAGAATTATATCAAATTCAGTCATTGGTATGACGATAAGGATAGAAACTAAATCTCATTTATGTTTCACGAGGGGGACTAGTTGACATGCATTTGTTGCAATGATGCATCCCCTAGTAGTTTTTACTAATAACTCCTTTATTAAATCAAATTGGATAGGTATAACTTTCTTGGAAAACTAGGAAGATATAAATTAATGCAATGATCTATAATCAAATAAAGTGTTGGCTAAGTTTGAGGAAACAATTAAAGTATCTGCCACTACATCATTAGGAACTTCAAATTCCATGGTTGTAATCACATAAGCTCTCCCTTGCTATCTTGTCCTTTTCAGTGGCATGTTTCCTTGGTGCTTAGGACACTCATTTTCATAGTGTCCCATCTCTCTAAAATTGTAGCATTGAACATCATTAAATTGTTTCTTTGTAACGCCCCGAGCCTAGTTACCCAGAGTCGGTGCATTACATCGTAACATTGGCATGATCGAAAAAGATCAAGTCTCGAAAGACCGATTAGTTTAGTAGCCTTGGAAACACTAGATACACTCATAAATGTTACATTACATCATAAAGTGAAAAATCAAAATAACATAGTCTCCATATTCCACACTTATATCCCCTTCAGACTATCCCTGTAGGTCAGTCATAAAATATTTCTTCACATCCTGGGCAAAATAAAACATTGAAAGGGGCGAGCTCAGATGCTCAGTAAGGATAACAATATAGTAGAAGCATTCATAAATAAACATAAACATTTAAGGAAATGTATGACTAAAACAAAAGCCTTTTAAACTTGAACTTCAACATAATATGGAAATTGTAAAATGAGATAATGCCATTTACTTATTCACATGGATATTCTACTGGTCTAATAATCACATGCAATATCAATAACCACTTTCATAATGATGGAATGCATAATGCCAGACTATCATAACCACGTATAAAAGGCCTCGTGCCAAGACTATAAATAATATTTTGTCAAGGCCTCGTTCCAAGACACTAGTTTGTCTCATGAGACCTACCGATGCATCGATGAGCTATAGCGGGATCCACCCGTCACTTATTAAGTCCAATGCATTCCTCATATGAACAGGTTTAAACATATCATAAACTATAACATAATTGTATCACATAAAACATGCAAAAAGGAAACGCAAGATTTCCACACTTCAATCACAAGATATCAATACAACACATTGATATAATAAAAACTTTATCAAAACCATTTTCAATACCAAAATAAAAGAAAAGTAAAACATGGTATTTATTTTTCTTTTAAAAAAAGTTATGGCTTGTAGAGGAAGCCGAAACTCAAATAGTTCTCATGGAGGCAGAGAAGTAGTTGTCGCCGGATACGTACGACATGAAAAAAAATTCCTTTTTGTCGTTTAGTAAAATTCTTCGTATAAAAAATATTCATTTTGAATAAACGTAAAAGTCAAAGGGGTTTATACACTGTATAAAAGAAAGTTGTGTATAAAACAAAATATGCCTCAATGAATGAAGATTGAGACGAAGTCCTTACCAAGATCATTTTTTAAATTAAAATAGATCTATTATGTGTATTCAAAATAAGTGCACATAAAGAAAGTAAAAATAAAATATAGGACATAATAATATCATAACATAATTTGAAAGTAGGAGATTAACCCAAAGAATGGAAATTGGGTTAAGAAATTCTCTTACCTCGTGTCCGACTTGACTCGACCGTTCTTTAATCTCCTGAATAATAAACTAGAGTTAAATTATATTTTCTTAAGAACTTTTTAATGTTCATTATTCCTTTTATATCACTTATTACCATGTTATGAACATTATGTAATTATTTAAGTTAATAACGGTCATTTTGTCAATCTTTGGTACTTGAGTCAAAAATAAATTTCTTATAATTATAAGTTGTTCATGTGGTGAAATATCCATTATATCCAGAATTATATTCATGATGTAGATATCATATATATCATATATATCCGGTATATTCATGCATTTATAATATTACATAACATTTATAGGTAAGAAATGAAATGCACCGTTCATGGAGACGGTAAGCCGTACGTACGCATGAATGCTACTTTCATTTCTATTTCATATTTAATGGAATGAAATTATAATTATGTAAAGGTATAATATAATTACAGTATAATATAATGTATAATACCATTTACTCCATCCTTTATACATCCCACATATGGCATTAACGATTCAAATCACTTTGAGGGGGCGGTAGTCCGCACTTCCTAAAATGAAAATATCACGTTTACCCATAATGGAAATCATAAAGGTATGCCATAAATTAAAAATAAAAAAATAATAAGAAAAAAAAAACATAATATATATCATATATAAAAATAGTTTCATAATAATGGCCACCATGAGAGGTGTTATATGAGTGTTGGACAATCATCGTTTCATGAGGCAGAAATTCGCCATCCACAGAAACAGTATGTTCTTTAACCATTAGATATAGGTGTGTGTAAGTATAGCTTGAATAATTCTTATAAAAACATCCTAGTATATTGAGGATACTGTTGTTGTTACAAAATAAATTAATAAAAAGAGTTTAGGGGGTTGGAGAAGCAAAATAAAACAAAATAACATAAGAGAAGACATTACCTTAAAATCGGGTAACTCTTTTTGATTTGAGCCAAAGGATTCATTGGGGAGAGTTATTCCCAAAGTGAGGCTTCTAGGAGTAAGAGAGGGAAGTTGGGAGAGTATTTGGGCAGAGTTTGGCCGATCCAAATGGCTTGAAGGTGTGAATAAGGTGGTAGTGGTGGGGGCCTTTTATAAGAGGAGAGGAGGGGCACTCTTGGAAAGATTGAAATGTTACTTTATTATGAAATTATTTTAGGATTATAAAGGTCCCACAATGATATATTTCGAGGATAATGTGATAAGGGTTCAAAATATACTCATCCAATAGGTTTTTGACAAGTGTAAGCCATATATTTTATATTATCTTTTCATTTTAATTAAATCATTAATTAATGAGGTAATCACTACTTCATCATTGTGTCATAAAAAGTTTAATTTATTTAATGTATAAAAATTATAAAAAAAGTATCAGGATGAAGAATTTTTTTTATATTTCTAATGAATATTCATAGTCAAAAATATGACTTGTATAACCCCATTTAAAAATTATTTTAGTAAAAGAACTCATGTTTGTGACATTTTTATTTTAACATTAAATAAAACGTTTTTAATGTAATTTTCCTACCAAGGTGGCTCCATGGGGTCCCCAAGTTGACCCATGGATTGTCTTGGTAGGATATGACTCATCCAATAGGGGTAGGACAAGTGCAAGGGTATTTTCATATTTTTATAATACCATTTTTACCTTAAATTTCACTAATTACCTTTAATCGCGATTAATTAAACTTAAAAGTTACTATCCACCAAAATATTATTTTAATCCCATTGAACCACATTTTACTTACTAATGACAACCATGTATGTTAGATTTTTGAAAATCAAATCACAGAAGTGGTAATGTTTCATTTAAACGAAAAATCAGTTTTTTAACTACCACTTAGTGGTTCCACTATTCATCAAAAATTGATGTTTTTCAGAACAATGCCAAAATTTCACCCTAAGATATAATTGATATTCTGAATTTAAAAATTATGTCTATTTTACAAAATTACAAACATATAAGTTTCATTAATTAATTTTATAACTAATTCCTGCTGTCACAACAAATATCGTGTTTTTATGAAACAATATATATCAAAAGATTGACAATTGTTTATGTCCAAATTCAAAGTGAAATTAATTCTAATGAGCACCATTTGATAAAATGGTAAAAATATATTCTAATTATACTTTAAAACCACTAAATAGTATAATTTATCACTATAAATTATTTTTATTAAAAAAGTTGTTTTAATTATTTTTCACTATTCATAAAAAATTGTAAGTTCTCAGAAAATTACAAAAAATTCAACTTAGGGTAATTTGGATATTAAGAATACAAAAATGAAGTCCATTTTGAAATATAAAATTTATATAATTTCAAAAAGTGGGTATTACTATTCATAACTACTACTTTGATTGGTCATGGTGTGTTAGAATCTTGAACTTGCATACAATGCAAGCTATTGAAATATTGAAAGAGAAGCGTATCGTGAAAGCTCGGGGTGTTACATTCTACCCTCCTTCAATAAATTGCGTCCTCACAATTTGAAATTTTTCTTTGAAAATAAACGGTTGAAAATAGAAAATAACTTTGTGGAAAACCTACATCAGAAATAAGGTTAATAAAAATATAACATTAAAAGAAAGAAAGAGAAGTACAAAGGTCACCCGAGATATCCCATACTAGGATTCTATGAAAATATGGATATGGAGGAGAAAAAAACCATCAAGTTCTGATGGAGAGTTATAGAAAACAGGATTAGGAAAAAGTTAACCACAAGAAAATCACAAACTTTTGATTGGTTAAACGGTCATTGAATCCCTATTTGGAAAAGTTAATCGAAAAAGTTTTTGTTTTAAGTTACCTTTTATAATGTTGAGGAATTTATTTAATAGATTTTCTAATAACATAAGGAAATATACTTACTTGTCAAGTAGGATTTCATTCTTTAATAAATTTTTACCCCGAACCCATCTTTCACTCCAAATGGTAACAGAACTCAAAAATATTCTATTTATCCTAATTGTATAAGGTTCCAAATATTAAAACATACCATTTAGATTAGGAAAACTATTTTTTAATAACTAGGGACTTCCTGTAGGCTAGTGGTAGGTAATAAAGGCCTGTCACACTATAGTTGTGGGTTCGATTCCTGCAGCTTTGTCTGACGCGACGGGTTATTCCCCAACCTGAAGGTTGTCCTTTTCCTAAAACTATAGTATTATAATATTCCAAAAATAATCTTCAAAAATGTTTTAAACTTAAACAATACTATCCAAGGTTCATCTTAATCCATTCCAAACTTTATAGTTATCCAAAATACCTCTGTCTAGACTTTCTCTAAAAGGTCTCTAAATTCCAAAATCAATTGTAACATCAGATTCCCCAAACAAAGTAAAGTTCCTCTTATTGTCAAATACTAAAAATATGATTACCTTCATCATACTAAACCCTTAATGAAAAAACAAGTACTGCAGTACAATATTTATATATATCACATTATTATTATAACCAGAATATAATCCTTAAGTCCAAAAGCACCAATACATTAATTATTCCACTTCAACTGTAGTAACATCATATTATTGTCCTTGATCCCTTGGCCTTTTCTGAGGTAAGTTTCCCTGATGCTTAGGACATTCATTTGCATAATTCCCCATCTCCCTACAATTTTAGCATTCAACATTGATAGCCTCTTTCTTTCCCTTTCAATCACGAGCCTGGTGACCTTTTTCTCCACAATTATTACAAACTCCCATTCCTTTTAGGCAAGCACCAGGGTGATTCTTCCAACAATTATCACATAATGGAAAATCCTTCTTTCCCTTTTTCCTTTATCCATCTCTTGTTCCACCGTTCTATTCTTCACTTTCTTTACTTTGTTGTCATAAGACTTAGAGAATTCCTTTTCTGTCTTGATAGCACACGAGAGAATATCTTCGTACGATAAGAAGTATTGTGATACTAAATCTCGACGGAGAAATGGTTTTAACCCATCAAAGAAACGATCAATCTTACTTCTTGGGTTACGTATATAATCTGCAGCATACCTCGCTAACCTTTTAAAGTTGGCCTCATACTTTGCGACATTCTCATCCTCCTTTTATCTCAGACTCAGAAATTGCCTTTCCATATCTACTCGATAGTCACGAGGAATGTATTTTTCTCGGAAAATATCTTTGAACTCTCTCCATTCCATTCTTGATACATATTCATCTTCCTTTGTATTTTGAATCCATGACCACCATTGATCGGAATCTCCAGTGAGGCAGTAAACTTCCATGATAACCTTCTCCCTTTCTCTACTCCCCAAGGCGTGGAATATTTTCTCTAAGGAGTTTATCCATTACTCAGCTACTAATGGATTTGTAACCCCATTAATTGTTAGTGGTTGTTTCCTCATGAAGCGGTCTAACATTGATCCTCCACGTTGTGGATCAGGGTGCTCCATACGAGTAAGATTATTATTCATAACCTGATTGAGTTGTCCCAGTATAGTAATAAGTTGATCAACACCAGTTGTATCTCCAGCTCCACAATAATTATCTTCAGCAGGAGGGCAATCCCTATACGGATTGCATGCATTGATATGTTTTCCATTCCTTCCACTAGGTGCCATTTCTAAACAATGTCATAAACTAGATTAGTTTGTGAATCAAAATACATAATTCCATACTTGTAAAACACTTAACATAAATTGAACTATTTATGGATATAATCCATAATCATAAAAAGAAATGTTTACTTTGAGGAAGTATATACTCATAAACCCTTCATAATGGTTTGTAAAGAAAATGAGAATTATCCTAAGCATATCCCCTGGGAGTGTCGTAACCAAGAGTGCAGCAAGGCCCGTTGTCGTGCACCAGTTCCCGTTCGAGTCTAGCTCAAAGCGGTGTTTTTAGGTTTTACCCCTAGGTACATCTGTGCCAAAGCTGCCTCTACCTGCTCGTATCCAGACAGGGTTGTATTGCTTGGAAAACTCACAAAAATATCTATAATACCTAAATTCTAGGAAGTTATTCTATACTAATCCTCAAAGTCTATCTTAGGGCTATGTTCTATAATCAGAGTTTATCTAAATATAGCTTCCAAGGTTAGTACTAAACTGCCCCTGATACCAACTGTAACGCCCCGACCCTTGTTACCTAGATTCAGTGCATTACTTCATAACATTGGCATGATCACAAAAGATAAAGTCTCGAAAGACCGATTAGTTTAGTAGCCTTGGAAACACTAGATACATTCATAAATGTTCCATTACATCATAAAGTGAAAAATCACAATAACATAGTCTCAATAGTCCACACTTATATCCCCTTTAGACTATCCCTGTAGGTCAGTCATAAAATATTTCTTCAAATCCTGGGAAAAATAAAACATTGAAAGGGGTGAGCTCAGATACTCAGTAAGGATAACAATATAGCGGAAGCTTTCATAAATAAACATAAACATTTAAGGCAATTTATGACTAAAACAAAAGCCTTTTAAACTTGAACTTCAACATAATATGGAAAAAGTAAAATGAGATAATTCCATTTACTTATTCACATAGATATTCTACTGGTCAAATAATCTCATGCAATATCAATAACCACTTTCATAATGATGGAATTCATAATGCCATACTATCATAACCACGTAGCCAAGGCCTCGTGCCAAGACTACAAATAAGATTTTGTCAAGGCCTCGTGCCAAGACACTAGTTTGTCTCATGAGACCTGCCGATGCATCGAGGAGCTATATCGGGCTCCACCTGCCACTTATTAAGTCCAATGCATTCCTCATATGAACATGTTTAAACATATCATAAACCATAACATAATTGTATCACATAAAACATGCATAAAGGAAACATAATATTTCCACACTTCAATCACAAGATATCAATACAACACATTGATATAATAAAAACTTTTTCAAAACCATTTTCAATGCAAAAATAAAAGAAAAGTAAAACATGGTATTTATTTTTCTTCTAAAAAAGTTATGGCTTGTAGAGGAAGCCGAAACTCAAATAGTGCTAATGGAGGCGGAGAAGTCATTGTCGCCCCATACGTACGACAAGAAAAACATTCATTTTTGTCATTTAGTAAAATTCTTTGTATAAAAAAGATTCCTTTTGAATAAATGTAAAAGTCAAGGGGGTTTATACACCGTATAAAAGAAAGATGTGTATAAAACAAAATATGCCTCAATGAAAGGAGATTGAGACGAAGTCCTTACCAAGATCATTTTTTTAAATAAAATAGATCTATTATGTGTATTCAATATAAGTACACATAAAGAAAGTACAAATACAAGATAGGACATAATAATAGCATAACATAATTTGAAAGTAGGAGATTAACCCAAAGAATGGAAATTGGGTTAAGAAATTCCCTTACCTCGTTTCTGACTTGACTCAACCGTTCTTTAATCTCCTGAATAATAAACTAGAGTAAATTTATATTTTCTTAATAACCTTTTTCATATTAATTATTCCTTTTATATAACTTATTACCATGTTATGAACATTATGTAATTATTTAAGTTAATAACGGTCATTTTGTCGATCTTTGGTACTTGAGTCAAAAATAAACTTCTTATAATTACAAGTTGTTCATGTGGTGAAATATCCATTATATCCAGAATTATATTCATGATGTATATATCATATATATCATATATATCCAGTATATACATTCATTTATAATATTACATAACATTTAGAGGTAAGAAATGAAATGCACCGTTCATGGAGACGGTAAGCCGTATGTACGCATGAACACTACTTTCATTTCTATTTCATATTTAATGGAATGAAATTATAATTATGTAAAGGTATAATATAATTCCAGTATAATATAATGTATAATACCATTTACTCCATCCTTTATACATCCCATATATGGCATTAACGATTCAAATCACTTTGAAGGGGCGGTAGTCCGCACTTCCTAAAATGAAAATATCGCGTTTACCCATAATGGAAATCATAAAGGTATGCCATAAATGAAAAATTAAAAATCATTAGTAAAACAAAAACATAATATGTATCATATATAAAAATAGTGTCACCATAATGGCCACCATGAGAGGTGTTATATGAGTGTTGAACAATCATCGTTTTGTGAGGCAGAAATTCGCCATCCACAGAAACAGTATGTTATTTAACCATTAGATGTAGGTGTGTGTAAGTGTAGCTTGAATACTTCTTATAAAAAAATACTAGTATATTTAGGATACTTGTTTTGTTACAAAATAAATTAATAAAAAGAGTTTAGGGGTTGGAGAACAAAATAAAACAAAATAACATAAGAGAAGACATTACCTTAAAATCGGGTAACTCTTTTTGATTTTATCCAATGGCTTCCTTGGGAAGAGTTATGCCCAAAGTGAGGATTCTAGGAGTAATATAGGAAAGTTAGGAGAGTATTTGGTCAGATTTTAGCCGAGAAAAATGGCTTGAAGGTGTGAATAAGGTGGTAGTGGTGGGGGCCTTTTATAAGAGGAGAGGAGGGGCACTCTTGGAACGATTGAAATGTTACTTTATTATGAAATGATTTTCGGATTCTAAAGGTCCCACAATGATATATTTCAAGGAAAAGGTGTTAAAGGTTTGAAATATACTCATCCAATAGTTTTTTGACAAGTCTAAGCCTTATATTTTACATTATCTTTTGAGTTTATTTAATTCATTAATTAATGAGGTAATCGTTGCATCATCATTGTGTCATAAATTTTTTAATTTATTTAATTTCTAAAAATTATAAAAAAAGTATCATTATGTATTAAATAGTTTTATATTTATAATAAATATTTATAGTAAAAAATATGACTTGTATAACCCCATTTAAAAATGGTTTTAGTAAAAGAACTCATGTTTGTGACATTTTTATTTTAACATTAAATAAAACGTTTTTAATGTAATTTTCCTACCAAAGTGGCTCCATGGGGTCCCCAAGTTGACCCATTGATTTTCTTGGTCGGATATGACTCATAAAATAGGGGTAGGACAAGTGTAAGGGTATTTTTATATTTTTATAATACTATTTTTACCTTAAATTTCACTAATTACCTTTAATCGCGATTAATTAAACTTAAAAGTTATTATTCACCAAAAAATTATTTTAATCCCATTGAACCACATTTTACTTCCTAATGACAACCATGTATGTCGGATTTTTGAAAATCAAATCACAGAAGAGGCAATGTTTCATTTAAACGAAAAATCAGTTTTTTAACTACCACTTAGTGGTTTCACTATTCATCAAAAATTGATGTTTTTCAGAACAATGCCAAAATTTTACCCTAAGCTATAATAGATATTCCAAATTCAAAAATAATTTCTATTTTAAAAAATTCCAAAAATATAAGTTGCATTAATTACTTTTATAACTAATTCCTACTGTCACAACAAATAGCATGTTTTTAAGAAACAATATATATCAAAAGATTGACAATTGTTTATGTCCAAATTCAAAGTGAAATTAATTCTAATGAACACCATTGGATAAAATGGTAAAAATATATTCTAATTATACTTTAAAACCACTAAATATTATAATTTATCACTATAAATTATTTTGATTAAAAAAGTTGTTTTAAGTATTTTTCACTATTCATAAAAAATTGTAAGTTCTCAGAAAATTACAAAAAATTCAAATTAGGATAATTTCGATATTACGAATACAAAAATGAAGTCCATTTTGAAATATAAAATTTATATAATTTCAAAAAGTGGGTATTACTATTCATAACTACTACTTTGATTGGTCACGGTGTGTTAGAATCTCGAACTTGCGTACAATGCAAGCTATTGCATTATTGAAAGAGAAGCGTATCGTGAAAGATCGGGGTGTTAAATTTTTCTCCTTTAATTCATTAGATAGATGGACCTTTTCTCCACACTTATAGCAGACTCCCATTCCTTTAAATTATTTCTCGAGATGATTCTTTCCAAAGTTCTGACATAATAGGAATTTCTTTATTCCCTTGTTCTTATTTGGTGATTCAACTTTCACTTGGCTATCAGAGTACCTCTTTTTTATCTTGGTTTCCCTTAAAAAACTTTTATCTAGAAAATTCCTTCTCTGTTTTGATGGTACTTGATAAAATTTCATCATATGATGAAAATGTTTGAGAAGCCTGTTCCCTTAGAAGACTTGGATTAAGTCCTTAAATGAAATGATCAATTTTGTCTGCTGAGTCATGTACATAATATATGACATACCTGGAAATCCTTGTGAAGGTAGCCTCAAGCTCTACAACATTTTCTACTTCCCTTTTCTTTAATCTGAGGAATTTCCTCTTCATTTCAGTTCATTGCTCACGAGGGAAATATTTTTTGAAGAATATTTCCTTAAAATTCCTCCATTAAATATCTTGTATTTCTTCTTCCTCTTTGGTATTCTGAATCAAGGACCACAATTGATAAAAGTCACCCTCAAGACAATATACTGGTAGTACTACCTTTTCATTTTCATTGCATCTTAATGCAATGAATATATTTTCAAGGGACATGATCCATTACTCAGAAACCACTGGATTAGTAGTCCCACTGAAATATGGGGGATTCTGCCACATAAAACAATCCAACACAGGTCTGGAATGGTTATTCTTTACAACCTAAGTAAGTTGTCCCAATATTGTCATGATGTGATCTACTCCAAAATTGACTGTGTTGACTTTTTCAGTGGGGAGATCCCTACATTTCCCACGAGTATGGATTCTCCTTCATCTATTAGAAATTATTTCTAAAAAAAGGGACACAATAGATTAGGGTATGAATCATAATTTATAATCTTAACATAACAAAATAATTAGTATAAATTGAGATTCTATTCATGGCTAATCCCATAATAAAAAAATGGTTTATTTGAGGAATAATTTACATTTCAATCCTTTTTAATGGATTATAAAGAAAATATGAATTATCATAAGCATAAAACCTGGGAGTGTCATAACCAAGAGTGAAGCAAGGCCAGTTTTCATGTACTAGGATACCCTGTGTTATGCCCGAAACTCCTTGTCGGAGCTTTCACTCTAACGTACATCCGTGCTAGAGCCACCTCTACCTGCTCATATCTAGACAAAGATGTATTTTAGAGAAAATTCACATAATCTATTCATTACTAAAATACCAGGAAATTATTGTATGTTTATCCTCAACTACTACTAGAGGGCTTTGTTCCCTATTATACATTTCCTATTCTAGTTTCCAAGTTTTCTATTAAACTTCCTCTGACACCTACTATAACACCCCAACCCCTCTAGACCAGAGTTAGTGCATTAATTGTTATATTGGAATGGTTAGAAGGAATGAAAATCCCAAAGGAATGATTAGTTTAGTAGTATTGAATAAACTAGATACCTAAGTGTAACTCAAATTACATTGTAAAAGGTTAAAAAATACAATACAATACAAAAACTAAAAAATGCATCCACAGGAACTCAACAAATAATCTCCTCTTTATCACCTGTTAATGGTAAACAATGGAAGGAGTGATATAAAATGATCAGTAAGGTTTAAAAATGGAAGAATCATGAATCAATAATAACTGAATTGTAAACAATTTGACATAATCAATATATCTTGGTGAATAAATGAAAAAATCACGCCATTAATAAATTGAGAATTTAACTGCATCCATATATTTTTTTCAAAGAGAAAAAATCATGGATAGAAATAATTGATAATGAATAAAGAGAATTATTATTAATTGGATATCATGTATCTGGAACATGATAACACAATACCATTAAGAAGGGTTTAGTTCTGTGGGTAGAAACCCATCTGATTTTTGGAAACAAACTCGAAGGGTTTATTGCCGACTGATTTGTCTCATGAGACCTACCGATGCATCAAGGGGATGTAGCAGGCCCCAACCACCGCTGAATGTACAAATAATTCTTTATATATAGATTAAACATAATACCAATATGCATTTACATTATCCATATAGAATAGAGGATACAGATTCATCAATATTTCCACAGTCAAGACAACATTCAAAATAAATACAGTATGTAAAATGGTATATGACTTAGAAATTAATCATGTCCATGATATGAGAATATGGAAATTTAAATAGAATATAATTTCAATTGAAAAGTGATCTAAAATGGGCAGTTGGTACACCATATAAGAAAGAGTAGGTGCACAATACTAAGCAAGTCACAATGAAGTGAAAAATGAGACAAAGCTCGTTACCATGTTGTCATCATTTGAGTCGTATGAAAAAAAGTTAATAAACAACAAATTAATCACATAATACCATGAATATAAAGAGAATAATGATAATATATTTCAAATGGAAGTACAACTATACCACATATAAAAATAAGAGCTGAACAATGGAAATAACACAGAATTGAAAGTGAGATGAGAAAACCCCTTACAAACATTTTGGCATGGTAACAAGTGTTCTTGCGAAAGATTAATGAGAGGTAAAGGGGTATAACATTATTTATATATCATAAGGGACGTATATGGGAGGTGTGTAAACATACCACATAATTAGTAATTAAAAATAAAAGGGCACAACATAGGGGAAATTCTTGAACAAAAGTGAGAGAGATGATCCCTTACCTTATGCTTGATGGTGTTCTTGATTGTTCTAAACGACCTGAATAATCAAATTTAGATTCATTAATTAATAAGTAAATAACATCATCAACATGTATTTGATATTTTATAACCTTATTAGGTTCATTAATGGCCTTTTTGATGGGTTTAAGAGACTCAATTTTATTATTTTGGTAGTATTTTCTTCTTTGGTTTTTATGATCCGTTTACTTGTATTCAGGAATGGATGTTTGTTTGAAATGTGGTTAAACATGAAGAATTGTTATTATAAATTATTAGTGAAATTAAAGAGATATAAATGATCTTATAATGATTCTGGTTATATAAAACAAGTATGACTCACTCGATTAGTTAATAAATTCTTGGATTTGGCTTGGCGGTTTTGTGCAGAATAAACTTGTTTTGTATTATTATTCCATATTATGAGTGTTTTTGGATTCCAGAACATTAAAAAAATAGAATACATATATTATGATATTGTTAAACCACTGAAAATGTTTCATGACCAGTATTGAAGATAATAATTCAAATTGAAAACATGTCTTCCTTGAGTGTGATAAATTAACACATCTCGGACGATGTTTGCATTTATTGTAGAAAAGGAGGTTAAAAACAGAGATTATGATGAAATATTTCCTTATTATAATGAAAATACAGTACATGTAAGGTACTGGAATTATCATGGCATTTGGATGAGTTGAGGTGAGAAGAGAGCAACAAAATATAAAAATTTGTAAAAGAATTTGAAAGAAAAGAGAAGATAAGTTCACCTCTTGAGTACTCCTCCTTGAGAAATTATTTGAGACCTTTGTTTTTGTTTTTTTGGTGAGACCATAAGGTCTTGGATGTTGGGAGAGGGATTGGGAAGAGTATTTGGCATAATTTAGGCAAGTCTTGAATCTTGAGTGGTGTGGGAGGAAGAGGGGTGAGGAGTGGTTTATATAGTGGTGGAGAGAGGGGATTTCTCTATATTATAATCATTAATTTATTATTTCTCCACATGACAAGGAATAATGAGTCTTCCATGACCATGAATAGTAATTTTATCATGTGAATCCGAATCAATTGGGCTTACACTAAAATAACATCATACATGAATCTATAATTTGTGTATTTACCTTATTTTGTAAATTATGGTATTTCAATATTCATAAAAAATTCAAGTAGTTTAGAAAAATACCAAAAATTCACCCTAACCATTTTTTTAACGTGTAGAATCAAAAAATGAATACCATTTTTAAAAAATAATTTTCTAAAAATTATTAACTAAATATTTAATTAAAATCAATATTTAATCGAAAAATATAAACACTTAACACATTCATCTTTATTTTAAAGGTGCTTAAATTTATTTATACATTCATGTGTATGGATACCATTCATAAGAGTCATCTTACTATTCATAAGGTTAGAATACTATTCATAAGGGTAGGTTCCTATTCATATGGGTATGTTACTATTCTCCAAAAATTAAGTTAATTCTATCAGACTCTAAATATCATCCTGAACACAACTGTGTATGTTAGATTTTCAAAATTCAAAACACCTAAGTCGAAAATTTAAGTTCAATGGATAGGGTATGACTATCTCCTAAATAACCAAGTGTTGTTTCAAAGAAACTCAGTTATTTATGAAATATTGGTTATGACTCAAATGTATTTAAGAGAAACATACCATAAAATGTTTGGGGTGCTACATACCATCTTACATTCCATTATTGTTAGAATACAATAACGTTGCTCGTGTGAATGGTGCAATACCGCCTCGCGATGTGGTGTGAGTCATTGTTCACTTAAACATTACATGGAAGTTAATGTTGATTAATTTAATTAATATATGAAATATTATATATATATATATATATATATGAAAGGTTATTTATTATTTAAAATTAATATATCATCCACTTACTTACCCTTTCACCAGTTAAGGGAATAATATCATCTCTTATGTGTACATATGACATACCGTCTCTACGAAGAGAAGAAACTAATTTTCCTTGTAATCATTCAAGATGGGTTTTAAAAAATTTTAGAATTAGTAAATATGATATTTATGACAATAATATAATTTTTGAGAAGATGTAACTATATCTTATAAAAAATAATCATAACTTTCTGGACAAAACACACATAAGAAACCAAGGCAATTAACACCTAAAACAATAATAATCATAAAACATTGTTAACGAATGGGTGGTAAGATGTCATAAGAGGATTATATAAGATTTTATAAAAATATATATATTTATGTAATAAATTAATAAAATGATTAAAACCATTATACATAATATTAAATCATGTTCAACCAAAAGGAAGTGTGAGGTAAGGGACTTCACCTCAATTTCACATCATTGAGGAAAAGTTTAATATTATGAATCAATTTATTTTATATAGTGGACATAATTTCCCTATATTATGTAATATCATGAATCCTTAATAACTTATGGTATTTTATGTTTAAATTTGAATAACATAATCCAACAAAGCTTAACATGAATGTTACTAAGTGGTAAAACTTTCATTACTCAATTTCTTTTTAGTGGATTATATTACTTACTCATTTTATTTTACATTCTATGATTTTTGTGTGGAATGACCATTTATAATATTATTTTTTATTCCCACTTGGTTTATGTGTATTTACATTTGACAAAGATAATCAACTCAATAGTTAATTCTAACTTCAATGTCATTCTCTTTTTAAGGGTTTATTTCACAATCTCATTTTAAATAGGATTTTTTATACATTAATTTATATTAAATAAAATTATATTAAATTTTCTAATAACCCCCTATAATTTTATTCTCCTCTATTTATTCATGATATTTTCAAGTAGTAGTACCGTTTTACCCACTTTTTTACTAAGTATTATTGGAAAAAAATTAATAAAATCTGAATTCATTTCCCTATTCAGTCAAAAATCCTTTTATTTCAATCCATGTTTTATAAAAATATTTTAAGGAATGATTTTCAATGATTTTTTTAAATCCATTTTTATAGATAATTTTATTTTCTTAAGATTTTTTAAAATTAATATTCCCATAATTTTTCAAATAATTTACATTTCAACATTCTTGCAAAAATTTGAAACGAATATTTATTTTAATCAACTCAACATGAATAAAAATTTCATTTCATATTGACCTATAATTTCATTAAATTTTACAATATAACATTAAGTGGTTATTTTTTTAATGAAAATTTATTTCCATGTATTATAGATACTAATTTTTTTTAAAGTGATTTTCAATGATAAAACGAAATTTTCCTCAAGAATTTTTTAATAATATTTTTATGGTATTTCTAGTCATCAATGAAAACAAGCCTTTATTTTAAATATAATACACTTGATTTATGTTGTAATTATACCATCCATACTATTTCTCTAGACGATTTATAATCAATTTGACCATATAAACTATTAATGTTCTCTTTAATGATTGTTTTTCTACTAATTAACACTCCCTTGAAATATTCAATTTCTTATGATCATTGGAATTAAATTTACCCTAAATATACACATTTTATATCTTGGATATACTAAATAATTAAACCATATATCACTTCTACATATGGTGTATTACATTGAATGTTATTTAATTAACTGGGGAAATATTGATAATCCATATTCCTTATTCCATACATAAATTTATTGATAAGGAATTATTATTTTTAATTAAATCAATCATTCTATAAATTAGGAATGCATGAGAAATATATAAATGGATGGTCTTGATTAGAGATACCACCTTGATGTATTGATATTCTCATGAAGAGAATCAGTAAGTTTACAAACTTTGGGTTTTACCCACAATTTTGAACTATATTGTGAATGTGCCACACTATGTAGTTATAATGATGTTTGAGATCATAAAGTCTAGTAATTATTAACTTAATTCATTGATAATTCCATTATTATTATTTTCCATGATAGTTTTTCATCGATTTTATATCTGGATGAATTTTATTCTTAGTTTATTTATTAAATGGCATGCATTTTTAGTTATTTACCTTTTCATATTTAATATTCGTTATATAATCATGATAGTCATGCTATTGATTAAATGGTACGTGTGATTAGATATTTAACTTTCTATATTGTTTATGAATTATTGATTATTCTTAATTTATTCATAATAGATTTGGTTTAATGTAACCCTTACTAATATTTTGATATCACTCTTATTTTCTTTCCATTACCAGGAATCCAAGAAGTGTACCATGAATAATATTCAAGGATATTATAGTCATGATAATGATACTCTTGAAAAAAAAATCATGTTGTAATTTTTTTACATGTAATATAGGAATCATGTTTACCAATAATACTAACCTATTAGATCTTTTGGGACACAATATCTTATATCTTATAACAATTTACTAAAGTAAAAACTAGCTCTGGACTACTGGGGTTCGATGTTTATAGATGGTATCATAGAAATTTTAGTAAAAACCTTGGGAACTCAATTTATGAAAACATTGATTTGGGAACATAACCCTATGATATAATTTGAGGATAAGTGTATAAGAACATCATAAAGCTTTGGTGAAGAAGAAATCATGTGCTTTTTACTATCAATACATCCTTGAAAAGATACTAAAAGAGGATGTGGATCTGATACAATTTTACCCAGGGGTCACAAATCTAAAAAGGCTACATTGATCTTTGAATCAATCCTCCCCTGGTGAATGACAACAAATCTTACTGTGCACCTATTTTGACACTCTCAGGGGTTATACATTGGATAATTTACATTTTCTTTACAAACCATTATGAAGGACTTGAATAGTTGATGACCATGAATGATCATGGTTAAAACAGAAGTTTTAGAGGATGATATGTGTATGTTTGATCATAAGTTTAGTATCATAAATACCCATTTTTAGGTTTTATCTGATGGGAATTAAATATGACTGATGATATTTTGGGAAACATTTATGGGAATACATCCCTTTGATATAATATATGTTTTAGTGAAAGTTTACTGAAGGAATAATTCCTTTAATTTTTTTTAAAAATATTTTAAATGTATTAATAATCTTAAGATTCAATATGATCATTAATGTTAATATAACAATATTCAATTTAGATTATTTAATTTCATTGAAAAAATTATGTCGTATATAAAACCCTTTGGTTGAAAAAGTGATTTGATGACCAATGCTATTTTTAATGATATTAGTCATATTTTTGGGGAAATTATAGGAATTATATTAGTATACTTTTGGAGAAAGTGCACCCATCATTTCGGGTGACAACCTATTTCATTCAGAAATGATGCGGGGATGGAACTGAAATCCAACGAGGGATAAGGGTTTAGTGCTTACAATTGGACTACATGATTTCTGAGTTAAAATTTCATTTTTACTTAAAATATTTTTTTTGATAAATATTAAGTTGAGATTGGGGTGTCATAATTGAGGTTTTAAAATTAATGTAACATATTAACATGTGATAAATGTTTTGGTTTTGGTAAATATTTTAAAATATAAAAAATTTTGTTTCACTCATTTATTGATCCTAAGATCAATTAAAAGTAAATTTTAGTGCCATGGGAAAAAAATAATTTTGCATATTCATTTCTTAGAGTATGAAATAAATTATAAATTGATTGAACAAGAAAAAGATGAAATTTTACTTAAAAAATATCAAGTATATTTTTTTATGTTCTCTCTCTTAATAATAAAATAATACCTTAGCATTATAAAAAGGATCTTGAAATAAAAATGTTGTCCTATTAAAAATAATATCTAATGAATCGATGGAATTTTAACTCATTATAGATTTATGGTTTTTTGTATTATTAATTTCTCATGATTATTAACTTTTTTGTGATCAACTATCATTGTAAGTCTCCATAATTATTTTTTATTTTCTTGTATGTTTATATATTCACTTCCCACCAATGTTCTTCTACATAGTAACCTTATTATGTTTTATTCTTGAATAAATTTTTATTACTCTTTACCAATTTTAAGAGGAATTTTTATTAACCCATTTTATGATGTTGGTTTTCAAAAATGGTATTTTCAAATATCAAACCCTTGTATTCCAAGAGAAACATCAAATTACAGGGACAAAATTTACCAAAGGTGGAGAGAATGTAGCTCACAAGATTTTAAAGTATATTTACTTTACATAAATTTATTAACTTTGATATCTTATTGTACACAAAATTCCATGATTTTTAAAATAAGGGAACTAATTTTGATAGTGTATAAGACACAAAACACCAAACTTAAACCCCCTACGAAATATATTACCTAAATAAAAAAATTATAACCCAATTGTTAAATTGGCTGGTATGAATAGGTTTAACCAAATTATGATATATATATATATATAGGTCTTAATAAATGAAAATTTATTCAAAAATTCTTAGTAAATAATCATTTAATTTTTTAGTAAATTCATTTTAATCCTCAAAATAAATTTTCTTCAACAATTGTTTTATTTATAGTTTTATCAATTGGAATTAAAATAAATTTATAAAAATTTTATAAATTTAATTTTTTAAAAATAATAGAAATTTTTAAATCATAATATAAAAATTATCTTAGGGTGATATTTTGAGTTTTTTCTAAAGTGGTTGATTTTTTAGCAAATAGTTGAAAATGAAAATATTTTAAATATTATTTATTCATTTCATTTAATTAAGTAATTTAAAAATAAATTTATTATTTTAAATTGATTTAAAGGTATAAAAATATTATTTTATTTAGATTTAAAATTATTAATTACATATGAATAATATTTATAGCCAGTTTTCATATACGTTTATTTTTATTTTTAAAAATAGATTTTTCATAAAACTCTTTTAAGTGCATAATATTCCTCTATTTTAATTAATTAAAATATATAATAATAAGAAAATATTTAAATTTAATGTATATGTCATATATCTAATTAATTTAATTTAAATCTATATAATAATGATCACTATCTATATAGTTAATGCAAGATTATTTAAGGCTTGAAAAATAAATTTCTTGAAAAACTGTTTTTCAGAACATTTTGAATATTTATTTTTATATTAAATTATTCCAATTATATGAATTAAGTTTCATAAAATTTATTCCGTATTTTAAATTATAATAATTGATTTTTTATAATAAGTTAAACAGAAGTTTTGGTTGTAAATATTAATAAAGACAATAAAATTTATTTACCACAATTAAGGTCAAAAGGGGGATTTGGGAATTACATGAAGTTGTAATAAATATAATTTTACCTAAAATCATTTTTTTACTTTATAAAATCTACTTTATGTTTTATTAGAAACCACACATTTAAAATTTTAAATACAACAACCTTGAGTATTCAAATTGTAAAATCAAGAGTCATCAACCAAAGTCTCGAATCCAAAAAAATAAATCACTCCTCGATCACAGCACCACCAAACCCATAAACTCATGATATCATAAGAAAAAATAATCTTAATACATAGAGTTATGACTTTTTAATTTTATATCATCAACCATGTTTTCCTCAGCATAATCAGATCGATGTCATCTTCAAATCTTCATCGTTGTCAACCACCCCAACAACCGCCACCACAATAAGAAATGAACTTTAAAAAAACAAATCACTCATAGGATTATGATTTATTAAATTTAAATACTATTTATAATAAGTTGTTATAAATTTTATAATAGTTAAAATTTTATTTTTGGGTTAACGTATTAATTATCTAGTTTAAAATCATTTTACCTTGCTGAAAACAAAAATGTTAAAAGAAAACTCAGACGATAAGGGAATGAAATTTTTATAACATGTTTTATTTAATGTGGTGGTGTTTTGTATTTGGATTAAACTCTATCCACTCAATTATTTATAAAATTTTTAGGAACATTAGGTCATACTAACTTCTCATTATTTAATAACTTTGGGTATTTACAAAAATGTCTTTCCATGTCAATTATGAAAGGGAACTCCATCCCCTCATTTACTCAAACCACTCAAGCCATTTAGATTAAACATAAACTAAAGAAATATCTCCCTAAAGTCCTTATACACATTATAGAGGTTTTTTTCTTCCCAAAATATCAGACCTAGTGTCCTTAATAGGATATCCAAATGAGGTTTCTATAAGAGAAGTTAATATTCTTAACGAAGGTATTTCATTTTGATTCTTATTTTACCACATTTAAATATTTATTAACAAATAAAATATAATGAAAAAATATATTCCATATACTGAGACATTTTTATATTAACAGATTAACCTATATCAGACTCCACTTCCATCAAACAGGAGGTGAATCATCATTCGTGCGTACATCAGACTACCAACCCGCAAACTAATGTAAATTAATTTCTATAAAAACTTCTAACGATATGAAATAATGATTAATTTAATGTATACATATAATATTAATGATATAATTATACCTATGTAATTATAATATCACATAAAACTTATAACTTTTTTATTCTATTTAAAATATGACAATGTTGCTCGTGTTTAAGATAGACTACCACCTCACGAAGCGATGTGATTCATTTTTAAAATACACTTTACATGGAAGGTAATGAGAATAAATGTAATAAATGTATTTTATATATGAAAATTTTTATTTATTCTATAAAATTAATATATCATACCGTTCTATCCCTTTCTCATGTTAAGGTAATTATATCGTCGCTCAGGCATAGACATGACCTTCCTTCTCCATGAAGCGTTGTAACTAATTCTATATGTACAATATTCAAGAATGAATTTAAAAATGAATAAAAAATATTATATTCATATCATTAATATAATTTTAGAGATTATAAAACTATATCCTAAACATAGGAAATTGAACAATCATGATAGAACACATATGAGAAAAGGAGGAAATTAACACATGAAATAATAATAATAGTAAAATATTTTTAACGAATTGGTGGAAAGATGTTATAAGAAGATCATGTATGATATTATAATAATTAATATGGTTATTTTATAAATTAATAATTTTATTAAAACCATTATAAAAATATTTTAAATCATGTTTAACCAAAATGAAGAGTGAGGTAATAGACTTCTTCTCAATTTCCCTTTATTGTGCCATATTCTAATATTATGAACCAATTTAATTTTTATGGTGTATATACTTCCCCATTTTATATGTAATATACTGAATAATTCACAATTCATGTAATTTTATGTTTCAATTTGAATTATTCCATCCAATTGGATTATTATTTAATTTTACAAAGTTGTAAGGAATTTCATAACTCAATTTATTTTTATTAGGGTTAATTACTTCATCATTTTAATTGATATTATAATATTATGTGTGTAATTTCTATTGAATATTCTATATTATATTTCCACTTTTTTATTTGGATTTACATTTTAAACACACAATCATCTCATTAGTTAAATATCACTTCAATATTTTTCTCTTAGTAAGAGTTTATTTCAAAATATCATTTTTATCGGGATTGTTCATAATAAAATTTCCATTGATGAAAATTATTTAATTATTATCTAATAAACCCCATTTATTTTATTCTCCCCTGTTTATTCATGAATGTTTAATGTAATAACATTATTTTCTCCTCAATGGTACTTAATATGGTTGAGAAAACATTTTTATAAAATATTACTTCATTTTTCTCTTCAACCAATAATCATGTTATTGCAAATCCATGTTTTCTAAAAATGGTTTCACAATTATTTTACTATGATTTCATAAATTCATTTTTCCTATAATTGATTTTTTACAAAAAAAAATTATTTTCCTATCATCTTCCAAAAAAGCTACTTCTAACATTTAATAGAAAAATGTGAAAGGAATATTCTTTTATTTTACATTGAAAGAAAGAAAATTTCAAACCATCATGACCACTCATTTACTTGAAGAATCGATTACAAATTTAATAGGATATTTTTTAACAAAGTTTTTTTCATAATATTCTAGATACTTATATTAATTTAAATAATTTTCAAATTTAAAAGTATATTTTACTCAATAAATTTTTAAATATATTTTTATGGTATTTCCATTAATAAACAAAAATCCCGTTATTTTATGTATACTTCACTAGATATATATTGTATTAATACCATAATTATTCTTTCTCTAGATGGTTTATGATCAGTTTGATTACAGAAACTGTTGAAATTATCATCATTGATTAATTTTTGTAATTATTAAATTTCCCTTAAATTATTCAATTTATTTTAGTTATTAGACATAAATTTACCCTAAATATATACATTTTTTCTCATAGATATTATTATTGATTAATCAATATATCATATATATATATAGGGTGTTTTACATTGAAAGTTATTTGATTGACTAAAGAAATATTCATATTCCATATTCTTTATTAAATACAGACATTTGTAGATAACGAATATGGTTTATGAATTAAATCACTAATTTGATATATGATGAATTTATTGGACACACGATGATGGGTATGGACCAATTATAGATATCTCCTTGATGCATCGATAGTCTCATGAGGATAATTTGTAATCTTTCATTAAATGGGGTTTTACCCATAGTGTTCAACTGTCTTATAGATGATATTAAAGATACAAGTTCTATGATGTCTGAGATCACAACATCCAATAATTAAGAATTTCTATTATTGAGAATTTAGTTATTATTATTATCCTTTTGATTTTTCACTGATATTATCTCTGAATTCATTTCATTCTTAGTTGAGTGATTAAAGGGAATGTGTTTTTAGTTATTTTCCTTTCTATATTGATACCACCACCAAATCATTTTTTTTTGAAAAGACACTTTTAAAGGCTAAGTGTGAACCTTACAATTTCCACACACAGGAACATTTTCCTCATCCAAGTCTTCAAACAAAAACCCACTTCCACACATCAAAAAAAATATGAAGCACCCCACCTCCCGCGAAACTTCTAATTCAAAATTCAAAACAAACTCAAGCCCACCGCATCTGGACTGGAAGCCTCCTCGAACCACTCTTTGACCGACTCCAACGCAAAAAAAACTAGAGACATAATTTTAAATTCAAAAATAACGCAAACATCGAGGTGGCCCGAACCACGAGGCACCACATCAGCCATCACGTCATCTCCATCTATCATCATCAATAAGAAAACCAAACCGTCGTCCTCTTCGCCCATCCTCACCGGAGCCACCACCGGAGAACATCCCAACACATTTCCATATTATTTATGCCTTATTGATTAGGATTTATTTATTCATGATAATTTCTACTCTATGTAACCCTTACTGAGTATTTGTGATCGCCATTATTTTTTCTTTTCCCAGGAATCTTGGATGTATACTATGAATGATATTCAAGGATTCTTGTGATGGAATAATGATATTCTTAATCAAAAATCATTTTTAATTTTTGTTTTCAAATGTAATATGGTGATCATTTATATATCTAGTTTACCAATAATACTGAAGTATTTCTTCCTTTTGGATGTGATCACTTCTATCTTATTCCAAAGTATTAACGCAACCACCGGCTCTAGGATACAAGGTTTTTGGTATTCGATGGAATAATATCTTTATAACAAAAAACCCTACTTGATCGTCTTCACTCATGAGAATCACCATTAATAGAACTAAACCTATAGTGGAAAATATATGAAAAAAAGAAAAAATGATATTGTAAAAACTAAAATGAAAATTAATGGAATGATAAATTTTTTATGTGATTTTATAATGGAATTTATTTATATAATGTAATAGAGTTGATATAGTCATTATATGCTTATTATTAAAGGTGTATATAGGGATTTGGTATAACAGTAGTAATCATGTTACCAATTTGAAATTATGGGTATATAGTTAATTTAAATAATTTTTATTTAAATATAAAAAATATATATTTCCCTTATAAATAATTTTCATGAAACAAAATAAAATATTTTTTGTTACATTTAAATGATTCTAATTCATTTGTTAAAATACTATTTAATGAGGATATTTTTTTTAATATAAACTTTTTTAAACTTATAACATTTAAATAAAGATTTTAATAAAATGGATTGATAAAAATGAATAATTATTAAAGTAAATAAATAAAATCTAATCAATAATTGAATATAAAAAATATTAATTTACTTATTCATGGATAAAAAATTATGCATTATAAAATAAATATTATATATTATATAGTTTTTTCTAAATGTAAAATTATCACATTTGTGTTGTGAAAATTTATAAAATTATTACTTCTCCCATGAAAATGCATGTGACTATTATTTTTGTGTTCAACTCAAATTTTGAAACATGATTCAATTTTTTTTAATTTTAACGAACTCAATATAATGTTTAAAAGAAAACTATGACAATAGAAATATGAATACCTATGTCTGTATGAAGTATCTTGATATCTATTTAGAAGATATAGGTTTCCCAATATGAATCCTTTGAGAAAAATATTTAATTTTTAGATGTCCATAATAGATTATGAATATTGTAAATAATAGTGGTTTTAATCTAAGTATACAAGAGATATATTAATATGAATAACTGGATTGTAAGAAAATCCTTAATTATCACCATGTATAATGGGTTTTAAAGAAAATCCTTAATTATGATAAACCTACATACCCTTTATAAACTAATTCTTTTAGTAAAAATGAATATTTACAAGATACCAAAATTCCATTACACTCCATATATATCGTAAATAGAAATATAATAGTAGTATGGTTCTCAAGGGGTAAAATCATTTGATGTCACCTCAAAACATATGAATATTTTTACATACATGAGATATTATTAAATTATTTCATATATTGATAAAATTAATCCTCATTAGATATTTATTCTACAATTTTAACTATATTATGTGTATCTATGTATCCTGATAATGAATAATTGTTTTTGTATCCTAACATACCAAATTACTTAGTCAAAAATTATAACAAAGATAAAACATTTAATTGGGTTGGAACCATGAGAACATTCCATATGATTATGGACTCAAATATAAGGAAAGAATTGAAATATGTTTCATACCATCTACACCATAAGTATGAGGATAATCAATATTCAAGGAGTGATATTGTTTGAGGTTTAAAAAAAAGATGCAGTCCACATAATCATCAAAATGAAGGGGGAAATAACACAAAAGATCAAGATCCCAAATCATATAAACCAAAAAATAATGATAAGATAAAATCAAGATATTGATACTAATTTATATTTATTAAATAAAATTATTCAATAAAGTTGATGAAAGTAGATAGTGATGAAAATTGTAAATTTCAAAAGATATTAAATCCCACTTGATGTTAAACTTTTAAATGAATATTATAATGAAGCATGTCGTACTACATATTAAAACATTTTTGTTATATGTAGGAATATAGAAACTATAAATTTAAAAGGATATTGAATTCATAATATATTAGAGAATTCATATTGAAACTATATATTAAAACTGCATATTATAGTGTTATTGAGAAATATAAAATAATGTTTATGTCAATGCATATTTTACATAAGTTGGTAGTTTGAAATTTCACAGTGGTATTGAAAATAATAAAGGAAAAGGGATGCTGAATAAAACTTATAGTAACATTATTTAATGGACATTATAAAAAATAATATAGATTGAATGTGTGTTTTAGCATAATATATATTAAATGTAACATAAATTGCATTTGTGTTGAAATTAAATAATTATAGGATGATTTTTTATTAGAGAATCTTAATCAGATCCTTGAGAATTAGATAATGTAAAAGTAATAATATTTGGTAATAATTTAATATTTAGTATATTAAATCCACATTAGAAATGAAAAGGGAACATTAAAAACATATAATATCAGACAACTGTATATATATATATATAATATTCTTAACATAAACACATATAATGAAAATAAATAAAAAAGGACTATAATAATACATTTTCAAAATTAATTTCCTTTTCAATATTCCTTGAGAACCCTTTTATGAATTTCAAATTCAAAATAAAATGGAATCTAATCCAAATAGTCTCATTACCCAATTATTATACATTTTGTGTAAAAAGTTAAACTATAATTTTGAATTTAAATTACCCATAGTTTATAATTGGCCAATTTATCAAACTATTATTTATTGTACCCCAAAATTTCAAGATCCATAAAATGAAAAAAACAATCAGTAAATTAAAATATAATACAATATGGTGTCGATAGTACATATCAATTAGAACAAAAAAACCTTTCCTTAAGGAACTAATGAAATCCTTCTTGAATATCATATATAAATAGAAAAACTCATATGTTAATGTCAATTAAAACAGTAAATCATTAACTTTTTAATAAATATCATCTATATTTAAGTCACATACGTGACCAAACAATGTCCATGCGAATGAAATGCCCCTAAAAACAACAAAAAAATAAGCATTTAAAAATTTTAAAAATATGACACACAAGTGTAAGAAATTATAATTTAATAGTAAAAAATTAAAATAAATTAAAACCTATGTGATGCATCAGTTACCATAAATAGAAATCATTGGTTAAAAATATATAAATCTTGTTAAAAATCCAAAGAAAATTAAAATAATAAAATACCTTTCTCCATATTCATAGGTTATTATTTGTGAAATATTTTCTCATAGCCTACAATCCAAAAAAACACATGATGTATAAATATATTTTTTTGTAAAATGGAACGAAAATAAAACAATTATCAATGTTTAAATAACACATTCATTTTGAAGTAAAAAATTTAATAAGAATTATAATTATTAAAATATTAAAGAAACTAGTGAATAAAAATTGTGACATTACAATAAAATTTTTTTAGGTATACTATGGACCATTGATACTGATCTACCTCTAGTTTATCACTTGATAACAATTTGTAAGATAGGTTGAACAAGTATATCTAAATGTAAAATAAATACCTATAGCGAATGAATCATAAATAACTATAAAATTTGAAGTAAAGAATCATAACTATTTGACAACTAGTTTATTGTTTCCTCCTTATTAATTTCCTAGGAAAACATACCTATCAATAAATTTAAGGGGATTTCATATTCATGAATAAAATCTTTGTAATGTATTATTAAGGAGGTCAAAAAAATAATGGTACATAGTACATAACAATATGTAACCATAAAAATTAATACATTTTAAAACTAAATCCAATAATTATACTAAGCATGTAATGGAAAAATGTGACATTAATAGAGACTGCATAGATTTTGAATAAGATAATGGAATCAATAGTAAATCATTATGCATATCTAGAAAATAGTATGTGGTTAACCAATTGAACAATGTATCGATAGACATAAATTAAAAATGATTTTTTTTCATATATACAATTTACATAAATTTGTTTTAGGATTACCTAAACACGAAATGGTATTCTTCATAATAGAAAAAATAATTCAATATGGGAATTACATATTTTAATTTGAACCATGAAACTAAATATTCAAATAGTATTAGTAAGAGTAGATTTAGGAAAAGTGGTGGTGTTTTTATAAAAAAGAGAAATGGATCATTATCAGATTATGGAAATAAATGGTTTGAAGCATTTGAGAAGATTAGTGCTTGTAAAAATGTAAAATATTTTCTTTGAAAAAAAATCATTTAATTTTAGAACCAGTTACCTAAAAAATATTTGGTTTTTCTTAGCTGGAAATAGTAATTTTCAACTAGTAAATAACATATAGGTAATTAGACTCAAATATTAATGAATTTATTTTTTGAATATATTGGAAAATATAAAAAATATATATAAACCTCAAATTTATGAAAAAAACAACCATGAAATAAGTGGAATTAATTTTTTAATATGTATGAATGGGTAAGAGTAATCAATTTTAAGAATAAGAAATCAGGAAATATGATTCTTAGATGCATGCATGAGGAAGTAATAATAGATTTGGTGAGAAGTGTGGTTGTTAGAAAAGCATAATAACACACACACATATTGAGTTAGAGAGGGGATGATATGGTTTTTAAACCATTGAAATATAGAATTAGGTAATAAATAAATATATACCTTTAGTTAGATTTTATGATAAAAAATCAAAAGAACGAGATTGGGTGTCTAGGAGATATGCTACACAAGCTTCTAGGAAGTTAGGGAAGAATAGTAAGGTAATCAGTATAATGAGGATATTAAGTATGGTGAATCAAGATAGTGTTCCAAAGTTGGGAGTGGAGACAAGGAGGTAGGGAGGAAGCGATCAGTAGATGGAGGCGGATTGGATGACATAGTGGGAAATTCAGGAGAGAGGGAATATATCATACCTAAATGGACTTCAACAAGTATGTAGATGTGGGTAGCTTGGAATATGGGAATTTGGAGAATTGGGAATAGATATTGTGTGGTATAGGCAAGATTATAGATGAAAATATAGAAAGTAAGTGATCAACAATTGGAAGCGATGAGGTTGTGTAACACCCTGAGATCCTATGAAATATTCTTTTTCGAATTAATTTAATATTTTTGATATTTTTTATTTCACACAACATTGAAAATATCTTTTGTAACAAAAAATAACTAATATTTTCTTGTTCTAAATTTGACACCAAGTTAATATTGCGTTACAAACAACTCCATGTTATGTTTTCACTATATGAAACATTATATTTAGATTGAGTTATATGCAACAATGCGTTTAAATGAAACATTATATATTATATTATTATCTAGTATGATAATTTTCACCAAGTTTTTAGATTTTAAATTATGAATAATATCAGATAAATTATGGAAATATGGTTTACACATGTATGTAATATATATTATTCGGTGACTAAATAATTAGAAAGGAAACTAAAGCCCTTTTGAAATATTGAAAATAATTTTATGGAAAACTATTCTTATCAAACAAATTTTACCTAAATTAAACCACTTTTGGTGAATTATTTTAATGAAATGAATATAAAATATACTCAATAAAATATTTAACACTCTTTCTATGTGTTTTCTAGACAAGATATAAGAATAAATCTCATTGTTCACATAAAAAAGTGGATTCTTCCTAAAAGGTGGTTTTACCCCTTTATATGGCGCACACATTTTAAAAATGGTTTTTGAAAATTTTTTAAAGATAAAATACACTTAATATTTAGAATAATAATATTAATATTATCTTTGGGTGAATTTTTGGTGTTTTTATGAGAAGTTCCATCTCTTTATGAATAGTAAAAATACTAAATTATAATTGAAAACTACATTTTTTCTTAATTAATTTATCGAGATAAATTATAAATAAAAGTTGATTAAAAGTTAAGTTACATGAATTATATATATATATTAATAAAAAAAATTATTGTAGTTAATTTCACATAGAATTTGGAAATAAAAACATTTGGGACATTTGAACATTTTCACTTTAAAAACTGGTTGTCTCATCTCGTCTGTAGGATTCATTTTAAATTAATTTCTACCAACTATATGAATTAAATTTTTAATTTTTTTTAAAATATTTGGAATCAGAACTATTTATAATTCCTAATAAGTTCAACTTAATTTTTTACCAATGTGGTTATTGGAAAAATAAAAAATTAATTACAATGATTAAGGTAAAAATGAGTTTACTTAGTGGTCGAACGTAGAAAATAAGGTGTAAAATAACCTTTCACTTCACCAATACACATCTTATGGCCATATTTAGACTATATAACCAAATTTATCAATTTATTTCATTATTGTAGGCACATTAATTAAGTTATAACTTCTAATAGTGTCTACCTTTTAGAATTTATAAGAATTCCACTCCTCCATTATCAAAGGGAAATCACCCCCACCCCCATCACTTATTCACACCTTTAAAGAAATTTGGATCATCCAACCAATTCCCAAATAAAGTCACAAAAACTATCCTCTCATCCTATAATCATTTTTTGGGTATTAATCCATCAAATGATGTCCTTTGGGGCAAACCAAAATGAGATACCCAAAGAAGAATTAGTGCTCATAAATAAACATATTTGATTTATTTATTCCTTAAAACTCTTTTTTTATTATTTTATCTATCTTATATAATATATTCCGTATCTTATAAATAAAATAATTTTTTTATTTTATTACCTACAACTTTACACACAAACAACAAATGGGATACACAATCATCGTCAGTGTGTACGGTGGACTACCGCCTCGCGAACTGATTTCGTTATTTCTTCCATTACCACCCCTCAAAGTTGTGGATGATGATGGTAATAAAGTTTAAATATTATTTATATTATATTTTTAATTTTTTATGATTTATTTGTTGTTATATCACACATACAATCATGCTTTCCATATTGTGAGAATATAATAATGTCGTTCATGTGTACAGTGGACTATCGCCTCACAAATTGATGTGATTCATGAATGATTTATATGGAATGTATTAAGGATGGGTTTAATGAAAATATGTGATATTATTTTATAATTATAATATATCATTTAATTTTTTTATTTTATTTTCACAATAAAATTTCATACAATGTTCATGCATACATACAACCTACCGTCTCCATAAAAAGTGTATTTCATTACTTATTTCCATATTTAATAGATTGTTATAAATACATATATACTGAATATAAAATATATTTATTCCATTTTTATCATTATTAAAATTATGAAATCAGGACCAATTTAAGATAACCAAAAATATAAAAAAATGAAATCAAGTACGAAAAATAGAGTGGTTATTACATGAAACAAAAATTTAATTAGAGATTGTTAATAAAAGGGTAATATAATATCATAATAAAATCATATTTGGTAAAATATATATGAATAAGTTTCTATATTATATATATGACAGAAATTTATTTATTATATATCAGATTTGATCAAGTAGGACAATATTCCAGACTTAAGGTATGGGTTTCTTGGTCACACTTTTATTTTCATGAGATGTATGCCACATTCACCACTTATTTTCATTGTTTGTTGTATATAAAAACTAAGATTTTATTATGTAATTATTATCCCTAAATTTATGTTTATTTATATATATTTTATAGTACCACAATTTCATGGGGTTTATGGTTCAAAAGTAGACAAATCAAAAAGGATAATTTTTTCTCACTCTTCACTTCTATGGGAGACATGCCAATTTAACCACCTAATTATTTTATATCAGGTATAAACTTATTGTGAATTTATATTATGGTTATTATACTAAAAAACTAGTGCTGTTTTTCACATACATTTTATTATATCCCATTCAATGGTGTCTATAGTTCAATATTTAATAAATCGAAAAAGGTTTTACGTCTCACTTTTTTTACTTTCGTGAGACACATTCCATATTCACCGCATACTATTTTATGTGGTTTATATAATTCGATATGAAATTATATTTCATTAATATAACTCATTTCATGAAAATTTAAGTTTTTATTGATTTTATTATTTCATATGTCTTATGATTCAAATGTTACTCAAGATATAATGGATTTTTGTCTCAATTTTCCTTGTTTGAGATGTACGTTGTGTTATACACCTATATTATTTCACGAGGGATATATATCCCCTTTGATATGTATTTTCAAGAATTTATTCAACATAACTATATTTTAAGTTCCATTTTATGTTATTATTTCATGGGTAATATGATTGAAGGTTACAAAAGTGGTAATGGTTTTATGTTATAATCTCATTGTTATCTGAATTATTTTTTACTATCATTCTGATGATTAAATATTATGACCCATATCTAAATAATTCTCATTTCTTTTATCCTCCTTTGTTTAAGACATGAAAATATAAAAAATTATTTCTTATTTCTCTCTTTATGTATTCAATAGTTCAAAAATAATATTTTTCAGAAAACCCATCTTTTCTGTCAAAAACCATTTTCCGTTAAGAATCTAATCTTCTAAAAAGGTTTCCAAAAAGGTTTTGAAATAATATTTTTTGATAATTTCAAAGAAAATTATTTCAAAAATGATTTATGTTTAAATTTTTATAAATTTATTTTAAATTCTTCTTTTATAAGTTTTCAAATCTCGTTTCAAAGAAAAAGGTTTTCAACATTTTTTATGTTTTAAAAAGATTTTTTTCAATGAGGAAATTGTGTTTTCCTTAAAAAATGTTGTAAATATATTTTATATAGATTCCATTAGAATTTTTCAAAATAGTTTTCAAATAAAAATATTTTGGTAATTTTTTATGATTTAAAAAGTGATTTTTAAAAAAAATATTATGTTACATAAGAAATGTTGTAAATGAACTTTCAAAATTCTTCTCCATATAAGATGACATACTTTGATATAGTTTATGATTTATTGGGGATGTTATCCAAGTACACCATTAATATTATTTATATTGATGTTTTATGATTATGATGATAAGTTTTTTATGAAACTCTTTTATCTTTCACGGGTTGTACCATGATAAAAATACTTATGTAACCCCATTCTTTAAACATGTTAATATGTGATGATATGTTTATAAAACTTGCCTATTTTCTACAAGTTATGATATGATGATATGTTTTTATGATACCCATTACATTTCATTTATTATGATATGATTAATGTTTATGATCTTGTGGAACAAATTAAAATGGTTTTCATTTTATGATGGGGTGGCCCAGATAGCATCGAGTAATCTTGTTATATCTTATATAAAATGGTGGCTAATATATCATTTGTTAAGCCCATTACAACATATATTATGGGGTGTCCTAGATAGCTTTAGGTAATCATGTTATATCTTATATGATGGGTTGTACTCAATAGAAACTAGTAACTCATTACATCTTATATGATGGGGCGTCCTAGATAGGGATCCATTGTATTGGCTAAATATAAATGTTCTATGAGCTCATAGGGTACACAGTTGGTTATCACATTCCCAAAACACGAGAGTACAAGGTAGTTCATCATAAAACTAAGAAAAGTGGGTAAATTTGAGTTGATCCCAATCCTGATGTAGGTAAAAAGGTGATTGGAAAACCCGTAACATGTTATGAATGTCTTGGTAGGTAGCCTTGAAATGATACTTCCAAATATTATTTGTATACCAAAAATTCCATGTTATATGCCTATGATATGCCTTATTGGATCACATTCTCTAATTCTATTATGATTTAGGTCTAATATACTTCTAATAATTATTTAATTACTTAGGATTATGATCATTGATATGTAGGGTATGCTTTTCAAATGTTGTGTTCATGTTCCCATACCCTTGTGCTCATGTTATGCTTATATATCTCCCTTGGTACCCTTAATGAGCATATGAGGTCACCCTTTGTTATGTTTAATTTCCCCATGTTATGAATAAAGGTTAAAAGTAGTTGTATTAAATGGGAATTTATTTATGGAATATGTTGAATATCTTTCACCATGTTAGATTATTAACTTCTATGTTTCCAATGAAATTATACTATTACATTAATTGAGCATATACTTTTGTAATGTGCTTAATATTCATCTAAAATGATGTAATATCCTTATATATTAATCCTAGGTCTGCATAGTTTATATCAATACTATATTTTAGTTAAATATTGGAAACTAGGATAGGAAAACATTCGTGATACCTCTAGTGATATTTATAAAGATATGCTGAGGGATGTCTTTAAGGATATGGCTAATGATGTGTCAAAGATTAGGAAAATATTCTGAAATTTTGGTAAAGGATTGAGAGAGTGGTTTCCAAGAAATTAATTCTATATCTTGATATAATAAGTGGATTTGGCTCTCTCATAGATGAACATAAGAGTAAAAACCCTGAAAAAATGCACTGAGCTAGACTCAATTGGGAACAGGTGCACGACAACAGACCTTGTTGAAAATTAGGTTTGACACTCACGAGGGACCTCCTTTGGAAATTCACAAAATCCTTAAGAACCATCATGAAGTATTTAAAAATATGGTGGCTATGAATGAACTATATTATGTGTAAGTGATCATAGGTTGAAAATAAAGTGTAATGATTTAGAAATACAATATGTGATTTTTAATGATTATATGGTTTTACCACTATGATTAGTGTTTATCACACTATGCTCTCTAGATTTAGACAATGTAATGAACCGTAAGGAAATAGGTTAATATTAAATATGAAGGGGAATTTTATCATGAGAGACTAAATTATACGATGAATGTAGTAATAGACATTGTGTTTATGCCTAATCAATTTTCATGTAACATGATTATAAACATCTACCGTAACCAACTCCCAGACTAACCAAATATGTGAAGGAAAAAGTTCTGTGATAGTTTGAGTAGTAGAGACAATGTAGGAAAGAATATTTATTTTCCTATGTGATGATAATGTGGTTATAAACACCCATGTGAATATCTCATTATAAAGGGATGTTCTTTCCCCTATGGGAATGAAGGAGATAAAGTAAATTACTACAAATTTAAATTGAAAAAGCCTAGTTAAAGAAATGGATGAAAAAATTGGACTTCCGATGATATAATTGACTATTGAATGCTTTAAATGTGGAAAAAATGGGCATTATGAAAATTTATGTCCTAAAGGGAAAGCTTATGAAAAGAATTAGCAATTAGGTATGAGTAATGGTAATATTTCACATGGTAAAGAGACTATAAGTGACATATGAAAGGAAAGATAAATTAAAGAAGAAGTTAAGGAATACTAGTTAATATATTAAAGATAAGGTGGAATAATCAAAGTGACTATGTATTTGGATTCAAGAATTATCTTATATGAATTTTTAAATGTATAAGTATTGTTCGTTATATGCTATTTACTATGGACTTATAAGAACATTTTGAATGTTTCTAATATATTATAAAAGTGATTTAATGGAAAGGTGGTGTATTTAGGAAGGGAATATAACCCTTAATATGTTATAGATGGTGAGATAATTCTTTCAAGATTAAAATTTTTGTATATGAATAATTAAAATCTATAGTGCTGATTAACTTGGAAATGAGTAATGATTTATTGACAAGATGATTTATTTTATCTATTCTATAGTTTACAACATTTTTGGATTTAATGAATGTATCCAATAATCTATTACCTATGTAAGCAATGAATATGAATGAATGTTTAAATTATGTTTTATGGTAATTTAGGTTATTACCATGTTTCAAGATAATACATGTTGATGGTATTCACAAGTTTGGTTTGTGAAAATCAAGATATACTTTATGGTGTATACGGGATTAATGATATATTGATTTACGTGACATTAATTTTTAATGTTTTTTATTTTAATCTTTTTTAAGGATTATATGGTTAAGAATTTATAGAATGGTTTAAGTTTAATATTTGGATGAGGTTTTAGATATTAATTCAACATATAAATATTTATCTATATTGGATAACCAATGTTAACTTTTTTAACTAGTGATAGAAGTAATGAATTATCATTCTAGTTATGGATCTTCTGATTTGATTAGTGATTCATGTATAAAAAATCAAAATTCATTTTTTAGAGTAATATATTAAGTGGAAATTCATCAAGGTACAATGAATGGGTGATATTATTATTACAAAATTAAATGAAATAAAGAAGGTATATGAAAATTATTCAACATAAGGAAAAGAATCGTGAAGTAAAATATTGTCACGCTATCATCAATTTTGATGATATCCATATCCTTTCTCATGACTCTTTGGTTTAGGGTCTTATTTTTTCATTAAACTTATATTAATCACCCACTTATACTGATCAATGTTGTCTATCACTCTTCATTAGTATTTAAGTATAAGTTTTATCTTCTATATCAATGTTTTCAATTGAAACCTATGTTCCCCTATATGGAAACCTAGTTATAAGTTACAATGGGTAACCATTATGTTTCCGACTTTCCCTTTTTAAGGGAATTTTTGACATTCATTTTTTCAATGTGGTTTTTTATGAAGGAATCTTTAAATGCTAAAATTTTGATTACCAAGAAACATTTTCAGGGAGAAATTAATTTTAATGGGGGTAGAATGTAACTCCCAATGTTTTTGTGAAATATAGTTTTCCAAATTAAATTAATATTTTTATATTTTTAATTTTACAAAACACTAAATATAACTCCTATTACATTAATAATCTATGATTTTCTTATGCTACATGAAACCACAAGTTAATTTTCTTCCTCACGCAACACTATGTTAATAAGGAACTACACCCAAAATTAATTTTAGCTTGGGATACATACAACACTGAGTTTAAATGAAACTTGACATATTATATTATTATCAAATATGATAATTGTAACCTATTTTATGGAATGGAATTTACGAATGAGATTAACTAAATTATAAAAATATAGATTAAAAATATATATAATATTAATTCATTAGTGACCAATTAACTGTAAATAAAAAACCCTTTTAAAATATAGGAAAACATTTTATGGAAATATTTTCTTATCAAACACATTTTACTACCATTGATCCAATTTTGTTGGTTTATTTTAATTTAATGAATATAGGATATATTCAATAAACTATATAAAATCCATCCTTTTTAATAGACAATAGTTATGAATAAATCCCATTTTATGTATAAAAGGATGCATCTTTCTAAAAGGCCTTTTAACCACCTTTTGATGGCGCACCCATTTTATAATTTATTTTTAAAAAATTTATAAAATGAATTTGGTAAAATAAACATTATTTTTTAACCATAATATATAAATTACCTTAGGATGAATATTTGGTATTTTTTTGGGAAGATTCAATTTTGGATAAATAGAAAAAATACCAAATTTAATCAAAAACTGCATTTTATCCTAATTTATTTATAAAGTTTAATTACATATTAAAGGTGTTTAAAAGTTAAATTATATGAATTATAAATTTATTAATCCAATTCAAGTCATTAGAATCAATTTTCATATTGATATTGTGTCTTAAAAGTTTCTAACTTTTAAACATTTTCACTTTAAAAACTCAAAGTCTCATCCGGTCTATGAGATTAATTTAAAATTAATTTCTTCCTTTTAATTGAATTAAATATCTAAAAATGGATTCCATATTTTTAATCACAATAATTAATAATTTAAAATAAATTCAATATAATTTTTTACCAGTGTTATTGGTGAAAACAATTTGAATTAATTACATCAATTAAGGTTAAAATGAGTTTACTTGGTGGTTAAATTTAGAAAATAAGGTGTAAAATGAAAAAAACAAGTACAGTACTAATTTTATTTACATATTTCGATGATATGACCTATTTTGTATAATGTTTTTCATTATTAGAGGCAAATTATGTAAGGGAGGCCTCCTAGTAGTGTTTAACTTTCGGTATTTATAGGAATGTAACTTCTCTTCCACTATAAATGGGCACTCACCCCTCACATATCCACAACTATAAAGACATTTAGCTCATAAAAAACCTTACCGAATAAAGTAACAACATACCTAACCTAATCCTTTAATAATTAATTCGGGCCTAAATCTAACCACAAAATTCCTTTGGTGAAAACCAAAAGGAGGTACCTAAAGAAGAGGTAGCATTTATCAATGAACATCTTTGTTTTGTTTCTTCCATAAAGACCTTAATTTTTTTAAAATATTTATTATATAAAAACCTAAATAATTTATATATTCTCATTTTATTTTTTTAATGGTATTACGAAAAAATTCACACACTTTCATCAAATGGGATATACAATCATCATTCGTGTGTACAACCAACTACTGCAACATGAACATATGTAATTTATTCTTCCATTAAAAACTATAAAGGTTTTTAATAGTGATTTATATACTATTAATATATTTTTTTATAATATTAATTATGTTTTTATGACTCTATAATTTTTATATCGCAAATACCTTCATGTTTTTTATTTTTTGGAATATGATAATGGCATTCTTGTGTACGCAAGATTACAACCTCACAAATTGATGTGATTAATGAACACATTAGAAATAATGTATTAAAGATGGTTTTAATGAAAATATGTGATTTAAATAGAATAAATATTATTCTAGGATAGTAATAAATCATTTTAGTTTCTTTATTTTAATCTGACAGGAAAATGAAAGATATAATTCAGGCATACAAACGGCCTATCGTCTTCATGAAAAGTGAATTTCATTTCCTATTTATAACATTTTTAGATTATTATAAATACATATATACTAAATATATATAAAATATATTCCATATATATTATTACGGAGAAGATAAAATCATGAAAAGTGTTAAATAACCAAAATATAACAATTTAAAATATGTATAAAAAATACCAAGTGGTTATTACCTAAAACACGACACTAAAAGGGATTGTTAATAAACAATTAATATAAAGTCATAATAAAACAATATATGGAAGAATATATTTTAATATGATTCTGAATTATATTTATAATAAATTTAAATTTATTATGTAGGAGGTTTGAACGTGCATGACATAAGTCAATATATAAGGTACTGGTTTCTTCATCTTGATTTTACTTCCATGAGATATATTCCATATTCACCAATTGTTTTTGTTGTGTGGTTTATATAATAAAAATTAATTTATTTAATGATTATTATAATTAAATTTATGGTGGTCCACATATCCATTTTATTTCCTATCTTTCATGTTGTTTACTGTTCAAATGTAAAAAAATCAGAAAGGGAAATTCTATCTCACTTTTTACTTTTGTGAGACATGTGAAAAGTTCACCACATAATTAATTTATATTTTCAATAGAATTACCACGAATTTTATTATGATTAATAATATTAAAAATATTTTGATTTTACGTATACATTTTATTATCTCTCTTTAATGAGGTTTACAATTCAATAGTTAACAAGTCGATAATGGATTTCCGTATCACTTTTTTACTTTTGTGAGGCACATGTCATATTCACCACATATTTTTTATTGTGATTTATATACCTCTATAGGACATGATATATCATTAATATACTTAATTTAATGATAATTTATTTTTCTATTGATGTTATTATTTCATGGGTCTAATGATTCAAATGTCACTCAAGTAAAAGGGGATTTTTGTCTCAATTTTCTTTCTGTGAGATATACATTACATTATATAGATATATTCATTCATTATGTGTATATATATACCCTTTCACATGTTATATCATGAATTAAATAATAATAAATATATTTTAAATTCAATTTTTTGTAATTATTGATTGGGTCTTACGATTCAAGGTTACTTAAGTGGTAATGATTTTATGTTACAATCTATTTATTATTGGGATTGTTGATGACTATGATTTAGATGATCAAATATTTTAATCCAAATATAAATAATTTTAATTATTATTTTTATCCTATGTATATTTCATGAGAATATAATTTTACCCTTTGTTTTCCTATTCTTATGTATTCAAAAGTTCAAAAATAACGATTTTAAGAAAAACAATCTTCTCAGTTGAAAGCCTTTTTCCTTATAAAAGAATGTTTTTAGAAATGTTGAAAAAAATGTTATTAAATGAAATTTTAAAATAATTTTTAAAGAAAAGGATTTATAAAATTATTTATTTTTAAAGGGTGTTTTAAAATATTTTAAATCTATTTTTACAACTTTTCAAATCTCATTTCAAAGAAAATGTATTTTAAAATGTTTTATGTTTTAAAAAAAAATTTCAAAGAGGAACAAATATTTTACTTAATAAAATTTCTAAATATTTTTTTAAAGATTCCTTTATTGGTTTTAAATTTATTTTTTAAAGAAATATATTTTCATAATGATTATGTTTTAAAATGAGATATTCAAATAAAGGTTATTTTCGTTAGGAAGTGTTCCAAGTGGACTTTCAAAATCCTTATCCATCTAAGATAACATACTTTCATATATTTTATGTTTTGATTGGGATATGGTTCAAGGGAACAATTATTACACTTTATATTAATGTGTTATGTTTATGATGACATGTTTTTTATGAAACCTATTTCTATTCTATAGGTTATACCATGATAAAGTACATATGAAAACTGACTTTTTTTCACGAGTTATTATGATTAAATGGTTATGAAAACAATCTCCATTATAAAAGTTATAATATGATGAAATGATAATGAAACCCATTTAATTTCATGATTTATGATATGATTAATTGTTTTGATATTCATGCACACATTAATAAGGTATTAATTTTAATATGGGGTAACCCAGATAGTGCCAAGTACTCCCATTATATCTTATACGATCGAGTGACCTAGATCGTTTTGGGTAAGCCTATTATATCTTATATTATGAGGTGGCCCATATTGTGTAGGTTAAGCTCATTAAAACTTATACAATGGGGTGGCCTAGATTTCACTCCAATGCATTGGGTAAAAATAAAATTTCTATGATATTAGAAGGTAAACACTTATTCATCTAAAGCCCAAAACAAGAGGGTACATGCGAGGTCATCCAAAGCCCAAAACAAGTTGTTACAAGGGAGTTTATCCCAATCTAGATGTAGTTATATGGATGATAATCTTAATACTAACATTTCATGAATGTCTTGGTAGGTATACTTGACATAATATTTTATAAGATTACGTGAATCCCATAAAATCTATTTATTATGCCTACGGTAGGCTATTATGACTCAAGTTCTCTAATTATATTATGATTCATGTCTTATTAACTATCACAATTTATTTCATCACTTAGGATTATGATCATTGATATTCAGGGTATGCTTTTAAAATTTTATTATTATGTTCCCATACACTTATTCCCATGTTATACTTTTGTATCTCCCTTTCTTACACTTATTGAGAATCTGAACTCACCCTTTATTATGTTTCCTTTCCCAATGTTTTGAATAATAGTTTTGAGAAGTTTTACTTAATGGGAAGATATTTAAGGGAGATGTTGAAGATCTTTCGCCAAGATAAAATATTGTGTTCTATGTTTCCAAAGACACTAAACTATTATAGTCCTCGAGCATGTAATTTTTTAATGTACTAAATATTCATATAAAATGATGTAATATCCTAGTTTATTATGCCTGGATCTATATAGATTAACCTAGCGGGAAAATGGGAGGGGTTATAATTAGGTATCAGATTGAACATTTTGATTTAATGTAGGAAGAAAACAAATTGGGGGGGGGGGGTGGAATATAGGAGTGATTCGTATACAATGGAATCCCTAGATTTTGAATACATAATATATTTTTTATATATTAACAATTGAAAAATCATTCATTCATTTATTATTAATTATTTAGTAAAAAAATGAAAATAATTTAATGATAAATACATTTTTTTAAAAGATTTTTTTCTTTTTATTTTAATTAATTAAATAATAACTATTAAAGAATTATATTAATAAAATTTAATTCTTATATATACATAAAAATATTTTAAGATCAAAAAAGTTCTTATTAAGGAGTAATGAATAATATTAAATTCATTTTTATTATTAAAAAACATGTTTCTAAGAAATGTTTTTTATTCAATGTACATTTTTTATAATAAAAATTAAATATATCATTGTATAAGGGTGACTATATTAAAATTTAAAGTTTATAATTATAAAAAAATAAAATTTTAGGCATTTAATGGTTATTAATTTATATGAAATACGAATAAGAAAAAAATTGTTTAAAAATAATTTTTTTAACAAATTTTTTTTTTCTAATTATTTTATGTTTTAATTCAAAAGATAAATTTATCATACTTAGGAAATTAATTATAATAAATTTAGTATAAATTTTTAATTAAAACATATAAATTAGTTAATTATGTCTATTTTATTTTTACTTATAAAAAAGTTATCGATGTAATAATTTTGTTGCCATAGTAAAAGTGAACCAGAGAAAAGGGCATTTTAACTAAGTGGAAAGGGTATAAAATATCACCAAAAAACATCCATAGATTCATGGGTGATTTAATTCATGACCTATCCTTGTCCACTATGTATTATTGATCCACATTCCTTGAAAATTACATTCCTTTCACATTAAAGAAAGAGTATTTATAAAATTGGCACCCCTCCTAGCCTATAAAGGATCCCTCTACTTACACATGACGACCACATAAAAAATTACAATTCCTCTCTATAATGTACAATATTTTATACCATATAAATACACTACCATTTGGTTATTTTTTACAATATTATAATTCTATAATTCTAACAAAACCAAGAATGCTCTAAGAGAAGATACAATTTATTCTTTGTAAGTATTGACTTATTATCCTTATTTTTCCACTATCATCTTCTTATTCCTATTAAAAATTATGATTAATCACTTTATTTTTTTTAAATATTATCATTATAATTTTTTATTTATGATATTTAATAATCTTCATAATCATTATTATGAATTGATTATAGCATTTAATTGTTTGGTTTGGTTTAACCGGTTACATGGGAGATGCTATAAGTTATTATCATGGATGGTTATAGAAAAATAATTACAAGTAAGATTTTATATTAATATATAATTAATTTTAGATTTATTTTTATATAGTGGTGATATTAATATTTAACTCATTATTAATATGTTGCCTCATGTTTGCTAAAAATCACCAAAAATAAGCATATTATGGATTTCATCTTGGAGAACTGTACACAAAATAACCATGGTGTAAACCTAGAAAAAAGAATTATTTAATCTTTATTATAGTACCATTAAAGTCTTAGATATAATTATCCCGTGATCATGGAATGATGACTAACACCATTATACACAAACTAACAAAGAATTAGTGAAACTATTAACAACTAATGATAGATGTTGACAAAAATAATTAATAAGTATATAATAAATAACTATGAATGATTTAATTTTTTTTGATTATTATGAATAGGGTTTTAAAATATATGAAGAATGAGTATTAGTTTATTATCTCATAATATAGAATGCAGCTTTCTAAGAAGCAATCCAATGTAACTGGTTCTCATATCAATTTTCATTTTATTTATATATGTTACATATCAACCACCTGTCAACTTTTGGTTCGGTGTATAAAATTACACATGGTTTTGTTTCATTATAAATTTCGTAAAGTTTAATGAATTTAAAATTATATGATACATTTTACCTTTAAATGTTTTTTATTCAAATGTTACCAATTTCATAAGGGTTTAATGCCAATCGGATTTTAAAATCAGGGTTATATATATAAACTCTTATTTTAAGAATTTTATTTTGATATTTATATCAAAAACCCAATATATTTTTATTATAATTTTTTAATTCTTGTGTTTTACGAGAATGCATACCATTTTCCTTTTTTTCCAGATTCAACTGAAAGGATGCTTGTAAGGTGAGACAAAATTATCTTTTATTTTTTATTGGGAATATTTTTCCTCCATGTAAATAATTTTATATTATTATAGATATAATTAAAAATACTTAAATGATTAATTTAGATCAATTTATATTTTAATTCAATTAATTTTTTTAAAAAAAAGTTAAAAATAATTTTTTTAATGCTTTCCGCATAATTAATTTTTAATTAAAGTATTTCTTATTTTTTAGAGTATAAAAGGACTGTCATTTTTAATCATTTTTTGTACAAACACATTTTGATTTTATAATCATTGGTTTTATTTAAAAAACATTATATTAATTTTTTCATGCTATGATAAATTAATTTATATTCCCATTATTTAAGAAGTTAATTTTAAATAAAATAAAATTATCTTGAAAAAATAATATTTATCCTCATTATTTAATGAATATTTTTAATTATCTAATAAAAAATATTTAATTTATTTCAAAACCTTATAATATTATTTATCTTTAACTATGAATATTCTTCTATAATACCATCCACCAACTTTAAATAGATACATTTTGGTAATTTCTTATGAATGTTTTAAGGAAGCTTGTTTTTTCCCACAAGTTAATTAAGCTATGATGAAATTATGAATGTTATTGAATTATTTATGGTACATTTATATAGGTAATGTTATTATGAAATATATTTTTATTTTATTTACCTTAAATGTAATGGGTAATGTTTTATATCTACTTTCAATAATTGTTTGATAACATTTTTTTATCACTAAAAAATATGTAGACATCATTGTTTTTCATGATATAATTCATATATTTTTATAGGTTTTTTCTAATCATAATCAGTGGAGATAAAAAAATCCACAACATAATGTGAAAAAAACATTTGGTAATCAAAAAATAATTCATATTAAACATTGGGACTATATACAAGTAAATTTGCGGTCAGGATTGGGTCTTTATAAAACTAAATTCATGAGAATGATTGGGTTTCCTCACAATAATACGATTTCTTATACATATAATTCCACTAAATATCTATGTTATGGATCATGAATATGTTATTATCATTATAATAGACTTATAAATCAATATTTATAAGTCTCATCTTTTAAGTTGTTCTGAAATATTTTTTCCATAACTAATTATTTTATAGTAACATTTTTATTGGGTATGGTTATCTTCTGTTGTCTTCCTACAAATTTATTATGTTCTGATACCCACATTCTCATATTATGATACCCTTTTATCATAGAGTTTTATCTATTATATCTATTATATATACCTTTATTGACCATTTGAGCTCACCCATTTATTATGTTCCCCATCCTTATAAAATAAAGATGATTATCAAGTATGAAATATCTAGAAGGATAGGATGTGTGGATATTTTTTTAGAAATGTTATTGAAAATTTATGAAATAATAAGATCATGTAGTTAATATTTAGATACAAAAAACCATGGGTTTTGGGATAGTGTAAATATTTTATATGAAATGTTTAAATTTTAAAAATGATATAAAATATGTATGTATTATGCTAGTATCATCACAGTTTATATGAAATCATATATATCATATTGTTATTTTTAGTAATGGATCCAAGATTTTGGGTCCATGAAATATCATGGATGATTGGAAAAAACCTATATCCCCAAAACATATAGGAATGGGTAATTTTATCTGAATAGGGTGGCGGTGCATATGGAATGAAAATACACTAGTGGTATATAGTCAAACACAATCTCGACCGAAGGGTTCAAACCAAACCAATATAATAATCACCCACTATATCCACCCAATCATCACTACCACTTTCTATTAAAAGATTTTATAATGATAACATAACCAACCATATATATCCACACAAAACAGTCATAAAAAATTCATAATTTCCTATTCTAACACATCATTCATTAAATTCAAGATTTATTATCTAATATCATCATTACAATATTTTTTATATTAACTATTCCTATTTAATCTAAAACCATTGATTAATTAATAATTTTCAACATTTACTATGATAATTAGTACTTTATTTAACACTTCATTTTCAGACATAACAACCCACTCACCACTTATCTCTTATCCATTATTTAAATTATTAATTTCACCCATAATAACACATTTATCTAACATAATCTATGTTTAATTATATTATTATGCAATTTAATCATGAAACTAAAAGGAAACCACACAACATCCACATAAAAACCAACAAATACACTCTTATAAACCAAACACCACCATAAAAAATCCAAAATAACAACCACAACATCAATCCATCTCCTCCAACATCAAACGACCATATCTCTATCACAAATACAACTACCAAACCTAAAAACAAAAACCTGACCTAACTATTAAACCATACCATAATAACCACCATAATAATATATCATCTAAAATAAAAAATAATATTAATCATAGCAAAAAATTTCACTAAAGAGATTCATTTTAATCATCCATTCAAAGTAATGTTGAATTCCATGTATAAATATAATAACCACAATTATATATTCACACACAACTAATTCATTGTAAAATTTAAGTGATTAACCCCTTGTAAAAGTTGATTCAGACATATAAAAAATAAAGAAACATATATCATACATATGAACATAATCTCTTAGTGAAAACATTAATAAGAATTTCAACATATTATATATTCAAATGCAAACTAAATAAAGAACCTACGAATCACCCTCTTCCCTTTAATTTATTTTATTCCACCACATTATCTAGATTAGGTTAATACATACCATCAAAAAAATGAAAGTAAAATAACATTTAATCCAAAATTTACACATTAATAAACAAGGATAGGTATTGAATCCATAACCTCTTTGAAACTTCAAAGAACATCACACATGGAGATAAGAAACCAAGTATCAAACAACACCAAAATCAGTGGGAATAAACTCTGAAACAAACCATAATGAATCCTCATAAACCTTATCAAAATAATTACCAAAATAAAATTAACCCTTATCTAAATAATTTATTAATAAATAGATCAATATGAAATAGACAAAATAGTAGCAGAGTAGAACCACTGATCAAGGAAAAAATCATTTGGTGATTTTGGAGGTTAAGATCCACCAAGAGATGACTAAGGCATTCCAAGGGATGACATAGAGTTGGATATTGTTTGTGTGAATGGAATAAAAGTCAACCAAATGGAAATCCCTACAACTATTTATAGAGAAAACCAAAAAAACCTCCACCATATCATGGTGAACATAAAAAAATCATTTTGTTCTCAATCAAATCCAAATATGAGACTCTAGGTATTAAAATTTCTTTTATGATAGGTATTCATCTACATTTTAATTAATATTATTGTTTTTTCATTGTTTTTATTGAATCTAGACCAAATCTCAAGAAAACTTTATATGAATACTTGCACCGATTTAAATAAAAATTAAAGTATCCCTTTGAAAAATCCAAAAGCATATAAATAACATGAATTCTTAATATGTATCATATCAAATTCAATGGATTTCATTTTGGATAATTTAGTACAAAATGATAGATTTTTTATCCAAATATTATAAAAACCACATATATCTAAACAATCAAAAAAATATTTTTAAAATTTATTAATGTGCATGTAGGATAAAAAAACCTTCATAAAGTGGTTTTATAACAACAATAGATACAATATGACGTTCTATGCTCATGATTATTGATTTTGTCTATATAAATCCATTTTATGCTTAAAAATATAATACTAATTATTATTATGATCAAAATTATAAAACTATTTTACAAAAAAAAATCTTAAAAATGAAACGAAATGAATAATTTAATATTTGTATCCATATATTATAATTATAATATTATCTGAGCTTCATCTAAAATAGGGTTTTTAATATCTTTTAATCTAGAAATTGGTGTTAAATAATAATCCCAATTAATTTATTCTTAAGTATAACCTTGAGAAACAACTAATTCCTTATTTCTAAAACATTTTCCAGGATCAACTAGGTTGATATTTAAAATCAATTTTTTAAAAATTACATTATGATCATAAAGTGGACTTATTAGTTCCCACAAATTTCAAATTATTAATTTATTCAATTATTAATGTATATAAACCTCACAACTAGGATCTTCCAGTATTTTTGAAATAACTTTGGGTACTTTCTGGGAAATAAATGTTGAATTCTCAAATAAATTTTTTATTTAATTTTTTGGATATAATATAATAATTTACTTCTATAAAAAATTTCTCAACTATATGATCTTTTAGAGTACTTCATACATGAGGTTGAATTGTTTTTATATCCCCATAAATTAGAGTATCACAACACCCAATAATCATTACAATACATTTGGAATCATATAATTTCATTTTTCCCAAGTTATCATTAATATATTATAAAATTATATACATCTAAAATATATTCTTTTCATCAAATTTTATTTTCATAAAATCTTAAAATAAATTAATTTTTTTATATATTGCGTAAAATTTTATATTTGTTGAGAATCATAAAAACACACCTTAATCTAATTTTTTTTCAAATATTTTTATGATATATTAGTGTTGAGGAAAAAATTCAACCAAACACTCAAATGTAATCAACCTTATTAATTCTCACTTTTCAAAATTCATAAAGATATTTCATGATAATCGACCAAGGAAATATTCTATTAATCACATAGTTAGTAGTATTAAATATCTATGCTCAGAATTACTTTGGAACAATTTATTCAATGAGAACTGATATTATAATATATTGAATAGTATATTTTATTTTTAAAGAACATTATCCTATTATTGAATCCCTAGAGGAAAGATATTTTTTGTATATCCCTTACCACTAGAAACATTCTCAAATTAATGTTTCTAAAACTCATGAACATGGTCACTACTTATTGAAATAGTCATAAAGTCCTCATTTTGAACATAATTACATTATGTTTATAATTTAAGGATGTAAAATCTTTAATAAGATATGAAACAAATCTCTATGAACCTGGTGTAATCCTATAATATCACAAAATTATACCTTTTATACCTAGAATTGATACATGGGTGAGAATAAATAAATCTCATTTTAGTTTTTATAAGGTCCTATAAGTAATCAATTCATTTTATAGATTTAATGATTCCTTGTTTTATTTTAATTTTATTCTTAGATCACATAAGAGGATCTTTAACACTTTCAGATTATAAAGTTATATCATATTATTATAGTAATCCATCTTTGAAAAAAATATGAATTTATGGTTTCCCAAAAATTTATCCCAAATATAATATTATGACTAAAAATAATTAAGGGGCCAAATATTTTTCAAGGATATCTCATTGATATATATATTATAAACATTATCCTTTTTATGATAAATAAACAAAGTTTCAATGTGTTTATACATAAAACATTTATCATTTTAATGTTTTAATAATAAACTATCATTAGATAACTAAAAAATTGTAGTAAAATTATGTTTAAATCCATTAACATATAAAAAATTTATGATAATAGTTGAATTATTGAATCCATCTCCCCAAATACTTTGATCTTACCTCTATAAGTTTATTAAAAATTAACACAACCTTCCTTACATTCTATGAATATTTTGAGTTTACATAGTCCATTTTTTATGTATCCTAGACATCCACTATCCATACATTAGAATTAATTCTAAGGTATCTAAGTTTATTATCCTAAAAAATTAATTAATTTTTGATATTTTAGGTACCCATTCATGTTTGGGTCTGAAACAATTATTAACTAGGAGTTTAGGTTTCCAAACTAACTTAACTATAGTATTATAAGGGCTATTGTAACTCAAATATCTAATGGACTATAGAATGATACTAAGAGGGGGTGAATCAATGTACCTAATTTATATCAAGTTTTATTTTTTTCCTTGATTATCCTCTATTATTACTCGAACCTTTATATCATTTAAGAAGTCTAAATATTTTTATGTTCTTTAAATTATCACCAAAGAATGTTATATATAACAAAAGTAAGAAAAACCAAACACATGGATTTACATGGTTCAAACTTCAAATATTATTACATTCTAGGTTCGAGACATGTTATGAGGCCAATATTAAAAACTAATAATTAGATAGTGGTTATAATAGAATGCGGTAAATGTTCATCCTTGAATTCAAAAACAATTTATTTATCATATTACAAAAGTGAAATACAAGATAAGGGATGTGTTCTTCCTTGAGTCCTATGATAGCAACTACCTCTCTATAGTTATTCTTCATCACACTAGAAATGATTGATTTTTTATACTAGAGACACCTATATTTAAATATAATCCTTGAAATATTAAAGAATGTTTCCCCATTATACTTATATTGTTACTTCATCATCCTAAATAAGATGTCTATTTACATGCAATAGATATTTGAATACCTAAATAATGTATATAAGAAAAAATGCACCTCAATCATGCTATATATTATAAGAGTCACTATATATATTGATCATATTAGATTCATCATTATAAAAGGGTATTAATCAAAGGAATACCACAATTAAAGTAGGATCATTCATTTTATATTCTCAATATTATCTTCCCTTTTCCTTCTTCGATATTTACATTATATTTTATGTTGAACATGGATCTAAGGCTCTTATCTTATCTTCTATTCCTTATTTAATGATGGGAGTATCTTATTGGATGAACATTGGTTAAATTTCATTATCTTTACATACTCACAATGTTTCATTTATATCAAATGAGAATAAAATTATCTCTTTATCCCACCTATGACTATTTTTCAACTTGTAGAATTTTTAAAAAACTTTGATTAATAAAACCAATATTTAAAACACCATAACTCATGATTTATTACATAAAAAACACATAAAAAATTAATATAAGATTATGAGGCCTCATGTATTGAGTAAATTAGGTACATAGAAAAAAAATGTAATAGGTATATAATAAAATTATTTAGAACTCCTTAATATTATCATAAATTTTCATCTCTTTTCTAAAATTGCACAAGATAATATAGGGATGTAAATAAAAAAGTGGTGAACTGTAAGGCCCAGTAAGGGAATAATGAACGAATATCATAAGGTACAATAGTACATGTTAGTCAAGAGGTATAAAATGGTGACATAGAATGCTGAGAATCATAATCATATACATCAAATCATGTTATAAGATGATAACATTAAGGAAACAAAAGAAACATCGAAAAAACATTATTCAAGACATCATAAGGATAATTCATGGATAAAAATTGAGATATAATAACATAACATACATAGGATAAACTAAAATTAAACATACATGGTATGTCATGAGAAAAAAAACATTACCTAATTCATTGGAGGTCTATTTAATTATGGTACCACCGGTAACATTCATATCATGTACATACATTTGTGTTCCACATAGATAATGAAACATATGAACTCCTTTAATAAATTTTAATTCCATGATTAAAGAGTGTGGGTTACATAAATGTATGTAACATATAAATTAAGTATAGGTACCTCAAGGTGAATTCCCTTGAATGGTAATGGGTACTGGTATTCACTACACCAATGTTTCACTTGGAAAATCGTAGGATTATTTGGATAACATAACAGGTGTACATAATGATTTATTGAATGTTTTAATGAGAGTTAAATGGGATAGAATGTTAATTGGAAATAATAATTATATTAAGAGGGATTTTTAAAAACATACTCCAAAATGAAAATTTTGAAATCAAAAGTCATAATACAAAGAATGTTATTAAATAATGAGTATGAGGAGAAGATCACTTACATCAGTATAGTAATCACTTGTGTAACATTTTTAGTAATAAGGGATAAATTATATCCTATAAAAATAAAATAAATTTGATAATTAATTGATATTTATAAATTCATGACAACATATTAAATTTAGATTCAATAGAATAAATAAAAAGATGTTTCTTTAATAGAAAAGAAGTGAGAGAGATACCTTACTTCAGTATAGTAATGACACAACTAAATGTTAAAAGGAGAGAGGATAAATGATATACAATTCTTAGAATTTCATTTTTAAATTAAAGGAATATTTATAATTTTATGATAATATAATCAATCTATATTAAAAAATATAAATATAAATAATGTTCTTCAGTGGAAAATAAGAGATATATGTCCCTTATTTTAGCATAGTAACGACCTATGTAATGGTTATATAGAGTGGGGAGAGTTGAAATATTATTATTATAAAATAAATTAAACAATAATGGGATATTTATAAAGTTATAAAAACATGATATATTTATATTCAAAAGGATAAATAAAAAAATATTTTTGAATGGAAAAGTAGAGAGAGATATGCGTAATCTTGATATGGTACTACTAAAAGTTTTGGAGAATATACTTATGATATATTAAATACATTGGTTGAGATCTAAGTACATAAAAGAAGATTAAATTCATAATAAATGGGTTTTTAGTGAATTGGAATGGAAGTTTTGGTGGAATTGTATAACAAAAGAGAGGGGAATTATTTATTATTTTCTAAACCTAGGTTTTGGAATCTATATGATAATATAATCAAAATAAAAAACATTCCCAGGTATTTTTACAATTTATTAGGAAAAATATGATGGATTTTCAATATTTTATTTTCCTAGAAACCGAACACATTAAAATAATACAATTGTTAAAATGGAATTGAGTCATGTTTATAAAGTATGGATTTTAAAACCTTAAAATATAATATATGTTTTGGATGATTTGTTAAGGGTTTATAAAATTGATAAAATAACTTCAAAAACACATTTTTTAAAGGGTAAATATTTTTTTATTTATGGATTCCCTTAAAAAAATTTACAACACTTTTGGACTATTATGATTTCACAATACCTATAATATATTAATACCATATTTTATTTTTACAAAAATTTTGGATTATCTTAATAAATTATGAAAAACTAACCATTGAATAATATTGTTGTGATAATTTAAAAAATAGTATTTTTTTATCAAAATAATTCTATAAATAAGATAATTTTCACATTTAAAACATAATTCTAATTTATTTAAAAATACTAGTTTTTACAACAATTAAAGTTTTTTGACCCATACAATGATTATATTGGACTTCACTAAATTATATTTGCAATTTAATATAAATATTATTTACCAAAATTATAATATGAATAATATTTAATTAAATGTACATGAATATATAAAAATAATGTTTTAATTAAAACCCTTTATTTTAAAAAATTACATTTCTCGATTCTTTTTGTGAAAATCAAATTTTCATCAACTCATATAAAAATTTAATAATGAAAAGGTATAAATATAATAATATTTTATTGAAAGGGGAAACTATAAAAATTCATATTACTATATTCTAAATAAATAAAACCTTATTATAATAACTTACATCCTATGGGTATGGTGTGTGATGGTGGGGCTTTCTTGGGATAGTTTAGTGAACGTGGTTTGGGAAGTGATCTCTATAATATTGAACATGTCTTGTAAATAGTTTTGTTAATTATTGAGTCATTGAATCATGTATTAGGATTGGTTAAGGGATAAGTGCAGTGATTTCATCTCCCTTAGATACTCTAAAAAACATGATTTATAGGGTAGGTTCCTACTTTTGTAGGCCATCACCTCTTCTATTTGTGTTAATTAAACTTTATCATAACCCTTAACATACAAATTTTAATGGTCACTATATAGTGAATTAGTTATTAATAGTTATTATTATTAATATAATTTTAAATCCAATAGGCTATATCACTCCAAAATAACCAAATTAGTGCACGTGATTTCTATAATTATAAGTAATTTACTCAACCAAAATGGAATTTCAACTATAAAATTTTTGGTCGTTATATACATATTTGAAATTTTTTTCTGTATTCTAATTATATTTATATCCACTAACTTGTGAGTAATATATATTATTTGAAAAATTAAATTCATTAAACTAGATAGTGATATTTACTCATCTTAAAACTCATTCAAAATGGGTTCTAGTAATCAATTTATGTATTCTTAAAGACTCAGGGTTTCCATATTAATTAGAAATAAAAACACTGCGGCATTTATTCCATAATATATATAACTTTTATATATTTCATATTGGTATGAAAAAGTATATAGACTATATTTAGTGTAGTATTATAATTTTCAACTTGAATCATTATATTGTAATGAAACCTTAGATTGAGTCACATTATTTTTTATGCTTGTTTCCATAATGATCGACACTTCAGTATCATCTAACTACACTTTTAGAATCTTTTATCTTCTATATAATAACTTAAAACTTCTATAAGTTTCATATTCTTAGGGAATATTCATTTATGATTGAAATTTAGATAATATAACGACATTATCCCTTCTAAATTGTTTTCATGCAGTACAACCTTAATAGTGATCTTTCACTTTCAGAAACACATGAACACATCATCTTTCACACACCTATAACTTTTTTATCTTCCAGTGAGTATCCATGAATTTTTAGAATGCAGACACTAGCATGGAGTGATTTTTGTTCTGTGATATAGATGAAAATTTATACAACATCACCTCATTGAACAAGAAATGGATATTATGTCATTTATAATAAATGTTAATTTTTATCCTAAATCAAAAATATATTTTAGGATTCACATTGATTTATAATAGTAATAGCAATCTAGCCTAATAGACATGTCCCTTAGGGTCTCCCTTCGGAATGAGGCATCATTCCACCCCTTCCACTATGCACAATCATCTCTTAGAACCTCCCCATGCTCTCTATACCTGTGAAAACCTACAAATTAATTTTACTACTATATATATTCTCATATATGGTGCCAACCATTGAGATTGGGAGGATGTCAATGTGATCTTTTTCTACCAAGTTTGTGTGAAAACATTGAGTGCTTCAAAATTTATTACTTGAGTTACGTACGCTTTTTAAGAGTAGATTTATATTATGAACCTCACATTAGAAAAAATTACTATGTAAAAATATAATAAATAAGGACTATTAAAAAAGGTTGTATAATATAAAAAATTGACCCTTGCAAAATTTATTTTTCCAAATTTCTCCAATAAATTATTCGATTTCTAATAACTAGTATTTTTTAGTTAATAGATTCCATAAAATTTCCAAAAATTCTGAAAAATAACTCATATATTTATTAATTTCTTCATATAGACATAGGAGTAGGAATTATAAAAACTCTACAATGTTCCTTTACAAATTTTATTTTTCAATAGAATATTCTTCATGGAATTCAAATCTTTGAAGTTACTCAAAAAATACATTAAATAATTATATTTTTATGTAAATAAATATCAGGACTCCAATAAAAGTACATTTCATAACATCTATACCCATATAATATGTAAAAGTTATTACATATAATGCTTATTTACTTGGGAACATCATTAAATTTCTCAATATTCTTAGGAACACCAAATTTCTTTGGATATCATTTATATTCCATATTGATTTCAATTCATTGATACCCCATGTTTATTAAAAAACAACGCAAACACAATGTGATCATAACAATATCCCTCTTTGTATTCATTTTCAATACTGACTAAAAATGATATTTTAATATCTTTTAAAAAATTTCTATTTTATTTAAACATTATATGTCTAATATCCACCATTCTTAATAACCCTTTCATTTTCATCTCCAACTATTTTTGATAATAAATACAAAGGGTATGAAGGAGTTTGACCTCAGTTATCTTTAAAAAAAATATCCTCCCACTTCTTATTTTTTCTCTCAACTTGAATTAAATTGATAGAAATATTATAATTATATATTTTCCTTGATTTGAATGTTAGGATAATAAACTACAATCAGTATGGTCTAAATAATTATATAAAACAAGATTTAATTTTTAAGGTATTCAAAGATGTTAATAATTTTTCATGCATGTGAAACAATTATCAACTTTTCTCACTATATGTGATGTATAATAAGATTTATCCTTATAAATTCCAATCTAATATAATGTACTCAACTCAAGACAAAGATATAAAATACATTCAAACCTAACTAGTGAGTCTTCATTCATGTCATCATACTTGGATATTCTTTCAATTTAAACATTAATTTCATTTATCAAGAATCAATTTCTCCCCCTTGATGTTAGGATTTTATTATTATAACCTTGTATTATAGAATATGAGACCATGCAATTAAAATAAAACGTTTTTAATTATATTCCAGTAACCTATATATATATATATATATGATTTTTATAGATTATAGTAGTTTCTCAATTTCTTTTCCTCTTCTCTCACCATCAAGGAGAAACTTCATATTTATTAAATAAGGTGAATCTCTTAATTCGATAGGAGTCAAGATATATCATAGTGATATTTCACTAAAATGGAACCACTCATATTTTATCAAGTTTAGAAAATTTGTCCCACCTTTTTACTCTCTATATTATTGCCTAATTTATTAAATCATACACACCTATAAACTTCCCCTTCCATTACCTTCTTTGAAATAACAAAAATAAAGCATAAAAAAATTAGGTAATAATTTATAAATTTTAGTTCCTTATTCTGAATAGAAATTTTAAGAATTTATTCACAAATTAGATTATTTCTTTCTTAAAAATTTGAAATACTTTTTCATGTTGTCAAATTTATTTTCTAAATATATATTTTTTAATTTTGGGTATTATGGAGTTATTTAAAATTTCATCTTCTTTATGTGGGATGCCACAATTTTTATAAATCATAAAGGCATATATATTACCTAATATAGTCTTAACCTTCTTTAGGGGTTTCTATTATATTGGAAACATGGTTATGAAATATTTGGAACCAGGAGAGGATATCTTTTACCTCCCATAAATCTATTCTAAATCTCATGGGATTCCATTTTTTGACAACCTACTATAAAAAGCATGTTCTTCATGTATAATTGTTTTTCACCCTTTAGCACTAGAATTAGCATGTAATTCATACATCTTCATAGAAATTTTCAAATCATTTAGAAAATTTTTCATCCACTTTATGTACATATGAGTCCTTTTTATAACATCTTCATGGCTTCTTGTATGTGATTTTCACTAAAGTATACTATTTTTATTATATTTTCCTTACAATTTTATTTTTTCTTTATTCAATTAAAATATACAACCATGTATCATTTACATGTTCCAATTCTATTTCCTTTATTTACATAATAGCATCAAATGAAATTATTTTTTGTGGAACCCTTATGGGTATTATTGAACTTACTTAGAATCAAATATTAATCTTTCTTATTGTCTAAGGATGACCCACTATTCTTTTAAATCGTCTTAGCATTATTCTAGTGTGAAACATCATTTTTCTATCTTACCATGGTTGAGATAAGTTCATTTATATTTTGTTATCTTCTTTTTCAATTTTTTCTCATACATTATTATTTTATCATGTAATATTCATTTAAAAACTACCAATACAAAAAACATAAATATTTACAGTTGTTTTAAAACTTTTAAAAGTAGATGGATTTCTATCCTTCCCTACCAGGACACCAAAAAAGTATGGTGTGGAACCTCTGGTTTTCCATCCTTATAGTGATACTTATTCCCATTATGGCGTGATAAGTTATCTATAGTAATAATCCACAAAGGGTTAGCCTTGACTCTAATTTCGCATTCAATCGAGCACCCAACCAACATCCAATACCTAAAACCATATTTTATATACATATTTACACTTGAATTACTAATCTAAATCATGATTTTTAACAAAATTCCCAACTATGGGATATAAATTTCAGTTACCTATAAATTTCAAAACATGTATTGATGGGTATTATATCATATATTTTCTTATATGTTAAACTTTAATAAATTTTTCTTAGAATCATGGTGGATTTTTTGATGATTTTTCTGAATTAATTTATATTTTTTAATGATTAATACCCATGGAGAATATTTTATTTCTTTAATGAAATCATATTGTATTTTTGGTGCCTTGGATTCATAAGGAAATATCATATGAGATTAACAGTGGATTGATAAGTACCTTATCTCAGTGAATGTCCTGTATTAATTCTTGGATGCCTCTAAGAGTTGGGATATATATAGTAGGGATAGTTTCCACACATGATTTGATTATTATGAAGGATGTAAATTTTGGGGCTACCTTCATTGAGAAATTTGATGAGTAGCAGATATAGAAATATATGACAGGTCCTAACAATAGATAAATAGGTATAGTGAATGGTACATGGTATATTTTATATTAGGATGACCTCTTGGGATAAAGAAAATATAAGGATATTATATGAAAGGGATAGAGATAGTGACTATTAGGCATGTGGTATACCTTAATTAGGTTTTTAATATTGGTCATATTTTATCTATGTAAGATCTATAGATTTATTTTTTATATTATTAAAACATTGGATTAAGGGATATAATGAGTAAGTGAAAAATAACCCTCTTCATACTCATGTTTAAGGGACTGCATTATTGGTCTCATGTTTCATATGTTTTGGGTGACTTGTTGACTATTACTAATATATTTTTTAATTTTTTTATTAATTTTTTATGGTTTTACCATTATTATAATATGGTCACATGAAAGTATAATCTTCTCTATAGATACCAAATATGGATTAAGTGTGGGTCTTGTGTTACATTTTATTTGAGTATTTTAGATTTTACATGTAAACTTGGTTGTATTTATAACATAATCCTAGTCAATGGTAAATTCAGCCTTGTTATATGATTCCTAGAAATTCATCGATATTGTAACATAGTATAGCTATAATAGAGTGTAGAAAATGTATTTTATTTATTAATTTAAATGTAGTTATAGTTTTAACCTATTTTTCCTCTTTGATGGGGTATGAAAAATTTAGTTTGAAATTTTTTTATTAGTTACTAAAAAAGATGGTGTGGTTTTATTGTTTTGACTAAGAAAATAAAAGTAAAAATTGAAGAAATGTAAATTTATTGAAAATTTATAGATGAGAAGACTAATTAGGTCTAGGTCTAATTTCTATAAGAAATTCTATCGTTTTCTCTAAAAAGTTTTACTTCTATTTTTGTTAATTAGAATGTTTCAAATTCTTCAATATAGTTATGAAAACAAATTTTTTCTAAAAGATTGTGTGGAGAATAATCTAATAGTGATAAATTATTTATCATATACATTATTTCACCTATTAAAGGATATAAAAATACACTTTAACTATCAAATAAAAAACTAATTGGGTGTTGATTTTATCTAGAAATGTGAGAGTAAAAACGTACCCCCACACACATGATAGAAATTTCTAAAAAATCACCTCAAAATACAACTAGATCCTTTTGAGATAATAAATATGATGAGTACAGTGATTAATAATTATCAATAAATCAAAATATAGTGAAAAAGTTCTAAAACCTAAACAAAATTTCATACAATGTACAAAAATGGTCACTAAGAATTAAAATCAATTTACGAGAAGGTGGTTTTATTCAACAAGGAATTAGGAATTAATAATTATATGGGAGAAATATTCTTTACTCAATCACTCTTTAATTACCCCTAATTTTGAAGGGTTTTTGACATGGATAGTGAATAATACAATAATAAAAACTGAAAGAAAATAGAATATAAAACTGAAATTGTATTAGATTTTCGAGCCGTTAGTGCACATAATCCCCTCCATCCTAATAAGTATCCTCCTTTTATATATCATAAATTTTAATTTTCTTCATCATGATCAAAATTATTAGATCCAAATTATTTTTAAATCTTTATCTCTACTTTTCTCCTATGATCCTAATTATTCTTTATAGTCCTTAAATCTATACGAAATCGCTAACTTCTTATCTGTTCATGATAGAAATATTATTCATAACATGGTCTATCTAGAATCCTCTGAATGGATACATGAATTCTAAAATGGTATCTCAAAGCACTTATATAATGATATATATAGTCCCAAGAGTTCTCATATCATCTCAAATTTATATCCCTTCTAGATACTATCCAAATTCATTCCAAAGTAATACAATGGGTTGAAAAATTATATGATCATCTAAAAATTCATATGATCAAGAAGTAATGTCAAATGATCCCCCATGTAATTATGATAAGAATTCATTTCATGGGAGGAAATTGTTATGATGATGGAAAAGACATACCCCCACTAACTGTCTCATGTTTGGAAGGAAAGGATTATGATCTCTCATGAAAGGATTACATTCTAGACTAAAAGAACAAAAAAATTAAAAATTCATACGATCTATATTTTAAAAGTAATATGAATGGCCCCTTTTTTCAATTAATAGCATTCAAATATACATCAATTTATATTCAAAATTTTCCTCAGATCGGTTCAGAACTTACTTCATTCAACTAAACCCCTTCAAAATCACTTTCTGGAATCCTGTAATAACATTAAAACACCTTAATTAAATTTAAAATTTCTTTTATAAATTCCAAATTCAATAAATAAACTTCAATTTATGATTTATGATTTGTAATAATTATATACAAATATATTCAAAAAACCAAAAAAAATTTATATTTTCATAGAAATGAATTAATATTTTTTGATTAAAATCATTGAGAATAAATAAATAATGTAATAATATACTTTCTTATCAATTCCCCCACATTTAACACTTGGACTCCAGAAAAGTGAATTTAAAAGGATTACCAAAGAAAAACTAAATCACTCTCTAATGTAAACATAATTTTTTAACACAACGGTAATTGTAATTACCATTACTCCTTAAAGATATAGATTACATTTTCTAAAATAAGAGCATTAAATTAATTTCCACTTCATCAGTCCTTGAATACACACATATACCTACATTTAAATAAATATTTCACTCTACACTAAAATATGAATTTTAAGATAAGTTTTTCTCATTATTTTTTCATGAATGTTTCACCATATACATGATGAAATTATTTATCTAAACCTAATGAGACAAGTATTGTTAGAAATCATAAGTGATTTTCATTGATATTTTTAAGATTTATGCGACCTGTATCTATTGAGAAAATTATAAGGTAGGTTCAGGAGTATAGTCTCTAAGTTGAAGAACAATGTATGATTTTAATTTTACTTCAATAATTTCATCCTCCCTAATTTCCTACTCTATTTATTTAGCTTTAATTTTTTGAGATTTAACAAAATTGTTCAAACAATTTTTCATTTCAACAGTAGAAACATCCCATTTTTTGTGTTTTATTCAGTGGGTTTTTTTTATATTTATTATTTTTTTATTTTAATTTTAAAGGAAGAGGTGGAATCTAAAGTCAATTATTTTGGTTTTCAATTATTTATATATTTTTATTAGGAAATATTTTCCATTTATTTTGACATATGTAGGGACTACTTCAAACTTATCCTTCTTTTATATAATTTTACCAAATATCTTCTCCAAAATTGACTTCAAAATCTCTAGAATTTCCAAATATATATCTACTCTAAATTCCCACTAAAAAAATATTTTGCTACTTGGTTATCCACCTTATAGATATTTTGCATCAATGATATGTTTCTTCCCTATTTTCATCTTTTATTTTGGTATTTATTTAGATATTTCAAATTTTGAATTTATATGCATAAATAATGTTTCAGAGAGAAATAATGGTTATTTTATTTTAAAAATAGTTTTAGACCTATATGACTAGCATATAATGATATCCATGACTTTTTTATATTCATTATAACATGAATTTATTAAAAAATAAATTTTACAACTGTTTCATCACTTAATTATTCCAGCTCGAGAATATTATGAAAAATAATTTTCTCCAACTCATATGCTTACTTCCCTCACACAAAAATTCTTCCTAGATCATCAATTAGCATTTGGAGAAATGTGAATAGATACATTTAGCTTGTAGTGTGGTTAACTTAAAAATTCATTCATGGATAATATAGGCTATGAGGATAAAATTTCAATGTAGGATATAAAATATAGTTCTTCAAAAAGGAAGTTTATAATCAATATAATGGCTCGATAATTTTATTGCATTTTACTTGAATTATCAAAGGTTTTTAATTGGTTAGTCAATATATTATAGATGTTCAAACATGTCTTGGTTCTTTTAATAAATAGTTAATATTGTAGAAGATGTTAAACTAGGATCATAGGCCTCTTGGGTAATTGATTAAACTTATAGGATAATATATCATGGCATGAGATTCCAAAAATAATGTTGATTTTCTGATTTTCCCTCACTTAGATTTTTTTTTTTAAAAATATTTTATAATTCATCTAAAGTGAGTTGATGTGTAAAATTAGTTTTCATAACATTGGTAAAGATTCAAAAGTTACAATTTCATTTAATTAAATCTCAATAGGTTCCAAAATTACAATGGAAATGAAAAATAAGTCGCAATATTTTTTATGAAAAATAAACCTATGAATTTGAGAAAATATATAATATGAAAAGTAAAATCCTATAAAGGTTCCCTCCCACAAACATAATTATATAATTTTCTTAAAAAATTAAAAAAATTTATTACATAAGTATATATGAAATGGAATCACAATATTCCTTTAAACTATAATGAGACGTACAAATTATTATTATCATTAATAAATTTGTTGGCGGATTTTGATATCTGCCCCTGTCTATTGAGGAATGACCCCATAGTATCCTTTCAATCCATACCCAATAACAATTAATTGGTTATGGTTCTCTTCATTAATAACCATCACAACAACAAAATTAAATACATGAGTAACTATAAGTGGTTATTTCAATATAGAATTATGTTATCCTAGAATCAATATTAGTCTTGAATTGGATAACATTACTTTGTCTCATGTATAGTTTCCTTTATGTTGGATCAATTTTTCATGGCCCACTATAACTCTTTATTAGTAAATTTTTGAAAAACATTGTCTCCAAAATTCTTATAACTCTTGAAGTTATAATATAACCTCTTCTGTAGCTCAATATACATCTATATTCATCTCTTTCGCAGCCTAGTATGTGTTGTGTTCCAATTCTATAGGGAGATGAAAACGTTTCCCATAAATCAGCCTATCTACGATAATTATAATGGCGATAATATAGGTATTAATATAATCTCATAAGGTTTCTTCCAACATTTGTATTTAGTATTTTCTATTTGGTTTTGTAGTATTTTCCAAAAATTGCTTTTATTTATCTTTTTTACACTTAAACATTTATATTTTTCTATGAATGGTAGAGTGTAGATGTCTTTATATAAACTCCATAGGTTATTTTCAGAACCTCTATGATAATATTTTTTAAGTGGGTAATCTGATCACTAATGGTGGATCTTAGCACTCAAAACCTACAACAAATGTTAATTTTGATAAAATCACACTCAAATTTAACATAATCAGTTTCTATTTATTTGTTTCTACCCATTTTAATTCAAACTCTACTACAAGAATTATGTAGGAAGTAATAAATGACATGGTAAATTTTCCAATAGATTCTACTACCTAAATGTAAAATATTTAACAAAATATGATCAATTTCTTTGTCGCTCATATAATTTTTATTGGTTTCTATAAAATTTACATTTCTAAAATTTGTAATAAAACTCATGTTCATATTTCAAAAATGTGGGATAATAAATTCCCAATTCAAAAAAATACGATGATATTCCTCAATATCCAAATTGTTCATCACAAGATACTGTCTGAAAAAATCAAATAATAATTCAATTTCACTTTGAGGGAAAATATTCTTATTAATTGGACATTAAATATTTTATAAAGGTATGAATTTTACCACATTTAATTTTTTTATTTAGATTTAATTTTAAAAATTTATGGAAATTTGGATTATAAGGTTCATGGGAAGTCACCAATTAATTTACCATGAATACATAATAGGGTATATCTCCTTTAACTAAAAATATATATTCTTCTAGAATATGATCATTTAGTGAGTTTTTAGAAAAAATTTCTAATTTCAAAGTGTTAGGTGGAATTCTTAGGTGTTCATCAACCCAGTTATATACTCCTTTCTTATCCTTAATTTCATGTTTGAACTCCTGAAGTAACAACATCTCTCAGAATAGTATATGTATGATATGAAAGGTAATAAAATATGGTGATTTTTTTCAACTTAAATAATATCTAAATTTATTTAAAGGAAAAATAATTGCATGAAACTTATTTTCAATGGTTGTGTAATTTAATTGGGTAGATTCTATGGTTATTGATATATATTAAATGACTTGATTTCAAACAATAATATTTTTGGAAATAATTTTTCACACATCTTAGTTGGAAGCATCACAAAATAACTCAAATGGTTATTCCTAATTTAGTGGATGCATTACTGGTCGGGTTATCAATCTCTTCTTCACCTCATCAAAGCTTTATTGATACTCATTGTTAAAATGGAAATTAGTATACTTAAAAAGTAATCTAGATTGGGATATAAATCATAATAAAATATTTGGAAAACCTCTTATATAACCCTACAAGTCTTAAAAAAGGTCTAACAAGTTTCACACAAGTTGGGTATGAAATGGAATTCATTACTTTAATTTTTGAATCATCTATATCCATAATTTTTTTTTGAAATGACATTCCATGAACATATTATATTCTATGAAATGAAATTAAAATATTTTAAATTAAAAATAAAGTTCATTTCATATAAATGTTTCAACAATTTTCATATTATTATCATACTATGTTCAAAATAGTTCATGAAATAGTAATATGTTCAAAAAATACCTCTAAAAATTAATCAATATAATCTAAAAATATAATTACCATACACATAAAAAATATACCTAGGGAATTTACTATCCCAAATTAAATAATCTTATAGGAAAATGAAACAAATGAAAATTTAATGGATTTATTCTATTAGTCATCTAGGGAAATGGATACCTAAAAATATCATAAAAATCCATCTAAGAGGTGATAATTAATTTTACCCACCAACTATTCCAACATAAAGTCAATTAAAGTAAAATGGAGATGATATTTCATGGTGAATAATTTTGGATTCCTAAAATCAATACATAATCTCCATATATTATGAATTATATCCAAAATTAACTCATTTTTCTCATTCTTTAACATGGTTTGGATGGTTTTCATTGGAACAACATTAATGAGGATGACCAATTATGAGTTGGAGATTGAAAAAATGATACCTTATGCCAATAAGTTTTTAATAACTTTTTCAACTTCATTCATTTATGGTTGGAATTAACGTTCTCAAGGGTTTCCTAAAAGGTCTATAATTTCCCTCAAGTGGATTTATATATTAGTGAATTTTGGGGTTAATTTATATTATAACAGTAAAACTTTACCATATTACTTACACATTTTATCTCAAAATTTCAATCAATTTTAGTTCTTGATTTGGGGTCCTGTTATTAGTAATGATAACTGATGGATTTTCCCTTTCCATTACATTTACTTAGTTCAAATCAATGGTAAATGGTGTCAATATGATATTTAGTGGTTGTTTATGGATGAATTTAAATTTGGGTTTCTTTATTTTATTTCTCCTACTTTATTCACAAAAGATAAAATATGTGTTTCCTCATCACTATGAAAACAATTGAAACATAAAAGTATTCAGAAGTTTCCTTTTCCCCTAAAATGAAAATATACTCTTAAATATTGTATAAACATTCATCTTAGATAGAGTTTTTAATCATTATGTATTTTTCAAAAGTGAATACTTTGGGAAAAAAGAACCTTCAATGGGTTCATTCTATTCAAATTTAGTGTATTGTATGGAATGATTGTTTAGTTGAAGGGTGCTTCATGGAATCAAAGATGTTGAAATGAGTTTTGTATTCTTCAAAATATATGCTGAGTTTTTTTCAATGCACATTGATAATGGTATTAGTTATCTTCATGAATAGTATTCTCAAAATAATTGGTGAGTGTGAGGGTTTCTTATCTACATCCATACTAAGAACATTAAAGTATGTTGGAAATATCAGGTTATAAACTTTCACAAGAAAATATTTCACCATTCCTATAAGAAAAATAGAATATTTTTTAATATTTGGACTACCACTATTTTTAGAGAAACTATCTATTTTTTTACATGCCTATTACATCATTTTGATGATAAATAGCATAATAGTAATATATTATAGTATCAAAGGTTTTAGTATCATTGGAAATTTAGGATCACACTCACTTATACATAACAAAACATAAATATTATTTAGGTTCTTTATAATAGTCCACCTAAAATATCTCATGTTCTAAATTGTATATATATATATTCACCTGAGGATATACATAAAATAAAGTCATGACCAAAATGATCAGTAAGGTGGAGTAACAATGATTGAATAAGTGACATGAATCAATGGGTGTGAATAATCATCATCAACATCATATCAAAAACATAATATCATCATCATAAGCATGAGGAAATCATTTTAAAAAGGAATAAAATGTGGAATACTCATAATAATGAAATTTCATAATAAAGTGTTCAAATACCACACATATGTTTTGAACAAATCTAGAATCGTGTTTATGAATAACAAATGTGAATTAATCATAACATCATAATTGTATAAAAATATAACATCATGTTCACACATAATACACACAATATCATGAGATATATCCCATTTCTTAATTTATTTTAAGGATATATATTTTTATTTCCCCCATTCATATCATATTATACTCATAATCAGGCATGACACATGGAAAAGAAACATTTTTCAATCACAGAAGTGAAATAAACCTAAAGAATGTTATGTGTTTCATAATGATTTTTTAACAAATATTTTAATGGATAACCTTTTAGGTTTAAAAATGAATAATGGAAACATATTTTTTTATAAAATATCATCATTGGAACATTCCCTCCCAACCCACTAGATTGGGTTGGGTCAAAGGTGCTACTGGCCTTAATTGACATCCCTATGACAATAAAACTAACAACAAATGAAAGGGGATTACATATAAATTATGGGATGATTTCCAATTTTTAACAATACAACCTATAAATAAAAAATTGAAACAAGAAAACCAATTAAAAAATTAATGGTTATAAACATTACAAGTCAAATTAAAATACAATACATGAATAAATTAGATTTGGAACAAAAAAGTATAGCAAAGCCACCCAAGAAAACCAAAGTACGTCTCGAAGTAGAAACAATTATGTGGAATCACTCCAATGAATCCATAAGATAAATCCAATATATAAACACCTTCCTGAGGAATTAGAATCATTATTACCCACTAGAAGAATATGTGTTCATTCCTTTACTTATGTCATTAATAGCAATGTCGTCATACACACAAAAATCTGTCAAAATAGAATTCTGGATACAAGGGAATCACCAAGAATGATTATGAGAGGAATGTAGTTTGAGATCCTAAGAGGATAGGTGAATAATTAGGGTTTCATGAGAAAACAAAATTAAGATCTAATTTTTTGATTAATTAGTGCATGTATAAAAGTTAGGAATCAAGGTTTTGGAAACCAATCATTAACCGTATTCCTATCATTGTCTACAAACCCCTCTTTTCAAGGTTTGTGTATTGGGTATGTCATATTAGGTTAGTATGAACCTATGATCTATCCCAATACAATTGGTAAAATTATTATGTGTACAATTATATGATATAAAAAATTATTTAACCATATATAATGGTAGTTATAAGTAGAAATTCAAAAACATCTCAATAGGAAGTTAACTAGCTATAAAGGAGACTTTATCAAATGAAAAGGTAGAAGATGAATAACATATAAATATATTGTAAAAAATCATTAAAATTGGTTAGTAATATTAAAATAATGATAAAATTATATTAAATTTATTGTTATAATGTTTACATTAGATTATAATTGATTGGATGAGGAATATCAAAGGAAAATATGAGAGAAATATTAATGAATCTTTCCTCCTTCTTAGTATTAATCATTTTATACGACTATTAACTCCTTAAAATCATTGAGTTCTAGGAATATAGAATATACTCAAATATTCTAACTAGATTAAGAGAGTAAATTTTGGTAGATTGTTTTCTTTGAGAATTTTAATATAATTGGTTTTCCTAGGGGATGGATATGGTGTATTTATATTTAAGGAGAGGTGTGTTTTTAGGATATAATATAGAATAAAATATAATTTACATGTTAAATATTTAAATACTATTATTTTTGACATTATGGATTATATTTTATTGAAAATAAATATTTTAATTATTTCAAATAATTTCAAAACAAAATTCAGAATTTTAATAAAAATAAGAGTGGAAAAAAAATTTGTTTTTTAATGTAATGCATTTTACTTTAGACATCAAAAAATATTTTCTGGGTTTTGAATTTAGAGTTAATATATTATTTAACTTCTTGAAAAAGTTTTTGGTAGAGCCTAAAATTCTTGAATTGGTTATTCCATTATTACATAATGAATGATTAAATTAAAACCTACTGGTTTCATAAAAAAGTCATTTTTATTGTTCACCTAAAATTGAAGTTTTCTGGAAATTTAACAAAAACACCACTCATAAAATTGTTTCATTATTATTCTAAAAATGAAATTATTTTTATCAAAAAAAAAACATTTTTAATTTTAATTATTAACACAATAATTAATATTTTTACAAAATAAATAAAAAATAATTTAAAAAGTGTGATTGAAATTTCATTGAGTTTTTACTATTGATATTTATTTTTATGGTATTAAAAATCATTATATTAATAATGATAAATATTATTTATATTATATTTAACTTTTTTAAGGTTGATTTACTATTACAATGGTAATGTTACTGTTCATAATAGTTAAGTTCACTTCTATAAATATGGCTTTTAAAAGAGATAGAAAAGTACATTTTTAGTGCTAAAACTACCACTATTAATCGAGGCGCTGATAAAAGGGGGTCCCTTTCATCAGTGCTAAAAAAAGCACTAATTAAGACCATTTTTATCAGTGCTAAAAAAAACTGATAAATGGTTCCTTTACCAACACTTTTTTAGAACTGATATAATTTTAAAAACATTAAAAAAATAAAAAAAATATTTTGGCATTTTGGGGAGGGGATTCAACAATGCATGAAACATCCTTCAACAGCCCCCAGCCTGGATTCCTGAGTGGCCACCTCACCCACCCTTTAACAGTTCCCCACCCACCCTTTAATAGTGCTAGCTGCAATTCTACGCATGCGCGTAACCATTTTCCCCCTAGATTTGAACCCGAGACCTCTTGCTTGTGCACCTAAACCTTTACCACTCCACCATATTGTTTTTCTCTCCATTTAATAATATATATATTTATTTATATGTTTATATTTAGTTATATTTACTCATATATTAATATATATTTATATTAACATATGTATTTTTATATATATATATATATATTTAGTTATATTAATATATATATATATATACACATATATAGTTTTATTTATATATTTATATATTTTTTCATATATTAATATCTATTAATATCTATTTATTTATATATATTTATATTTTTTATCCGTATATTTATTTGTATATTAATATATATTTATAATATCACTTTTCAATGCATTTATAAAATATGTTTTTTGTGTCTGTTTATAAATAAATAAATACATATATACAATATACACACACACAAACACAGATATATATATATTATATGTGTATCTCTAAGTATAATTATTCATATTTATATATATTTAGAAATATTATATATTAATATGTATATACATATGTTTAGAATATAAATATAATATATATCGGTTTGTCAATACAGATGCACACAAATATATATACATATATATATACACGCACACATTATATAGGTATATAAATATGAATATATTTTTATTTTATAAAAAATGGATTAGTTTTTCTATATAAGTCTTATATATTGATAAATATATTTTATATGTAAATATGTTTAATTATTTTTTTATAAAATTAAATTTCTATGTGAGAATATATATGGTTATATGATTGATTATAAATAATAATACATTATGAAAAATGATAAAACTTAAAATCCATAATATGAATATGAATGTATTACATTGAAATAAATTCATTCCCCACTAAAAAATAGAAAAAACACCCCTTTAAATAGGGCTGAAATTCCATCGAATGTTAAAAAAGTTGAGTACCCTAACTAAAAACTCGGTTTTGCAGGCCTTATAAAACTTCTTGGCACTGAAAATAGTGACAGAAGTTTCCCTTGTGTCACCATCATGTAGAGATCATCACATTCTTCGATTTGATATGTTGTAGAGCTCAAATGGACCCCCAGATCAAAATTTATGTTTGTTTCAAATTTGAGTTATGTTTGAAACATGTTTTAGATCTTTTATTAATTTTTGGATATTTTTATGTCTTAAAATTGTTATTAAATGATTATTAGTTGATGATAATTAGAAAATTATTACTTAATAATTTTTTAAGATATTTTATAAGTTTTTTTCACTATGTATATTATATATTAAGTACAAATGTTTATTTATACATATCTAAAACATATTTAAAAAATATATATTATATTTATATCAATATAAATATACTTATATATTTATATCAATCAAAATATACCTGTATATTTATATGTCAATATATTATTTTTTATGAAATATAATTTTTGTTGAAATATACACTTTATTAGAGCTAAGAAAAAACGCTGAGAAAACCACTCAGTTATCATCACAACTAAAAAAACACTCATATAGGGGGCCCCCTTAATACTGCTAAACAAATTCTGATAAAGGGGAACTTTTAACAATGTTTTTTTAGCACTGTTAAAAGTACCTTTTATCATCGCTTTTTTTAGTAATGATAAAGGTACCCCTTTATTAGTACTTTTTTTAATGCTGTTAAAGGGTGGCACTGAAGAAACCCAGTTTTGTGGTAGTGGTTATTATTCCTAATGGCTATATTTCTTTTTCAACAATCATATTACCTCTTATTAATAACCCTTAATTCCATCATTCATCATTCACCTAAATCAATCTCAAGGTTATGAATTTTTCATTTATATATTATCTATTATAATATTAATGTTTTTTATCTTTTTAATAATTCTATTTTCAAATGATATTATTCTAGGAGATCCACATGATACAAATTTTCTAGTTCTAATTGTTTTTTTTGTTTATTTTCCTATTATATGATTCTTCATTTTATTTTCTATATTTATTATGTAAATGTAATGTTCTTTATTAACTAACTAATGTGATTTTAGTTTTCATTTTGTGTTGCATTTATCTATACCATACTATATACCTAATTATGAAAAACAATATTTATTTAAAAGTGTATATATATATAAGTTTAGGTTATTAAACTACTGGGCTTCAAGCCTTATATGTTCAAAAAATTTAAATACTATGTGATGAATAATAATTATATAAGAACCTAAATCAAAAAATTTATTATAAAAAGTTATGAAAAAGGTACATGGGATAGATAATTTTCTAATATCTTGAAATTTTTAGAGTAATGTTTTTGTGATGAGGGTTGATACACTTCTCTTAGAATTAATTATTTCATTCCCTTTAATACTCCTCTACTTTTTTCAAATTTACTTAATAAATTTAGAATAACTGGTAATATTATTTAGAGAATAATGTAGGGGTATATTGATACATAATTTCTAAAAATTGTCTAGGATATATATTTAGAGTTCTTCCTCTTGAATTTTATTAGCTTGGATCATCCTTAATGGGAATGGATGTGGGAGGCATTTATTCTTTCTATTATACATTTTCCATATTTTTTCAAGTATTTTATTCCAAATAGGCTTTTAATTTTATTATTCATTGTTATCTAATATTTCTTAGAGATAATATTCATAAATTTGATTAATATTTTCATCTAGGTTGAATTTCGCTTCTTCTATGGTAAGCTCTTCAGGGTTGATCCATTCTTGTTCTGGTTCATGATGTTTATCCCTTTTTTCCCACTACATGGTTTTTTAGTTTCCCAAATCAAGGGTGTTTATGGGGTTATTATCTCTATATCCACTAGTGGTTATCATCCTCACATTTTCTTTTGCGTCAGGGACTATTTGAGCTGGTAATTTCCCTAGATTTATAAACAATATTTTAATAGGACTTTAAAAAAAATCAATTTACATAATTTATTTCTTAGATCTTGAAAATCATATACTTTCTATTTTTGTACTAGTACTAGTGAAAAAGTTAAGGGATATTAATAGGGTATAATTTTATGGAAATAAGGGGGATGATATTGGTAAGAAAGTGTTTTAAATAGTTTTTGGAAGGGAGGTGGGTGGTGGAATTGGTTGATTATTTATTAGAATGAAGGTTGATGTTGGAACTTATTTTGGTTGAGGGTCTACCTTGGTTTTTTAATTTCCAAATACATAATATACATGGTTATCCTCACTCTATCATTGTTTTTTATTTAAATTGATTTGAATAAAGCCTACATCACAACTTTCTATGCTCTTAACTTCATCAAATTAGTGACTGAAATAATTATGTGATAAACATAGACCACATATCTCAATTGGTGCTTATTGTTCACAAGTTTATTTTAGATCCATCTATCTCACCAAACTAGTTATCTCTTCAAGTCGAAATTCATGTAGTGGGAATGAGTTGGATGGTCCTAACTCATGGATACCTCCTAAACCCATATCTCAGGTTTCAAAATAATGTGATATTTTTGAAATATTTTTAATCAATCTCGAAGAATATTTGAGTGATTTAACCATAAAAGATATTATGGATGTGTAATACAACAACTTCCTATAATTATCTACTTTTAATTGATATAATATGACTAAAACGTGTATTTACTCTACAACTTAGTGTGTGTAAATGATATACAACTCCTAAAACCTTTCCAAGTACTCATAGATAGTCTCTTGGGATAAATGTTTGGTAGCATACAACTGAATCCTTATGGTTATTATCCAATAAGAAGAGAAAAATATCATAATAAAGGATATTTGAATGTCATCTCAATCAGGGATCCCTCTTATTTGTTGGCTACACAACCACTCTTTCATATCTCCTTCAAGTTAAAAGGGGAATTCCCTCTAGTAGAATTTTTACTCTATTAATCCTATTATATTTATTGTTGAGTGCAGCAATGAGAACCCTTTGAGATTTTTTAGATATTAAACTAAAAGAATATGTAAATATGGGGATATTTAAATTATGTTAGTTTTCTAGTTAAAAATATTTTTAAGGACGCAATAGTAATTGGATAATTCTTCTTATTGAACTATGTGGTATATAAATCTCTCAATTCCTCATTTGGATTAACTTTAATGAGGACATCCTCAAAGTGATCACTAGAATTATCACATGATACTGTCAATGAAAAATCAGAAAATTTGTATTGAAAATTTAAAATTTAAATTTTTTTATGAAGTTTCTCTCTATCATAGTGTCAAGATAGATAACATGGTCAATTTATGTTCTAGTCATGTGAATTAATGGTTAGTTTATAAATTTATTTTTATAACTTCCTCCACAAACGTATTTCCATATATTTCTATTAGACCAATCATGGGATGTGAAAAAAAATTGTTTTCTATGTTAAATGTATTTATAATGGTAACATAGGTTGACTAAAGGAGAGAAGTTAAAAAATATTAGTTTTTTTCTTTTTGATTAGTTAATGGAAAATGGGTTTTTTGTAATTATGATTTTGAAAATAATAATAAATAATTAATAATTGAAAATGGATTGAAAACAATTAGACAAGAAGGGTGATTGCTCCACGGTCTAGTTTCCACTTCTAATATTATCGTAGTTCCTAATATTTTTTACTTCTCTATTTGTTAATTGATAAGTTTTAGAATTATTGATATATTTATCAGAAATCCTTAGGCTGAAAAATAGTGTAAAGATAAATCTAATAGTTTTAAATACATGATAATCATCCCTTACTATGAAAATGAAAATTCAAAAAACTACTATTCAAATAGCAAAGAATAAACAAATTGGGTTATAGTATTGTTAGTAAATCTATTAGTAACTCACTTTCCTTACACACGTGTTGATGATTGCTATGTACTCACCTCTTGATACAACGTTTTTCCTCTGTGATGGACAACACCCGGAGGAGAGATATCATTAATTATCATAATACGAAGTAATAATGAACCATTATGAAACAAAAAGGATTGAATTAAAAATATAAAATAGTCACTAAGAACTAAAATAATTTGATAATATCTAGGTTTTATTCATTAAATCATGATGAATCATGAATTTCAAGGGAGAAATTTCCTTACCCAATAACACTTTAATTACTACTCCAATCAGAGGGTATAATAAATGTTTGGGTAATATAAAAGAATTGCAAAATGGAAGAATAAAATGAAGTAGCAGAATATTCTCTATGCCCTAGCATGCATGACCCCACTCTCTGATGTAGTGGTATCCTTTTATAGATCCACATTTTTATTTTTTTTCTCACAACACTAAATCCTATGAGATCCATATTAATTTGAAATATTTATCTTACATTTTCTCCTATATCCTCTATTGTTCTCCACAGTCTTTAAATCTATATTAAATCCCTAACTTCCTCTTTTTCATCATTAAAATATTATTTTTATTTTGATCCACATAGAATCCTATGAGATCCATATTAATTTGAAATATTTATCTTACATTTTCTCCTATATCCTCTATTGTTCTCCACAGTCTTTAAATCTATATTAAATCCCTAACTTCCTCTTTTTCATCATTAAAATATTATTTTTATTTTGATCCACATAGAATCCTATGAATTTTTACATGAAGGATAATGTGGAAACCCTAAGAAATATGGTAAATATCCATTTTTACACAAGATTTCACCTATCTTTGAAAATTTATAACCCATTTAGATTCCATCACAAGTATTTGAAAATTCATACAATTGGTTCTGATGTGTTACTATTGACTACAACGTCATACGATTAAGAGGTAAATTCACATGAAACACCTATAAATAATTATGATAAGAATTAATTTTTTTGGGGGGAAATTATCATAATGAAGTAATCGACATACGACCCCCACCTCTAGAAAACTGTTATGTTAGAAAATAAAGGCCTACAATTTCTTAATAAAGGCTTACTTTCTAGACCAAAACCATAAGTAACTACCAAATCCATATGATATGTCCTTGAATAGGAATAAACTTGACCCATTTATCAATTTTTCATCCTCAAAACATAATGTAATGTATATTCCATACATCCTTATATCAGTCCAGATCTTCTTTTATTTGACCCAAACCATTCAAAATTACTTTTGGGAATCTTAAAATAGCATTTAAACACCTGAATTAAATTTAGTCATTCCTCTATAAATTCTAATGTGAGTAAAAACTATACTCTTAAAGATAAAATCTTTAACAATTAAACCCCATATTATTTGAAAAATAAACAAATGTTATATTGGAAAAGAAATTACTTAGATTAGTGGGATTAAAATAAATAATAATCAGGAAAAAATGTATGAAAATAACATCCTCTCAATGTCTATGAGAATGAATAATATTTTTATTTGATATAAAGGTTGGGTTAAATTCCACATGATGTTCAAAAATAATAATTTCATCTATAATAATTATAGTGATATGTCGGTAGTGTGGGAATATTCTAGTGAATTTCAATATGATTATATCTCTATAGTATTTCATTAATGAGGTTTTACAAAGAAAATACTACCAATAATGTTTTCAGTCAGTGAAAAATTACTTTCCAATGGAATCTATTCACCAAGACATTTCCAATGATGGTTTGAGTTATACCTTAGTTAGGAGGATGGGAGTCCAGGTGCATCTCACCCTTTTAATGGGAATTATTTCCTACTCTGATGCTCTATCAAATATTTAAAAAATTTCTGTAAATCCTTCCTAGTTATAATACTGATTACCCATAATAGAATCATTAACTAATAATATAAATTTATATGAACACTACACTAGGGTATTATGTAATCTTCGACTTCATTGATGTATTTGGTTACTCTATACTTTAGATTCATATAGGTAAGGAAAATAGAGTTTATCATTTTCCAAGGAGTTATTAGGATATTTTAAAAGCATATAAGAGTTTTGTGTATCTTGGATCAATCCTAAAAAAATGTATCTATATGTATCCTAATCAAGTGAATTAAAACCCATGTAGTTTAGTTCAATTTTATTGGATATGTCATACATTTTAAGTTTAATTTAAGAGAACTAATATAATTCCTTTTATATCCATGAAACTATGACCATGTGAAATTCTATTTTAGGTTATACATCTATGAAAATTAGGGTGTTTTGATTGAACCATGAAATGGTTTCCTTAATATCCTACTTAATAGTAATCAAATCTCTCATAGTTAAAATTATAAAATTTATGGTCATGTGTCAAGACTATTCCATGAAGTTTCCTATTATATGGTAAGGATATTATTCTATGTAGTTCAAATTCATGTGTTCATGACTACTTGGTGGAAGGTTCCTAATAATAGTTAGTGTGTTAGTCATGCATTAATGACCTTTTGAAGTTCTTTATTCCAACTTTTAACTGAATAGGAGAAAGTATGTTTGGAGTTTACAACTTTTTGGAGGCCCATATATGGTTTTCTACAGCCCCTACATGATGATAACTAGATGAGGATGGAATACTAGAAATGTTATAGATCACACCATGTAGTAGACACATATGTTGATGACTGACTCATATTTGTTAGTAACTAGGATAGGATGTAATACTATATTGGTTTGGGAATACACATAGTAAGAGTACCATATATATAAGTCAACTTTCTTTCTGTTGGAAAATATATGGGGAAGGAAGACTAGAGTGGTTAGCGATTAGACCTAGTAGGAGGCCCATGTGTGGATTGGAACCTCGTATCTATTGGTAACTAGATGAGTATGGAATAATAGAGATGATAGGGATTATACAGAGTAAGAGGCTCAATATATGGATTTCAACATTCTACCTTCTACTAACAAGATAAGGTTGAATAACTGGAGAGGTTAATCCTTACACCTATTAGAATGGCCATATATGGATTTCAACCTCCTATATAGGGGTAATAAGATAAGTATGGATGTATTTAGTGATTGGGTCATACACCTAGTAAGATTCCCATATATGGATGTAAACCTCATATCTGTTGGTTACTATAAAAGGAAGAAAAAATTAGAGTGGTTGTGGATCCCACTTAATAAGCACCCCATATTTTGATGTCCACCTTCTAAATATCGGAAACTTCATGGGGATAGAGGACTGGAGAGGTTGGTGGTCACACATAATAAGAGTCCCTATATAATGTAACAAATACGGTTATTTGACTCAATGCATTTTTGGGGCTAATAAGAGTGTCACTACTCCTGATATATATGGTAGGTTTGGGTGCCCAGGCAGAGGTCCTGGGTGAACTACTTCCATTGTAAGAAAACTAGAATATTTATCCCACTTTAGTAGGACTAAGGTCAAGTTTGTACCATAATATGAAGCCCTAGAATAAGATTCATTTAGTTTGGTACCCCTGTCATGGGACTAAGGAGAAGTGAGCACCCTAGTCAGGAGGCTTGGGACAAGTGGCACCATGTTTGGTGACTTGGGTGAAAAGGGTGCCCATATATATGTCATAGGTGAAGTGATGCAAAACAAAATCGGAATTGGAAAAGGTTGAAACCAAGGTATATGTATTTGGTTGAATTGGTGCTAAGGTATTAGACTAGGGTGAGTGGGTTCCTTGATACAGGTACTTAGGAATGGGCATGCTCATTGTTGGGACAACTGTGAATTTATATACTTGTCTAGGGTAGGTTGAAGTGTCTCCATGGTGGGGTGTCGGGGTAAAGTCTCTCCCTAATATTAGGGTTGGTTTAATTGGTTCCCTAACATGAGTGTATGGTGATATTTTACCCTAATGGTCTACCTTTGGGGTGTCTAGTGAAAATTTCATCCTAGTATTGATTCATCAGAACCAATATGGAATATAGAACTCTAGTATAATATCCCTAGGTATTTAGAGGGAATGGAACCCTAGTGTAGGGTCTATGGGATAGCAAGGGAATGTGGATAATTGTGTATTTTATTCCTTAAGTTCAGAATTACGAGTCACCTAAAAGAGGGAAGGCCTAGGACCGTAAATCCTAAAAAACTGATTCTATGGAAACTTGATCATTCCATACATAAATATTACACAATTGTTTATAAATATTCAATAAATTTCAAAATAATACACTTCGCACAATTGCAAAGGTTTAGTGTCTTGGGAGACAATATACATAATCAACTTACTTCATGAAATCTATTCAATGTCTACCAAAAATTTCATCACACATATTTCCCACCATAGATATATAATATTTAATAACATTCTTTATATCCTAGGGAAATTAAAACATAAGAAAGAGTGACCTTAGATTATTAGTAAGGGTAAAAATGGGAGGCATAAATTGATTATCATATGTTAGAATAAGATTAACATAAGGGTTATAAAATGAGATGATTAATTATGAAATTCATAACCAATCTTTCATAGATCATAAATAATTATTCATGGAAAAAATTATGTCATTAGAAAATACATGATTCATAAGATTCTAGAATCATCAATGGTAAATCATGAGAACTAATGACATATAAATAGAAAAAAAAAACATTTCATATTAATGTGGAATAATAATAAGTATAAAAAATCATTTCATTTGTCAAGGATTACTACCAAAACTGTCAAAACATAGTGGACAGATTCCCATGGTGGATTTTGTTCACTCCTCATTTTCTTTTCTTTCATTGTAGTTATAGTCCCATATTTAATAGGGTTCTATCACTATTAACTTTTATATTATCTTATTTGATATTAATATTTAACCATTTCATTATAGAGTTATATAATATGGGTCCACCCATCCCATAATTAAAAACATACATATTTGTGAAACAATATCATAAAAACATTCATGATTAAATCCTAACATAATACGAATTTTGTAAAAAGGGGTTTAATAAAAATAAACATTAGAAGACATCATCATAATACATTTAGATAAATGAAGTGGATGGTATCATAATATCATACCCCCAATGAAGAATAATATTTCATAAATGATGTTGAAATATATAAAAAACAATTACAAAAGAATTTGAAATACTCTTTGAAAAATAAGTGGACCATTTTCTTCTTTTTGTATTTTATAAATAACTATTTTTTTTGAATAAATGATAATTTGAATTTTATTATGGATAAATGGATAGTTTTAAATTTAGCATAAAAAATATTTTCATTAAAGTGTAAAATCCATTAATTCTATCAATGTTAAAAAAATATACATTTCACACCTTTTAGAAATGTCAAATAGAACTCGTACGAAAACCATTAAAAAATAGCTTTTAAAACATTTGAAAATAATGTTAAATAAGGTTCAAAATGATTTAAAAAATAATTTGAGAATATAAAATTCTTGAAATATTTCAATAAATATGGACATGGATGAATAATATTCTTGACAAACAAGGATAATTAAGGTCTGTATTTCTAAAAAAAATTCTTTCGGTGTTTCTCATTATGAATGAGGGGGAGATAGATAGAATAATTGAAAACACCATAAATAAAAAAATGGTAGGAAAACTTATGGTGTTTATGATATATATATATATAGGGTAATCAATTTATCTAATGGATAATTTAACATGAACAATTATGATTAAAAATGTGATGGCAACATAAACCTTTCAACTTTGGAATCATTTGAAATAAATCTTCAAGAAAGATAAAACATTTTTAGATATTTAAATTCCAGTAATTTTTATGAGGATCATCATAAAATACATTCATGGTTATTATATATACCACACAAAATAATAAAGGTGGCGAAAATAGTATATTTCTCAATAAAGGAAAATTGAGATGAGGAAACCCTTACCACAAGTAAAGAATAGATTCATACATTCTCTAACCAAATATAAAATAAATTTATATTTTTTATAAATCTATATATGAAATAGATTAATAATTATATTCATATATGTGATTCATTCATAATTAAAATTCTTTCATTTATTAATAATTCTATAATAAAATCAATATTCCAGTTATGAACTTTTTTATTATTCATTTGTTTTCTTATTTGTAAATATTAGTAAATTCACATTGGTCATGGTATCTTAATCTCCAAACGATTAATTATAACTTCCTAACCCGGCTCACTTTTAAGACGATGGCCGGAACAGTGTGTCACATTACCTCAAGCGCATTTCCTTGAACGCCATAGGCTGCCGACTAGTAGTGAGGACCCTTTTTGTATCAATGGGGGAGACTATGCCCTCATAGGTAATAGATAATATCGCAGCGGAAGTAAAAAACATAAAAATAATAAGTAGCGAAAGCATGAGAATAAATAAACTGCAGTAGAATCAATGTAAACAATCAAACTAAATAATAAAAACCAAGTGCAGAAACTCACAAAAGAGTGTCATGCCATGATATGAGTCTAAACTAAAAGTACAAAAAATAGAACTCAAACACATAGTCAACTAAATGAAAAGACACAAGAAACAACTGCATCATGAGCAAGGCTTGGTCCTCTACCCCAGTATTCATCCTAAGAAGTAATGAACAGTCAAGCATCGGAAGTAGCACACTTCCCTTTGTCAATACCTGTGAGCATGTAATCTACTCGGGTGTCAACAATTCCCAAGCAGGGGGTGAGATAAAATCCCAGTAGGCCAGCACCCACGATGTCTAAACCTTTCCATTTTGTGAAAAAATAAAAATGAAGTGTGCTAATACATAACCATTTCAAATAAATTAATTTAAGTGCAATGAAATAATTAAGTCGGCCCAGGTCCCCAATGACACCCATGCCTAGTCACCTACTTCAGCCTAAGATGGTAGTCTAAAAGGGTACCTGTCAGCAGAAATTCATAAACACGCATATACATAACCCAGAAAGAAAGGTAAAAACATGAAAAAGTATACCCAAAGTTTGTGCTTTAACTTGGGGTTCAAGTCTAGTGTCAACCAGGCACACTTCCATATTTCAGGGGAAATATCTCAATTCTCAATAGACTTAATTAGCGACAACATAAACCTTAAGTGCATCATTATTTAAGGTTCAAGTTGATATTTGGAGTCCAATCCTGTCCCGAAGGTATCACTACGGATCATCGGTCAATTTATCCAATGACACCGAACCCGTCCAAGGAAATCTTTCGAAAGACTAAGTATTGCCCCAGGCATGGCTTTACCCTGAATCTGTCTCAATCTCGTAAAAAGGGATCACGTGTCATCCGAGGTGGTCTTAAACACATTTGCAATGGATCCAACCTGATGGGCCCTTTTGGAACCGGTATCACTCAAAAGTATTAGAAAGTCCGGGGATGTCTCGATCTGAAAAAGCCAACAACACGGCCCCCCGGTACATAGAGGCAACCTTTCAGGAACATAGGATCTAATCGTGGCCCTTAATATGGGACCCACATCCTTTCCCCACCCTGAATTTAATTAAAGTTTTCACATCAACAGGTATGACATAATTAACATATAAAGTCACATCTTGAAATGTAACCAAATACACCCGTGCATCACAAGGCATAAATTTAACAGTACAAAAAAACAACTTGAAAGACAATATACATATCATATCAACCTCAGTGGATAATTCATGTTTAAATAATAAACAGTTTAGAAAAACAAGTGTCAATGATCCAACAATTGAAGTTCATGTTCAAGAAACTATTTATTTAATTTAATTACAATAAAAAGTTGCTTTGCGACACATGAAATTAATCAAACAATAAACTCAGCTAATGGAAGAATAAACCAATCATGTCGAAACAACCAAAGGAGTTTCCAACTTTGTTGATAAAATTCAAACAACTATTAATTTAATTTAAAAATAATAAAAAGGGGTTTTGTAATACCCGCAGATAATTAAATTATTAACCCATCTAATAGAGAAATATGTCGAATATGTAGGCACACCCAAAGGGGTGTCCAATATTTTTGAAACCATTCAAACAAATTAATTTAAGATGATTAAGGTGGAAACTATTAAATAGAACCCTTAAAGTAATTAACATGGGTAAAATTGCACAAAGCCAGTAGGCACTGTCTAACGACACAATGGTGCGTTTTTTAAAAATCACAATGCAAGAGAGGGAATGAAATTAATCACCCTACCTTGTGGTCATAGATGACCCTAAGATCCATGGTAGACTTTTATTTGACATAAAACGGAAGAAAACGATGGATTTTAGAAAAAACCCCCCAAAATATGGTAAGAATCTTCCACTATGAATTGCGTGCAGAATACTCAATGGAATCAAAGGATTTAACTTGAAAAACATTATCCTTTCCCTAAGGTTTACTATGAACCTAACGACAAAGGAATCAGATGTCGTACGGAGGATCAACGGCCTTATGAAGGGGATGCTAGTTTGTGTGATGGGATTGAGGGGTGTGACGTGATGACTGGGAGAGGGAGAGAGGAGAGGAAAAAAGAAAAGAGAGAAAAGAAAGAAAAAGAAAATAAAAGAAAAATAGTTGAAAAATAAAAGATAAGGAAAAAAGTAAATAAAAGAAAAATATAAAATAAAATAAAAGAATGGAAAGGAAAATAATAAAAATAATTAAAAATGGTAATCCCCCATTTTAATTATTTTCATTTTTCCTATAACCCCCCTTTATTTTATTTCAGAATTTCTTTTTTTCCTTTATTAATTTCTTTTAAATCTTCTTTAAATATCTTATTACTCTTTTCCAATCATTAATTAATTATTTAAAACATGAACACCACTCCAAATCGCAACATGAAATTTTTCATAAAACGTATGAAATTATTAAAATTAAATAAAAAACTACCTGGGACCCATAGCGAGGTGCATAGGTGCATGCCCCGGGTCTCTTAATTAATTATAAAACAATAAAGTAAAAATGGTATGTACCTGATTAAGGTAGGGACATTACAACCTCCCCTCTTAAGATAATTCGTCTACGAGTTTCCCTTCCGAGGGTAGTGGAACGTCGCCAGAGAAGAGTTCCGTCCACTGTGCAAGTATATCCGTCTCTCACTCCCAGGTCTCATGTTGAACACGTTGGTGTTTCCAAAACACCCAGACCAGTGGTACTGACTTTCCTCAGAGGAATTTCATGCTACAATTGACGATATGGAACAGATGCTCCATAAATGATGCATCAACGTCAAGCTCGATGTCATTAGGGCCAAAATAATGAGATGAGTATGGATGATATTTTCGAAGCTGAGATACATGGAAAAAATTGTGCACGACATGGTACCTCTGATGTAACAGTAATCGATAGACTAACAACCCAACTCTCTCCACTATCTCGAACGCCCCGACATATCTCAGTGATAACTTCCCTTTTCTATTAATCTTCCTATGACCCAACCACAGAGGAACACGTAGAAAGACTCGATGTCCCACCTCGAACTCCAGATGTCTGCAGTGACGGTCGGTATAATACTTTTTCCTAGACTTATCTATAGTCATACGCTTTTGAATCAGCTGAACTTTCTCATAAGTCTCCTGAATGAGATGAGGACCTGACAGAGTTGCCTCACCTGCTTCGAGCCAGCATAAAGGCGAACGTCATGGTCTACCATAGAGATCCTCATACAGATCCAGTTGGATTGTCTCTATGAAGATTTTATTATAGGTAAACTCAACATGAGGTAAATTATTCTCTCAGGAACCTCCAAAATCAAGGATACAATCCCATAACATATCCTCTAGAACTCGTATAGCTCTCTCAGATTTCCCATCGGTCTAGGGGTGATATGAAGTACTCATAAGTACCTGTGAGCTCAGGGCCTTTTTGAACCCTTTCGAGAACCGTGAAGTAAAATTGACATCCTTGTCCGAGACAATAGAACGAGGTACTCCATGAAGTCGCACAATTTCCCGAATATACAGCCTTCCTAACTCATCAATCGTAAAGGTATCTCAGATTGGTAAGAAGTGTGAAACCTTGGTCAACCTATCGACAACCACCCATACTGCATTGCTGCCTCGAGGAGATCTTGAAAATCCTATAATGAAATCCATGGTGATGTTATTCCATTTCCATTTAGGAATGGATAGAGGCTGTAGGAGTCCAGCAGGTCGTTGGTGCTCTGCCTTCACCTGTTGACAGGTGGAGGACTGAGTGATGAAACCTTCTACCTTCTTTTTCATACCAGGCCACCAATACTATCGACACATGTCTCTATACATCTTGGTCAGCACAGTACGAACTACCCAAAAAGAGGTGTGATATTTCTTCATCAACTCTTCTCATATACCTGAAGGTACCCATACACAGCCATGGTAAAGGAGAGTTTCACTACCATCAATAACCCAACTAGGAGGTGGGTTCTCTCCTGTAACACTTTCCCTCAAAACAAGACCCTGAAGGTCCATCAACTATTGCCTATGGACTTGATCTAGAAGAGAGGATGTAACTATAAGAGTTGTTAGAACCGGTTGTCCACTCTACTCTAGAACCTCCAGATGCATCTCTAAAAACAAGGCCATCATCTACCACTCACTACTGGCTACTTGAACGGCCTGAGTCTGTGTATTGCGACATAAAGCATCCACCACAACATTACCCTTACCAGGGGTATAGGCAAGCTTAAAATTGAACTACTTCAAGTATTCAACCCACTCGTGTTTCCTTAACTTCATGTCTCGTTGAGTGGAGATACATTTCAAGATTTTATGATCTGTGTGAACAATGAATATCTCACCCAAAAAATAGTGTATCCAACAACGTAGGGCATGAACCACATCTTCCAACTCAAGGTTTTGTGTAGGATAGTTCCACTCATGAGATCTTAGTTGGCGGGATCCATAAGCCACGACTCGATCACCCTACATCAAAACTGCACCCAATCCAATTCCTGAAGCATTATAATAAACTGTATAGCACATACCAGGTTTAGGCAGAATAAGGATTTGGGTTGGGTTCAGTCTTCCTTTTAATTCCTGAAATTAATTTTCAAAAGCTTCTGCCAAGATGAACTATACACCTTTCTTATTCAAGGCCATAAGAGGCAATTCAATGTGGGAGAAATCTAGGATGAATCGCCTGTAAAATCCAGAAAGCCCCAAGAAACTGCAGATGTCAAAGACACTCTTGGGATGCTCCCATGAAACTATGATGCTCACCTTTTCTAAGTCAACTAATACCCCTAATTCAGATATAATATGACCCAAGAAGTGTAACTTATCAATCTTGAAGTGGAATTTACTAAGATTAGCATATATCTGGTGCTCTCTCAGTGTACTCAATACGATCTCAAAATGGGTTGAATGGTTGTGTATGGAATGTGAATACACTAAGATGTCTTCCATGAAGACTACCACAAAGTAATAGAGATACGGATGAAAACCTGGTTCAACAGGGCCATGAAGACTGTTGGCGCATTCATGAGTCTGAAAGGCATAACCATATACTCATACAAGCCATACCTTCTTCGTAATGTTGTACGTGGTATGTCAGATGGTTGTACATGCACCTAGTGATATCCTGACCTCAAATAAATCTTGGATAAAATAGTTCCTCCCCAGAGCAGGTCAAAGAGATCATCTAAACGAGGAAATGGATATCGATTCATTACCATGAGATGGTTGAGTCGAAAATAATCCACGCTTAACCTTAGGGTGTCACCTACCTTCTTTGCAAATAGGACAGGTGAACCCCATGGGGATGTGCTAGGTCTGATGAAACCCTTAGCCTCAAGGTCTTCAAGATGCTTTTTGAGTTCCTATAGCTCTGTTGGCAGCATCCTAAAAGGATGAATAGACACTAGTGCCGCACCTAGAAGGATCTCAATAGTGCACTCCACGTCTCTCATAGGAGGTAACCCAGAGAAATCATCAGGGAAGACATCCCTGAAAAAATCCACCACTAGAGGGAATTCAACTAGTTGCATTCCATGATCGCTCATGAAGAGACTTTCCAACTGAGCATTCACTCTGCCCAACCCTGCATATTTAGGCTTAGCTTAGTTTTCCTGTAGGTCTGATTCTCCTTTGTGAAGATATGTGTCTCCCTCAGGGGATGTAAAGGACACCGGATGATGATAGAAATCCACTTGGGCATTGTAAGGAGAAATCCAGTTCATACCAAGAATGACTTCGATGCGAGAAATATTGAGGATATAGAAATTCTAAACAAAAAGGTACCTGCCTATCCCGAGGGGGAACTCTTGGCACTGGCATATTCCCTCTGACCTGACCCCAAGCGGAGTGTCGAGAGACATGATGCCGAAGTGACACACAATTGGAAAACCAAGACTCTCAAATACAGTAGTAGATATAAAGGAGTGTGACGCACCTGTATCAAAAAGAGCAAAAACTAAAGTAGAGGATACTAGAATAGTACCTCTAACTATATATGGACCTACACTCTACCTATCTAGTGCTGATTTCACTGCATACATGGGACCTAAGCCACAACCCTGATACGATGCCTGGTTGGCCTGAGCAGGTCCACTCTGTTGACGCTGACTGTCTGGAACATGATTTTCTCCACCACAACCTCCACCATTTCCTCAGCCCAATCCATTGGTGGGAAAAAACTTCCAGCCTTCTGTGGAGTCATAGATCCCATACCTGACTGAGTTGAAGGTGTGAATACTTTACCACATGATGTTGAAGATAAGGAACGACAGAAACGCTGAAGGTGACCCATCATGTAGCAAGCTCGACACTCCTTCAAATCTCTCGTGCACTGCGACTTCTTGTGACTATCCCTACCGCAATGATAATATGTGATAAAGCAATCAAGACGTGCTGTTTGGATTGTATTTCAACCACGTGCACTTTCAAAACGTCGTTTCCTAGTGCCAGAAGAGCCATCACCTTGTCTCAGAACTAAACCACCCTGGATCACTAGTTTAGTTTCCCTGACATTTCGCTCTGATATTAGAGCCTGATTTACAATCTTTGTAACAGTGGTCAAATGGAAGACGTCCACCTATGAGCGGATAGGGTACCCAAAGTCCATCCTCAAAACGCCTCATAGTAGTATGCACATCGCCAGTTAGAGATGGGGAAAAACATTGACGTTCTGTGAAATGAGTATAATACTCTAATACCATCATAGAGCCCTACCGAAGATATATGAACTCTTGCGCACAATCATCTCTCAGAGTCTATAGAAAAAATTGATTGCAGAAGGCTACTTGGAAATCGGCCCAAGTCATATAACTAGCATGCTCAGCCTGATAAACAATCCCCCACTAGTTTTTGGTGGTGTTATGAAGCATGTACACTACAAGCTTGACCCTTCACTCTGGTGGTGTCTCAAGGTGGTCGAAGATAGACCGTACAACTTCTATCCATGATTATTCAGCATCAGGGCCGCCACTCCCCGAGAAGGTGGGAGGGTGCTGCTGCAGAAAGTACTACGTAAGGTCTTCAATAGATGGGGCAGGTCTGGGAACATTCTGATCGACTGCATAAACCCGAGGATACTATCCCCAAGCTGAGCATCAGGGTCCCTCAGAAGATCAAAAGGAGGTAGTTCCAGAAGAGGCTTTACGAGAGGAACCACTGGTGGTTCAGGATCCCCCATCTCTAGAATGCGCTCATTTCCACCCTCCTGAGACACAACATGAAGAAGTCACAGTGGCATTTGTCTACGACATCCAAACACACCCTTAGACAAGGATTAAAGAAGGTGAGAAAACAAGTAGGGTTGAAAAGAGGTTAGGTACATAGCCTGCCTCTGAGCACTAAACAACATACAACCCGCCTCAAGAGTTGGGTTTCGATATAGAAGAGACAACTAAAAAGGATTAATAAATAATTCTATAACCCACTCCTAGGTTGAGTTAGGATAACAAATAACAGACTAACACAAACTTATATTCAATAAACCAACAATTCAAAATTTTACCATTAGGTATAACAACACTCACATGCTACAGGAAAATGCATCATGAAAGTAGATATGGCAAGACAATATGCATGGAAATTAAATCCTATAGTGCCTATCATGATGCACAAGATGTTTTTCCCTCGTATCATCAGGCTGTAATGGTAAACCCATTATTTCAATAATACCAACACAATAACAACACAATACAAGTGAGTCACCCAAAGTGAAATAATATCATTAGTAACGGGAATAATCAATAACTGCAATCCCAACTCAGGAATCTGAGTTTTCCTCTATAAATGGGTTAGCTATATCCAAGCACAAAGTGAATCCCCTATCCCTATATCCTAGTCTTTTGTCTAACGCAAACAGTAATAAAAAAAACAAAAACCACCTCTGATACCACTTTTTAACATCCCGAGCTGACTCACCTCTAAGACGGTGGCCGAACCGTTGTGTCACATAACCTCAAGCGCATCTCCCCAAATGACAGAGGATGTCGACTAGCAGAGAGGGTATTTTTGTGTTCGTCGGGGAGAATATTTTTTCATAGGTAACAGATAATATCATAGCGGAAGTAAAAAACAACAAATAATAAATAGCAGAATCATTTGAATAAATAAACTGCAGTAGAAGTAATGTAAATAATCCAACTGAATAATAAAAACCAAGTGCGGAAACTAACAAAAGAGTGTCATGCCATGATATGAGTCTAAACTGAAAGTATACAAAATAAAACTCAAACACACATTCAACTAAAATAAAACACACAAGACACAATTGCATCATGATCAAAGCCTGGTCCTCTACCCTAGTCTCCATCCCATGCAGTAATGAACAATCAACCATCAGAAGTAGCACACTTCCCTTTGTCAATACCTAAGAGCATGTAATCTACTCGGGTGTCAATGATGCCCATGCAGGGTGTGAGATAAAATCCTAGTAGGCCAGCACCCATGGTTTCTAAACCATTCCATTTCGTGAAAAAAAAATTCAGTGTGCCAATACATAGCCATTTCAAATAAATTAATTTAAGTGAAATGAAATAATTAAGTTATCCTGGGTCCCCAATGACACCCATGCCTAGTCACCTACTATAACGACCCATACTTTACATACATTTTTATTACTTCAAAATTGAAGCACACTTATTACAACATATAACAAAACAATGAAAGGACCGTATAGGTATAGTGTCTTTAGAAACTGGAAAGCATAAACAACTGGTTCATAAAGCATCTACTTTGCCTCCCATTTATTTCATCAGATCTAGAGTCCCTTTTTGGAATATTCTAATTAATAACCTTCTTCCTAACCTGGGGAAATAAAACATACAAAAGGGTGAGCTCAAATGCTCAGTAAGGGTAAACAAAAGAAATATCAATCACATAATATATATAAGAGCATAACTTTTGGAAATCTTAACCTGCAAAAGAAATCATAATTTCATAACATGGGATAAATCATAGTAGTGAAATGTAATCCCAATAATCATAACTTAAATCATGAAACTTTGTGGAATACACACATAATCATAGAGAATAATTTCTTATTAGTCAAGACTCTTTGCCAAGACTATCTTAGTGGACAAAGTCCATTTCTGAACCGAGTTCACTCCTCGTTTCAGTCCTGTTTCACTAAACCGGTTTAACCTGCCGTTCCAGCCATGTCTATCTCATGAGATATAAAATCTTTAACCAATGAATTGGAGGGAGATATAGGTCCCACCCATCTCATAATTAAATCATTCTTTTGGGTGCCACAAAAATCATAAATCATACATCATTGCATAACCCATGTAATAAAAATGGAATTCTTAAACATCGTGACATCATAAAACAATTCATATAAGATAAATGAATTAATAAAAATAATTCCATCACAACATAATGAAATCAATGTAATTATAGGGATATAATTAAAACCCTATATTATCTTATATGGAAAATAATTTTGATAAAACACTTGAACTCCATTCTTGAGGAAAATATCCTTTCAACTTCAAAAACATTTTTCCTTTCTTAACATGTCATACAAATTTAAACTAAAAGAAGTTTATTAAAAATAAACTTGAAAACTTGTAAAAGAAGCTTCTTGGAAATAATGTTTTAAAAATCCATTCATGCCGTATAAGTTAAAAAAACATTCTTCTCGTACTTTTGTCGGAAAAGTAAAAAAAGCACCTAGTACGAAAAAATACAAAAGATTCCTTTCATATCTATTACTAAAAACTCACTGATGGGTAAAATAGGATTTAAAAAATTGTAGGTGAATGGAAATAATATTAAATATTGAGGAAACATGGATGTGGATGATAAAATACACCCCAGTAAATGCCAAAGTATAAACAATCTCGGATAAAAATGAGATTCTGATATTTTTCCTTACCTTAGGTCCGATATGATTTGTACGTATCCGAAACTCCTGTATAATGATTTAAATAATGTTATTGACTTATTCCATAATCATACTCGTCGTTATGATATCACATATGTTCATATTCTTAGCTTCTTATTAGTAATATTTCATTACAACTTGTTATTCGGGTGTTTATTACTTTTTGTTCTTATGGGTGTTTTGTCGAATAAATTCTTATTCTTATCTTTAGGTTATAGATAACTCATTTCCATAATGTTATTAGTGTAATATATATCATATTTATTCCTTCAATTCATTTATATAATCATTATGCAATGAAGATCATGTAGAACGAGTCACATCACATCGTGGAGACGGTATTCCGTACGTACGCACGAGCGATGATATCGTTCCCATGATCATGGAATTGTATTGGAGTGTATGTATACTATTTCAGAATCAATATCACTTTACAATAATCATATATAGTCATTATTTTCACCATTATACCCATCCAAGTAAGGTGGTGGTGGAAAACAGATTACACCACGACGTGGAGATGGTATTCCGTACGTACGCACGCGCGGTGATTTCATTTTCCGTAGGATGGATAGATGGTGAAATAGGGTTGTTTCATACTTATAATAACATATCAGTATTTGAGTGATAATGATTTTATTACTTCATAATGAAACAGCTAAATAAGATGAAGTGGAAGAAGAAATAAAGATGAAAGAATCGGTAACAGACATTACATCTTCTTTGAAGTGCTTCTTTGAGACCTCCTTTTAGGGCACTAAAATTGGTATTTGAAGAAGACCAGGACCTCTAGGATGTCTCTAGGGAATTGGAGAGGAGAAAGTGTCAGGGTTTGGACGAGATTGAAGGCTCAAAGTGGTGTGAGGAAGAGAGGGAGGAGGTTCCCTTTTATAAGGGAGGAGAGGGGCACCTTTGGAATAACAAAAAATATTATTTTATTATAAAGAAATATTCGGTTCTAAATAGATCCAAAGTGATTTATTTAGAATCTAAGGTGTGGATGGGTCGAAATACTCTCATCCAATATAATTTAGACAAGTTTAGGTTTCTATTTTGACCTTATCATTTAGATTTAACATCAAGTTAAATAATTTTACTTTTACCGTGTCTTCTTGTGTTCTTACACTATAAGGTTAATAAACTTACTATAACAATCCAAAAGAACCCCAAGTTGTTTATTATTAATATATATAACATTATCTAAGTCATTTGGCCTAACCTTAGATTTTTAGGAATTAAATAACAATTAATAATATAATATTTGTTTTAAAAACTATTTTATGTCAATTTTGACACTATTTAATAATTGATTTTTGTGAAAATCATAACAGAATGATTAGTTCGAAAAAAGATAATTAAATAAATAATAACATGTCATATTAACCTATAAAATTAGTGGAATTCATAAAAAGTCTCAAATTATATTTATTTGGGTATTTATAACATCAATTATGTCAATATTTCATTAATAATATAATTACTGCATCATCTTTGTGTCATAAATAAATTAAATAATTTATTGTCTAAAAATTACAAATAAAATACCATTATGTAGTAAATCTTTTTATCTTTCTAATTACTATTTATAGTCTAATTTATCTTATATATAACCTTATATTAAACATTATTTACATATTAAATTTGATTTTAACTATTTTAACCCTTCTTTAAATAAATTAATAATAAATGTCCTAATCTAATACAAGTGGGCCTAAATGGTGATATTTTATTCTTAAGTTTTTTTGGTCGAATTACACTTATCCAATACAATTAGGACATGTGTTAGGGTAATAATAATATCATTTTTACCCTTAATTACCCTATTTACTTTTAACCGTGGTAAATAAAAGTAAAAAGTTTCTATTCACCAAAAATTATTTTCATCTCATTGAACCAGATTTTACTTACTAACATCAACCGTGTCTCTCGGATTTTTGAAATTCCACTCACAGAAGCGGTAAAATTATGTTTTATGAAAAATTCAGTTTTTTAACTACCACTTAGTGGTTTCACTATTCATCAAAAATTGAAAGTTTTCAGAAAAATACCAAAATTTCACCCTAGGATAATTTCGATATTCTGAATCCAAAAATGAATTCCATTTTGAAAAATAAAATTTATAAAATTTCAAAAAGTGGTTATTACTATTCATAACGGCTAGTTTTAATAATATTTTATTAGCATATCATTGTTTAGTGAAACTCGGTATTGCGTACGATGCAAGCTATCGAGGAAGGTCGCGATTTCGTGTAAAGCAAGCCAAGCAAGTGTTTTATATAGAAAAAGATTCCTTTGATGATTTATATAAAAGTCTCAGGTGTTACATTCTACCCCCCTTAAAATGAATTTCGCCCTTGAAATTCGTCACTTTGTAACAAACAGATGAGGATACCTCTCCCTCATCATATCCTCAAGCTCCCATGTAGCTTCTTCTAATTGGTGGTTTCTCTATAAAACTTTCACCAATCGAGTGGTCTTGTTTCATAGGACTTTTTTCACTACGATCCAGAATCTCTATCGGCTATTCTTCATAAGAAAGATCCTGCTCCAGCGGTACAACTTCTGAGCTGAGTACATGTGAAGGATCAGGTATGTACTTTCTCAGGAGAGATACATGGAACACATCGTGAACTTGAGAGATATTCGGTGGAAGTTCCAATCAGTAAGCTACCTTCCCAACACGATCCAGTATTTCGAAAGGACCGATATATCTAGGGCTCAACTTCCCCTTCTTTCCAAATCTCATGACCCTCTTCCAAGGAGATATTCGTAAGAACACTTTATCACCCACTTCAAACTCTAGGTCTTTTCCTCGGTTGTCGGCATAACTTTTCTGTCGACTTTGAGCTGGTCTTATGTGTTGTTGAATAGATCTGACCTTTTCTACCATTTCATCAACGAGATCAGGTCCTAATAGCTTTCTTTTCCCAACTTCATCCCAGCAAGTTGGAGTCCTAAATTTATTTCAATAGAGATATTCATAAGGAGCCATCTGAATACTGGAGTGAAAGCTATTATTATAAGAAAATTCCACCAAAGGTAGGTGTTGATCCCAACCACCTTTGAAATCCATAGAGCAAGCTCTCAACATATCTTCTAGAGTTTGAATTGTTCTCTCAGACTAACCATCTATCTGAGGATGATAAGCAGTGCTGAAACTCAACTCTGTATCCGGAGTATGCTGAAGACTTCGCCAGAACATCGAGGTAAATCTCGGACCCCGATCAGATATAATAGAAAGTGGTACTCCATGCAATCTTACCACTTCCTTTACATATATCTTGGCAAGGTGATCCAGAGAGAAATCCTGTCTAATAGCAATGAAGTGTGCAGACTTTGTAAGACGATCAAAAATGACCCAGATAGCATTATTGCCTTTGGATGTTTTAGGAAGTCCTGTGACAAAGTCCATAGTGATGTTTTCCCATTTCCATTCGGGTATGGGTAATGGTTGTAACATCCCCTTAGACTTCTGTCTCTCATCTTTAACTTGTTGATAAACCAAGTATCGAGAGACATATTCAGCAACATCTCTTTTCATGACATCCCACCATAAGTACTCTTTCAGGTCCCTATACATCTTCGTGCTTCTAGGATGAATTGAGAATGATGAACTATGAGCATCATCCAGCATCTCCTTCTTTAATTCGGGGATGGGAGTAACACAAGCCCAATTCCTGAACATTATTATCTCATCACAATCAAGGTTGAATTCAGGAACATTTCTCACCTTCTTTTGTAACTCGACATCTTCTTTCTGTGCCTCTTTAATCTTCACATGTATGGATGGTTGAACATTCATTTGAGAAAGATATGATTTTTACCCTTTCATTATAATTCCCAGATCCATCCTTTGTAAATCCATAAATATTGGATCTTTTGTGATCCTCATCATGGATAAACTAGCATGGTCTTGTCGACTTAATGAATCTGCCACCTTGTTTGCTTTCCCAGGGTGGTAATGAATTGAGCAGTCGTAATCCTTAATCAGCTCCAACCATCTTCTTTGGTGCATATTCAGCTCCTTTTGTGTGAAAATATACATTAAACTTTTTTGATTATTATAAATATCACACCTTTCACCATAAAGGTAATGCCTCCAAATATTTAATGCAAAGATTACCGAAGCTAACTCCAAATCATGAGTTGGGTAATTTTGCTCATGTATTTTCAACTGTCGTGAGACATAAGCTATCACCATATCATTTTGCATAAGAACACACCCCAATCCCTTCTTGGATGCATCACTGTAGATCACAAACCTTTCTCTACTACAAGGCAGTGTGAGCACAGGTGCACTGGATAACCTTTTTTTCAACTCCTTGAAATTCTCTTCACATTCCTCCATCCAGAAAAACTTAACTCCTTTTCGAGTCAACTTGGTGAGTGGATTAGATAATCGTGGTAAATATTTCACAAAACATCGTTAATATCCATCCAAACCAAGAAAACTTCGCATCTCAGTTACTGTTGTTTGTCTCGACCATCTTTCGATAACCTCTGTTTTTGCTGGATCCACATATATATTCTCTTTTGAGATTATGTGACCCAAAAATGAAACTTTTTGAAGCCAAAATTCACACTTGGTAAATTTGGCATAAAGCTTCTCCTTTCTCAGGGTCTTAAATATAATTCTCAAGTGATCTTCATGTTCTTCCTTGCTCTTTGAATAGACAAGTGTTTCGCGCGGAATCCGGGGATGACCTCCTGGACGGGAGATTCAAACGTTCCGATCGGTTTCTAACGGGTTTGTTCGTAGAACCGGAAACATCCAATGATTCCACATCCGTTTGGACCTACTTTCCAAAGGCAGGCGCTCATTAGCTTGTGGGCTAATGAGGCTTAGGAATTTGCATTGGTCGAGAGGATGGGAGGTCGGACTCATCACACCTTTTTGAGGGGAATTATTGTCTACTCCGGGACTCTCTTTATAGATTTAAGTTAAGTTCGTGAATCCTTATTACATTACCAAGTATAAAATGAGCTTTCCTTTAGTTTTAACAATCAATGATTAAATATGCAAGAAATTTAGAGAATCTTTTATATGTATTCGAGGTTCTTCATCAATATAGAATCATCTATATTTGTTTAGAGATTCTTGGTCAATTGTATCCTTCAAAACATTTATATAAAAGTCTCTTGGTCATTTTGATGACCAGGCTGGTTTTAAAGCCACTCAGTGGGGCACTTGAAGTTTACCGTCATTCAGAAGGACAGAGATTATTTCAATGTTGGGATCGAACCCATGAATGGGCTACCTACGTATCCTTTGTTTTGAAAAAAGGAATCAGAACCCACGTAGTTCGAGGAATGGGATATGATGTTTTATGATTGATGGCTCAAAGATGAATGTCATAATTACTTTTACACTCTAAGCTCACGTGAGTCATGCTCGGTGTGAGAAACAAGAGGTATTGGTAAAATTCAGACAATTGTGCCCTAAAAGATGCAATCATAAGAATTTGTTTTGGGGCTTATGTATAGATGACTGCCCAGATAGACGAAAGTTTAGGATTTACTTTTAGGGAGAAAATCCAAGAACATGGTCCACAAAGTTATATGTGCTTCATGGAGATTTGAATACTCTAATCTTGGGGCTTACTCCTAAGGAAGATGCCCAAGTTAGGAGGGGACTTATGATTGGGTTTTATTCCTAAAGAGGAAACCCAAATCAAAGGAAATTTATGACTGGTTAAGAGAAATTTTAAGAGACTTGGGGCTTACTCTTAAGAAGGATGCCCAAGGTTATGACTGAGTCTTATTCCTGAAAAGGAGACCCAGGTTAGGGATTAAGGTTTGGGGCTTACTCCTGAGGAGGATGCCCAAGATTAAAGGACTTGATTGGGGCTTATTCTTAAGAAAGATGCCCAAGATTTATAACTAGGACTTATTCCTAAGAAGGAAGCCTAGGTTAGGGGACTTGGGGCTTACTCCTGAAAAGGAAGCCCAAGGTTATGACTGAGTCTTATTCCTGAAAAGGAGACCCAGGTTAGGGATTAAGGTTTGGGGCTTACTCCTGAGGAGGATGCCCAAGTTTAAAGGACTTTGATTGAGGCTTATTCTTAAGGAAGATGCCCAAATCAAAGGTTTTATAACTGGGGATTATTCCTGAAAAGGAAACCCAGGTTAGGATTCTCTCATCTTAAAGGATGAGGTTGAAGGAATGAAATCTCAATCTTTGGTGACATAAAGATGTTTAAATCACTAGGTTTTGAGAGATATTTCACATAATTCCTTTCAGATAAGGATGTCAAATCAAGAAATCATGCCATAAATGGCTTTGAAGAGTATCTTGAAGACTGAATCTTGAATAGGAAGGGTGAAATGGCTTAAGAGGGGTGAAAAAGGGCAAGATGGGCACCCAAAAAAATAGGGGCGCGCAAGTATTGAAGGTCGCGCAAGTCCTGCGTCGGCGCGCAAGTATTGGTCGCGCAAGTATACTTGCGCGACATAAGGGATACTTGCGCGATTTTCAACCAGAGTGGAATTACTTGAGCGACTCTTTATTAAACCCTTTCCCATCCTCTTGAGGTTCTTCCAGAAGAGGGACGCGCAAGTTATATTGAAGGAATTAAGTCGGCGCACAAGTGTTTGATAAATTTCAACACTTAGGCCTCCCTTCTTCCCTTTAGATCTTCCATTCTAGGTAAGAAATTACCTTAGAAGTGTTCTGGAAGCTTTGAGAAGAGACTTGGGCGTCGGGAGCTTTGATCCGAGTTTCTGGGAACAGATCCTCTCGAATGGGGGTCCCACAGGGTCTATTTATAGGCAAAATAAGGCCCTGGGCGGTTACCGAGCGGTTACCACTTAGGTCGCGCAAGTCACTTGCACGAACATAAGGTGTCGCGCAAGTACTTGCACGACCACTAGGCGGCACGCAAGTGTACTTGCGCGACCATGAGGGAACTTGCGCGACCTATGGGCAATGTTCTCCTTGTTCATCCCTTTGTCGATTTTTGATGTTTCTTCAAAGGATGAATCACTTTGAGATCAGATATTCCCTTTTCCGACCTTTAGATTCTGTGACGAAAGGAGCGTCAACAAAAGTCCCCCCTCAGAGTTGGATCCGGAAAGAAATGAGGATTTGACTCTGAGGAAATTGAATCCATCCAAAGGAAAAGGGGGGCGCGCAAGTCTTCAGTGCACAGAGGGCAGCGCGCAAGTGTGCTGGAACTTGACTTTTATTCAGAGTGCCTTTGTCTTTTGTGTGGGCAGTTTAAAGTCATGCACGCCGGACATAAAGGGGCTAATGTTTAAGGTCGAAATAGCTTTGACCGAAAATGGATAAAAATGGATTCAATTCCTTGACAATTTATCTGAAAACATATTTACCATACTCAAGTATGAGAGAAAATATGTAAACTATGACTTAAGAATATTTGAATCTGAGGAATGATATGAAAAAGAGCTAAATAGCATTAGAAGAAGTAGTTTCCAAGAATGAAGTTACTATTATTTAACAAAACCCGTTAGGGGGTTGAAATATGCAGGGCCACCTATGGGCATTGGCTGCATAGTCAAATAAAATAGCATCTTTTGGCTGACAAGTCTGTTATGTGGACTGTTTATGCAAGGCCACCTATGGGCACGTGCTGCATAGTTAGGCAAAAGAACTCTCAAAAATTTACTTTCCTAGTGCTAAAAGCCAGTGAAAGTTTATGGAGATTCAAATTTTCTAAAGCATAGAGTTTGTTGTATGGAAAGAGGTACTTGAATATGGAGAAGATATTTCCAAACAAGAATATCGAAGAACTGGATGAATATCACTCCTACGAAGGTCTGACCCAAACGTAGGGAAGAAGAATAAACCATAGACTTAAATACTTTCAGATCATGAAAAAGGATATGGGACAAATACGCTAAGGATGGCTATTTTTGCGGATCCCTACATACTGTCGTTTAAGACAAATAAGGACAAAAGAGGCATTCTTCCCAAGAATGAAGTTACTATTATTTAACAAACCCATTAGGGGGTTGAAAACATGTAGGGCCACCTATGGGCATTGGCTGCATGGTCAAATAAATAGCATCTTTTGGCTGACAAGTCTTTTATGTAGACTGTTTATGCAAGTCCACCTATGGGCACGTGCTGCATAGTCAGGCAAAAGAATTCTCAGAAGTTTGACATTTTTGTGACTAGAAGTCATGAAAAGGGTTATGAAGATCTGAAAATATTTAAGGTTAGGATTATAATACATAAAGATGGGTATTTTCCAATGTATATAGAGATACATAGGTCAATGAAAACCATAATCATGTTGTGGCTGGGTCCTGAATTGAAACTTGGACTTCACTACGTATCTCATAAGAATGAGAATCAAGCCATACGTAGTTCATGAAATGCAGTTTAACGTCGTGCAGGACGAAAGTATGAGTAATCTTAGTTTAAGGTCATAGAATTCGGACCATAATAATGAATACACAGTGTGTGTTTTCATGAGGACTTTTCAGCCAAGGGACTGAAAGTGAAATTTGGGGTTAGGCCCAAAAGATTTGGGACTGGATTCGAGGGACACTCGAATGTTCCTACGTATCCCATAAGGATGGGAATCAAGTCCACGTAGTTCTGGAATTACCCTTTGTACAAATTTGGTTCGTACATGTGAAGGGTGAAAGGGGACTTTAGTGCAATGATGGTTTTAACCTAAGATAAAAAGTTTAGGCATTACCATGTATGCACGTAGTCTTTTGAAAATGAAAACCATGATTGAAAAAGAACCAATGTTAATAATGGTTCCTTCTCAAATGAGGAGATCAAAGAATATTGTAGTTTATTGTCGTACCGGACAAAAAAGTGTTGTATAGTTTAACGTCATATAACAAGGACGAAAGTGAATCAATGTAAAGATATTGATTCCAGGGGTGGTTTCACAAATCATCATCATATGAGATGGTGGTGAAATGATGTGAAGAGATTATTTTTGGGCTTGAACCTTGGGAGGTTGCCTACATACCCAGCCTGGAGGGCAAGGATCAAAGTCTGTGTAGTTCAATTGAATTAATGATCAAGTTGTTCTTGTGGACAATGATCTAAAAAAAATGTTGTTGGGACTTACACATGGTTAGTGGCCCAAAGGGAATGTTATGGTTGATGTTCGCTCTAAGCTCACGTGAGTCATACTCGGTGTGAGAAACAAGAGGTAATAACAACCTTAACGATGCACAGTTTAATGTCATGTAGGACATATCAAGGACTTTCTGTACAGTTTAGCGTCATGTAGTTAGGACGATGGGGACAATACAGTTTAACGTCATATTGGACGAAAGGGGGATTGTGCAGTTTTAATGTCATGCTGGACTTTTGATGATTATATAGTTTAATGTCTTTCCGGACGTGAGGGACTTTTATACAGTTTAGCGTCATGTAGTTAGGACGTTACAGTTTAACGTCTTACTGGACATATTTTGTAAATAGTTTATGGTCATATACATGGACCAGAGATGATGCAGTTTAAGGTCATGCTGGACGGTTTATGGAACTTTTTCACAGTTTAATGTCGTGCGGGACGAAGTTGCAGTTTTAAAGTCATACTGGACCATTGCTGTATAGTTTAACGTCATATAGCAAGGACGATCTGGTGCTGTACAGTTTAAAGTCATGTAGCTAAGACTAAGGTGAATCAATATGAGGATATCAGTTCTGATCTTTTTACAGTTTATCGTCATGCTGGACGTTGGGAGTGCCACACAGTTTAATGTCATGTTGCTAGGACAAAATATAGTTTAATGTCATCTCGGACAGAATACAGTTTAGTGTCATGTAGGACAATAAGGGACTTAACACAGTTTAACGTCATGCTGGACGATGAAAGTGCCACATAGTTTAATGTCATGTTGCTAGGACACAATATAGTTTAATGTCATCTCGGACAAAATATAGGAACTTCTTATACAGTTTATTGTCATGTAGGACAAAATCAGGGACTATGCAGTTTAAAGTCTTGCAGTTAGGACTATTGGTGCTGCACAGTTTAGTGTCATGTTGCAGGGACATAAGTGCGAATAGTTTAAGGTCATATGCATGGACCGTAGTGCGAATAGTTTAAGGTCATATGCACGGACCGTACAGTTTATCGTCATGCTGGACGTAGTTGTAGTTTAAGGTCATACTGGACCATTACTGTACAGTTTAAAGTCATGTAGCTAGGACTAACTGGTGCTGTACAGTTTAAAGTCATGTAGCTAGGACTAAGGTAATATAGTTTAATGTCATCTCGGACATATACAGTTTAGTGTCATGTAGGACATATTTGCAGTTTAAGGTCATACTGGACCATTGTGCAGTTTAAGGTCATACTGGACCGTTGTTGTATGAACCAAATGTAAGAGTCTTGGTTCTGGGAACAATATTTTGTGTTTATACAAAATACTTCTTCAGAAATCTGGCATTGGTTGGAGTCGTGATGTGTTCTCCATCCATTGAGATCAAACAGAACCAAAGATTAACTCTTCGTCTGATAAAGACTCTTCCTGATTAGCCTCTTTAGGCTGTGCCGTTTGATGGGGCGGTGCCCGTTGCTTTGAAGTAGATGGCATGAAATCTGCCAGAGTCAAAGACAATTTAGGCTTTGATACATACTCATCTTCTTCTGATTCCTCTTTCTTCTTTGAATTGCTCTGCCCTTTTGAGGATTTATCCTTTGATGGAGGCTTTACTGCAGATTTTGTAGGAGACACAATTGGCTTCTTCAATTGTGTTCGCAAAATGGAATGGGTCCGATTGATTGTCTTTCTGACCATCCAATCATCATATTTTTTCGCAGTTTTGCTTTTGACTTCCTGCCACTCGCCTCCTTCCTCTAGATCTGTAGCGGTAATACACGCTACATGAGCTGAAGAACCCTTCAATTTGACTTGTCCCAAGTCGACCATCTTTTGCAGGAGGTCTTTAAAGACAAAACACTCCTGGATGGGATGCCCCAACATTTGATGAAAGGGACAATAATTGGGACGGTCTTCATCTCCTTCCTTGTTTGGTCTCTTCGGCACTGGTAATTGAACCAAATTATTTTCCAGAGCTGAAATGAAGTAACCAGGAACTTGCTCACTTCGGAAAGAGTATGTTTTACTCTTCATATCCTCAAATTGTTTTCGTCGTTGATCTTTTTGATCATTTGGACGAAACAGCCTTTGTTGTTGGCGTTCAGGAGGTGGAGCCCTTCGAGAAGATGAAGGTTTTGAAGTAGAAATAGGTACAGGTGCCTGTTTAAGCATAACTGTAGCAGTTTCTGCTTTACCCATTCTTCTTCCTGGAGCTGATGGAATTACACGAGATTTAACCTTAGCCTGCATAAGGGAATCTTCAATCTGTTGAGCGATTGAAGTAAGGTCTCGAAACCCTCCTGTGTATTTCACAGGGATCAATGGCGTGCGTAATTCGTCACGCAAATTTGCCACACAGATTGGCAATAATTCCTCCTGAGGGAGTGATAAACTCAAGGAATACGTTAATCCCTTCCAACGAGAAATGAAATCAGAGACTCTTTCATTCTCCCTTTGCTTGCAGTTTGTAAGATCGAAAACTGTCGTTTTTGGCAAAGTTGAGCTGAACTGAAGAAGGAATTTTTGACGAAGATCCTCCCATCCGATGACTGACCGGGATTTCAAGCTTGTATACCAGACAAAAGCTGGTCCTTGCAAGGTTCGCACGAAGCATCTGAGTTTCACTGCTTCTTGTTGTTCTGGAGTTCCCATCATAGGATCACAACAAGACACGTAATGCGTCAAATGTTGTTCAGGGTCGCCTGATCCATTGAAAGTAGGGAAAATAGGGTTTCCAAAACTGGATGGAGGAGAAATTGAATCTACCCATTCAGGGTAAACTTTCTTTTCAGGTTGAACTTGCGCCCGTTTCCCTTCCATAGTTTCTAACCGAGCTGTTAATGACTCAATAGTAGTTATTAACTTTTGAGAAACGTCAGGTTGAACTTGGTTTTGGGTAGGTGCAATGAATGGAGCTTGGACAGCCGTGGAGGTTGGTGCTGCAACTAATGGTAGTGCTGCCAACCGTTGTTGCGTTTGACCTGTAGGATTAGACCTCTGTGGGTGTACTGATAAAGGAGGATATTCTTGATCCATCTCAGTAGTTACAACAAATTCCTTTGGCTGTCGGACTTCAGCATTCTTAAGAAGAAGACTACTCTGAAGTAGTTCTGCATTCAACCTTCTTAATTCTTTCATTTCTTCCTCCTGTTGTGCAAGCCTTTGCTCTAATGAGAGCGATTGACCTCCTTCAGAGGAAGGGTGAGAAGTAACCTGATTCTTTCCTTTCCCCTTATTGGATCCTTTTCGGAGAGGGGGAAGTGGGTTACTTGAAGGAATACCCAAATTTTGGGTAAGCCTTTGATTACGTGTGCGCACACCTTCTTCATTTAGGTCTGTGTGCGCAACTTCTTGAGCAGGAACCTCTTCATCTGATCCCTCTGATTGAGCCTCATCTGGTGAATCAGCAGCAACGGCAGTTATGACATTAATGGATGCATATTTCATGAAATCCTTTCTATCAGCATTTCTATGATATTGTCTCCTTTTATGTCCATGATAAGACATGACATTCCGTTGACTTGACCCCTCAGGAATTTCTTTGTGAACCGTCACTTGGAGAGAATCTCCTGACATCTTGGCTCTTCGTTCCTCTTGAGGCTTATTCCCTAATCGAGAGAATACTGACTTTCTCTGAGGGAGGGATTGAAGATTTGAAAAAGTCCCCAGTCCGGTGGACTGGGGGTGTTCCTGTTGCTTCTGCTCAACTCCTCGAATTCCATTCGTTGATTCTGAGGGTTGGGTTAGAGAAGTCCCCAGTCTGGCAAGCTGGGGTGTCTCTTGACATGCTATGTCTGAGATCTTCTTGAAATCTCTCTTGATCTTGCGGATCTTAGTTTGGAAATTAGCTGGATGCATTAACCTGTATCCACTTTTATCACCTGGTTCAACAGACCGTTGGATGATTTCCGAAACTTCTGTCATTTGATGACGTGTTTGCTCCAGACGAGAGGCTTGTGCAATATTCTCGCCTGCTTGATGTAGGAGCAATTCAACAACCTGTTCTCTATATACTTGATTTTGAGAGGAACTAGTTGAAGCTTGATCTCGAGCAAGATTTTGATTATGAACAAAGCCCATTGACTGTGGCCGGCCATGGGCAATAACATTGCATGAGACCATTTTCGGCGGGCTTTACTGACCGGAAAGCACTGTGAAATGTAGTGCTCCGTGAATACCCCATCCTCTGATATGAACATTAGATGGATCATTGGAAATTAACTGACGCAATTTTCTCAGCGCGCCAAGGCATGAACGTTGAAGGGTTCTCTGTTGCTTTTCAGCCTTTGGATACCGAGAGACTGATAGAGATGCCAAATCAATCTGGCATTGTAACCCTTCTATTATCTTAAGATGATTTTCATATTCATCGTAAGATAATACCTTCTTCTTTAATTGACAAAGAGTTTTCCATATGTTAAGACGAATATCATGGATTCCATCATCCGTCAACATCTTTGGAATGTCATACTGTGAATCAGCCAAAGGCCAAAACATGACTGGTACTTCACCTTTTGCCAGTTTTTTCCTCATGTTCAGCATTTCCTCTTTATCATTAAATGAAGATTCTTCTACCTGTTTGGACCAGAGTTGGTGTTTCCTTGTTGCTTCATTGGATTCAACAAGATTGGTAGAGGAATCACTATTCATGCTGGAAGATGAATGACCTAGGGAAGGTTCGGAGAATAACCTGAACCCCAAGCTATCTTCTGATGGAGAAAGAGTTTCACCTGCCGATAGTAAAACTTCAGACATGACTGGTTTTACGTTTGCAAGTGCCTCGAGATAGGAGGGCTTTCTCGTTACTACATTGCCTTCTGAAGAATTTTCGAGACAATGTGAATCACTACTGCGGAGAGGACTTTCGCAGCGAAGTTCATCACCATGAGGAGGACCTTCATGATGGGTTACAGCAAAAGATGATATCTCTTGCTCCTTGGTCTTCTGACCACACAGAGGGTTCCTGTGGTTCTCATCTGAAGAAGAAACTTCAAGATTGACCGAATTTTCATGAAGCAAGTCTTCATGAGGAAGTGTCTGTTGAAGACCTTCGGGATTAATGTTCCTGTTATTGGGAACTGAGGGAGTAGAATCTTGAATTCCGACAGATAAATGTCTGAGGGCTTCAAGAACTCCAGCATTGAGCAAGGCCTTGTTGCAGATTGGCCTTTGATCTCCTGACTGTGCTGGGCGGATCTTTTTCTTAGATGCCTTCTTACTCGCTTTAGAAATCACTTGATGACGAAAGTGATTGCTCTGAGCAGGTGTATGTGCCTGATCAGGAAAGATGGTCAGGTTAGGCTGACGATCATCGCTCAAATCAGATGTATGTGCCTGACTTGGTTGTCCATATGATATGGGGGAGTAGGCCCCACAACCCTCTTGGACTGGAACAGATGTGTGTGTCTGTTCCGGAGTGAATTGTTGATGTGTCACTCCACTGCTAGGGATAGATTTATGTGTCTGTCCCTGAGATGATGCTGAAGATGTTATGATATCCTGGCAAGCATCCAGAATATGAGCAGGAATTTGCTTCTGCTCTTTCACCATTGATAAAATATGTTTGGTGACTTCAGCCGCCGGAACAGGGATATACGTCCATTCCGGGCTTGGAGTAGGTGTATGTGCCTGCTCCTGTCCTCCTTTTCCTGTCAGTGAATCCTGACAGTACTCAAGTGTGGAGGCAGAGAGTTTAGTCTGCCTCCTGTTTGTCGTCGGGACTTTCCGACTGACTTCTCCGTGCGCTACCAAGCGAGACTGTTGGTAGGCTTGATTAGTATTAGCAGGTGTATGTGCCTGCTGATTATACTTCGCCAAACGCTGTTGACGAGATCCATCATATGTAGTCAGACGAGCCTGCTGACTAACTGCTGATGTATAAGCAGGTGTATTTTCCTGCCTATGGTACTCCGCCGGAATTGCCTGGCGGGATCGGCTTGATGCTGCCAGACGAGTCTGCTGGACAGCTGAATTAAAACGGGCAGGTGTGTGTGCCTGCTCGTTGTTTGCCACCAAGTTAGGTTGGTGGACTTCTCCGGAGATGGCAGGGATGACAACCTGCCTATTATTAACCGGATTCCGTCTCTGGTGATTCATCTTGCCTGCTCGGGTTCGAGGAACCTGAGCTGAATGCCTGGAGCCGGTACCCTCATCATGTTGAGGGTGCACTACCGCACGAGTCTGGCGGCGATTGTTGATGGGAGCCCTTGAGAAGGACTCCTGTCTCTTTGAATTAAGGTCCTGCGGGACCTGCTCATTCACTTCCTCAGAATAAGGGAGTGAATGGAAATTGCGTTCCAGGGATAACGACCCGAAACGGTTGGAGACGGTAGTCAGCACCGCCTGCTTCTTGATTGCTGGTCGCCGTTGTCCGGACGACCAGGTAGAATTGTTAACTTGGAGGGCTTGACGAGCGGCCTCCAGAGTTGGGATAGTACCGTTACGACGGTACTCCTTAACCAGTGCATTTGAAACACAGCGTTGAAGACGCTGAGTTGGTGATGTCATCCTCAGAGCGGATGACGTTCCAGCAGGAGTAGCAGCATTGGTTTTCATGGCAGCAGACCTCACAGTAGAGGTGTTCTTAGCAGCAGTATTCACAGGGGTGAATTTAAGGAAAGCCATTTTTTGTAGAAGATCTTGAAAAAAGAGTGCCTGTTCCATATAACAGACATAATCAAGATGAATCCGGCTACTGCATCTTTTGGATGATCATATGTCAATGATTGCCTTGTTGGCCCAAAGGGCCTAACAGATAAGAAGAACATCACTTTAACTTGGTTAAGGATTCACGTCGGGTTCACCATTTTTTGTTCCGCGCGGAATCCGGGGATGACCTCCTGGACGGGAGATTCAAACGTTCCGATCGGTTTCTAACGGGTTTGTTCGTAGAACCGGAAACATCCAATGATTCCACATCCGTTTGGACCTACTTTCCAAAGGCAGGCGCTCATTAGCTTGTGGGCTAATGAGGCTTAGGAATTTGCATTGGTCGAGAGGATGGGAGGTCGGACTCATCACACCTTTTTGAGGGGAATTATTGTCTACTCCGGGACTCTCTTTATAGATTTAAGTTAAGTTCGTGAATCCTTATTACATTACCAAGTATAAAATGAGCTTTCCTTTAGTTTTAACAATCAATGATTAAATATGCAAGAAATTTAGAGAATCTTTTATATGTATTCGAGGTTCTTCATCAATATAGAATCATCTATATTTGTTTAGAGATTCTTGGTCAATGGTATCCTTCAAAACATTTATATAAAAGTCTCTTGGTCATTTTGATGACCAGGCTGGTTTTAAAGCCACTCAGTGGGGCACTTGAAGTTTATCGTCATTCAGAAGGACAGAGATTATTTCAATGTTGGGATCGAACCCATGAATGGGCTACCTACGTATCCTTTGTTTTGAAAAAAGGAATCAGAACCCACGTAGTTCGAGGAATGGGATATGATGTTTTATGATTGATGGCTCAAAGATGAATGTCATAATTACTTTTACACTCTAAGCTCACGTGAGTCATGCTCGGTGTGAGAAACAAGAGGTATTGGTAAAATTCAGACAATTGTGCCCTAAAAGATGCAATCATAAGAATTTGTTTTGGGGCTTATGTATAGATGACTGCCCAGATAGACGAAAGTTTAGGATTTACTTTTAGGGAGAAAATCCAAGAACATGGTCCACAAAGTTATATGTGCTTCATGGAGATTTGAATACTCTAATCTTGGGGCTTACTCCTAAGGAAGATGCCCAAGTTAGGAGGGGACTTATGATTGGGTTTTATTCCTAAAGAGGAAACCCAAATCAAAGGAAATTTATGACTGGTTAAGAGAAATTTTAAGAGACTTGGGGCTTACTCTTAAGAAGGATGCCCAAGGTTATGACTGAGTCTTATTCCTGAAAAGGAGACCCAGGTTAGGGATTAAGGTTTGGGGCTTACTCCTGAGGAGGATGCCCAAGATTAAAGGACTTGATTGGGGCTTATTCTTAAGAAAGATGCCCAAGATTTATAACTAGGACTTATTCCTAAGAAGGAAGCCTAGGTTAGGGGACTTGGGGCTTACTCCTGAAAAGGAAGCCCAAGGTTATGACTGAGTCTTATTCCTGAAAAGGAGACCCAGGTTAGGGATTAAGGTTTGGGGCTTACTCCTGAGGAGGATGCCCAAGTTTAAAGGACTTTGATTGGGGCTTATTCTTAAGGAAGATGCCCAAATCAAAGGTTTTATAACTGGGGATTATTCCTGAAAAGGAAACCCAGGTTAGGATTCTCTCATCTTAAAGGATGAGGTTGAAGGAATGAACTCTCAATCTTTGGTGACATAAAGATGTTTAAATCACTAGGTTTTGAGAGATATTTCACATAATTCCTTTCAGATAAGGATGTCAAATCAAGAAATCATGCCATAAATGGCTTTGAAGAGTATCTTGAAGACTGAATCTTGAATAGGAAGGGTGAAATGGCTTAAGAGGGGTGAAAAAGGGCAAGATGGGCACCCAAAAAAATAGGGGCGCGCAAGTATTGAAGGTCGCGCAAGTCCTGCGTCGGCGCGCAAGTATTGGTCGCGCAAGTATACTTGCGCGACATAAGGGATACTTGCGCGATTTTCAACCAGAGTGGAATTACTTGAGCGACTCTTTATTAAACCCTTTCCCATCCTCTTGAGGTTCTTCCAGAAGAGGGACGCGCAAGTTATATTGAAGGAATTAAGTCGGCGCGCAAGTGTTTGATAAATTTCAACACTTAGGCCTCCCTTCTTCCCTTTAGATCTTCAATTCTAGGTAAGAAATTACCTTAGAAGTGTTCTGGAAGCTTTGAGAAGAGACTTGGGCGTCGGGAGCTTTGATCCGAGTTTCTGGGAACAGATCCTCTCGAATGGGGGGCCCACAGGGTCTATTTATAGGCAAAATAAGGCCCTGGGCGGTTACCGAGCGGTTACCACTTAGGTCGCGCAAGTCACTTGCACGAACATAAGGTGTCGCGCAATTACTTGCACGACCACTAGGCGGCACGCAAGTGTACTTGCGCGACCATGAGGGAACTTGCGCGACCTATGGGCAATGTTCTCCTTGTTCATCCCTTTGTCGATTTTTGATGTTTCTTCAAAGGATGAATCACTTTGAGATCAGATATTCCCTTTTCCGACCTTTAGATTCTGTGACGAAAGGAGCGTCAACAAAAGTCCCCCCTCAGAGTTGGATCCGGAAAGAAATGAGGATTTGACTCTGAGGAAATTGAATCCATCCAAAGGAAAAGGGGGGCGCGCAAGTCTTCAGTGCACAGAGGGCAGCGCGCAAGTGTGCTGGAACTTGACTTTTATTCAGAGTGCCTTTGTCTTTTGTGTGGGCAGTTTAAAGTCATGCACGCCGGACATAAAGGGGCTAATGTTTAAGGTCGAAATAGCTTTGACCGAAAATGGATAAAAATGGATTCAATTCCTTGACAATTTATCTGAAAACATATTTACCATACTCAAGTATGAGAGAAAATATGTAAACTATGACTTAAGAATATTTGAATCTGAGGAATGATATGAAAAAGAGCTAAATAGCATTAGAAGAAGTAGTTTCCAAGAATGAAGTTACTATTATTTAACAAAACCCGTTAGGGGGTTGAAATATGCAGGGCCACCTATGGGCATTGGCTGCATAGTCAAATAAAATAGCATCTTTTGGCTGACAAGTCTGTTATGTGGACTGTTTATGCAAGGCCACCTATGGGCACGTGCTGCATAGTTAGGCAAAAGAACTCTCAAAAATTTACTTTCCTAGTGCTAAAAGCCAGTGAAAGTTTATGGAGATTCAAATTTTCTAAAGCATAGAGTTTGTTGTATGGAAAGAGGTACTTGAATATGGAGAAGATATTTCCAAACAAGAATATCGAAGAATTGGATGAATATCACTCCTACGAAGGTCTGACCCAAACGTAGGGAAGAAGAATAAACCATAGACTTAAATACTTTCAGATCATGAAAAAGGATATGGGACAAATACGCTAAGGATGGCTATTTTTGCGGATCCCTACATACTGTCGTTTAAGACAAATAAGGACAAAAGAGGCATTCTTCCCAAGAATGAAGTTACTATTATTTAACAAACCCGTTAGGGGGTTGAAAACATGTAGGGCCACCTATGGGCATTGGCTGCATGGTCAAATAAATAGCATCTTTTGGCTGACAAGTCTTTTATGTAGACTGTTTATGCAAGGCCACCTATGGGCACGTGCTGCATAGTCAGGAAAAAGAATTCTCAGAAGTTTGACATTTTTGTGACTAGAAGTCATGAAAAGGGTTATGAAGATCTGAAAATATTTAAGGTTAGGATTATAATACATAAAGATGGGTATTTTCCAATGTATATAGAGATACATAGGTCAATGAAAACCATAATCATGTTGTGGCTGGGTCCTGAATTGAAACTTGGACTTCACTACGTATCTCATAAGAATGAGAATCAAGCCATACGTAGTTCTTGAAATGCAGTTTAACGTCGTGCAGGACGAAAGTATGAGTAATCTTAGTTTAAGGTCATAGAATTCGGACCATAATAATGAATACACAGTGTGTGTTTTCATGAGGACTTTTCAGCCAAGGGACTGAAAGTGAAATTTGGGGTTAGGCCCAAAAGATTTGGGACTGGATTCGAGGGACACTCGAATGTTCCTACGTATCCCATAAGGATGGGAATCAAGTCCACGTAGTTCTGGAATTACCCTTTGTACAAATTTGGTTCGTACATGTGAAGGGTGAAAGGGGACTTTAGTGCAATGATGGTTTTAACCTAAGATAAAAAGTTTAGGCATTACCATGTATGCACGTAGTCTTTTGAAAATGAAAACCATGATTGAAAAAGAACCAATGTTAATAATGGTTCCTTCTCAAATGAGGAGATCAAAGAATATTGTAGTTTATTGTCGTACCGGACAAAAAAGTGTTGTATAGTTTAACGTCATATAACAAGGACGAAAGTGAATCAATGTAAAGATATTGATTCCAGGGGTGGTTTCACAAATCATCATCATATGAGATGGTGGTGAAATGATGTGAAGAGATTATTTTTGGGCTTGAACCTTGGGAGGTTGCCTACATACCCAGCCTGGAGGGCAAGGATCAAAGTCTGTATAGTTCAATTGAATTAATGATCAAGTTGTTCTTGTGGACAATGATCTAAAAAAAATGTTGTTGGGACTTACACATGGTTAGTGGCCCAAAGGGAATGTTATGGTTGATGTTCGCTCTAAGCTCACGTGAGTCATACTCGGTGTGAGAAACAAGAGGTAATAACAACCTTAACGATGCACAGTTTAATGTCATGTAGGACATATCAAGGACTTTCTGTACAGTTTAGCGTCATGTAGTTAGGACGATGGGGACAATACAGTTTAACGTCATATTGGACGAAAGGGGGATTGTGCAGTTTTAATGTCATGCTGGACTTTTGATGATTATATAGTTTAATGTCTTTCCGGACGTGAGGGACTTTTATACAGTTTAGCGTCATGTAGTTAGGACGTTACAGTTTAACGTCTTGCTGGACATATTTTGTAAATAGTTTATGGTCATATACATGGACCAGAGATGATGCAGTTTAAGGTCATGCTGGACGGTTTATGGAACTTTTTCACAGTTTAATGTCGTGCGGGACGAAGTTGCAGTTTTAAAGTCATACTGGACCATTGCTGTATAGTTTAACGTCATATAGCAAGGACGATCTGGTGCTGTACAGTTTAAAGTCATGTAGCTAAGACTAAGGTGAATCAATATGAGGATATCAGTTCTGATCTTTTTACAGTTTATCGTCATGCTGGACGTTGGGAGTGCCACACAGTTTAATGTCATGTTGCTAGGACAAAATATAGTTTAATGTCATCTCGGACAGAATACAGTTTAGTGTCATGTAGGACAATAAGGGACTTAACACAGTTTAACGTCATGCTGGACGATGAAAGTGCCACATAGTTTAATGTCATGTTTCTAGGACACAATATAGTTTAATGTCATCTCGGACAAAATATAGGAACTTCTTATACAGTTTATTGTCATGTAGGAAAAAATCAGGGACTATGCAGTTTAAAGTCTTGCAGTTAGGACTATTGGTGCTGCACAGTTTAGTGTCATGTTGCAGGGACATAAGTGCGAATAGTTTAAGGTCATATGCATGGACCGTAGTGCGAATAGTTTAAGGTCATATGCACGGACCGTACAGTTTATCGTCATGCTGGACGTAGTTGTAGTTTAAGGTCATACTGGACCATTACTGTACAGTTTAAAGTCATGTAGCTAGGACTAACTGGTGCTGTACAGTTTAAAGTCATGTAGCTAGGACTAAGGTAATATAGTTTAATGTCATCTCGGACATATACAGTTTAGTGTCATGTAGGACATATTTGCAGTTTAAGGTCATACTGGACCATTGTGCAGTTTAAGGTCATACTGGACCGTTGTTGTATGAACCAAATGTAAGAGTCTTGGTTCTGGGAACAATATTTTGTGTTTATACAAAATACTTCTTCAGAAATCTGGCATTGGTTGGAGTCGTGATGTGTTCTCCATCCATTGAGATCAAACAGAACCAAAGATTAACTCTTCGTCTGATAAAGACTCTTCCTGATTAGCCTCTTTAGGCTGTGCCGTTTGATGGGGCGGTGCCCGTTGCTTTGAAGTAGATGGCATGAAATCTGCCAGAGTCAAAGACAATTTAGGCTTTGATACATACTCATCTTCTTCTGATTCCTCTTTCTTCTTTGAATTGCTCTGCCCTTTTGAGGATTTATCCTTTGATGGAGGCTTTACTGCAGATTTTGTAGGAGACACAATTGGCTTCTTCAATTGTGTTCGCAAAATGGAATGGGTCCGATTGATTGTCTTTCTGACCATCCAATCATCATATTTTTTCGCAGTTTTGCTTTTGACTTCCTGCCACTCGCCTCCTTCCTCTAGATCTGTAGCGGTAATACACGCTACATGAGCTGAAGAACCCTTCAATTTGACTTGTCCCAAGTCGACCATCTTTTGCAGGAGGTCTTTAAAGACAAAACACTCCTGGATGGGATGCCCCAACATTTGATGAAAGGGACAATAATTGGGACGGTCTTCATCTCCTTCCTTGTTTGGTCTCTTCGGCACTGGTAATTGAACCAAATTATTTTCCAGAGCTGAAATGAAGTAACCAGGAACTTGCTCACTTCGGAAAGAGTATGTTTTACTCTTCATATCCTCAAATTGTTTTCGTCGTTGATCTTTTTGATCATTTGGACGAAACAGCCTTTGTTGTTGGCGTTCAGGAGGTGGAGCCCTTCGAGAAGATGAAGGTTTTGAAGTAGAAATAGGTACAGGTGCCTGTTTAAGCATAACTGTAGCAGTTTCTGCTTTACCCATTCTTCTTCCTGGAGCTGATGGAATTACACGAGATTTAACCTTAGCCTGCATAAGGGAATCTTCAATCTGTTGAGCGATTGAAGTAAGGTCTCGAAACCCTCCTGTGTATTTCACAGGGATCAATGGCGTGCGTAATTCGTCACGCAAATTTGCCACACAGATTGGCAATAATTCCTCCTGAGGGAGTGATAAACTCAAGGAATACGTTAATCCCTTCCAACGAGAAATGAAATCAGAGACTCTTTCATTCTCCCTTTGCTTGCAGTTTGTAAGATCGAAAACTGTCGTTTTTGGCAAAGTTGAGCTGAACTGAAGAAGGAATTTTTGACGAAGATCCTCCCATCCGATGACTGACCGGGATTTCAAGCTTGTATACCAGACAAAAGCTGGTCCTTGCAAGGTTCGCACGAAGCATCTGAGTTTCACTGCTTCTTGTTGTTCTGGAGTTCCCATCATAGGATCACAACAAGACACGTAATGCGTCAAATGTTGTTCAGGGTCGCCTGATCCATTGAAAGTAGGGAAAATAGGGTTTCCAAAACTGGATGGAGGAGAAATTGAATCTACCCATTCAGGGTAAACTTTCTTTTCAGGTTGAACTTGCGCCCGTTTCCCTTCCATAGTTTCTAACCGAGCTGTTAATGACTCAATAGTAGTTATTAACTTTTGAGAAACGTCAGGTTGAACTTGGTTTTGGGTAGGTGCAATGAATGGAGCTTGGACAGCCGTGGAGGTTGGTGCTGCAACTAATGGTAGTGCTGCCAACCGTTGTTGCGTTTGACCCGTAGGATTAGACCTCTGTGGGTGTACTGATAAAGGAGGATATTCTTGATCCATCTCAGTAGTTACAACAAATTCCTTTGGCTGTCGGACTTCAGCATTCTTAAGAAGAAGACTACTCTGAAGTAGTTCTGCATTCAACCTTCTTAATTCTTTCATTTCTTCCTCCTGTTGTGCAAGCCTTTGCTCTAATGAGAGCGATTGACCTCCTTCAGAGGAAGGGTGAGAAGTAACCTGATTCTTTCCTTTCCCCTTATTGGATCCTTTTCGGAGAGGGGGAAGTGGGTTACTTGAAGGAATACCCAAATTTTGGGTAAGCCTTTGATTACGTGTGCGCACACCTTCTTCATTTAGGTCTGTGTGCGCAACTTCTTGAGCAGGAACCTCTTCATCTGATCCCTCTGATTGAGCCTCATCTGGTGAATCAGCAGCAACGGCAGTGATGACATTAATGGATGCATATTTCATGAAATCCTTTCTATCAGCATTTCTATGATATTGTCTCCTTTTATGTCCATGATAAGACATGGCATTCCGTTGACTTGACCCCTCAGGAATTTCTTTGTGAACCGTCACTTGGAGAGAATCTCCTGACATCTTGGCTCTTCGTTCCTCTTGAGGCTTATTCCCTAATCGAGAGAATACTGACTTTCTCTGAGGGAGGGATTGAAGATTTGAAAAAGTCCCCAGTCCGGTGGACTGGGGGTGTTCCTGTTGCTTCTGCTCAACTCCTCGAATTCCATTCGTTGATTCTGAGGGTTGGGTTAGAGAAGTCCCCAGTCTGGTAAGCTGGGGTGTCTCTTGACATGCTATGTCTGAGATCTTCTTGAAATCTCTCTTGATCTTGCGGATCTTAGTTTGGAAATTAGCTGGATGCATTAACCTGTATCCACTTTTATCACCTGGTTCAACAGACCGTTGGATGATTTCCGAAACTTCTGTCATTTGATGACGTGTTTGCTCCAGACGAGAGGCTTGTGCAATATTCTCGCCTGCTTGATGTAGGAGCAATTCAACAACCTGTTCTCTATATACTTGATTTTGAGAGGAACTAGTTGAAGCTTGATCTCGAGCAAGATTTTGATTATGAACAAAGCCCATTGACTGTGGCCGGCCATGGGCAATAACATTGCATGAGACCATTTTCGGCGGGCTTTGCTGACCGGAAAGCACTGTGAAATGTAGTGCTCCGTGAATACCCCATCCTCTGATATGAACATTAGATGGAGCATTGGAAATTAACTGACGCAATTTTCTCAGCGCGCCAAGGCATGAACGTTGAAGGGTTCTCTGTTGCTTTTCAGCCTTTGGATACCGAGAGACTGATAGAGATGCCAAATCAATCTGGCATTGTAACCCTTCTATTATCTTAAGATGATTTTCATATTCATCGTAAGATAATACCTTCTTCTTTAATTGACAAAGAGTTTTCCATATGTTAAGACGAATATCATGGATTCCATCATCCGTCAACATCTTTGGAATGTCATACTGTGAATCAGCCAAAGGCCAAAACATGACTGGTACTTCACCTTTTGCCAGTTTTTTCCTCATGTTCAGCATTTCCTCTTTATCATTAAATGAAGATTCTTCTACCTGTTTGGACCAGAGTTGGTGTTTCCTTGTTGCTTCATTGGATTCAACAAGATTGGTAGAGGAATCACTATTCATGCTGGAAGATGAATGACCTAGGGAAGGTTCGGAGAATAACCTGAACCCCAAGCTATCTTCTGATGGAGAAAGAGTTTCACCTGCCGATAGTAAAACTTCAGACATGACTGGTTTTACGTTTGCAAGTGCCTCGAGATAGGAGGGCTTTCTCGTTACTACATTGCCTTCTGAAGAATTTTCGAGACAATGTGAATCACTACTGCGGAGAGGACTTTCGCAGCGAAGTTCATCACCATGAGGAGGACCTTCATGATGGGTTACAGCAAAAGATGATATCTCTTGCTCCTTGGTCTTCTGACCACACAGAGGGTTCCTGTGGTTCTCATCTGAAGAAGAAACTTCAAGATTGACCGAATTTTCATGAAGCAAGTCTTCATGAGGAAGTGTCTGTTGAAGACCTTCGGGATTAATGTTCCTGTTATTGGGAACTGAGGGAGTAGAATCTTGAATTCCGACAGATAAATGTCTGAGGGCTTCAAGAACTCCAGCATTGAGCAAGGCCTTGTTGCAGATTGGCCTTTGATCTCCTGACTGTGCTGGGTGGATCTTTTTCTTAGATGCCTTCTTACTCGCTTTAGAAATCACTTGATGACGAAAGTGATTGCTCTGAGCAGGTGTATGTGCCTGATCAGGAAAGATGGTCAGGTTAGGCTGACGATCATCGCTCAAATCAGATGTATGTGCCTGACTTGGTTGTCCATATGATATGGGGGAGTAGGCCCCACAACCCTCTTGGACTGGAACAGATGTGTGTGTCTGTTCCGGAGTGAATTGTTGATGTGTCACTCCACTGCTAGGGATAGATTTATGTGTCTGTCCCTGAGATGATGCTGAAGATGTTATGATATCCTGGCAAGCATCCAGAATATGAGCAGGAATTTGCTTCTGCTCTTTCACCATTGATAAAATATGTTTGGTGACTTCAGCCGCCGGAACAGGGATATACGTCCATTCCGGGCTTGGAGTAGGTGTATGTGCCTGCTCCTGTCCTCCTTTTCCTGTCAGTGAATCCTGACAGTACTCAAGTGTGGAGGCAGAGAGTTTAGTCTGCCTCCTGTTTGTCGTCGGGACTTTCCGACTGACTTCTCCGTGCGCTACCAAGCGAGACTGTTGGTAGGCTTGATTAGTATTAGCAGGTGTATGTGCCTGCTGATTATACTTCGCCAAACGCTGTTGACGAGATCCATCATATGTAGTCAGACGAGCCTGCTGACTAACTGCTGATGTATAAGCAGGTGTATTTTCCTGCCTATGGTACTCCGCCGGAATTGCCTGGCGGGATCGGCTTGATGCTGCCAGACGAGTCTGCTGGACAGCTGAATTAAAACGGGCAGGTGTGTGTGCCTGCTCGTTGTTTGCCACCAAGTTAGGTTGGTGGACTTCTCCGGAGATGGCAGGGATGACAACCTGCCTATTATTAACCGGATTCCGTCTCTGGTGATTCATCTTGCCTGCTCGGGTTCGAGGAACCTGAGCTGAATGCCTGGAGCCGGTACCCTCATCATGTTGAGGGTGCACTACCGCACGAGTCTGGCGGCGATTGTTGATGGGAGCCCTTGAGAAGGACTCCTGTCTCTTTGAATTAAGGTCCTGCGGGACCTGCTCATTCACTTCCTCAGAATAAGGGAGTGAATGGAAATTGCGTTCCGGGGATAACGACCCGAAACGGTTGGAGACGGTAGTCAGCACCGCCTGCTTCTTGATTGCTGGTCGCCGTTGTCCGGACGACCAGGTAGAATTGTTAACTTGGAGGGCTTGACGAGCGGCCTCCAGAGTTGGGATAGTACCGTTACGACGGTACTCCTTAACCAGTGCATTTGAAACACAGCGTTGAAGACGCTGAGTTGGTGATGTCATCCTCAGAGCGGATGACGTTCCAGCAGGAGTAGCAGCATTGGTTTTCATGGCAGCAGACCTCACAGTAGAGGTGTTCTTAGCAGCAGTATTCACAGGGGTGAATTTAAGGAAAGCCATTTTTTGTAGAAGATCTTGAAAAAAGAGTGCCTGTTCCATATAACAGACATAATCAAGATGAATCCGGCTACTGCATCTTTTGGATGATCATATGTCAATGATTGCCTTGTTGGCCCAAAGGGCCTAACAGATAAGAAGAACATCACTTTAACTTGGTTAAGGATTCACGTCGGGTTCACCATTTTTTGTTCCGCGCGGAATCCGGGGATGACCTCCTGGACGGGAGATTCAAACGTTCCGATCGGTTTCTAACGGGTTTGTTCGTAGAACCGGAAACATCCAATGATTCCACATCCGTTTGGACCTACTTTCCAAAGGCAGTCGCTCATTAGCTTGTGGGCTAATGAGGCTTAGGAATTTGCATTGGTCGAGAGGATGGGAGGTCGGACTCATCACACCTTTTTGAGGGGAATTATTGTCTACTCCGGGACTCTCTTTATAGATTTAAGTTAAGTTCGTGAATCCTTATTACATTACCAAGTATAAAATGAGCTTTCCTTTAGTTTTAACAATCAATGATTAAATATGCAAGAAATTTAGAGAATCTTTTATATGTATTCGAGGTTCTTCATCAATATAGAATCATCTATATTTGTTTAGAGATTCTTGGTCAATGGTATCCTTCAAAACATTTATATAAAAGTCTCTTGGTCATTTTGATGACCAGGCTGGTTTTAAAGCCACTCAGTGGGGCACTTGAAGTTTATCGTCATTCAGAAGGACAGAGATTATTTCAATGTTGGGATCGAACCCATGAATGGGCTACCTACGTATCCTTTGTTTTGAAAAAAGGAATCAGAACCCACGTAGTTCGAGGAATGGGATATGATGTTTTATGATTGATGGCTCAAAGATGAATGTCATAATTACTTTTACACTCTAAGCTCACGTGAGTCATGCTCGGTGTGAGAAACAAGAGGTATTGGTAAAATTCAGACAATTGTGCCCTAAAAGATGCAATCATAAGAATTTGTTTTGGGGCTTATGTATAGATGACTGCCCAGATAGACGAAAGTTTAGGATTTACTTTTAGGGAGAAAATCCAAGAACATGGTCCACAAAGTTATATGTGCTTCATGGAGATTTGAATACTCTAATCTTGGGGCCTACTCCTAAGGAAGATGCCCAAGTTAGGAGGGGACTTATGATTGGGTTTTATTCCTAAAGAGGAAACCCAAATCAAAGGAAATTTATGACTGGTTAAGAGAAATTTTAAGAGACTTGGGGCTTACTCTTAAGAAGGATGCCCAAGGTTATGACTGAGTCTTATTCCTGAAAAGGAGACCCAGGTTAGGGATTAAGGTTTGGGGCTTACTCCTGAGGAGGATGCCCAAGATTAAAGGACTTGATTGGGGCTTATTCTTAAGAAAGATGCCCAAGATTTATAACTAGGACTTATTCCTAAGAAGGAAGCCTAGGTTAGGGGACTTGGGGCTTACTCCTGAAAAGGAAGCCCAAGGTTATGACTGAGTCTTATTCCTGAAAAGGAGACCCAGGTTAGGGATTAAGGTTTGGGGCTTACTCCTGAGGAGGATGCCCAAGTTTAAAGGACTTTGATTGGGGCTTATTCTTAAGGAAGATGCCCAAATCAAAGGTTTTATAACTGGGGATTATTCCTGAAAAGGAAACCCAGGTTAGGATTCTCTCATCTTAAAGGATGAGGTTGAAGGAATGAACTCTCAATCTTTGGTGACATAAAGATGTTTAAATCACTAGGTTTTGAGAGATATTTCACATAATTCCTTTCAGATAAGGATGTCAAATCAAGAAATCATGCCATAAATGGCTTTGAAGAGTATCTTGAAGACTGAATCTTGAATAGGAAGGGTGAAATGGCTTAAGAGGGGTGAAAAAGGGCAAGATGGGCACCCAAAAAAATAGGGGCGCGCAAGTATTGAAGGTCGCGCAAGTCCTGCGTCGGCGCGCAAGTATTGGTCGCGCAAGTATACTTGCGCGACATAAGGGATACTTGCGCGATTTTCAACCAGAGTGGAATTACTTGAGCGACTCTTTATTAAACCCTTTCCCATCCTCTTGAGGTTCTTCCAGAAGAGGGACGCGCAAGTTATATTGAAGGAATTAAGTCGGCGCGCAAGTGTTTGATAAATTTCAACACTTAGGCCTCCCTTCTTCCCTTTAGATATTCCATTCTAGGTAAGAAATTACCTTAGAAGTGTTCTGGAAGCTTTGAGAAGAGACTTGGGCGTCGGGAGCTTTGATCCGAGTTTCTGGGAACAGATCCTCTCGAATGGGGGGCCCACAGGGTCTATTTATAGGCAAAATAAGGCCCTGGGCGGTTACCAAGCGGTTACCACTTAGGTCGCGCAAGTCACTTGCACGAACATAAGGTGTCGCGCAAGTACTTGCACGACCACTAGGCGGCACGCAAGTGTACTTGCGCGACCATGAGGGAACTTGCGCGACCTATGGGCAATGTTCTCCTTGTTCATCCCTTTGTCGATTTTTGATGTTTCTTCAAAGGATGAATCACTTTGAGATCAGATATTCCCTTTTCCGACCTTTAGATTCTGTGACGAAAGGAGCGTCAACAACAAGAATATTTTCTATAAAGACTACCAAAAACTGATCAAGATAGTCTCTAAAGACTCTATTCATTAGATCCATGAATATAGAAGGGTAATTAGTAAGACCAAATGGCATCACTATAAATTCATAGTGTCCATACCTTGTACGGAAAGCCATATTTGGTATATCCTCCCTCTTGACCCTTAATTGATGATACCCTGAATGAAGATCAATCTTGGAAAAGTGTTGAGCTCCGCGTAGTTGGTCAAATAGGTCATCAATGCACGGGAGAGGATATTTGTTCTTGATAGTGATCTTGTTAAGTTCTCGATAAACAATGCAGAGTCTCATTGATCCATCTTTCTTCTTAACAAACAGAATAGGTGCTCCCCAAGGTGACGCACTAGGGAGTATGAACCCATTATCAAGATTCTTTTGGAGTTGCTTCTTCAATTCCTGCAACTCAATTGGGGCCATTCTATAAGGTGTCTTTGAAATAGGCAAAGCATCCTGTACGAGTTCTATTGAAAACTCAACTTCACGATTCGGTGGAAGACCCGGTAATTCCTCCATAAAGACATCATCAAACTCCCATACAATGGGCATATTCTTAATCGTGAGTTTCTCACCAACCATTTGAGATAAATTACCTTCATTTAGTGGAATCAATACCCATAAAATGGAAGAAATTTCCACTGGAAGGTTATGTTCATTCTTGCATCGATAGATGATCATAGACTGATCTGGAATATGAAATGTGACTTCCCTTATTTGGCAATTGATATGAGCTCCATGTAGAGAAAGACAATCCATGCCAAGAATCACATCAAATTCCACTATAGGAAGGATCACAAGATTTGCAGGAAGCACTTTCCCACAAACATCAATCAGAGAAGAATTATAAACTTTTGATGCGATTGTTGTGCCATTAGGGGTTGTCACAGCTAACTCAACATCTAACTGTTGAGGTAATACAATGATATCCTTAGAAAATTCTTTAGAAATAAAGGAGTGGGTGGATCTAGAATCAAATAAAACATTTGTTACTTTAGAGTGGATGGTAAGTGTACCTTTCACCACATCGTTATCGTACTCCACATCGCTGATATAAATTGCATGTGACTTTCCTTTGTCTTTAGCCTTAAGAGTTTGTTGACGTCGACCATCATCATCAACCCTTGGATTTGGGCATTGATTGGCATAATTCCCCATCTCCTTGCACTTTAATCATTGATGTGTAGTAGGGTCATTCTGTGTATCCCTTCCTTTGTTTTCATCATTAGACATCTTCTTCCCATAATTGCGGCATTCAAATGCCCGATGACCTTCCTTTCCACATTTGAAACATTTACTTGTCCCTTTAAGACAACTCCCTCCATGTTTCTTTCCACACTTTGAGCATAATGGAAAGTTCATATTCTTTTCAGTGTGCTCTTTATATTTTCCTTTGAATTCCATTTTCCTCTTCTTATCAAACCCATATGACTGATGGGTTACTCCAATCTCCATCTTGACTTTGAGAGCACATCGAAAGATTTACTCGTAGCTATTGAAGTCCCTTATGGATAACGCCCTTCGAAGACTTGGTTTTAAGCCACTAAAGAATTGATCGATATTACTCTCAGGTTGGATAATAATACCAGAAGCGTACCTTGCAAGTCTTGTAAAATTTTCTTCATAAGTACCAACAGATTCATCATCCTTTTGCTTCAGTTCATGAAACTCATTCTCCATCTTTGTTCGGAGAATACGAGGGAAGTAATTATTGAAAAATAAGTTCTTGAACTCGTATCATTCCATGGACTCAATTTCATCCCTTTGCCTCGTATTCTTAATAAGATTCCACCATTGGTCAGCATCTCCTTCCAAACGATACACTGCTAGGATGAATTTATCATGTTCAAAACATTGAAGAACTGAAAATACCTTTTCAGTAGTACTAATCCATTGTTCAGCAACTAATGGATCAGTAGACCCGCTGAAAGAAGGTGGACGCTACCTCATGAAGGATTCAACAGAATGTTGCTCCTTCCTTTGCTCGTTTGGAAGTCCTGCATGATTTATAGCTTGAGAAAGTTGTGTGATCATGGCTACAAGATTTTTCATTCCAGCTCCCATAACGTTTGGTTGCTCTGGGGGACAATCATTGCATTTCCCGTCGCATTTCGCATTAACACGGTTCCTTCAGGTTCCGTCCATTGACTAAAACCAAGAAGAATAGTGTGAGCAACACTAATTATAATAGGAAAACCACATAATCATGAATAAAATGTCACACTTATGGTCTTATCCTAGTTTATTCATGGTAATTTCTAAAACACTAAGATTGTGTTCTATGATTAGAATTATCCTTAGGGTTCATACTAAGGCTTTCATATCCTAGTTTCCAAAGGTTGACTATACCTTTCCTCTGATACCAACTATAACGACCCATACTTTACATACATTGTTATTACTTCAAAATTGAAGCACACTTATTACAACATATAACAAAACCATGAAAGGACTGTATAGGTATAGTGTCTTTAGAAATTGTAAAGCTTAAACAACTGGTTCATAAAGCATCTACTTTGCCTCCCATTTATTTCATCATATCTAGAGTCCCTTTTTGGCATATTCTACTTAATAACCTTCTTCCTGACCTGGGGAAATAAAACATACAAAAGGGTGAGCTCAAATGCTCAGTAAGGGTAAACAAAAGAAATATCAATCACATAATATACATAAGAGCATAACTTTTGGAAATCTTAACTTGCAAAAGAAATCATAATTTCATAACATGGGATAAATCATAGTAGTGAAATGTAATCCCAATAATCATAACTTAAATCATGAAACTTTGTGGCATACACACATAATCGTAGAGAATCATTTCTTATTAGTCAAGACTCATTTCCAAGACTATCTTAGTGGACAAAGTCCATTTCTGAACCGAGTTCACTCCTCGTTTTAGTCCTGTTTCACTGAACGGGTTTAACCTGCCGTTCCAGCCATGTCTATCTCATGAGATATAAAATCTTTACCCAATGCATCGCAGGGAGATATAGGTCCCACACATCTAATAATGAAACCATTCTTATGTGTGCCACAAAAATCATAAATCATACATCATTGCATAACCCATGTAATAAAAATGGAATTCTTAAATATCGTGACATCATAAAACAATTCATATAAGATAAATGAATTCATAAAAATAATTCCATCACAACATAATGAAATCAATGTAATGATAGGGATATAATTAGAACCCTATATTATCTTAGATGGAAAATAATTTTGATAAAACACTTGAACTCCATTCTTGAGGAAAATATCCTTTATACTTCAAATTTTTTTTCCTTTCTTAACATGTCATACAATTTTAAACTAAAAGAAGTTGATTAAAAATAAACTTGAAAACTTTTAAAGGAAGCTTCTTGGAAATAATGTTTTAATAATCCATTCATGCCATATAAGTTAAAAAAACATTCTTCTCGTAGTTTTGTCGGAAAAGTCAAAAAAGTACCTCGTACGAAAAATGACAAAAGATTCCTTTCATATCTTTTACTAAAAACTCACTGAAGGGTAAAATAGGATTTAAACAATTTTAGGTGAATGGAAATAATATTACATATTGATGAAACATGGATGTGGATGATAAAATACACCCCAGTAAATGCCAAAGTATAAACAATCTCGGATAAAAATGAAATTGTGATATTTCCCTTACCTTAGGTCTGATATGCTTTGTACGTATCAGAACCTCATGTATAATGATTTAAATAATGTTATTGACTTATTACATAATCATACTCATCGTTATGATATCACATATGGTCATATTCTTAGCTTCATATTAGTAATATTTCATTACAACTTGTTATTCGGGTGTTTATTACTTTTTGTTCTTATGCGTGTTTTGTCGAATAAATTCTTTCTCTTTAGGTTATAGATACCTCATTTCCAGAATTTTATTAGTGTAATATATATCATATTCATTAATTCAATTCATTTATATAATCATTATGCAATGAAGATCATGTAGAACGTGTCGCATCACATCGTGGAGACGGTATTCCGTACGTACGCACGAGCGATGATATCTTTCCCATGATCATGGAATTGTATTGGAGTGTATGTATACTATTTCAGAATCAATATAACTTTATAATAATCATATATAGTCATTATTTACACCATTATACCCATCCAAGTAAGGTGGTGGTGGAAAATAGATTACACCACGGCGTGGAGACGGTATTCCGTACGTACGCACGCGCGGTGATTTCATTTTCCGTAGGATGGATAGATGGTGAAATAGGGTTGTTTCATACTTATAATAACATATCAGTATATGAGTGATACTGATGTTATTACTTCATAATGAAACAACTAAAGAATAAGAAGTCGAAGAAGAAATAAAGATGAAAGAATTGGTAACAGACATTACCTCTTCTTTGAAGTGCTGCTTTGAGACCTCCTTTTAGGGCACTAAAATTGGCCTTTAAAGAAAACTAGGACCTCTAGGGTGTCTCTAGGGAAGTGGAGAGGAGAAAGTGGTAGGGTTTGGACGATCTTGAAGGCTCAAAGTGGTGTTAGGAAGAGAGGGAGGTGGTTCCCTTTTATAAGGGAGGAGAGGGGCACCTTTGGAATAACAAAAAATATTATTTTATTATAAATCCAAATTCGGTTTTAAATAGCTACAAATTGATTTATTTCAAATATAAGGTAAGGATGGGTCGAAATAATCTCATCCAACAGAATTTAGACAAGTTTAGATTCCTATTTTGACCTTATCATTTAGATTTAACATTAAGTTAAATAATTATACTTTTACCGTGTCTTCTTGTGTTCTTGCACTATACGGTTAATAAACTTACTATAGAAATCCAAACGAACCCCAAGTTGTTTATTATTAATATATATAACCTTATCTAAGTCATTTGGCCGAACATTATATTTTTATGAATAAAATAACAATTAATAATATAATATTTGTTTTAAAAACTATTTTATATCAATTTTGACACTATTTAGTAATTGATTTTTGTGAAAATTATAACAGAATGATTAGTTCTAAAAAAGTTAATTAAATAAATAATAACATGTCCTATTAACCTATAAAATTAGTGGAATTCATAAAAAGTCAAAAATTACATTTATTTGGGTATTTATAAATAAATTATGTCAATATTTCATTAATAAGATAATTACTGCATCATCTTTGTGTCACAAATAAATTAAATTATTTAATGTCTAAAAGTTACCAATAAAATACCATTATATAGGAAATATTTTTAGATTTATAATGAATATTTATAGTCTAGTTTAGCTTATATATAACCTTATATTAAACAATATTTACTTATTAAACTTTGATTTTAACTATTTTAACCCTTCTTTAAATAAATTAATAATAAATGTTCTAATCTAATCCAAGTGGGCCTAAATGGTCATATTTTATTCCTAAGTTTATTTTTGGTCGAATTACACTTATCCAATAGAATTAGGACATGTTTTAGGGTAATAATAATATCATTTTACCCTTAATTACCCTATTTACTTTTAACCGTGGTAAATAAAAGTAAAAAGTTACTATTCACCAAAAATTATTTTCATCTCATTGAACCACATTTTACTTACTGACATCAACCGTGTCTCTCGGATTTTTGAAATTACACTCACAAAAGCGGTAAAATTATGTTTTATGAAAAATTCAGTTTTTATCTACCACTTAGTGGTTTCACTATTCATCAAAAATTGAAAGTTTTCAGAAAAATACCAAAATTTTACCCTAGGATAATTTCGATATTCCGAATCCAAAAATGACGTCTATTTTGAAAACTAAAATTTATAAAATTTCAAAAAGTGGTTATTACTATTCATAACGGCTAGTTTTAATAATATTTTATTAGCATATCATTGTTTAGTGAAACTCGGTATTGCGTACGACACAAGCTATCGAGGAAGGTCGTGATTTCATGTAAAGCAAGCCAAGAAAGTGTTGTATGTAGAAAAATATTCCTTTGATGATTTATATAAAAGTCTCATGTGTTACACCTACTTTAGCCTAAGCTGGTAGTCTAAAAGGGTACCTGTCAGCCGAAATGCACAAACACGCTTATATATATATAACCCAGAAAGTAAGGTAAAAACAGGAAAAAGTATACCCCAAACTTGTGCTTTAACTTGGGGTTCAAGTCCAGTGACAACCAGGAACACTTCCACATATCAGGAGAAATATCTAAATTCTCAATAGACTCAATTATCAATAACATAAACCTGAAGTGCATAATTATTTAAGGTTCAAGTTGAGAGTTGGAGTCTGATCCTATTCTGAAGGTATCGCTACGGAACATCCGTCAATTTATTCAATGCCACCGAACCCATCCAAGGCAATCTTTCGAAAGACCAAGTGTCGCCTGAGGCATGGATTTACCCCGAGTCTATCCCAATCTCGCAAAAGGGGTCGATTTTCATCCACGTCTGGCTTAGCCACATTGCCAACATATCCATCTCGATGTGCCCTTTTGGAACCGATATCATTCAAAAGTATTAGAAATTCTGGGGAAGTCTTGGTCTTTCAAAGCCAACGACACCGCCCCCGACACATAGAGGTAACCCATCAGGAATGGAGGATCTAAGTGTGGACCTTAATATGGGATCTTCATTTTTTCCCCATCCTAAATTTAATTAAATTTTTCACAGCAGTAGATATGACATAATCAGCATATAAAGTCGCTGTTTGAAAACTAACCAAATACACTAGTGTATCACAAGGCATAAATTTAATAGTACAACAAAACAAATTGAAAGTAAATATACATATCATATCAACCTTAGAGAATAATTAATATTTAAATAATAAATAGTTTAGTAAAACAAGTTCCAATACTCCCACAATTGAAGTTCATGTTTAAGCAACTATTATTTAAATTAATTACAATAAAAAGCTGCATCGCAACACATGTAATTCATCAAAAAATAAACTCAACTAATGGTAGAATACATCGATCATGTCAGAACACCCAAATGGGTGTCCAACATTGTTGCAATAATTCAAATAACTATTCATTTAATTTAAAAACAAAACAAATGGGCTGCGCAATACCCGCAGCTAATTAAATTAATAACCCGACTAATGGAAAAATACGCCGACTATGTCGGCACACCCAAAGGGGTGTTGGATATTATTTCAACCATTAAAACAAATTAATTTAATATGATTAAGGCTGTAACAATTAAATAGATCCATTAAAGTAATTAAAATGGGTAAAATTGAACAAAGCCGGTAGGCAACGACTAACGGCACAATGGTGTGTTTTATATAAATCACAAAACAACAGAGGGAAAGCGAGTAGTAAAATTACCTTGTAGTTATTGATGACTCTACGATCCACTATAGACTTTGATTTGACCTAAAACGGATAAAAATGAAGGATTTTAGAAAAACCCCAAAATAGGGTAAGAATCTTCCGCGATGAACTGGGCACAAAATACTCAACAAAATCGAATGATTCCACTTGATAAACTTTATCCTTTCTCTAAGGTTTACTATGCACTTGTCGGAGAGGAAATCAGACATCAGACGGAGGAGCAGCGGCCTTCCGAAGGGGCTGCTGGTTGGTGTGACGAGATTGAGGGATGCGATGTGATATGTGGGAGAGGGAGAGAGAAGAGGAAAAATGAAAAGAGAGAAAATAATGAAAAAGGAAATAAAAGTAAAATAAGAGAAAAATAAAGGATAAGGAAAAGAGGAAATAAAAGAAAAAGATACAATAAAACAAAAGAATGGAAAGGAAAATAATAAAAATAATTAAAAATGGGAATCCCCCATTTTAATTATTTTTCATTTTTTCCCGTAACCCCCTCTTTATTTTATTTCATAATTTCTTTTTATCATTTATTTATTTCATTTAAATCTTCTTTAAATCTTTTATTACTCTTTTCCGGTCCTTAATTAATTATTTAAAACCTGAACACCACGTCAATGCTTTACGTGACATTTTTCATGAAACATATGTAATTATTTAAATTAAATAAAAAGATTCCCATGACCCGCAGCGAGGTGCGTAGGCGCACACCCCAGGTCACATAATTAATTAGACTACAATAAAGTAAAAACGGTCCATACCTAATTAAGGTTGGGACGTTAGTAAATTCACATTGGTCATGGTATCATAATCTACAAACTATTAATAATTTTGTAGATATCATTATTATTTATCATATATTATTTTCGAGAAATCCATGTATGGTGGTGATGATAAATGAATTACATCATTTTGTGGTGGCGGTTGTCCATACATATGCATGAGAGATGATTTCATTATTAAATAATTAGAATATAATGATGTTAAATAATTATTTATCTTTATATAATCATATTTATATCATTTATATCATATGTATACATTAAATAAATCAATATAACTAGCCATGTGATGTGATTATGAAAAATGAAACATTTTGCTTCATGGTGATGGTAGTTCGTACGTACCCATGAGCATTGCTATGATTTTCTAATGGTTGGAAAGGAGATAGAAAATGGTTCTACCATTAATTTAGAAAAAATATAGTGAATATAATTATGTAACTATATTAATATGATCAAATATTTTTTAGATTTGGTGGAATAAGAAAGAAACATGAAATAGATCAGTAAAGACAATTACCTATTCTTTGAGTATCTTCATTTAGATTACACCTTAAGAATGATTAGGATGGTTTGAGGTGATATAAAAACCTCTAAGGTGTTGTTATTAAATTTGGGAAGATATTTTATCAGGTATTAGATAATATAGAGAGCTCAAGGTGTGTTAAAATTTCAGAATAGGAGGTTCCATTTTATTAGTGAGTGGAGTGTCACTCTTGTAAATATTAAGAACTTTAATAAATAATAAATATTATACACATGAAAATTGGAAGAAATTTAGTAAAATTTATATTATATGATTACTTAATGTTTAAATAAACTAAAACAATTAAATTTATACATGTTATAAATTCATTTCAACCCTTATCTCTTAGTTTAATCCCTCTATTAACCTTTCTAACCATTATCATAGTAATGAACATTTACCAAGGTAGCTGTCAGTTAAGAATAAAGATTAAGTTGTCCTTAAAACATAATATTTATTTTTATTATTAATAATATTTAATCCATTTTTCAATATTCAATTCCTATATTTTTTTTAAATTAATTCTCATTTATGTGCACAAAACACATAAAACTCATTCTTAGAAGGAATTGTATTTTTAAGCATAAAAATTATTTTCTTTTCATTCCATGTAGAGTAAAAACCATTAGATGAATATTGAATTGTTTTATTTAGAATATTATCTAATAATTTTATCAAAATCATTCAAAAATAGTGATTAATTTAATTTATTAACATAAAAACACATTGTGAATATTAAAACAGTTTTATGAAAAATATCTCTTTTTAACTTCATGTGATTTTATATAAATTTATAATCAATTTATAATCAATGAAATAATTATTATTCACTTTTATAAATATATAAATACTAATTTTATATATGTATAATACTAAAAATCAAATAAATTACCTTTGAAATAAAATATTTGATAAACACAATGTTAGTGAACAAAAAAGTTTCCATTTATCTGAGAATTGAAAGACTAACCAGTCCTTTTCATTTCTTAACTATAACATGAATGTTTTTACACAATTTTTTAATTAATTTTTTTCAATTTAAATCAAATATATATTGATATATTTCATTTTATATTTTTAACATGAAATTATTTACTTAAGTTTTGTGTTTTGTGCATCAGAAGACATTGATTGCATCGAATTTATTAAAGAGAAAAATATTCACAACCCCCTTTGTGTTACATTATACAACCTTCTCAATTAAAATTAAATTAATCCATAAAAACAAATGAGGATACCTTTTCCTCATATCTTTATTAGGTTCCCATGTATCTTCCCCAAATTTTTTATTCATCCAATGAACATTAACCATGAGAGTGGTATTTTCAAAATAACTTTACCTCTAAAATCTAGGATTTCAATTTGTTGATCCTCATAACAATGATCATACAGTAGTGGTGCAACCTTTTATCTATGAACTTATGAATATTCCTATATGTAATTCCAGAAAAGAGATACATAAAACACATTAATAAATTTGTAGGGGTTCAGTAAAGGTCCAAGTTATAACCAACCATTATGATATGATCGAGAATAACATAGGTTCAAGTGTATTTAGGGATCTAAATCTCATTATTTTTAAATATCATAACCTTACATTAAGGAGATACATGTAATAATACCTTCACTCTAACTTCAAATTTTATACATCATATACAATTATCATCATAACTGATTTTTTTAATCTAAGCTACTCTGATGTATTTTTGGACCACATAAACATTCTTTTCCATTTCCTCTTCTAGATTATATCACAAAAAAAAATTTATTATCCAATTTAATTCCTACATTATTGATTTATACACTTATATCCATATATGTCTTCATAAGGATCAATCTAAATGATCAAGTTAAATCCATTATAGTAATAAAATTCAACTAGAGTAATGTATTTATCCCAACCTCCTTTAAAAAATAAAGATAATTCACTCATCATAGTTTTTAGTGTTTCAGTAGTTATCTCAAACTAAATAACTATTTGATGATGATATACATAACTAAATCTCAACTCAGTATTCAATTATTTCTAAATAATTCTCTATAATTTCATGGTAAACCATGAATCTCAATAAAATATTATTTATAGTGTTATGTCATGAAACCTAACCTCTTCAGTAATTTATATACTAATTTTTTTTTCAGGCATGAAATATTCTCAAATAGTAATGGATTAATATGACTTCATAAGGAAGTCAATTATTACAAAAATGGAGTTATTTAATTTTGATGTATTTGTTAGTCCTATGAAGTAATACATTGAGTTGTTTTCCCATTCCCATAGTGGTACAAGTAATGGTTGAAAATTACCCTTATTTTTTTAAAGGTAAATCTGAAACCTTTTATTGGAAGAAAGAAAATGAAATTACCAAATGACAAGGGAAAGGGAAAACATGGAACACCAAAGACAAAAGAAACTATCTATTTATCTTATTCAGTAGCCATTCGATAATCCTTCGTTCTTCATCTCTAATAGAATCCAACTCCGCCCTTCCACTCCTGCGTCCCCGACCTCTCATCCTCCCTCTGCTTGCACTTTCCCTATTCGAGAGCACTTGGAGTCTTTTCGGAATTGTCTCTACACCACTGATCTCAGAATATGATCTATCCTCTAAGTCATCCCTACATTTTTTAGTAGATACATTTTTAAAACCGGCGTCTTCATTTCTTCTGCAATAGGTTTCTCAACCACAATTAGGGAAGCAACTGAGGGCGATGTTTTCTTATAAGAAACAAGTTGGAAGCCCTCATTATCCACAATAGGCTTTGAAGCAGAATGACGGGCCATATAGATGACAGGGGAGTCAGAATCTAAGATTTTCTTACCTTTTCGAATCACCGAGTCAACCATAGTTTCCTATTGTTGAGAATCTTATTCCCTAACTTGTTCCTTTCCCGGAGGAGGAACTACATGATGGTTTTCTTCTTCCGTACAAATATCAACCCAAGATTTATTTTTGTTTCCAGAAGGGGGAGCACCAACCTTGGTTGAGATGGGGAAGTAATCCTCTGTTTCAACATTAGATGCCTATTCATGAGTAACATCTTGTGCCTTTTTCTTAGCAGGATAACCAATAGTGCACAAGTCTTCCACACTCCTACAAAAGTCTTTACTATCTTCATGTAACAACTGAGGGCCATATTTCAAATTATAGGAAGATTTTCTCTTATTGAGACAACAATTCACGTTGTGACCACGCAAAGCACAGAATACGCAAACTATAGACCGTCTACAAGAAGATAAGTCACGACCAATGACATTTCAGTCCTTGCAGAATTTAGGCATTTTTTTAGAAACAATCTTCAGCTAAATTATATCATCATCAGTCGCAAGCATTTCTTTTTCAACAAGAGGAGAACCCAGCTCAACCTCTACCATAAGCCTAGAAAAGTGACCAAAACGAGAAACCTTAATTTCCTTATCAATTTTAATTGGCATACCAATGGATAATGAAATATCATACATTATTTTGGGATGCCAAAGTATCCAGTTTAATCCATACACTCTAACCCAAATTTGTGTAGTAGTGTGACCAACCTCCAAGGGATTGAACTATTTATCCCATTCACGCAAGTGAATAATTCCTAGTTTTAGGGAAATGGATCAAATGCCCCATACTAGAGTTTTAAATCCCTCCATGGGGAAAAGAATATGAATGTATCCTTGACCGAGAAAGACACACTTCCATGAGGAAACTCCCAAAATCAATGAAACATGATCCGTGTGTTCTTCAATTTTCATAGGTTGTGAACATTTAGGAAGGAAGAGTCGAGAAATTATAGAGAACGCACCCATTTTGAGCCATTTGGGGACCACAAGAGGATCCGCTTTAATGTGAGCAATATTTCCTTTCTTTGAAAGGGAGAATCAAGTATTCCTTTGAGGGAGGCAAAGGAGCGAACACGATTTCCATCCTGGTGAACTTCCTTAGAAGACTTCATAACATGATCAGTAAAACCTATTCTAGCAGATGCCTCCTTTGAGTCCACTCCATTGAAAGCTTGAAATGGATTAGTGAGTGAAGAATCACTTCCCACACCAGAAGGTATACCCACAACATCCATCATCTCTTTCAAATTTCCATCACGAATCGTGACAGCCTCCATAGAGCCAGAGGTCAAACATCATCTGATCTCTGCATACACAGTAGGGTGCATCATCCTCGCACCATCATACATCGCTACCTCCCTACCCTCTGTTCCAGCCGCATCGCTCGAGGACCCACCACCGTGAAAACTAAGCATCATCTTCATAGGGATGGAGGTCAAGATCTCTCCGATCTTTGCATCCGTGGCAGAGATCTTCTTCTTCGCAGCATCAAAAGACTCTACCTCCATCGCAACTTTTCCAACTACAATGCCCGAGGTCCTACCATCATCTTGAGTTCCAGACAATGTCGACGGTTTACACAGATTCATCCCACTGTGCACACTCACCACTGAAGACCGGTAGCAGTCGAATCTACCCTAAATAAGGAGATCTGTAGTAGACATCGGAGGCGCCAAAGATCAAAAACCCTAGCCGGAATGATTTCTAGAGTGAGAAGCTTTGACTTTTCTCATCCCCCCATCTACCAAAATTCCCTTTATACTTATATTAGTTACCCTTAAATTTATAGCATAAAAAACATTAAGATACATACTATTAAATATCCCTCTAAATGTTGCCCCACCATAAATTCACTTAAATATCTTTATAAATATATGTAATCAAAGGATAGATAAAGAATGATGAGTTATGTGATTTATGTAATAACTCATTCCCCAATTATGATATTGGTGGGTCACAAAAATGGTTCCTAATCCCGATCATTCCACCAATTTCAATGACGAATAGAGTAACATTACTTACATTATGATGAATATCCACATCCTCCTTGTGCACCTCTTTATTCTTTACATTAATGTATGGTTAAAAATTAATCTAATATAGATAGGATTTATCCTCTCCCATAATGATTTCAAGATCAGTCCTCTATAAATAAAAAAAATATTATATCTCTTTCAACCCTCATCATGTATATGATAGAATGATTCCTCTAACTCAAATAACCAAACTCCTTGTTTTCATTCCAAAGGTGGTAATGAATTGATTAACCACAATCTTTAATCAACTTCAACCATCTCCTTTGGTGAAAACCAAACTATTTATGTGTAAATATATACTTCATTATTTAAGGATTATTATATATATCTCAACATTAATCATAAATATAATAATTCCATATCCCCAAATTAAAAATTTATACTGCTAATTATGAATCATGGGTTGGGTAATGTTTCTCATAAACCTTTAATTGGTGTATGAATTTGATACCACCAACTCATTGTTAATGAGAAAAAATCCATGTCCCATCATTAATGCATCGATATAGATTAAAAACCCTCCTCTACTACATGGTAGTGTGATCATAGTTATACTAACCAAAATTTCCTTAATTTCCTTTTAATTACCTTCACAATGGTCAGAATGAACTTCACTCCCATCCATGTCAACTTGGCTAGTGTATTTGATATCTTTGATAAAATTATCAAAAAACATTTATAGAATCTATCAAATCCAAGATGATTATGGATATTAGTAACTATAGTTCATCTAGTACATTTATCAATAACCTCTATCTTTCAAGGATCCACTAATATACCATTTCATGTAATTACGGGACCCAAGAATAATTCTTTCTATAGTGAAAATTCACCCTTTCAAAATAAGGAACAAAAATTATCCTTTATAAAGGACTTAAAAAATCAAAAAAATGATATGTATTCTATTAATTGATCTATGAATACAGGATATCATCTATAAATACTAACTCAATTTGAATAAGGCTATTTCTAAAGAATCTATTTGTTACATCCATGAAGATATTTGGAAACTGGTAAGTCTGAATTTAATCACTATAACTTCATTCTATCTATACCTTGTATGGATGTTTCTCTTGGGATTGTCCTATATTTTTAATATAACTTATGATATCAAAATCAAATATCAATCATTAAAAATTATTAATCCCCATGAAGTTGATTAAACAAATTATCAATATAGAGTATAGGATACTCATTCTCTATTTGTGATCTTATGAAGTTCACAAAAATAAATATAGAGATTAATTGTCCCATACTAATTTTTAACAAAAATAATAGGTTCTACCCATGTTAAATCACCAGTAAAAATGAATATGTTATCCATGTTATCTTGTAGATTCATCTTCAATTCTCCCATGTCAAACGAGGCTCTTTTCCAATGCTTTCACCGGGGAGTTCTTATTCTTAATTTTGGGTGGTATATATACTTATAAAGCTAATGGAATAAAAAAATATCCTCAAGTTCTAGAACATGGGGATTTATAAAATTGGGGCACAACTCACACGAGGGACCTTCCAGGATCCAAAATATCATTTGTGTGCAACTTCAAGTCATTGTGTGAAACTCCTCGTATTGGTGTAAAATTCATTTACATGTAGATGGTGGCATAGGTCAGATCAATTTCAATACAATAAATTAAATACCTCCAAATAAAAAGGTAAAATGGCATGTGTGACTCTCCCTGAGGGAATCCATCTTCTTATGAGTTTCATCAGAAACACATTGTTGAATCCCAACATTATGCGATCTCTCTCCATCAACAATAGCATGAGACTCGCAGAACATGGATTCATGTGATTCCAACTCAAATATGTGTGACTCTAGAGATTTTAATGACCTGGAAATTTGAGTGACCTTTCCTATAAATAGAGAATCACCACCCCATATTTTTAAGGATGGATATATGGAAGTTAAAGCATCGAGATCTCCATAGATTTCCAAAGGTATATATTTTAAATAAAAACATCACATAGGCCCCATATATCCTTGGATTATATTTTACATGTCCTCATGAAACACATCCTTAAAGATATGTTGGTTCATGCAAGTTGATCTCCCTTCACACAAACCCAATATTCATGTAACCTCTATAGTTGAGTGCATTTATTCCCCCATTATCCATGACTCATACTTGTGAAAGATCTTATGCATCCTGGAACACCACTCTCATGCACAACCATAGAGTTTCACAAAACAACTTACTCCTCCCTGACCCATTGCCTCCTTCCTCCAAACATTATTATGCACAAGTAAAGTGGTATGGTGACCTACACCTATCAATACCAGGTTCTCTCATTCTTCAATCACTCAAATTATAGATTCCATAAAACCTTATTCCTAAACCCATTACTCTATTTATGGGATAAGAATTATCCAAGGTTATTTCTCCTAAACATTTGCACCCAAATATCAGGTCCCCATGTTCTACCTCACTATGGTTGTCTTTACGCCCTTCTCCATCCAAAATCACATTCATAGAAAGTACGTATGCCTTGAAGGTTGAATCATTGCATGAAACCACTAATTTTTTCCTATGATAAAGGATGGTTCCTAATCATTTTATCTTTCCTAGATATCATCTCCCTAGATTTGAGCCCCACCATGTTCATGTTGAGATACATTAAACTACATATCCCGACGTATTAGTCATAAACCATTAAACTATACAACAACATACTCATTACATGATGTTAAACTGTAGGATTACCTTATGCAATTACTATTGGGTGACCCATGTCTGATTAGTATGGGATGATACCTCACCTATTGGGAAAACCCTATGTATAATCCCCACACTATCCCATGTGGTCATTCATTTAATGACACAAGTGTCCTTACCACACAACATTAAACTGCATGAATTGGTTCTATCACAGGACATTAAACTGTGAATTTGAACTATGTGATTTTTTATCCCTATCTCATAACAGGGTATATATGTTGACTCCCTAAGGACCAATCACAACATACCTAGGACACCTCCTGAAGGTTTTATCCTGATACCCCAATATCACCATTAAATAAGTATTTCTCCCACATGGAATGCAGTGACTCCAATGTGTGATTGTGTCCCCCTAAGATATAAATAACCTTACCAATCTGTCCCCACAAGATGTGAAAAATATGATCGACCAATCCACACAAGATGTTAAACCTATGACCACACTATTCACATAATATGTTAAACTTGTGACCACCCTTTCCCAACAAGATTTTAAACTTATGACAATTCATTACACATAATATGTTAATCCTATGATCACCCCACTCCCATAGTAGGTGAAACATGTGACCAACCTAACCCAATAAGAATCTAAACTTGTGACACAACCATGTGGGTTAAAATATCTTCCTCATGTTAGGCTGTAATAATGAATGGATGCACAATATGGGGGTGAATTTCATCTTTTTAGTAATCTTGATAGATTTTGGATTTTAAAATTCTTAATGATTTATGATGATATGTAGAATTATCTTTTTTATGTGATTTAATCATGGGATAAATAGTAAAGAAGATCACAACAATTTTTATTTTGTATCAGGGCACATAAATCCCATTGTCAACTCCACCAACACTCTCTCTATAAGCTGGGTGCTTTTCACTAGATAGGGTCCTCTTATCATAAGATCTTCACAACTAAGTGTAGGTAGATGAAACCTTTACAATAAGTCTAAACATGACCTTTTAGTTCTTTTACAGGGAGCCAGTTTTTCTATAGTTTAGTCTGAGAGGCTAATATTCTTCTAAAAATGATATTGAGTATCCAAGACTCTATTAAATTATAATAGTTTGATTTGATTGAACTGACATGTTCTTGATCACAGTAGCAACAAAAACTGATAGAATATTGATTTTATTATTCAATAATAATGTATTTGAGTATAGATAGATTTAAGAAGATCCTGGTTCCAAATGATCTACAATATGAATAACAATAAACAAATAATTTTATTTACATAGCAGTACGAGGTAAAAATATGTATATCGTCAAAGTGTAGACCCTTCAGTAATAATAGAGTCGCTTGATTTTTCAGAAATTATGTATCCAAAATATATTCACAAAAATGGAGTCATATATTGCATTTATATTTTATAAAAATACTCTATCCATATATGTAGAACACACAACTTTCTTTCGATTGAGTATATCCAAGAAAGTCACATGATAGATTGAAATCATTAAAATGTAATATTTCAAGAGAGTCATAATATCCCTTAGAAATAAGAATGATTTACTCCTTTGAATATGAGGTCCTGAATCATCTATAAAAATGTCTTTGAACAGATCTTTACATTTTTCAAGACTTTTTTGACAATTCTTGGATAATATTAGGGATTTAAAACTCCATTGTTTAATAGTCAAATATATGGTTCCTTTATGTGATTACAAGACACCAAATGTTGGGTTTACAATTTATGGTTGATTATAAATATATGGTTGATAAACAACACATTTTTTTGCTCAAAAATATGGTTGATTCTGAATATATGGTTGAATAACCATACATTCCATTTTCTCAAATGCAAGGTTCTATCAAAACTTAGGGTATATGATCCACAATTACTCGACATTATAGGGTATATGATACATATGTGATGTTTCAAACATAGGGTTTCTTCCTTACATTATGCTTACATTTATGGTATGAATATCGTTTCTAGAAAATGTTTAAACACATCTAGAATACCTTATCAAATATTTCCCACAGATCAATGTCTCAAATATAAATCCATAATAAATATTTCAATGAATATTTTTTTAAAGGTTGTGATTGAAAGCTCATTTTTTTGTTAAAGCAAATCAAATACCTCTTTTAACTGGGTAGAGGGAGACCCATTACATAGCCCGAAGGCCCAGTGGGCTTGTTTCCCATTACATAGCCCATAGGCCCAATTTTTTGGCCCAATACCCATTTTGTGAATACTAACCCACCTGCTATAGTATCGCACAGTACCACCGCTACTACAGTTCCCCTGTCGCCGCTATAGTACCCGCCGATCTATAGTACCACCGCTGCTATAGTACCTCTACAGTACTTATGAGAATCAAAATAAATAATAATTATAGAGTATTGTTGAGACAACACATTCCCAACAATCTTACCATTTTTAATGATCACAAAACCCATAACATAATATGAAAATGGATTAAAACACCTTCAATTTAGCATATATCTATAAAGGAATGTTATATGCTACTTTAGTGAAAAATTAGACATGTGTTCTAGAAGTAGAAATGAGTATAAATTGAATAAACTAAAATATAATAAAAAAATTAATTCAAAAAATTCTTTTTTTCCTTTATAAATTAATGTTGGCTAAGAAATGTTTAAATAGCCAGGTTGTCTGAAGGTGAAAGGTTTGTTAAGAAGAGGTGTCAAATTTTAGTGAAACTTGAGTAGCCTAAACAACCTCTTTCAATTATTCCATCTATCCTCTTAAACATTTAGTAACATTTTTATCCAAATGCTTCATCGAAATATTGAATCTTTCCTAATCATCACACTCTCAAGGAAATTTACATTTTGATATTCATGAAATGTCTCCTCTATATAAACAAACTAAGATATAATTGATCCCAAATGATTAAAAAGATTACTTATGGTAGGTTATCCTCAAGTTAGATTCTCAATAATATAACTTTGATTATCTAAAAACATTGGTAGGAGAACTATCACACATAAGAGTATGAAGTATTTCACTGAAACTAGATATAACAATAGTAACAACTTCAAATCATTTGACTATGTTTGGGGAAGTTTGCGGTGTAGATGTAGAATCTCTTGATTGACTGGAACTACTTCTAACATATTGAAATTGGGTCCCTAAATAATTTCTTCAAATCACAAAAAATATATTTTTAAAATATATTATGCTTGGAGATTAACAAACTGATCTACCATCTATCTTTGAAAAGATTCAAAATCACTTCCAAAAATGGAACATTCAATCCGAGAATTTACTTGAGTCTGAATAGATTCAAATTTATCTTTGGGAATAGTTGCAGTTCTTAAATAATCCAAATATTTTTATAGCCACTAACTAACTTCGAAAACATGAATTTTATTCTTTTATCTTGTTGATTTGAACAGAAAATACTTCAATTTAATTGTTCAAAGAATCATAAGATTTTTATTCAAGAACATTATATGGCTGGCCTCTATCAACCAAGGATAAATATATTTATTCACTAGTCTCATCGTACGTAGAAAACTAAACTTCTACAACTTCTGTAACATCGGTAGGAACAAAAGGTTATTTTTATATGGAATCATCTATGATATAAATTTATTTATTATAGACTGACCATGTAATGTCTTCCACTACTAGTTGATCTTGCTCATCTCCTTGAGAATTTTCTTGGACCTGTTATTTAGAAAGAGTTTCTAATGCATGATTTTATCTTGATTTAGATGTTCATGGTTTTCCCTGATTATTGGATTATTTTATGGTGGAGTAACATCCTAAACTATAGTCTCTTCTAATATTGTTTCTTGAAATATAGTTTCCTAAACTATAGGTCCATCTCTATTTCTCGGCCAAATGACAAGGGACTCATCAATCAGTTATTCCAAATTTTCTTCCAGATATTGAGGGACATATCTTTCAGAATCTGGGTCAGAGATGTTGTTTCTAATTCACTGTCTCTTTTTCATAACTTCATCACATATTCTTGATTCATCAAATTCTTCTCCATGAATTTGGATCGCAACAATCAGTCCTAATAATCCTTTATCCCCTCAAGTAGAAAAACCAATTCTTTGTTGGTATTCCACACCAATAGGTAATGGTTTTCATTTTAATGTAATTCTGAAGCAACCTACCTTCCTTATTGTTCCAAAATTGAAAATTTTGTTGTGATGAAAATTTTAATTTATCATGAGGTCTCTAATTATGATTTTTTGATGCGGCAACATTGAAATTATCCTTCCATAAGGATAAACAGACATCATTTCCTCCTATTAGATGTACTAATTCATGTACTTTAACTTGTATCTTGGGAAAATAAACTTGACCCCACTCATCGTTAGAAAAAATATATAGATTTCTGGAAATAAAATCATTTCATGTTCCGTAGTTCATAGAATTATAGATAAATAAATAAACCTAACCAACACCTTCTGATCAACATAAATATCCTTAACAAACATTTTTCATATTTGGGTGGAGTATAATAGAAAATACATAATATATTTTGATTTATGTTTGTTTTTTCTATTAACCGAAGATCAAAATAAAAAACCCCTTCATGGGGACACTTAATAGCATTGGAAATTTCCACCAATGAGAGTGAATAATATCTATGATATATCTTAGATACAATGAATTCCTCAGTGTCACAAAAACTGAATTTATAATTTCTAAATAACTATTTTTCTTATATATCAAAAATAAACATGGTGCTTTCATTAGTAAAATGATTTTATATACCATAAAAAGGTAGATCATTCTTCAAAATATGATTTTTTTAATTGTTACCGATTAAGTCTATTTCCTTTCCTTGAATAATTTTTCTATAGGTAACATGATTGCTCATTCCTCTTTGTTCACCTACTTCTGTCATAATCATTTATGAGAATCTATAGGTTGAAGGATTCAGATTACAGGGTTTTGAAGGAAAATGAGAGCACTAGAAAGTGAAAGGGTTAGAAATCATAGGATAAGAAAAGTACAAAGAGAGAGAGAGGTATATTTTACTAATGGTTTTGGGTGGCATGGTCTAGTTTCTCAAGTTTATTACGTAGTATAATTATTAATTCTCTATTTTGAAAAGACACACTTATTAAAAAAAAATATATTCTCATATGTATTAAAATAATATGAACATGAATATCTGAACAAAATAAAAAAATTTAGGGAGAAACTAATGAAATAAATTATTAGAAAATTATTTAATGTTAAATATACCTAACTCCCACTTATTAATATTAAGACTTGTAGTGGGAAGTGGTTTAGAAAAAATATTAGCAAGTTGATATTTGGTATTTCCAATTTCTAAATATATATCATTTTTAATAACATGATATACTGGAAAGATATTCCTTATATCAATATGCTTGGTTCCATAATTATAGGTAGGATTTTTGGAAATATTAATTTCACTGATATTATCACATGAAATAGGTATATTAGTAAAATTAATTTCAAAGTCTGGTAAGGTGTGTTTCATCCACAAAACTTGTGCACAGAGACTTCATGTAGATATATATTCTACCTCGGCTATTGAAAGAGAAATTTAATGTTGTTTCTTACTTGAACAAGACACTAAATATTTCCCTAAAGATTGACATATTTCAGATATTATTATTTTTTAATATACATCCTCAAACATTCACATCAGAATATGAAAATAGATTAATTATGGAAGTTTTCTGGAAAAAATATATTGAAAAATTGTTCCTCTAAAATATTTAAAAATTAACTTAATAGTACTAAGATTTGATTCTTTTGGTTTTGAATAAAATCTAGGAAATAAACATACAAAATACATTATGTTTGTTCTACTAGCTGTAAGATACAATAAAATTCCAATTATACCTCTGTATAACATATTGTTAGCTGGTTTTCCAGCATAATCCAAATATTGTTTTACATTAGTAAACATTTTAGTTGTATATGGCTTGTTTTTTTAATCCAAACTATTTCAATAAATTGATAATGTATTTACTTTTATTTAAAACATTTCCAAAATATTTTTGATGAATTTTAAACCCAAAAAAGATATTCAAAACTACCATTATACTCATTTCAAAATCTATTTCCATAAGATTTAATAAATTATTACAAATATTTTTATTTGTTGATTCAAAAATAACATTATGAACATAAATTTTCACTATTAAAATATTATAGATAACAATTTCCTTACAAATATTAGGACTTGAAAATACTATGTAATATCCATTTCCACTAAAAATGAACTTAATGTTTCATACCAAGCTTTAGGTGATTTTTTAAGACCATAAAGATACATAGTAATTTTAAAAATAGAACATGGTAGATGAGAGTTTTCAAAAAATGATGGTTGATCGATATAAATAGCCTCCATTAAATAACTATTTTAAAAAGAAGATTTTATATCCTTTTAATATAATTTAAAATTCATTTGATATTCATAATATAAAAGGATTCAATTTTTCATTAATGTTTCAATAGGTGAAAAGGTTTCATAATAATTTATACCTTCTTCAAAATTGTATCCTTTTGCAACTAATATATCTTTTTTTCTATTAATTATCCCTTGATCAACCAGTTTATTTCTGAAGACTCATTTGGTTCCTATTACATGATAATTTTTTAGTCTATCTATTAATTCAAAAACTTTAATTCAATTTATATTATTAATCTCTTATTTCATATCCATTACCCACTTTTAAACATTTAAATATTATTAAATAGAGTTAGGCACTAATTATGATAGTATGGTAGAAAATCTAGCTATGTTTCCTACATTTCTTCTGGTTCATACTCTTGTGTCTATATTTCCTATAATAGTTTCTAAAGGATGATGCTTTAATATTTTAGACTGTCTGATTAAGAATATTTTAGGTTATTATGTATCATATTATTTTAGACTACACTAAATTTCATCTATTTTACTTTAAAAATTAATTTTATATTTTTCAAGCCATGTGTTTTCAAAAGAATCAACATTTTCATCTATTTGATCATTCATTTTATCAAATGGGTTAGTTTCTTCAAACGTCACATGAACTAATTCTTCATCAATCCATGAGTTTTTATTGTACACTCTATAGGATTTATAAGTATGAAAACATACTTTAAATATTACTTATTTTTATATGCATCAAATTTACCAATGTTTTCCTTAGTATTCAATATATACACCCTGCGTCCAAATACATTAATGTACCTTACATTAGTTTTTATATTTTTGTAAATTTTATAGGGATTATTTTTAGTAAGTGGACTTATTAAAACCCTATTCATTATATATAAAGTTATTATTATTTATTCTTCCCAATCATAGGTAGGAAGAATGTATTTATTTAACTTGTCATTTCCATAATAGATCGCTTAATTCTTTAAACAATTCTATTTTTTAGGTGTTCTTGGTGAAGGAAATGTGTGTTTAATAGCCATATTTTATAAAAAAGAATAAAATTATTGATTCTTAAATTATCCACCATGATCATTTCTTAATGAAATTATTTTAAAACCATTTTCATTTAGAAACAATTTACAAAATCTTTCAAAAAATGTAATATTTAACTTTTGAATCTTAGAAAATAAATAAAATTAAATCATGAGAAAACATGAACTAAATAATAAACATATAATTTTCTATCCAAACTTAATACCCTTAATTATCCAAAAATATCCATGTTCATATGTTCTATTTTTTTAGATATAGAAACAATTTTAATTGATTTAAAAGATTATTTTTTTTCCAATTTGAAATGCATAACAGAATCCATAATTATCAAATTTATGACTAGGAAAATATGAAACTAAATGTATCTTTGATAGTTTGTTTAAAGATAATATATTAAAATTTCTAAGTCCATTATTCCAGATCCAATAATCATTTTTCTCAGTAGTTAAAAAATTCACTTTTTTTGCAAAAGGAGTTCAGATCCAAGGAATAGACACTTTTAGTTCTTGTTAAAATAAATTTAAGCTCTTTATCTTTGAAATCTGTGAAATAATTATTAGATAAATTAACATTAAAACTATCATCACGATGTTAAGAAATAAGTATTAGGTTTTTCTTTAGTCATTGTACATACTCCACTTTTTTATTGATATTAACTTTGGATCTCCAACTTTTCCACATCCAACTATCTTTCCTTTTAAATTTTCTCCAAATGTTACTAGAACTTAATCCATATTTTTTCAGTGTATATAAATTGGAAGAGTCACCACACATGTGTCTTGAGTAGCCCCCATCCATATACCATACATCATTTCTATTCCTATGGTATTTTTCCTACAAAATAATTTAAATAATAGTTTTTTTTGTACCTATAATTTCTTTGATCCAGTTGCATCAATAAGAAAAGATCTTGGAATCCATATTTTCCTTAATTTACCCTAAATTAAATTACTTGTTTTAGAAATAATTTTTGAAATAATTTTTTTTATTCCACTTCTTTTAGGATTTCATAATAGTAGTTTTTTAGAATAATTTACTTTCATTCCACAGTAGAAGTAGGTATTATTTTGAGAACTAGGAATAAAATAATTTTTATATATCTTTTTTTTTCTCCATTGTTTTTTAATCCATATTTTTATTCATTAATAAAATTTTTTCCATGAAGATCATTCAGTACTTTTTCGCTTGTGTAAATACTAGTATCAATTTTAAATGATTCTAATTCCTCTTGAAATTATTTAATTTTATATTCATGAATAGTATAATTTAATGTAGACGTAATGAATTTTTCAATTAATTATTGATATTGTATTTATAATTGAATCTCTTCCCATTAAAACAGTATTAAAAATATTTTTAATGACTTATTATTTTCTACAGTAGAAACTAATTTTTCTTTAAGAATTAAGTAACAGAAAACCAATTTTCTATTTGAGAAACTTTCAGAATCTGAAGCAGAAGTGTAATAGTTTTCACCTCATATTCTTCCTTATCCATATAGAATATGTTTGATTTAATATTCTGTGGATATTTTTTGAATCATATTTGGGAGAGCTACTAAAGTATTTTGATATTATCCAAGTACCTTTCATAGCTCTTTTCCCTTTATGATCATAATCAGTTTTATTCATATTTTTTTATTCCATCTTTCTTCCTTTATATTTTAATTTGGGGTCGTAAGGTCTAATATGAACCATTTATTATCATTTATAGAATCTTCTTTATTTTGATCTTTTCTCATATTACTATAATTATTTTAAAAAGCCTCTTCTCTTCTTTTAGAATTTTTTAAATTTCTTGGAAAACAGAGCCAATTCCATGTAAAAATCTAAGTAGTACAACTATTTGGACATATTGACATGTTATTTGTATTTAATTACATGATTATAAGATCTAATATTATGGGAAGAGTTTTACCTTTTAAATATATTATGATCTTGAGCTTCATATTTCATTTCTACTTTGTACATCATCATGTTTCCAATCAATTCCCTTATTTTCATGTTTTTACTAGGGATGATTTTCAAATTGTTGTAGATATGACATTCTATTTTGAGGGAATTAATTTGAGTACTTTTAATGATTGATCAATTTTTTGTAATTGGATCTCTCAAAGAAGTAACATCATTGGATATTTTAGTCAATCTTCCATTCATTTCAGCAATTCTTTCACTATAATACATTCTGAAGGTGTCAAACATTAGATTTGTAATAGAATAACATAATTTTCTGACATTATCAATTTCATCATATGCTATAGCAATTTTCTATGAAATTTCATAAGTCATATGATATTGAGATACCTGATTGAATTCTTCCGGACCAATTCCACAAATGATAACATTCATTTCTTTTTATTTTATGTCATACTCTACTTTTCTAGAGTCATCCCATGTTTTTGGATTCTATAAAATTACATAAGTAGGGATGATATTCATATAAACTTTAAATCCAAGATTCTTTATATAGATGATCACATGTGATTTATAATATCCATAATTATCACCATTGATGTATGGAGTGTGAATCATAGAAATTCCTACTTTAGTATATTCCATTAACATTTTTTCTTTTATATACCTTATATTTTTTTAGATTTATAGATCTTTATCACATAATATCACATTTGATTCCAATTATTAGGTATAAATAATTCAAGGATACATAAGCGGGGGAGGGGGGTTGAATTGTGTCTTTTCGATAATCTTGATAGATTTTGGATTTTATCTTTCTTTTTAATTTATAAAGATATGTGTTTTTATCTTATATAATTTATTTAAGTTGTGTATAAATATTAATAAAGTGAAAAAAAATCTAGTGGCTCGGGACATAAAGATCCCCAATTCCACTCCACCAATTCTCTATAAGAGAGCTTAGTGATTTTTACAAGACATTTTCCTCTTATCATAACACCATCAAAACTGAGTGCATGAAATTTACACAGTTTCAATATGTCTAAAAAGAGAATTATGTTAATTTTACATGGAATGGATTTATCCACATATTAATATGATAAGATGGTACTCTTACATGACTGAGTCTGACTAGTTGAGATTAAAATAAATCAAAAGAGTTTGATTTGATTGAATGGATAGATTCTTGATCACATTTTCAGTAGGAACTGGAAGAATATGGATCTTCATCTTCAAATATTAATGTATTCAAGTAAGGATATCTTTGAAAAGATCAGCATCGGGAATGATCTTCAATAATAATAGCAACAAAAAAATAAAAAAATTTACATATCATTATGAGGTTTAAATATGAATATCATTAAAGTTTAGTCTCTTCAATAATAATAGAGTCACTCGATATTTGAAATAGTTTTGTATTGAAAATATATTCACAAATATGCAATCTTATATCGCATGTATATATCAATAAATACTATTGACATATATATAGAACATAAAAATTTATTTTATTTGAGAAGATCCAAGAATTCCTCCTGAAAGATCTTAATTATTCAAATTTAAATATTTCAAGAGATTTTAAAATTCCCTTAGAAATAGGAAGTATTTACTCAATTGAATACAAGATCTTGAATAGATCATCAAAATATCTTCAAATATATCTTTACATTCATCAATACCATTGTATAATTATCGGATAATTTTTCATGTTTAAAACTACATCGTGGAATATTCAAATGTCAGATTCATTTATATGAGGATAAAAACCCAAATTTAGGGTTGACAATCTGTTTTTGATTACAAAAGTAGGGTTGATACACCATATGCTTGTTTCCTCAAAAGTATTTTTGATTGAGAATGTATGATTGATTATCCCTGTATTCCATTTTCTGATGTGTATGATTCCATCAAAACATAGGGTATAAGATCTATAATTTCTCGATAGCATAGAGTATATGATCCATACACATTTTTTCAAATTTAATATTTCTTCTTTATGTTACACTTACACATAGGGTATGAACAGAGTTTTCAGAATACATTTAAACACATCACAAATAGTTTATCAAATATTTCATGTGGATCAATGTCTTGAATATAATTAATGAATTCATATTTCATCAAATATGAATTTCATGAAATTCACTTAAAATAATTTCATTAGTAAAACAATCAAGTGTATTTGTGAGAAAATAAATAAATAAAATTTACTGATTATTGTTGAGACAATACATGACCAAAAATCTCCCCCATTTTGATGATAATAAAACCCATAACATAATTTATAGAAAATATAATAATTATAAACACAAATAATATCCCTTTAAAAGATAAAAATATTATATTTGTTAAAAATTAATTTTTCATAGTATTATTTTTCTTTATCAATGAAAAAAATATGTAATTATCTTAATAATGTTTTGTTTAACCAATTTTATCCCTTTTTGTGATATCAAAATGAAAACATATAAAAATGGATTAGAGTACATTCAATATATCACATAACTATAAAGGAATTTTATATTCAACTTTATAGAAAAATGAGACATTTTTTTGGCAATAGAAATAAGAGGAAATAGAATAAATGAAAATATAATAAAAAATTAATTCATTAGAATATGTTTTTCATTTTAAAAAATAATGTAGTCTGAAAATTGATTAAATAGTCATGCAAGAAGAAGTTGAAAGGGTTGTTTTAGAAGATGTATCAGATTTTGCTGAAACTTGACCAACCTAAACAACTTTTGTCAATTTTTTCATCCCTCTTCTTAAACATTTAGTAAGTTTATCATCCAACTGTCTCATTAAAAACTTTTAATATATCCCAATCTTCAAACATTCAACCATTTTTTTTAAATTCATTAACTCTTTCCTCTATATGAATAAATGAGATAACATAGATCCCAACTAATTAATAAGAACCTTTATGGTTGGCTCTCCTAAATTTATATTCTTAATAATATGTATTTGATTGTCTAAAAAACATTGAGAGGTGATCTATCAAACTAAAGAGTATGAATTCTATCATTGAAAGTATAAATTATGTTAGTAATATCTTTAAACCTCCTAGATATGGCTAGATATTTTTGGGGGTGAAAAATTAGAATCTCTTTATTGACTATCACTACTTATTAATGATTAAAATCGGGTCCCCATGTACCTTTTCAAAATCACCGAAATCAGTTTTTGAAATAAATTATATTTAGATATTACCAAAATTATCATCAAAATATCTCTAAAAAACATCAAAATATCCTCTTGAAATAGAAAATTATCTATGATAATTTATTTGAGTTTAAAAAAAATTCAAATTCCTCTCTGGGAACAGTTGTACTTCTTAAATCATCCAACAATTTTTTTACACCCAATAACTCACCTTAGGAACTTGAATTTACTTATTTTAACTTGTTGAATTGAACAAAAAATCATTTAATTCTATTTTTCAAAGAACCATAAGACTAGGATTCATGAAATTGATATTTTTGGCCTCTTTCAACAAAGGATAAATATTTTTATTTACTGGTCTTATTATAGGTAGAAAATTAAACTTCTAGAACTTATGTAACAACAACAGGTATAAAATGTTCTATGACCATGGAATCATCTATGATGTAAATTGATGGATTATGGACTGAACTTATAGTGTCATCCACTACTAGTCGAGGCTTCTCATCTCCTTGAGAAATTTATTATCAACTTTCTTCCGAAAGAGTTTGTTAAGCTTGATTTTTATCTAGATTTATAGTATCTTTATCTTTTCTACGGACTGGATTATTTTCTGGTAGTGAAACATAATCACATTTTTTTAGTTTTTAATCATGGATCTGGAAATTTAGTTCCATTTACTATAAGCTATTCCCTATTATTATGATGGATGAAAAGGGCCTCATCAATTGGTTCTTCCAAAAAAAATCAAAAGGTTGAGGGACATCTATTGCAGCTTCTAGGTTAGAGATGTTGTATTTGATTTAGTGTCTCCTTTGGTAAAATTCATCTTATATTATTGATTATTCAAATTATCCTCCTTGAATTTAGATCGCATTAGTCAATCCAAAAATTATTTTCTCTCCCTAAGCTGCAAAACCAGTTCTCTGTTGGTCATTTGCACCAATGAGTAACAGTTTTCCTTATATTTTACTCCATAAGTAACCAATCTTCCTGAGAGTTTGAGAATTGAGAATGTTGTTGTAATGAAATTTTTATTTTATCATAAAATCTATAATTATTACTTTTTGATGTAGCATTATTAAAATTATCCTTCCATGATTATAAAAAGTATTTTTTTGATCCTCTTGGAAATAGTGATGCATATATATTAACATGTACCTTGAGAAATTAAACTTGACATCACTTTTCATAAAAAACATTATATACAAGTCTTGATGAAGAATATTTCCAAGTTTGGTAGTTATTATAATTGTAGATGACTTAGTAAATTTAACCATCACCTTTTAGTCATCTTCAAGATCCTTAACAAATATTTTTCTTATCAGGGTAGAGCCAAAGATAAAACATATAATATCCTTTTATATATATTTTGGGTTTCCTATTAACCAAAGATCAAAATGAAAAACCCATTTATAGGGACACATAAAAAATTGGATATATCCACTGAATAGAGTGAAGAATCTATATGATATATCTTATATATGAGTACATACTTTGTGTCACCTAATCTAGATTGAGAATTTATAGAGAACTCTTTCCCTTCTATATCATAAATAAACTCATTTTTTCATCAGTAAAAAGTGTTTATAGACCATGAAAAGATAGATAATTCTTCTGAAGAATATTTTTATGATTGAGCTAAATGAATTCTATTATATTTCCTTGATGACATTTTCTTGTAGGTAACGTGAATATTCATTACTCTCTGTTCTCCTACTTCTTTCATTGACATTTCTAAGAATCAACAGGTTGAAGGATTAGGATTCTTGGGTTTCAAAGGAAGATGAGTGATCTTGAATGTGAAAGGGTTTGAAATGTTAGAGTAATAAAAGAACAGAGAGAGGATGATTTTTCTAATGATTTTGGGTGACATGGACTGAATAAATGATTGATAAAACATTTAATAGAGAAATTAAAAAAACACATTAATAAACATTTATTTAAAAGTAAATATTCCTAAATCCCAATAATAAAATCAAAACTTTTAGTTGGATTTTTTTTTAATTAACATCCAGTTGATATTTGGTATTTACATATTCTAAAGATATATCCTTTTTAAATACATGATATCTTAGAAAATGACTCCTTATATCAAAATTATTGGTTCTAGAATGACTTGTAGTATTTTTGTAAATATCAATAACACTTATATTATCAAATTAAATTTGTATATTATTAAAATTAAGTCAAAATACAAGTAAAGTGTGTTTCAACCTCAACACTTGTGCACAACAACTACCAAAAGATATATATTCTACCTCAACTATTGATATAGAAACTGAATGTTGTTTCTTAGGCGACCATAAAATTAAGATATCCCTGACAAGTGACATGTCCCTAATTTTATTTTTCTATCTAATCTACATCCTCCAAATTCAGCATCTAAATATGAAAAAAAAATTAAAATCATAAGTTTTTTGGTAGAGTAAATAATGAATGTAGTTCATTTTACATATTTTAAAAAAATATTTTAATAGTTGTAAGTTGTGATTATTTTAGGTTTACTAAAATCTAGCTCATAAACATAAAAACACTATGTTTTATCTTATATAAGTAAGTTAAATTAAATTTAAAATCATTCCTCTATATAACTTATTGTCACTAATTTTACAGCTTTATCCAAATCATGTTTTACATTAGCACACATGGTAGTTGAATATGTCTTTTTGTTTTCTAGTCCAGTCATTTTCAATAAATCGATAATGTATTCACATTGATTAAAAAAATTTCCATAATATTTTTGATAAATTTGAAATCCTAAAATGAATTTGGATTCTACCATTATACTCATTTAAACTTATTTTTGGAAAATATTTGAAAAATCATTACAAATTATTTTATTTATTGATCTAAAAATAACATCATCAACATAAATTATCACTAATAATATATTAGACAAATCAGTTTTCTTAAAAATAGTAGGATCTTCCAATCCCATAGAAAATCCATTTTCTAATAAAAATGAACTTAATATTTCATATGATGCTCTAGGTGATTGTTTAAGACCATATAGAGATTTATTAAGTTTAAAAAATGAATATGGTAGATGAGGGTTTTCAAAACCCACTAGTTGTTCAATATAAACTTCCAAAATTAAATATCTATTTGAAAGGGAATATTTTATGTTCATTTGATATAATTTATAATTAATATGAGATGTATAATATAAAACGATTCTAATTTCCTATAATTAAGGAACAAGTGAAAAATTTCATCATAATCTATCCATTATTTATGATTATATTATTTTTCTAATAATCTAGCTTTGTTTCTGGTAATGATACATTGATCATCATATTTATTTATAAAGACCCATTTGGATCTTATTATTGGATAATTGGTTAGTCTCTCTACTAATTCGTAACAATTATTCCCACTAATTTGATTATACTCTTCTTGCAAAGACATTAACTGACTTTCATGATTTAAATATTATTCAATAGACTTTGGATCTAATTATGATAGGACTGCATAAAATTTAGCAATGTTTCCAAGATTTATTCTAGTTATTTATCCTATTTAAATATTTCTTATAATATTTTTTGTTGGATGATCCTTTAAAGTTATAGAATTTCTAGGTAAGACACTTTCAAGTTCTTTTATCTCATGTTCTTTTAGACTGGTCTATAATTTCATCTATTTTATATTCAAAATCATTTTAGGTGTTTTATTCCTAATGTTGTCAAAAAAAGTAATCAATTTTGTTTTTGTGATCTTTCCATTTATCAAAAGGGTTGGTTTCATCAAACTTCACAGGAAATGATTCTTCAAAAATCCTTGAATTTTTATTATATACTCTATATGATTTAGAATGAGCAGAATATCCTAGAAAAATTTATTCATCAGCCTCTAGATAAAATTTACAATGGTTTAGATTAGTATTCAAGATATACACCTTTCATCCAAATACTTTAAAGTAATTTACTTTAGTTTTTTAGTTGTCCCAATGGTCATAGGGTGTCTTTTTAATAAGATCTATTATTAAAACTCTATTCATGATATATCAAGTTGTGCTTATAGCTTCTAACCAAAGATAGGTAGTAATAATGTATTCATTTAACACAACCCTTTCCATTTTTTAATAGTTCCATTTCTGATTTTAACAATTAAATTTTGTTGAGGTGTTCTTGGTGTAGAAAAGGTGTGTTTAATACACAAATTTGAAGCAAAAGAATTAAATTATTTATTGTAAAATTCTTTTCAATGAACACTTGTTAATATAAGTGTTTTAAAAACTTATTCAGTTTGACCAATTTTAAAAAATCATTGAAAAACATTTAATACTTCAATTTTAATTTTTTGAAAATAAGCCTAAGTAAACCTTGATAAAGTATCAACTAAAACATAAAAATATTATTTTTTATACAAGCATGCTACCCTTAAAGGTATAAAAATAAATGTGGATGTGTTCTAGTGGTTTAGATGTATCAACTTTCTTAATTAATTTGAAATATGATTTATATTTTTTTAAAATTTGACATGCATCCCAAAATCAATATTTATCAAATTTAAGATTTGGAAAATCCAAAACTAAATGTTTCTTTGACAATTTATTAGAATAAAATATATTATAGTGTAGAATTCTCTTATTCCATATCAATGATTCGTTTGTATGATTAGTTAAATAATTCACTTTAAAAAAAAAAATAATTAAGATCCAAGGTATAAACATTTTTTGTTCTAGGTGCTCTAAATTTAAGAAGTTTATCATTGAATACTGGGAAATAATTGGTAGATAAATCAACATAAAAACCATCATCTCAAAAATTAGAAATAATTATAAGGTTGTAATTTAGTCCTTAAACATACAAAACATTATTTATTGATAATGACTGTGGTTCTCTAATTGATCAAACTCCAGGTATATTTCCTTTTTCATTGTCTCCAAAGGTGACTAGACCTCCACCAATTTTTGACAATGTGTGGAAATTGGAGGAGTCCCCACTCATGTTTCTTAAGATGCCACTATCCATATACCATATAACATTTATGTTCCTATATTATTTATCCTATAAAATAATTTAAACAATTGTTTGTTTTCATACCTATATTTTCTTGGGTCCATCTGTGTTAGTAAGTAAAGATCTGGAAATCTATATTTTCCTTAATTTACGAAAATTCACATTAATAGCTTTAGATATATTTATAAAAAGGAAATCCTTTTTATTCCTCTAATATTAGGATTTATTAAACTGATGTTGTTTGAATAATGTCCTTTCATTCTATAGTATAAGTAAGTGGTATTTTTAGAACTGGGAAAAAATAATTTTAATATACCTTTCATTTTTTCCCTTGATTCCTATTTCATATTTTTCAATTTTAATTACATTTTTCCTTTAATACAATTTTGAATTTTTTCTCCTTTGGTCAAAATACTAGAAGATATTTTAAATTATTCTAATTCATTTTGTAGTTAATTTATTTTATTTTAATGAAGAGTTCAATTTAATGGAGACACACTTAATTTTTCATTCACTTTGTGATATTGTTTTATCATTTCTTCTCTTTTACTTAAAACAACATTATGAATATTTTTTCATGACTTATGATTTTTTACAAGAGAATCATATTTTCTTAAAGTATCAAGAAATAGGTAGCCAATTTTCATTTGGGGAAACTATCAGGATTAGAAATATAAGAGTGATAAGTTTGTAACACCCCAAGCTTCCATGATATGCTTCTATTTGAATAATACAATAGTGTGTGTTGTACGCAACTTCGAGTTCTAACACACACCACAACCAATCAAACTAGCTATTATGAATAGTAATACCAACTTTTTGAAATTTTATAAATTTTATCTTTCAAAATGGACTTCATTTTTGGATTCGGAATATCAAAATTATCTTAGGGTGAATTCTTAGTATTTTTATGAAAACTTTCAATTTTTGATGAATAGTGAAAAACACTGAGTTATAGTTTAAAACCGAATTTTTATATAAATACTTATTTATTTTATTTAAATTTATTTTAGGTCAAAATAGATTCATAATAATTATAAAAGTTCAATGTAATTAATTGAAGTTGGTTTATAATAATTTTAGATATATAAAAATTTTATTGAATTTTTCACCGTTTTTTACCCATCTCCTAAGAGAATTTGCAAATTCATATAAAACTTAATTTTACCGCTTCTGTGAGTGGAATTTTGAAAATACAAGAGACACAGTTAATAACAAGGATTAAAATGTGGTCCAATAAGATAAAAATATTTTTTGGTGAATAGTAACTTTTTACTTTTATTTACCACGGTTAAAAGTAAATAGGGTAATTAAGGGTAAAAATGATATTAATATTACCCTAAAAAATGTCCTAATTCTATTGGACATGTGTATATCGACCGAAAACAACCTTAGGAATAAAATATTATAATTTAGATTTACTTGGATTAGATTAGGACATTTATTATTATTTAATTCAATGAAGAGTTAAAAGAGTTAAAATAAATGTTTAATAACTAAATATTTTTAATATAGGGTTATACATAAGATAAATTCGATTATAAATATTCATTAGAAATATAAATATATTTCATAAATAATAGTATTTTATTTATAATTTTTAGACATTAAATTATTTAATTTATTTATGACACAACGATGATGCAGTAATTACCGTATTAATGAAAGATTAAGATAATTGATATTATAAATACCCAAATAAATGTAATTTCAGACTTTTTATGAATTACAATAATTTTATAGGTTAATATGACATATTATTATTGGTTATATGAATTTATTTTGAAGTAATAATGCTGTTATTTATTTATCAAAAACAAAATACCCAATAGTGTAAAAAATTGACATAAAAGAGTTTTTTTAAAACGAATATTATATTATTAATTGATATTCTATTCTAAAAATCTAAGGTTCATCCAAAAGAATTATATCATGATAGGTTTATCATTAATGGACCACTTGGGGGTCGATTGGAAGTTTATAGTAAGTTTATTACCTATATAATATAAAAATACAAACAGACATGGTAAATGTCAAACTAATTAACTAAGAGTTAAAACTAAATAATAAGGTTAATAAAGTGACCCAAACCTGTCTAAAACCTATTTGTTGAGTTTATTTCGACTCATCAACACCTTAGAATCAAAATAAATCAATTTTTATCCATTATAAACAGAATATGAATTTATTATAAAATAATATTTTATGTTTTTCCTAAGGTGCCCCTCACCCCTCTTATAAATGGGCACTCCACCTTCTCTCTAATTCACACCTTCAAAGCCTTTTGGCTGGGCCAAACCCTGCCCAAATATTCTCTCAACTTCCCTCACTTCAACCTAGAGGCCTTATTATGATCAGAAATCCAACCTAAGGGGCCCTTTTTATCAAATGAAAAGGAAGAACCCGGAGAAGAGGTAATGTTTTCACCACCCTCTTTCAAGTTCCTTTCTTCTTCCACTTATTATTTCTTTGTTATTTCCATTATAAAATAACAACTCCAGTGTCTTCTATATAAATTGATTTTATTATAAATATGCTACAAATATATTCAGTATTCTATCCATCCTTTGAATGACATGTCACCATACGTGCGTACGTACATATTACCGTCTCCACGTCTTGGTGTAATTGTTATTCAATACATTATTATTTGTATGGGTATAATAATGAAGTGTAATTCATGTAAATAATAAATATAACATGATAATGATTCTTTATATATTATACACCATCCAATTATATATTATTTTAATATCAAAAGAATGATATTGTTGCTCGTGCGTACGTACGGACTACCGTCTCCACGAACGCGATGAGATTCATTCCCCATCATATCCATTCAAGAATAATTTTCATTTGATGATTAAAAATAATGTTTAAGGACTTGATATAATTATAGATATGAATAATATACAACCTATGGATAACAAACATGGATTATGTAACAAAACATATAAAATAAAACGAGTAAGTGAACACCAGAAAATATGATAATACTAAAATATTATTAACAAAGAAATATTAAAATATTATATATGATATCATATTTATTTATATTATTATTGTATAATTTAATAACAATTATTTAACCTCGACCAAGGAAAATTAAATGGTAAGGGTTTATTTCACAATCTCTTCATTATCCGAGGTTGTTTATACATAATTATCTACTGGGACCTCTTTATCATCCACATCCATGTTTCTTAAAAATGTATTTCAAAACATTCTTACTATTTTACATAATATGGGTTAAAGTAATTTATACCCTTGTTTTAATTTTTATAAGAAGTTTATAAAAGAATCTTTCTGTCGTTTTCTAAACAAGTTTCTTTTTAACCTTTTCGACAGAATTAAGGTAAGAATGTCTCTTTTTCAACTTATACGCCGGGTGCGACTATTTTCTGCCGTTATAAAATTGACGAATATTTACTTACAATCTTATAAGAATATTTTGAAAGTAAATGTTTTATTTTATAATTATGTGACTTTTAAATGATTTCAAAATAAATATTTTAAGAATTTGTGAAAGGTACTCTTTATCCAGATCATAATTTTAAATGGTTTAAAGATTTATCTTTCTAAATCTTTTTAATTAAAGTCCATGTTTTCAAAATGATTTTAAGGATTTATTTATAGGTACATGAATGTTTTGAAATGATATTTCTTTTAAAAAGTTTCAAAGTGGTATGGGACACTTTGATTCAAAAATCTATTTTAAATTACTTCCTTTATAAATGTGTGACTTTTCAATGATTAAAAAAAAGAGATATTTCTCTCAAATAGTTTTGGTTTCATCTATGTCAACATCCTTTGATGGATTTTAACCTTATTTTAAGTTGATTTATTATGATAAAAAACTTCCATATTATATTGATGGTTTTGTGATATGTTTGACTATGGATGTGTTATTTTTATACCATTCATGGTTTATGGAGAAAGTATTGACATTTAGTATGCTATAATTAATACGATTGTTTATGTTATGTTTAAAACTGTTCATATGAGGAATGAATTGGTCTTAGTATGTGATGGGCGGAGCCCGCTATAGCTCCTCAATGCATCGGTAGGTCTCATGAGACAAACTAGTGTCTTGGCACAAGGCCTTGACAAAATCTTATTTTTAGTCTTGGAACAAGGCCTTGACTATGTGGTTATGATTGTCTCGAATTATGCATTCCATCATTATGAAAGTGGTTATTGATATTGCATGTGATTATTCGACTAGTTGAATATCCATGTGAATAAGTAAATGGCATTATTTCATTTTATTTCTTCCATATTATGCTGAAGTTCAAGTTTAAAAGGATTTTGTTTTAGTTATACATTTACTTAAATGTTTAAGATTATTTATAAAATTTTCCACAATATTGTTATCATTACTGAGCATCTGAGATCACCCCTTTCTATGTTTTATTTTTCCCAGGATGCAAAGAAGTATTTTATAACTGACCTGTAGGGATAGTCTGAAGGGATATGAGTGTGGAATATGGAGACTATGTTGTTTTAGTTTTTCACTTTATGATGTAATGTAAGACTTATGAATGTATCTAGTGTTTCCAAGGCTACTATTTTAATCGGTCTTTCGAGACTTGATCTTTTGTGATCATGCCAATGTTATGTAATAATGCACCAACTCTGGGTAACTGGGGTCAGGGAATTATATTTGGTATCAGAGGAAGTTTAGTATAATCCTTGGAATCTAGATTGACATAAACTCTGATTAGAGAACATAACCCTAAGATAGACTTTGAGGATTAGTATAGATGAACTTCCTAGAATTTTGGTATTGTAGAGATTTTATTAGTTTTCCAAGAAATACATCCCTGTTTGGATACGAGCAGGTAGAGGCAGATCTAGAACAGATGTACCTAGGGGTAAAACCCAAAAACACCGCTTTGAGCTAGACTCAAACGGGAACTAGTGCACGAAAACAGGCCTTACTGCACTCTTGGTAATGAAACTCCTGGGCGATATGATTAGGATAGTTCTCATTTTCTTTATAAACCATTATGAAGGGTTTATGAGTATATACTTCCACAATTAATTTTTTTTATGATTATGGATTATATCCATAAACTATTCAATTTACATTAGGTATTTTACAATTTTGGAATTATTCATTGAAATTCATAAACTGACCTAGTGTATGTCGTTGTATAGAAATGGAGCCCAGTAGAAGCAATGTGAACTCCAGCAATACATATGATCCAAAGTGTAAGAAGGATCATATCTTCCACGGTATTAAGAAAAATTTATAAGGGAAATAGTCTCTCATTTTTTCTCAACATATGAAGAAATAGTATCATGTGTTAATAAAATAAGTAAAGAATTCTCTGAGATTTATGGATTTTTAGGGAAGCAAGACAAGAAAAGGATTGAAGAGAGAACGATGGATAAAGGGAAGAGGGAAAATAATAATTTTCCCATATGTGATAACTATGGGAAGAAACACCCTGGAACTTGCTTGAGGGGAATGAGAGTTTGTTATAAGTGTGGAGAAAAAGGACACCAAGTATGTGACTGCAAGGGTAAGAAAATGGTTTCAAATATACAATGATTCATCTGTAAGGAGTTGGGACACTATGCGAACCAATGTCCAAATCATCAGAGTATACCCCAAACGATGCTATTGGATAATAATCAAGTTATGATACTACCTCAGATGAAGAATAATGACCAGCGTTCTTATGTTGTTATTATATGATTATTTCATTTGAGTGTTGTATCAACAATATACTGGTTATATGAATTATGGAGATAAATAAGGATTATACTGCAGTACTATTTTATTGAGGATTTGAGATTATACGGTTCTAAAAAAAGTGACTTAATAGTAAGCTACAATTTTGGTAAAATACACGGTTTAGGGAAAGATAATCCTTAATATGGTCTCGATAATGAGGTAGTGATTTTGGAATTAGAGATGGTTTATTTGAATAAATTATATCGAATATTCTTGACTACCTTAAAACTGATTAATGATTTGTCATCGTTAGAGTTTACAAAATTTTTGGATAGAAGGAGTATATCCAGTATACTATAAAGAACAAGGGACCATGAATGTAATCAATAAGGTTTTATGGTAATTCCGGATAATACCATGTTTTAAAATAATACATGATGAAGGCATTCACATGTTATTGCATGAAAAAAAGGATCTTCACTGTGTTTAACTTCCATACAAATTTTGGACTATGAGATTGGATAGTAGTATTTTGGATAAGTCTAAAGGTTGGAATGGATTAAGTTTGAAAGGTTATTTTAGTATTTTTATAAAAGGACAACAAGCAGACCGTGTGACAACCCGTCGCATCAGACAAAGTTGCGGGAATCGAACCCAAAACCATAAGTGCGATTCGGATTTATTGCCTACCACTAGACTACATGAAGTTCCTGGATGGTATAATGCAGTGTCTTTTTTTAAAGGTTCTAATATGTGAATTATAAATTCATTATATTTGTAACCCTATACGATTAGGATAAATAGAGTATTTTTGAGTTGTATTATGTTTTGGATTGAAATATGAGTTTGGGTTAGGAATTTATTAATGGATTAAAATCTAATTATAATGTAATTATATCTCCTTATGATCTTATCCAATCTCATAAATGAATTCCTCAACATTAAGAAAAAGAACTTCGAACAAAAACGTTGTCCTAGATGGTACCTTAGATCATCACAAATTTATGGCTTTGTGATTGTTGGCCTTTTCATAGCCATGTTCTGTACCACTCTTCATCAGATATTGATGGTTTGATTTCTCTTCCATATCCATGTTTTCCTACATGGAACCCTAGTATGTGCTATTTTCGGTAACCTTCATACTTACCACTCTTGATTTTAAATAGAGGCCTCATTAATCTATTTTTCGATGTGGGATTTCAACTAAGTTATTTTGAAATTTCAACCCCAAGTTTCCAATACCGAGCATAAATTGTGAGGATGAAATTTATTGAGGGAGGGGATAATGTAACACCCCAATCTTCCAAGGTATTCTTCTCTTTGAATAATACAATAGCGTGTGTTGTACACAACTTCGAGTTCTAACACACACCACAACCAATCAAACTAGCTGTTATGAATAATAATACCCAATTTCTGAAATTTTATAAATTTTATCTTTCAAAATAGACTTCATTTTTGGATTCGTAATATCTAAATTATCTTAGGGTGAATTTTTTGTATTTTTCTGAAAACATTCAATTTTTGATGAATAGTGAAAAACACTGAGTTATAGTTTAAAACCGAAGTTTTATGTAAATAATTATTTATTTTATTTAAATTTATTTTAGGTAAAAATATATACATAATACTTATATAAGTTCAATGCAATTCATTAGAGTCAGTTTATAATAATTTTAGATATATAAAAATTTTATTGAATTTTTCACCGTCTTTTACCCATCTCCTAGGAGAATTTTCAAATTCACATAAAACATAATTTTACCACTTCTGTGAGTGGAATTTCAAAAATCCAAGAGACACGGTTAATATCAAGGATTAAAATGTGTTTCAATAAGATAAAAATAATTTTTGGTGAATAGTAACTTTTTACTTTTATTTACCACAGTTAAAAGTAAATTGGGTAATTAAGGGTAAAAATGATATTAATATTTCCCTAACACATGTCCTAATTCTATTGGACAAGAGTATCTCGACCAAAAACAACCTTAGGAATAAAATATTATCATTTAGGTCTACTTGTATTAGATTAGGACATTTATTATTATTTAATTCAAAGAAGAGTTAAAAGATTTAAAATCAAAGTATAATAACTAAAACATTTTTAATATATGGTTATACATAAGATTAATTCAATTATAAATATTCATTAGAAAGATAAAAATATTTCCTAAATAATTGGAATTTTATTTACAATTTTTATACATTAAATAATTTAATTTATTTATGACACAATGATGATGCAATAATTACCGTATTAATGAAAGATTAAGATAATTGATATTATAAATACCCAAATAAATGTAATTTGAGACTTTTTATGAATTCCAATAATTTTCTAGGTTAATATGACATGTTAGTATTGGTTATATGAATTTTTCTCGAAGTAATAATGCTGTTATAAATTTATCAGAAACAAAATACCCAATAGTGTCAAAATTGACATAAAAGAGTTTTTTTAAAACAAATATTATATTATTAATTGATATTCTATTCCTCAAAATCTGAGGTTCGGAAAAAGGACTTATATCATGATAGGTGTATCATTAATGGACCACATAAAGTTCTATTAGAATTTTATAGTAAGTTTATTAACCATATAATATAAAAATACAAAGAGACATGGTAAATGTAAAACTAATTAACTAAGAGTTAAAACTAAAATATAAGGTTAATAAAGTGACCCAAACATGTCTAAAACCTATTTGTTGAGTAGATTTCGAACCATCCCCACCTTATCCTAGAAATATATCAATTTGGAGGCATTATAAACCAAATATGAATTTATTATAAAATAATATTTTATGTTTTTTTCGAAGGTTCCCCTCACCCCTCTTATAAAAGGGCACCCCCTTCTCTCTAATTCACACCTTTGATGCCTTTTGGATCGGCCAAAACTTGCACATATATTCCCTCAACTTACTTCACTTCAACCGAAGGGACTTATTTTGATTAGAAAGCAAACTTAAAGAGACCTTTTGATCAAATCAAAAGGAAGAACCCAAGGAAGAGGTAATGATTTCACCACCCTCTTTCAAGTTCCTTTCTTCTTCCACTTCTTATTTCTTTGTTATTCCCATTATAAAATAATAAATCCAGTATTTTTTATATAATGTGATGTTATTATAAAAATTCTACAACCATATTCAGTATTTTATCCATCCTTTGAATGACATGTCACCATACGTGCGTACGTACGGCTTACCGTCTCCACGTCGTGTTGTAATTTTTATTCAATACATTATTATTTGGATGGGTACAATAATAAAGTGTAATTCCTATAAATAATAAATATAACATGATAATGATTCTGTATATATGATACAACATCCAATTATATATTATTTTAATATGAAAATAATGATATTGTCGCTCGTGCGTACGTACGGACTACCGTCTCCACGAACACGATGAGATTCATTCCCCATCGTACCCATTCAAGAATAATTTTCATTTTATGATTAAAAATAATGTTTAAGGACTTGATATAATTATGGATATGAATACTATACAACCTATAGATAATAAACATGTCTTTTGTAACAAAACATATAAAATAAAACGAGTAAGTGAACACCTGAAAAGACGATAATACTAAAATATTATTAACAATGCAATATTAAAAGATTATACATGATATCATATTTATGTATATGATAATTTTATAATTTAATAACAATTATTTAACTATTATACAAGAGTTTAACCTACCCTCGACCAAGGAAAAGTACAAGGTAAGTGTTTTTTTCACAATCTCTTCATTATCCGAGGTTGTTTATACGTAATTATCTACTTGGACCTCTTTATCATCCACATCCAAGTTTCTTAAAAATGTATTTCAAAACATTCTTAATATTTTAAAGAATATGGGTTAATTACATTTATACCATTGATTGACTTTTTATAATAATCTTATAAAGGAATCTTTCCGTCGTTTTCCAAACAAGGTCCTTTTTATCCTTTTCGACAGAATTAAGGTAAGAATGTCTTTTTTTAACTATACGCCGGGTGTAGCTATTTTCTACCATTATAAAATCTTTGAATCTTACCTTACAATCTTATAAGAATATTTTGAAATTAAATGTTTTATTTTATAATTATGTGACTTTTAAATGATTTCAAAATGAATATTTTAAGAATTTGTGAAAGGTACTCTTTATCAAGATCATAATTTTAAATGTTTTAAAGATTTATCTTTCTAAATATTTTTAATTAATGTACATGTTTTCAAAATGATTTTAAGGATTTATTTATAGGGACATGAATGTTTTGAAATGATATTTCTTTTCAAAAGTTTCAAATTTGTATGGGACACTTTGATTCAAAAATCTATTTTAAATTAATTCCTTTATAAATGTGTGACTTTTCAATGATTAAAAAAAGATATATTTATCTCAAATAGTTCTGATTTCATCTATGTCAACATCCTTTTATGGATTTTAAGATTATTTGAAGTTTATTTATTATGATACAAAACCTCCATATTGTATTGACAGTTTTGTGATATATTTGACTATGGATATGTTATTTTTATACCATTCATGGTTTATGGAGAAAGTATTGACATTTCGTATGCTAGTTTTAATATGAATGTTTATGTTATGTTTAAACCTGTTCATATGAGGAATGCATTGGACTTAGTAAGTGATGGGTGGATCCCCCTATAGCTCCTCGATGCATCGATAGGTCTCATGAGACAAACTATTGTTTTGGCACAAGGCCTTGAAAAAATCTTATTTGTAGTCTTGGAAGAAGGCCTTGACTATGAGGTTATGATAGTCTGGCATTATCCATTCCATCATTATGAAAGTGGTTATTGATATTTCACGTGATTATTCAACTATTAGAATATTCATGTGAATAATTAAATGGAATTATTTAATTTTATTTCTACCATATTATGCTTAAGTTCAAGTTTAAAAGGATTTTGTTTTAGTTATAAATTGCCTTAAATGTTTAATCTTATTTATGATATTTTCCACTATATTGTTATCCTTACCGAGCATCTGAGATCACCCCTTTCTATGTTTTATTTTTTCCAGGATGCGAGGAAGTATTTTATGACTGACCTGTAGGGATAGTATAAGGGGATATGAGTGTGGACTATGGAGACTATGTTGTTGTAGTTTTTCACTTTATGATGTAATGTAAGACTTATTAATGTATCTAGTGTTTATAAGGATACTAAACTAATCATTCTTTCAAGACTTGATCTTTTGTGATCATGCCAATGTTATGTAATAATGCACCGACTCTGGGTAACTAGGGTCAGGGTGTTACAAAGTTTTTATGTCATATTATTCATTAGACATAAAACACATGTTTTCTTTCAGATTTTGTGTCTATTTTTATAAATCATATTTAAAATAGCTACTGGAATATTTAGACACACTCCAAGAAGATTTCATAGTTTTTTTCCTTTATTCTCAGAATCATTTTCTCATGTGATTTTTCTTTTACATCATTATTCTTTCTTCTTTTAACTCGGGGAATTCAGGTCTAATATTACCCATATATTTTTATAGATAGTATCTTACTTATTTAGGTACTTTATTATCTTTATTGAAGGATTTTATAAATCATCTCTACTTCTTGTATAATTTGTTAAATTTTCTGGCTAATTAATCTTGTTCCAACTCAAAATCTGAGCAGTTTGAATCATATTGATATTTTAACATCATCTTTTTTTCATTACATGATTCTGATATGAGACCATAAGGGAAGTGTTTTCTCTTTTCAATATATTATGATCTTTATCTTGAAATTTCATTTCTTCTTTCATACATCATTAGGGTCCCAATCAATTCTTTCATTTTCAAGATTTTTATTTGGGATGATTTTCAAATTGTTGCAGATATGACACTTCATTAAAAGGGATGTAATCTACATACTTTTAATTATTGATTATATTTTGTAGTTGGATATTCGAAATAATCTATATCATTGGTCATTCCAGTCAATTTTCAATTCATTTGGGTGATGGTTTCACCATCATGCTTTCTAAATGCGTTAGTATTAGTTTAGTATTAGCATACATGAATTGTCTGACATTATCAATTCCTTCATATGAAATAACAATTGATTCCCTCATTTTATAAGCTGTAGGAAATTAAGATACCTAGTTGAATTCATCAATACTAAGTCCACAAATTATAATATTCATAGTTTTGAGTTGAAGTCATACTCTTCTTCTTTTTAGCATCCCATGTCTCTAATTTCTCATGATTTACACAATGAGTAATGATATCCATATAAAATTTAAGTCCAATATTATTTATATAGATGACCATTCATGATTTTTAGTATCCATAATTATCACCATTAATTTATGGAGTTTGAATCGTAGACATATCTTCTTTAGGATCTTCCATTGACATTTATCTTTTCATACAACTTATACTTTTAATTTTGCTGGAGCTTTATCACAAAATATCACCATTGGTAACAATTTTTAGGTCGTAATAATCAAAGGATATGCAATAGGGGGTGAATTTTATGTTTTCAATAATCTAGATAGATTCTAGATTTTAAATTTTTTCTTTATTTATAAAGATATATAGTGTTAACTTCTATGAGTGATTTAAGTAGCAAATAAACAGTAAACAAGAACACAACAATTTTTATATTGTTTCAGGGGAACAATTTCCCCTATTCCACTCCACCAATGATCTATCTATGAGCATGGGGATTTTAAATAGATAAGGTCCTATTATCAAAATACATTCACAATTGAGTGTGGGAAGTTACCACCTTTACAATAAGTATATAAAGATCCTTATGGTTTGTTTAAAGGGAACTAGTTTCTCCAAATCTTAGTCTAAGAATCTTATAATCTTCTATGAATGAGTCTAAGTAGATAAGACTCCAATAAATAAAAATATATTATTTTGATTGAATTAATATATTCTTCATCATAGTTTCATCAACAACTGGTAAAATATGGATCTTCTTCTTCAAATATGAATGTATTCATGTAGGTATAGATTTAAAGAGATCCTAGTTGTGAATGATCTTCAATAAAAATAGAAACCACCAAAATAATATAGTTACACAACACTACTAATTTGAAATATTTATATCATTAAAGTGTATCCTATTCTATAAAAATAAAGTCACTTGATCTTTTTAGTAGTTCTATATTCAAAATATATTCAAAAAAATGCAGTCACATATCATGTTTATATATTGAAAAATAATATATATATATATATATATATATATATATATATATATATATATATATAACACAAAACATTCTTTTGGTTGAGGAAATCCAAGAACGATGTCTGACAGATCACAATCATTAAAATTTACATCTTTTAAGAGATTGATAACTTCCCTTTTAAATAGGATCGATTTACTCTTTTAAATATTATCTATTGAATCTGTAATAAAAATAGATTTTAATTGGTATTTACATTATTCAAGAACATTGTATATTTCTCAAATAATATCTTGGATTTAAAACTCCATCATTGAATAGTCAAATATAGAGTTCCTTTATGTGATGATAAAACACCAAATTTATGCTCGAAAATGTTCATTTGATATCAAAATTAAGGTTTATGTTCCATAAGTTTGTTTCCCAAAATGTAGGGTTGATTCAAAATGTAGGGTTTATTAACCATACTTTCCCTTTTCTTAAATGTATATTTACCTCAAATCGTAGGGTATATGATCCATACATTTAGGGAAAAGTAGTGTATATAATCCATATTTTCTATTTAAAATGTAGGCTTTCTTCCTTATGTTATGCTTACACATTGGGTATGAACTGTTTTTCCAGAATACATTTAAACACATCCCAAATACATTATCAAATATTTCCCATGGATCAATATCTTGAATGAAATTCTTGGATAAATATTTCAATGAATATTAATTTCCTAAAATTTAAAAAAATTAATTTTATTAGTAAAAAAATGGGTATTTGTGAGCATCAAAATCAATAATATTTATAGAGTATTGTTGATAAAATATATTCCAACACCTCAAGCAATAAACACGGGATTCTCAGAGAAATGATCCTTGGATGCCTTATGCCGTTGGTGCAAACTAACTTGTGGCTAACATGGGTCACCATGGGTTCTAAAACTAAAATTACTCATATATGAGATCCCCTCGACTTTTAAATATGAATAATTTACAAGTTACCAACACACCCAACATCCATAGATATCTATATGTTTCAAATTTCACCATCATCTCTGACCACATGTAGATACCGTGTCATCACAAAAGCAGTGTAATTAACCAGCAACCACCTTGATATGGTGTCTAGAATGATCTTTGCAAACATGACTCAAATATATAAGGGTAAATCATAGTATGAAACAAACTCCAAGGAGGAATCCATGGAAGTAGAAATTGATATCCCATTATCCTATTCTGATAAATGAGTCAACATCATCAACCATGCTGGTTATGGTCATCCAAATTTAGAATATGGGAATATAGGGAAACCAACCGACCACCCTGGAGGAGGTTCCACAAATACAAGGAATAACACCACCCTAGGATTTCAAAATAATAAAATCATATCATCCCATAATTAATTAACTAACTTGAAAGCATCATAAAACAAAATAATAAACATGGCCTATAAATCATCTCATTCAACAGTAAGTAGATTAGAAACAATAGACACCCCTAGATTTGGATGTCACTAGATCTAGAAATTTCATGTTATTAATCACTAAACCAAATGGTGTACCCATCATAATTATGTTATCCTATAAATGGGTAAAATTTAAATATTTTTGAGATCTTCATTTGGAGACATCATCAACATGGACAATCCTCTATATTAGAAGGAATGGTTTACATTGGAAATGTTCGGAATCACCTTAATCAAACCTATAATAATGATTGAATTCATGTTATATATAGAAATAAAGATACCAAAAATGTTATATAAGCCAGTACTAATAGGTGAAGAGGAAGGAGAAGTGGTGGTGTTGCAATCCTGCATGACTATGATCTTAACATGGTGGCCACCACTCCCATAGCATCCTAGTGCCCTCAACCTGTCTCCCCCTTCGATCTCACTTAGTAGTGGGTCATCAAATCCCAAGTTCATTGGTACAAATAATAAGGGTTTATTACAATTAGGTAATTGGTTTATAATGACCTTAAAGTATTATCATTCTACTAATGCCACCATCCCCATGTGCTGCACAGGGGGAAGAGTGCCCCAGTAAATTTGGAAAATCATTTTGGGAGACTCTCTCTAAAGAGTATGGATGGCTTAGTCCCCTAATCCAAGGAGGTATGGGTCATCAGTGTCACACCCATAGAAACCACCACCTATGATCAACCCAAGAGGTCACCCACTCATCAATAGAAATGTCACTAACTTGATCCACGAACTAACAAGTGAACCAATCCCATCCCTACTCTACAGATCCAATTTCATATCACCTGATGCTGATGTTAGGGGAATTCCCGAACCCCTACATGGTATGAGGACTCTTCCTCATCTTCATTGTACCCTTCCACCATTGGAACACCTCACCTATCCCTCACAAAAACTATATGTTGAGGTGAAACTTCACTAGATTGGGATTATGACCTCATCCACCCACTAAGAAGGTTGGGTTGAATCTCCCCATCATAGGGGAACCAAAAACAATCATGGGATACTCCATGGAATGTAATTACACTGTATAGTTCCTCACTACAACACCATAAATTGGAATGGAGGTCCTCCCTATGTTGGAGACATCCCTTTCCCTGAAGATCCCTCATAGGGGAGGGAAAACAACCACCATAGGGCCCCTACCCACAACATCGATTGTGGATCTTGAAAAAGAAATCCATAAAATCGAAGGGATCACACTCGAGGAAATCTCACACCACTTAATACTAGAATGAGGGAAAATCATTTCAACATTGACCTCTAATATTTAGAGGCAATGGATGAATCAATCAAAGAACCTATCGCCCCACCATAAAAACTTGGTCAAGAATCCTACCAACTAATGTTAACGATCCCTTTAGATAAGTTCTATAAAGTACCTAGATCCCTCTATAGGTAAATGAAAATGGAGTATTTTATGGCCTCCTTCCAAGGAAATTCTTCGAAAATTTCCTACCCACCATCAATTTTCCTCCTTTCATCCTACTCCACATAAATAAAGGAGATATCAGGATCTTAAATTATACCCTCAGACGATGGTGAATGCTCTAATGAGACACAGAGGGATGATGTCCCTACCAATCATAAGGAGGTAAAATATACCCAATCTTATTTAACTACAGTCATGAAGTTGATCCTTTATCTATAATACACTCAAATGTTCCAGGGGTGATTTTCTTATATGACATCCCCTTTGTCAAAAAGTTAGTAGTAGGGAATATTTACATCACTACCACTGCTTGTTTCATGACTAATGCTGATTGAAGATCAAGAATATAAGGAACTGGACTCTCCATTGGATAATGAAAAAGAGTAATATTTATAGGAAATCAGGGCCCCTAATCAGGTATTGGCCATGTTTTGGAAACCTGCATACTTATGTTTCACCATTATAGATTTCCTCATTGAGGACCAGGTAGCATGATTTCACCATAATATTGGTGAGACATTCAACCACATCCAAGATCCCCAATATACCTATAAGGGGATCCAAGAACATCTTGATTTTATATATCAATATTGTTGAACGCTCTATTTATCAGTACCCCTTGTGGATCAACACCCCAATTCACATGGATACAGCTAGAATTTCTAATAGACTAGATTTAGGATCATCACTATGATTGAGTGAATCATGCACAAGTAATATCTCTAAATGAGAATCTATGGTTATGGGTATTATTCTTCCCTCAAAATCAATACCCTTACAATGAAATAACATGAATTTCATATTATACTACTCAATTATAGAGAAAGTTCCACTCTAAAAATGGCCATCGTGAATGTCATCATGGTCAGTACCCTTGATGATCAGTGAAACCAGGTTGAAAAAATATGGATTGATGGAAAGAACCCACCTTAATGTGACACAAGTTATTAGGAAGACCCTCTGGTTGGTGCCTCCACCCACCATCAGAGACAAACATTGGGTATTGTATATCCCACTAAGGACTCACTGACTCCTTCATGTAGACATCTCAAAAAAATAAACTGATTTTCCAAACTAATTGGCTTGTCAAATTTCACACTACAGACTGATTCATATGCCATGTTATCCTGTTTTCTATAGGATCTCTACATTATAAGAGGCCCATTGTTGATATCATTTACAAAAAACATATATAGTAAGAAAATTCCATAGGACACCCCATCCCTCCCCCAGTTGAGTAGCATGTTCTCCTTATCCAAGTTCCAATGGTTGAGGTAGGAGGTCCTATGAATTTGATCAGGGTAGTGGTTGGAGGCTCTAAAAAAGGCCATGATATGACCCACCTATTTTTATTGAGCAGTATGACTTCTTTCCTTGGGGTCAAGACTATTGTACCTCCCGAGTTAGCAGGCCAGTCAAAGCATTGATGACCAACAACCCTCCCCACGATAATGTGATATTCACACTCATCACCCATATTGATGATTTATAAATGCATCAAGCTATAATCTCACCTAAAAGAATGCCAGATATGGCATGGGTGAACCATTTATATCCACCCACAGAGTTCAGTATACCTTTATTAACCCCATTCAATGGAATGGGTAATCTTATACAACACTAGGCCCACTTCACCTCATGGTGAGGCCTGATTATAACAAATCTAGAGTATAAATAGGCTTCCAAAAAATATGGTTTCTTGTAGTCTTTTGAATGACCCAACTTATTTTGGTATATCCAACTAGCCCTAAAATCCATTTCCATTTAGTAGGACCTATATATGTTTTTATTCTACCAATTCATATCCACATTATGCAAGAGAAACATTATCAACCTATACAAGTGCATGTGGAGGGATCCTGAGTGATTTTATGACTTCACTAACTAATTAAAGGATCTCACATAATCTTATAATATGTATTTAACCTAGTGAAAGTTGTTGATGTTGTTATTATAGAATGTAAAATATGATATATTCCTTACCCTCACATCCTTAAAATATCTAGGATGATTTAGAGAGTTAACTGATAGATATCAATATCTAGAAGAAACCTTGTAGTGAAAAAAATTGGTCACCCCCATTACCTCTTCCAGATCCTATGAAAACATCTATCTTGGTAGAAATAACAGTCACTATACATACTAGGGTCCCAAATCCAGTATATATTCAGGTACCTCTATAGTAGACACCCTATAATGCATAGCCACATCATGTGAATCCTAATTGCAAAAATTCATTCCCCCATCATGGCTAGGCACCTAGGATTCCCTTCATGAAGTTGGAGAAGAAGACCTACTCCATCAAAGATGTATAGCTCATGGGGTACATCATCTATTCCTTGGGAAATAAAATGATGAAACCATTGGAATAGAAAAGGATTGGGAATGATAACCTCACCAATTATTCCATATACATCGCGTACCATAGGGTCCTTTGACACAACATCAAGGAGTGTTTTTCCTTCATATATTATCTCTATGGACAAGTGGATTGTTTCCTAGTCATTTTGGTTGATCTCCCTACACAGGTAACCCAAGTATATACTAAAATTGATATCAGTGATGAAGACTTTAGTGAAAATAAATAGGCTCTAGGATGGGGTATACATAAGTACAACGATTGTATGGATCATAAGATAACAACTTATCCCCATGGAATTATTCATTCCTGCTTGAGAAAACTAGAACTACTTATGATCACCACATTTATTACAACCACCACATATACATCATATAATTCCAAATCATAGAAGAATAAGCACTAATGAAACTAGGGAAATTATAGTCCCCCATTGGTGCCAAAGTAAACAAGAACACAATGTGACTTCATGCCTCTTGAATTGGGAGAAACCACTAAAATTCATCCTATCCTATAATATTACACTAATGAATAATAAGAATATACTACCATGGATGTTGTAAATCTGGTAGATAACTACATCATACTCAGTTATGGCGAATTCCATGTATCCCCCTTCAGAACCTATGGCCAACAACATTAGAGGATATATGGGTGCTATACTAATATGCATGAAATATGATCCATTACACCAGAAGATACAATTCATTCCTATAGGACCAAAAAGTATCCCTCACATAGAGGTATAGAGGAAAAAATTTCAGTCCACTATTTTAGGGACACCACCATAATCAAAAATATAGGTTGAACATACATATAAACCACAACAACATCATGTATAGCTATGGATGTCTAGGGCCCAAACTCGATAATCTAGTGCTTCGCCAAAATAGTCTATTCAATAGAAAACCATAGACAACATGATCTAGGAATTATCTAATTATCCAATATAACACACTATGCTCCCTTTTAATGAGTTTTCATTGGATTGTTAGAATATTATCATTTCCTAGAAGTATGCTTTTTGAAGAAACTCACTAGCTTACAAGAAATACTCTTGATCCCTAAAACACTCTATTTATGAAAGGATATACATTAATCCCTTATCAAGTCCCTAAAAACCATATATATATAAATGTTGAGGTAGATTCCATGATTTCTTTCGATGAAGAGGATTCTGATAATGATGAATTTCAAGCTGTCATTTCATTCTCTGAAGATGATGAGGGCGCCACAATTGAGGGGAACATTCTCTTATTTTTTTATCCTGATCTAGTTAACTGGTGAGTAAATTCACCAATTCATAGTTGATACTAACTATGTGATATATTTCATATCAACCACAATTCCCCACATATTGGATCCTAGTGAGTCGGATCTCACTCCATCCTACCTAAATATTTAGTGGAATGAAAAGAGCGATAAGAAACTACAAGACAAGATTTAGTTGAAGACCGAATTCATTATCCAAGTAGTGTGCATTAATTTCAGGTTTGTCTTACCGAAATCTACCTCAACACCCTATTGGGAAGTACCTAGATCTAACTACACACATTAGTCCCCTATTTGTACCATTTGTGCCATAAATAATCTCTCAACGTTTGAGTAGGGGTACTCCAGAGTGATGATTCTTCATTAAACTCTTGTAAAATCCATTACTTGGATGTTGGGTACTAAAAACAGAGGAAAATATATTCAAACTGATAGGGTTTAATGAATCAATTATCTCAATAATCTAATAGTGGCTTCAGTAGATCATTGGGTGGATTTTAAAGCCAACTTCACTCTCCCAATCCTTTGGTTGGAAACCCTAACCATAGATTAACAAATCTATTTAAAAGTCTCCAAGATACATAAGTGATCATATATTACCTCTTACTCCAACATGAGGAAGTTTTAGTCAATTCCATAAATCTATATTTTTATGGTGTACTAAGGAATCTACCTTGTTCCCATAAATATGTAATACTACTTTATGTTCTGGAAATTGGGGCTAACTCAACATAGGCCGTCTCGAGACCATTTTTTTGATATCAGAGTAAAATATTGTGGTTAGATAACACGTGGGATTGGATCAATAGATTTATTCACCAGAATATCCATAGATTAGAAACCCCTAATTGATGATTCCTCATCTTCTAGAAAAAATTATTGTTCTTATATTGAATCTACAATTCCAGTAGAGTCACATCCTCTCTCTAATACACAAGTTTAATATCACGAAGAGGATCAAGAGGATTCCCCTTTGGTGTTTAAAAATGTTCTATCTTCCATTGTTGAAAATCATACCAATGTAAATCTCATCATGGAGAATTATTTGAAGCCCACATTAATCATTATAGTAATTTCTTCAGAGAAGTATCAATAGTACATGGATTTAATGAAATAGATCCCAGATGTGTTATCCTAGAGATACAATGAAATTACTTAGCTCAATCCCTATATTTTATTTCACCATTGTGACCTCCAAGTGGGTCACCATGTTTTCAAATATCCCTTCAAGAAGATACACCATTCACATGATGTTATGGTTAGTGTGGTATTTGATAAAATTATTAATTAAAACATCATCAGGGAGGTTCAATACCCAAACAGGAAGGAAAAAATTTTCTCATTACAGAAGAAGAAATAAATGATCACAGTCTTCATAAATAGTGACCCATTATTTTTATACATGGATACATTTTTTTAGATAAATATTAAATTAATTACAAAAATTTATTTATGAAGACTATAATAGTTTAGTATCATTGAAATCTTGGAATATAATCTTCTTAAATCATTAAAGATCAAATATTTCTCCCATAAATATCTCCCCCTTTAGTACTCTTCAGAAATATACACTACATAAACCTTTATTCATAACCTAAGGAAAGTAAACATAATAAAGGGTGAGCTTAGATTCTACGAAATCACAAGAAAGGGAGACACGTAATTATAATATGATCACGAGGGTATGTTAACATGAGCATAACATTTAAAAACTGCGCCTTGTATATGAAAGATAAAAATATTGAGTCATGGCCTAAATATTGGAAGTTCATAAGACATATATAATAAGGAAATAAAATAAAATGATCCATGAGAGCATAAAATATTTATAAAATATTTATTTATGTAATACACATCAGATATTAACATTGTGAACATGTGTAAATAGAAACCGGCTCATTCATGAAGTTAAAGACATGAAATCAGTCCCTTGCATAAACTTATGGTCATCAAAATAGGTATACAAATAACAGTATGGACTCGAAAGACAAAGTCCACTAAAAACATTGTGATCATGTAATCATGTTCAATTATAACATTTTGAACATATAATTAGGGTTTCATATAACATTGTGAACATGTAATCAGGTTCACACATAACATATTTACTCATGAGTTATCTATCATTACCCACTTTATTTGAGGGAGATATATGTCCTGTCGATCTCATAATGAAACCAATATTTATTTGTTACACAAGATCATAAATCAATCATCATATCATAACTTATGAAATGAATCAGGTTTTATAAAAATATCATCATATCACAACCTACTGAAAATAGATGGGTTTCATAATCATTTTTTTGCCTCATCAAATCATAATTCATGGAAAAATAAATTCCATTCAAAATAATTTTTTCATTATATAAACCATGGAAGAGAAATGAGTTTCACAAACATATTGTCATCATAAAACATTCAAAAATGGAATAACAATGTTATCCTCGAATCATATCCCAATAAGTAATATATAACATCAACAGAGGTCATCATAGATGGAAAATAATTTTAAAAGATCTTATAAAACATTTGTTGATGAAAATATAATTTCCACATTGAAAAAAAATTAAACCATAATACATTTTGAAAATAATTTTCATTGAAAATAAACTTTAACATTTATAAAGTAATATTGAAGGAAATTAATTTTCAACATGATGGGAAGTATTGTTCATGATATACAAATTAAAACAAATATTACCTTCGCAATTTTAATAAAATCCAAATATGCACAGTTTTTTAAACGGATATAAAGATTAATTTTAATAAATTTTATGAAGGAAATTAAAAAATATGAATTTTATTAAAGTAATAGGATAATAGAATTTTTTTTTTAAAACCTTTATTAGAAGACATGGTTTTGATAGAAAATGGACTTCCAACCAAAGAGATAAATAATGTCATATTTTTTTAAAAACGTTTTGTCAATTAATTTAAGTAACAAAGAGTGGAAATGTGTTAATATTATTTTAAAACATTACTAATACACATTGGAAAATAATATTCATGAGATTTATTTAGATATGGATCATAATAATTTATCATCAAAAACACAAACATAAACTATCCTAATAAACGATGAGATTGTAACATAAAATATTTACCACTTTGGTAACCTTAAATTATAATCCCCATGAAGGAATAACATAAAATCAAACATAAAATATAATTATAACAAATTAAATAATTAAATTACTTGTAAAATGGGTTTTATATACCCCTCATGAATTAATATATGTTTATAACATGATATATGTCTCATAGAAGGAAAATTGAGACAAACATCCCTCGCCGCTTTGGTAGTGTTTTAACCATAAACCCCAAGAAATTGAGATTAAAAAATTTATATTTAAATCCAAATAAATATTCGTTGTGTAATAATAAAATAAATTCATCGATAATATAAATATCACATGAATTAAATATGTGGTTAATATGGAATGTGTCCCATGAAAATAAAAATGTGAGACAGAAATTTGTTACCTTAAGTATTGACATCTATCATACACATTAAAATATACTATGTAATAAATATAAGTTAATTATAATTATATTACATAAAAATAGATATATAAATCATACCATATACTATTTTATTATGATATTTTATTACCCTTTATTAATAATACAATGTTAAAGTCACATTTCGGGCAATAACTACTTTGTCTTTTATGTCTATTTAGAATTTTTATTTTTGGTTCTCTTACATCAGTCATGGTTTGATCACCTACGCAATTTTAAACATGATATAAATATCATATATATTAATTTTATTTTTATTTACATTAATCTATAAAACATAGTGATATAAACTAAACTAAATGTTCATGGATATGTTAGGTCATATGTACACATGAACGTTGTTTCCATTTTCTCAAAAGATTAAAATAAAAAAGGTAAAAGATATATTATTTTTTATGAATTGTTATTATTTAATTAATATATTATATTTTAATTAAAATTAACCTTATTACCTCGTATGTAAATATTTAATGAATCACGTCGCTTTGCGAGGCGATGGTCCTCCATACACACGAACGATGTTATCATATTCCCACAAAATAGAAAGTATGAATGTATATTAGATATAATAATTAGAAAATAATAATAATATCATAAAAATAATATATAGATAATAAATCCATCATTATTTCCATCCTTGAGAGGTGTTCATGCAAAAATTAATGATCGTGATTCACGAGGTGGTACTCTACCATACTCACGAATGATGATTTCATAACACATTTAATGGATGTAAAGATGGTTGTAGGTCATCACCTTAACATAAAAATATCTTATTATATGGTGTATGATTATTTTATTATATCAACATGGTATAAAAGTAATTTATAGAGGTGGATGAATAAATAAAATAAAAACACTCACTAATGAACAATACCTCTTCTTTGGGTATCCTCCATAGGTTTGCACCAAAATCCTTACTTGGTTGGATTTATATCCAAAATAAGGCTTCTAGTATGATATGGTGGAAGTTAGGAAGTGATTTTGGTAGGTATATTTTTAATAAAATGGGTTTTACATTGTGAAGACAAGAGGAGAGGTGGTGGCCTTTTATATGTTGGTAGAGTGGAACACTTGTTATTTTTTAAAAAGATTCAATCATACCTATGCTTTTATCAATCCGAGGCCTCAAAAATGGGTTATTTTATAAAATAGAAGTTATAAAATTTAAATTATTCCATCCATTTGGGTTTTTATGAGTATTTAGGTCATGTTAAACTCTTATATTGTATGATTACCCCCTGGTAAATCAGTTTTTACCTTAACCTCAAGAACTAATTTTTTATTTTTTCACTATTCGTTTTCATAAAAAAATAATTTGACATTATGAGACATTAAAAATATTTTTATTACATATATTTAATCAAATTTTTATATATTCCTTTAAAATAAGTGGAAAAAATTAATTTAAAATTAATCCTGCAAATGTGATTAGAAATATTGTTTTTAAACAGAAAATGTTCAAAATTTTACAATGTTTTCATATCAATATTAAATATTAAAATTATTCCAATTTGAAAATTTGAATAATTTATATAAATAAAACTTAATTTTAATTTATAAAAAATTCAAAATATAATTTAACATCATAAATAATTAAAATAAAAAGGGATTTTTAAATTAAAATTAAATATCTTCACTATTCATCAAAAATTAAATGTTTTCTAAAAACTATAAAAAATTAACACTTGGATAAATTTTATTTTATAATTTCAAAAAATTATTTTTATTTTATAAAACTAATTTTATAATAATTTCAATAACTAATTTTAAAATAAGTTTTCAAAATGCATCAAAATAATTTTTTAGTAAAATTGAATTTTTAAGCGTAAAATCAGATTTAATATTATTTATTTTATAAAATATACATAAGATGAATGGTAAAAATTTTATTGAATAATATATATATATAATTAAAATAATTCACCAAATTTTTTTTGTTTAATTTATTGAGCTAAAACATATTTGTTTACAAAAATCTTATTTAAAAAACAGAATTTATTTATATTCAAATGGTTCTTATTTTCAATTATAATTAATTGGTCACCAAATATTTCATATTATATACATTCCTAAACCAAATTATAATAATTTAGTTAATATTATTATTAGATTCCATTCTAATATATAGTGGATAACAATCATCATAAATAATAATATTTTAATAACATATCATGTTTTGTTTAAACTCATTGCAGCGTGTATCACAAGATAAACTCAGTGCTGTGTGTAATGAAATCTTAACTCAATATTGTGTGTAATACAAGATAAACATTTTTTTGTGGCAAAAAATATTATAAATATTATATTTATTTGAAAAATATATTTCATAAAATCTCAATGTATTACATTCCACCTCCCATAAAATCAATTTTTACCCTGTAATATATCTCAGTAATCAAAGGTTTAACATTTGAACATTTCTTCATAAAACCCCACATCATAATGAGGGTTAATAAAACCTAACTTTAAAAAAGGTAAATGGTTGTGTGAATTTCATTTTGAATAACACATACTATGTTTTCAAATAGGAGGACAAACTTGTCAAGTGAAAACATGGACATTCAAAAGAAAAATAACTCTCAAATACACATATAGAGTGATAATGAACTTTGATAATAAAAAAGTGGATGATATTGAGAAATTTAATAAACAAAATGAAATAAAATTTAGAGGCATGAAAATAGTCATTGATATAATCAAAAATGGTGATAATAGGACAATATTTTATTTCATGATCCTTTTCTTAATTATGGATAATTTCATGAGAAGATATACTTTATTTTATTCCATTTCATAATAACTATATCTCCATTTGTTTTTTGTTATGATAAATTTCTGCTTCCTCACATATTCTAAGAAATGATGGAGAATTTTGTATTCTTGCGGCATGAATGGATCATAAGATCCATATATTGAATGAAATTTCCTTCATTATATCTACAATTATCAATACTAAAAAATGGTTATCACAGGTTATCAAATATTTATAATTCTTAATATGGTTATGTAATAAAATAATTTATAAATCCTTGTCCAACATTCAAACTAAACCATTCAATAAATGGTTTACCTTATAACTCTTCCAAAATAAAAAATTTATAAATAAGGTGACTGAGTTTCTCAAAATATATATAGCATTATTCCCCAAAACAACACGAAGTAACTCTCAATTGTCGCATAAAGTACATGTGAACTCCTTTATCATGTGTTACCTTGAAACGTGTTAGTAAACTGAATTAACATAAATCCCCAGTGAAAAAATTAATTCTTCCACATTACTTGAATAAAATTAAATATCATTGAATATAATTTAAAGATACAATAATTTTATAAACTCCATCAATGATAACATATGCCACATTATTAACCAATCTTTTATCAGTTAAGAGGTAATTAATACTATCAAATTTACTTTACCAACATTAATAATCTCTTTATCCCAAAATCATTATCTCAATATTCAGAACATATTAATGTTTATATTCAAAATATAACCTTTCGATAAAATCACTTTTCTAGTCCATCGACATCATTCAACATACTCATTCAAATCATTCATGAAAAACTTATACTGAAAAATGCTTATATAATTCATGATTCATAAGACATAATGCTTGAATTCTAATACATTAACACTTCATTCATCCCAATTACTTCTCAAACCATTATCTAGGCTTCATCATATTATTCCTTAATACCTCTTTACTTTCTTATGTCATATATATTCTCTTCATCCTTGATAATATAACCACTACTCATACAACCTTGATAATTTTCTTCATAATATTTACCCTTAGGAGATCAATTTTTATAATTCCCATACATTCCATATTTAAAGACTTCAACAATTAATGATATCATAGAGAGATCATTATTTTTATATATTATGTTAACCAAACTTTTCATTTTCCCTTTGAATTTACTTTCTTTATGTACTTATTTTCCATATAAAAAACATCTTCTCATTACTCTAAGACATCCACTTGGGTGTTTCTTACCATATTCTCAACACAATGGATATTGAATATTCATTCCTCATAGAATCCACTACCTAAACTCTCAGAGAGATCTATCATTCCTTGATTTGGTGATTATGATAGTTGGTTGAGGTTTACATAGTCAATCATGTTCCAAAAAATATTATTTGGCATAATCATAATATCTTTCACCCCATTCATCCTCCCATATGGATGCTCATTGTAAAATTGTCTGTCACATTCAATGATGACAAAATTCATTCTAGTTTAATCCATAAAAAAACGAAAAAACATGTTTTGAGAATATCTAATCATATTGTAAAACAACTTAATCATAAAAAATTACTTTTATGATATGTAAATCATTACACATTCTTCTCAATATATGACACCATAGGAATATCATAGGTACTAATAGTCATCATTTATTTAAATTCATCATGATGGTTCATAAATATTTCATGAATTTCCACATTATATCCCTTGGGAGTTTCGAGACAGGTTTTTAGAAGGTAATGTTATCAAACACCATTTGATGACTTATTCTAGCTCAATGTTCCCTTTTCAGGGTTATTATCCCTAGGTAGCTTTGTGCCAAATCCAAATCCACTTATAGTATCCTGACATAAATTTAATTTCATAGAATCCACTAACTCTGTCCTTAACCAAAATTTGATGACATTTTCATATACTTTTTCTCATCCATAGACTTATCATTAGTCATATCCATAGATACATCCCCAGATATATCCATTGGTTTATCACTAAATGTTTCTCATCCTAGTTTCCAAATGGTAACTAATAATTTCTTCTAATACTAACTATAACGACCCATGATTTTTATACATGTATATCACATATATTTTTATTAATATTAAATACATTACATATACACATGCCTGAGGACTGTAATACCTTAGTTCCTTTGAAAATATGGAACACAATCATCTTAACTTGTGAAACATATTCAATGTATCCCATAAATATGTTTCCCTTTAGTACTCTTCACAAACATACCCTACATAAACCTTTCATCATAACCTAGGGAAAGGAAACATAAGAAAGGGTGATCTCAAATTCTCATTAAAGGTAATCAAGGTAGATTAATAAGAAAAACATGAGAATAATGGTATTAGAACATGGTTATAACATTTTAAAACCACACCTTGTATATCGAAGATAATAATCTTGATTCGTGTCATAATGATTAGAAGTTTATATTAAATTAATCATAAGATAGTTAAATATAAATATCCATGAGATCATAAAATTTTCATAAGAAATATATTTTTTTACATACACATCATTTTGTAACATTCAAAACTTGTTCAAATAGAAACATGTCCAATCAATAAGTTACGGGCAAAAAATTTGTCCTTGAAAAACACATATAGACATGAAACCAAGTCCATGCATAATAATATACGAATTAAATACTGGTCCATTCATAATACTATTAACATGGAATTAGGAACATACATAACATTGCAAAATTTTAATCAGTTTCACATAGAACATTTTGAACATAAAATTAGGTTTATAGATAACATATTTACTCATAGGTATTCTATATTTACCAAATGCATTGGAGGGAGGTACGGTTCCCACCCATCTCATATTAAAAACTATATTTATTTGTTCCACGAGATCACAAATCATTCATAATATCATAACCTAGGAAATTAAATGGATTTCATAAACATGTAATCACATCATAAATTTTGGAAAATAGATAGGTTTCATAATCATTTCATCATCTCATGAAAGAATAACTTGTGGAAAAAAAATGGGTTTAATAATAAATTTGTCATTATATAACCTGTAATAGAAATAGGTTTTATAATCATATTATCAACATAAACCATTACAAGTGAGAATAAGAATGTTTTACTTGGATCATATTACATTATGGATTTGGTAACATCAACAGATGTCATCTTAGATGGAAAATAATTATAGAATATCATATAGAACATTTCTTGGGGAAAATATCACTTCCACATTGAAAATTATTTATTTAAAAATAAAAAATTTTGAAAATAATTTTATTTTAAAATAAACATGAAAACTGATAAAGGAAAATTGAAACAAAATAATTTTCTTGATTATGGGATGTTTCTTTCATACCGTACACGTTAAATTAAATATTCATTTAACATTTTCAGTATAATCCAAACTGGGACTGTTTTTTAAATGAAATTAAGTATCCATTAAAAAAATAGTAAAAAAATTCAAACATGGGTAGAAATTTCACAGAAAAATAATATGATAATAGTAATGAAAATTATAAAACGTCGTTTTAAAAGAAAATGGATTTCCAAAGAAAGAGAAAACATATAGTCATATTTTCCTAAAACAATTCAATTAATATATGTACCAAAGGATTTGAAAATGAAATTGTTATTTGAAAAAATCATAGATAAATATAGAAGAATAAAATGCATTATTTTATTGAGATATGGATTGTAATATTATATCTTCAAAAACATAATCATAAATAATCCCAATAAATGATGATATTGTAACATAAAATATTTACAACAGTGGTAAACCTGAATCGTAATATCCAAGAAGGAATATCATAAAATGAAACATAAAATATCATTATTATGAGTAAATTCATGATATTACATGTTAATTTGGTTGTATATACCCCTCTTGAAATAATATAGTTTCACAACATAACATATGTCTCAAAGAATGAAAATTAAGGCAAAAATCCCTTACCGCTTTGGTAACATTTTAACTGCAAATTGTATGAAGAGGTATTCTAAAATGGATATGTCAAACCCAATAATTATCATTTTATAAATCATCAAATAAATTCAATTTTATTACACACACCACATAAATTAAATAGATGATAAATGTGTTATGTGTCATGCATAAGTAAAAAAGCGAGAAAGAAATCCCTTTCCATAAGTATTGACTTCCATCATACCCATCCAAACCACCAATATGATAAATATATGTTTATTATAAATAGATTACAGAGTAAAAATATATAAAATCATACTATATATTATTTTATTATCACCTTTTATTAACCTTTTATTAATAAATTTATGTTAAAGTCATGTTTCGGGTAATAACTACTTTTTTTTTCATGTACGTTGTTAGTTTGAGTGGATACTGAAGAGGGGGGTGAATTGAGTTCTAATTAAAATTTCTGTTAAAAAAATTTAGGATTAAAATCCCTCAAAATAAAACAGCCCAGTCAATTAAGGCAGTAAAGATATAAGTGACTTATTATTCGATAGGTTTCTCAAAGGTTTATTACTCCTCAGTTGAATTATTATGAGAACTAATTCTACTTTTGAAACAAGTTTACTAAACAAATCACATATACACCCTAACCAGAACTAACTATTAGAGTGAATGTAAAAACAGATTTCTATCGTTGCTAATACATGCACAGTGGATAAGCATAAAACAAAGTAAGTGAAATATGAACACAATAATTTAAATAAGAGGTTCAGTCTTAAGTGAAGACCTTGTCCTCTCCACCTGGTGATCACTTGCCACCAAACAATTATATTAAAAAGTGATACACAGCCTGTATCGGGCATTACAATATTTTTCACAAACTGTCCAGGTTTTTCAACCTATACCACAGTTCTACATGGGAAAATAAAATACCAAACCACACTAGGATTTTTCCACAGTTATGCATGGGAAAGAAATGTAAAGAGAGTTTGGTATGGGGATTTTCAGTATCCCTCAGTTCAAGCACAAGAGTCAGTGTGTGTAACACATACACACTTCTCACAAATGTAATAATACTTAAACACAATAGAGATAAATATATTTTGACGATGTTTAGAAAGCTCAATATGTTTGAAGATCAGCTCTGGACTCGTTGGAATGAAGGAAGTGATGTTTTGGTCCTTCTTTGCAAGTCGCCTCCAAAACAGAGTGTCGCAACATCCACGTTATGACTTCCAGATGTAGAGATAATTAGCTAGTTAAGTTAGAAGCTCTTTTTCTCATGGAATGATCATGTTCTTTTAATTCATTATGTATCATTCCTTCTTCTTTTATGCATGTAAGTATTTTTGTATCATTATTTTGGTTCGTGTATGTATGGAAAAACTTTTCTCTTCTCTACTCATCTGTTCATATTCGAGGTTTCCTTTTATACATGTTCATCTCCGGTAAATAGGAATGATTAACTTTTTACAAGTACGCGGTACGGTTCCTGAAAATCCAAAAACATCATTAATTACTAGCACGTGCATTAAAAGCATAAACAATAACCATTATCATTATATTAATAATATTGAAAAGGTATAGAGTTTGAGTAGAAGTTACTAGTTAATAGTCATCTTCCATCGGTAGCTCTCTATCTGTAGGCTTGTAACGGTGGAATTTGTGTCAGTGTATGTCTTGTATCGATAGCTGTTACTCTGTGTAACAATAACTCTTTAACATCATACTATTGCAACAATGACCTTTCCAACGGTAGACTTATCTCAACAGGTAATTTCATTAATGGTGGAGTATGTCCATCAGTAGACTTTGAACAACAGTAGACTATCTCAACATTAGGAGTTGTGTAGCAGTAGCCTTCTACTAACGGTAGACATGTCCAACTATAGAATTTAACAGGGAAGCTCTCAACAGTTGAATTGATAAAGATTCTGACAGTGAACTTCTAACAGAAACCTTGTCACAACAGTGACCTTGTGACAATGACTCTTTGTCGGTAATCTTTGATAAGCATACCATCGGTAGACTTGTGATAGTTACCTTGTACCAGTAACTTATATCAGTGACATTAGAACTTCAACGATGATTTTTTAGCAACAATGATCCAAGAGTAACAGTGAGCTATAACGATGACCTTGAATAGAGGGCTCTTACCAGTAGCCTTTAATAGTGAACTTATATTTAGATAAATGTAAACTATAAGCTGATGAAACAAAGTCATGAGACTAAGAATATAAATTGTTTAGGATAAAAAATATAAATACATATTAAACAGGATTAAAAAATGGCTTAATATATCATGATCAATATTTAAATATGATTTGGGATTATCAAAACAGGTGATTCCAACAATATCCCCCTTTTTGATAATCACAAATTATGCCAGTATGTATTAAATATAGATCTCACATATAATACAATTACTAAATAGAGATAAAAAATTTCTCAAGTATCAAAGATTAATAAGAGGGTAAAACCAAAAAATATTGGTACATGGTATCATAGAGAAATGCAGAAAAGATTCGATATAGGATCATATTAGTATATCGGCACATTTCTCCCTAATCACATGATTAATCTAGAATTAGCACAATATTTCTCCCCCTTTGTGATTAGAAAAAAGAAACACAAATATAGAGAATAGAGAAAGCCTATATTAATGAAATGACATTACATGATCCAAAAAATAATATACAGCCCCTATCAAAAAGACACAAACAAACTCAATCCACATCAGCCTCAGGCAAGTGGTATTTCCCTTTGGAAGGAGAAGATGGAGAATAACTAGGTAGATCAGCAGGTTTGGGAATTGCTGGAGGAATGACTAGAGGGGAAATTATAGAAGCTCATATGGGTCTGTAGTGGGTAGCTCACTGAGGTATCAATGGTGTAAGGATTCTGATGGATTCAATAGGAGACATCGTGGAAGAACTACTGGGTTGAGATGCAGGTAAGGAAGGAGGGATGATGACAGGAGTGTAGTCTACATGGAGAAAGGTTAAAAAAAGGTTTTTGAAGTCCATAATAATGCTTCTTCCACTTTCCATAGCTTATATGAAATCATCCTTGTTTTCCATAAAGTTTTCCAAGGATGGAGTCAACTGGCCCAACTGTGTAACTTGTTCCTTGAAGGCTCAGGTGACTGGTGGAATCTTGAGGTTTTCCAACAGAAGCTTGAAATGAGCATCCATCTGATGCTTGGAGTAAATCCTTTTATAATAAAAAATAATTTGTTCCTTTATACTCTTATGGTCCTAGTAATCCTCTCTCATGAAGTCACTTACTACCTTCTTAACTTCTTTGGTAGTGGAGATAATATGAGTCACAGATTGAGGATCAGGTGCACTGATGCCGGAAATCTTGGAAAACTATTCAGTGACCATTGTCCTAAAAGATGATAGGTCCAGAGGTGGTGCACTGGTGGTTGAAGCAGAGGCAGATCCAGACAAATACTTTATAGAGAAAGCAATAGTTTCGTTAAAATACTTGGTAAAACCACTGATAAGATTCTTCACATCTTCATTCTGGACCTTCACATGAGCTTTCATGGATTCTTTAAAACTTTCAAACACTGTAACCATCTTTTTCACCACACTTTTGATGTAGTGAATGTCTTTGTCTATTTGGACCTTAAAATCCATAAGAGTAGTCATGCTTACCACTGACTATCTGAGATGTTCCACAGACTGAGAAACATCCTTGAGTTGATTCTGGCATTGAGATATTTCTTTGGATAAACTAGCTTGAATGGAAGATTAAACTTTTTCCTTCTCAGAGACAGTCAACTATTGAATAAAGCCCATTGCCTTTTCTATTTCAGAAGCCCTATTATCAAACATATTGTGCAAATCGGTTTTCAGCTTTTCCAGATCATACTTAGTGGCAAGGTTCTCAGGAAGGGGAACCACTGGAGGTACTGCGACAGGGTCCAAAACAGCAGGTACATGATGTCTTTTTCTTGACATATCCCAATCTGAATCATCATAATCCATCCCAAGTACCAGATATCTAGGATCTTCTAACCATTCCTCAATGTCATGAAGAATAGATACAAAACCAAAATGCTCCCCCTCACTTAGAACTCTCTCCTAAGAATTATCCTCTATCTGTTTTGCTCTAGGTAATTCCACAACCTCCTCTGCAACTCAAACAGATTCAATAACTGTCTGCTCTGTTGGTTCCCTAGTGGGGTGAGTCGCATCCTCTATAGAGTCATCAATGACTTCTATATCAATGGATGTAGATGCCACTCCTACATCCTGATCAGACACTGTCTTGTCTGTATTATCTATTAGAGGGATCAAACTGATCTCCTCTTCTTCATTGTCCTCATCATCAACTTCAGAAATAGCCTCTTTTCCATTATCCTTATCACATGCCTCCTCTACCTCATGAGCAAAATGATCTGACTCGGTAGCCTCAACCTCTTTAGAGGTGTCTTTGAAAATATTCTGAGATGCTTTTTCTTCTTCAGTGGTGTAAGTATCACTGTCCTTCAGAAGAGCCTCTCTTCTTGGCAGTTCTTTTGGAGGGCTAGCTGATCAGAAAGCTACTGTCCTTACAGGACTGTTAGGAAAATCAGGATCAATCCCATCATAAATGGGGGTGTTATCTCTTTCAGGGTCTACTTCTCCATCAACTTCTTCCTCATCATCTGAATAAGCCGATTCTGGATCATCGGGCTTCATGCCTGGATCTCCCTCGTCTTTTGGCCTAGATGGGAGAGTAGTAGGGTCTAACTTTTCATCAACCTTTACTTCATCATCCACCCATGCCTTCTTCCAGGGATTCCAGCTAATTTTCATGAATTTTCAAATAAACATGGAGATAAAAACACTATTCTTAGCCAATATCATCTTCTCTTGATTTCCAACCACACCCTTTACCTTTAGCATTACTGAAATTAGCTTGGAAGGGAATAGGGCCTTGGAGTTTGAGATTTCCTTAGTCATATCCTCCAATTGCTCCATCATTAACCTACATAGGTTAATCTTCTTTCCATGCCTCAGTAAGTACATCAGGAATATGTCCTGATACTTCAGCACTGGAAGATCCCCTCTCCTGGGACTAATCACATGCTGAATGAACTTAAACAAAAGCTGTCTTCTCCATTAATCTCAGCTTTAATGATCATCCTTGATTTTCTATTTCCTTTCAGTTCTTCTAGAGATTTTTCATACTCAAAAACATCACTTTCTGGAGGAGCCACTCTAGAGTAGGAATCATATACTCCTTCATGAGGAACTCTCAAACAGGCATCCCACTCAGTAGATGAGAAGCTGACTTCATTTCCATTGACTCCGGATATTAACTTATGCACATCATCTTCTTCTTCGAACTTCAGATATTCATAGAATTATTTCACAAGCTTCAAGTAGTATGGTCCATTGTTATTGGAAAAACATTCAGACCATCCTTGGGATTCTAGTGCTTCCAGCACTAATGACTTGCTTGATAGTTTCCATTCTTCACTTAACTCATTCTAATCCAATATTTTTCTCTTGATCAGATGTGGGTTGATAGGTCCTGTCGGGGTATTACTGGTGCCACTGGATTCAGCTCGAGTTCTCTTTGGCCTTGGCGCATCTTTATTGAATGTCGGGGGTCACTTGGTTCTATCCATGGGGATTGAGAGAGGTTCGAGGGCTCAAATGAAGAGTTAGGGTTTAGAGATTTTGAGAGCAAGATTCGAGATTGAGAAAGGAAGGTGAATTGAGATATGTTCATAGACTTTAGTTTTATCATTTAGGGATTAAAACAAAATAAAATAGAAATAGGAATAAAAACGTTTCGGATTCCCGTATAAAATAAAAACAAATAGTGAGGTATCCAACACTGAGATGTACAAGTGAGGTACACCAGTGAGGTGTAACAGTTAGGTTTATCAGTGAGGTTCAACGGTGAGGTATAATATTGAGGTTCGACTGTGAGGTGTCCTTTACTGAAATTAATCATACCTAACTCATGTTTGATGTAATTTAACCTCTCATAATTCAAAGGCTTTGTGAAAATATCATCCAATTGATGTTCAATGCCAATGAATTCAAGAGTGGTATCACCCTTTTGATAATGATCCCTAAAAAAGTGATGTCTCACATCAATATGCTTTGTACTAGCATGAGATAATAGATTTTTTGAAATGTTAATAGCACTTGTATTGTCACACTTTATAGAGACATTTTTGAATTGATATCCATTGTCCAGCAAAGTGTGTTTCATCCACAATATTTGAGCATAGCAACTACCAGCAGCTATGTATACAACATCAGCAATGGAGAATGAAACAGAATTCTACTTCATACTACACCAAGATAACAATGATTTGCCTAAAATGTGACATGTACCAGAGGTGCTTTTTCTATCTAACTTGAAACCGGAAAAATCAGCATCAGAATAACCCAACAGATCAAATTATTTTCCATTTGTATAAAATAGTCCTAAGGTGGGAGTATGTTTGATATATTTCAAAATCCTTTTAACAGTAGTTAAATGATATTCTTTTGGATTGGCTTGAAAGAGAGCGCACATAAATACACTAAACATAATGTCAGGTCTGCTATCTATAAGATAGAGTCGACTCCCTATCATACCTCTGTAGTTGGTTTGATCCACTGGTTCTCCAGCTTCATCAGTATCCAACATACAGGTGGTACTCATAGGTGTGTCACTACCTTTACGACAACCCAAATCAAAACGTTTTAGAAGATCCTTAAAATATTTACTTTGATTCAAAACAATTCCATTTTTAATTTGAATGATCTGAAATCCAAGGAAAAATTTGAGTTCTCCCATTAAACTCATTTCAAACTCATTTTGCATCATTTTTAAAAAATCAACACATAAAGAGTTTTTAGAATATCTAAAAATAATATCATCTACATAAATTTGTACTATCTATACATCTTTGGAAATCCTTTTGATAAAAAGAGTAGGATCAACTATCCCTTTGGTAAAATCTATTGAAATAAGAAAAGAGCTGTGCCTATCATACCATGATCTTGGAGCTTGTTTTAAACCATATAAAGATTTAGAAAGTTTAAAAACATGATTTGAAAGATGGGGATTTGTAAAACCAGGGGGTTTTTCAATAAACACATCCTCAGCTATATACCCATTTAGAAAAGAACTTTTGACATCCATTTGATAAATTTTAATATTCGGATGAGCTGCATAAGCAAGTAGTATCCTAATGGCTTCTAGTCTATCTACAGGTGAAAATGTCTCCTCATAGTCTATTCCTTCTTCTTGGATGTATCCTTGTGCAACTAACATGGCCTTATTTCTAACTATATTCCCGGACTCATCAACTTTGTTCCTAAACACCCATTTAGTGCCTATTGTCAATGTGTCCTTAGGACTTTCCACTAATTCCCAAACATTTTTTATTTAGAACTGATTTAGTTCTTCTTTCATAGCCATTACCCAGAATTCATCATTGATAGCATCATTAATATTTTTGGGTTCAAGTTGTGAAAGAAATGCTTGATGTTCAACCTGGTTTCTTAAAAAAGCTCTAGTTTGTGTTCCTCTATTTAGATCACTTACAACAGCATCTAGAGGATGATTATTGAGAAACCTAAAACCTCTAGGAAGGGTTGAACTAGATTCTTCATTGTTGTCTGTTGGTTCAGAAACAATAGGTGCAGATTCTAAAAAATTTCCAGAACTGGATGATTTTACAGGGGATTCACTATCATTATCATTAAGGTTCAAAATTGACAAATCTTCTTCAAGATGATCAAGAGAGGTTTTAGGATCTTGTGGATTAGTCTCATAGAATTTGACATGAACTAATTCTTCCACACATTTGGTTTTCTTATTAAACACTCAATAGGCTTTACTTGAGATAGAATAACCCATGAAAATTCCGGCATCACTTTTGGAAGAAAATTTTTCAAGATTATCTTTAGTATTAAGAATAAAGACTTTGCAACCAAAAACTCTAAAGTAATTAACATTAGGCTTCCTATTATTCCAAAACTCACATGGGGTCCTTTTTAGAACAGGTCTAATTAAAACTCTATTTATAATATAATAGGCTGTATTTATAGCTTCATCCCAAAAATAAATAGTTAAGTCATACTCATTAAGCATTGTTCTAGAAATTTACTGAAGGTTCCTATTTCTTCTTTCTACAACTCCATTTTGTTGAGGTGTCCTAGGGGCAGAAAAGTTGTGACTATAGCCATTATGTGAGCATTAGGATTAAAACTCATGATTTTCAAACTCACGGCCATGATCACTTCTCAAGGTCTTAATTCTATGTCCACTAAGATTTTCTACAGATTTGGAATATTTAATAACTTAAGAACAAGCTTCACTTTTGTCAGCTAAGAAATATACCCAAGTATATCTAGAAAAGTCATATACTAAGACATATACACAGTGATTCCCATTTAGACTTAAAACTCTTGATGGTCCAAACAAATCCATGTGAACCAACTCAAGTGGTAGAGAAGTTGAAACTTCTTTCTTTGGTTTTAAAGAAACTTTGTGTTGTTTCCCCTTCTGATAGGGATTACACACTTTATCATGTGGGAATTATAATTTAGGTAAGTATCTAGATAAACAATTCATAGATAGTTTCCTAAGTGATTGCACATTATAGTGTCCTAACCTTCTGTACCACAACCAATAATCTTTATGAAAAGCATTTAAGCAGGAAACATTTTGTTTGGCTAAGGAATTTAAATCAACAGCATATACATTCTCATTTCTACATGCAGTGAAAATGAAATCATTTTTTGAATTAGAAACATGGCATGAATCATTTTCAAATTTAAAATTAAATCCATCATCACATAACTGAGATATTCTAAGTAAATTTTACTTTAATCCATCAACAAAAATTACTTTAGAAATTAATATTTTATTAGGGTTACCAATCTGGCCTAAGCCGACGTTTTTTCCTTTTGAATTGTCACCAAAGGTGACATGCCCACCATCAACATTAATTAGACTCTTGAAGCAAGAACAGTCTCCTGTCATATGTCTTGAACATCCACTGTCCAAGTAGCATAGGGTCTTACAAGAACTCTTTAAGCAATTACCCTGTAAAATAGATTAATTATGGGGTAATTTTGGTACCCAGATCTTCTTGGGTCCAGAGAGGTTATATAGTAAAACATTGGGAAAACATAATTTATTTATAGGTTTTCTAAAATCATCAAACATATTTTGAGACATAAATACTTTGTTAGGTACTTTAGGAAATTGTTTCTCAAATTATGGTCCATAATTGGCAGTGAACTGTCTAGATTTTGGAACAAATTTGGTTTTGCTAAATTGTCTCTGTCCAGGATGATATCCTAGAAAAGTTGTATATTTTTTAGAAATATGTTTTCCTAGAAAATATGTCAAGGTATCCCTAATAGTAATGAACTACTCAATATCCTTTCTTAATTTTTCATTATATAATTTTAACTCAGTATTTTCCTTTATCAGTTTAGCAAATTTCACTTTTTCTATGTCCAGATTTGACTTGTAATTCTCATTTAAAGCATGCTATCTTTTTAATGAATAATATTTTTCCTTGAGTTCATTAAAAGTGTCCTCAATGTCACGACCCGTCCTTGGGACCCGTGTTGTGACTACCCCAATCCCACCTTCCATAGGCTAGGGGATGGTGACTAGCACCAAGGCGTAAATACCGATAAAAAAGGGAAGGAATTGCCTTTATAAAGTAAAAAACACCAGAGAGTGAGAAAGCTGAAGTAAATAATAAGTAAAATGGGTACAACTGTAAATGATGGAAAGTAAATTGGCCAGAATACAAACCCAACTGAAGTAAGGTACAACTGAAAAGAAGATACAACAACTGAAAGTAAAGAAGCAACACCGAGCCGTCCACTAGAAATCCCACCTGAAAGGTGGGTACAGATAGCCTGCTCAGCTCCTCGGGTCCTGCCGTCCACTCCGTGTACGTCTCAACCAGTGGTCCACCTCCAGGTACCGACTTTCTCCACAAGCCTCAACCACGATCAGCGTTGTCCGTCGTCTGCATCTAACACAATGAAGTGCGGGAATAGACCATACAGGGGTGAGTATACGCTACTCTGTAGGGACCCCGAGACCCCCTAAGGTCTCCCAGAATCCACAAAGGATAATCCAAAAAGGAAAGATACAATCATGAAGTAACAAACAACACTACTTAGGTATATGCCCATACATGTACCTAAGTCTTCAATTCCAGTTCGACTCAAACATCCGAGCCGAAGTTCGATCTAGTCCACACAAGATAGCACAACCAATCCACACAGGATAACACAACCCAATCCACTTAAGATAACAGGTCAATCATATAGAAGATAAAGATTTAAAATCTAGACTCAGCTCACACATGTATACTTCTTCAAGATGATAGAGATGATCATATGTCGCCACTAATTCATCTAAGATTTCAGACCCACATAGGATACAAGACCAGCTATGCTGTCATACCCACAAAGGATACAAGACCAGATACTCTACCAGACCCACATAGGATACAAGAATAGAGTCAAATACTACCGGACCCATGAAGGATACAAGAACAGTAGTCACATACTACCGGACCCACAAAGGATACGAGAACAGTAGTCATCGCCATCGAACCCACAAAGGATTCCAGTACGGTCGCCATCGCTTCTGAACCCATGGAGGATTTCAGTGCAGTCGTCGTCGCTGCCGAACCCACAGAGGATTTCAGTGCAGTCGTCATCGTCGTCGCAGTCGTAGCCAGCTCTAGGGTTCCCTCACACAGAATTCTCAATTTCGAGAAGGTCCGCTCCACGTTCCAAGGGGTCGATACATCAATTGACACGTAGTCCAGAGTTGTTGTATCCCAAAGTTCCTTCTCGATAAAAGGAACTCAATGCGATAGACGGCGCGTCAATCAGACACCTGGTCTGAGAGTTATTGGCTTTTTCGTTCCAGGGGCCTTGTTGGGTTTTTAGTCAAAACCAACCCGGCCGTACTCCAACTGTGTCCAAACCTCGAGCGGAGTAAGCCAAAAGTTCCATCTCACTAAGATAAAAACAACAAAGTCGACGGCACACCAATCGGACGTCCTGAGACCATGTTATAATTGTTTCCGCTCAGAGGGCCCGATTGGTTTCGTGTTCGAACAAACCCGGCCATACCCAAAGTTCTTTGAAACCTTGAGTGTAATAAACCGAAACGACCGTCTTAACCAAGGATCGCCTCGCAACTGACGGTGCGTCGATCGGAGGTTCGTATCCCAAGGGAATTTGGACGAACCTGTCTAGTTTTAGGGGGTTTTGGGCCCGGCCCGAGACCCCCTGGGTCGGCCCGAACTGGGTCGACCTGACCCGGGTCCGGGTCCGGACCACTAGGGCGCAGCCCGACCTGGCTGGCACGACCCGGGCCAGCCGGCGCGGGTGGCCAGGCCCGGCGCGGTCGGCCCGACCCAGTGCGGCCGGTCCAGCCCGGCGCGGCCGGTCCGGGCCGGCACTGGCGCCGCGCGCCGCGTGATCGCGGAAGGGGGGGTACCGCCACCCCCTTCGAACGAAACAACGGACTCGCGGGGGGGGGGGGGGGGGGTCCACCCTGCTGCACTGACCGAGGGTTCAAACCCCCGGTTTTCTGAATCTGGTCGGCCGTAACAGCCGGCCAGCATACCACGCAGGGCAGTTAGTCCCGCCCTCCTTGCACCGGCGGCCGGTGGTTCCTGCCGCCTCTACCTGCTCCGCTGTGGCCAAAGGCCATGCCCTTTGTCCGACCAGCGTGACGCGATGGTGCCGCGCCCCACCGCCGCAGCCCGCCCCGGCCGCGGCCCTTCGTGGTTTCCCGGCACAGCGCGACGGCGCCGAGCCCCTCCGCCACAACCCGACTCTGGCCGCGACTTCGTTCGGCCTCCACGGCGCGACGCGACGGCGCTACGCTCCTTCGCCACTTTCCTCCTTGTTCCCGCATGGTGCCGTTGTACTGTGCTGCCTTTGTTCGAGCTACAACAAGTACAACATCAAAGGGGGAGGAGGGTCGGCCGTGTTCATGCGGTCCAACCTCCTCCTGTTAAAATGATAACAGGCGGCCCAAAAATAAAACAACTTTGAAAAGCAAGCACAAATTTAATCCATTAAATTTGAACTCAAACCCCTACCTCGAAGGAGTTGTTGAAAGAATATTCTCTTGGGAAACAGCGTCGCGAGGGTGGTTCGTTGACGGCGTTGGCGAACATCCAAGAAGAGGATGTCATCTTACACCGGTTGGAGAGGAGGGAGAGATCGGCGTGTCGTCTCTCCTTGGTGCTCTGGAGTTCTTCGCGTTCATCATTGAGGAAGAAGATGTTCTTCAAGAGCACAAGAGTTCTCTTCCTTGTTCCACACAATGAATCTGCCAACAATAAAATAAGACCTTGTCTTATTTTATTCACACACACACATTACAACATTAATTTGAAATTCAAATTGAATTCACCGAATTAATTGACGTGCGTTGTCTAATTAAAGGGGTGTTTTATTGGCATGAGTTTTAATGTGTAAGAGTTACAAAATAATTTCTAGAGGGAAAATTAATGGGGTGTTGGGGAAAATGAAAGATGTGGGGACTTGTGTGGTCCCTACCCCAACTTCCTCACATCTTCCTTTTCCACACACTTAACCCATCTGTAAATAAATAAAAATAAATTGTAAAACAATTTTATTTTTATTCCTCACATTTTTAACATCTCCTCCGGAGAAAACGCAACTCCAAGAATGGTCTTCCTAAGCAATTAACAGAACTGCGGTTTCATCGGTGCCCTCAGATTTAGATTCCGAGCACTGGTTCAAAAGGTAGGAAAACCTGTTTGTTCTTTCACTGAACATACCCGAGTTAAACATCGGAAAATGATTCCGGGCACACCGGGCCTCGGAATCAGGTCCCGTCAGAAACAACGTACTCGTAAAATCCCAAATAAATTAATAAAAAAAATTTCATTGAAATTTACAGGTATTTACATTACTCCCACCTCAGGGATTTACGTCCCCAAAAAGATACATCAAAAACTAGGGGAACAAATGAGGGTACTGAGCATGAATCTGAGCCTCCCGCTCCCAAGTACTCTCCTGGAGGTTCCCGTGCTGCCACCTGATGTGCACTAGAGGAATCGACCGCCCACGTAGGACCCGCTTCTGTCAATCCTCGATCTCCACTGGGACCTCTGTAAAAGTCTACCCATCATTAATGTCCAGCTTCCCTTGGTCGATGATATGCGTCGGGTCGTGCACGTATCTACTCAGCTGAGATATGTGGAAGACGTCGTGCACCCGGTGAAACTGAGGTGGTAGAGGCAGGCGATAAGCCACCTCGCCTATCCTGATGAGAACCTGGAATGGTCCAGTTAAGTGCGTAGATAACTTTCCGCCTCGGCCAAATCTCCGTAATCCATGTCGAGGTGAGACATGTAAGAATACGTAGTCACCATCCTCGAACTCTAGTGGTCTCCGCCTCCTGTCAGCATAAGACTTCTGTCATCTCTGAGCTGCCGTCATCCGCTCCTGGATGACCTGGACCTTCTCTGTCGTGGCCTAGAGCATCTCCGGTCCCACAAGTGCTGACTCCCCAGGGTCTGTCCAGCACAGCGGTGATCTGCATGGTCGGTCGTACAATGCCTCATATGGTGCCATCCCGATGGTGGAGTGGTATCTGTTGTTGTACGCAAACTCCACCATGGGTAGTTGATCCTCCCAGCTACGACCAAAGTTGAGGACACATGCAAGGAGCATGTCCTTTAGAGTCTGAATGGTCCTCTCAATCTGAATATCTGTCTGAGGGTGGAAGGCGGTGCTCAGATGTAGCTGCGTCCCGAATGCCTCCTCAAACCCCTTCCAAAGCCGGGAAGTAAAGCGAGCATCTCGATCAGAGACGATTGATGATGGCACACCATGAGGCCGCACGATCTACTGAACATAGAGGCATCCCAAGATCTCCACTGAGCACTGCTCTCTGGTGGGTAAGAAGTGGGCCGACTTGGTGAGTCGGTTGAAAATCACTCAAATGGAGTCGTTACCTCTGAAAGTGCGTGGAAGTCCAGTCACAAAATCCATAGATATCCCGTCCCACTTCCACACCGGGACCTCCAAGGGCTATACCAAGCCTGTTGGTACCTAGTGCTCCGCCTTCACTTGCTGGAAGGTGAGGCATCGAGAAACGAACTCTGCCACAACCTTCTTCATACCCGACCACCAGTTCTATTGTCTGAGATCCTGGTACATTTTCGCTACCCCTGGATGTACCGCTAAAGGGGAAGTGTGAAACTCTCTCAGAACCTCCTCCTGTAAAGTAGATGGTACCATGGTATGTCCTCTGTAAAGGACACCGTGATCTCCTCCTACAGAGAATCCATCAGGTGCATGTCCTGAGGATATCTGTGCACGCCACGTCTCACAGTCAACGTCCCCACGTTGCTCCTCCCTGAACCACTGTAGTAGTGGAAGAGTGACTGTGAGTGACTGAAGAAAGGCTGCTCCATCTCTATGCACGAAGGATATCTGCAAAGAAGCTAGCTTCTCTGTCGCCTCCCCAAGGAGCTGAATGCCCGTCCTCCTGCTGAGAGCATCGATTACTACGTTCCCCTTTCCAGGAGTATAGACTATCTCAAAGTCATAGTCCTGGAGGAACTAGGGCCATAGATGCTATCTCAGGTTCAAGTCCTTCTACGAGAAGATGTACCTGAGACTCTGGTGGTCAGAATAGACTATAAATCGCTCGCCCATCAGATAGTGTCGCCACATCTTTGGAGCGAAGACCACTGCTGCTAACTCCAGGTCATGTGTAGAGTAGTTCTGCCCATGCTTCTTCAACTGTCGTGATATATATGCGATCACTGCCCACTCCTACATCAGGAAAAATTCGAGTCTGGTCCCTGATGCATCGCAGTAGACTACGTACCCTACTCCCTCCGCCGGTAGCCTCAAGATAGGTGTGCTGGTCAATCTCTGTCTCAGCTTCTGGAAGCTCTGCTGACATATCTCTGACCACACGAAGGGTTTCCCCTTCTTCTTCAAATCTGAGAGCAGTTCCGAAAATCTGGAGAAGTATGGCATGAACTTTCGATAGTATCCAACCAGTCATAGGAAAATCCGCACCTCCGTCACGCTCCTGGGTGGCTCCCAAGCTAGAACTGCCTCGATCTTCACAGGATCCACCGAAACTCCCACCTCAAAGATGACGTGTCCAAAGAAGTTGACCTCACGTATCCAAAACTGACACTTTGAGAGCTTACCATAAAGCTGGTGCTCTCAGAGTGTGTCTAATACAACCCGCAAGTGGTAGGCATGCTACTCCTCAGTGGTCGAGTATATCAAAATGTCGTCGATGAAGACCACGACAATTCGATCAAGGTAAGGATGAAAGATCCTGTTCATGAGACTCATGAACACTTCTTGAGAATTGGTTATGCCGAAAGGCATAACTAGGAACACATAGTGGTCGTACCGACATCTGAAGGTTGTCTTCTGCACATCCTCATCCCGAACTCTGAGCTAATGATAGCCTGACCTGAGGTGTATCTTCGAGAACCACCGTGCTCCCTTGAGCTGATCGAAGAGGTCTTTAATACTCGGTAGAAGATTCTTGTTCCTCACGGTCACCTGGTTCAGGCGATGATAGTCGACACACAGTCGCAAGCTCCCATCTGCCTTCTTGGAGAACAAAATCAGGGAAGCCCAGGGTGAAACACTGGGTCGGATGAATCCCTTTCCCTGTAAGTCCTCCAGCTATACCTGTAGCTCTCGAAGCTCATCAGGAGCCATCCGATATGCTGGAGTGGATATCGGGGCTGTCCCGGGGTACATGTCAATATAAAAGTCTACCTCTCTACGAGGAGGATGTCCTGGAACGTCGTCAGAAAAACGTCATCATACTGATCCACCACTACAGGAAAACACGAACTCCACACGTCAACTGATCCTCGGATGAGGCTAGGCAACTGATGAGTAATCGACTGTCCTCTCCTCTGCGCAAGTCTATCCTGTGCTGCAAAGGCTCCCTTCTCGCTAGTGAAGGTGAACCTGCTCCCATCGGTGCGAACACACCTCACCTTGTGCCTAATACAGTCGATCTGAGCATGGACTGTAGATAACCAATCCCTGCCCAAGATGACGTTGTAAGGCCTTGACGCCGCTACAACAAGATCCCAGTCGAAGCTCTCGCCTCCTAAAGTAATATCACAATGCCGGCACCAGTGCGTAATCGTCGAGTCTGCTCCCGTAGGAGTCTCTATCCATAAGAATCCATCCAAATGCTCCGTCGGAATCTCTGAGATCCGAACAAGGGCAACGAAAATGAAAGAATGACTCGCTCATTTGTCTATAAGAACTGTAGCAAGAGTGGAGTAGACATAGATAGTACCTCGAATCATCTCTGGCGCACCGTGGTCGTAGGAATCCACTGCCTGAAGCTGAGCCTGCCTCTGTCTGCCAGCTCCCTGTGGTCAGGGTGGACCTCATGGTGGTGGTAGTGGTAAAGCCTCAAAGCGTCGCCCACCACCTACTTCTCGGCTAGCTCCTCGGCTGCATCCTCTTGCTCCCCGTAGACCACCATGGTCGACCCTCTTCCTTTGCCTGGGTGGTCCCTCAACCATCTCCTGCTCCTCTACATGGTAGTCAAGCAGTCACGAGCCATGTGGCCCTGCTTGCCGCATTCGTAGCACTGTCTACTCCTCGGAAGGCTGGCTCTGCGCCGTGTGCCCCGCACCTCTGAGCGAGTGTCCTGAGGTCATCCACCTGATTTTCTAGTCCGCATGGACCCCTGTGACATCCATCGACTTCCAGCTGCAGAGGACTCAGCTACGTGCCGCCCTGTGGTAGGTCTTGCTGCTGGTGTAGGCTCAGCAAGAAAGATCTCAATGAAAAGGGCCCTCTCTAGTACTCCTGCCTGCGTCGAAATTCTAAGGGAGATCATCGATACCCTGATCTCATGCCTCAGTCCCAGATCGAAGGTCCGGGCCTGGAAGAATGGGTATCGTACCATGTCCGTTGAATAGTTCGAGAGATCGGTAAATCTCGCCGAGTACTGGGCTACCATCATGCTGCCCTGCCACAACTTTTGTAGATCCTGAATGCGCACCGCACAGAGGGTGGCTGGGATGAACTCTGATCGGAAGAGGCTCTAAAAGTCCGTCCAAAGGAGAGATGTCTCATCATGCACTTGGAGCATCAGGCTCCACAATCTGCCTGCTGCCGCATGCAGGAGGCTCACTGCAAGGATCACCATGAGGTCAGCTGGTGTCCCCACTAACCTGAAAACTCGAACTATAGCCTCCAAACAATCCTCGACTGCCTGAGGGTCCGTCTCCCCGCGGAACCTGGGCGGTATCTGACACTGAAACTCCTTCAGTGCACTAAGGTGATGAGCACTCTCAGCGGCTGGGGCTGGTGGCATCAGTGGCTCAGTGGGTAGAGGTACCGCCAGTGTCTCCGCTGTAAAAGGGACCTCCACCGAGGCCTCATCACTCGGTGGGCTGTCATCTCACAAAAAGCTCTAAACCCTAGCTAGCTACCGTAGTGGGGCCATCCTGAAAAGAAAAAGGTGCGCCACGGTCAATACAGTATACCTAGTGAGCTGACACAAAGTAATCACAAAGAAAACTATTGAAACACACATTCAATCAATGTTTTTGTACACTGAGTCAGAAATCAGAAGTCAGGGCTCTGGTGAACAGATACGTCGTCCGCCACACTAACACTGGACTCCCAGGACTGATAACCACACTCAATACCATTAACACTATTGCTTCACATAGAAGAAAGATCAGAGTCCTGAGTTCTGCGGTAGAACCAAACTCCTCTGATACCAATTTTTCATGACCCGTCCTCAGGACCCATGCCGTGACTACCCCAAGCCCACCTTCCATAGGCCAGGGGCTGGTGACTAGCACCAAGGCATAAATCCCAATAAAAAAGGGAAGGCATTGCCTTTATAAAGTAACAAACACCACTGAGATAGAATTATGAAGTAAACACTAAGTAAATTGGGTACAACTGTAAGTGATGGAAAGTAAATGGGCCAGAATACAAACCCAACTGAAGTAAAGTACACCTGAAAAGAAGATAGAGCAACTGAAAGTAAAGCAGCAACACCGAGTCGTCCACTAAAAATCCCAACTGAAGGGTGGGTACAGATAGCCTCCTCAGCTCCTCGGGTCCAGCCATCCACTCTGTGTATGTCCCGCCCAGTGGTCCACCTCTAGGTACCGACTTGCTCCACAAGCCTCAACCATGATCAGCGATGTCCATCACCTGCATCCAACACAATGAAGTGCGGGCATAGCCCGTGTAGGGGTGAGTATACGCTACACAGTAGGGACCCTGAGACCCCCGAAGGTCTCCCAGAATCCATAAAGGATAATCCACAAAGGAAAGATACAATCACGAAGTAACAAACAACACTACTTAGGTATATGCCCATACATATACCTAAGTCTTAAATTCCAGTTAGGCTCTAACATCTGAGCCCAAGTTTGATCTAGTCCACACAAGACAGCACAACCAATCTACATAGGATAACAAAACCCAATCCACTTAGGATAGCAAGTCAATCATATCGAAGATAAAGATAGAAAATCAAGACTCAGCTCACGCATGTATACTTCTTCAAGATGATACAGATGATCAGATGTAGCCACTGATTCATCTAAGCTATCGAACCCCCGTAGGATACAAGACCAGCTAAGTTGTCATACCCTCAAAGGATACATGACCAGATACTCTGCCGGACCCACGTAGGATACAAGAACAGAGTCAAATACTGCCAGACCCACGTTGGATACAAGAACAATAGTCACATACTGCCAGACCCACAAAGGATACGAGAACAGTAGTCATCGCCGTCGAACCCACGGAGGATTCCAGTATGGTTGTCATCACTGCTAAACCCATGGAGTATTTCAGTGTAGTCGTCATCGTTGCCGAACCCATGGAGGATTTCAGTGCAGTCGTCATCGTCGTCGTAGTCGCAGCCAGCTATAGGGTTCCCGCACACAGCATGCTCGATAATGGGAGGTTCCGCTCCGTGAGCCAAGGTGTCGATACATCAACTGACACGTAGTCCGGAGTTGATGTATCCCAAAGTTCCGTCTCGACAAAAGGAACTCAACGCGACAGACGACGCGTCAATCGGACGTCCGATCTTAGAGTTATTGGCATTTTCGTTCTAGGGGTCTGGTTGGTTTTTAAGTCAAAACAAACCCGACCATACCCAACTGCATCCAAACCTCAAGCAGAGTAAGCCTAAAGGTCTATCTCAATAAGAGGAAACGAACAAAGTCGATGAACTGTAAATCAGACGTACGGAGCCCAAGTTATAAGCGTTTCCGCTCCGAGGGCCCAGTTAGTTTTGTGTTCGAACCAACCCGACCATACCAAAAGTTTCTTTAAACCTTTAGTGTAATAAACCAAAACTACCACCTCGATCCAAGGATCACATCACAACTGACGGTGCATCAATCGGAGGTCCGTAGCCCATGTTACTGTCATTTGAACGAACCTGTCCGGTTTTAGGGGGTTTTGGGCACGGATGGACCCGGCCCAAGACCCCCTGGGTCGGCCCGAACCAGGTCGACCCGACCTGATTCCGGGTCCGGCCCACTAGGGTGCAGCTCGGCCCGGATGGCGCGACCTGGCCCAGCCAGCACGGGCGTCCCGGCCCGGCGCGGGCGGCCCGGCCCGGTGCGGGCGGCCCGACCCGGTGAGGCCGGAACCGCCCGGCGTGGCCGGTCCCGGCTGGCACGGGCATCGCGCGTCGCGGGAGTGCGGAAGTGGGGGGGGGGGGGTGGTCTGCCCTACTATGCTGAACGGTGGTTCAAACCCCCAGTTTTCTGGATCTGGCCGGCTATAACGGCCAGTCGACACACCACGCGGGACCGGTTGGTCCCGCCCTCCTTGTGCCCGCGACCGGCGGTTCCGACCGCCACTCCCTGATCTGCCGCATTCGTCCTTGTTCCCACACTGTGCCATTGCACCGCGCTTCCTTTATTCGAGCCGCAACAAGTACAACATCAAAGGGGTAGGAGGGTCGGCTGTGTTCGTGCGGTCCGACCTCCTCCCGTTAAAATTATAATAGGCGACCCAAAAATAAAACAACTTCGACAAGCAAGCACAAATTTAATCCATTAATTTTGAACTCAAACCCCTACCTCGAAGAAGTCGTCGAAAGAAGATTTTCATGTGAAACAGCGTCACGAGGGTGGTTCATTGATGACGTTGGCGAGCGTCCAAGAAGAGGATATCGTCTTACACCGGCTGCAGAGGGAGAGATCAGTGCATCGTCTCTCCTTGGTGCTGTAGCATTCTTCTCGTTCTTCGACGAGGCAGAATATGTTATTCAAGAGCGCGAGAGTTCTATTCCTTATTCCACACAACAAATCCACCAACAATAAAATAAGACGTTGTCTTATTTTATTCACACACACACATGCCAACATTAATTTGAAATTCAAATTGAATTCATCGAATTAATTAACATGTGTTGTCCAATTAAAGGGGCATTTTATTGGCATGAGTTTTAATGTGTAAGAGTTACAAAATAATTTCTAGAAGGGAAATTAATTGGGTGTTGGGGAAAATTAAGTAGGTCATGGCTCGTGTGGGCCCCACCCTAACTTCCTCGCAGCTTCCTTTTCCACACACTTAACCCATCAGTAAAGAAATAAAAATAAATTGAAAAACAATTTTATTTTTATTCCTCAAATTTATAATATCTCATCCTAAGAAAACACAACTCCAGGAAAGGTGTTCCTAAGAAATTACAGGCTCTGTGGTTTCATCGGTGCCCTCGGATTTCGATTCCGAGCACCAGTTCAAAAGTTATGAAAACCCTCTCGTTTGTTCACTGAACGTACCCAAGCTAAACATCAGAAAATGATTTCGGGCACACCGGGCCTCAGAATCAGGTGCCGTCAGAAATAGCGTACTCGTAAAATCCCAAAGAAATTAAGAAAAACAATTTCCTTTAAATTTATGGGTCTTTAAACTAAATAATTTCTTAATATTAAAATAATTATTCCTTAGTCATATTTTCATCATTATGAGATTCGCTGTTATAATAATTATTATGCACAGGGGAATTAATTGTTACCTCAGATGTCTCTATCATAAAACATAGATTTGAATGTTTGTTCTGTTCTGAGTCTGAAGCATCAGATTCACTCGAACTGTCTTCCGAAGCACTCCATGTTGCTTTAATAGAATTTTTATAACTTTTTCCCTTATCCTCATATTTTTTCTTGAATTTAATCTTGGGGTAGTCTTCTTTCACATGACCTTTTCATTTACATTCATAGCATACTATTTCACTTGTGTTCTAATTCCACTTCCTATCTCTCTTCCATTGTCCTTTATGATCATAGTTTCCTTTAAAGATTGACTTCCTTAAGAATTTCTTCTTTCGGTAGAATCTTTTGAATCTTCTAGCAAGTTGTGCCATTTCCTCATCACTATCGGAGTTTGACTCTTCACTTGTAGAACTGTCTATAGGTACTTGAACTTTTTATGTGTCTTTTCTTTTTGAGACAGAAGTCTTGAATGCTACTGACAACCTTTTGGGTTCTTCTTATATTTCTTGATTTAACTTGAGCTCTTCTTCATACATAATCAGTTTCCCAATTAGCTCTTTTACAGGTAGCCTGCTGATGTCACATGATTCTAGGATTGATACAGACACGCCTCTCCGCCTGTCAGGAAGGCATATAAGTAGCCTCGTGATGTGGTCTTTGTTGTCCACTGGTTTCCCAAGCAAATTCATGGTGTTCACTATCTCATTGAACCAGAGATACATTTCAGAGATAGATTCATCAGACTTCATCTTAAAATTGTCATATTTAATAGTATAGGTATTTAATCTCATTTCTTTGAAATTGGTTGTTCCTTCATGAGAAACGGCCAAAGTATCCCAAATTTCAAAAGTAGTCTTACAAGCAGATATTCTATTGAATTTATCATCACCCAAAGAATAGTATAAGGAACTCATTGCTTTACAATTGTTATTATAAACAGTTTTAGTTACTTGGGACCATGTGTCCCTAGTAGTAGCAGGTAATACATGTTGTTCTTCAATTGTGTCCCAGATTTAAGGTCCTAAGCTTTCAAGATACATTTTCATTTTAAATTTCCACTGACCATAATTATTACCATTAAATAAATGTGTCCTGTTAGTAGTATCACCCTCAACTCGGTTATCCATTGAAGATTAGGAGTTTAAAGAAATGAAAATTTAGATATAACAAAATTTTTGAGATCTTTAAGATACAACTAAAATCACAGATGAAAAGGAATTGAAAAGATTGAAAAACTGGTTTGATCAAAAGTATCCTCTGATACCAAATGTTGGTCAGAGTGGATACTCAAGAGGCGGGTGAATTGAGTTCCAATTAAAATTTTTGTTAAAAAATTTTAGGATTAAAATCTCCCAAATTAAAACAGCCCAGTCAATTATGGATGTAGATATATAAGTGACTTATTGTTCAACATGTTTCTCAAAGGTTGATTACTCCTCAGTTGAAATAGTATGAGAACTAATTTGACTTTTGAAACAAGTTTACTAAAAGAATCACATATACACGCTAACCAGAACTAACTATCAGAGTAAATGTAAAAACAGAATTCTATCTTTGTTAATACAAGAACAATAGATAAGTATAAAACAGAGTAAGTGAAAGATGAACACAAAAATTTAAACAAGAGGTTCAGCCTTAAGTCAATACCTAGTCCTCTGCACTTGGTGACCACCTGCCACCAAGAAATTATATTAAAAAGTGATACACATCCTGTGTCGGGATTTACAACAGTTTTCAAAAACTGTCCAGGTTTTGCAACCTCTACCACAGTTCTACGTGGGAAAATAAACTACCAAGACACACTAGCATTCTTCCAAAGTTATGCGTGGAAAAGAAATGTAAAGAGAGTTTGGTATGGGGATTTTCAGTATTCCTCAGTTCAAGCACAAGACTCAGTGTGTGTAACACATACACACTGCTCACAAATGTAATAATACTTAAACAAAATAGATCTTAAGATATTTTAAAGAAGTTTAGAAAGATCTATATGTTGGTAGATCAGCTCTGGACTCGTTGGAATGAAGGAAATGAAGTTTTGGTCCTTCTCTGCAAGTTGCCTCCCAAACAGAGTGTCGCAACTTCTAGGTTCTGACTTCCAGATATAGAGATAATCAGCTTGTTGGGTTAGAAGCTCATTTTCTCACGGAATGTTCAGGTTCTTCGAATTCAGTACGTATCCTTCCTTCATCTTTTATGCATGTAAGTATTTTTGTATCATCAGGTTGGTTCGTGTATGTATGGACAGACATCTCTCTTCTCCACTCATCTGTTCATCTTTGAGGATTCCTTTTATACATGTTCATCTCCAGTCAATAGGAATGATTACCTTTTTACAGGTACGAGGTGTGATTCCTAAAAATCCAAAAACATCATTAATTACTAGCACGTGCATTAAAAGCATAAAAAATAACCATTATCATTATATTAATAATATTAAAATGGTATAGAGTTTGAGTATCAGTGACTAGTTAACCGTCATCTTCCATCGATAGCTCTCTGTCTGTAGGATTGTAATGGTGGAATTTGTGTCAGTGGATGTCTTGTATCAGTAGCTGTTACTCTGTGTAACAATATCTCTTTAACATCATACTATTGCCACAATGACCTTTCCAATGGTAGAATTATCTCAACAGGTAATTTCATTAACAGTGGAGTATGTCCATCAGTAGAATTTGAACAACAGTATACTATCTCGATAGTAGGAGTTGTCTAGCGATAGCCTTCTACTAACGATAGACTATCCAACTGTAGACTTGAACATTGAAGCTCTCAATAAAATTCTTGAGAAAGAGTTTGACAGAGAACTTCTAACAGAAACCTTGTCATAGTAGGGACCGTGTGACAATGACTCTTTGTCTATAATCTTCTATAAGCAGACCAACGTTAGACTTGTGATAGTGACCTTGTACCGGTAGCTTATATTAGTGACAGTATAACTTCAATGATGACTTTTTAGCAACAATGATCCAAGAGTAATAGTGAGCTATAACGGTGACCTTTAACAAAAGGCTCTTACCAGTAGCCTTTAACAATGAACTTATATTTAGATAAATGTAAACTGTAAGCTGATGCAACAAAGTCATGAGACTAATAATATAAATTGTTCAGGATAAAAAATATAAATACAGATTAAACAGGATTAGAAAATGGCTTAATATATCATGATCAATATTTAAATATGATTTGGGATTATCAAAACAGGTGAGTCCAACATATGTTTTGATATGTTAATTTTTTTCCTCTTACTTAGATCATGGTTTCATAATATCCAAAATGTTATCCATGATATAAATATCATATAAAGTTGATATATATGTTTTTATAGTAATCTATTAAATTTAGTTATTGAAAATAAACCACAACATTCAGGGAGATGTAGGTCGTACGAACGCATGAACGTTGTTTCCATCTTGTCAGTAGATTAATAGATATAAAATTAAGTGATATATTATTATTATAGAATAATGTTTATTTCATTAATATCACATATGTTAATTAAAAAATCCTTATTACCTCCCATTTAAAGAGTGAAAAAACCAAATTTATTTTTGGGGAAATAGTCCATCATACACATGAACGATGTTATCGTATTCCCACAGAATGGAATGTATGAAGGTATTTTTGAGTCAAAAGTTTAACTTCTACCCATTATATATTTATTTGTAAAAAATACACTTATAATAAGGTTTTTTTCTAAATTTATATTTCCCAACATTTTATTATGTTTTTTTAGAATGAAATTTATTCTACCAAACATAGATAAAAATATTAACAAAACAAATATAAAAATTTTATACAATTCTAACCAATCAGACTAACCAAAGTAAGTTCCATCAGATTGAACTAGTTCATTTACATTGGATTGACCTAATCCATGTACATCATACAAATCTAATTCAGATCCATCTTATTGACCTATTTCATGCCCATCAGATTGACCTAAGGCATGTCCATTGGATTAACCAAAGATCTGTCCATCAGTGTGATGAAATTTAGTCTCTTTATGTGACAATATCTAATCTATTAGTGTGAAAATATATAATCTATCAGTATAAAGATATGTAATATATCGGTATGAAAATATCTAATATGTGAGTATGAAAATATGTATTTTATCGGTGTACTGATATTTAGTCTATAGTGGGGATATAGATTCATTTATCAGAAAAAATTATTACAACAGAAGAACAAAGTTTATAATTGGATTGTGAGAATAATCTATTTCAAATGAATGTTTTTAATATCATTTTAATGGTTCTCATAACAAATACATTGGATGAAGAGATTTAATAAGTTTCCAAGTGAAGATCATCTGAGTTTGTTACAATCGACTCAATGAATCATGAAAATATAACTATTGGAGGTATGAATTTAAATATGGGTGCACTATATGAGATGTGATATGGTACTTTTGTGAACTCAATAGATCTAGATATTTATCTACTATAAATTCTCTTTAATTTTTCCTTTGTAAAATTTTAGATAATTTTCTATTCTAGGGATTCTGTATGAGGAATTATAAAATAAATAGAACATATTTTTCAATTTAATTTTTATCCAATAATGGTATCAATTGTGGGATTACGTGGATAGAAAGGTGGTGGAATATAATCAGGATTATTGAGGGTTTCTGTAATTAGGAATATATAGCTTATTCTAATCTTTTAGAAGTTTATTCACTCATTTTATAAATTTTTTAGTTACTTTTCTTGTTTAATTTTACTTTTTCTACAAGTTTTTTTATTTTATGGTGAAAGTTATATTGAAATATAGTGATACTGAACATTTCAATATTCTCATATACCAAATTGACACTGATTGCGAAACATTTTAATATAATTATCGATTAAATAACAACTCTGATAACTGAAATATGATTTTTGGGTTTTAAATTATTTTAATTGTTTTAGACTACAATTAACCCCCTATTATATCTATATAAAATATTTTGATTAAAAAATCGGTACTATAGAAGGTTCTACTTCAATACTTGACATGTTTTTACTGTAGTTATATATTGACAGTTGTAAAGGTTCTTTATAGAATTGTTTCTTATAAACTTTTATACACTAACATGTAAATTATAGAAATATTTTTGTTCTGTATGATGGTAGGTTTAAATGTTGGTACTCTTGAAAATTAGAATCCTAGAAGACAACCAATATTTGATGATGATAATTATAAGTATTAAAAATACAAGTGAATAATTTTTTTATAAATACCGGTGTTGACAAATTTTCATGCTAACCAGTAATTAAAATATTTTAAATAAATAAGTTTATATTTTCATGAATAAATAGAAATAAAAATATTAGTTGAATTAAAGTGTAATGAATAATCTATTATGTTCTATGAATTGGAACATTTATGGTCAAATTTCTACTTTTGAATATGTTAATATAATTTGGAAGAAGTCAGGAGGTTATGAATTTTGAATGTTTAATGGTTATAGAAACTATAATAGAAGTTATTTGATGTAACAATCAATATTTTTATTATCTACATGGAGAAAATATTACAATAATGAATCAAATATTCATAACTATTGTAAATGTATTTTATTCCCTTAGAGAGAAATATCTTACAAGTGAAACATTTTAATAAATGATTTTTGAGATAGTACCCAAAGAATGGGAATCTAAGAGAGATACTTTGGATGATACTAGAAGAATTACACATCTAACTCTTAATGGTTTGATTGGAAACCTTATAAAATATGATAATTGATTGAAAAGTGATATGGAAAAGATAAATAAAAAAGGGGGATTTTCTTTTGGAATAACTTCTAGTGTTCTAAATAATGTTCAATCAATTGATAAAGTTATAAAGTGTTATTAGAAAAATAAATTTATAGTTGATTTAGACAATAGTTCTTCAGAATAGTCAGCAAATTAAATAGTTAATCTCGCAAAAAGGATGAACAGGATGGTTGGAAAGAAGAATTTTCAATATTGGTATAATTATAATCACAAAAATAAAATCACAAATAGGTGATATCATTTTACAATTCATCATAATGCAAGAACAACTTGATAATGTTTTTATTGAACCTCTTAGTTCCGATAGATTTGAACACATTAAACAGGTGTTAGGAATGGTCAATATCAAGTGATCATTCATATCTAATTCTTATTAAACAATATACTTATATTAATGAACTCCTTTTTCCAAGGGTGTTAACATATTCTGTGGTTTTCTAAAAAAATATTTTTTCTATGTTTTTTAGTTTTCCAAAACATAACGTATTTACTAAATAATTATTTTTTTTCAAAATTTTCAGATTCGCTAAAAAATTAGTGTTTCAAAAATAATTATGATTCACTAAAAAAATATTTTTCCAAATAAACATTTGGACATTCTAATTTTTTTTAAAAATACTTCTATTTCTAAAAAATATGACTATTTCTAATTTTTTAGTTTTTTCTAAAAAAAGAACAATTTATCAAAATGACATTCATATAGAAACCTACAGTTCTACTCAAAAATATAATTAATAATATTCTATGTTTACTATTTCTATTTTATCATTATTTTTTGTCTATAATTTATTTACAATTTAAAAACATCAATTTTTAAAAAAAACATATTGTTTTTACATCCAGACAATTACTTTGTCTGATAAAAGTTTTGTAATAATAAAATTAGGAGTTGAGAAATATATTTAAATACTTCTTCGTATTTATTGACCATAATATTGTTTTATTGAGTATGAATATGAGCCATTTGATCATTATAATTCTAACTTTTACCTCATTAATATAAATAAATGAGTGGGTCACCACGTCCCACATGAGTTTTCAAAATGGTGGACAACTCTGGACCATCAAATTACTCACTAGTCATATTGTTTGGCATCTGTCTGATTCAATTATTCTTTGATTGATTATAAAACCTATTTAATAATAGTATTAATAATGATGAATTTATAATAAATTTCAACTAGATAGTTTGTGAAAGAAATACTGATCTAAAATAAATGGTATGACAACACTGAATCCTTTCTCAATGAAATTATAGGATTTCATGCTTTGGTGGAAGTGTGAACAGAAGAGGAATATTTTGATCTTCACTACACTATATTTTTATATAATTTTATTCAATTATTTATTTTAGTGTCAAAAATGAAATGAAATTTATAACATTTAATTTTTTTGATCATATTTATAATTTTAATATTCATCAAGATCCATAACTTTTTGATGTTCCATTAGATAGAGAATCACAATTACAATTCCATAAGTTATCGTAGAATCTAGGATTTTTTGAAAAGTGTAATTCAAAAAGATTATTATTTTATTAATATAAAAAAATTTAGAAATAAAACCATCAGAAACCAGATGAAATAGTATTTTTTTGTGGATACTAGGATAATCTATTTCAAAAAAAATTTACTGAGTCACCTTCATGGTTTTATACATATCTAATTTGGATTTTCTAATGAACATGAGAAAGATAAATATGGTAAAATATTTTTTATTATTATTTGATGCTTCTCAAAAAGTAATATGAAATGTAGAATTATTTAGTTTCATTGTTTGAAGACAAATATTTCAGTTAATTTTTAATATACGGTCAATGTAAAGAATCAAACTGTGAAAATGAGGGAAAAAGATTCTTTGATAAGTGAAGATATGATTTTAGGAATAAATCACGTTTTTTTAAAATATTCAAAAAAATGTGTTAATATATCAGATAGAGGATCATCCAATGAAAATTTCCAATAGTTAAAACAAAAAGTTGAGGTGAAGTAAAAATAAATTTCTTCACCTTCCATGAAAAATAAGAAAATTAAAACTATTCTTGATGATGTTTTTCAATGGATGATGAAAAAACAGAACAATATAAACCCATAGATCTTGATGTTTTCATAGATAAGGCTAAGACCTTAGAATTAGAAGATAAAATCAATGAATTTATTCAATCTAAGGAGAAAAGTGGGAAACAAAATAATTGATTAAATGAGAAAAGGATAGTTGATAATTTGGTGAAGGGTATCGAGATGGCACATAGAGATGTTCTTATATATGGACAGTAAGGCCAATTACTTCTCTTTATTTCTCCATTATAAGTTATTTTACAAGTTCCTCCATGTTTTATTCTTCCTCAATACATTCCATAATAATATGTTGTTTGAAATTCTCAAGATTATATTGTTTCTAAGAAAATAAAAGTAAAAGTGGTAGATGATTAAAAATTAGTTTTAGAAAAAGTTTTTTTGGTTTATAAATCTATGAAAAATCGTAGAAAAGTTAATTTAATAATTCATTTAAAATATGTAACATAATTTGAAGAAGAAATGGAAGAAGTTTCTAAATTTGAAAATTTTGATGAATCGAAGGAAGAATAAGTAGAGGAAGAAAATATTTCCAATGAAACATATTCATTTACTAATTAGTCAGAAAACAAAGTTGATTTAGTTGTTTCTAATAAATAATATAGTTTATTAAGATAAGTTGAAAATTAATAATCCTAAAAATTAATATCATACAAAACAAAGACTAGTTTAAATTTTTATGTGATGGATTTTTTAAAATATAGAAACATCAAAGATAATGATAATGATAATAAGGATATGGTTGATGGACATTGTAGGAGATGAGATTCAGATGTATCATCATATTCAATGGAATAACAAGACATCAATTCTGATTAGAAGATAGAATTCATATTCACATATATCAATATATACTTAAAAATTTTATAAGATTCTATTTCATTGGATCTAAGTATTTATTCCCAATGAAAAAATATTCAAAAATATTAATTGTGTTAGAGAAATAAGATGATATAAATCATTTTTCTAAGACCATTTTATATAATAATGTACAGTTAAAAGCTCTTAAATTTGAATAAAAACTAAATGTATAAGGGTTAAGAAAATTTTGAGACTATTTAAGGACAGTGGGAGATATTACATCCATGAAGAAAAAATAAAAGTGGTTAATAAGACTTCATTGTAAATTTTTTACTCCTTTAAAAAGTTATCTTCTTAAGTTGATGTATTTAAAATTTTATTAGAATTTCATGTTGAGTACATTAAATAATTAAGGCATAAGAATGTGTTTCTACAAGAAGAATTCAAGAGGTTGAAGGAAACTAAGACAGAGAACCCATCTATCAGAGAATATGTTGATAGACTAAAGTAGGAGTTCTGAAGATTTCATCATTTTTAAGAATGTTTAGAAAGGTTGGTGGAAAAGGAATCATAGTATGATAAGAACAAACAATCCTTCATGAAAATGAAATTTATAGTTAGGAATATTCACAAGAAATTAAAATTTTAATTTTTGTTAAATTCTAGAGGTTTTAATATTCAATTTTTTTTGAATGAACGAAAGATTTAATGTTATTATATTTACATATTTGATTGAGTTTTTTCAAATTTTTTATTGGTGGAATTTTCATTCTATATTTTTTCTATAAAATTTTATCCATCATAAATTATTTCACTAAATTCTTATTACTAATATTTTATGTAATTTATTCCTCTTACATTACTTTTAAAAAATTAATAAGGGGGAGAATTATTTGGAGAATTAATATCGTGGGAGATGTATTTGGAGAAATTGTTGAAAGTTGAGAATTCATTAAAGTTATTATTAATTAAGAAGTGGTTTTTTGGGGTTAATATCTTATTCTGTGTGATATCATAAAGATAATATAATATTTCTCAAGTGAACTATAGGTTTTATGTTTTTCAATGTTTTTTTTATCTTTATGTTTTTTGTTTGGGTTTTTCAAAAAAGGGGATATTTTTGTGCTGAAAATTTATTTTCTACCCATTAAATCTATATTTTTGAAAATAATATCACACTATTAACAATATTTTTTATTAACTTTATATTTTACAAGGTTTTAGAACGTATTTATAGAAAATAATTTATTCTACAAAGAATAGATATAAGTTTTAACTAAAAAAATATAAAATTTTCATAGAAGTATGATCCATCAAATTTAGCTATGTTATATCCATCATATTGAACAAATTCATATCGATAGGATTGACCTTAGGCATGTCCATCAAAATAACCTAAGTAAGATCCATTGGATTAACCTAATTCATTTCCATCGTACTGAACTAAGGAATATACTTTAGATGACCCAAGATATCTCCATTAGTGTGATGACATTTAGTCTATCTATGTGAAAATATCTAATCTATCGATATAGAAATATATAATCTATCGGTATGATGATATGTAATATATCGGTGGGAAAATATCTAATCTATCATTATGAAGATATGTAGTCTATTTGTGTGATGATATGTAGTTTATAAGTTGGACATATATTCTTTCATCAGACTTAAAACTTATTCCATTAGAAAAATAATGTTTATAATTGAATTATGATAATTATTTCTCTCAGATGAATTTTTTTAACAATATTGTGATAGTGATAATCAAAATGACACCTGATGAAGATATTTATTGAGTTTTCAAGTGAATATCATTAGAAGATGTTGCAACCAACCCAAAAATTCTTGGTAATGTGATCATTTGAGGGATGACTATAAACAGGATTGAATTTGAGGAGCTTGGAGTTGGTGTTTTCCAAAATCAATTGTTCTAGAGAATTATCTATTTTAATTGCACATTACATTTTTCTTTACAATATTTTTTGAGAGTTTTATGTTCTAAGGATTCTATGTGAGGAATTTTAAAATAATTGTAAAATATTTTTCAAATGTATAATGTGTTGGATCCTGGTACAGATTGTGGTATTCATGGGATATGAAGATAAATGAATTCGATTAGGCTGATCGAGGGATTATGAGTCTAGGAAGATAGAGTTGATTATGATATTTTTAGATCGGTGAATTTCTATTGATGAATGATAGAAATAAAAATTTTGTTCTAATTATGGATACCTTAATTCATGGTGATTTACTTACTTTCACTAAAGGTCAAATGTGTATTCATTAATTTTATAATGTATTTATTTATTTACTTTGTAAAGTTTCATTTAAATTATCTCTAAAAGTTTTTTATTCCACTGTAAAATTTATATTGAAAGTTATTTATAGTCAATAAATCAATATTCTGATTTAATAGATTTTAATTGAGTCTGATACATGTTACTATGATCATCTGATGAATATTAAGTCCAATTAATGAAATAATAGGTTTGGGTATTAAATTAATTTAATGTTTTTAAACTACAATTCACCCCCTCTTATATCCATATATAACTATTATGAAAAAAAATTATATATGATATAAAAATTATGAAATAATAATGATATCATAAAAATCATATATAAATAATACATGAATCATTATGTCCAACCTTGAGAGGTGGTAATATACAAATTAATGACATCTCTTCGTGAGATAATAGTCAGTCGTACAAACGAATGATGATGTTGTAACCAATTTGATTGAAGTGGAGATGGTTTTAGGTCATGAAATTAACATTAAACTATTTCAGTATATATAATATTTTTAGTTAAATATATCATCATGATATAATAATAATTTAATTAGTTGGTGGAAGAAGTTAAATAAAAACACTCATTGATGAACGTTACCTCTTCTTCATGTATCCTCCTTATGTTTACACCAAAAGCCTTATTTGGTTCCATTTATACCAATAATATGGATTCCAAGATGATAAGAGGTAGTTTTTTATGTTATTTGGGATGCTCTTGGCTAATCCAAAAGTGTGTTATGGTGTAAATAATAGAGAAAAGTTGTGGACTTTTATAAGTGAGGTTAGTGGTACACTTGTAATTTTTAGGAATGATTCAATCATACCCATGTTTTTATCACGATAAAGCCTAAAAAATGGGCCATTATAGAACCTAGAATAGATAATATTAAAATATTTCCATTCAATTTGTGTTGAAAACTTTGGTAGGTCAATTATAACCCTTATCTTCTTAGTTTAACCACTATAAATCAGTTTTGACCTTAACCACGCAATTAATTTTTACTGTTTTCACTATTAATTTCAATAAAAAATTATGTTAACATTTTTAGACAATATAAATTATTATGATTCTAAATATTCAATCCATTTTTATAAATTCCATTCATAGAATTGTAAAATTATAATTGAAAATTTATCACGTATAAGTGATGAGAAAATTTATTTTTAATGAGAAAATATTCATAAGTTTACAATATTTTTATATCAAAATTCATTATAAATATTATTACAATGACCTAATTTGATTAATTTATATATAATTGAACTAATTTTACTTTGACATAAATTCACAATATAATTTTATATTATAAATAATTTAAACAAAAAAGGAAGGTTTCAATTAAAATTCAGAATTTTTCAATATTCATCAATAATTAAATATTTTCATAACATTATAAAATATTCAACCTGAAATAATTTTAATATTATGATTTCAAAAATTATGTTTATTTTATCAAATAATTTTTCTAAAACTGTTAAAAAATAATTTTAAAATAATTCACAAAAAGGAATAAATATTGCTTTTGAGGAAAATATAGTATTTAAGTGTAAAATTGAATTTATTCTAATTTATTATCTTGAAAACACAGAATATAAATTTAAAAATTTGATTGAATATAGAAGATAAAAAATTCATTAGAGTAATTCACCAAAAGTTGTTTTTTAAATTTATCGTGTTAAAACATGTTTATGCATACAAAAATAGTTTTTCAGAAAAAGAATTTATTTATTTTCAAATTGTTATTATTTTAATTTACAATTAATTAGTCACCAAATAATTAATAATATATACATGTGTAAACTATATTTTCATAATTTAGTTAATATTATTTATACCCATCATTACAACAGCTATGCGATAACTATCATTTTAAAGAATAATTTTTTATCACATGTCACATTTCATTTAAACTCAATGTAGAGTGCATTATAATCTACACTTAGTGTTGTGTGTAAAGAAAGATACACTAATTGTTGTGTGTAATTAAAGACAAAATCTTTATTAATTTTAATGGAAAATAATAATAATATTAAACTTATTTGAAAAATCTATTTCACAAAATCTCGGTGTGCTGCAACATCAACATCCAAGACATCAACCTCTACTTCCCAAAGAAGGATTTCCCCATCTAGTAAAATATCTAATTATTGAAATAGTGGATGGATTCCCGTACATTTCCCTAATGGTTTTGTAATTTGGTTACAAGATGATCTAGATGGCCCTTGAAGATGAGGAGGCCACCACTTTCTAAGTTCCTCAAGAAACTTTCTACTTATAAGTGATTCCATTTAGTTTAAAGAATAATTGAGCCACCTAATAGTGTTCCATACACCATATCTTCCTAAAATTCATTGGGACATGGTTTGATTGATATATGGATGATTTAGTGGTAGAATCCCAAAATTTTAAGACCTTATCATTGATCTTGAAAAGGTACGTGACTTCCTCTACTCCTATGACTTGAAGATGAACCCCTTGATGTGTGTTTTTGGGGTTACCAATAGAAAGTTCCTTGGATTCATTATCACATACATAAATATTGGGATTAATATATAAATTATATAATATATGAGATATATACCCACTCTGTGAAACCTATGGGAGTTTAATGGACTCTAAATACACTAGGAATGTATCTGAATATTTATAGGGAATATTACTAGAAAGTGAAATACCTTCTCAAGTATCTTGAATAAAGTAACCACATATAATTGGTACAAATAAAGACAAAAAAAATTTTAGTACATTAATCAGTATCTTAATTCAAGCCCCAGTCTCGATTCTTCCCTTTCCAATGAATCCTATAGTCCTTTATGTTACTTCCCTAGAATGGTCCCTTATTACACTTATACCTTAGAAAAATAATGAGTTTAGGGAAAAAATATATAATATCTCAGTCACATGCTCCTTGACACGGAGACTATATATTCTCCCATCAAGAAGAGTTTCCTTTCCATTGTTATCAAAGTTTAATTGTCACGAAAATAATTATATAACCATGAGATACAAATGGTATCCCATATTAATCAAATAAATTACAATATAAACATCCCAATATTGATAGGACAATAAGAACATTGGGTAATAATTATGAAGTAGTTACACAATAATTTTGTCCCCTAAAAAGTTACCAATGGCCAATAATTGGATCGTTTTCTAGAAGCACATCTAACCCCTGAAGAACTACCCCTAGATATTTATTTCCAATCCAAATATATCTACTTTATGGATCAAACTACACCATGTTATAAAATTGTTTTCAATGGTTAATCTTGTATCATGACCGAGATAAAGATCAATATCCCCAAACTCAATAGTGTGGTCCTTCGGAATTTATTCACCACTCCTGTATAGCTCATCTTTCAATACCCATTATTATTATAGGATGTTAACACCAACAATGAGGATAAGTATCAATATTTTATCACTGGCCTTGAGTTGTCTTTCCATATTTATGTCCCCCACTTTCTTGTAATCGAAGAATATGAGAATTTCATCAAGAAGATAAACATAAAATATCGCAACATGAAATAAGAACTCATACTCTTAGCGGGGAGGACTCAAGAGTTGATGGCCTAGTTCCCATCCCTACTAAAGTTGAATCAATTTCCATACCCATATGATGACTAGGATGATGCATTGGAAATCATTGATTAATCAATTATAGATCCCAAAAATGATGTATTAGTCATTCGTATGGTGAATCACAGGGTCATCGCCTCATACACTTCTAATGATGACTGTCGATTGGTAAATCATCTCGCTATAGACACTATTACATCAAGACCCTAAATTTTACCAACAATCAATGATTTATCTTATTAGATGAATCCCTTCATTATGTATCTCTAACATTTAACTCCCCCTCTATACTGAGTCAATCGTGAGAGAATATGCCAGTGCGTAGTACAATTTCCCCTTTAGGACGTCCCTGAGTATGAGAATTCCCCTATAGGTATGTGTTGAATGGAATCCACCTCCATTGCATCGAAGGGAAGGATATCCCTCAATTCATGTAAGTGCTCCATGTCAGGTCATACGGGGCCCGTCATGTAGGATTGAATATTTCTCATCAGATATTTAGATTGGGTTACTTCTGGCCCACCATGGTCCATGACATCATCGAATTCATCATGATGTTTCATTTATATCAGATCTATGAAAAAAAAATATCAGTCATCAGAGATTCCCCATTTAACCAAGTACAACCAGACATTTTCTATTTAGGGACTTGATGTTGGGAGCCCCTTGCCACCAGTGACAGCTCGACAATGCAGGTTCATTCTTACTACCATATAATTCTTCACAAAGTGTCTAGAGGTCACTCCCCTCAAATAGGTCAACACCATGTACATGGTCATGTTTTTGAAATCCTATATCATCAATCATTTTAGTATTCCCCACAATATTCTCATAGATAATGGAACCAACTTTCAAGCTATCTATCTAACTAATTTGTATTCCAAATAAATTTAATATTATAATGGAACTTCTAGATACTAAGAAATGGAAAGTGAAAAGATCTATGTGTTAAAAAACCATCTCTAATATCCTATAGAATATGGTATTCTAGAGAAAAAAATTATCCCAATAATCTCTCTAATTCACTCTAGGCCTATCAGATGATGTCTTGAAATTCCACTTAGGAAACCCAAAACTCCCTTATGTATGAGACAGATGTAGTTCAACCTATAGAGGTTCATCTAACATCACTCTGAATTGTTTATTATGATCAATATAATCAATATAAGTGACAGTAAATATTTTTGGCCGAGTAGGAATCCATTAAGGAAAAAAAGATCTAGGAATTTTATAAGCAACAAAATCATCAGAACTTGGTAGCAATAACATTCAATAAAAATTTACAACTCTGCTACTTCCATCAATGTTTTATGGTAATGGATCATATTATAAAAGATATACCTAGAATAAAGAAATTGAAACTAGAACCCAAATGGTATGGATCATATGTCATTCCTAAGGTCTACTCCAATGGTGCGTACTCATTAATCACCATGGAAAAGGATCACATCCCACCCCCCACCAACACTATGTTCCTCAATAGGGACTAAATGGTAACCAATTTTTCTGAGTTTTATGACTTTAAACTATAAAAACTAATATATTACTCAGATAACATAAAACTATACAACATGGTCCAGCCTAGACTATGTTAAATTATAGTTTACCCATTATAACAAGACTATTATGCCTTGTAAGGAAAGCATGATATGCCTAGTGTGTTTAGGGTAATATGTCTCATGTAATGAATATGGGCCTCATCTTAAAGTGTAAGCCCCAATCATATTCATCAACCCATTTGGGGTTTTAGATTCCCTCATGAAATGAAATGAGGATAAAATACTGGGAACCCCTAGCATGCATTCCGTAGATGTGTTCCTAATGTTCATAAGAAGCCCATGGGCCTACACCCCTAGTGTATTCCCCAATCCTATTCCTAAACCCATCAGTGGGTTGAGATGCCCTTAGGATCTGACATGATGAGGAATGAATGGTCATCAAAATTTTCAATTCCCCATGCACAACATCATTACATATGACATTAAACTATGTCCTTATCCAATGCGATGAATATGGGATTACCTAAGTAATAATAATGGGGTGCCTCTAGTGAGTGCATGAGATGCATCATGGTAAACATGAAATGATTCCCCCATTCTTGGGATGATGTAATTATTAATCCCCCAATTCTACCATTGCTACCCTTACAAAACCTAGGAAGATTCTATTCATAAGTCCCCAACCACACTATCTTTTATCCTCAACTCCAATGCGAGGACCCTAGTACATGCTCACCACACATAAGATATAAAAAAAAAATATACAGAAACCACACATCCTCATTTTATGATTTCAAGAAACATATTCAACATCAATATTGAAATATGTTATGAATTTTTAGTCCATTCCCTTATATCATGATTTTAAACTATGTGATGACTTGATCCCTCACTTGAATGTGTGACCTCCCTTCCAGTTCCATTCACCTACCTCACCACAGTCAAGAAATATATATAGCTTGATTCTCACCTATGTTGGGAAACATATCAATGCCCAAATCTCATGTCTTGGGACAAAAACATCTTCTGTCCTTTTTCAAGGCCTCCACCTTGGGATCATATGAAATCCTATCCTACTAATACACTCATTCAATTCATTCAAGAACATAGAAAAATAGCTCCTAAAGTGTTGAAATTCCCCCTAATTATCCCGACATTTCAAATTCCACACCTCATTCCCTCTTGGGTTTGAGACATCATCACCCTTCCAATGTAAATAGGCCCCTCACTAGTAATAGATACTAGAAAAAATGGATCCCCTCCCATTATGGGTACACAACTTGAAGGATCCCTAGAATTAGATGATGGTTCTCGTGTTTCAAAAATTGTCAATGATTTATCTGATATTTTATCACACCAGCTTTGACTATTGAGTTCATGGAACCTATGTTTTGAATGAAGTCGGTAGTTATATTCCACACACTATCTTCTCCATTCCATGGTATAGATATCAAAAGTGACAATTTACCTCTGTTTCTACCACCCTTTGTTCTTTTGGAGTTTCAACATCATTGGCATCATTTCCCCATGTACATAATGAACAAATAAGTTAGTGTCCATAGAATCTTTCCAATAAAATTATTATGATCACTTTAATGCACTGTCTTATGAAAAGGGGAATAATCTTCCACTATTTGTTTCTAAAATCAATTATGGATCACATTGGTTTAAGAGTCATGGTGGAATTTTGTACAAGAACGGTTAAGACACACTGGTATTCCCTAAGTGGAATGTCAGAACCTCTATGGTCCAAAATCTAATACCTTAAACATGGATCCTTGTTCCACGCATCATGACCATCAACTTTGTGCAGATTATCTTAGAAATTTTTGTGGCAGTGGACCTCCTTTTCCCTCCCATCACAACAAGTTAGTGTTCTTTCATGCCATAGAAACCCCTTTGAGACACACGCCCCCATACAGTCCTAGAATCATGACATTAAATTTCTACCAAACCCATGGTCCAATCATTATGACCATAAAATATATGAAAACTCATACTATGAACTCCATGAACTTAAAATGGTAGCAATCCCTCTTGGTCTTATTTGTATAACCTTAAACTATGTACATGGTGTATTTTCACATGAAACATTATACAATATAGTAAACTTCTCATCCTCACCTGAGTTGATAGAACCCCACTTCCAACATTGGTATCATATCATTCCACATTATAGAAGTACATGTGTCTTGATTCCTAGGTCCATGAGAAACGTATTAACACATAGGCCCCCTGTCTCTGGCCTAACTACAAATACCCCCATCAGGTGAGACTATGTTTTCTAGTATTCATACTGTGGGATATTTTTTTATTAATTTTATGTTTTTAGCTATATGATAAAACCATTTCACCAATATCTATAAGGTTTGATCATCACATCCTTATGATATGTGAAACTTTTCTCAGAGATGCTTCACGCAGAACTAGACCTTTTTCATGATGTTCCCAATTTGTGTCTAAGTTTTATTTATTGTCAATGGTATTTTTTGTTTATCCGTGGTGATTAATGAAATATCAATATTTCATTGATATAAATATGTTGATGAATTTCAAAAGAAATTTTTTTCTAAAGTATCCCTGATATCTAATCTTGATAACAAAGTTAATATAACATGGATGATTGGATGAAGAAGATAGTACAAAAATATTATTATCATAAATAATTTATTTTTAAGACTTTGAGTTTACAAATATTAAGATTATTGAAATTATATTCATGTCAATGAATTATGTAAATAGTGATAGATTGTTACAAAAATGAATAATATTAAAATAAATATGATTAGTTGATGACGTGATATTTGAAATTTATATTCCAAAAGTAAAATAATATGGATTGTAAAAATCAATGAAAATTTTTATTTCATAAGGATATTATTTAAGAACCATGAGAATATTGATTTCCCAAAGAAGAATTTAAATAATATATTCAAAAATATTATTTTTAATGATGAAGAATAAGAAGGACATGAAATATAAACATTAATTTCATGAGTAATGGATGAGTAAAATTGATAAGTTTTTATGACACGAATATTGAAGATTCGATTTATCTCTTTTCAAGAGAGTTTTTTAAAAAATATTTCCAACCAAGGACCAACTAAACCTCTTATATGAGACCCTATGGGTCAAAATTGTGAGGGGAAGTCAACCTGACCAGCCCATGGTGGCATGTGAGGAGAGAAAAGTTCCCACAAAGAGCGTGTTGTGGTGACGTAATCAGAGTAAGTGTGTATCCACCACAGGGTGCATAGAAGCCATACAAGGGGGGCATGTCATTCCACCCTATGTGGGTGTGTAATGTGTTATGAGTGATAAACCTAATTTATGGATCAATGTGTTGATAAAATAGAATGGTTTATATGGGAGAGATACTGTAGGGATATTCTATGTTGAATGAGGGATGTGATGCATTGCTCACTCGCCTGAAAAAATTAAGGACATAACATGTTGTTCGATATAATGTGATCTGATGATCCACCATAAATGACATAATTATCATTAAGTATAATTTTTTTCTTCACATATGAGATTCCCAACACCAATATATTATTTACAAAAGTTTTATACGGCATCAAACCATCTCCAAGGATTGATTTCAGCTTTGAAAACTAACTGTACGAGTCATCTCGATATCATACATGAAATCCCCATCTTTCATGCATATTAAAATTCAAATTTTATTATCCTGCTAAGGATGATATGATGAAATATGTAGCATTTAAATCATCCAAAATATAGATAAGATTTATATTTAATGGTTTCACGTGATCTTAATCATGTGCATGGGATATACTCACCATTCTGAGAAGCTGTCCATGAAGGAATTGATGCCAGGATTTTTAGTGTAACAGAATAAGGAAGCCCACGTAGAATATTTCCAAATTCCATGATCTTTAAGAACACTAACATTATAATTTAAAAATAATTAAAATTTGTATAATTTGTCAACAAACATTATAATAGTGCTAGTGATCATTTCGTTTAAATATCGAAGTCATGAGTCCAAGAAACATTCATCTAATCGCGATTACAAAAAGGGTCTCTTTTTTTTCCTGAAAAATAGAGCATATTTGTGAATTATTTTACATTAATAGGAAATGTTTTCTACAAGCCTCTTATATACGTGAATATGGGGAGTATTATGTTTATCAATATTATGATTAAGAATCGTGCTATACTTGTGAGATAAAGAAGAGCCTCATGTTGTCATTTTTTGTTTCAGCCTGCACGACTGTATGATGATACGTACCGTGAACCAGTGGTAGTGAGACCATATCACTAAGATACATAAATTATTCAATCCACATATAAACCCTTATATTAAGAAGACCCATCATGACCTATTATGTTACATAAAAAAAGAGGCATTTGTGTGATATAGTAGCACGAAGGGCCTGTGTGTGAGAACTGAACCATAGAAAATTAAGGGTCTTATAAAGGTGTTATATAATAGTACAATGTGATAATATACCAATTTTTAATGAATTTACTTACACATTTAATCTTAGAAATATAATATCCACATTTTTTCATGTGAACAAATATGAAGAAGAATGTATGTAGTGTTTTGTATGCTTCAAGCCACATGTAGTATACATGCATGGTTATCCCAAATAGAATATAAAGAAAATATATTTTTTAATAAATATAATTTTATATGGATTATAATTTTATAATACCCATGAAATTTTCATTTCAAATGTATAAAGATAGATAAATTTACGTGTGATATTCTTTGCATGAATAGTGTACAGTTAACTTGAGACTGAAGTCAGGAAGAATACCAAAAGAGTTTATTCTTGAGTTTTCTATGTATTGATTATTTTGATATCATTCTTGAATGAAATAATATTGAATGTGTAGTGAGATTTAGTTACATGAATATTGGTAGCTCCATGAAGAATAATGGAGAATTGATACTATATTCACTGTTCATATTGTATCAATGAATAAGTAGCTATGATGATAATGAGATGGATATTGAATATTTTGATAATAACAATGGAATTTTGGGATTCAAGAAATAGAAGAATAAATATTTGTTCATATCTATTTTATTAAGAAGAATAAGAATAAGATAGATAAACGTTTTAAGTATGGTGTTGTGAATAAAAAATAAATGCTTCCCTACTTATTTTCTTGTCAAAAAGTGATGAAGAAGTAAGTGGGTGTATAAAGAACCACTTTGACATCAAGTGTAAGTCTTATGTATTTTAATAATTTATTATTCTTAAAAAGTACCATACATATAACATGAATATTTTCTTTATAATTAGTATAAATTACCATCCATGAGCTATCAAACAAGAACAATAGATTGACTATTTTGAGACATAATTGAATGGTTATTCCCTTATTTCTATAACCACCATTAAAGGGTTATTTTTGAGAATTTATATTATATTAGAATATTTATAAACCATGCCAAGGACTAGATACTTTTATTATTTAGTGATCCCTATAAAAATATCATTTTCTATATTTACCTAATTTCATATACTTTCATCTGATAAAGAAAATAGAATAAAAGAATCAAGATCATAAGAGTTCTAATAGGTAAAATGGATAAAAATATAATTATTAAAAAAGTTCACAACAATGATTACCCTTCCCTCTTAGAGGTAAAAATATCACAACTTGTACATCTCATTTCATATCATAAGGATGGTTCACCTCTATTGGATTATCTACTTTATAGTTATTCTTTTTTTATGTTTTGAGATTATTTTTAGTTTTAATAATGAAGTGCATTGTTTGTGATAATTCAGTTATAAATTATCATATTTCTATTTCTAACAAGTCAATGGTGAACAAGATAAAGTTAGAGAGAATAAATCTAATGAAGTGATTCCTCTTATCCAATGAAGATGAAGTATCAATATTTCCATAACTTTCCAACCATGAAGAGATATCGTTCTTTGAATGAAACAAGCAAGAGGATGAAGTTTCCACCAATGGTATGGACAGTCTCTCCACCTCAATGGATCAATATGCATGTGTTAGTTCTATTTAAAACAATATTGAATATGATAAAATAACTAGTGGGAGTAATAACATATTAGTTATTTTTTCTATTGATTCATTAAAATATATTATGCATTGATATCCGAGTGAATTAATCTATATTATATGTGGGAGTTTTTAAATCATATAGGAATAGATCACTCAGCTTGAGGAAAATTCAGAAGTTATGTAGAAGTATTTAAATAAAACATTCCTAGTATGTATAATGTTTTCCAAGTAAGATAGAACCTTTGGAGAGGAAAGAGTAGAGCTTGAAATAATTTCCTCATATTTTCAATATAAGTGGAACAATGAAGTTGAGTATGAATAGGGAGTCATGAAGTCACTAGAAGAAAAGATCCATGAACTTGTCATGACCCATCCCATAGGTCCTGGACGTGACTACCAAAATCCCACATTCTATAGGCTAGGTGTTTGTAAATATCACCTGAAGGATTTACCTTAACAGGGAAGGCATTGCCTTAGAGATATGTACACACTCAAAATGGGAAACTTAATGAAACAACCAAAAAAATTAAGGTATTAACATGAGAGTAATGTACAACCACAAGTACAACTGTAAACTAAAAACAGTGGGACAGAATAAAAGCCCTAGAAACTAAAAAGATATTAAATATATCTCGCATCAGCCCCAGAGCTCTACCTGGAGGGTAGTAGTTGTAAGTATGAAGTTGAAGAATATGATCTCGACTTCTCTCATCGCACCAATCTCTACCAAGTATCGAACCTCCAAATTCTACCTCTGAGTGTCAATAGTCTGCACCATACACTCATGTGCTGGAGGATCCCATGAAGGGGTGAGTATAACAACTCAGTATGGGACCCTGAGACCCCTGAAGGTCTCCTAGTAATCCACAAATGAAAACATCATAAGAAATAACACAAAGATAATATCACAAGAATGATCTAAATCATGAAGCAGAAATCAAAAGAGGCATATTACTCTAATGGTATAACTTCAAGGTTACTGGGATAGGGATGACTAGTCATAAAGATAGATCATTTTATCTATAGTAATACCACCGCTGAATCATATTGGTCACTGTATGCTGACCCATATTGGTCGCTAGATTCTGACCAGTATTGGTCGCTGGTGCTGACCCATATTGGTTGCTAGTGATGACTCGTATTTTTCACCGGTTCTAACCTGTATTGGTCACTGGTTCTGACCCGTATTAGTTGATGGTATAGAGGTTGGGATGATTATTCATATAGCTAGATCACCCACTCTGTAGTTTCTGATGCTGACTCATATTGGTCTCTCTTCCTCTTCATGTCACAGCCAGCCATTGGATTCCCGCACAAAGCACACCTGATTTCAAAAGAATCTTATCCTCAATCTATCAGTAATATTGAAATAAGTACTATGTCCTAAAAAAATCATACCCAAGGGACCACCCCACCATAGGTGTCCCAACATGATAGATGGAACGTCGATTGAACGTCTGGTCTGTGAGATATGGAAACTTTTGTAAAAAGGGCCTCGTTGGATTCAAGTCTGATCCAACCTAGGTGTCACATAAAACTCCCTCAAAACTCACTTATAGTATCTCCAAGGGACCGCCTTGTCACAATGGTCCTTATGCCATAGACGACACGTCGATCAGGCACCTGGTCTATTAGTTACACCCCTATCCGTGAAATGGGGGTGATCGCACCTCGGTCTGACCCAACTTGATCGGGCATGCTAAAATATGTCAAAGGCACTACTTCCCAAAAAGGGGTCCCAATTCCACTGAAAACGAGTCAAATGGTCACTCGATTCGTCAGTTACTGGTGTTTCTCTATTCAGGGGATGGTTTGGTCTGGGCCTCGTCCGAATCGACCAGGTAGGCCCGATGCAACAGGACCTTAGCTCTACCTGACCCCACCCAGGTCTGGCCAATTAAGGGTTGGCCTAATGCACTAGGTCTAGACCATCGTGGTCTGCCTGGATGGTTCACAGTCCTGGGCCACGGTTGGCCTGGGATGTGAGGTGGAGCTCAGCCCACCCGTGCCGGCTTGTTGGGCCGTGGGTCTGGCCCGTTCGGACAGCCTGTGACTGGCCCCATCCTCCTGAAGGCGGACCGCTCTCTTCAGTTGGCCCCGCACACGTAGGTTCATTTCATTCGGCTGGTGGGGCACTTCCCCACTATGATCAATGGTCGGCCAGGGGACCGACCAGTCACCAGCCGACGCGGCGAGGCGCGGGGCCGCGCTGCCCCCTCCAACTACGGCCCGCTGGCTGTGTCTGCTACCCCTGGGGGCAGCTTTGGGTGCCACCCTTTTCCCACATGGCCAGCTCAGGCAAGAAACCTCTCACCAACATGGTGCACAATGGTGCACCGCCTTCCCACCGCCCGTGACCAGTTGTAGTGGTCCTCCTCCGGCCACCGTCGTCCACCACCGGAATGTCGTGCCAGTAGTTCCTTCCACGGGCCACCAGAAGTGCTCTAGTGGTCCGTTATTGGTGTCTTCTATGCCTACGAGTCTCCAAAACTTCTTTCATCATAGCGTGACCCTCTGTCTCGTGTTTCTATCAAAATTGTGGAAATCTGTCCCCGAAGAACGCAACATGAACGAAGTGGCGTAGGGTCTGGGCCTTGTTCGTTCGGCCCACACCTTCCACTTTAGCATGATAAAAAGCGGGACAATATTTATCTAAAATTAAATATTAAATAAACTAATTTCTATAATGTTAAACTAAAACCAAAAACACACCTCGTACCTCGAGATCCATTAGAGGCGTCACAGTTGCGGGGGGAGGAGCGTCCACATTGGATGGAGTCGTCAGCATTTGTCGATCTCGAATCATTTCTGCCCGAGCTTTCATCCTTTGCCCATGGATGTCGCCACATACGTCCACCAGAGCTTCATTTCTTTAAGAAGACTTTCCAAAAACCCACCTCGAGCTCCATTTAAATAGGATGGGGAAAGGTGAATAACACATTGAAAAAATTAATGAGGTTCATTAAATGAATTAATGAACCGATTTTAATTCACAATGGTGGAGTTATGAAGTTGATGATTTAGGCAATTAAATGTCTTGAAAAGTCACCGATCCCACCACCGCTGCACATCTATTGGAGAAAAAGAAAATAAAATAACAATTACATGTTATTTTATTATTCTTTAGAAATTCCAAAAACTAACTTTTTTCCTTGACCTACTGTGGTCGAAGTGAAGCCTCCTATAAATGAATCTCGGTGCCGTGGATTTAATGGTACCCTCTTATTATTAATTCGAGAATTGGTTCAAAGATAGAAAATGTCGCATGTGCATTTACTCAACGTACCTTAAAAAAAGTTCAGAAATTCATTACGGGCACACTGGGACTCAGAATCACACGCCGTCACTTTTCGTAGACTTGTAAAAACCCCAATAATTTGAAAAATACATATGGAATTTTTGGGTCTTTAAATTATCCCCACCTTAGGGATTTATACCCCCTCAATCCAAACATGTCTACACAAACAAAGAGAGGTACTGGGAACACATATGAGCCTCTAACTCCCATGTGATCTCCTGGAGATTCCCATACTACAATAGAATGTGCACCAGAGGTATCGACCACCCTCGAAGGATCCACTCCTATCAATCCTCAATCTCCATAGGGTACTCCACAAAAGTATCCCTGTCATCAATCTCTAGTTCTCCATAGTCAATGACGTGATATGGTTCATACATGTATCTTTTCAACTGGGGTACGTGGAAGTCATCGTGCAACCTCTCCAACTATGGTGGCAGTGCTAGGAGGTATGCCACCTTGACAATCCTTCAAAGTACCAGGAATGGTCTGATAAACCTCAGTGCGGGTTTGCCGCCTTGGCCAAATCTCTGTAGTCCCCATCGAGGGGAGACTCGCAAGAAAATTTGGTCCCCCTCCTGGAACTCCAGTGGTCTCTATCACCTACCAGTATAGGACTTCTATCGGCACTATGTAGTCTCCATCCACTCTCGAATGACATGCACCTTCTTAGTGGTAGCATGTACCATATATGGTCCCATAAGTGCTGAATATCCTAGATCCTTCCAGCATAAGGGAGATCTACATGGTCATCCATACAATGCCTAAAAAGGGGCCATACCAATGGTGGAGTGATATCTATTGTTGTACGAGAACTCCACCTAGGGTAGGTGGTCCTCCTAATTGTGACCAAAAGCTAGGACACATGCATGAAGCATTTCCTCCATTGTCTAGATGGTTCACTTAGTCTGACCATCTATCTGGGGGTGAAAAGTCGTGCTCAAGTGATGATGAGTCCCTAAAGCCTCCTACTATCCTTTCCACAACTGGGATGTGAAGCGTGAGTCACGGGATGAGACTATCATCGAAGGAAACCCATGAATTATCATGATATCATGAATGTATGTATATCCCAAGATCTTTACTGAACCCTTCTCTTGAAAAGAAAGGAAGTGGGCCAACATGGTGAATCAGATAAAGATCACACAGATGGTATCGTGCCCTCTGGACGTACGTGATAACCCCATCATGAAGTCCATCGATATCCCTTCCCTTTTTTACTCTGGTATCTCAAGGGTTTGGGTCAAGCCTACTAGTACCTGGTGATCGTCCTTCCCTAGCTGGAAAGTGAGGTATCTAGAATCAAACTCTGCCACAAATTTCTTCATCCCTAGACACCAGTACTGACGTCAGAGGTCCTAATACATCTTTATCATGCCTGGATGTACTACCATGGGGGATGTATGGAACTACCTCATCACCTCCTCTCGAAGCTCCACTGGTACAACTGTACATCCTTTGAAAATGATATCATTCTCCCCACCTTCATAATATCCATCAGGTGCATAGCATGAGGATATCTTAGTAAGTGTAGTCTCACAGTTGCTATCTCCAAGTTGTGCTTCCCTGACTCGCTGAAGGAGTGGAGGGGAAACTACCATCGAATAGAGGTAGACTATCTCATCTCTATCCACGTAGGATATCTAAAGTGAGGATAACTGCTCTGAAGCCTCATTCAGTAGATGAAAGATCAATCTCCGGCTAAGTGCCTCTGCCACTATTTTCCCCTTCCCAAGAGTATAGACTATCTCAAATTCATAGTCCTGGAGGAACTCTAGCGAATGTCACTATCTCAGATTCATTTATTTATGTGTGAAGATATATCTAAGACTCTTGTGGCTTGAGTAAACAATGAACTGCTTTCCCATAAAGTAGTGTCACCACATCTTCAGTGAAAAGACTACTGCTGCCAACTCCAAGTCACCAGTCGCATAATTCTTCTCATGAGGCCTCAACTATCATGATCCATAAGCAATCACTATATCATCCTACATCAAAATGAAACTAACTCTAGTCCTTGATGCATCACAGTAGACCATGTAGTCAGTGACCTCCTCTAGAATCCTTGGGATGGGAGAACTCATCAAGCTCTTCCTCAGCTGTTGAAAGCTCTGTTGGCATGTCTCTAACAATATGAAGGGTTTCCCTTTCTTCTTCATGGAAATCATAGGTGCTGTTACTCTAGAGAAATCGGGTATGAACCCCTGATAGTAGCATGTTAATCCAAGGAAGCTCTGCACCTTGGTAACACTCCTGGGTGGCTCCTAAGAAAGTACTGCCATGATCATCACTAGATCCACTCCAACTCCAGCCTCTGAGATGACGTGTCCAAAGAAGTGGACCATCCGTATCCAGAACTCACACTTCAAGAGCTTCCAATATAACTGGTAATTCTGCAGTGTGTCCAGAACTCTGTGCAAGTGTGCAATGTTCTCTTCCTAAGACACTGATTACACAAAGATTTCGTTGATGGATACCACCACAAAACATTCAAGGTATGGCTGAGATATCCTATCCATGATCCCCATGAACACTATGGGAGAATTGGTCACGCCGAAAGGCATCACCAAGAACTTGTAATGGCCATACTGACATTTTAATGTTGTCTTAGGTACATCTTCATCCCGTACCCTGAGTTGATGATAGCCTGATTGGATGTCTATCTTTGAGAACCACTTTGATCTTTTCAAATAATATAACAAATCATCAATCCTCGGCAGAGGATACTTGTTCATCACGGTCACTTGGTTTAGGCGCCGGAGGTCCACGTATAGCCTCAAAATTCCATATTCTGTCTTGGAAAAACACACTAGGGATGCCAATGGAGAAACACTGGGCCTTACGAATCCCTTCTTCTACAAGTACTCTAACTATACCCTCAACTCTCGGAGCTCTGTAGGGGCCATCTGATATGCTGGTGTAGATATCAGTGTTGTTCCTAAGTACATGTCAATGTAGAATTCTACCTCTCTATAAAGAGATAGTCCTGGGACCTCTTCTGAAAAGATGTACTCATACTCATCCACCTCCTCTAGAAACTATGGACTCACCTCATCCACCATGTCCAAGGTCATGCAATCCAGCTGATATGTAATCAGATGCTCCCTCCAGAGAGAAAGTCCATCTCATGCTTCTCTATTTTCCTTCTCACCAACAAAGGAATATTGACCTCCATCTTTGCGTGTACATCACAATTTACCTCTCATGCAGTCAATCTATGCGTGAACTGCTAATATCCAATCCATGCCTAGAATGACGTCATAGGGATTCAATGTTGCTACTAGAATATCCCATCTGAATCTCTCTCCTCTGAGAGTAATATCACTTTGTTAGAACCATTGTGTGACCACTAAATATTCTCCTATAAGAGTATATAATTGCAAAGGTCAGGCTAAAAGCTCAGTCGGAATCTCAGAGTGTCAAACTAATTCTTAGGAAAGGAAAGAATGGATATCACCTATGTCGAAAATAACTACTTCTGAAGTAGAAAAGATACAGATTGTACCTTCTATCATCTTAGAGATATAATTATTGTGAGCCTATACTTCCTATAGTAGGGCCTTTCCCCATCCACATGCTCCATGATCTTGTGGTGGATCACCTGGGGGTAGTAGTGGTAGTGCCTGGTGACCCCAACCATCTCCTACTACACGTCTTGCTACCCTACATCATCCGTCGCCTAGCTGACACTCATGATCTTGCTGCTTCCGCTTCCTCGGTGGCTCCTCCACCATCTGTCAATCATCCACATGCGGATTCGGACAGTCAGGAGCTTTGTGACCCTATCCCCTGCAAGAAAAATAGTTCATGCCTCACTGGTGGCTCCCTTGACCTCTCAAGCCTCGCAGATCTAACACTATGTCCCGGGGTCACCCTCTAGAAGGTCTATTCCTCTTGGGCTTCTACGTCATCTATCTACTACCAGCTACAGATGACTCTGCTACCTTTTGTAAGGTAGGGTCTCTCACTATCGATACCTTCTCAGTAAGGAATCTCTCCATCACCAATGCTTTCTCTAGCACCCCAGCTTGTATCGGGATACTGAGAGAAACTGTCACAGGTTTGATCTCAAATCGAAGCCCCTACTCAAAATTCTAGGCCCTAAAGTAAGGGTCTTGTACCATGTTGGCGGAGTATCAGGAGAGGTCAGTAAATCTCTTTGAGTACTAAGCCATAATCTGGATACCTTACTATAGATGCAACAGATCCTGAATACGCATAGAGCATAGTGTCATTGGCATGAACTCTGCCTTGAAAAGGCTCTCAATGTCTGGTTAGGTGAGGGTCATCTCCTCATGAAACTACAACATTGAGCTCCACCATCTCCTTGTCGAGCCCAGAAGAAGGTTAGTAGCCAAAATATTCATCTACTTGGTGGGTGTATCTACTAAGCAAAAGACCTGAGAAACCACCTCATGCTAGTCCTCTACTGCATCGGGGTCCATCTCACCTCAAAACCATAGAGTCCTCTATCTATGGATCTCATGAAACATGCTTAGCTGGTGTGCATGATTCACCAGTAGCATTCGCTTCTCAATGGGTGGTGGTGTTGCTGGTACACCACCTGAAGGTGACATTACTGTGAGTGATCCTTGTACTAATTCCACGTCACTCGGTGGGCACTTTCATGATCTCTAACTGGAATATTGGATGCTTGTCTTCATGGAGACATCATGTATGAAATAGATGTGTCATAGTCAATAAGTTGTACCTGGTGAGCTGACTCAAGAATGATCAATAAAACATTTCAAAACACTTGCAATGGGTGTTTTCATGTACCAAGTTGGAAAATATAATTCAGGGTCCTCATGTATGGATACGTCGGCATCTGCACCGACACTAGACTCCATATACTAAAAACCAAACTCAAGACACTTTACACCATTACCTCATTAAAATTAGACTCTTAGTTATTATGGTAGAACCGACCACCCTTTGATACCACTTTGTCACGATGCATCCCACATGGCCCGAATGTGACTACCCCAAGCCCGCCTTCCATAGGCCAAGGGTTGGTGACTAGCACCTAAAGGCTTTACCTGAATAGGGAAGGTATTTCCTTAGATCTCTGTACACACTCAAAAAGGGAAATTTAAGTAAACAACCAAATAAAGTAAGGTATAACCATGATAGTGAGGTACAACCACAAGTACAACTGAAAACTAAAAACAGTGGGCCAGAATAAAATCCCTAGAAATTGAAATGAAAGTAAATAGTTGTCCCATCTGCCTTATATATCTACCTAGAGGGTAGTAGCTATAAGTATAAAGTCGAAGAAGATGATCTTGACTACTTCCATCGCACCAAGCTCCACCAAGTCCCAAACCGACAAAGTCAGCCTCAGAGCATCAGTAGTCTTCACCAGACACACACGTGTGGGATGAGCCTGTGTAGGGGTGAATATAACAACTCAGTAGGGGATCCTGCGACCCCTGAAGGTCTCTCAGTAATCCACAAAAGAAAACATCACAAGAAATAACCCAAATATAATATCACAAGAATGGTCTAAATCATCACGAAAAAATCAAAAGAGACAGCTCAATCTAACAGTATAACTTCAAGGTTAATGGGATATAGATGAATAACCATAAAGCCAGATCATTCTATCCATAGTAACTCCAATATTGACCCGTATATGTCACTGTATGCTGACCTGTATTGGTCACTAGATACTGAACTGTATTGGTCACTGGTGCTGACCCGTATTGGTCGCTAGTACTGAACCATATTGGTCATTGGTGTTGACCCATATTGGTCACTGGTGCTGACCCGTATTGGTCATTGGTACATAGGTAGGGATGATTAGTCATACAACTAGATCATCCCACTCTGGAGTTTCTGATGCTAACCTGTATTGGTCTCTCTTCTTATTTATGTCACAACCAGCCACTAGATTCCCAAAAAGGAGTCCCAACACCCTTGATGGCATGTCAAATGGACATTTGTTTCATTAGTTACAGGTGTTTCTTTATTCGGGATCTGGTTTGGTCAGGGCCCGGTCCGACTCGGTCAGGATATCCTGACACAACGGGCCATGGGGTTTACCTGACCCCACTTGTGTCCAGCCCATTAAAGGTTGGCCTGGTTCACTAGGTCCAGCTCACAGGGTTAGCCCGGATGGTTCGTAGGCCCGGGTCATAGTTGGCCCCGCCCGCTGGGCGGGGCTCGGCCCACCCGCTCGGGGCCGTCGGGCCGTCACGTCTGCCTAAAGGCGGAACGTTGTCTCCAGCTGGCCCTATGGATGTGGAGCTATATCATCTGGCTGGAGAGGCATTGCGCCACCATTTTCAATTGTCAGCTGGGGGGCTGATCGGTCTCTAACTGACGCAGCGTGGGGCCATGTCGCCCCCTCCTACCGCGGCTGATACCGCCGATGGCACATGTGGGCATTGCCCTTCTCCGACATGGCCGACATGGGCCAACCGCCTCTGGCCACCACGACCAGTGATGGCACACCACCTTCCCACCACCGGCATGGTGTGCCAGTGGTTCCTTCCGTGAGCCACCAGACATGCTCTGTTGGTCCGTTCTTGGTGTCTTCTATGCCTACGAGTCTCCCAGACTGCCACCATCACAGCGTGACCCTATGTCTCAAGTTGATGTAAAAATTAAGTAAATCCAACCTCGAAGAACGTAACATAAACGAAGTGGAGGAGGGTTCATGCCTTGTTCATTCCGCCCGCGCCCTCCGAGTTAACATGATTACAAGATGTATAATATTTATCTAACATTAAAGAATAAATAAACTCATTTCAATAATGTTAAAACAAAACCAAACATAAACCCCCTAGATCGAGATCCGTTGGAGGTGTCTTAGTTGCGGGGGGGGGGGGGGGTGGAGTGTCCCCGTTGGATGGAGTCATCGACATTCGTTGAACCTGGATCATTGCCACCTAAGATTTCATCTTTTTCGGTGGATGTTGCTGCAAAATTCTACTAGAGTTTCCTCACTTGAAGAAGTCGTGCCAAAACCCCACCCCAAGATCCAATAAAATAGGTGGGGGAAAGTTGAGTAATTCATTGAATAATTAAAGAGTTTCATTAAATGAATTAATTAATCTCTTTTAATTCATAATGGTGGAGTTACACAATTGATTAGTCAAGCCATTAAATGGATTGAAATGTCACCGATCATACCAACACTAATAATCTGTTGGAGAAAAAGAAAAGAAAATAACAATTACATTTTATTTTATTATTCTCTAAAAAGTCTAAAAAATAACTTTTTCTCCCGACCTACTGCGGTCAAAGTGAAGCCTCCCTTAAGTGAATTCCTGCACTTCAAATTCAACGGTACCCTCAGTTTTTTAATCCAAGCACCAGTTCAAAAGATAGAAAATGTCACCCACACATTTATTTAATGTACCTTTAAATTTTTCAGAAATTCATTCCGGGCACACTGGGCCTCGAAATCACGCGTCGTCAATTTTTACAGACTCATAAAATCCCAAAACTCTTATAAAAAATTACATTGAATTTTTAGGTCTTTACATAACATGATGAAAAATTGAAAAATAACATTATTTTCAAGGATTTACAATTGGAAGAAAACTTCAAGATTTTCATAGAACATGACTCTTTGTTACAAAATATAGTCATGTTGTATGAAGAAGATTTTGAAAGAATAAGGATGCTTCTTTAAGAGAGTATGATTATGATTGAATATCATAAAATCATTCTCAACATGTAATGTTTATAATTGTATATTCAGTTTTCCATTGTTGAGAAGATGCATATTGAGACTTCATTAAATAATGTGACAGTTGCTACTACAACAAAATTCTCATTGAAGTATTCTAATGTGACAAGACTTCTAACATGTGAGAATATGATCATGACTCCGTTCACTGATATATCTCATGTATATATGAATAAATAGGTTTCATAAATATCTTCTTGTAACAATGTTTCTAAATATGTTATCATGGATTTTTTAGGATTGAAAAAAGATATATAAAAAAATATAAATAAATAAAGGAGACAATAAAGCTACCACTGTGACTATAGTGGATAGGAAAGAGTTTAAAAGCTGGTTCCCCATGAGTATCCCACAAATTCATGAAGAAAGAACAAAAAACAAACCATCAAAATAAATAATAATATCAATGATTTTGTGTCAATATTTCTGATGTAAGAGATTAAATAATTGTGCACATGATTATTGGTACAATCCACTAAATTATAAAGAATACATAAGTCTCATGTCAATATGATAAATATTGGGAGGAATAAGAATCATCCATAGTGTAAGAAAAATATAAAAACTCCCAAAAATTTTGGTAATATTTATAATACCTTTGATGTTATTATTGGTTGTGCTCATGAGGATAGTGCACATTTATCTTGACATGTATCCAAATATGATGAGAAAATAATAGAACATATGTTTTCTAAGAAATAATAATCTACCTTGGGAAGAAAGGAGATGAATATTTATGAAATACTCCCCCAAGAAGATTTTAAGAATTAAATGTGAGAAACCCTATGATTCCAAATGGAATATGTTGATGAAATGTGGTTCCACCAAAATAATTATAAATATGAATAAAACTCAAAATAAACCATGTAAGAGATCTGATAATTTATCAAATATTTCTAATGACATGTTAGTTGTACGGCTGGAAGATTTATAGAGAATATAGAAAATGGAAGATGCAGGAAATTATTTCAATTAAAAAGAAAATAAAATATTATACATGATAAATAAAACACACATGAGTTGTTTTTAACAAATGTATATTATTTAGTTAAATAAGTACAATGTGAGAGATGTGATAATTTTGGCCACTATTAAATAGTTTTTTAACAATTATTCTAGAGAAACAAGCTATCCTTAAGTGGAGTAAGAATGTACGATTCATAAATAATATTAAGAAGAAAATTTATCCACAAAAATTATAATATAATTGTAATAGATCCATGATACCCCTATATATAATCATAAAACAATTTCAAATGTGAAATCATGAAGACTGGAGGAAATGAAGTAACTTGGTTGAGAAAACTATCTCAACCTCACTATTCACATTTATAAATACAAAAGGATACACCTTATTCGCCTAATATTTGAATGTTGTATTTTTTATTATAATGAAATGAATTTAATGTGAATCCATTTATCAAGGGGATAACCTAAGAAGTAATGAATGTTTTCAATTCTTAATAGTAAATATGAAGAATTCATCATACTTGAATGATTCCTCAATTGATATTTAGATATAAATATGATATATTTTCAACATGGATAATGTTTAAGAGTTTTCTATCATTTCCTATAAAATAAAGATAAAGAAGATACATCATGATTTCATCATATATTTGGTATACTAAAGAAAAAGTATTTAAGAATATAATCCTTAATGAAGTTATAAAAGGTGTCAAATTTGGACAGTCAGAATTTGATGATCTATTTCAATGTATTGTAAAAATTGGAACATCTATAAATTATTTCATAAATATATTCACAATTATGAATAGTTTTAGTAGTTTCTCCCTTCAGGTGTATACAAATTAATAATTATGATATTGTTGTGAGAATCGTTATTTCAATAGGTATCTGATCTATTTATTCTAGAATGTACCTAAAGATTATGACATTAGAAAATGTATGATTCTTCATAATCTCTCATCCTTGGTTAATAATAAAAATAAAATTAATACAAAGTAGGAGTGATTGAATTAAAAAAATACATACTAAAATTATAAGTATTGAAGTTCTCCATGGCCGCTAATCCTGTTTAATACACATGAATATTTTTTTATGTTTTTTGAAGTGAGTGCATGAGTTTCCACTTGATCTATCTTTAAAATGTTTCATTTTATAATTATAATATTTATGATGTAATAAAAGTTTGAAACCCTTGAAAAAAAGTATTTAATATATTAGTTTATGAGATATCAAGATCAGTTGGTAAAGGACAACATTGTTCTCTATATAGAATCTACTTGATTTCTACACTGATCATGGATCACATAGACTTAGAGTGAATTTATGGATGTAACATTTCATAATTATAGACTCATTCAATTTTCCATTTAAATTTTAATTTCTTTTCAATAACGAGGAAACAATGTGACATAAAATTTTGTAAAATTAAAGGATAGATAAAGTAAATAGAGATTCTCATATTTACATATTCATTTTGAAAGAACATTGATGGTATTTCCAACAAATACAAAATGGGATATTGAAGAGCCTACTTTTTTATGAGTTCTTTTTTTTATCGATGATTTTTATTGATTGAAAATGGTGTATATTTAAAAATAAAGTTTTTACTGATTTTAATATATTTAAGAAGTTTTAAAAACATAAGTTGATTAATTTTCTCAGATATCCAAGCTTCATGATGAAGTCAATACAAGATTAATGATTATATGAACAAGATAGTACTCATGTCTCATTATCTTAAAGAAGTTATTTTGAAGAATTTATGGTTACATCCTTGACTATTGTTTAATTGATATTCAATTTCGAAGTGTTCTTTAAAAATAAAATGACATGAATGATTAGAAAAGTACAATAATGAGAAATAAAATAGAGATTCACATTTTGATATATTCATTTGGAAATAACATTGAATGCACTAATAATAAATACAATGGGAGATATTAAAGATACCACTTTTTGTATAAGTTTTATTTTGTTTGAATGTTTTTTTTTGGATGTCGATGGTGGTCAATTAATTAGAAAGATTTCAGTAATGTCAATATGTTGAAGAAATTTGAAAGATCAATGTTTCTAAAGTATTTAAGATATCCATGACTAATAACGAAGTGAATATATATTGGATGATTGGATGAAGAAGATTAAAATCAATATAAACATTAATTTCATAATGTATGGATGATGAAAATTTATATGTTGGTATGGCACTTATGTGGAATGTTAGGCTTAACTATTTTTAAGAGACTTTACCAAAAACATATGTCCAACCATAATCCAACCAAGGACCACATAAGTGAAACCCTTTGGGTTAACCTTGTGGGATGTAGTAAACCTAGGTAATCCATGGTAGAAGCTAATGAGATCATAGCACCCACATTGAGGTACTGAAATAAGAGTCGGTGAATAGTTCCCACACGGTACACAGGTGGCACGCATGGGGGAAAGTGTGTCGGCCCACCCAATGTGGATGTGTGATGTGTTTCAGGTGTTAGAGAAATATATTGATGGTGTGAAATAGTTTTTATGGGAGATAGAGACTCAATCCATATTCGTGCTAGGAGGTGGGATGTGTTACACTGTTCACACGCCTAAACATTTTACAAACATAACACATATGTTCGATCTAACATGATCTGATGATGCAATGACCTCTATGTCGTTGTCATCATCCTCCAATAAATTTATTCACATATGAGATCCTTGATTTCATGAGTTTAATACATCAAATTTCATCTAATATCCATCCATATTCTATGATTGATACCAGCTTGGAAACTAAGGGAACGAGTCATCCTAATATCATGCATGAAAAATATATCTTGAATGAAAATGTTCATTAAAAAATAATGATCATAGTGAGGATGATGTTATTAAATAGTCATTTTTTTATGCATCAGAAATATATATAATTTTTATCTATAAAAGGAGCATGTGATCATTATCATGTGCATGCAATATACTCACTGAGAGAAAACTTAAATCGGGAGGCAAGTGACACCTTGATTTTTAGTGTCGCAGAATAAGGAAAGCTTCATGGAAATGTTTCCAAACACTAAGATATTTAGATATTTTAATATCAGCATTAAATATGCTATATGAATCAGGCTTCTAAGCCAGTGAAGAGTAGAGGATAGGCATTGATCCTTTCCTATAAATACCGAATCCCCAAGGAAAATAAACACTTCTTCTACTCATGATATCAAAGATAAAACATTCTTTTTTTGAAAAATAAGATCATCTCCATTCATTCTTTTATAGAAATACAAAAAGTGTTATGTATTCCTCTCAGATAATTAAATAAGGTTATATTTTCACTCATCTTTAGTGAAAATAAGAATTTATTCATGCTCAAATTTACCCAAGAGAATAAGGTAGAACGGTCCTTGTAGTCTAGCTTGGGTGGTCGAATCCTCAGAGACATAAGAAGTAACCTATAGACATGTACATTCTATGGACTATTTTTGGCTATGAAGTGGCGAACTTGTATTCATTATAGATTGGTTTAAAGGATATCTAACAGATTTAAGTGAATTCAATATAAAATAATGAGTTGATCCTAGGTTATCACTCGGGGTGGATTCGATGAAATTCTTTCTTCAACTATTTCAATTTCATAAATTTGAGATGAGTTAATTTAAGAAGATAAAACAACATCCACACTTACTGGTTCAATACCTAAACAAATTAATACTAATCTCTTATACACTTGAAGGATTAAAGTCTTGAGCACTCCAAGGTAAAGGTTCTTATTAGCACTTGAAATGTGTGACCTTAAATTCAATAAGGATGAAGATGTTTTAAAGTCATCAAATAAAAATATCATTTAAAAGAAGTGATTATCCATTAATGGAGTGAGAAATAACATCCAATACATCCCCTTTCTACTCCCTTGGATCAACCCATAAGTGGGTTATCCCTCCATTGATTCTATGGTTTCAATGGAAGCGGAAAGTAGACTCATGAGGGAGGAATTAGAGAAGTAAAAAAATAAAATAACAATCACTCCACCGTTGTGTGATATCTCACACGGTTTGGTATGAACAAGTTCACACCTTGATGAAATGATATCAAAGTGATAATAATAAGAATAGAAAAGATAATATAGAGAAATTTTATAGAGAAACTAAGGTAATTTAAGGAACTTACAATTGAAGGAATGCGATTACAACATCAAATTGGCAACATAACATTAAAATGAAACAAAGCTAAAATATCCTCAACTCCTCCACCACCAATAACTTAAATAGAAATTTTTGAAGCCTTGGGTCGAGCCTTAAATAGTCAAAGTCTCCTCAATTAATTTTGGTAGGCCATAGGTGGGTAGAAAGTTGAGGGAGAGTTGATTTTTCCACCCTTGACCCGAGGTGGCATCTAGCTTTCATCCACCGAAAGACGTGCTTGTAAGACCTTCTATATGGCCGAATTAGAGTGGGCCATAGAATAAAAAAATGGGTCCCCGGAGGTCTCCTAACCTCCTGTAAATGTTGGGACCATTTTGAGTTTTTTATTCGGAGATATGATTATATTAGTGGGATGTTTTTCTGGGCCGTAGAATCTGGCCCAGAATTTTATCTCTAACTTGGGTCGCCAAAATAACCACAGCATAGGCTGAATTAGCAATGGATCTTGAAGAATGATTTGTCACTATATATTTCTTCTATCATCACCAAAATTTTGGCTTCATTGGGTTTGTAATGTGGGTCCCAAATTCTAATAAGTGGGCTGCTGTCCAATTTGCCTTATCTAGAATTGCTTCCATTCATCTCCAAATATCTATATCATCCTTTATGAATCCTCTATTGATCCCTGAATTAAACATGTTCATATTGAAGTTTAGATCAATTTCCAAAAATGTCAAATTAAAATATGGATAATTACATTTCTTAAAATCAGATGAATCATTGGGTACATTAAATGATGTTTAAAAATTTACCACATAATAGTTCATTTTAAGAAGGAATTACAATCATAATGTGAAATGATGTTCAAAGTGTTAAATGCACTAAAATGGTGTTTATGAATAATAAATTACATTAATATTATATATATTAATAATGAATATTATCCTAATTTAGTGGGTAATCTAGAACCATACACTAATTTCATGAAGAATAAGATCCCCATGTTGTCATGTTGTGTTTCATCCATCACGAATGCATGATGATATGTACTAAAAAATAGTTGTATTGAGACAATATTAATGAGTTACAATATGGATTATATCTTCATATAAAACCATACATGAAGAAGAACCATCATGAACTATTGTGTTGTGGAAAGAAGTAGATATCTAGTTTGATTCCAAAATACACATGTCACATGAGGAATCGAGGAAGGAACATCCATTTTGATGTTAATTCTAGCCAAAATAGCTAAAAATAGAGTCAAGGGATTGGATTTGTGAATTTATTCACCATTAAGATTGGTTGTGGATTCTAAAAGTGTCAGAAAAATAGATATTTGGTTGTAACCTCCACGTAGTGTAAGTTCTAATTTGTATGCTCCAATTCTCAGAGTTCCCAAATAGTTCTGAGCTTTAATTATAACCCTTGCGAAGCACAACTCTTCTTCACAGATCCCAATATGTATGTGAATCTCATACATTTTTTGAATGCCTCCAAATTTATTTAAATCAATGCCCTTGCCTCCACTAGGACATTAAATACTCATTTATTCCTAATATTTAAGGAGACACAACATTTTAGCTTCTGAGAAAACATTTGAGTTTGTGATACTCAGAACCCTCGTGATTGAGAGAGAAGATGGATTTCCCAAGGTATCCATATTTCATGAAATAGACTCACATGGGTTTTTGACAACCCCAATCCATGGTGTAGATTCATTTCATGAAGTTACATGGACTAAACATAAGAATAAATTCCTTTCTTTATCTTAGTGTTTCATAAGATAACTATCGTTCATGAAAGCAACCCCATGAGAACCTAGACTTTACCCTGCGATGGGTTCACCCTATTTCTCAAACATAATATTTTGTAAGACCCGTGACCTCTGTGATACTCCAAACCTTCATGAATCTATAAACTTTTGTAAATCTCTATCCTTTTTCAAACCCATCCACCATGATACTCCATGGTTCCTCCTTTCAACTGATTCACTTTTGTGAAATTTGGGTGCTTGGGTCCCATTTGGTCATCCAAGACCTGTTCAAATGTACTTTGAGACCCTTTTTGACGAGTAAAACATACCATTGTTTCCACCCACTTCACTTAAATTATTTCCTTGGCATTCACTCAACAAAATAATCCTGAGAATAGGTGCCCTAACATTGGGCATCTTGATTTCCACTCCTCATAGGCAGTGCCAACCCCATACCTACCTATATAAGAATGAGTGGTGGTCACATAATCCTTGAGGTAGTGTCCCCCAAGAAAACATTTTACCTATCCAGGTAGGTATTGCATATGAAAAAATATTCCTCTCACCTTGACACGGTCCCTCTCGATGTGTCTCTCTAGACCACATCAGAGTTTCATTATGTAAAAAATTTATAACTCCATGTCCTAATCATACTATATTATACTACATGATAACATCATCAGAAAATGATGTAAACCTATATTGTTACCATTGTTGATTAACATAGGATTCCCCCTATATAAACATCATGGGATTCTATCATCTCCACCACCATGGGATGAAACTCCTCACATGGGTAACATCCATGTGTAATCCCCACACTATCTTTCCCAACCATGGGATGAGACCCCACACTTTCCACATGCATATTCTATGAATAATCCCTACACCATCCCTCATTGACGGTCCATCAATGAAATGAGAATCCATAAAACACGATGTTAAACTATATTTACTAGTCCTATTAAATTATCTTAAATTGTAGCATAAAATTATGTGGGTTTTGATCCCTTTATCCTAAACATGGTATGTATGATGCATCAATGAGGTTCAATCATGAACACTAGATCCCTGTTCAAAATTATCCCCCATGGTAGGGAACAATCCTTCATAAAAGTGTCATATATTCACTCCCTAGGGACACACTTTACCATCCATCCGTCTCTGCAAGACGTTAAGAATGTGGCTATCTTTCCCCACGAGTTGTTGATCTTTCACCTGACTTTACTATATGTTAAAACAATGCATGTATGTCCTCATAAGATATTAAGTATGTGCACGTCTTCATAAGAATATAAACTCATGACTTGATCAGTATTTATAAGATGTTAAACTTTTGACCTCGTCCAGATTCCTTACCTTATATGATAAAAATGGTATGCCTAAGGTAAAAATCTAGAGAAGACATATTCCTCGAGCATCAATTACATCATGAGAGACATGGAATGCCTTGGGTTTTATGCTTAGGATTCCTCACACATGATATTCCCTCCAAAGTGGAATATTTTACATGTTACCAATCTACCCAATGTCCATACATTCCCAATGTGCCTAGTGCTACCACCTCCCTTGGCGAAAGGTTACTTATTTTTTTGAGGTAGAGGAATCATAATTAAGAGGAATCCACATTAAGATAGCACGGGGGATGATTTTCATTAACATGACTTAAATATTTTAGGGATACCCAGACAAGTTGATGATATCCAAGGAGGAATCCATGGAAAGAGGAACTGATATCCAAACATCTTGTTTCAATCAAGGAGAAGACATATTTGATTAAAGTGATGGAAGTCTCCCACATTTGTAAAGTATGAAAGCAACGAAACAGAGAAATCAATGCATTGTCAGAAGGTGGAAGGATGTAAATACACACTAAAAAATTCATCAAAAACCAGAGGTGTAATATTGTATTACAAGTTTCTTCTGTGTGATAATTGATACATATGTGACTTAGGTTATTTAAATGGTGCTATATAATATAATAGTGTGTACATATACCATTTTTTTATGAATGTACTTGTAACACCCCAAGCTTTTATGAAAAATATTTTTTTTAATTTCATTAATGTCTTGTGTTGTACGCTACACCAAAAGGAGCTTGAACAAAATTCATCCCTGGCTTGTCTTGCATTACACGCAATAAAGACATTCCTCGATAGCGTGTGTAGTACGTAATACCGAGTTTCACTAAACGAGATATTATTATAATATTATTATGAACTAGCCATTATGAATAGTAATACCCACTTTTTGAAATTTTATAAATTTTATCATTCAAAATGGAATTCATTTTTGGATTCGGAATATAGAAAATAGCTTATGGTGAAATTTTGGTACTTTTCGGATAACGTTCATATTCTGATGAATAGTGAAAATTTCTAAATTTTAATTAAAAACAACTTTTTTAATCGAAATAATTAATAGTGATAAATTATTAATTTGAGTGGTTTTAATGTATATTTAGAATATATTTTTACAATTTAATACAATTTTTGTCATTGGATGTAATTTCACATTTAAATCAGACATAAACAACTGTCATTCTGTCACGACCCGCCCTCGGGGTCCGTGCCGTGACTACCCCAAGCCCGCCTTCCATAGGCCAGGGGCTGGCGACTAGCACCAAGGCGTAAATCCCGGTAAAAAGGGAAGGCATTTCCTTTGAAAAGTAACAAACACCACAGAGTAAGCAAGCGGAAAGTAAACACTAAACAAAGCAGAGTACAACTGAAAGTGCGGAAAAGTAAATGGGCCAGAATACAAACCCAAACTAAAAGTAAAGTACAACTCGAATGGGAAAACAGCAACTGAAAAGTAAAAGCCGCTACACTGAGCTGTCCACTGGAAATCCCACCTGAAGGGTGGGTACAGATAGCTCCTCTGCTCCACGGGTCCCGCCGTCCGCTCCGTGCACGTCCCGCCCAGTGGTCCACCTCCGGGTACCGTCCCGCTCTGCAAGCCTCAGCTAAGGTCAACACTGTCCGTCGTCTGCAACCAACACAATGTAGTGCGGGCAAAGCCCGTGCAGTGGTGAGTATAAGCTACTCAGTAGGGACCCCGAGACCCCTGAAGGTCTCTCAAATCCACAAAGGATAAACCACGAAGAAAAGTAACAATCAGGAAGTAATAACCGACACTGCTTAGGTATATGCCCATACATATACCTAAGTCATCAATTCAAATACGCTCTAACCTCCGAGCCCATGTACAACTCAGTCCACACAGGAAAGTAAACGTATTCCACACAGGAAAGCAAAACGTAATCCACACAGGATTGCACAACACAATCCACACAGGAAAGCAATAGGATTCAGCTCACACAGGTATACTTCTTCAGAGGATGATAAAGATGATCACTGATCCATCTAAGTCGTCGGACCCACGAAGGATCGATAGGTAACTAACCCCCGCAATGACCCACACAGGATCGGGCCCACACAGGACCTGTAGGCGCTGGCTCAACAGAACCGCTGAGCGCAAGGACCCACACAGGATTGGGCCCACACAGGACCTGTAGCACTGATCCACGTAGGATCGCTGAGTGCTGAAGTCGTCGTCGTCGAATCCACATAGGATCTCTGTACTGTCGTCGTCGCAGTCACAGTAGCAGTAGTAGTCGTAGCAGTAGAACAGTCGCAACCAGCACTAGGGTTCCCGCACATAGCAAGCTCGTTCGGAGGGTCCGCTCCACGAGCCGAGAGACTGATACATCAACTGTCACGAAGACCAGAGTTGATGTATCCAAAAGTTCCGTATCGTCAACAGGAACTCAACGCAACAGACGGCGCGTCGATCGGACGCCCGGTCTGAGAGTTATTGGCATTTTCGTCTCCGGGGCCCGGTTGGTTTTTAAGGCAAAACCAACCCGACCGTACTCCACCTGCGTCCAAACCTCGGGCAGAGTATGCCAAAAGATCCATCTCACTAAGAGGAACACAACGCGACTGACGGCGCATCAATCGGACGTTCGTAGCTCAAGATATTAGCGTTTCCGCTCTGAAGGCCCGGTTGGTTTCGTGAACGAACCAACCCGGCCGAACTCAAAGTAATCCGAAACCTTGAGTGTAATATACCGAAACGACCGTCTCGATCCAAGGATCGCGTTGCTGCAGACGGTTCGTCATTCGGAGGTCCGAGGCTCAAGTTATGACCAAAAGACCGGAACAGGTTCGAAACGGGGGGGTCTGGGTCCGGGCCGACCCGGCCCGACCCCCCCCCCCCCCCCTGGGGCGGTCTGGGGGCGCGGCGGCGCGGAGGCCGCGGGGGCCGCGGCGGCCAGTCGCCGCGAGGTGGCGGCACGCGGGGGCTAAGCCCCCGCTTCCTGGAAATTCGGCGCGACAATTGCCGCGCCCCTTGATTGAAACCGCCCCCACGTGGGGGCCAGTTGAAGTAAAAACCGGGGGGCTGCTGCCCCCCCCCTACTTTAAAGAACCGCCCCCCTCATAAAGAGGGGGGGTTTTATGTGTTGGCCGGGGGATTAATTCCCCCGGTTTAATGCCTTCCGGCCGGCCAGCTGGCCGGCCGGTTTTCTCCAACGGGACCGGAAATTCCGGTCCCCCCTTCGGCTTCCGACGCCGGCGGCCCGACCGCCGGTCTTCTCTTTCCGCCGCGGCCCGGAACCGGCCGCGGTCTCCTCGTCCCGCCGCGGCCCGGAACCGGCCGCGATGTTCGTCGTCCGGCGCGGTGCGACGACACCGCGCCCCTTCGCCGTGCCTTGATTCTTTTCAACGCGGCGCGACGGCGTCGCGTTCTTGAAGATTCTTCCTCGGCGTGGCGCGACGGCGCCGCGTAAAATAATTGCACGATTATCCGCGTGGTGCGACGGCACCACACCACTTTTCTTCCACCCGCAAGAATAAACAACAAGATCGATGGAGGGGGTTCGACCGTGTTCATGCGGTCCGGCCCCCTCACGTTAAGCAATAACGCAACTTAAAATAATCCAAAGCCACACGTTAGACTTGCTAAAATTCATGATCAAAAATAGAATAACTAAACAATAATCAACAACCCCTACCTTGGTATAAGGTTCGAAGATTTGTCTACGTTCTGTGGAAGACGACGTCGCGGAGGTCGGGCGTCGTGATCGTCGTTCGTCAAATCCGTTGACGAAGGGATGCGTCCGATGCGATACGTCGTTGGCGAAACTTCTCAAGTCGACGAAGGAAAACCGAGGAGGAAGCGGTGTCTCCCTTTCTTTGACGTGGAGAGAAGATAGAACGGCGTGTCAGTGTTCTTCGCGTTCTTCAAGGAGGAAGATGAAGTTCTTCAAAGTGTAGAACTCTTCTTCTCTCAAATCTCCACACAACATAGCAACTCCCAAAATAAAGTAAGCTACACCTTATTTTATTTTCACTTTTCCAACCTTTCAAAATTCAAAAGTTGAATTCATTACATTAATTAAAATCTAGAGTTGTCAAAAAAATTAAATGAAGAGATAAGTTGGCAAGAATTAATGTAGGGGAGAGTCACATAATTTAAGAGGGGGTTTAGAGGGGTTAGGGAATTTGAAAAGGTGGGGGCTCGTGTGGGCCCCACCTCCCTCATAACCACACATGGGAAGTTGGGTGGTTGTGGGCCCCACCAACAACTTCCCATGAGAGAGTCTAACCACCACGAATAAAATAAAATCCACACACAATTTTATTTTACTTATCTTTTAATCCCCAAAACTAAATTTCAACCCGCAACAAACGCAACTTCCGAAAAGGTCTAAATTAGCGAATTTCGGCGCTGCGAGTTCATTGGGGCCCTCAGATTTCAATTCCGAGCACCGGATCAAAAGTTAGGAAAACCCGCTCGTTCGTTCACTGAACGCACCCGAGCCAAACTTCGGAAATTGATTCCGGGCACTCCGGGCCTCGGAATCAGGTGCCGTCTGAAACCGCGCTCTTGTAAAATTCTAAAGAAAATTAAGAAAAAATTTCCCTTGAATTTTACGAGTCTTTACATTACTCCCACCTCAGGGCTTTACGTCCCCATAAAGATACATCAAAAACTAGGGAAACAAATGAGGGTACTGAGCACGCATCTGAGCCTCCCGCTCCCATGTGCTCTCCTGGAGATTCCCGTGCTGCCATCTGATGCGCACAAGAGGAATCGATCGCCCACGCAGGACCCGCTCCTGTCGATCCTCTATCTCCACCGGGACCTCCGCAAAAGTTGCCCCATCGTCAACGTCAAGCTCCCCATGATCAATGATGTGCGTCGGGTCGTGCACGTATCTCCTCAACTGGGATACGTGGAAGACGTCGTGCACCCGGTGCAACTGAGGTGGTAGAGCCAGGCGATAAGCCACCTCACCAATCCTGCTGAGAATCTGGAAGGGTCCGATGAAGCGCGGAGATAACTTGCCGCCTCGGCCAAATCTCCGAATACCACGTCGAGGTGAGACACGGTTAATATCAGGGACTAAAATGTGGTTCAATGAGATGAAAATAATTTTTGGTGAATAGTAACTTTTTACTTTTTTTTACCACGGTTAAAAGTAAATAGGGTAATTAAGGGTAAAAGTGTTATTATTATTACCCTAAAACATGTCCTAATTCTATTGGATAAGTTTAATTCGACCAAAACCAACTTTAGGAATAAAATTTGACCATTTAGTCCCACATGTATTAGATTAGGACATTTATTATTAATTTATTTAAAGAAGGGTTAAAATAGTTAAAATCAAAGTTTAATAACTAAATCATTTTTAATATAGGGTTATACATAGGATAAATTTAACTATAAATATTCATTAGAAAGATAAAAAGATTTCCTACATAATGGTATTTTATTTGTAATTTTTAGACTTAAAATAATTTAATTTATGTATGACACAATGATGATGAAGTAATTATCTTATTAATGATATATTGACATAATTGATGTTATAAATACACAAATAAATGTAATTTGAGACTTTTTATGAATTACAATAATTTTCTATGTTAATATGACATGTTAGTATTGATTAGGTAAATTGTTTCGAACTAATAAGTCTGTTATTATTTTCAAAAAAATCAATTACAAAATAGTGTCAAAATTGACATAAAATATTGTTTAAAACAAATATTATATTATTAATTGTTATTATATTCCTAAAAATCTAAGGTTCGGCCAAGATACTTATTTCATGATATTTGTATCATTAATGGACCACTTGGGGGTCTCTTGGATTTATATGGTATGTTTATTAACTATATAATATAAAAATACAAAGTGACATGGTAAATGTCAATCTAATTAACTAAGAGTTAAAACTAAAATATAAGGTTAATATAATGACCTAAACTTGTCTAAATTCTATTGGATGTGAGTATTTCGATCCCTAACCACCTTATCTTCGAAATATATCAATTTTGTGCTATTAAAAACCGAATATGACTTTATAATAAAATAATATTTTTAGTTATTCCAAAGGTGCCCCTCTCCTCACCTATAAAAGGGAACCTCCTCCCTCTCTTCCTCACACCACTTTGAGCCTTAAAGCTCGGCCAGACCCTGAAAAATTCTCTTATCCACTTCCCTAGAAACATTCTTGAGGTCCTGGTCTTTTTTAAAGTCCAATTTCAGTGCCCTAAGAGGAGGTCTCAAAGAGGCGCTTCAAAGAAGAGGTAATGTCCATTACCGATTCTTTCAGCTTTATTTCTTCTTCCACTTCTTATTCTTAGGTTTTTTATTTAAGAAGTAATAAAATAATTATAACTCATATACCGATATGTTATTATAATTATGAAATAACACTATTTAACCATCTATCCATCCTGCGGAAAACGAAATCACCGCGCGTGCGTACGTACGGAATACCGTCTCTACGCCGTGGTGTAATCTATTTTCCACCACCACCTTACTTGGATGGGTATAATGGTGTAAATAATAACTATATATGATTATTGTAAAGTTATATTGATTCTTTCATAGTATACAAACACTCCAATAAAATTCCACTATCATGGGAACGATATCATCACCCGTGCGTATGTACGGAATACCGTCTCCACGACGCGATGAGATTAATTCTCAATGATTAACCATTCATGAATGATTATAAAGTATATATAATAAGTAATCATGAAATATATGACATAATAATGATACTGTATTTATGTATATATATATATTTATTTCATCCAATTAATTCCATTCAATTCCATGAGGAAATGAAAACAACGGTCATGCGTATGTACGGCCTACCGTCTCCATGAACAATGCATTTCCTTCCATTTATAGATCTATTATATATATGTATATTCTGAATATATATTATATATAAATCATGTTTTATTTTCTGGAATTAAGTAATCATGATCTAGTAATCATATGAATAATTACAAGTCAAAACACGGACGACAAATGAGACGATTTTACCCAAAACGCTCTTTAACATGGAATTTACAAAAGAATGGGTAATATAAAGTCATAATTGAACCATATATGATAAAATAACAATGAATATGACTCTATAACAAGTCAATGACATTATTTAAATCATTATATAGGAGGTTCAGATACATACTAAGCATATCGGACCTAAGGTAAGGGATAATTGTGCAAATCTCATTTTTATTCGAGATTGCTTATTCGTAAGTATTTAATGGGGTTATTGATATCATACATGTCCATGTTTTATAAAAGTGTATTAATATATGTTTAAAGTCCTTTTTACCCATTTTTAATTTTACCCCATGGTATGGAAGGAATCTTTCTTTTATTTACTCTACAAGGTACTTTTTGACTTTTCTGAAAAAAGTACGAGAAGAATGTTTCTTTAACGTATACGTCATGAAAGTATTTTTATGGTTATATTAAGCCTTATTTTAATGAATATTCCTCAATAATATTTCATGAATATTTTCAACAAAATCCTTTTCTTTTAAAATTTCATGACATTTTGTGAAAAGAAAATGATTTTGAAGAAAAAAGGATATTTTCTTCAAGAATTCATTTCAAGTGTTTTATCAAAACCATTTTCATCTAAGATGACATTATTTCACATGTGTATGTTTCAAGTATCATGTCTCTATGATTTACATGGTTTCATTTTTTTTATGATGAAATGATATCCATTTTTTTATATATGGATTATGTTATGATGGAGTGATGTTTATGAAACCCATTTTTATTCTTTGGGTTATGATGAATGATTTATGTTTATGTTGTGGCACAAGTAAGAATGATTTCATTATGAGATGAGTGGGACCTATATCTCCCTCCAATGCATTGGGTAAATATTTATATCTCATGATATAGACATGGATGTAATGGTACGTTAATCCGGTTCAGTATTACAGGACTGGAACGAGGAGTGAACTCGATTCAGAAAGGGACTTTGTCCACTAAGATGGTCTTGGCAGAAATGCCTTGGCTACTATGGAAATCATTACATGTGTTTAATGGATGCTACAATTACATGTTTTATTCCCATTCTTTGTTATCATGATTTATGTTCCATTATGATCTATGCCTTATGTACTTCCATGTTTTAAGTCGTTGCTCAAGATTTTGATGTTTAAACATTATGTTCATGTTTTTAAGTTCAAATGTATATGGTATGTTTTACCCTTACTGATCATTTGAGCTCACCCTTTTTATGTTTTATTTTCCCCCAGGATTAAAAGAAAGGTTTTAGGTAAGGAAACGAAAAGTGGAAGATCTTTATGGGAGATGTTGAAGATCTTTCACCACGATTAGAAGATTACGTTTCAAGTTTCAAAGACACTAAACTATTATGGTCCTTCTGTGTCTGTTTTTTTTATGTATTATGTATTCCGAAAAAGTAATGTAATATCTATGTACGTCAAGCTTCTGGCCTCTATAGTTGGTATCAAAGGAAGAGTTTAGTCAACCTTTTGAAACTACGATGCGAGAACTTTAGTGAGATCCCTAGAGATATTTCTATGGTATGTCTAGGGATGTCCCTAAGGATAAGTATACGTATAGGTTATAGTCCTAGAATTATGGTAACAATATTATATTAAACCTAAGATGTTAGATATTGAAGTTACTCTCCCTTTATTATGATTTTTGCCTCTCACACTATTCTTTTTGGGTTTTAGAAAATGGCTGGAAACAAGATGATTCACGATAATGGAGGGACAATGGAATGATATTCTTCCTGAGAAAACAAATGAAATTGGATTTGGAAGTCCAAACATCATTATTATGCCGAATCAAAAATCTCATAATATGATCAATAAACTCAAATTTGGTAAGTTTCCTGACTCGACTAATAAGAGAAAGATGAAGTTTCATGATGATCATAGAGGAAAGAAAGTTCAATTTCTCCTATTTAAATCATGTGCGAAGAGGCATCAAAGAGAATGTTTCAAAGGAACTGGAAGATTCTTTGGGTGTGGAAAAGAAGGAAACAAAGCCAGTAAGTGCAAAGGAAAAGGTTCAGTTAAAACCATGGATGAGGATAATGGTATTGCTACGACATCAACAATGGTTACATTTTTTAAATGTGGAATGTACGTGCATTATGCAAACGAATGCCCTAAGGGAAAGTCTCATAAAGAGAATCAGTATGGTCGTATGGGTAGTATTTATGTTGATGATGATGAAGAGACTACAAATGATATGTGAGAAGAAAGAATTGTTGAAGCTTGATCAATGGTTTAAGAAGGTAGTGGAATGATTACATGTTTAGCAAGGGTAATGTTGTATAAGTAATCTCATGGTACTATGGAATAAAGAGACATCTAAGGATTGTTACACTGTTGTCTTTCCTTTTGTTTTGAAAGTGAATGATGAATGGTACCAGTAACCATGAAAGGTTATTCAGATATTTTTGGAAAGTACATGATATGCGCATAATGAAGGGATAAGGAGAAAATTAAATGTTTGATAGTATTCATGATCTAATGACTGATATAAGGATAAGGTTATATCATGGTTTGAGTATATAGAATTTTTGGATTTTGTTGTGTGGAAAGAGTTAAGTTTTGAAAGCATTCATGTTTTCACTAAGGTTTAATGGGCATTCATTTTTCAAGATAATACAAGATTAAGGTATTCACATGATTGGAATGTGACCAACAAGATATATGGGGGATAAATGATGGTTGGTTGATGACATTTCAAGTAATCGTTTTCTTTATACTATGAGCTTGGACATAAGTATTTTAGATAAAGATTGGAATGGATTATGTTGGACATAAGTTAGTATTGTTTAAGGATAGAACTTTTTTTGATATTATTGATGGGATGTTATAGTAATGTAGTTTTAGAAATGGGACAACCTGCAGGATGGGCGACAGCCCATCGCGTAGGACAAGTCTGTGGGAATCAAACCCACAACTGATGTGCGACTGGCCTTTATTGCCTACCACTGGCCTAAATGAAGTCCCTGTTTAGTAGAAACTAGTTTTATTATATTAACCAGTATGATATATGAAGTATTAGTCCATTTTTGGAACCATATATGATTAATCTCACTATAGATGGACTTATGTATTTTTTGATAACTTTTCTAACCTTTTGTTTGAGACAGATGGAATAACCCATCATTCTATCACATGATATGCCAACACTTCACGAATGACAAATTCAACTTCATTTCTTTAAGAGATGAAGTGGAAATTTTCCAAATAATGACCAATGGTGAGACTGTACCAAAATCATAAAATTATTTCTTCTAATTCCAACTTCATCAAATTTAGGGAAATGATCATGAAAACCAAAAATGTTGTCCTATTGCTCTTATATCCGATGAATCAGATGGTACCTTAGATCATCACAAATTTATGGCTTTGTGATTGTTGGATTTTTCATAGCCATGTTCTCTATAACTCTCCATCAGAACATGATGGTTAGATTTTTCTTCCATATGCATATTTTCACCTATGTTCTTCTACGTGAAAACCCAGTGATGAGTTAATTTGGGTAACTGTTACGTTTCATACATTAGTTTTTAAATCCAAGTTTTGGTATTCCTTTTTATGATGTGGATTTATATTAATGAAACTTTCGAGTAGTAACCCATTTATAACCCCGACAAATTTCGAGGGCGAAATTCATTTTAAGGGGGGTAGAATGTAACACCTAGAGATTTTATGAAAAATATTCTTTTTAATTTCATTAATGTCTTGTGTTGTATTCTACACCAAAAGTATCTTGCACAACATGCATCACAGACTTGGATTTCATTACACGCAATAAAGACCTTCCTCGATAGCGTGTGTATTATGCAATACCGAGTTTCACTAAACGAGATATTATTATAATATTATTATGAACTAGCCGTTATGAATATTAATACCCACTTTTTGAAATTTTATAAATTTTATCTTTCAAAATGGACTTCATTTTTGGATTCGGAATATCGAAATTAGCTTAGGGTGAAATTTTGGTACTTTTCGGATAACTTTCATATTTTGATGAATAGTGCAAAATACTAAATTTTAATTAAAAACAACCTTTTTAATCGAAATAATTAATAGTGATAAATTATTAATTTGAGTGGTTTTAAATTATATTTAGAATATGTTTTTACCATTTAATACAACATTGGTCATTGGATGTAATTTCACATTTAAACCAGACATAAACAAGTGTCAATTTTTTGATAGTTATTATCTATTAAAAACACGCTATTTGTTTTGACGACAGGAATTAATTTTTAAATTAGTTAATGAAACTGATATGTTTTAAATTTTTTAAAATAGACATAATTTTTGAATTCATAATATCAAATATATCTTAGGCCTAATTTTTGTTATTTTTCTGGAAACATTCATTTTTTAATGAATAGTGAAACCACTAAGTGGTAGTTAAAAAACTGAATTTTTCATAAAACTTAATTTTACCACTTCTGTGAGTAGAATTTCGAAAATCCATGAGACACAGTTAATATCAAGGACTAAAATGTGGTTCATTGAGATGAAAATAATTTTTTTTAATAGTAACTTTTTGCTTTTTTTTGCCACGGTTAAAAGTAAATAAGGTAATTAAGGGTAAAAGTGTTATTATTATTACCCTAACACATATCCTAATTCTATTGGATAAGTGTAATTCAACCAAAAACAACCTTAGGAATAAAATATGACCATTTAGGCCCACTTGGATTAGATTAGGACATTTATTATTAATTTATTTAAAGAATGGTTAAAATAGTTAAAATCAAAGTTTAATAACTAAATCATTTTTAATATAGGGTTATACATATGATAAATTTGACAATAAATATTCATTAGAAAGATAAAAACAATTTCCTACATAATGGTATTTTATTTTTAATTTTTAGACTTAAAATAATTTAATTTATTTTTGACACAATGATGATGCAGTAATTATCTTATTAATAAAATATTGACATAACTGATGTTATAAATACCCAAATAAATGTAATTTGAGAATTTTTATGAATTAAAATAATATTATATGTTAATATGACATGTTATTATTGATTTAATTTACTTTTTTTGAACTAATCATTCTGTTATGAGTTTTACAAAAATCAATTACCAAATAGTGTCAAAATTGACATAAAATAGTTTTTAAAACAAATATTATATTATTAATTGTTATTGTATTCCTAAAAATCTAAGGTTCAGAAAAGATACTTATTTCATGATATTTTTATCCTTAATGGACCACTTGGGGGTCTCTTGGATGTATATGGCATGTTTATTAACTATATAATATAAAAATACAAAGTGACATGGTAAATGTCAATCTAATTAACTAAGAGTTAAAACTAAAAGATAAGGTTAATATAATGACCTAAACATGTCTAAATTCTATTGGATGAGAGGATTTAGACCCATACCCACCTTATATTTGAAATATATCAATTTGGAGCTATTGAAAACTGAAGATTACTTTATAATAAAATAACATTTTTAGTTATTCCAAAGGTTCCCCTCTCCTCCCTTATAAAGGGCACCTCCTCCCTCTCTTCCTCAAACCACATTGAGCCTTCAAGCTTGGCCAACCCCTGACAAATTCTCTTCTCCATTTCCCTAGAAACATCTTAGAGGTTCTGGTATTTTTCAAAGAACAATTTTAGTGCCCTAAGAGGAGGTCTCATAGAGGTGCTTTAACGAAGAGGTAATGTCCGTTACCGATTCTTTCAACATTATTTCTTCTTCCACTTCTTCTTAGGTTGTTTCATTATGAAGTAATAACATCAGTATAACTAATATACTGATATTTTATTATAAGCATGAAACAAACCTATTTCACCATTCATCCATCCTACGGAAAATGAAATCACCACGCGTACGTACGTACAGAATACCGTCTCCACATCGTGGTGTAATCTATTTTCCACCACCACCTTACTTGGATGGGTATAATGGTGTAAATAATAACTATATATGATTATTGTAAAGTTATATTGATTCTGTAATAGTATACATACACTCAAATAAAATTCCACGATCATGGGAACGATATCATCGATCGTGCGTACGTACGGAATACTGTCTCCACGACGCGATGAGATTCATTCTCAATGATTAACCATTCATGAATGATTATAAAGTATATATAATAATTAATCATAAAATATATGACATAATAATGATACTGTATTTTAGTATATATATATTTATTTCATCCAATTAATTCCATTCAATTCAATGAGGAAACGAAAACAACGTTCATGCGTACGTACGGCCTACCGTCTCCAAGAACGCTATATTTCATTCCATTTATTGATATATTATATTTATGTATATTATGAATATATATTATATATAAATCATGTTTTATATTCTGTAATTAATTAATCATTATCTAAGTAATCATATGAATAATTACAAGTCAAAACACGGACGAAAAATGAAACGATTTTAACCAAAACGCTCTTTAACATGGAATTTACAAAATAACCAGTAATATAAAGTCATAAGTGAACCATATATGATATAATAACAATTAATATGATTCTTTAATAAGTCAATGACATTATTTAAGTCATTATACAGGAGGCTCGTATACATACGAAGCATATCGGACCTAAGGTAAGGGATAATTGTGTGAATCTTATTTTTATCTAAGATTGCTTATTCGTAAGTATTTACTGGGTTTATTGATATCATCCATGTCCATGTTTTATAAAAGTGTATTCATGTATGTTTAAATTCATTTTTACCCATTTTGAGTTTTACCCCATGGTATGGAAGGAATCTTTCTTTTATTTACCCTACATGGTACTTTTTGACTTTTCCGACAAAAGTATGAGAAAAATGTTTTTTAACGTATACGACATGAAAGGATTTTTATGGTTTTATAAAGCCTTATTTTAATTAAGCTTCCTCCAAAATATTTCATGACTATTTTCAAAAAAATCCTTTTCTTTTAAAATTGCATGACATTTTGTGAAAAGAAAATGATTTTGAAGAAAAAAGGATATTTTCCTCAAGAATTCATTTCAAGTGTTTTATCAAAACCATTTTCATCTAAGATGACATTATTTCACATGTGTATGTTCCAAGTATCATGTCTCTATAATTTACATGTTTTCACTTTTCTTATGATGAAATGATATCCATTTTTTTAATATATGGATTATGTTATGATGAGATGATGTTTATGAAACCCATTTTTATTCTTTGTGTTATGATGAATGATTTATGTTTATGTTGTGTAAAAAGTAATAATGATTTCATTATGAGATGGGTGGGACCTATATCTCCCTCCAATTTATTGGGTAAATATTTATATCTCATGATATAGACAAGTCTGTAATGGTAAGTTAATCCGGTTAAGTATTACAGGACTGGAACGAGGAGTGACCTCAATTTAGAAAGGGACTTTTTCCACTAAGATGGTCTTGGCAGCAATGCCTTGGCTACTATGTAAATCATTACATGTGCTTAATGGATGCCAAAATTACATTTTTTATTCCCATTCTATGTTATCATGATTTATGTTCCATTATGATCTATGCCTTATGTACTTCCATGTTTTAAGTCGTTGCTCAAGATTTTGATGTTTAAACATTATGTTAATGTTTTTATGTTCAAATGTATATGATATGTTTTACCCTTATAGAGCATTTGAGATCACCCTTTTTATGTTTTATTTTCCCCTAGGATTAAAAGAATGGTTTTAGGTAGGGAAACAAAAAGTGGAAGATCTTAATGGGAGATGTTGAAGATCTTTCACCACGATTAAGAGATTACGGTCCATGTTTCCAGAGACACTAAAATATTACGGTCCTTGTGTGTCTGGTTTTGTTATGTATTATGTATTCCGAAAAAGTAATGTAATATCTATGTACGTCAAGCTTCGGGTCTCTACTATACTTGTGTGAAGATTCTAATACATCTAATATCCACACTGGTTTTCATGAAAAAGAATGAAGAATAAAGTAAATAGTGTGTTGCATACATCCATCCACATGAATTCTTACATGAGATTTTAAAACAAATATAATATAAAGCACATAAAAAAATTATGGAATTAATATGATGTTCTCTAGTTTATAAATTATAGAATACCCATTCATATTTTTTAACACATTAATGAAGATTTAGAAATTAACATGGGATATTCTTTATAAGAAAAGTGTATAGTGAACTTGAGACTGATGTCGGGATGAATATAAGAAGAGTTCATATATAAGTTGTAATTGTATTTAGTTTATTCAAGAGAATTATTTAATTATATAAAATTGAATTTTTTTTTGTAATTCAGTTTCATAAATATTTTCTTCACAATGAATAAAAAATGAAAAGCAATACTATATTCACAGATGGTGTTGTATTAAAGAAGAATAAGTAATTGTAATGTTGCAGAGCTGATTTTTAATTTTTTTGATAATTACAAAGTAATATTTTAATTAATGTAAGATAATAAGACATTACTATGAATATCTTTCTTCATATGAAGAAGATGTAGAAGATATATTATATTTAAATTTTTTTCTTATTATGAAAAATAAGATGAGTTTCTCTCTTGGTGTTGTGAAAGTATGAAATTGAAAAATAATTTAATGGAAGAATAAACCAACACTGTGAAATTCAATAGAAGTATAATCTAATGGAATAATTTCTTGGTGTAACAAATTACCTTACAAAGAAGTTTAAGATTTACATTAATAGAAGTATAAATAACCATACATAAGATATAAAATAATTGTTGTAAATTGACTATAGTGTGACATAAGTTAACAGTTATTCCCTTCTTACTATAACCATGTTCAAAGGATAAATTTATTATAGTTGTCTGATATTTTGTTATATCCAAAACATTATAAAGACGATCTACTCTTATTGAGTAGAGAACCTTATAAAAATATATTGTTCCATATTTACCATATTTTATATACTTTAATGCAATAAAGAAAAGAGAATAATAGAATCAAGATCCTAATATGTATAAGAGGTAAATGTGATAAGGTTATAATTTTTTAAAAATTTTACCAAAACTAATTCACCCCCCTCTCAGTGTTGAGTATATCCTAAACGGGTCTTCTCACTTTTTCATCTCTTCATGTCATGGTTCTTCTATTTTGTTATACAAAAACACCCTCAAAACTCAACCCCCATTGGTCCAAGAATCATGGACATAAACTATTTTGAAACCATATTAATTGAACTCTATGACATTAAACTATGAGCCTCAGTCTAAGAATAACCTCCTTAAACTGTGTGCAACCTACTACTAGAATGTTTGTAGGCTACATGGCCCCTTTGGACCCAATTCACATCAGGTTTTGACCTCTATGGAACCACATGAATCTTCATAGAGTACCAACCCTTTATACATGACCTATGACCTTAATCTAGTATAAGTAATGGTCCAAGCCTTATGACCATAAACTATGAGTGAATAGCCAACTGTTTCCTCCAATCTATATCTGGTTTCCCTTACCTCTAGTGTTTTAACAACCCAATTCCCCCAATTGTTCCACATCACCACCTGAGAGGACTTCCCCCTTCCAATTCTAGTCTCATACTATGGATAAATTTAGAACAAAATGTGGATTTATTCCTCAGTTATTAGGATATGCATTAATTCGTAAATATCCAATCACATTCCCATTTGTAAATATTCTCTCCACCCATGCCTTTTTTTGGACCCCCTTTCCCCAAGGTGGGACTTAGTGTATTCACACATACTAAGGTGCTTTTATGCTTATATAAAGGTGGTTAATTAATTATAACTATAAATATATGTGTAAAATTTTTCCTTACTATGTCTTCATTAATCAATATTTATGTATGGTTTATAACACATCCCCTTCCACAAAATAATTTCTAGATGGTCCAAGATCTACAACCCAAAACTGGTAGTAACCATGTTCTAAGGCTCATGACCTTAAATAATGTGTGAATAACCCCATGTGGACTCCAATATACATCTATTTTAGATCACCTATGTTGTTTTATTGAACCAATTCACACATCTTTGGAAACATCCTCACCCCATATGATTTTTTATTTATAATGATTGTCTCACACCACATCACATTCTAGAACTACTTGTGGAATAATTCCACATTCATTGGGATATATAGTTACCCCTAGGTCTCAAAAATTAGAACAATATTAAAATCCACTAACCACCCACACCTTGTTTTGGAACATATTTTCCCATGATGTGCCTTATCACCTTGTGGGACTCAAGTAGAGGTGGTTTGCTCATTATGTGCTTAAACTATGTTCAAATTTGTGTAGTATTGGTTATTCATGTCCCACTCTTCACATAAATTTTATAACACCTCCAATGCCAAACGAGAGTCTCTAAATAGTCTTATATCTATTAACTTAAACAGGTAGAAGTGATGGTCCAAACATTATGACCATAAACTATGTGTGACTAGCCTTTTTGTGGCCTCTAATACTGATCAGTTTGCCTCACCTATAGTGTTTCAGCACACTAACTCACCATCTCTAACACTACATCCTCACCCAATAATATTCCCCCTTTTGGTGCTAGTCTCACACTATACTGTGTTAAAGAACTACATGTGGATTTATTTTCAATTTAGTATGATATGTATTGATTCATATATCAACTTTTTTGGGCCCAAATTTAAAACCTATCCCTACCAAGACCTTGTGTTATCTCCCTTTTCCCCATGGAATTCCTAAACACCTTGTGTTTCTAATCCTGAGGCTATCCATGCATTATACACATTAACTAGATTAAACATTGTGTGATGTCAAGTATTCTGGAACCTCTGTACATATTGGGTTTATAATTCCATGCATTCCCCCAAAATATTCTCCAAATGGTTCAACTCTATGAACATAAACTATAACCTTTAGTTCAATAATTATGAATTTATACTATGTACAATCATACTTATATTTTCCCTTAAATATGTGCCCATTCAGTCTTAATGGCATGACCATAAACTACCCCATGTAAGAAGTACATATGTCTATTATATTGAAAACCCATAGTGAAAATATGAAAAAAAGGTATACTTTCACCCCCCAAGTCACCCTTTTAGCTTGGAGAATGTTGTGGGTGTGAATGGAAGAGAAAAAAATCTGGTGTGCCTCATTGTTGAGCCCCAAAAAATTCTTGGATCCACGTGTTTATACCAATTATTTATGAAAAATCTAGAGAAAAAAATTATTTATTCACACTTTATGAGGTCCTCTATGAGGTTTCACACCTTCTATTTCCTTTTTATTCATCCCACTACCTCAAAGTGGTATACTTGCAATCATTTTAGTTAACATATCATGGTTAAAAATGCTAAACTATTCTACATGCATCTTGGTCAAAAGATGCTACATTTCTCTACACACATCCTAGTCATAAGAAGTTAAAATGTATGATAAATTGTCCTCATCATACAATGTTAAATATTTAAAATCAACATCCCTTATACAAGATTTTATACTTCATGATTTATGTCTTCATTTAACAATCTAAAAAAAGAAAAAAAAATTAGGCCCTCACCTAAGAGAACTTTTCTCCCCTTCTGTTCAGGTCTCTAATTAGCTGCTCAAGGTCCTTGAACATCTCTTCGAAACCAAAATGAAACCCCCATAAGAAGGAGGATCTGGCTCTTTCTTGGACTAATACATTTACCTAATGTGTTTATAAGCATGGGGGTGTAATCCCAAGAGTGTATAGATCTATCTGAATATTCCCTAAAGTTCACCCCCATACTATGTGTCTTCCATGATTTGGATCCCCACCATCCTCTATGTCTAACTATTCCCCCTAATGGTGATTGATTTTGGAAAAAATGTCTTACCTCCAGTCCCAGGAAAACATTGTAACGTCCTGGGTGTTTTTTTTAGTAGGTCAAAACTACTCAACATGATTGGATTTTTGAGTTTGGCGAGCATTACAACTCTTTTCTTGATCCTTAATACTAATTTATAAGAGTTTGATTGACCCAAATCCTTGTTTTTAGATGGTTTTTATGGACGATCAAGTAACATGAGAGTTTTTATGGGTTTCAAAGGTGTCTGGATTTGAAAACACAATTTTTGGGGAAGGCATACTAAAGAGTATGGTTGAAGCACTATTTTTCTAATTGTACTACCTTAACCATGTGCCCTATTTTCAAAGTGGAAAGGCTTGATTTAACCATGGGTCCCCCTTCAGTCAATTTCATGGAGTGTTTCATGTCTTCTTAGAGGGTATAAAATGTATAGACATGGTTTTCAAAAAAATATCATCCTAGCTCACACCCATATCACCTCTAACATAGTAGGTTTGCATTGTTGGTGCACTATCTAGAAAAAATATGTGTCCAAATCATGTGACCTATTTCAAATGGGTAACCCTTTGGATAGTGGTCATTAAACAGTTGGTGCATGGTTTTCTAAACCGTGTAGCCTCTTTAGAATTAAAAAATTACCATTTTGTCATTAAATTATGTAATAGGTATTTCCCTCTTTTATTCTCCCATGAATGGATCTCATCCCAAGAATACATGGAGATCTACCTCTCCCTCACCTGGGCTCTGACCTTCTCTCCTCATCTGATCTCCAATTCATATTATTCCAGTCTCGTTGGAAGGATACTTGTAAAATTATGAATCATCTTGCCTCTTTCTTCTTTTATTTCACCTCAAGAAATGAAAAATTTGTGCCATCATTTTATCAAAATTTTGTAGGATTTTATCTAAAACTATAAATTTTAACATTTGTCTCAAGTTATAATCTGATATCTAATGAGTGTATTCCTATGAGTATAATGTAGTCAATGCCTAGAGTTCTCCTTGATTTTTCTCATGTTTTGTTAGTGTGTTCTATATGATCGATGATGTTTTTCCAAGAGATACCCGAATAAATTAATTTATTTATATTAAAATAATGAATTGACCTTATGGGATGTTGTTGGAAATTCCCTAGATTGATTACATGTCTGAATCCCGGTTAGAGGCTTTGAAACACTTGGGAAGGTTAAAATGGGCAGATTTCTTTAATTTTAATTAAATGTTAAATATTGAACTATATATATTTATTTTGATGGTTCAATGGGAACTTGTTGGTTTTGGACTATGGATTGAGGTGGTGTCAATCATATAGACTAAGATGATTTTATTCATCAATTTGGTCATGGTTTGAGACTTATGTGGTTATTGTTTTAATAGTTTGGGTGATATAGTCCTATATTTGAGGTCATGAAGTTTTCATGATTTAATGCATGATAATATATGTTGAGATGGTGTTGACCATCAGGAATTAGGGACATGTTAACATGGGAAAAAGGTGTCATATGATGTGTATTACGTAATTTTTGGTGATTACCACTCACTGTGATTGGATGATGCATCATTGAGATTCATGTGCACAATAATAGGGCCCGGTTTAGGTGGCGTCGAGTACTCATTGTGGGTAGAGGCCTATGTTAGTTTTTTTGGATGAGGATACTGTTAACCATTAGTGGAATTAGAGGTTCTTTCCATAGAAATCCATATGGATGGTTATGTACAATAATTTCATGGTTTTGAGGCATTAGTTGGGGTTGAGGCTTAGATTATTACATGAGTCATATGTTTAGGTTATTTGGGGGGATATGTGTCTCCATTCCTCAAAAAATCATCTCTTGATCCAGTTGTGATTATTTTTGTTTGAGGACAAACATGGTTGTTCCTTAGGACATCAAGATTCTGATCTAATGGCGATTTTCAGACTTAAGGTCTGAGGGACTATGTGGTATTAGGCATGTCATGTTGACACTAGTACTTGATTTATGACACATGATTTTTTGGGGTTCATTAAGTGTCGATGATGACTATAGAAGGTTCATGAGGGATCTCTATCTATGATACTTATCAGGGGATGCCTTGGGAACTAATCCATGCATCCTCACCTATAAAAATATATATATGAATACATGTGTGGTATTCCATATATATATATATATATGAGGGAATTTATACCGGCAGTTTCTGAATCAAGTGATTGCTTACCTGTGTATTTTTAGATCAAGGTAAGAGTTTTATTTACTATATGTTTATGAACTGCCTTTATATTTAATTTTAGCATACACCGACATAATCATAGATGACAGAAAAGAACACATTAGTGGTGTCCTACTGAGTTAATTCTCACACCCTACATGGGCCTCTCGATACATGTAAAAATTTTATGATTTTATGATCAGGTAAGGATTCAGGCTCTGGGGGTTGGACCTTAGTGATCTTCATATACCTTTTTTATGGGATGGATGGAATTGGACCATGGGGGTTCCTCTGCATTAGGTTGTAGTTATTTTTTAGCTTTTACAGGTTTTATATATGTATGTACTGATGATCATCTATGGGTGACCCTTTTTATTTATCTGTAAGACCTAACTTGTTATGAATTCATCTACAAATGGTATGTTTTGGGCTTCATTATTTCTGCTATTGAATTTTATGCTTTTGCAACAAAAAGTTTTTTCTTTCCATGATTTTTATCCTTCTTCTACTACTATATTTATTTATGTACCATGATTATTATCACCACCATAGGGTATATTCTCCCCAATATCACCTCTCCAAACCCTCACAGCTAGTTGTAAGCCTTTGGAATATGGGTATCAGTGCCTAAGGCCTCGTGGACAATTGGACCAAATAAGTTTTGGGTGGAAAATCAATTTAGGGAACTAAACATTCCTTGAAATAATTTCTATGATAATTTTATATTTCCTATTTTTCAAACATGGTTGATGGGTAATCATAATTTGTATAACCCCACTCTTGGAAATACGATAATGAAATTTTTGTTTTGAACATGGCCGGTAGTCATCCCCTATTGACATCTTACTTCTCCTTGGGCTCCAAGTCCTATAAGTCTCAATTCACATCCTCCATCTCTCCATTTTTTTTGAATTGAATCTAACACCCCTGGAATTACCCCACTCAAGAACCTATGAAAATTGAAAAATCAATTCAATGGCATAGAGTCACACTCTCCAACAAATTACTTCTTTTTTAGGACACTCCTAATGGTTAATGGATAATTCCAATCCTAATTGTTTAGTTACTATCTAGAACTCTCATATAGGTGAGTGATACTTTATTTATCCCTTGTTTTTTACACCTATTATTACTCATGTGGGATTAGAATTTTATAGTTTCCTGTATTATTAGTATGATTGAGATGAATAAAAAAATATTGATGTAGGGAGTTACAGAAAACACTTTTATATTCTTCATCAAGGAGAGTCATCCATAGGCTGGAGTCCCTCATTTCCAAAAATAGTATAATAAAAAATGTATAATCCCCATAGGCTCGGCCTCATCAATGAATCACTCTAGCTCAACTAGCCACTATTTTGAAACCTATTGAATCCACTTCCTCGAAACAAACCTTACTAACTATTACTTACCTTTATGGTAAACTTCAGCGGACTAGATCTTCACCTGACCATGTTCAACCCTACATCCATCAACAAAGGTTGTTTCCTTTGTTGACTCATCCTTGGACAGCTCAAATGGTAACCTTAGATGGATAATGATCTCCCCCTTGGTTGTGACGGTGGATTCCTGTAGTTATCCTTTCTCCTATAGCCAATAAAGTTCATATCCAACCACCAAGAGTAATTTTCTTACCTCATATTTTTTCTTGTATCAGGAAATATCCAACACCTGTAATTCTACATGAACCTAATCATCAATGTAATCATGGTCTGATACATAGAGAGAATAAGCTTCCACACCACTAGTCCACAAGTTCAATATATTGTAGTGGAGGGACCCATCTGTACCACTAGGTCTACCCATGTAGTGTGGTGATGAAATTTGACAACCTTTTCCATGGTATGCATCAGACGATGTGGCTCTCCTTAGAGACATCAGACTTACAATCATCCATTCCCTCATGTGGTATAGAATCTTACTTGGGGAAAGCCACATAGACTACATCAGTGGGGTCCTTCTTATATATCTTCTCAGATGGGATGGGATCATTATCGAGCTAAGGACTATATATGTCATACTCTTCAATGATAGAAGAATCATTGAAATGCTCAAGATCCACCTCAACCAAATCCACATCCACATCTATTACAGATTTATCTCTTTTGGTCATTATTGTCTCACCATAAATGACTAGATCCATAGGATCAAACTAGACTTACGGATCGAGCATCCTAATTCCCTCAACCACACCTAATTATGGATGATGTACCACCTAAAAAACTATTTCAAACAAAGGTTTTATAGGTAGTAAAACTTATATAAACAATCAAAAAAATATAAATTGTGCAAAAAAGAAAAATATATGAGGTTGGGATTGGGTGATATACATGTTCTTGTCCTTGAAAGGTATTACCATCAGTATAGACCACTCAAATATAATAGGCATCGTGACACCTAATGTGGGATCCATCAACAATTCGTTCCTAGAATCTTTACTATGTATACAATAATTATAATATAGAAAACCTAGAATATCATTAAATAACTTATAAAAATCAATATAGATGGGAATCATTTTCTTACCTTGAGAATGAAATATTATCTCATTTATCAATCACCCTGATAGACCTACCCTACTACTAGAGGGAGCCATTTCAGGGAGGCAATGAAAACCCCCCTATAGATGACCAAGAGGTCCCGAGAATCTATAGCATTCACTCCAGTGTCCTCTATAGATGCCTCTCCCATTGGTGCATCGGGAACAGACTCTGAGGTTATAAATGCACTATTTTTGTTGTATAAGTAGAATATTTTAAGGTATATTTTTGAATCTAGGTGTTTATTCAGCATGGAATTATGGGGCTCAGAAAGATTTGGTATAGTGATATTAAAAATATTAATTATATTATATCATACATGTGTAGTTTTTTAGTAATAAGGAAATAATTATAGAATGGTGACTTGGATGGAATTGTGAGGCATATATTAAATCCGGAATACATATTTTTCCCAAGACATGACATAACTTTTGTGTGTATTGGGTGTTGAGCCTAAATAAAATCATTAGAGGATTACTAAATAAATATATTTTTTTAATCACAATGACCTAGTTATTTTTTATTTGAACCAATTTATATGAAAATAATAAGGTTACATACATAACCATAGATATTTGGAGAGATTCCTTATATGGGGAGCTCCAATGGAAAGTATGTCGGTGGATGAACTTGGGATCATGGATCAATTATCAGAGTACCATAAAGACCATTATCATCCTAGGAGTTCATGGATCTAACCAAAAACAGTGACATAGAATTGATCTTCATAACCAATAAATATAAAATCATGGTAGGTCATTTTATTTTCAATATTTTAATCCTTGTTTTACTATACCGTGATGAATGTGAATCAGCTCTACTAAAGTATTGATTCTTGGGATGACCATGTTTTTTGGGTGATGATTTATCTTTTTATGATTAGGAATTTTTGGTAATTGATTATTTTTTTATTTAAATTTTCTTTGATCATCATTCTAATAGATATTAATTGAGGTAAACTCTAACAATGGATGAGGTTAATTTTTTCTTTGTGTTTTGTTCTTTTCCCCAACTATTTATCATGTCTTCATTATCTGCATTCCATTTGGATAGTGGTTCGATCAATACCCTATGGTAAATCATTGTGAAATAGAAATTTAACATAAAGGATTGTCACATTTGGTTCATTAGTGTTGTTTATAGCATGATTAGGGCGTGGTAATGACAATGGTTGATTGAGGTTTGAATTGGAGACCCACAGTTTGTGGTTTTGTGTAGCGATGGAGCACGGTGCGAAGATGATTTTTTCCCATGTAGATTGTATGTTCAGAATCTAGAAACCATAAATAATTAATCCATGTTCAACTCAAATCCATGATTCGTGGTGAGAATCATGGAAGATCTATTAGAGAAATATCTATTATTGGAACTGCATGAAGAATTATCTAGTCTTATAATATCCTAACATACACGATAGGTAGCTCTAGAACACACGACATGTAGTCCCCTATGTATACAATCAAGGGTTTTTTCATGGAGTAATGTTTCAGATAGAATATGGTGATTCCACACTCCATGTGACCCTTAGATGGATATCTCATTGTGTACAGGGAGTACATGACCAGGAATCCACGTCGCACTACATGTAGTGTGTATTGGATCACATGTTGTGTACAAATTAGTGGATGGGTATCCTTTTATAGGTAGTAAACATATAAGATACCAAATATAGTAACACACCATGTATGGTGGGGAACACTCTATGCACTTCAGAAGCTACATGGGCATCAGCAAATGGAACAAGCTGAGTGTCATCTTGTCCCCTCCACACCATGTGATGTGAAGTAAAACCACATGTACTTTTAATGTACTATTATGTAGCTAGTGTACATGGTAATTCCTTAAGTACATGTTCATGGGATAAAGTAAAAATTCTAAACCAAATGATATGTCAAGTTCCATACCAAACTCTACATGTTGTATACCCCAAGGGACACACCGTATATTTTGAGAATCTCTTGTCATGTGAGAATGAGACACTAATAGTTCTATATTTAGTGAGATTAACATTTTATCCCTATGGAACACACCATGTAATCTAAAATGGGTAGTTTAGATCCTTTTTTATTCTCAATTAATCCATGGTTTGGTCTTAGGTGTGTTCCCCTGGACTGTTTCAGTGTAGGTGTAATTCCTTGGTCTATCCTCATGAGGGTACTATAAGGCATCAGGTCCTAGGAATAAGATGTGGTACACTCTATGGGATTAGTCTCAAATAAAGTTTGAGAAAATCTAAATGTTACTTTAAATGTGATATTATATCATTTATTTTTCTTCCCTATGTGGGGTTTGAGGAATTATCATGACTAGCTTATGTGGGTACATGGTACCCTGCTAAGTGGGTCATTCTATATAGGGTCTGGTATACCCCAGGAGCCCTTGGTGAGATCCCCTATATGTGTATCAATATCATAATAGCTCTAGTTAGGGTCAGGTATACACAATAATTCCTATGTGTGATCCCCTATATATTAATTGAAATCTATTGTCCTCTGATGAGGTTTAATCTGATTGTGTGTGTTTATCAGATGAGACATCTCAGTTTCCTTAGTTATTATTCATGGTTATACCAGATAAGTGAGATATATTAGTTAATTTACATCATTATGGTAACACCTAAATAGTAATACCGCTCAAATGTTAACCATCATGGATAGAGAGACTCATTTACCGAGTTATCTCAGACGAGTGTTACCATTGAGCCTCAAGTAGAATCATTGGAGGGCATTGATTTTATGACCTCGCATTGAGACTTCATGTATATATTGATCATATATAGGCTATTTTTGTTATATATTTCTATGTATCATATCACTATTGAAATAAATTCATGGTTATGAGATAACTACTCTCTTGATTCTTCATGTTTGGTTACTTCGACATGTCCTACAGGGTATGTATATATTCACCCTTGCATGGATGCTTCCTGCTGATGTCATGGAATATGCAGAATATTGTATTTTTATTAGAATCCATGGTGTACTAGGATAAGGTGGAGATTATTTATGCTATATATACATTATATGGATCCATGATTTTATTTTTGGTAGCTTCCCCCTTGTTGTTAGGTGATTTGGTTCTTTTATAGTTTTGGTGGGTTTTTATTTTCCCTTTTATAGTTACGTTATACCTCTTATGGTACACTATTTTGAGATATATGTTATAACTTATTTATAGTATTTTTTTACACATTTAAGTATTATAATGATGTATGGATATGTGTTCATGTTTATAGGTATATGTGGATAAGGCTTCCCATGTGTGTGATATGCCAATTTGGTGATAGTTGCCAGACCCTGGCCTATTAGAGGTGGGATTGAGCTATCTTTAATGGTTTACAACTAGATAGGTGGGCACCTATGGGTTTTTTAATAATAGAGTGTTATCATAAGAGGTCATATTATGATCACGTTTTTGATACTGTCTAGCTATGTGGTTTGGTTTGGGAATTATATAAATAGTGTTAAAGAGTTTGAAGTTCATATTTCATGATAGGGACCCTAGTGATGGTGTTCCAAATAATGTATCCATTCAACAAGACTATGATAACGTCCTTATTCACTTGGTACACGTAGGCATTAGTTGTAGGGAAAACATTTGTACATGCATTATATAAAAATGGATCAAGGTCTTATGCCCTTATTAAGTCATCTCACCAAGTATTATCTTTTGAACATAGTGCATCAGAGATTTCCCTAGATGATTCCATGATGACAAACAACTAGGATTCTATGGTGTCAAATTCATTATGATCCACTTCGATGTGATTTTTCAATTTGTGTATTTTTTAGGAGGTAGTTTCTTTGGGTTGAATGAGAGTGATGTCTCCGCTCACTCAACGGTACACTATCCCATCTCCGGTTGTCCTGGTGGATGGTACCCATAAGGTTGAGTATGTAGTGGTTCTATAATTACTATAGTATGATGAATTTGTACGGATTTTACTTTGCATGTTTTAGAGATAGTGATCTCTCAGGCTTCATGATGTGCCAGACCCCCCTTCTTAGGTGGTAGAATACTAGTAAGAGCATGTGTTGTGAGTGTCTAGATTGGTTAGGACACCTCTTGATGGTGGTCTGTGTGTATCGACTTCTCTAGGGTGATGTGGGGTGTCAAAATATACTTTTTTTAGTGATGATGAGGTGTTATATGTTATTCTAGGAAAATGGACACTTCCCCCACTAATATTCTTCCTTATGATGCATTCTGAAACCATGTTGGTGAGTCAGTGACACCCAAAGAATATAGTGTCGAGGTTTGGCATATGGCTTCCTTTGACTTATTTGTTTGAGTTTGTCTTTGACATGATAAGGTGTCAAAGCAAGCCCTAGTTGTTTTGAATATAAGGGAAATAGAAATCATAAAATAGCATAGTAAGTTCTTCTAACACAGAGGATTTGAGTTTGGTTTTAGGTATGAGATGGGTCTTATATGTCCCATATATAGTTTTATCATAGTGTTTTAATCCGCATTTCCCTAAAAGTATCCCATGTTTGTGATTCAGTGATACTAGTAGATCCTTGTAGATTGACCCTTATGATTAGAGGTTACTAAAGACAAGTTTTGGTGATCACATCCTTCAATCAATAGTGTGTCATAACTCTTGGAGGAGAGAGATAGCATTGATAGGAATCTTTTAATAATGGTAGTGAGGCCCTAAGATGTTTTCCTCAGTATATAATGGTTGCTACTTTGCATGCCCATTTGACTACTTTAAGAGAGGGTAACATTGTACCTGATTTAGTGGGTAATTATTTCCTCTATTTTGTGATAATGAATCCCATTATGAGATAGATGAGCACATGTATAAGGGGAACTGATTTTCTATGCTTTTTCTAGTATGACCATTGGATAAGAAGATACTATGTTCTTCTAGTTTCCTACAGTTTTGGAGGAGTACATTGAAACCTTTACTAAGGATGTTTGTTTTATAACACCCCAATGAATTTATTCCTTTAGATATATATGCACCCCGGGATTTCTCGATATCAATGTGATCATATCAGATGACCTTGAAATGTTGTGTAAGATAAATGTTTGGTTAGAGAAATTTAAAAATAATGGGCTTTGTTGTACCCAGTGTGTTCCCATAGGCAGTAAAGTGTTGTTCACTTAGGAAGCATATGAGTGATTGAGGTTAGGTGTGGAAAAGTTCTAATTGAACAAGGTGACTATTAGGGATAAGTATCCACCCCCAAGAATCTTCGAATTCTTAGACCAGTGGTTACTGGAGAAGTGTTTCTCATAGATTGACTACATGATAAGTTTCCACCAACTCCAGGTTTTATAGAATAATGTACCAAATGTTTTTTTTCTAAATATGTTGTGGTTTTTTTGAGGCCATAGTGATACCTTTGTGTGTGTTTTATTCCCTAGTATTGGTTGTGAAACTTTCCAACCTGGTCTTTCAACCCTTCTTGGATCGATTCATGGATTTCTTATTTTATGATATCCTAGTGTACTTGGTGTCTGAGGAGGAGTACACTAGACACTTGAGAATGGTTCCATACATTCTCTGAGAGTAACATCTTTATGGGAATCTCTTTATTTATTAGTTTTATATTTCGGAGTTCCACTTCTCTAATATGTATTCTCATTATTGAGATTGATAGTGAACCCAATAAAGGTTTATGTAGTGCTAGATGGGGAACCACTGGAGAGTGTTTTGGTAGTAGAAGATTATTATAGTGAAGTTTTCCATCCTCTGCTTCCAAGAAAGGTGACAAAGGAGTTGATCACAACGTGGTTGGACATTAATGATGAGGGCGGTGGAGTGTACCTCTTGTCATTGGCTGTCACCCACATATATCTTTAGCATATCATATTGGAAGAACTTAAGGATATAAATTATGAGTTCTTACATGAGTAGATATCCACTGGAATTGTTCTTAATGGATTTTATGAGGTGAGGACCATGTCATCCTTCTATGTATAGATGATGAAACCAGTGACACTATAAGAGGATTTTCTAAAGAGGTTTTCCCCTAGTAGTACATCCAGGAGAGGTGAGTATGTATTAATATCATTTAGCATCAAGTTTGGTGTCCAAGGATGTTGTAGCATGTCACTTAGTCTAAACCATGTATTCTCACAAACTAATAGGTGGAGACCAAGGTTACTGAATGGCTGTAGAAATGGGGTGGTATATTAGTGGTTCTTTTGATAGGGTTTCCATGATCAATGAGACTTCATAACACTACACGAGTGATCATAGCTGACTCACTATGTAATCCCACTTCCTAACCATCAGATAGTAAAGAATACTAGAGATTCTATAATTCCTATGCATGAAGTAGGTAGTCATACTTCAAGGAATTATCTTGAAAAAAAATTCATACCGTGATGCACACTTTACATCACAACTATATAGATGGTGTAGGAGTTATTTGGGAGTTAATGTTAGTTGAGCATAGTGTTTCTACCAAAGACTAATGGCTATGTGGTGATGATCGTTTGTATTATAATAAACATGTTTCGGGTTTTGATGTTTGTTATGATCCATAATTGGGAGGATCATCTACCATTAGTGTAATTTTTGAATAATAATAGTTACCACTCAACCATTGTTGTAGAACCATTTGAGGCCCTATACTTGAGACCCTACAGGTCACCACTTGACTGGTCAGAATGAGCGTGCGACCAAATCTATAGTCCTATAGTTGGTTCTAGGGATGCTTGTAAAAGGATTAATTTCATCTTGGAGTGGGATAGGATATCCTAGAGACATTGGGAGTCCATTGTGGAGAAAGTAAGGAGGTATATTATATTTGATGATGATATATTGTTTTTTAATAGATCAAACCAAATTTATGATTATATAGTTTTGGATAAGGTGATAAACTATCTTAGAGGATCATGGATTCTATTCCAATTATAGTATTAGGTTAATGGGGTGGGGTGACACTTAGACATCTAACTATTGTTAGACTAGGAACATGATGTATTTCTCAAGTCACAGTAGAGGAGATATTTGCACGATTAATTGATTGATATCGACTAGGGTGAGATAGATAGTGATGGTGGAGTTACCATTTCTAGGAGTTCAAGGATACTGGGGAAATTTGATATCTTGTTAGAGAATAACCTTCATGGGAAAGTGTTTCCCATCAGTGTGTGTTTTTTGGTAGTAGGATAACCTTGAAGAGTGCACGTGAGAATGGGAAACCCAATTGTGAACTTTGTAACCCCCCTAATGAGTGTGTTTTCACATTTCAAGATTAAGATGTGTGAAGGTATGGAGAATTTAATGATCCTATTGTTTCTATATAATACTTCAAAATATTTTAAGTAATATTTTCAAATCTAGGAACCAAGTTATCATGGTATTAAAGGGCTTGAAGATCCTTGGTGGGACTATATTGAAAATATTAGTTATATTATATCACACAGATGTAATTTCTCAAAAATATTGGAATTTATACTCGATGGTTTCTTGGATGGGAATTATGTGATATCCATTAATTCTAGATTGTAGGTTTTACTTTATACATAATATGACTCTTATTTACATCAAGTGTTTAGATTAATTTCAATAATGAGATGATAAATAAATAAATAAATTTATTTATTTATTTAATCACCATGACCTGATTCTCTCCTATTTAAACCCAGCTATATGAAAATAGTAGGGTTAACCGTATAACCCTATGGATTTAGAAATGGGACTTGGATGCAGAGCTCTGATGGAGAGTGTGTTGGTGGATAGTCATGGGATGTGGATTAGTGATCAGTGTACTATGAGGGTTTTAATCATCGAACGAGTGCATGGAACTTTACATCGATAGTAATGTGGAATTTTTTTCATCTGTGATCGATCCAAACTCATGGTAGGGAATTTTATTTTCATTGGTTTCATCCCTATTTTATTATCCCATGTTGAACATGAATCAACTCCACCAACAAATTGATTCATGGGTTGATCATGTTTTTTGGGAAGTGTTTTATCTTCAAAGAGTTTTGAACTAATGATTCATTATTATTGTTTATTTACTAGGTTCTTTTTTATAATTAAGATTAATTTTTTATTTCCAAAGGAACTTTTTGAGGAAAAGTGGGAAACAATACATGTTCAAGGATAAAAGATTTAGGAACAATAAGAAATCACAAATTCATTAATAGTGAGACTAAAAATATTGAAATATATTACTTGATATAGCCCCCAATTAAGGGTGTGGTCCTTTGTATCCGCATCATATTTGATAAGGTATTCAAAGTAATTGAAAAGATTGTCCCATGTTTGGATGTACTCCTACACATTTTTTTTCATTGAATCCATGTGCTAAAAGAATGTCTTTTTTATAGATCCAGTCCCTTTGGTATTTTCTAAAATCACCTCGAAGATCTCTCTCTAAGATTCTGTTCTTCTCCTTTTCTAAGGACATGAGATTAATGTACTCTTCCTGCATTTCTTCATTTTACTAGATAAGTATTTCTTGATGTTCCTTCTCATTTTCCTCTTCCACCATTCCAAATTCATCCCCCTGCTTTCTTATTTTAGGATCCCTACTCTTGATTTGTTGTTTTACTTTTTTAAGAACCATGATATTCATTATAATTGCATTGAGTTGAGGCCAAACTAAACAATGTATAAGATTTCTATTGTTGTGTTTTATGATTCCCCCCCCCCCCCACATTTCATCATGAAGTCATTATTAGTATTCTATTTGGTCAATAGTTTGATAAATACTTGATGGATGATAATTTCATAATCTATCTTCCGTACATCAGGTCATCACTGTGGGTTTAGGATGGGGGTTGATGGCACAAACGACATGTGGAAACAACCATGAGTGATTCAGGATTGTATCATAGACCCATTATTTTCAATTTGTTATGGCGATGGGGATGCAATGTGATGGGGATCATTTTCTGAGTGGATTGGATGACTAGAATACCACTCAAATAGATGAGTAAAGTGTGGTCAACCCAAATTCATGATTTTAGGAAAGAATCATGGTTGTTATATTGGTAGTAGAGGAATGAGTGAAACTATGTGAAGAACCATCAGGTTCTAGAAAATACCAACATATATGGTGTTTAGTTTAAGAACACATGTCATGTAGTCCCCTATGTGTGGTGTAAATTGTTTCTATGTAGAGTTAAATTTAAAATTTCATATGGTGAGTCCACAATCCATGTCACCCTATCTAGCCAGCTCGGCATGTATCGGGAGTACATGCCCAAAATTCCATGTGGTGTTATACATTGTGTGTATCAAATCACAAAACTCGCACACATTGGTGGATGGATTGACATGTGTGGTGAGTACATTCCCAAGAAAACATGTATCCCCACACACCATACATATAAGGGAACATAACGTGTACCTCTGAATATATGTGGGAATGCATAAATAATATATTTTGAGTGTTGGTGAGGCCCATACACAGTATGTTATGTGAAGGGAATCTCATTTACATTGAAAGTAGATGGAAATAGCCAGCGTACATGAGAATTCCCTGAGTACATGGTCATGGGCTATAGTACATGGGCTAAAATAGACAACATGGAAAGTTCCAGACAGACATCAATACATCGTCTACCCCTACTGGCTTACTTTGTGTTTTGAGAAATGCATTTATTGTGATTGTGAGATACGGGTAGTGCCCAAATTAGTGATACATGATGTGTACCCCAATGGGACACATGGTCTACCCCTTAAAGAATAAGATAGAGTTATTTTTTTGTTAGTTCAACTTTATTTTGATATTTATTGTGTTCCCTTTGATCATTTTAATGTGGGTGTAATCCCTCAGTCTATCCCCATGAGGGTAGTATAAGGAATCATATCCTGGTCATGTGATGTGACCCCCTTTATGGTATTAGTATTGGATAGATTTCAAGAATCCCTCTATGTAACTTGATATCTAATCCTCTATCATTTATTCATCTTACATGGGTGGGGTCAGAGGATTTTTCATGACCAACTTACACATGCATATACTCCCCTACTTAGAATGTTATTCCATATAGGATTAGTTATACCCCAAAGGCTTTGGGTTAGATCCCGTGTATTTTTATCAAGATCTATAGAGTTCATGTTAGGGTCAGGGATTCCCCATATGTCCTAGATGTGTTCTCATATTTGTGTATTAAAATATATTATCTTCTAACAAGGTGTATTCTAATAAATTGTGCATATCAAATAATCCCTCTCAATTTTCTTAGTTATTTTTAATGGATAGACCCAATGAGTGTGATCTCTCGGATGAGTTACATTAGTATAGTAAGATCTAATGAGTGAGACATATCATAAAAGTGTCATCAAGGATGGAAAGTCTCATGGATTGATTTCTCCAAAAAAAAGTGTTACCATTGAGCCTCTAGTATATTCCTAGGCCGATAATGAGGTTTTTTCCTTACCTTGAGACATAGTGTCTATCTTATTCCTATATCTATTACTGTTGTCATATATTTACATGTCTCATATACTTGTTATCATACCTTCATGATGATGAGATGAATACTCTATTTTTGTTTTCATTTTTGTGATTTTGAGGTGTCCCATTGGGTATGTATATACTCACCTATATATGTGATATTTCCACACATATAATATTTTATAAAGATGAAATAATTCTCATTGGAGTCCTTGGTGGACCAAGAATAGGTGAATCATAGTTAGAGTTTAGTTATTCTAGTCAGACCTCATATGGATCCTGGAGTTACTTTTGTGTAGCTTCACCCATGTTGTGTGTGAGGTTGGGTACTTTTGTAGTTTTTATGGTCTTGTATATGTCTCTTTATAGTTATTTTGTACTTCATGTGGTACTATAATTTGATATATATGATACTTGTGTATTTAAATTACATGTTTTCTACCTTTCAATATTATACTATTCTATGGAGATGCATGTGTTTGTACATGTATTTTATGATAAGACCTCTCATCTGTCTGATAGGCCTACTTAGTTCTAATCACCATCCCCTATCCGATTAGAGGTGGGATTTGGTTGTCTTTATTTCCTTAACACCATCCAGTAAATCCTAGCTTAGTCAAGTTTGGGACAGAGGTGGGCTCCCCAATACATATCAAGGTGACCTAATCACCCTCATAAAAGGCCCCTTGAACCTCCTGTGTCGATTCCTTTATGATTTTCAATCATGATTTAGGGGTGTAAATGTAAAGAAAATAAGGAATATTAAGTTGAGATAATGATCCCAAAAATAACCTCACCAAACATGAGCTTGGTCAAATCATCTTCCATAGGAGTGACCTCTCCAGTCTCTTGATATATTTCTTATTCAACATCAGATACCAAAGAATAATTTCTAATATATACCTCATTATCAGTGTTGGGAGAGGGATCCTTTTAGACATGTGTTTTGAAATATTTTGTTTCATCAATATCATTACTAAACATCTCTCATACTCAGGCAGTGGTAGTATCAACCTCCCCATACCACATGAGATTTCATTCATATCTACCTAGTAGGTAAACCTATTTTGAAAACTTATACGGGCCATGGTCCACATGAGAATGATCTCTATCAATTTGATCCCCTCCTTAATCATTTTCCATAGGTGAGCCACCATCTATAACAACCACAACACCCCCCATGTCTCCCAGATCTCATGGTAAATGGAACTATCAAGCGACTTCACTAGAAAGATGAACTTTTTCCACAGGTCCTTCCTATACTAGTTCATCCTAGAACAAGAGATCTCCTCTTTCTTTGATGGCCCCTTTCTAGAGATCCCCTCCCCATTAGAGTTTGGATTCATGTCATCCCCCTAGGCACTCACCACTATTGTCCATCTTGATCCCCTAAAACCATGTGTTCCCCTCGAAGAGCATCCAACAAGCTTCATTACAGGTCATATGGATCATTGGATAATTCTAACTTCCTCACCCATTATAATAAGATATTCTATAGTTACACCATTATCTAGTTGTTGGGTGTTCTTTGGTGAGTATAGTATTGGTATTTGACAGTGGTATCATGATGATCTCATTGACTCCCTTGTCCATGAACATACACCACTACTGATGAATGATTCATGGGTTCCTCTCCTAATAAAACCTCATATACATCTGTTTTGTGAGGTATTGGATGTACTGGAACTTATATTAAATCTTGGATAGTGTGTAAGGTTTATAGTAGTTGTTTCTGTCAGTCTGTATGCCCAACACGCCATGCTAAAAGGCATGCATATATTTTATATTCTCCATAATCACCCATATATCGTTGACCTTATCACTAGTATTAGTTAGTAAAGGCCTCAAGATTCCACTCCCAACATTGTGCATCTTCACAATTACCCTAACTTCATTAATATTCATTGGTTTAACCCTAGTGATGTTGAGGAGTGAAGGTCGAAGACCTGCCTTCTACGGGTTATGGAATTTAATAATTCACACCCCCCAAAGTGTGTCAAAATATATCTACGAAGAAACTATAATAGACCCTATATTTTCATAGACATTTCCCTAATCACTATATTCCTTGGATAGTTCTAGAACATGGATAGCACATGCATGCCTATGTTCACCTATGTGTTAGAGACCATGATCACAACCATTATAAGAATACTAGGTTGATGAAAAATATAGGTTTCCCTAAATAACAGGGACCACCCACTCTAGAATGTTTCTAGGAATACAACATGTTGAATTTTCAAGAGCTATCCCTTCATGATGTACCCCCATTCCTGATATCATCCCTCCTCTAATATCATCCAATAGAACCCCAACCACCTATGTTTTCATTACCAAGGGAAATTATTCAACTTTCCAATCGTATTCTTGGATGGATATTTCAATAATAGGCTTATCCATGTCTTGAATGTGATGTCTTTGTGGAAATGGTATTAATGGTCCAATACTAAGCTCAGTTGGTCAAAGTGGATCTGCTTCACAATTGGTGTCAGTTCAGCATTCCCTAAATAAATGGGAATCAGGAAGAATTCTTGAAACAATTTCCCTATAATAATAATCCCTTTGATTTGATTTAAATACCACAAGTTGATTATCACATCCCAATGATGGAGGTGGAAGATGTTCGTGTCTAGAAACCACTTGCTAAGGTGTTCTACAATCATATATGTCTAGAGAAAAATATAGATCTAGGACATCAACACTAATTCAAATAAACACATAATACATATCTATGTAACTGAATATTCACATGAAACATGTACCCAGTATGCACATTCATATTCATTGGTAAAATTTCTCCCTACTTCCATATCATAATATTCATAACAGCCTATGTAGTTATTCAGAATGATGGCCCAAACATTGGTAGTATAATGGGTAATAAACTCTTTATCCACTTCATGTTCCCCAATAACTATCATCATATTTCCACTCCAAATTTACATGGAGGTGGATCCAAATTACCTAAATGGGTGTACAGAAGTGATAATATTAAAGTAGTTAAGTTCATTAATCTAGGAGAACTAGAATCTTAATGAATTGGTTGTTGCAAATGGGATAGCTATATTCTCAAGTATCCCAATGTTTTATATAGGAAACATGTTTCCAATTTGGTATACCCTATGTCCTTCAATCCATAATTACATTATATCTATGTTTTAAAAAAAACCACACTCCTGACACAAGGGATTTCATGAATTTTAGTTATCTCATCCCTTCTGGCTGAAGCAGCAGTGACAAACCTTCTAGAAAGATCATTCAACCATTTTGTACTTGTTCTAATATTTTTAAAGCCTATGTCGTGAAAATATTAATTTTTTTTAATACCCATATTTTTTGTGTGAATAAAGGAAGGTCCCTGAAAAAATTATATTAGATCACTCTATTTCACACAAATCTTGTGAAAATTTCCGGGATAAATATACGAGAGTTCACTCAAAATGGAGATTTATGTACATGAGAGATAGATCTCATCTCATGAAAAATTATTATTACCATATGAGGTTCCTCATTATTCTATATATAGGCATGGGACCCCATATTTCTTCATGTTCTCAACTAACTTGAGTGACTGGGTTCTAATGTTATGAAAAATAGAGAATATTTTCCATAGGATTGACATTATCCTCCAAACACGACCCATCATTTTCCCATTAGCTTTAATTTTGAGTGGAATTTTTAGAACTAGAAATTATCATCATGTTATAGAAAATTTATTTTTCTCAAACCATGGAAATAATATTTTTTAGCATTTTATCCTAAATCCAAATGATAATTTGTGAACAACTTTATGGTGTTGCGTGAAACTTTTTAATTAGGCATGAAAGTCATTTTCATGTGGAAGGCAGCATCGAACAACTCATATTCCACGTAGGATAGAAAATCCCTATAAATAAAAATGGAAAATTGTGCATGAAACTCTCCATAAGGTATCACAACTTTCAGATAGTTTTTCAATAAAGGAGTTTCTAAATCGCTATCTTACGCGACCACTCTCCATCATCAAAGGCATGAGACAAATAGAATTTGGAGTCACGTAAACCCAACAAGGATTTTTACAATACTAGGGACTTTCTCAACCTGAAAAACTATGATTACTTTCCTACAAATAGAGAATCACCCCCCCAATTTTCATGGAAAATTAGGTATAAGATGAAACGTCAAGATCTCGTTCGCACAAACCCTTTTTATAACATCGTGCAACCCCATCCTCCCCATATATTCTTATAGGTATATATTTATGTGAAATAATTCACATAGTCCCTAAATCTAATTGGATTTTGTTTTCTATTTCTTCACACAACTCCCTATAAATACCTAAATACTATGTCGGTTCACATAACATGAGTTCCATTTAGGAAACCCAAGTGTCACCCAACATCCAAGGTTAAGTGTGCCTATGCCCTCATTTCAAATGCCCCATAGTTATGATAGACTATATGGATCATAAAACAACATGTTTTCACACAACCCTAGAGATGTGAACAATGAAGTTTGGGTCCTCTACCTGATTCCTCCTTCCAGCAAACATATTTTTGAGTAAGTTGAGTGTTCATGTTCCCTACACCCACTCAGAATGGGTTCTCTTGTGCATTGATCAATCGGATTATGGGTGTAATTTATCCTTATTACTAGACCATTTTCCCCAATAATGGTATGTAAGTCATTAATCCACTTTATATTTAGTATAGGAACACTAATGTCTGGACCTCCATGTGTTGCCTCACCATGGCAATGTTTACGCCTTGTTCCATCTAAAAACTCATGCATAGAAATCAATTAAGCATCAAAGGTGGGATCATAATAGGAAATATATTACATTTACCTATATATATTTCTAGTGACATATCATCATATCCTACCTATAAATGGCCTTTCTAGGTTTATACCCCACCATGTCTAGGTTGCATGACTTCAAAATACATATCCCATCATCCTAGTAAAATGTAGTTAGATAATACAACAACTTACTCAGCACATGATGTTTAAAATGTATCCATACCATGTGAAATGAGAATATTATTCCCCATGTATGATAGGAATGTGATTATACATCGCCTCCTATTAAGACCCTATGCATATCCCCTAAACTATCCCTTTCATTCTCTCATTTTACAACATGAGTGTCCTTATTGCACGATGTTAAACTGCATGGACCAGTCCTATCATACAACATTAAACTGTACAAATAATATAAGAGGGTTTTTATCCCTTTATCCTAACATGGTATGTAGTATAACTCCCCAAGGTCCAATCCCAGCTTACCTGAGACACCTCCTTGTTGTTTAATCTCGATACCCCAATATCACTATTAAATATTCTTGTCTCCCCCTTAGATATAGACATGTCCAAATTTTGATCATCTCCCCTAGGAAACACATAACCTCAGCAACCTATCCCCATAAGATGTTAAAAATGTGACCAAACTATCTCCACAGGATGTTAAACAAGTGACCACCATGTCCCCATATGATGTTAAACATGTGACCATCCTATCCCCATAAGATATTAAACCCGTGACCAACTAGAACCCACAATATGTTAAACATACGAGCACACAATGCCCAAAATATGGTAATCTTGTGACCAACCTATACCCACAATACTCTAAACATTTAACCCTGCCAAATTCATTTGAATTCTACCTCATGTTATGAACATGATATGTCTGGGGAAATTATCCTTATAATCCTTACACCCCTAGAAAAAACTACCCCATGAACAACATGGGATGCTTTGGGTTCTATACCTAAAATAACCCATATATTAAAATGAACTAGAAATCTAACTAGGAAGACTTTATAGGTTACCAACACACCCAATGTACACAAATTTTTAGTTTTTTCCAACGTCACCATTAACTGCTACCATAGGTAGCTTCCTTATTACAACAGAAGCATAATAATTAATCAACAGCCACAAAGATATGACATTAGGAATTAGATTTATGAACATAACTCAAATCTATGTGGATACTTTGAATATTAAAACAACCTATTAAGGAATCCATAGAAATAGAAACTGACATCTTGTTGTTCTATTTTTATCTAGGAGTCGAAATCATCAAACCTAGTGGTGGAGGCCAACCACCTTTAGAAAGAGGGAATATGAGGAAACTATCCAACCAACCTTGAGGAGTTTCCACAAATCCATGGAAGTGGACCATTACAAGATATTAAATGGAGGAAAGTGTGTCACCCCACCTAATGTGTGAAACATCTTGAAAGAATCAAAAAATAATTAGAAATGGACCCTCTAATGGTGGTGTTCCCCACGTACCTAATTTCCAAAGGCAGGTGGCCTCTACAACCTTGGTCGATGAGGTTAAATCCATAATTTTAATGGGATTATGGAATTACAACTCTTCCTTCCATGTATATAACTTTAAACTCATCTGCTAGTTTGGGTCTCCCTCCTAAATTTGATACTAGTTGGTGAATCTCATTTTAAGTTCCATCTTGAAGTAGACATTGATTATTTTTACCACTTATATCGTGAAAGGGAATCTACATGTAGTCAATGTTAGTGATGACATGGGTCATGTATGGAATTTGTGAATATTGGTAATATTGTTAATCTATAAATTATTTCTCTTTTCAAGTTGAGGGAATCTCATTTATGTTTAAATTATAGAACCTAAGGAATCTTGTGTCCATTATGGGAAAACTTATGCAAGGGGAGAAATTCATAAAAGACTCATTTCCTTGGGAATCTCTTACTTGTCACATGAGGTTGAGATTTAAATGCATCAGGAGGGTTTAAAGGTTCAATGACTTATGGAAACATTTTCATATGTTTAAAGACTACTGGGAATATGTTCACAAGATTATGGTCTTGGGAGGGACATGACCATACATTTAAATTTTGGGGGGGGGATCATATTTTAGTGGTGAGAGGATTGGATGTGATCCTAGGATGTATAATGTTACCTTCTCTAGAGGGAAAGTAGTTTTACAATGGATGATAGGATTGATCATTAGGGAGGCATCCTAAATACCCTGTTAGGATGAAGGGATAAAAACCCATGTAGTTTGAGGGCACAATTTATGGTTTTACGGTTGGAATATCCCATGCAATTTAACGTCCTATCATAATGATGCTTGTAACATGAAAGGAGTGACAATAAGGGATGGTGTGGGGATTATACATAGTGTCTGGCCAGAAATTAGGGTATCATCTCATGCTTATCACATGAGGAATCTTATGTTTGTTACACATGTAAGGCTAATGTTTATCATTATTTTATGATTAAATTTTCATGAAATTTATCATCATATAACTATGGTATTAGTTCTATGTATTTTACATTCATACATCTTATATACGAGTGTTATGTAATTTAATGTCTTACAGCTCAAATGTGAGTTCTATGAAATTTTAAGTATTACATCTCATATGTAATAGCTACATAGTTTAAGGTCTTTCATATTATACATTGTTTTGATTTATTCACATGGGAGACCATTCCAGTTTAGGGGTTACATGGTTCATGTATTCCATCATATAAGGGAAAATAACCTTTTTCCCTTGACAATGCCACTATTTGGGTAGTATGTTGGACTCTTGGGGTTAGGGAACACATACGGAGGGGAAAAAGGAAATGAAGTTTCTTAGTCCATTCTTAAATAAATGGGTCTAAGCATGAGGGTTTGTGAAATTTGTCATACGGGTGATTGAGGAATGGGTACGCCTAGTATAGGTAGGCATAAGTCCCATAGTAACTCAACAGTAACCTGGATATTTCTATTGAAATAAGGAAAAAAAATGGGAGTCTATGAGGTGAGTTTTGTGAAGTTTAGGGTGTTCATGAAGGTCATGGGGTTCTTGAATGTTTAGGATTTTATAAAACATGGATTCTCTACCTAAGGATGTTGTCCTGTCTCCCAATGGGGATTATTTTGTGAAATTTGGAGGCCTTGAAAACCCCAATAGGTGCATGGGACAATCCTCTAATGTGGATGGTGTGAAATTTTGTTAATCTTATCTCTACCATGATATTGGGTTCTGAGGTTCTCATGGGATCCTATTCCAAAAATATGTATGTCTGTAGGAATAAATTTCACATCTTTATCATGAGGAATGTAATTTCATGAATTAAAATATTTTGGGTGGAGTTATAAAGGCTAAATAAAAGTAAATATTTAGAGAAATTAGTAATCATATAGAAAATGGGTCGTGTTTTTTCTCCTAAGAATGGTCCCAGTGAACCTCCACAATTTCAAAATATTATTACCATTATGGAACATATGAACAACTTGGAGAAGACAATATCCCCATCTACCCTAACAACTTATTCTCTCTTGTAATCTCATTCATGTTTGTTTAAAGTGTTCTCAGCTCCCCCAATGGGACTTCTTTCTTGTATTTCTATTTTGGTGGTGTTGGATGGGTTTTACCTCAAGGACATTCTCTTAAGACCTCCACATTTCCATTTAGTGTGTATCCCAAAAATCTTTAAGCTTTTGATAAAACTTCTATATTCTTCTATTGTGGAATACTCCTCAATGATTTATTTTTCTATAGGGACCTTCTAATCAACATCAACCTTCCATCATTGGAACCTAGTGGCTCGTTTTGGATTGTAAAAACATACCCTCCCACTATTCCAAACCTTCATAAGTTCCATGGGGTTTTCTTCCCTCAAAATGGTATTGATGAGGAATTAAAAGGCTATTTAATGTTTCATTATTCTCATTATGACTTCATTAAAGCTCGATATCTTTCAATGAGATCAATAGGTAAATGGTGATTCAACCAATTTTGATGACAAATGGTTGATCACATGGTCTGTGATTCCTCCCAAGTGGTTGTCTGGATCACTCTTCCATGTATTCTGACCCCCTTACATATCCTCTCTTTTCTTAGGGGTATTGTTTATTCATTGGGATATTTATTTTTTTGTTGATGATCATATAGTTCATCTTATTGACACCTTTATGGATCAGTTTTTCATGGAACTGGATCAATCAAAATCCATTCCTTCACATATTATTCTTCAACCTAGTGAAGATATTTATAGATGTAAGTCCATACTTTTCAACTCAATAACTCATTTATGTTTAAAATACCATATTCAAGGGAATTATTTATCACCCTGTTGTACAATAAATAAATGAAACAAAATCTACTGGCTAGGTTCTGATCCAACATTAGGCCCCTCCTTAGTGTTGAAGGTCATCATCCAGCATTATCATTTTTAGTTAGTGGATCTTTTGGTTAAGGATGGAGACTCTACCCTCCCCCACACTGAGTGAATCTCCTATATCCTCCCTTGTTGATGATGCTATTAAATTGATTCCCAATCAAGGATTGGATTTCATTGATATAGTATTTTATATGATGAAGCTAATTATAGATATTGTATATATCCTTTCTATAGATATCTTAGATCTAATTAGAAAATACCCACACCATGAGAAGATATTAATTTCTAGATTATCCCCCTCTTATATCACTAAACACAATGACCCTGGAACCTCAGGATGTTCTCATATGCCTTTTTCAAACTATTTTAACACATTATAAAAAAATGTAACAACTCATATTATCCTATATAAACTAGACATCATTGATCCACCAGGGGTGTATATAAAATATATCACTCCAAGTGGGAGGTTATTTTATCTTCTTATTAGAGTAGTAACCCCCTAGTTCTTAGAATTAAGGCCATGTATTTACTTCTTTGTTTATATCCCTTATAATATAAAATTTCCATGTCTTGGGATCGTATATAAGAACCAACTTCCTCTCTATTGACCTCTTAAAATAATAATGCATCACTTGTAGTGGTGATAGAACCCAAGAAAAATTCTTCCAGGATTTCAGAATTTAAAAATTGGATGGTCTTGTGTAATTTTATACATGATGATCCCTCCAACCTACACATTTTGATCCTCATGAAAAATAAAACCTCGGTGTAGAAAATAAAATCCACTAACCAACATATCACTACTAAAAGAAGAGTTTTTACGTGACCTTGGGTCTTTTATATATGGGAACGATTCTTGAATCAATGGTGGAAACTTCAACATGATCAAAGTTTCTTCAAAGAAAAAAATATAGGGGTATTTACCCCATGAAATATAAAAATGAATTCTACACCTTCACTTCCAACAATGGGGTAAAGAGCATGGGCTTCTCTGGAGAAAAATTGAACATGTTCCATAATTAAAAAAAATCATAATCACATATAGTTCTAGATCTATAAATTATTTTCTAATCTTTAATAATTACCTATCTATATAAATGTAAGGGTGAGTAAACTTGGTTGGTCCCTCTTCGACCATTCACCCCTTATCGTCAACCTAGCGCCTCATGGTTTCAAAACCTAACATTTCTTTTTTTCAAATCGGTTGTCTTGTGATCCAAAATATCATAAGGTAATGAATGGACCCAATATTAAGACCATGTAGGAATCACAATTGTTTGTAATTCATAAAAAATGTATATCCTTAAAGATAGATCTTCACCCATTGAACTCTAACCAATTATAACACTTTCAAGATCTTGATAACATCAAAGTTGAAATTGAGTGAGTTGAATCCATACTAAAATATGGATGATATGGATAGATCATTAGTTTACTTGTGTGTAAAAAACATCTAGAAAATGTTCTATTTGAATAGGAAAGGTGGGTGTGGGTAAAATCTAGGGATATTTGGTTAATATAATGTGATAGGTATACCATGTACTTGAAGTATTTCATTATGAAATAGAAAAGGATCAATATAAAAATCATCTAGATGGATGGTGACTCATTCATCAATGTAAAATATGGTATCCATTTAATTTGTTGTTTCCTATATAGAAATAATTACATGTTCAATTATATCATTCTTTTATGAACCATAAAGTAAAAAAATTATATTTTTTTAGAGTTTTTTAAATGCCCAATTTCATATTTTATTGGTTTGTGTTTCCTTGTTGGATCGCTACTCTATGTGGGCCTCTCATAATGGGACCTAACCTTCGGCCAAACTGTTTCACCCATGCACCCCTGTACCATGGTGTAAATCCCTTTGGTCACTTCATACTTGGGAACTAATCATGTTGTTCCTCCCATTTCATCCATGTTGTTCATTTATCGCACTTCATAACTAAGGTTCTCAGTTTCTATTCTAGTGGCATGAACGTTGAGTGCTCTAGTTGGTCATAGGTTTTCATGGTCATTCTAGTGTCAGGAGAGTGATGAACCATGAAACCTTGGTCACTTGTTCTGGATAGATTCACTCGATCTCCCCCACTCTCATGTGGATCTGCTCTTAGTTTTTATATGGTGAAACCCTAGTTAACCATTTTGGATATGAAAATTATATGTTATAGCTTGTTTCTCTCCTCGGCACAATCTCATTGTTGATGATCTAGTGGATTCAACATCCTTCCAAGATATATTTAATTAATCCATTTCCTTATAAAAGATATGATAGCATAGAGAGGAGAAAGTGGAGATAGAAAATGACAATAAGAGTGATCTACTTTTGGATTCAAGAGATCGGGATAGTCGGACCTTGATGCACCCAACATAGTAAGTATCTTTTTATTTCATTCATTTTTTTCATTCCAAGATATGTAATCATTTAAAGTATTATTCTTGTTTCTTTTTATTTATGATTATTTATGCCTTGTAGGAATTTATCTTTTTGATCAATAATAAAATTCATGTGTGGGTGGTGGTGTTCTTATTGTTCACGTAGGTCCACACGTGACTGAAGCACGTTAAATCACTATGATGTTTACTTTTCTTTAAATATTAGTTTATTTTATGTTTTTCTATTTAATATATAATATATTATTTAAATTTATAAATAATTAAGTCTAGTCCTTTTGGTTGTTTTGTATTATACATATGTTCAGGTTACCACTCATCCAAAAAAGTGGTATCAGAATATTATTGCTTTTCTTTTGTTGTTGATTTCAATTGTTGTTTCACAATTTCCTTCTTTATAGTTCATGTTTCCCTTTTTTAATTATGAATTTTAAACTCACTCTTAAATCTCCATTGTTTTATTTATTTTAAATACTTAAATACATTATATTATCTTTCTTCTTTTAATTTCATATCACTTTAACAAAAAAATTTCTACCCAAGAGATTGATTGGTTGTTGAAGGAGTAAGCTTAGTGTTATCCCTATGAAATCATCATCTACTCTGTTAGTAAACAAGTCCAAAATCAGATATTAAATCAACAAACATTATGTTTATGATGACTTTAATTTATGACTAATTAATATGAGAGACCTTTTGGTATAACAGTGCCTCAACAATGCCCTCTATGGGCCAAAGAGGCCAATTATTACTATGAATGAAACTGGATATTCTATTAAATAATATGTTGATGTTTCCCATGATGTGTTAGTTAAGAAGCATAGCTCCCTTTCAATTTATTTAAGTGATAAATTCCTTGAAGAAATGGCTGATAAGTCTAATTATATTGTATTTTTTCTTAAAATTGACATATTATACACGACTGCTTCACCTTTAGGTAATCTTTATAAAAAAAAAATTAATATTCACATTTAATATGAAACAAGAAACATAAATTAATCCGCATCTAGATGAATTTAATGAATTCATATTATAATTATCCAACATTATTGTTTCTATTGATGATGAGGATCGAGAAATGATTCTATTAATCTCATTTGATAGTTCCTCCAATACCCTTGTAGAGACCGCGCTGTATGGACGAGACTCTTTTACCCTATTTTACAATAAATGAGAACTTCTTTCAAAGGAACTATATTATAATAAAATAATTAATGGTGAGGTAGAGAGTTTTTTCTCTAAATGTAGACCTCAAACTAAAAATATGAAGAAACACTTTAATAGATATGGTAATAAAAGAAATAAAGAACTTAAGTCTAGGTTTAATCCCATGGATAAAAAGTTCAACCTATTTCCATTATTGAAAATAAAGACAAATTTAACCCAAATATTGGAAACTCAATCATGAGTTAGAGTCAAAAAACCCCACTAACCAGTCCCTCCTTGTAGACTATAGTTATGGAACATTTGAGGTTCTTAATGTTCCCATCCTTGCACTCAATAAAGATTTGGTCCTTGATTCAATTTTATCTTTCCACATGTTTCCTTTTAGAGAGTACTTTTTATAGTTGGTTGAATTGGTAGAAGGAGATTATATATTATGTAATAACAAGAGGTGAAAGGTTGAGGGTATAGGTTCTGTTTTAGAAAAAATTTATGACCATGTTATAATTACTTTAGATGATGTTTGGTGGGTACCCAAACTTCAAAGAAACCTAGTTTCCTTAGGGGTGCTATATCCAAAAGGGATTTACGATTACTTCCAAAATACCATTTTTCAATATCTCCAAGGTATCTTGAAACATTATTATGGGATCTCTAATAAATGGGTTATATTTATTGAATAGAAATACCCATTAAAGATAATTGGGCAGTGTTTATTCAACTAATGTAGATAATACTATGCTTTGGAATAGGATATTGAATAATTTTAGCTCCATATTCCTTGAAAAAATCAACAAGCATAAGAATTTGAGCGACATCACACAAATCAATCTACCATTCTAGTAAGATTGTGTGATGGTAATGTGCAAGATAGTTATCTTGGTGGTTCTAGTTTCAAGTCAACCGTACCCTTAGTAGATGTCCACTCTGATCTGTAGGGTTAATCTAGGACCTCCTCCCATGGTGTAGGTTTCTATTTTGATACCTTCATAGATAACTTTTCTAGGAAACTATGGGTTTATATTCTTAAAATAAATATGATGTTCTCTAAACTTTTAATATCTATAAATATTTAGTTGAGAATTAGATTTGTAGGAAATAAAAAACTCTAAAAATAGAAAATGGGCATGAATACACATCCTATGATTTTATATAATTTTTTGAATTTGGATGTGTTAAAATACATAGAACTATCGGGAACCCCCCCCCCCAATAATGGGTTTGTAGAGAGGATGAATAAGACTATCCTAGAAGGAGTCTGAAGCATATTTTCATGCTCAAGCCTCTATAAATCCTTTTGGGATAAGGCCACCAGCACTGTTTTCCACCTAATTAATAGGTGTCCCTCGAACTAATGAATTATGGACTAGTAATCCCCCTTATTTTTCCTACTTAAGAGTCTTCAGTTGTACAACCTATTCTCATGTCAATACTAACATGATAGAACAAAGAGATATAAAGTGTGTTTTTTTTGGGTATCCTGAGGGTGTCAAGGGGTATAAAAATTGGTTTGATAAAACTAGTTATCAAAAGTAAATTACAAGTAGGTATATTATATTTAATGAGTCTTGTTCTCACAAAACCAAGGTTTCTACTGCTGTAAGTAGTGATCCAGCCTCTGAAATGGTCTATGAAACTGATATTCCATCCCTTTTTGATGCCCCTATCCAGGCCTTCTCCATCTAATGAACTATATGCTATAGTGGAGAATTCTTCTTCAGATTCGTATTATGAATCTAAATTTGTATCCCCTAATAAGACTATCAACTAACTCGAGATAGGGAAAAGAGTGCCCCCATACCTCTAGCTTGATTCAGTGAGTATGACATGGAAACATCTGGCTTTCATATATCATATGATCTTTTTATGATGATTCTAAAACCTACAGGAAATCTTTAAATGAGACATAATCAATGCATAAGGTCTTTCCCATGAATTAATAAATTAAATATTTAAAAAATGACCACACCTAGACTATTTTGAACAAACCAACTAATGCAAAAAAATTGGTTTCAAGTAGATCTTTAAAATAAAGGAAGATAATACCAATGGAAATGAAATAAAGTATAAAGAAAGGTTAGACACAAAATTTTCCATCAAAAGAGAGGGAATTCATTACTCTAAAAACGTTCCAATGTTTTATAGGATTTTCTATTAGTCTTTTATTATCCTTTGTTATATATAATGATCTAGATGTTGAATAGTTAGATATTAGAACTACCTTTTTACATGGTGATCTAAATGAGAAAATTTATATGAAACCTCCTGATTGCTATCCTAATTAATTCAAATTAAATCAAGTCTACCTTTTAAATAAATTTTTGTACAGCTTGAAACATTCCTTTAGGAAGTGGTATTTAAAATTTATTCATTTATGTTATCTGACTAGTTTATTAGGTGTTATAATTATGCATGTGTTTATTATAAATCAACTAAAAAATTCATGATTTACCTATTGTTATATATTGATGACATTCTTATCATTAGAAACAATATGAACCTAATTTTTACTTTTAAATAACACTTAAATGGAAAGTTTTAAATGAAATACTTAGGTGTAGTTAAGCATATATTCGGTATTAATATCATAAAGGACATACCAAATAAACTGTTATAATTATCTTAGCATGCTCATGTTTTTAAATTTGTTAAGTGGTATATGTTTTAATATCTCAATCCTACTAAAAATATACATTTTATGTCTAAAATAACTTATTTTAATATAGTAAGAAGTGTTATGTATTGTATGATATGCACTTGTTTAGACATTGCCTATGAAATATGGGATTTGAGCATATTTATGGCCACACCTGAAAAGCCACATTATAATTCCCTTAAATGGATTTTGTGATACATATCTAGTATCCCTAATGTTTTTTATTATGGAAATGATGTAAATTAGATTGAATTTATTACTGTATAAGTATATGATGATAATATAGGTAATATAGACACTATAAAATCCCTTACTAGTTATGTTTTCACTACCAATGGTTTCACCATTTCATTGAAATGTAATTTGTAATATGTGGTTTTATTTTAAAACACTATTTCCGACAATATTACTTTGACTGAAGTAGTGAAAGAGGCCTTATGGATACAAGTTTTTTTGTTCTGAACTTCACCTATGTAATTCTGTTATTATTGTCTATTCTAATAGTTAATCAGAAGTTCATTAGTTTAGATATTTCATTTCCCATGGTAAATCAAATAACATAGATATTATGTTATATTTTATTAGATATATTGTGGAATGTGGAACCATTTGTGTCAAAAAGATAAACACTAACATAAACTCAGTTGATATTTTTACTAAATATTTGGTCTTATCTAAGTTCAAATTATTTTTCGATAGTCCAATAATGGTTCTTATTCCATAGCCATAGGTTCCAGAACATCCCCAATTTCAAATGAAAATTATGGAGATTTGTGAAATATAGTGTCAATTTAATTTTTTTTCATATAGAAAATGATCCATGTTCAATTCAACCTTTATATTATGAACCATGAATTATAAATATTATATTTTTTAGATTCATTTAAATGCTAAATTTTATATGTTATTGGGTTTTGATGCATTATTGTTCTGCTGCTCCTTGTGGGCCTCTCCTACTGGGCCCTGTCCTTTGGTTGGCATGTTTCGCCCACACATCCTTATTCCATAGTGGAAATACCTTTCAACACATCGTCCATGGTCATTGATAGCGATGTTCTTGTCATTTCATCCATTTCATCTATCTATCCTACTAGAAAATGTTTCGCTCAATTTCTGTTCTGGTGTTCTTTTCATGCATGTAGGTCTCTATAGAAATGAAGCACGTTAAATATATGTGTTGTTTAATTTTTTTGAAATATTTTTTTCTTGTATGTTGTGTGCTTCAATCTATAAAATTATATCTCAAACTACAAATAATTATATATGGTCCTTTGGGTTTTTTGGTATTCTACTTCTTTTTAGGTTACTACTCAGCCTGATAATTCAATAAACTTATAGTTGTGGGAGGTGTGGATGAAAATCACTTTAAATATTTATTTCATAGTTATAACCCCTGTATGAATGATTTATTCCCAATAATAATGAAGAAATGTAATACTCCATTCCATGTTTGGTGTCATACCACATCAATGCCTACTTGGGGATCACTCCAGATGAAAGGAAAATATGTAAATCTATCTAAGGTATTAACCCTACAAAAACACCAAGCCTTGATGGATTCTTAGGAACATTTTATGTATAATTTTCTGACTTGGTGAAGAATGATCATGTAAAATATATCCAAGACTATTTCTGATGGGGTAGAAACCCTCAAGTGGTATGTGCAACCACCTTGATTCTCATCCTGAAGGTGAATGATCCCTCTACACTAATGTAATAATTTCCCATCAATATGTAACACTTATCTAATAACTTCCTTACTAGTTTCATAAAAAGTATACTCTCCATATACCTCTATAAATGGGTTTTTGAGGAGAAATATTATTTCATAAAAGGGTTTTCCACCCAATTCTCCATATGCATTTCTCAAGAGATGGTAGCTGACATCAATGAGAAAACATTATTGTAGAGACCCGAAGCTTGACGTACATGGACATTACATTACTTTTGCGGAATACTTGGTACATAACAAAAAACACACACACAAGGATCGTAATAGTTTAGTGTCTTTGGAAACTCGGAACGTAATCTTCTAATCGTGGTGAAAGATCTTCAATATCTCCCATAAAGATATTCACTTTTTTTACCTAAAACCTTTATTTATATCCTGGGGAAAAAAACATAAAAGGGTGAGCTCAAATGCTCAGCAAGGGAAAATAAAGGAAATAAAAATCATATCATATCTTTTTGAAAATCATAACCTGCAAAAGAGATCATAATATCTTAACATGGAACAAATCATAGAATTGAAAACGAGATCCCCATAATCATAACATGAAACGTGAAACTTTGTGACATGCACACATAATCATGGAAAATCATTTCTTGTTAGTCATGACTCACTTCCAAGACTATCTTAGTGGAAAAAGTCCCTTTCTGAACTGAGTCACCCTCGTTCCAGTCCTGTCTCACTGAACCGGTATAACCTACCATTCCAGCCATGTCTATCTCATGAGATATAAAATCTTTACCCAATGCATTGGAGGGAGATATAGGTCCCACCCATCTTATAATGAATCCTTTCTTATGTGTGCCACATAATCATAAATCATACATCATCACATAACACATATAACAAAAAATGGGATTCTTGAAACATCATGACATCATAAAACAAATCATATAAGGTAAATGACTTCATAAAAATAATTCCCTCAAAACATAATCAAATCAATGTAATAATATGGATAAAAACAGAACCCTATATTATCTTAGATGGAAAATAATTTTAATAAAACATTTGAACTCCATTCTTGAGGAAAATATCCTTTCTACTTAAAAAAAACACTTTTCTTTTCTCAACATGTCATACAATTATAAACTAATAGAAGTTTATTGAAAATAAACTTGAAAACTTGTAAGGTAAGCTTCTTGGAAATAATGTTTTTAAAAATCCATTCATGCCGTATAAGTTAAAAAAAACATTCTTCGTACTTTTATCAGAAAAGTCAAAAAGCAGCTCGTACGAAAAAAACGACAAAAGATTCCTTTCATATTCTTTACTAAAAACTCAAAGAAGGGTAAAATTGGATTTAAAATATTGTAAGTGTATGGAAACAATATTAAATATTTAGGGAACATGGATGTGGATGATAAAATACACCCCAGTAAATGCCAAAGTAAAAACAATCTCGGATAAAAATGAGATTGTGATATTTTCCATTACCTTAGGTCCGATTTGCTTTGTACGTGTCTGAAGCTCCTGTATAATGGTTTAAATAATGTTATTGACTTATTCCAGAATCATAAATATTGATATGATACCATATATGGTTATATTCTTAGCTTCTTGTTAGTAATATTTCATTGTTACTTGTTACTCGGGTCCTTATTGCCTTTTGTTCTTATGCGTGTTTTGCCGAATAAATTCTTATTATTATTTTAAGGTTATAGATACCTTATATACAGAATGTTATTAGTGTAAAATATATCATATTTATTCATTCAATTCATTTATATAATTACTATGTAATGATGATCATGTAGAACGAGTCGCATCAGATCGTGGAGACGGTATTCCGTACGTACGCACGAGTGATGATATCGTTCCTATGATAGTGGAATTGTATTTGAGTATATATATATTATTTCAGTGTCAATATTACATTATAATAATCATAAATTTTTACTCATTACACCATTATACCCATCCTTGTAAGGTGATGGTGGAAGAGCAGATTTCACCACGGTGTGGAGACGGTATTTCGTACGTACGCACGCGCGGTGATTTCATTTTTCCGTAGGATGGATAGAAGGTGAATTAGGGTTGTTTCATATTTATAATAACATATTAGTATTTAAGTAATACTTATGTTATTACTTTATAATGAAACAACTAAAGAAGAAGAAGTTGAAGAAGAATGAAATTGAAAAGATCGGTAATGGATATTACCTCTTCTTTGGAACGCCTCTTTGAATCCTCCACTTAGGGAACTAATATTGGTCTTTGAAGAAGACCGGGACCTCTAGGATTATTCTAGGAAAGTGGAGAGGAGAAAATGTCAGGGGTTAGCCGAGCTTGAGTGCTCAAATTGGTGTGAGGAGGAGGGGGAGGAGGTGCCTTTTTATAAGGGAGGAGAGGGGCACATTAGGAATATCTCAAAATATTATTTTATATTAAAGTCAAAATCGGTTTATAATGGTTCCAAAGGGTCTTATTTAGAAGCTAAAGTGGGGATGGGTCGAAATCCTATCATCCAATAGAATTTAGACATGTTTAGAGTATTATTTTAACCTTATCAATTATCTTTAACTCTAAGTTAAATAATTTTAACTTTTACCGTGTCTTTTTGTTTTCTTTCACTATATGGTTAATACACTTACTATAACATGCCAAACTAACCCCAAATTGTATATTATTAAAACATATATTCTTATATAAGTCATTTGTACGAACCTTAGATTTTTAGGAATAAAATAACAATTAATAATATAATATTTGATTTAAAAACTGTTTTGTGTCAATTTTGACACTATTTGATATAAGATTTTTGTGAAAGTCATAACATAATTATATGTTCGGACCAAGTTGATTAAATCAACATTAATATATCATAGTAACCTAGAAAAGTAGTGTAATTCATAAAAAGTCTTAAATTACATTTATTTTGGTATTTATAATATCAATTATGTCAATATTTCATTAATAAGATAATTACTGCATCATCTTTGTGTCATAAATAAATTAAATTATTTGATGTCTAAAAATTATAAATAAAATACCATCATATAGGAAATAGTTTTAGATTTCTAATGAATACTTACAATCTAATTTATCTTATGTAAAACCCTATATTAAAAATGTTTTAGTAAATATACTTTGATTTTAACTCTTTTAACTCTTCTTTGAATTAAATAATAATAAATGTCCTAATCTAATCCAAGTGGGCCTAAATGATAATATTTTACACTTAAGGTTGTTTTTGGTCGATATACACTTTTCCAATAGAATTAGGACATGTGTTAGGGTAAAATTAATATCATTCTTACCCTTAATTACCCTATTTACTTTTAACCGTGGTAAATAAAAGTAAAAAGTTACTATTCACCAAAAATTATTTTCATCTCTTTGAACCACATTTTACTTACTGACATCAACTGTGTCTCTCGGATTTTTGAAATTCCATTCACAGAAGCGGTAAAATTATGTTTTATGAAAAATTCAGTTTTTTAACTACCACTTAGTAGTTTCACTATTCATCAAAAATTGATGTTTTTCAGAACAATGCCAAAAGTTCATCCAAAGCTATATTTCATATTCTGAATTCAAAAATGAAGTCTATTTTACCAAATTCATAACATAGAAGTTGCATTAATTAATTTTATAATTAAATCCCGCTGTTAAAACAAATAGGGTGTTTTTAAGAAACAATATCTATCAAAAGATTGACACTTGATTATGTCTGGTTTAAATGTGAAATTACATTCAATGGCCAACATTGTATTAAATTGTAAAAATATATTCTAAATATACTTTAAAACCACTCAAATTAATAATTTATCACTATTAATTATTTCGATTAAAAAAGTTGTTTGTAATTATAATTTAGTAATTTTCACTATTCATCAGAATATGAAAGTTATCCGAAAAGTACCAAAATTTCACCTTAGGCTAAATTCGATACTCCGAATCCAAAAATGAAGTCCATTTTGAGAGCTAAAATTTCTAAAATTTAAAAAGTGGTTATTACTATTCATAACGGCTAGTTTTAATAATATTTTAATAGCATATCGTTGTTTCGTGAAACTCAGTATTGCGTACTACACACGCTATCGAGGAAGGTTGTGATTGCGTGTAATGCAAGGCAAGTCAAAGATGCGTGTTGTGCTAGCTACTTTTGGTGTAGCGTACAACACAAGACATTAATAAAATTAAAAAGAATATTTTTCATAAAATCTCGGGCTGTTACATTCTACCGCCCTTAAAATGAATTTCGCCCTCGAAATTCGTCGGGGTTATAAATGGTTTACTATTAGAAAGTTTCTTTAATAGAAACCCACATCGTAAAAAGGAATATCAAAACCAATCTTTAAAAACAAAAGTATGAAACGTAACGGTTACCCAAATAAACTAATCACTTGGTTTCCACATAGGTGAAAATATGGATATGGAAGAGAAATCTAACCATCATGTTCTGATGGAGAGTGGTAGAGAACATGGCTATGGAAAAGCCAGAAATCACAAAGCCATAAATTTTTGACGATCTAAGGTACCATCTGATTCATCAGATATAAGATCACTAGGACAACATTTTTGGTTTTCAAGATAGTTTCCCTAAAGTTAAATAATTTGAATTAGAATAAATACTTACTTTATTTTGGTACAATCTCACTGTTGTTCGTGCCTTTAACAATTTCCACTTCATCTCTTAAATAAATGAAGTTGAATTTGTTATTCGTGAAGTGTTAGCAGATCATGTGATAGAATGACGGGTCATTCCATCTGTCTCAAACAAAAGGTTAGCACAAAATTATATACATAAGTCGATCTATACTGAGATTAATCATATATGGTTCCTAAAATGGACTTATACATCATATGTCATACATATTAATATAATAAAACTATTTTCTAATAAACAGGGACTTCCTGTAGGCTAGTGGTAGGCGATAAAGGCCAGTCGCACTTCGGTTGTGGGTTCGATTTCCACAGCCTTGTCCGACGTGATGGGATATCGCCCGTCTTGCAGGTTGTACTTTTTCTAAAACTATATTACTATAACATCCCATCAATAATGTCGAGAAAACTTCTATCCTTAAACAATACTAACTTATGTCCAACATAATCCATTCCAATCTTTAGGCTTATCCATAATACTGCAGTACACTCTCATAACATAGTGAAAACGATTACCAGAGATTTAACACCATCGTCGATCCCCATATATCATAAGATATGTTTTGATGGTCACATTCCAAACATTCAAAGTCCTTAATCATGTATTCTCTTGAATACCTTAGTGAAAACATGAATGTAGTTAAAAGTTAACACTTTCCACATACCAAAATTCTCAAAATTCTATATACTCAAACCATGATATCACTTAGTCCTTATATCAATCATGAGCTCATGAATACTGTTAAATATTTAATTTTCTCATTTTACCTTAATTATGCGCATATCATTCTTTTTCAAAAAATATCTCAATCACTTTCCATGGTTACTGGTACCATAAAATTATTGAAAACCACAATAGACCAATACATAAATATTCCAATATTCCACGATACTATATACAACACTATTTTGGAATCCCATTACATAAACACTTAATCATTCCACCACCTCGTTGTTATATTCAACATCGCCAATAGTGATCGCATGTGACTTCCCTTTGTCCTTTGCCTTAAGTGGTTGCTCATGTTGATCATCACTAACCCTTGGATTAGGGAATTTATTGGCATAATGTCCCATCTCCTTGCACTTGAAACATTGAAGTGTTGGTGGTGCGTTCTTTGCTGTGTTTGCTTTGTTCACATCATTAGAAACTCTTTTTACATTACTTTGACACTCAGCTACTCGATGACCTTCTTTTCCACACTTAAAACATTTTCTAGTCCTTTTAAGACAATCTCCACCATGCTTTTTTCCACACTTTGAGCATAAGGAAACATTCATTTTCTTTTCACCATTATTCTGATATTTCTCCTTGAACTCCATCTTTCGTTTCTTTTCAAAACCATGAGATGGATATGTAACACCAACTTCCATTTCTACCTTCATAGCACAACGCACAATTTCTTCATAGCTACTGAAGTCTCGTATAGCTAATACCCTTCGAAGACTTGGTTTTAAGCCACTGAAAAATCGATCAACTTTACTTTCAGGTTGGATGATAATGCCAGATGCATACCTTGCAAGTCTTGTAAAATTTTCTTCGTATATACCAACAGATTCATCATCCTTCTCCTTCAGCTCAAGAAACTTCTTTTCCATCTTCGTTCGAAGAATACGAGGGAAGTACTTACTGAAAAACAAGTTCTTGAACTCGTCCCATTCCATGGAATCAATTTCATCTCTTTGCCTCGTATTCTTGATAAGATTCCACCATTGATCAGCTTCACCTTCCAAACGATATACTGCTAAGATGACTTTATCATGTTCAGAACATTGAAGAACTGAAAATATCTTTTCAGTAGTACTGATGCATTGTTCAGCAACAAGTGGATCAGAAGACCCACTGAAAGAAGGTGGACGTTGCCTCATGAAGGACTTAATAGAATATTGTTCCCTTCTCTGCTCATTTGGAAGTCCAGAATGATTCATATCTTGTGTAAGTATAGCAATAATATTTTTCACTCCATCTCCCATAACATTTGTTTATTCAGGAGGACAATCATTGCATTGTACATTGCATTGATCAACACGGTTCCTTCGGGTTCCAGCCATCGTCTAAAACCCAAAAAGAATAGTATGAGAGGAAAAAATCATGCTAGAGAAAACAACATTATAAAGGGGGAGTATCCTCAATATCTAACTTCTTAGGTTAAATTCTATGATCTTTACCATAGTTCTAGGACTGAATCTTATACGTATACTTCTCCTTAGGGACATCCCTAGATATACCTTAGAAATATCTCTAGGGATCTCACTAACGTTTTCGCATCCTAGTTTCCAAAGGTTGACTAAACCTTTCCTCTGATACCAACTGTAGAGACCCGAAGCTTGACGTACATGGACATTACATTACTTTTGCGGAATACTTGGTACATAACAAAAACACACACACAAGGATCATAATAGTTTAGTGTCTTTGGAAACTCGGAACGTAATCTTCTAATCGTGGTGAAAGATCTTCAATATATCTCATAAAGATCTTCCCTTTTTTTACCTAAAACCTTTATTTATATCCTGGGGGAAAGAAAACATAAATGGGTGAGCTCAAATGCTTAGAAAGGGCAAATAAAGGAAATAAAAATCATATCATATCTTTTTGAAAATCATAACCTGCAAAAGAGATCATAATATATTGACATGGAACAAATCATAGAAGTGAAAATGAGATCCCCATAATCATAACATGAAACTTGAAACTTTGTGACATGCACACATAATCATGGAAAATCATTTCTTGTTAGTCATGACTCATTGCCAAGACTATCTTAGTGGACAAAGTCTCTTTCTGAACCGAGTCACCCTTGTTCTAGTCCTGTCTCACTGAACTGGTATAACCTACCGTTCCAGCCATGTCTATCTCATGAGATATAAAATCTTCACCCAATGCATTGGAGGGAGATATAGGTCCCACCCATATTATAATTAATCCTTTCTTATGTGTGCCACATAATCATAAATCATTCATCATCTCATAACACATATAACAAAAATGGGATTCTTGAAACATCATGACATCATAAAACAAATCATATAAGGTAAATGACTTCATAAAAATAATTCCCTCAAAACATAATCAAATCAATGTAATAATAGGGATAAAAACATAACCCTATATTATCTTAGATGGAAAATAATTTTGATAAAACATTTGAACTCCATTCTTGAGGAAAATATCCTTTCTACTTCAAAAAAACACTTTTCTTTTCTTAACATGTCATACAATTATAAACTAAAAGAATTTGATTAAAAATAAACTAGAAAACATGTAAAGTAAGATTCTTGGAAATAAAGTTTTTAAAAATCCATTCATTCTGTATAAGTTAAAAAAACATTCTTCGTACTTTTGTCAGAAAAGTCAAAAAGTACCTCGTACGAAAAAAACGACAAAAGATTCCTTTCATATTCTTTACTAAAAACTCACCGAAGGGTAAAATTGGATTTAAACTATTGTAAGTGGATGTAAACAATATTACATATTTAGGGAACATGGATGTGGATGTTAAAATACACCCCAGTAAATGCCAAAGTAAAAACAATCTCGGATAAAAATGAGATTGTGATATTTTCCCTTACCTTAGGTCCGATTTGCTTTGTACGTGGTCGAAGCTCCTGTATAATGGTTTAAATAATGTTATTGACTTATTACAGAATCATACATATTGATATGATATCATATATGGTTATATTCTTAGCTTCTTGTTAGTAATATTTCATTGTTACTTGTTACTCGGGTCCTTATTGCCTTTTGTTCCTATGCGTGTTTTGCTGAATAAATTCTTATTCTTCTTTTAAGGTTATAGATACCTTATATCCATAATGGTATTAGTGTAACATATATCATATTTATTCATTCAATTCATTTATATAATTATTATGTAATGATGATCATGTAGAACGAGTCGCATCACATCGTGGAGACGGTATTCCGTACGTACGCACGAGTGATGATATCGTTACTGTGATCGTGGAATTGTATTTGAGTATATATATATTATTTAAGTATCAATATTACATTATAATAATAATAATTAGTTACTCATTACACCATTATACCCATCCTTGTAAGGTGATGGTGGAAGAGCAGATTTCACCACGGCGTGGAGACGGTATTCCGTACGTACGCACGCGCAGTGATTTCATTTTTCCGTAGGATGGATAGAAGGTGAATTAGGTTTGTTTCATATTTATAATAACATATCAGTATGTAAGTAATACTGATGTTATTACTTTATAATGAAACAACTAAAGAAGAATAAGTTGAAGAAGAAATAAATTGAAAAGATCGGTAATGGATATTACCTCTTCTTTGGAACGCCTCTTTGAATCCTCCACTTAGGGAACTAAGATTGGTCTTTGAAGAAGAAAATGACCTCTAGGATTATTCTAGGGAAGTGTAGAGGAGAAAATGGAAGGGGTTGGCTGAGCTTTAGTGCTCAAATTGGTGTGAAGAGGAGGGTGAGGAGGTGCCCTTTTATAAGGGAGGAGAGGGGCACCTTAGGAATATCTCAAAATATTATTTTATATTAAAGCCAAATCGGTTTATAATGGTTCCAAAGGGTCTTATTTAGAATCTAAAGTGGGGATGGGTCGAAATACTATCATCCAATAGGATTTATACAAGTTTAGGGTATTATTGTAACCTTATCAATTAGATTTAACTCTAAGTTAAATAATTTAACTTTTACCGTGTCTTTTTGTTTTCTTTCACTATATGGTTAATACACTTACTATAACATGCCAAACAAACCCCAAATTGTATATTATTAATACATTTATCCTTATCTAAGTCATTTGGCCGATCCTTATATTTTTAGGAATACAATAACAATTAATAATATAATATTTTATTTAAAAACTATTTTGTGTCAATTTTGACACTATTTGATATATGATTTTTGTGAAAGTTATAAGAGAATTATATGTTCGAACCAAGTTGATTAAATCAACACTAATATATCATAGTAACCTAGAAAATTAGTGTAATTCATAAAAAGTCTTAAATTACATTTATTTTGGTATTTATAATATCAATTATGTCAATATTTCATTAATAAGATAATTACTGCATCATCATTGTGTCAGATATAAATTAAATTATTTGATGTCTAAAAATTAAAAATAAAATAACATCATATAGGAAATCTTTTTACCTTTCTAATGAATATTTACAATCTAATTTATCTTATGCACAACCCTATATTAAAAAGGTTTTAGTAAATATACTTTGATTTTAACTCTTTTAACTTTTCTTTGAATTAAATAATAATAAATGTCCTAATCTAATCCAAGTGGGCCTAAATGATAATATTTTACACTTAAGGTTGTTTTTGGTCGAGATACACTTGTCCAATAGAATTAGGACATGTGTTAGGGTAATATTAATATCATTATTTCCCTTAATTACCCTATTAACTTTTAACCGTGGTAAATAAAAGTAAAAAATTACTATTCACCAAAAATTATTTTCATCTCATTGAACCACATTTTACTTACTGACATCAACCGTGTCTCTCGGATTTTTGAAATTCCATTCACAGAAGCGGTAAAATTAAGTTTTATGAAAAATTCAGTTTTTTAACTACCACTTAGTAGTTTCACTATTCATAAAAAATTGATGTTTTTCAGAACAATGCCAAAATTTCATCCTAAGCTATATTTCATATTCCGAATTCAAAAATGATGTCTATTTTACCAAATTCATAACATAGAAGTTGCATTAATTAATTTTATAATTAAATCTCGCTGTTAAAACAAATAGCGTGTTTTTAAGAAACAATATCTATCAAAAGATTGACACTTGATTATGTCTGGTTTAAATGTGAAATTACATTCAATGACAAACATTGTATTAAATTGTAAAAATATATTCTAAATATACTTTAAAACCACTCAAATTAATAATTTATCAATATTAATTATTTAGATTAAAAAATTTGTTTTTAATTATAATTTAGTAATTTTCACTATTAATCAGAATATGAAAGTTATCCGAAAAGTACCAAAATTTCACCTTAGGCTAAATTCGATACTCCGAATCCAAAAATGAAGTCCATTTTGAGAGCTAAAATTTCAAAAATTTAAAAAGTGGTTATTACTATTCATAACGGCTAGTTTTAATAATATTTTAATAGCATATCGTTGTTTCGTGAAACTCAGTATTCCGTACTACACACGCTATCGAGGAAGGTTGCGATTGCGTGTAATGCAAGGCAAGTCAAAGATGCGTGGTGTGCAAGCTCCTTTTGGTGTAGCGTACAACACAAGACATTAATAAAATTAAAAAGAATATTTTTCATAAAATCTCGGGCTGTTACAATTATGGTCAAATATTGATTTTAAATTCTGCATGTATAAGGCTTATAATAGGCTATAATGGGGCATTGATATTATGGTAATGTCTTGTATGGGATTCTTTGCATGGGTAACTGAAAAACTCTTTAGATTTTTCAACTCCATAAGTCTCTTTATCTACTTTATACATAAAAACTTTGGAATATTCATGTTGAGAAGGGGTTTAAGGAAAAGAGACCCACTCTTTCCAACTATTTTTATTATGGATTATGATGAACTCTCTATATATGTAAACAAATGTATGGATAATATTATACTCGTGCCCTTATATAGTATAAATCACTTCAGTGAAGTTTCTCATAATCACTTTATGTACAACATGATCTTATTCATAAATAGTAGTAATATTTCCATATATGGTTTCAATAAACTACAAGAATAATACTAAAAATGTAGTGGTTATGTCATTGATCATGGGAAAACATCAATTTCATATCGAATTTATGCATAAGAGGCTTTCTAAGATGATCAAAAACATATTGTGAGTTTAGAGGAGGAGATTCCCCATGAAGTGCCTGAGAGTGTTGATCACATCATTTCGGATTCGAATGAACCATTTTGATTGAGTGGATGATAATATATCCAATAATATCAACCACTATAAGAAATAGCTCATTTTATTTGGTAGAGGAATCACATTAGTGAACTATGTTAGTAGCTATATCCCAATGCTTATGCGGGCAGTCCTCAAAGTGTAAAAAAATTCTGAAAAAATATTAAATATTATTTCATATTTTTTATAGGATTCTCATGTGAATTGAATAATCCATTGAAAATAATGACCCATGATGGATAGACTGGTTGAATAAATCAGCGTCATCATATGAACTGTCTCGGTCACCATGCATTGTCCTAAATATAATCTCACATGGGCGGTTTTGGATGTTGATTTTCTCTTAGAAATATTTATAGAGCATAAATATAGGAATTTTATGACCTAGATAAAGGAGAAAGTAACCATTTTATCTAATATGTTTCAAATACAATCATCCTACCTACAACAACACTTTCATTGGATCATCAGTGGGGTGACATCAAATGTTGGTCCCATAACTCGGTGGGAACTATGCTCATCTTCCCTGGGTTCCCATCTCAATATCTCTTGTTCACATCAGTGAGAAACCATCTAACCTTTATTAAAAAGTTCTTGGATCAGTAAAAATGTGATATCTTTTATAGAATTATGATATCTTAGGATCAAGATAAATGTTTCTTCACCTTTTTCTCATTGGGTAACATTTCAGACAAGAATTATTGTTATAATATGCATGAAATATCAGTGGTTTAGGACTAATTGGGGGTATCTCTTGTGTAATTATATACCCTTAAAATATAATTTACATGTTTTGAACCTAGGGAAACCTGAAATATCCAAGGATGAGGTGATCCAACATAATGGGATCAATATAGACTCTAAGTGTCAATGTTTCCAGAACCCCAGTAGAGAACTGGCTTCACACTTATTCTTTAATACAGAGTGTGGATCAGATATCTAGATATCCATGGTTTATTACTCTAGTATTTCATTATATTATTTTTTAAGAAGTGATTTCATGCACTTAGAGTCTCATGGTGTTGGAAGCAACAAGAATGAGTGTAAGGTGAGAGAAATTATTCTATAGGGTAGATTTTGGTGAATTTGGAATGCAAGGAACAACCCCAAGATTAATGGATCCCTCGGGTCAATGATTGTGTTGGAAGTCAACTAAATAATCTTAATGGATGACCCGGATTCCATGATGAAGCTTTGGGAGATCTCCCTCCATTATGAAGATCATGGATGGAAAGGGTGTGTTCTATTTTATTTTGAACCCTCTCCCTCATGTCTACTAGGTTCCCTATAACCCCCTCCCCCACCACCCCCATCAATAGTACTAAAATTAATTTGGATGGCTCATGAATCCTTAGACTTATACGGGGGGAGGATAGATTATTTATGACCCTTGGGGTTAAGTCATTTTTTTCCTTTAGTGCCATTTATGGGAATGTAGACTCCATCCTTATAGAATAAAATTTTATGCTGAATGGGATAGAATTAATCCACTCCCATGAAATTTAACTAAATTCAGTTGAAATAAATTCTTCCTTATTTTTTATCTCACTTTAAGTTCACTCCTCCACTCCATGGACAATCTTCTATCACATCTTCTGATAAAAGCTCCATATTGGAAACAGGATGGATATTTTTCATACTTTTTTCAAAGCGAATAAGGTCGTCAATTTTATAGGATCTTGGTACATTTTGGACAAAATTTTCATTTTTTACTAGTATAGTGTCCCTTCCCCTCAAGTGTGTCAATATGGATAGGGGGAATTCAATTATGTTACAGTACTTCATACCCCCTTGTTCCTTCTGTCCCTTGGGATTTTTTTTCAAATAAATATATATTTGGTCAACAATGTATTATTGAGGCTAAAGGCTATATATACATATATTAAGGTTGAATAGGGGTATTTATAGGTGTTCTAGATGGTGAGGCTTATGTTGAATGAAATATTTTCATCATCATGTTATAAGATGTTTATTGGTACTCTGGCATCCATGAAGAATAGATATTTTAAAAATGGATGGATCGTTCATGAATCTAATCCATTGAGTAGTTTTTTATCCCATTTCAACATTTATTCACCTTTAATAACCTATTAACTCCTCGATATTGTAGCAAATCTGACCTTGTTCACTCAAAATTAACTAATCCTAGTTGGCCACATGACCTCAAGCGTGCCTCCCTATACACTAGAGGCTATCGACTAATTGTTAGGGCCTATGGTGTTTCAGTGGGGATATTATTCTCTCAAGTAAGAGTGCAGTATAATGGTATAAAATAATGATAAATAGAATAAATATTAATAAATAACTATTAGTGGAATAAAAAATCATCCAAATAAATTAAATAGGTTTGGGTAGAATCAGTATCATTCTCAAAATGAATCTCATGTCATGTGATATATAAAAATGGGAAACATGGGTACAAGAATCTACATCAAGTGATAATAAAATGAAAAAAGTATATCCACTATCATTGGGAGCCTAAGATTAGTCCTCTACTTTTTTACTCCATCTTAAGTAGACAATCAACCATCCAAAGTCAGACACATCCCTTTGTCCCTACCTCCATCCATAAGATCTGCTCGGGTACCAACTATCATCCCAAATAGGATGTGAGATATACTCCATAGGATACCACTAATGGTGTCAAGTAATACCTAGATGGTTCATATAAAATTAGAAGTGTGAATTTATAACAATATAACCAAAGATGTAAAATTTAAACGAGTCGAATGTAGTTCCTAAAGGACAACAAGATGACACTACCTTCTTCATCCTAAGATGGGAAATATCTGAACATGTGTCTATAAGTATATATATATATGTGTGTGTGTGTGTGTATGGTATATACACATAGATACTTTTATAACCATATATATGGATACTTATAGTATCCACGACCTTAGTAATAATTGTGGAGTATATGGATAGTAGTATGAGTCTCATAGTATGTCAAGGGACTCACTAACCTGGTGTCAAGAATCCTATGAGTCACCATGCCCATATATCACAATATGGGATTCCATACCTAGTTATCACTTTTAATTAGGTACTCCAGTATGGTTTATCACATTTACATGGGTTCTATTTCTATATATCACATTTCATTTGGGACTTCATGCATATTTCTCTCATTTGCATGGGTCGTCATGCCCACATATCACACAAGTATTTGACCCCATCCCCAAGGATAACAAGTAGATGGGGAAAGACACCTAAGGATCACACAAATATTATAATCCATTAAAATAATGATTTTTATATAATAATATGTTTGGTAATTCCTTAATACATGTTTAAGGTTAATTTACAATTCATTTTATCATTCCATTTAACTATGGGGAAAAACCTTTATTCTTAGGAATTCACAGCAATGCTATAATTATTCTTTAAAACTATTCCCACTATTATACTAAATGTTGATATCAAAACTATCACTTAACATCTTACCATTGAATTATTATTATTTGAAAATTACCCTCTTTATGAAAAAAAATACTCTCTCATGTCATTACCCTAATTATACTCCACCTCGGATGCAGCATTATAATGATGGAGATGAATAAATAATGAATTGTAAGATGAAATCAATAGTAGTGAAAATGGGGTAAACCCTACATAAAATATAGTCTCACCCCTATAAAACTTATCAGAGTAGATTAATGAGAAAATTTTCATTTCATGAACTCAAGAATCACCGCTTCTCCCCCCTCTTTGAACAAGTCCCGATGTTAGTTCTCTATTTTCATATAGTTGAGAAAGGAACTATGGAAGAAAGGAAAAAATAAAATGATAATAGAAGAGAGAAATATTAAGTAAAATATATTAAACATAGAAAAAACTATTAAATTGTAATAATTAAAAATTATGTATAAAATTACCAACCTAAGTTTCTAACCATTTTAAAAGGTGTGGTGGTGAAAATTTATAGGAAAAAGTGTGGCAGGAATTTCCTCCAAACCTATATTATGAATGTTTTATTATTTTGAGACGATTTAATGGTTGAATATTTGAATATATTCCTTAATGAGGTCATTTTAATATGCTCCCTCTATCATCCCATGAATATTGAGATCTATTTTCCATGTATATATGGATTTATGGTAGTTTTATTGTGAAATTTTGTTTATCCCATAGGCTGTTTGAATTCCAATGTGATTACTTATAAAGAATTTAAAAACCTACGAGGTACTGAATTTCATGTGTCCATAGTTAAATAAAATATTTCTTTTTAGTTTCACTATCTCCTTTTCGTGTTTAATCTTATTTCGTATAGCCATCTGGGAGATATGATCCCATATTTAAAAATCCATTCAATCTAGGAACATATTCTAAGACAGGAATTGTGAGCATTATTTGGTCCTTATAATAGTGGATTAAGATCTTAATCATGTTTGATCAAATGTATCCCATCATTCTTGGAATCCTAAAAAATCTTCACTTTTTATTAGTTTTGAGTAATCTGTTGTCGAAATAAAAATCCAATATAAAAATATGCAATTTCTAAAATAAGTCCATTTTCACAATTAAGTTCAAAAATTTAATAAAGCTTGATATTTTGAAAATTTACCTTAAAATATAAAATTAGAGGAATTAATAAATTTAATTATATAATTATATGTGTGATATTATGATATTAATAAATTTGACTACTATACAGTTTAAAATATTGCAAATTAGATGTGATTGTTGTGTGATTTAAAGTCTTGCATCTCAGACTTCAATGTTATATAGTTTAATATCCTGCAACTTAGTTATTGTTATGAATTATGAAATAGGGAGAACATTCCCAAGTAGAGTCTTTAGGGGTCCTATTTTCCTAAATCAAAGGGAAAAGAAACTCACATACTTTGATGAATGCACCACTGGGGTAGCATGCAAGAGTCCCAGGGTAAGGGAGTCTATTCTTAGAAGAATAAGATAATGATGTTCCCTAGACAATGCTTAAAAAAGGGTCATTCCATTAGGGTGGATGTCACCAGTCACATGGGTGATTGATTCATGAGTAAACCCAAATTAGGTTGGCACATGTCCCTTGGTCACTCAACTTTTACAAAGCTATGTCTGCTAAAATGAGGCAACATATGGGAGTCTGTGAGGAGGGTTTTTCAAAGATCAAGGGGTTAGTAAGTCTAAGGGGGTTCACAAAGATTACACTTTCAAAAAAATGTATTAACTTCTTAGGGATGATATCTTGTCTCACATGGGAAGGTATTACAATAGTTAGAGGCAACAAAAAACCCCAAGAGGCCTAAGGAACATGCATCTTACATGGAGGGTGTAATCTTTCATAAAGGTTATATCAACCATGATATTTAGTTTCATGAATATAGAGATTTCAGGTGGAAGTATAATGTTGGATCCCCTTAAATTAATGATGGAGGGAGTATTTATATGAATCGTGGAGGATGAGAGATATGTTTCATCAAATATTACAATAGTCACATAAGATGAATTTTCATGATTTTTTATATCATTTTTGATGCACTGGTCTTTCACAAAGGATATGAATTTTTCAAATCTACACCCTTTGGTGGGTTTTTATCCCTTTTGGACCTATATTAACCTCAAACCATCCTTGATCTTTTTGGTATTTTTTATAATGCATGGTTTTAGTATCAAAAGAGTATATTCTATATTGATTATTTAAAATATTTTTATCACTATATATAATTTATATTGAAAAAAACATCACAATTCAGGGGAATAATAGGATACTCTTCAATAAATACATTGACATATTCTTGATTAATAGTCAAATTTTCCATGTTTATTTTCTCCCCGACCATTTGTAATAAATACACCTAATGAATGGGTAGTAAGACCCAAATAATAGAAAAAATTTCCATTGGGATTTCATCTTCATATTTGCACTAATAGATGATTATAGGTTTATTGTGAATGTAAAATGTAACTTACCAACCTAAAAAATTAATGTAGTATCTATATAGGGAGAGAAAATATATGCTATGAATCACGTCAAGATCACCTAGAGGAAGAATAACATGATTTTCATGGAGTGAATTCCCAAAAACATCTATTATAGAGGAGCCATAAACTTGATATTTGATCATTGTAGCATTAGTATTTTTCACCAATAATTCAACATATAATCATTAAGGTTATAATTTAATAGTCTTTGAGACCTTGTAACACTTAAATTAATTCATAGAACTATGATCAAATAATATATTTTCTATTATAATCATACTTTACACCACGTAAAATCTATCATTATATCATCGATATCTTATTAAAAAAATTGTTAGCATGATCATAATGTTTTAATAATCATAGTGACAAATTCTTTCACAAGGAAAATAAGTCCTAATATATCATAAATTATGAAATATTTTTATCAGTCTATGATACTTCAGGTTTATCTTGAATCAATTTCAATTATTTATAGGTATATTTATTTTTATTCCTAATGTTGATTATAACATAATCTCTAAAAAAATTACTTAAAATTGTTTTGATACTAAATGTGGTGAACCAAGCATTGCATATATAAATATTACCTCATTTTAGATTAATATTCATTATGTCTTAGAATAATATAGTCCTAATAACTGTATAGGTTTATCATTATTTAAGACAAAATATACAATAAAACTATTTCATGAAAGGACATCAAAATCTACAACAAAGATATTTTCACATAGTACCCTTCTTATAAACAACAGACATAATACCATTCTTCATTGGCTAGTAAAATGGAAACATAGTAAAGGGTCGGATCAGATGCCCAATATGGGTAAAAATGGGTGATATCAATTGATGAAATATGTGATTATAATATAAGAATGATGGTGTGATATAAATATCACAACTTATGAAATTTATACCCGATTAGTCTTAGAACAAAAACCACAAGTCATTGCATAAAACTTTGTCGTAACAAAATACATTACTCATAAGACTATTTAATCATCATAAATTTCAAGTCATGAGAGAATATCATAAGTACAAGAAAATTTCATAGTAATGTGGCATAGTCATAATTATAGAAAATTATTTTATTATTCAAGGATCACATCCAAGATCGCTCTAACAAAGTGGTTATAGTCCCATATTGGATATTTTTCACACCCCATTATCTTTTCATTCTTGGTGGATAAAGTCCCATGTTGTATTTCATCCACTCTAGGTTTTATTTTAGATTATCTCATAATATATCAACATTTATCTAATTAATTTTAGAGACGTATTATTTTGTAACCACCCATCACATAATTAAAATCACAGATATGTTTTCCATAAGATAAAAAAATATTCATCATTTTATTATAATGTAATTAACCCAGGGAAAAGAAAATGGTTTATTTAAAATATCCTTTAAAATCATCATCATAATCCATCTATAGAATGGATGTGGATTATGAAAAATTATCATATCCCCAGTGAAGTATAAGATTCCTTAAAATATTTTTACATAGATGAAAATTCAATTTATAAAATCATTTTAAATATTCTTCAAATGGTAAAAGGATAAGTCCTCATATGTTTGTAAATTTTAAAAATAACACTAAAAATTCCTAAAAAATGAAAAATTAATTTCCTTATAAAACATTGGAAACAATATAAATGAATACTAAAATAAATAAAGATCGTGAAAATGGTAAAATACATAGATTTCATAAACATTAAAAAATATTCTTTTCACACTTTTTTTAAAAATTCAATTATAACCCATATAAAAAACGTTATAATAATTCTTTTTTAATGAATATCGACATCGAAAAAAATGAATCTTGGAAAAAGGGTAAATAAGGTAATTTTTTTCTTTTGATTCTTTTGAGTACCAGATAGGGTGAAAATATAATGAATACTTGAGAATAATATAAATAACTAGTGGAGAATAAAATATATGGTGTTTAAGAGAGAGATAACATACAGTTTTCCTAATGGATATTTAAACATGACCAACACTGATTAATAATGATATTGAAATAGAAACCTTCATGGCTTTGTAAACATATAAATTAAAACTATGTTAAATATAGAACATTATATGGATTTTTAAATATATATAATTGAAGAGAAAATATTTTGAGTGAGTTATATTTATTTTCAATATTTTTCAATAAATAGTTATTTAATATCAATATATTGAAGAATTTTTTAAGAATATGTTTATAGAAAGATTGGTTAAAGTATTCATTACCATTGGTGAGGAAAATTAAGTTTCTAAGTTTTATTATCTTTGAATAATGGTGGTATTTTCTTTGGATGATTTGGAATATATTCATTACTTGATATATTCCCTACGTGAAGTTGAATGTTTGTTTAAAAATTTAATAAAATTCTGGAGATTGATGATATGATATTAATTTCTATAAAATGTGAATTGGCAGTTGAATAAGAACATTTGTTATGAAAATTATGATTTTTACTTAGTGAACATACTTATGTATTTTAAAAATAGAAGATTATTTATAGAGAAGAAAAAATGTGGAAAGATGAGTTGAACGGACATAGGTAACTAGACTGAGGCTAGTTAACTGATGTTCTAACAGACATAAGTAATCAGTTGGAGTATGGCACTAAATTTTTATCTGATGTTTTTAATAGTTTTATTAGACATATATGTTCAATAGATGAAATAAATTAATTCTTTGTGATTTGTTTATAGTTGATTAAACATCAAACTGACTTATGGCTATGACTCCTGATGTTTCTTAATAGAAGAATGGATTTTGGAAAATGAGGCAAGTTGAGAAATTATTTATTGATATTTAATTCACTATAAATAATTATCATTCTATGAAAATAATTATTTTAACTAAAGTTGGTTGATGGAATAATTTGGTGGAAATTGGTGGAATTAAGGTTCTCGAACAAATAGAATAGATGAACAAGTCCAATTAGATGAAATTTTAAAAAGATAAATATTATAAGTGTTATGGAAGTTTTTGTTGTGGTTCAAATGAATAAAAAGAACTATGAAGTATGTCAAATAATCATTGACAGTCTTTTGGACAGAGTTTTAAAAAATCTTTCATAAATAGAAAATCAAGGTAATTAGGAAAATGTAGTAGAATAGAATCTTATAAATTATTTGATGGAGGTTTCCTAAAAAATTCATAAGATAAAAAATATGTTAAGATAATAAAATAAAGGTTTTCATGATAAGGCATAAAATAGAGGTTGTCAAGCGAAGAGATCAGAAACAATTATCCAACTAGTGTTAATAGATAAATGTTTCTAAGTGATTTTTTATGAGATATAATTACCTCTATGAATTTATTAGTTGAATTTATTTTAGTGAAATTAATCAGACATAATTTTCTATTGCAAATAACGAATATATAAGCATTAAATCAATGTCATCATATATAATGTTATTAATAAATTGGATAGAGTATCAAAAATTCATCAATAGGGGTTATATGTTGTTATTAGATGGAAAAAGAAGAAGAAAATATCATTGAGGGTTTATTGGATATAAAAAAATAGACAAATATTTAAGAACCCATTGGGAATAGGATGATCCTTTTAAAATTATTCTAGAAAAATTTTCAGGGTAGATCAAATAGATTCGAAATATGAAGAAGAATTGGTTGAATAAGATCATTTTAAAGGGACAGCAAAAAAATTATTACTTGATGGGGAGTTCTTATAATGAATAATCAGATAAAGGTTCTATGATATTGTCAAATATTTTATAATGATATTAAATGTGATGATAATGATATGTAAAATCAATGATTAAATAATCTTGAATGGATAAATTTGTATTCTAACTAATATTAGAAGAATATTTAAGAAGATAGTTGATACTAATATATAATAAGATTTATGATGAAGATCATTAACTCTTATCTTTTATTAAATTTTTAGGTGGTCAAACAAATAAAAAAAAGAGTTGGATATTCATATTTGAATGTTTGAAATTTAAATTTGAGTTCGGGCTTCTCACTAGGATTTTAGAGAAACTATGCCTATAAAAAAGAGAGTAGGCGTGACATGAAAAAGAGATGAGAGTTTTTTTATGTTCATATTGATGAAGTAGTGATGTATCATAGTGAACTGTCAAACATGAATCTTAAGAGTAATTCTCTTGTTGGTCTAAGTTTTGGTGGAAGAGCCCACTGATAGTGAGGTAAAGGACAAAAGGGAAATAAAATGGTGCAGAATAATTAGATAGATCAGTAAAGCACCAGATGAAGTAATGAAGGTAATAAGAGAATAATGGATGATAAGAAAAATTGGTATCATATGAATTGGTACCATATGAACATCATCAGATGGATAGTATCAGACGAACATGATCAGATGAAGAAGGTTCGAAAAAATAGTTACTGAACAAAAAAATTTAACAATTAGATAGAAAGGATCTAGATGAATGAAAAGTATAGGGAAAATTATCTTTTTGTTTGATTCTATAGATAATATTAATAGGTGAAGAAGAATTATTATAATTAGTTCAATAAAATTAGTGTTCAGGTAGGTAATATGAAGAGGGACAAAAAGTGATAATTGGTTTTAAAAATTCCCGAGAAATAATTCACCACCCAATGTTAAACATATCCTAAAATATTACTCTTAAAAAAATCTATGAAAATAAACATAATAAAAATACATGGGAAGCTTATACACCACATAATAGAAATAATATGGGGAATATATAACATATATCAATAAAGGAAAATTGAGATGATGAATTCCTTAGGTCAAGTATTATGTTTCTTTATACATGCATACTCTAACCTCTTTTATAGAAACATTATATTTATTATCAATCTATATAGTAACCATATTATTACTAATATTAATATATATTATTTATTCATAATTACTAATCACCTATTTGTTAGTAATTATCCACTAAAATAAATATTACGGGTGTTGATTGTTTCGTTTTTCTTGTATAATTCAGTTTGGATATTTTGATCCTTGAAAACTATTAATGGTTTCATAATCTCCATAATATTATTCATTTACTAAATAAAATATTTATTCATTGTATACAATTAAATAAAAATCCATTTAAAGCGGTGATGAAAAGTTATTTTCATCACTTTGTGGAGACATTAGTCTGCACGTACGCACAAGTGATTCTTTCATTTTTCAACAAATGGAATGAAAGGAAAATAAATAATGTTTTAAATTTCTAAAATCATAGGTATATAATATATATCATATATATTCAGTTAACCTATCAATATAAATATCCAAGTGATTATTTCATGAAATATGAAATGTGTCTCTTCTTGGAGATTGTTTCATGTACATTCACGTTGGAAACAATTTCATTTTCTATTGTTTGGAAACAAGAAATACAATGGTTATACCATTAAAATAACAAAACTTATGTATTTTAGATATAAAAATTTAAATATATTTATATGATTATATAATATATCTTGGATTGTATGAAGGAAGAAACATGAAATAAATCGGTAAAGACAATTTCTTATTCTTTGAGTATCTTCTGTTGTCTTACACCTTATGACATCTTAGAATAGAATTTTGGAGAGAAAAAGACCTATATGATTTAGGTATAAAAGCTTTTATGATATTTTATTATTTATTGGTTGATCTAGAGTGCATAAAATTTGTTAATATGTGAGCATAGGAGGTTCCCTTTTATAACTGAGGGGAGTGACACCCCTGTTAATATTAAGTACGTTAAAATATAATAAACGAAATAATTAAGGTATTTGGATCCATTTGTGTGAAATTTTAAGGATATGATGTTTTTTGTCTAAATACACTAAAAATTAAATTTATACAAATTTTAGAGATATAATAATACATATCACTTAGGTTAACCCCTCGTTAACCCTTTCAAACCTTACTATGGTTTTTATCTTTTATCATGGTAACTATTTATTATGTAAAAAATATAAGCTCCAAATAATTAATAATATTTATTATTATTATTAAAAATATGGAATAAAATTTTAAGTATTAAATTCCTATAGTTGGTTCAAATTAAATCTAATATCCATGCACAATATGTGTAAAACAATTTTTAGAAAGAAAAAAATATTTTTAAGCATAAATGTGATTTTATTCTCATTCCATTCCTAGTAAAAATCAATAAATGAGTTTTAGTTTATTTTATTTAATATATTATCTAAAAATTAATTAAAATAATTCATAAATAGTGATTAATTTAATTAATTTACTTAAAATCACATTGTTTACATAAAAATGTTTTCTCAAAAATATCTCTTTTCACTTTCTAATGATTTTAACTTTATTTATTACAATTTTAAAATCAATGTTTGAATGATTATTCAATTTTATATCTGTGTAAAAAATAAAATTCCTTAAGTTTAATCCAAAAAATAAAATAAATTGTATTTTAAATAAAGAATATAATAATAATAATATTTATGAACAAAACATCTCCATTTATCCTAGAATTACTAGACTAATCATTCCTTGTCATTTCTCACCTATTACATCCATGTTATTAAAAGATTATATTTCAGGAATTTTATCAATTTAATTTAAATATCTAGTAATTTATTTCATTTTATTTTTTTCATAAGTCATTATTCACTTAGGTTTGGGGTTGTGTGCATCACAAGCTATCAAACACATCAAATTTATTAAAGAGATATATATTCTAAAATTAATGGTGGTTACAAATACCACTTAAAAAAAATTATAGTCCTCAAAATGAGAATCACAGTTGTATATTTATATACCAAGGGGGATAGGTTATGAAAATAATTGGTTTCCACCTTTCATGACTAAGTGAGGTCAGGGGCTTCATGTAGGGGTCATAGACATGCAATGTAGTCACACAAATGTGCTTCACACTAGGAAGGTAGGTTACATACATAGCCTAAATAGGGTGTGTACAGAGGTAGAATTGGGTGTGAATTAAAGTTTAATGAGTAAGTGGTAAATTGAATATAGACCCAATCATGGTGAGGAGTTGAACATGAGCTAGGGTGTGCACATAGAGTTCACATTGGTGTGAAATTATAATTTTCAAAATTAATTACAATATCTAATGTCCCTAAATTTTAATATATAAGTATATTTTTAATCTAATAGTATTAAAATATAATCATGTGAAATTAATTTCACCTCTTACTATACATTTTCCCTATAGAAACTATTTTATGGGGCTAAAAAGTACCCAGAAGACCCTTAAAAATGGGGTTATGGCTTTGAGAACCCTTTCTATTAGATAAAAAAGAAACAAATTGAATACTATAAATGGGAGGTTCTCACTATCACAGAACCAAACTAGGAAAAAAAATTATTAAATATTTATCCCTCATTGTGTGAGAATTTATATGGAATATAGATATCACATCCGATACTTCCTTATGGATTCTTGTCTACCTAAACATAACATGTTTACTTAAAATGAGTTCTATATCATTTCATTCTTATAAAAGTGTATGAAACACATTTACCAGTGCTAATAAAATTACCCCCCTTATAAGTGGACACATTTATAATAAAAAGAATATAATTCTAATTAAATTTATAGAATTTTTCTACAATACCTAAACATCTGGTAATCTTCTAGAGCTTCTTCACTAATGAGAGGACGTTCGAAAAGAACAAGGTCTCGACTCAAATTTTTCTGGAACTAAGAGAAGAATTTGTAATCAATGTGTTTATAATGATAATCGGAATAATAACATCAATAACTTTGTATTTATAATTGTACTAACTGACTCATGAATTTTTATACCCTAGCATGTTGTTAATGGATAAATGCCTAACCTATATTTCTAGGTCCAAATACTAAGAAAATAGATATAATGTAATGAAGGTGGAATTTTTAGGTGAATATGAGATAAAATATTTGAACACCGCTTCATATACCATGATAATTAGAATAATGTAAAACATAGTTCTTGATAAATGGTTCTTTGTGAAAATTAATATCTTTCATAATAGATAATATAAGGGTTTCATCCTAGTGTATGGTTTTTGTTAAAAAGTAAAATTAAATTTGCAAACTCATACATTATGAACTATTATAATGATTTGGTTAAAATGTAGGTGAATCAGTCTTTACAAAATAGACCACCCAAAGAAGTTAAATTCCATATAAGATGGATCATTGAGGTGTGTGTTTATGGTCATGTGACAAATACATTATACTCATACACAAATTGTTTTAATAGATATACATGATGAAAATAGAGTATATATATATATATCTATTTTATAGGTTGATAGACCTAGAAATCATAGATTAATTTTTACTAGGGTTAAACAGTAGTCCCTATGTTCTTTATAAATCTATAATTGTTTTCCCTATCATTTTCATAATTCGTTGACGGAGAGGCTTGGAAAGAAGGAACTCACCTTTTTCTCAAGGCTCTCTTTGTAATTTTTAAATATAACATGTTTTTTTACTTTTAATTTTTTTTTTCAAATTATCATAATTTTCCTCACCTATGTGAGGTTCATTTCTAGATAGAAGTAACTAAAAGTTTTCCTAGGTTTCTATATTGGTTTTTAACCTTTCGAGTAACATGTCTCCTTCCGAGTGTGGTTTAATGTCTTTCAAGTTAGACCATTGTGGATGGTGTTTATGTTGGAGAATAATTTACTATAATATAAGGAATACTACATTGTAATATGGGTTAAGTAAGCCCAATATGAATAAGATCCCACTATCACTACTGAATACCGTAGGGATAGGTGCATACAGGTTAAGGACATCTTAGTTGAACCCTTATGTTGTGCGGTTCAGGGTCATGCAATGAAAAATATGTGACTAAAAGTAATTTTCCAAGTAGAGAGTCTCTTATAAATGTATTGGGACTTAAAAATAATAATATTTTTACTCATGTTATTTGGGTATTCATAGAATATGCACACCCATATGTGAATGGGAACATGAATAGTAATAAAAATCATGTTTCAAGAGTGTGTAGGATTCATGAATGTGTTTCATTGTATGTATTTGAATACTCTTAAATAGTTAGGTTTTGGAAAAGATAAATCATAATATAAAAAAGTATGATTCAATGGGAAATAGAGACAAGTGACAATCGGCTAACCATTGGTAAGGTTTTTTAAACCCACACACTATTTGGAAAATTGAATATGGAGATTAAGGGGGCCTTTTTTACAAGACAAAAATATCCCCTAGAGATTATATAATAGCTCAATAAAAATTATATAGATCACTATCAATCCCTAGTGGGTTCTATTCATATCTTTAAATTACATTGTTATCGATATCTATAGAAGGGGGAACCAAGAGGATTCTCTCAAGGTTTTCGCTTTCTAAGAAGAGTATATCTAATCATGGAATTGGATTGGTGATTATTCATACATCAAAGTTATGAGGTATGTTTTTATATAAAATGGAATTAAATAAGGGTTTGAGAACCCTAAAGGATACACCACTATGTATTGAACACATTATTAGGGTGAAGGAATATATTGTGAGTTTTTATAAGTTCACCATCAGTTCAATGGGTTCCATTGTCAATTTTAATATGTTTTTCTTGACATGAACTATAATGAAATACTGGAATACCTTAAGTTCATATTAATTGAGTAAATAATATCTACACAAACATTATCCAAGATCAATAGGGTCCTACAATCATATCTTGGATTTTTTGGGGAATATGTTTTTTTCCATAAAATATATTTTTTATTAATTTTACACTCTATATTTTTCATAAACCAATAAATGGAATGTCTTACCAAATGGATTCTTTATTTTTATCTAACCACCTTTTTTTCTTTTTTAACCTAATAGAAATTTGTGACTATTTTTATTTATAGATTAAGATATTTAATTTTTTACTATGGAGGGATGAATATTAAGATCATAAAACTTTAACTAGTAGTGGATAAAGTTTAAGGTTGTACATATTTGACCAAAAGTTGATGAATTCAATATAGCAATAAGGGAAAGTAAAATTGGACATAAATGAGGTATTCTTGAAAATATATACAACCATAGTGATGGGTTTATATAGTTTTAATTTCATGATTCATGGATAGAATAATAGGATGTATGTTTGTATTTATTCCTAAGATAATAGATCCTAGAATCAATACATATCTTAGGGTAGTAGGAATAATGAAACATGTAGTTGTGGAGTATAGTCTACAATAGAAAGATTAAATTTCAATGTGGATTACCTATGCTGGGAGGTGGTATGATGGTGATGTAATTTGTGGTTGGGACCAAGATAAATAATCTTGAAATCACTACATGTCCTAAAAGAATAAGAATAAAATTGCGTAGAGTTCTTGGTAAATTGTATATATATATATATATATCTTTCTCAGTTATTGAAAAGGGATATTTTTTATCTGGTATGGGATTGGAAATAGGAAAATCTCCATATATTATACATAGGATATGAGATCTAGGTGGAAATAGTTATGGATCATTTTATCCTAGCATAGGTTAATAGTTATGATCCATACTCCATTAACCCTCACATTAATATGGCTCTCATATAGGGAAGTTGGGTAATATATAATAGAAAACTCTAAGTATTTTAATGTTATATACAATGGACCATATGTTATATAATTTAACATCACGTGACAAGTACTTGGGTGACTTGAATTTTAGGGTTAAATTATGAAGTAATCTATACAAGAAAAATTTCATAGATCTAGAACTTTTTCAAGATTAGATAAAAATATTTTAGTACTAAATAACGAGAGGAAACATGACATTAATGGATGAATTTTTAACATCAAGAAGAAGTGTGGGTTTTCATGGTGTTTATGGGTGGGCCTGAGTGAAGTGATCTGGGTGTAACTTAATGTCATATAATAACAGGAATTAAATGACATATTGTTTTTTGATATATGATCTTAATATATATATATATATATATATATTTGTGTGTGTGTGGAAAATATATATGAGAATAACAGATAAATTCATGGATTCTCTATTGGGAGAGAAGGATGAAGATCAAATGTGAATTAGGTAAGGCTTCATCACTATAGCAAGACTATGTATGAAAATAGAAGTTTTATCTAGGCAAGGAATAAGAGAGTTAGGCATCACCATGTATCCAAATTTAGAATGAATAAATCCACACATAGTTCACATAAGGGGTAATTTTTGTCATTTTTTAATGGACCACAACATTATGGTTGGATAGTATAGAAAAAACCATTAAATCTATAAGGAAAGAAGAGGGACCCCTATATATATCGATCTCTTACACAGATTATTGATTTTGTAAAAACATAAGAGATGCTTATAAATATGGTAGAATATTGATAATAGTTTAAATTAATTTGTGTTGGAATATATTTCATGTATTTTAACATCTTGTAACAATGACCACTTTCTATACAATTTATGGTTATATAGTGAGGGATTTAAGGTCATTTAGTTTTAGGCCCTCGTATTTGTTTTGCCCATGCACCCACAACATTATGAGTCAGTGTGGACTAGTTTTCGAATAAAGGTGGTCACTAGGATATTAAAAATGATTATTTGGGTTGTGAATTTATTTAGGGTATGGTAGGTCAGGCTCATTTCTCCCTTTTAAGGGGACTATTTCCAACTTTAGGTATCTCTTAATAATTTAAAATGTGTTTGTGAATCCTTCACAATTATAAGACTAGTTATAATAAAGAAGTTGATTAACTAAAAATAAGTATTTAAGAGGAAACATTATGTATGTATTTTACTATTTATTATTTAATTCATGAATTTTGTGACTTAATAGTTTGAATACATATAGGCTGCGACTTTGGAATTTATCAATGTCTAAGGATGTGTTAAAGTCCTCCAAAAAGAGGTAGGAGGTATTATAAAGTTGGGATTGGGTCTATGAAATGGGATTCTTATGTATCCATAAATAGGTAATCCTAACCCATGTAGTTTATTTCTTATTAAAAGGACATGTATTACCTTTTAAGGTATTGTGACAAGGACCATTGGGGTGAAATTTAATGGAATGAAACCATAACTAAGTGAAATTATTTTTAATGCCATTATTCAAAAACATATTCTAATTATTTTAAAGTCATGTGATGTGGAATACTAGTAAAAGTGTTCCTATCAGTGGTTAATGTTGTACTTAATTGTCAAAAACCAAATCAAGATTACATCTTACCCGACAGTTGACCAGATCCGTTATATGGCCCAAAGGGCATTCCTGGTCCCCGTGAGCTGGAAACTAGTGTCAGGCATCAAAGTAATCACATTAGGAATTATTTTTCCCGATAAAACTAGGATCAAGTAAAAGAACTGAGCATGCATAAACCAATAAAAACTGAATAACAATAAATAAAAAACTAATCTAGATACAACACCACTGAATAAAAGAAAAATGAATACAAAATTTATATTGAACCACAGTAACCCGACAGTTGACCAGATCCGATATATGGCCCAAAGGGCATTCCTGATCCCCATAAGCTGGAAACTAGTGTCAAGCATCAAAGTAATCACATTAGGAATTATTTTTCATGATCAAACTAGGATCAAATAAAAAAACTGATCATGAATAAACCAATAACAGCTGAATGACAATAAATAAAAAACTAATCCAGATACAACACTACTAAATAAAAGAAATATGAATACAAAATTTATATTGAACCACACTGACATGATCTCCACATCACCTCTTGGTCACCACCTTCCACAAGACCAACCTACTCTAAAGACAAACTGAACTGGAAACCTGGACCTACAAAGAAACTCAGGTCTACCGATGTCGAGTGGCATAATTAGGGGTGAGCGTATGCAGACCAGTATGTAAACACCATAGAGTCCATGAATTTCCTTTCCCAAAATAGTCTATAAACACTAATTTGAATTACATTTTGATAATATATTTTAAATCATTTTTATCAACCAAACATAGCATTCCACAAATTCCCTTTTTAAAACCACACAGACAGTATTCCTTTTCAAAAAATAGTTCCACTTTTCACAACCTAGTTCAAAACCAAATCCCAAGTACAATTTCATTAATAGTAATTAAAATGGTTTAAGTAGAAATTAAATGAATCAAAATAATGTTGCATAAAATAGAAGTGATAAAGTCTAAACAATAAATAGAATTAATCAACACATACAGATAGTTATCATGGTAATTTCATAAACATCTCTAGAGAGATCCATAGATGTACTTAGATCGGACTCAAATATTGGCATATTGTGCATCTCCATAGTCAATAACCAATTAGACACTCTAAACTAGACATTCTAGTGGCATGTACCACTTGGCCCCATCAAGTATAGAGGGTACCAGCCCATCTAATTGGGTTTGAAAAGAAACTATCGCTCGCTGCTCTAGATGACATCCAATAATCCAATAATAATAATAATACTCATAAAAACATGGTATAGCAACCATATCCCGCAAAATTCTTGTGCACGATAAACTATAAAGGAACACATCCCAAGGTCTAGTGGACTCAATACAAAAAATCATCACATACATGAGCCACCATAAGAGATCCCATCCCAAAATTATAATGGTCCCCAAACATAAGCCAAGTAATCATGAACATACATGAAAATACATTTCTTTCACAAGAATGCTCATCCAATAATTAAAGCTTACATGGAAACCGCCATTTGTTATAAATGAAAAAAAATATATCAATCATCTTAAAATTCCAAAAAGACCTTCATGCTTCCTAAGTATTAAATCAATTTTACACAAAATGGTTGTATACCCACCTGACCAAAACATCACATAAGTTCCAAAATAGATTTCCAAAACCTCACAATGTGCCAATTAGGCATTCACATCATTTTTTATCGAGCCATATTTTCAAAGTCATCATAAGGCACCCATTGTGACTTTAACACATTCAAACAAAACACATCGAAAATTCTATTTCTAGACCATTTCCAAATTCAATATAAAACACCACTTGCACATGCACAATGAAAATGATAATTTACATTTCAAATAAAAACTCTTCCCAAGCCAAAGTGAAAACATACAATGACACGAGAAGTGCTAAATAAGCCTTTAACATTTTAAAAACCATGCTACATCAAAAAATACCAAATAGGGCCTCATATCATTTTAGTTACCAAGTGTTTCTAAAGTTCCAAATGTGACTTTTTCCCATAATTAATCAAGATATATATTAAAATTGGAAATCATTCAATTCTTTAGGAGAGAAATTCTAACCATATTTAAATTCACTCAAAGCACCATGGAAATTGGGAAACACATTTTACACAACTTTCAAAACTCATAACCCCATTTGAAATTACTACAAGAAAAGAACACATAAAACCCAACCCCTTTTATGGGAAAATCCACTTTCAAATATTCATGCACCCAGAACCTATTTTAAAACATGATTCAAAAAACATACACAATTTATGAACAATGTCTAAAAGACATATCAAATAATCTCCCTTGCAACAAAACCCATTTCTTCTGAAACCCATCTTATAACACATGAGTATTTCAAATGACTTGGAAAACATATTTTTAAATAAAAATCACTTTATTTTAAACCAACACTACAATACACTCAAAAGTATCACACCATAAAAGTCACAAAATTCCACATATAATACCCAAAATCATAGTCCATAAACATTTACAAGACATATCAAAGGGAAAACACCACTCAAAACACTCAATTACATCCTAGAATTTTAATTGGAATTTTATCAAACACCATTCTTGGGTTCAATATTGGCATAATCCATGAAAACCTTTAGAAAACCATTTCACACCCATATTCCATCATGAAAATACCAAAATAATTTATGATATCATATCATAAGAAAAATTATAACATTTTAAAGGCATTCATGGAAATCTCAAGCATCAATAGAATGTGTCTGAAATAAATTAACAGAAAAACCTTCCTCAATAATGTGCATATGAAATGAAACATTAAAAGAAGGATGAACCATGAGTGAGAGAAAATATAAACACCCTAACATTAATGAAAAACATCCCACCCATAAAAACTAACTCTTAGGGTTCGACCAAGTTGAAACCCCCCAAGGGGAATCCATGAAACCAAAAGATAAAGGAGAGAAAAGGAGTAAATCAAACAAAAACCATGAATAACTCTTCATGGGACCTTAAAAGAGCATCCACGGAAAAAGGAGGGATAAAGGAGGGAAGCTTATGAGTTCCAATGGAACGCCTAGGTTGAGAAAAGGAAGAGAAACCCAAAATAGGGTTAAAACGCCAAAGGGGAAAAGTGAAATTTCAAACTTTTAATAACATAAGAAGATCACAGGGTTTGGCCACACAGTTTTCCAAACTGTGTGCCAACCATTCTTACCCTACTAAAGATAAGAATAACCCCACATGGTTTGGCCACATGATTTTCAAAACCATGCACCAACAATGCTAAAAGACACTAACAAAATCTTAGACCTCACTACATGCTTAGAACATGGTTTCCCTAACTGTGTGCTGGCCATATTCCATGACCTAAACACAAAACATGCGCCACATAGTTTCTTGGGTGAGGATGCATGATTTCCCCTAACTGTGTGTCAACCACACGCCACCTGATGTCAAGCCCAAAACTCAAGTATTTAAAAATAACTCACCTAAAGGCTTCCAAAACAAAAAAAACTAAAATTGGGAATCAACAGAACCTCCACTAATATATCCAATATTAAGAAAATAATATAATAAATTAATTTCCAAGGTCCATTTGTGACAGTTATCCCCACCAAATCAAATTTCTTTTCCCAAAAATTCACCCATCCTGGTGATTAAAAAAATTCAATAATAAAACTGAATAAATCTGAAAAAAACCACAAACCATGGGGTGAACATTCACTTCACAAGTCATACCTGTCCATTTATGGAGGAAACAATATAATAAAGAAAAATATGAGAAAATGATAGGGTTATCCCCACCAAAACAACCTGACTAACACCACGGAACAACTTCATATCGAACCAACATGGAAAAAAATCCAATAACACCACCTCTGGGAGACCAGTGATGGGAACTCCAAAGATAAACTAACCCAGCTTCTCCATACAAGATAAAAAATTTCACCATGGGAATTCAAAACTCCCCACATAAACCAAACCTCAAACACAAGGGGAAACCTATAAAAGGATACTAAAGAAAGTAGTGAACCCAAACACAAGATACATTTTTTGATTCCCACAAGCATGGATATCTCCAAACAAATGTAACGAAAAACTAAAATCAATTTAAAAAAGGCTAACCATTTAAAAATAAACATACAAGGAAAAAATGGACTATAAGATAACTAGACCACTAAGGATTTTACAAAGAACTCACAACAAGAGATAAAACAAAATAAGAAACCCAAACTGTTTCCAATCCAACACTAGAAACAAAAACTTGTCCAAGGTTCCCAACACACCTAGTGATTCATTGACTATGCACAAGGTTAACTCTAGAAACTATGGATAAATACCTGATGTATGAAGAATACCCGACCTAGAAATCAGGAACATACATCCTCTAATCAGGTCTTATTATTTAGGTAATGATTCTTACAAAATTTCCACATATGACTGAAACCACCACAAATACGCCAAGTATTTATAAGATTATAGCATGATGGATTTGAATGATCAAACTAACCACAATGGAAGCAAAATAATGAATGGACCTATGAACTGGAAGCTGTAACCAACAAAAGAGGATTCTCGGAAATAAGTTCCTCTTATGCACACCTCTCTCCAAATGGGGAAACCTCATGCTCACCACCTACCACTGACCTCACCCAAAAATATAACATAGATAAAAATACCGGATCCACTAATTTTTTGAACTGAACTTCACCAGATTAAAGTACTCACTCCTTGATCTCTTGATGAATAACCCAAACTAAATGTTAAACTCTCAACAGATCATGTGATTCTATTTCCCAAGAGAATGAAACCATCTCCTTGAAATGATAATCATATACCTTCATTGTCCGTTGGCCTTACTGAATAATCATGAGCTCTTCCACCTTCCTCATCTTCACCTCCTAGTGTATGAACCATCAGACGAAAGTGGTATTAAAAAACTCCATTTTTATCCCAAATTGCAGCAATGATAGAGAAATCACCATCCACTAATCTAAATATGTACCCTCATAGAAACAAAAAACATCATGCACTCTAATGGTTTAGGAGTTCCCAACAACATGAAGAAACTCTCAAATTCCTCAAGCCATACCATAGCCTCTAAAAGATCTTGATCACCATGAAATATGGGAAACAACTGAAAAGAACCTAAAACTTGGAATCATGAAAATTTTGGGGACCATTCTGGGAGGCATAATCTTATCAACATGAGAAACACAAAATAAAAATCAACATAAACCTATAACATGATCAAAAAGAATATCCCAATCCAAAACAACCAGGTCACAATAAAAAAATCAAAACAAAAAAAATCCTCCATTAAAAAACCACTACAACCATTCCACTTTCCAAAACTGCCTTCTTCCAAGGCCACTTTAAAAATTCCAAAATCCACTTTTCACAAAAAACTCAACTTTCAAAGCCAAAAACCAATTTCAAATATCATTTTTCATTTTAAACCCCTCTTTATGAAAACCATTTTTAATTTCCAAAACATCCCATACCAACCAAAATCAAACCAAATCAAAACTCACACCAAAATCCCAGGATCAGGAACTAGTGGCCATACATATCCCATCAACATGGTTAGGGGGACATGCCCCAAGCTAGCATCAACAACTAAAAGGACCCTGACCTATGTACTCAGGCCCCACATGGGTCAGTATTCTATGTGATATCACACCACGACACTGGATCACCTCCATTTTCATTCCTCATCTAAAAAAAAATCAAAACAAACAAGGACTAAAATCCCAAATTTCCCCTAGAAACTTGAGGATTAGAATGAGTAAGGGTTTATGACTTTATTCTCATACCTACCTTATAAGTCTTGAATGTCCTAATATATGATATACTTGACACCCCAAATAACAAGGGAGTACCTAGATACCATTTTTTCATGAAAAAAGTTGGGTTTACATCCAACCCGACACCCGATCTAATCTAAGACATGGCCTGAAGGGAATTCTCGATCCTCATGGGCTTGAAACTAGTGATGGGAATCAAAGTAATCACATTGTGAATGATTTTTTTAGAACCAACTAGGATCAAGTAATCAAATTGGAAAAAAATAAAGCAACAAAAAATGAATAATAACAAATACAAAACTGATTTAGATACAAAACTATTGAATAAAACATAACTAAATACAAAATATAGACCAATAATTGATGTCATGATCTTTGTGTGACCTATTAGTCACCACCAACATAAGTCCAACAATATCTAAAAAATCCTAACCAGAAATATAATCCTAAAAAATAGCTTAGGTCTACGGACACTAAGTGGAACAAGTAGGGTGTGAGTTTAAAAAACTTAGTAGGGAATCACCACAGAGTACATGAATTCCAATTCCTAAAACATTCTATATACACTAGTTTTAAATACATTTTTAAAACATGTTTTAAATAATTTTTATCAACCAAAACATAGCTTTCCACAAATTCCCTTTTTCAAACCACATAAGAAACTTTCCATTTAAAATATAGTTCGACTTTTTGTAACCTAGTTCAAAACCATATCCTAAGTGAAAATCCATACCCAGTAAGAAAATTTTTCTAAGCCGAAAGTAAAGGAATAAAAATAAATTGGCATAAACTAGAAGGTCTAAAGACCATACAAGAAGAATAAATAAGGAAAACATATAGATATTAATCATATTAATTTCCTAAAATATCTATAGAGATCCCTAGGTGTACTCAGATCAAACTCACCTACTAGCATATGGTGTACCTCCTTATCCAATTATGAACTGACCTATCTAAACTACCCAATCCAGTGGAACATCCCACCTGAGCCCATAATGTCTTAGGGATATTATCCCATCTAATCGGGGTTGAAACACAACCATCACTTGACCCTCTAGATGATTCTTATGAATATCAAGATAATAATAATAATAATACTCAAAAAACATGGTATAACAACCATAACCCATATTGTTCTCATAGATGATGCATTAGAGGGGAATGCATCCCAAGGGTCTAGTGGACTCAATACCAAAAAATTTCCTATAAATGATCCACTAGATGAGACCCCATCCCAAAATTCTATTGGTCTATAAAAATAATCCAATTCATCACTAACATACATAAAAATACATTTATTTTAAAGCACACTCATCCAAAAATTAAATCATGCATGGAAACCACCATTTTCTATAAATCAAAACCAATTTATCAATCAGTTGAAAATAACAACGAGGCCTTCATGCTACCAAAGTTTTCAATTAACTTTACAAAACATGGAAACATACCCATAAGGCCTATACATCACATAAGATCCAAAATAGATTTTCAAAACCTCATAAGGTTCCAATCGAGAATTCACATCATTCCAGATCAATCCAAATTTTCAAAGACAACACAAGGTAACCACCATGTCTTTAACACTTCCAAACCAAACACATTTTCAAATCCATTTCAACACCATTTTAAATGTCAATATAAAACAACACTTTCACATATACAATTCCAAACATGACTTTACATTTAAAATACAAAATATTCCCAAAAAAAGTTAAAACATTCAATGACATGAGAAGTGATAAAAAGGCCTTAAAAATTTAAGAAACCATTCCACATCATAAAACTCCAAATGGGACCTCATATCATTTTAGTTACTAAGTGTTTCTAAAGTTCCAAATGAGACTTTGTTCCAATCATTTATCAAGATATATCTTAAAATATAAAAATGGAACAAGAATTTAGAAGCACATTTAAATTCACTTAAAAAACCAAGTCCTTTAGGAAAACATTTTAAACCAAATTTTCTACTCATAAACCCATTTGGAATTAAATAATAAACAAACACATATATCCAAATAATTTCCTTAGGAAAAAACATCTTTCAAATATACATGCACACCAAAACCATTTTCAAACATTCTTCGCACCACTTACAAAATTCATGGCACATGATTAATAAAAATAACAAGAATATCCCTTAAAAAATCATTTCATTATGAAAACAAACTTTCAACACATACTCCTTTCAAATCACTTTGAAAAAATATTTTTTAAGAAACATCACTTTATTTAAAACCAACCCAATAAACCACACATAAGTATCACACTATAAAAGTGACCAACTTCCACATATAATAGCCAAATCACAACCCAAAAACATCTTTGAGACATAACCAAGGGAAACACTGATCAAAACACCTAATTCCATATTAAAATTTCCATTGGCATTTTATCAAAAACCTTGATTGCATTCAATATAGGCATACTAAAAGAAACCATTTCACACCCATAATTCATCATTAAAATATAGAAACAATTTATTTTATCACATCAAAAGTAATATTATAACATTTTTAAAGAAATCAAGGAAATATAAAAAATCAATGGAATGTTCTAGAAAGGAAATGAATATAAACACCTACCTAAAAGATGTGTGAATGAAACAAAACATTGAGATAAGGAAAAACAAATCCTGAGAGACAATTGTCACACTATAAAAGAAAAGAAAAACATCCTACATATCAACACAAACCCTTAGGGTTCATCCAAGGTGAAACCCCACAAAGGAGAAACAAATAAACCAAGAGACAAAGGAGAGTAGAGGATGAAATAAACAAAAAAACATGAATATATCACCTTGGGACCTTCAAAATGAATCCATGGAAAAATGAGGGAATAATGAGGAAAGATTAGTATCTCCTACAGTGTGCCTAGGTCTACCATGGGAGGAGAAACCCAAAATATAGTGAAAACAACAGAGGGGAAAATGAGAAATTTCACACTTTTAATAATATGGATATATTTCATGGTTTAGCCACTAAGTTTTCCAAATAGTGTTCCAATAATGAAAATCCTATAGAAGAAAATGGGAACCCCACATGGTTTGTCTGCATGGTTTCCCAAACCGTGCTCCAACAGTGCCAAATGACACTACCAAAATCTAGAACCTCACCGCACTCTTGCCACACAGTTCTCTAACTGTGTACATTCCATGTACCATGCCTCAAATGCCAAATCATGAGCCACATGGTTTCCTTGGTGAGTTCACACAGTTTCCCCTAACTGTGATCCAACCATGTTCCTCTGCTGTTAATCCAAAAAAATCCACTTTTTAACACAAACTCCCCCGAAGTCTTCCAAAACTAAAAAATTCAAAACGGGGCTCAACCCAAACCTTAAAAAGGATCCAAGATCATAAAAATAATAGAATAAAATAATTTCCACTATAAAGGTGTGACATTAATCTTTTTTATCCCATTATATGTTCACATTTTTTTAGAAATGAAATAAGAGAGAGTATAGTTTGGGTTTACACTTTAAAGGTGGATGTTATATCTTCATCATTTTAGATAATTAAGAAATTATATACTCATTATGAAAGTACAAATATTCCATATTATGCTCATCACATTGGGATATTGTTCACATAACATAAGGTATCATGGATCATCACCAATGGTATCTCTGTCAGTTCAATAAATCCACCCTTGGCATGTCATGAGAGGCATCCCTATCATTTCACTAGAGGTGGATCTCATTCTCATCACACAAATAATGTTTGATCATGTTCACCTAAAGATCATTTAATTATGATGTTTTAGGATGTCTTGGGATCATTACATGGGTTTTATATTACGGTATTATAATGAAATGGTGAATTCTAGAGGTTTATAGAATGGAAAGAAAGTGATCCTTATTTAGAGTCTAGTGGGGATTGTGTTTGTGGGATAACACTTATCAAAGATGTGATCATATATTAAGGTGTTGGAATGTTTGTATTAGAACTTCAGGAGGTGTCCTATATATCATGATAGAGAAGAAATCAATACCCATGTAATTGAACTTTTAAAATTTAAGGTCATGTGTTTTACCATCATGAAGTGCGGATATTATGCTATATTTTTAAATCCATATGGCCAATTATACTAGGTGAGAATTTCTATGAAGAGTTATTGTGGCCTTTATACATGAGTGGTCCTTCATTATTTATCTTATCTATATTTATATAAATAAGAGAAGGTATGGTTTGGACTTTCACCAAGTATGAGGACCATATATTGATGTCCACCTCCTATCTATTGGTAACTATATGAGGAATGAGTCAAGAAAGGTTGGTGATTACGCCTATTAGGAGGCCTATATGTGGTTGTCTACCCCATTTTATTGGTAACTAGGTAAGGAATGATGTCTATAAATGGTGAGGTTAAATACAATAGGAATACCATATGTGACTGTTTTCACCATGCTTATTGGTAACTAGGTGTGGAAAGAAAACTAGAAATATTGGGGCTTACACCTAATAGGAGGACTAGATGTGGTTGTCCACCCCTATCTATTTTTAACTATAAAGAGATGAAAGACTATAAATTTTGTGGTTTACACCTAGTATGATTCCCAAATATGGTCATATACCACTTTATGTTAGTAAATAGATGAGGAATGAAGAGTGAAATGGTTGGGGCTTACACCTAGTAAGAGTCTAATTTATAGTTTTCCACCCATTCATTATTAGCATCTATATTAGAAATGGATACTATAAAGTTTAGGACTTAAAACTATTAGGATTACCATATATCAATGTTTAACCCTTGGTCTATAAATAACTAGATGGGAAGAGAGACTTCAAAGTTTGGGGCTTACACCTAGTAAGAGACCCATAAATAGATATCTACATTTTTTCTATTGGTTACTATACGAGGAAAGTATATTTTAATGGTTTGTTATTCCACCTTGTAGTAGGCTCGTAATTGGGGGTTTATCCCTATGTATGTTTGAAACTATATGAGGAAGGAATAATATAATGGTTGGGACATACACTAAGTTGGAGGCCCATATGTGGTTATAGTATTTTTAGGGATTTTATCACGATGAAAGGAATCCAATAAGGTGATTTGGGTTTATTCAAACTACATATATGATCTAAGATAAATAAATGAAATGAGAGAGACCCACTCAAACATAAAAAAATTTCTTCACAAAGTTGAAATGAATAGACGAAAAGCTTCACAACCTACTACCAAAAGGAATTAGTTCTAAATCACCTTAGGTGGAACAAAATTTGTATAGTATTACGCTTCCACATGAAGTTGGTATGTATCACATAGGTCATAGGTTAAAGGCTTCTCATAAATGGTTTTATATGAAGACCCTATATGAATGGTATTCGTGAGAGTCCTTTTTGAAGTGGTATTTCTGGGATTCCTTCATAAAGAGGAATTTATGAGAGTCCTTCATGAAGTAGGATTCACAAGAGTCCTCCATGATGGATAATTAGTGGGATTACTTCATGAAGATTTATTTGTGGGAGTCATTATGGAAGGTGAATTCATGGGAGTCCATTAAAAAGGGGATTCTGTGGGACTCATCCATGCATAATTTTATTAGGGGGACATTTTTTTGAAAGAATTACATAGTTCCCAAGCTATAAAACTTCATATTTTAGAATAACTAAGGTTCCTCTCCTTGAATTGTGTTCCAATATTTATAAGATACACCATCCAAGAAATGGTATCTATATAGGAACCATGAGATCATGAAGAACCTGAATCAGTAAGTTGAAAATGATCATTTACATGAATAGAACATGCAACCATGAATGAATCAATCAGCATGTCCTGAAGAACTCTATTTTTAAGAAATTCATGTGACTGTGAATCTCCTCTATTAAGATGTTGCAATAAAGTGTTGACCATAAAGAAACTAAATAGAAATTAAGGAACTAAAAGTCCATGAAAGAATTATGTGTCTATAAAGGGATCATATGATATTTTCATAATTGAATCAGCATCCTTCATGAGAAATATTATGTTTGAGGAAATTTCCTTTTTCAAATTTCATCCAAGCTAAAATGGATCCCAATTGAAAATGTTCAAAACTTTTGATCTATAATGTTTTTAGCTCCATGAGTAGCCAACTTGTAGCATTGAAAAAGAAACAAATCATTAGATACTTTGTTAGCTCATATTAGGTGTTATGTTATGCCAAAAAGTATCCATAATACCCTTAAAATGGGTTTTAAGGGTTAAAAAATCTTTATTCTATGGAATGGAAGAAATATATGGCTTATTTCGGGTGGCAGGTTCTCACCATCACATCACTATACTATAATTTTTTTATGAATATTCTTCCCTTAGTGAGTGACCAATTATATGTAACATGGATATCCCATTGCATTCTTCTTAGAGTGTGAAGATTAATTTCTATTAAAATTGGACTTTTCTCATCTATGTTATGGAATTATCAATACATTAATGGAAAATTTATTGATTACACTTTTTTATTTCAAAAACATCCACGATACAGTTGGATACATTCAAAATGAAATGAATAAGAATTTGATGTCACATAGGGAAATTTTCTACATTATCTGAATATCTAGTGGTATTCTGGACTATACTCACAAGTGGAAGGATGTTCTATAAAAGTAGAATCTCAACACTGGGATCTTTTGGTACTAATAATATAGAATAAAATCATGGTTTTTGGTTTTCCATGAGGAATAATAATTTCAATTATTTTGGTTTATCCAAAAGGAAAAAACAACTCATGTATTTTGCTTATTCCAAGTATAATTATAAACACATGGATTATGGTAAATCCAATAAAACTAATTGACTCAAGGATTTGGGTTTCTCAAAGAGAAATAATAATATCAAGGATTCAATGTTTTACAAGATAAAAAATCAACTTACGGATTTTGGCATCCCAACATTGGGTTAATGGAGGAAAACTTGATTGAATTTATTGGCCCAAATACTATAATTTCAGGGTGAGTGGAATAAATATGGAATTTATAGATGGATATGAGATAAGATATTTATATTTCACTTCACATCCTTTGATAAAATGAATCAATCCACATTTAGTTCTTAGAGTATATTCTATGATTCTATTGGGCTTATGTGCATGTGAAAATAATATGATCCCATCCTAGTGCAGGGCTATTGGGAAATACCCAACATGAATTGGTAAATCTATACCCTATGGAATCATTCCTAAATATATATCATACATAAGGAAATCATTTAAAATAGAAAAACCCACTCTATGTAGATTAAGGTATGGTAGGTTGAATTATTAATTCCTTCAGTTTTAGGTCATGTGATAGAGTCCTTGTATCCTTTGATGCATAATTTGAACCAATATAAATGAGAAAAATATGGGTAACCCAAAATTTTCATTGGTTTATGGAACTATTGAGCATAGAATTATTTTTTATAAGGATATGTGGTGGTCTCTATGAGATTTATATTTTTTAATATTTATTTCCCTATCTTTTACCTAAGTCATTGATGGAGAAATCTAGAAAATGGGAACTCATATTTTTCTCAAGTATCCATTAAGTGAGTTGGAACTAAAAAGTTTTGTACATTTCCCTTTATTTAAATGATAAAATTATTTCCTAGTATATGTGAGGTGAATTTCTTGAAAACAAATAGTTGTATTTTTCCAAGGATTCCCTTTTCTGGTTTTAAACCTACTGTGTACTAGGTCTCTTTCATTAGGTATTTTAAGTTCATGAAAGACAAAAAAAAATTATTGGGGTTTGAGGTATTCATATTTGACTAAGATATTTGTTAGTTTACATAGAAACAAGGGAAATGAAAACCTAATTTTAATATAGAGCCCAATGCTAGTGTAGATGATCACATGAATTGATGGATGTTGTTTAATGTCATAGTGCTTATACAATTTTGTTGTGTGGTTTAGGTCATGTTAAAAGGGATATATAGATAATAGGAAATTTAAAAAAAGAGAGTATCAACTCAAGGAATCTTTATTTCCAAAAGTTGTTTCTCAACTCAATGCATTTAGGTCTTCAAAAGAGATTAAAGCACAAATATGAAAGCATATAAGAACATGATGTCATAATCATTCTTAGAAAGTGGGTATGATGAAGAAATATGTAACATAGAGGGTATTTTAATCAATATGAATAGCTGAGCTATCAAATGAATAAATAATAACATAATATTGTCTGATCCAATTAAAAATCTATATGGGTTGGAGGAGGAAAACTATTTCTAATGGTCAGCCCATCCTCAAACTTTTTGAAAAAATAGAGAGAGATTAAGCGGGGGCCTTTCTATCGAGACAAAAACATAGAATATGGATTAATTAGTGGTTTAAAGGAAACATTGAGTCTCACCATTATAATGGGGTCTATTAATATCAATCAATTGCCCTACTTACAATTTATATGAATGGGGGATCCAAAAGGATTCACTCAGGTTTTGGGTTTTCGAGAGGTGTATCTCTACCCAATGAATGGTGATAGTGATGATTTAGCAATCAAAGGTTTTAATTAGGTTCATATAGAAAATTATATTCAATTGGGGTTAGAGTAAAATAATTTTTGTACCACTATGTATCAAATACATTGTTAGGGAAAAGTGATATTATGTGAAATTATTATGCGAAAAATCACATAAATGGTTGATATACTCAATTTTAATAGGTGATATTTTCATGAAGGATAATATATCCATCGAATAGATTAAGTAAATTGGTTGTCAAAGAAGATATACTCTAATTTTTTCCCAGAATAATGTGTCTATAAAGAATAGAATGATATTTTAGGGACAATATTTGGCCTCTATAATATTTATTTATAATTTTTTATGCTCTAACTCTTGCCTAATATACAAAAATAGAAATCCTAGTGGTAGAGACTAAGCTTTTTTATCACGCCTCCCTTTGTGTGTTTTCAAGTAGATAATTCTTTGTGTCTCTTTTTATTTGTAGTTTATATATTTTAATTTGGACCATGAAGGGATAGATTATAAGGACTTTTAACTTTGATCAAAAGTTAAAGTAGTCTATATTGCATCAAGGATAAGGAAAACAATATGGGAATGAGCTCTAAGAACTAATATATAAATCCTCGAGGATATGTGAACACGATTTTAAATTCATGGTTCTTGTATTGGATAATGGTGTGTATACATTCAGCTAGACCTATGATATGATATCCATGCATAACTATGTATCTAGGGGTTGAAAGAATCAATCCATAAATAGTTCTCATTTTAGTAGTACCTATATATATTTAGATTATATATATGGAATAGGAATTTTTCATCTTTGTGTAAGATTGAAAAAAAGCAAAATATTATGGCGGCATCTAGGATAAGAGATCGATGTTACATTATGAATGAATTTTTTTTATCTTAGTGTAGTTTTATGGATAGAATCCATACACCAGACATCCTCGCATGAACTTGTCTCTAATGTGGAGAATTTATGTCATATAGGATGGACTACTCTATTAATTTTAATGTCTTATAGGATGGAACACATGTCATATAGTTTAAAATCAAGTGGTAAATACTTAGATGTTATATATTTTAGGGTTATACAATGAGGACCTTTATATATATATATATGCACATATCTATCTCACACATATAAAATAAGATGGCTTCATCTTAGTGATGAACCTAGGGAGAAAACTCATCATGAATGAGGAGGAATCAACAACTAAGATGGTGATGATATTGAAGTTAACTATATTTTTAGGTTATGTGATGCTTTTTAAGGTCATTCATTGAGGGACATGTGATATAATCATGTTTTAATGTTGTAAATCATTAACCAAAGTACCAAATAGTTTATGTCAATGTGACTTGGAGTGCAATGACCTGAACATTTTAATTATATTTGTTTCCTAAATTTGTGTGTTATTTTATTTTATACTCAAAAAAACTATATCCTATAATTAATGAAGCGGGTATATTTAAAATGAGACCGTTCGGTTTCAACTATTATATGACTGTTGTTCAATATGACTGTTGGAAACTATAATCTTAACGTTGTGTTTTTATAAATACAGGTATCTTGGTTAATTAATAGAAAAATACGATTGAATGGACTCATCCAGTAGACTCGGGCCATATGAAGCCCATCTATCAGAGCTTGGGAAGGAGGTAGCATCACTGGGTTTTGTTCTAGACCAAGCCCAAGCCGAACATCAACATATGAAGCTTGAACAGAATCACCTAAGGGAGAAGTTTAAGCTGATAGAAATAACCACTCGAGCAATGTTGTCTGAGCCACCCCAAGATTCTATCACCATAGCACACCTTACACTTAGGTCTTATGCTGGTGTTATAAGGGGCTATGTAACAAGACCTTAGCTTCTTTGTGTAATCCTTTTATATAAATATTATTGTTATTTATTATTATGGAAATGTTTGGGAATTTCAAAGATCCGGATAAATATAGGATGTGTATTATTGATGAATTTAGGGGAAAAGGGTTATTTTAAAATATTTTTTTTTATTCTTTAAATAATTAATAATGTGAAATGATTTTCAAAAAATGGTCTTCTACAGTCATGATCAGTGAGAATTTTAGAGTCTAATAAGTTCAACTTGATTCTTAGTGAATAGTAAAATATGAATAGTAATATACCCGTATGAGTAGAAATTAATAGTAAATTGGCCAAAAAAAATAGAAACTTCACCCATGAATGTATAAATACAATTTAAACATCTTAAAAGTGAAAAATGATCATAGTATAAGTTTTGATATTTTTTTATGTCATAAATATTTTATTTAAAATTTTGTAATTAATTTAATAATTTAAAATGGAAATATATATTCATAAAATGTAATAATAAATTTTTACTTTATTTTATTATGGTTATACGATAATTTTATGGGACCTTGATTATTTTTTAAGGTGTTACAAAATGAGTTATAGTTTTAAAGTTGTATTTTTGGAATAAATAATGAATTTATTTAAAAATTAAATTAAAAATATCTAGAAAATTCTTTTCATAAAATGGATTTAATTTTTGAATTTAGAGCATCTATATTAGGTTAGGGTGAATATTTGGGATTTTTCTGAAACAGTTGAATTTTCGGTGAATAGTAAAAATACAGTGTTGAGTTTCAGGTGTTTAATGACATCATTAACAATGTAATAATGATGTAAGCTTTCTGGTAGACTTATTAATAGTGAGATATTATATGAGGTGTCCCAAGTATCCAATACAATGGTCAAATACCATGGGCAAGCCCATGGTTTTGCAAATACCACCGATGTGGTGTCCCTTGAAAATTAATAATTTATTCCCTCACTTTTCCAATAAATACCATGCCATTCCCATCTTTCATTTAATTAAAAAATCCTCTTAAACAAAGTTCTAGTATCATTAACTCCCAAGGAGTCCACCCAAGGTTCCGTCAAGACTCCCAAGGTCCCGACCATCATGCTTTCAAAGTTCCTCTTCAAGGTAAGGGAATCTTCCACCCTCCTCATTTAAGCCATGACTTCCTTTATGTTATGTATTCTAGTTTCCATTTTATTATGTGGGGGTTTGTTCTTATATATTCATACTACATTCCATTTCATGTTCAAATTAATGGATACCATTTCCACTCTCATTAATTTATTTTCTTAATTTTTAAGTGATGTTGTTAGGTTTCCAAATGTTTTGTAAAAGAAATCGCATATTCTCTTTCCTCTCAAGTTTTCTTTTCATGTGGTATGTCATCCAAATTTTCATACCATGTTATTATCACAATTTTATTATGTCTTTATAAAATATTAGAAGTTATTTATGAGTGGTTTAACCTTGTACCATCTCATTTTAACATTTTCTAAAACCATGTTATATAGTTGTTATGCTGCAGAATATTCGTCTCAAATCTCACTCTTTTTCTCAAGAAATTCCCCTGTATTATTTATGATAATACCCAAATATATTTTCATTTATAGGTGTATTCATCAATACATAAAATAGATCTATTTTATTCTATAATTTACATACATATAACCCTTACTCCCTTTCCAGGGGTTATAAAAGACGTAACGATCAAGTTTTTAAGAACTTTTAAAACGTCGCGATTTTGAAATGAAACCCATTTATTTTATTCTATATGGGTTATTTATGAAATATTTTATTATGATCTATGTGGATCACACAAAAATAAAGACATATTAAGGGTTCTCCATGATATCTCTCCAATGAATTGGGTAAATAATTAACCTCTAGAGATGACAAGTTTCACGATTCCTTGGTGAATAACCTTGGTAATTTTTATGAAACCATAGGGATAAAACTTGGTGATATGTTCATAAATGTATAAATGAAATGATGTAGACATATATTCAAGTTATTATTCATGTTCTTTTTTCATGATATTCCTATTCTTCCATTTTTCATGTCTTTATTTTTTTATCATGTTCTTATTAATATTGCTCAAGATCACATGTCAACTATTTCACTTGTTTTCCTTAATGAGCCTTCTGCTCACCTTTTTCACTGATGTATGTATCCAGGATATGAGATGCAGTAATTTTACATAGTATAAACCTATTATTAATCCTTAAGAATGGTTTAGAATAATATTTTATGTTGTTTTCATGTATTATGTTCGTGATTTCCAAGACACTAGACTTTAAAGATCCTCTGTTTGTAAAATGTAATGACAAGTTATGTAATAAAGAAGGTGAGATTCCATATAGAGGCAACTAAATAGTGTCTTAAATTCCTATGGACATATAATATAATGATATTTCAGACCATAATAAACATGGGTAAATGGATAATGTAAATCATGCCTAAAAATGTATGAATCCTAGATAATAAATTGTTGACTGGTGGGAGTAGGTCAGCTATTAGTAATGGAAAAACTATTGTCACACCATTAAGGGATAGAACAATAAGATTAATGGGGGAATTTCCTCTAAAACTAAAAACATTCTATAGGGATTAAATATAAAATCAAAGGAAACTATGTTGTTTACCATTTCAAGGGGGTTCATTTTGGTCAGTGAATAAACCTGTTACTCCTCAAAACGTTTTTTTAATTTTTCATAAAATTACAAGCCAAACAAAAAAACAAAGAATAAGAGGACTATTGAGGAGTCTTGTCCAGGACCACACCCACTACAAAATAAGGAAAAATAGGTCAACTAAAGAATCAACTCAAAGACAGACACGCCTCAAAATAGAGGTAATGCGTCAAGAACCACCCATCTGATGCCGCCCGCGCGTTCCCGCATCACCCATCAACCTAGAAAATGATCTGATGGATCAAAAACTAGCATCCTCAAGCTATAAACCTAGAATATGAGGTGATCTAGACCCGCCAAATTCACCTCCACCGTGAATTATCCACAGACTGCACCCATCAGCCACCCAGTTTAGCATCGCCATCGTCGGAACCACTAGCACTATCCCAATTTTCCTGAGAATCCTTCGAACCTTACCATCATGGGGTTGTGCGCATAGGGGAAAGGAAAAAAGAGAAGAAAAAAATCATTGGATAGTAGGACCAGATTTGGGGAAGAATACCGAAACACCACCAGGCCAGAATGACAATCTGTGCGCCCACATCTGACCTGAAGAAAACAACAGAAAATCAACAAAAAAACTTGCCACCAGAAAATAGACAAGGGAAAACCGCATTCCCCGAGAATTCCTAAGGTCGCCCTCTACGACCTCGTAGTGACTCAGGAAGGAGATGATGTGCCTGGGAATAGAACAGAAGAGGGGCGACAATGGAGAATCCCCTTGCAAGAGCGGACCTGCAAACTAGATTCATCGTCAGAGTTTAAAGAACTCCAGATCCGCGAAACCATGGGGCGATCGACACCATTATGATATCCCTGCACACCAACCCTTGATCAAATCATGCCCAATAGAGGAATATAAGGGATAGAGGGGAAGATGGTGGTAGGGAAACCCTAATCTATGAAGGAGCTCCCACGACGCCACCCATTACGGGCCCATCCACCTGTCACAAATAAACCTGTTACTAATTATTATGAACGAGGGAACCAAGGGGATTCTCTCAATGTTACTTGTAAATATGAGTATCTTTACTCAAGGAATTTTTTTTATGGTCATCCAGACATCAAAATGTATGAGGTAGGTCGGGTGTAATAATATATATACACAATGGTTTAGAATACTCTGTCATTGTACCATCATTTTCTAGATAGATTATTTGGGAAAAAGGAATTGATACTCATGAAATATGAGGGTAAATAAAACCTCAAAAATAGGTTCAAATCCCAATAATTAATGGGGTAATATTGGCCATTTATTATATAAACCCTGTCATTTATGAAAGATTTTATATATTTTATCATGGCTTTTAATTATCCCAATGAAAATACAAGTATCTTGAATGAGGGGGAATTGTTTAAGGTCACCTATGGTTGGTCACTTATATAAATTTAACATCATATAGTATGGGAAATACATCATAAAGTTTAGGTTCATTTAGTAAAAACTATTTTTCATCTTGTTTCATGTCTTGCAATAAGGATCACATGTCATGCAGTTTAATTCCCTGTAATAAGTACCATGTATTCTACAGTTTAGAGTCATGTAGGTAAGAATTTATTCATTTTATGTAGTATTTAAGGGGTTATTATTTTCTATTGGAGTGAGTATAACTCGTATTCATGTCACATGAGTCTTGGGATCCTCTAACTCTATCATGCCTTTATCTATTTTCTTATGTATATAATCTTTAAATATGAATCATTATTTGTTCTTATTCCACAAAAATAATTGGTAGGGAAAATAATTAGGGAGATATTTCACATGTTCTTCCTTGGGTCTCCTAATCCTTGATAACTCAAGGAGTCTATCCTTCAAATTTTTTTTGAAGATGTGACCAATTTCTTATGAATAAAATAAAAAACCTCATTTTATTTTTCACTAAGAGATGGTTCACCCTAATTATTTGGTACACTTTTCATGTCCTAGTCAAGGACCTCACATAGATGAAGTGGGGATTAGGATCTTGATAGATCTTTTATCCACTCATCTACCTTCTTCTGAATTCAATTATTAAAAATGAATCACCTCTCAATTGTAAAACCGAAAAATGATTTGTAGAGGAATTAATTGAAGTGATATGTCAAATCCTCCACCTTTGGTCTTCTAATTCATGGGATTTCAATCAAGTTATCCTTCAAAGAATGGTTAAAATACTAAAAAACTCACTCTTATTGGAAGGAATATACTTTTATTCATCAATCAATGAGATATGGATTAGAAAATTACTTCCCATGCATTCCACCTATGTTTTGACTAGAATAGAAATAACGTTATATTTATGATTAGTGAGACATCTTCTTAATCTCAATCAACACATGGAATTTATTGAGGATGGGATCATCGATATTGAAAATCTTACACTAGAGAACTTAGAATATCTTGGGTACTATGTAGTGTTTATCTATATTGAATGATGTAAAAAAGTCACTTGATGATGTCATCAAGAACATAAATGCTCCCCCATCCCTATTGGTTGAGGTATTTTACAATAAAGAGTTCCCCTATAGTAAGATACTACCATTTTTTAATTTGGAAAACATCAAAGAAGAAACTTTTAATTATTTCCTATATATTTTCAGTTCCTTTCCACAATTGACTGATTTTTTCTTTAGTGAAGATGGCCTCAACAACTTCAAGGGGTGATGGGAATTAGACCGGATAATATTCATTCTATTTTCAATTGATATAGGGATGGATAGTGATGGGAGTCATAGAGTAGATCCTACTGACCGGATCTGTTATTGGAACTGGCTTCAAGCTCTATCAAAATTCCATTCTTAGTCATAAATAGGGTTAAATAAACTTTCATTGAAGATATGTGGGGGTATCACCAATATCTTATCCACTAATGTTAAAAGTAGATGTTGGTAAAACATATTGATACTCAGATAATTATGTAGTTGTATAATCATCCGTGTTATGAAAGAACTCATCAGAACCAAGTGATAATTCTTCAGACCTTGGAAATTCCATATTGATGGATACAGATGAAAATTGGTTATCCTTATCAAAATAGGATCTTGTTTAGTAAGATGATACTCACTGGCTCCATTCGTGGGATGATGCTAATTGGATTTTTTATTAGGATAATAATCATTGTCTCATTTTTTGGGATGGTGATCCTTCTCCCAATACTAGTGTCTTGAAGTTCATATGAGAATGGGATGATTTTAGAATCCTTAGGGAACCCTTTATCTTTTTTTCTAACATGTGTTGATTATATAAAATCATAAAAGTTTGGGTTTTAGAAAGTGTTGTAGTTAGATGTGAATTGGGAATTAGGATCACAAATGGATGATTTTATCATTCCTTAATGATAAAATGTTTTTGATCCACCTTCCTCTAGATCATCTAGTCATCAAATACAATCTGGGTATATTTCTTCCAAATTGATGTCATTGGAGATGATCATGAAGGTTAAAATTAACCCAATACTCTGGTCTGGGGTTTCCCTTGGGATACTTCAGTCACCAAGTCCAGCTATGATGAAGTCTTAATCTCTTTATTAATGGTGATCTAAGATCATCCCTAGGACACTATTGGGGTATGTCTATGGGCCTAAAGAATATTATGGGTAAAAGTATGTGAAAATTCTCTTGAGTTATAGTGGTTATTTATCCAAGGATATATATCATTTCATGTTCCATTTTCTAACTTATTGGGTCTATAATAACATACCCTATAGTTTCGTATAAAATTTGGGTCACACGTCTGGGATGAATATCACAAAAAATAGGATCCCTTCTATGATGAAACTGAATAGTTTCCTAGATTTAGTGGTTTTCCTATTCCACCTCTCTAATAAAAGTAAGGTAATCATCACCATTCTTCAAAGATATTATTCCAATGTGGTTTGATGTTGACACAGGATCCATATTCCCCATATTGGACTATCTATATATCATTATCATTTGTGACCCTGGTCCCTATATATTGGAAAGATCTATTTCTAAGGATGATATTATTCCATTATAGAGGTATTATTGCACAAATGTATTCACTATCTGACACTATAAGCACTCAGCATGTGAAAATTTTCATCAATGCCTCATGTTTGAGGTAGATAAATAAATTAAAAAAGAATAGGATATATATGTTATTGCCTGTATATTCAACAAAACCCTTGTTGTGAGGTTTCCCCTAGACTTTATGGAGGTCCTCATCTATCACAGTAATTTCATCGTGATTGGAAATGGGATTCTGAGGAAGCAAAAGTAATACATAAGTGTAGTATAACCAATAGAAATGCATAGTCAATCACATTCTTTCCTGAGCAATGATTCACATTAGGTTCACCATTATATTTCTGATTTTCCTTCAACCCACGATTTTTTGATTCAATTTGACCATATTTAAAAAGGATAATGTTAATTGGGACTTTACCTAAGATGATTTGGGTTTCACTTTAGTCAATTGGGTCGGTGGTTATCTCATATCACACTTTAGGGAAGGGAACAAGTACCAACTATGGGAATCTCTAAAATATTTATAATACATGTTTGTGAATCCATACTAGTAATAATATAAATTACCCTTAACAAATTTATAAACTATTAGAACCAATTTAAGAGGACAATGCTTGTGTGGATTCTATTCATTTTTATTTTATACATGAATTTGGTCAATCTATAGAAAAAATGCATATAGGTCTGGAATCTAGAATTTATCACTATATATGGAGGCATTGAGCTCCTCTAAAATATGGAAGGAGGTGTAGTGGAGTTTGGATCAAGCACATGAAATAAGATTTATATATATTCCTATAAAGGGAATCAATACCCTTATAGTTCCATCCTCTTAATAGTAAATTTTATACCCATTAAGGTCATGTGAAAAGGGACATTGTGGTGTTGTGTAGGTTCATGCATCCATGACCCAGTGAAGTTACTTTTTATAGTCATGCATCCAACACATGTTCCATGTACTTTAATGTTACGATAAGAAAACTTCTAGGAAAAAAATTACAAGAAATATTTGATGTCATACTTACACATGAGCAATGATTTTTTGTTTCTAATATCTATCGAAAAAAAATAAGACAGAGTGTGGTTTGGGATTACCCCTGGGAGGTGGCCATTTTATCTTCCCCTTGTCACATCAAGAGGGAATATTATACTAATCCCATAATTAAGTATGGTTCATCATATGCTCATTCTATAAAGTACCCATGTATTATCACCAAAATAATCCCTAACTCATCACTAGAGGAATCCATGACTCATTACTAGAGTTATCCCTTGATTTTCACCAGCGGTAGATCTCATTCTCATCACATTAAGAAATTTTAATCGTTATTTCCTGACGATCATCACTTGATTAAGCTTTATATTTTCCCATGTTCGTAACATGGGTTTATTATAATCATCACCTAATTAATGGACGAGTATGTTATTCTTTTCACATAGGTTATAGATATGGTTTAAATATTATTAAGCATGAGGTCACTATTTAGATTCTAGTGGGGATTTAATTGTGGGATACCACTTTTAGAATTAGATATGTTCTTGTAAGTTATTGTGATTTTGGAAGTGATCATACATGAGACATCCTATATATACTATGCGATAAATAATCAAAACCCACATTATTTGAGTTACACAGTTTAAGGTTTTGTGTGAGGAGTATTTCATAAAGTTTAACTTTATATGGTAAGAATGTTATGTTATGTAGTTTAAATTCATGAAGTATAGACCAGTTGGTGAAAGGTTCCTAACATGGGTTAGTGTGGGACATATATATGAGAAATAATTTCTAATTTGACACATCTATTGGTAACTAAATAGATTAAGGCATGTTTAGTGATTGAACATAGTTATAGAACTATAAATGTATATCCAATTCCTATTTATACTTAAATAGATGAGGGCGGGATACTAGAGAGACTAGATTTTAAACCTAGTAGATGTCCAATTTTTTGTTTAATAACCCTTTATATTGGTAACCAGATGAATTAGGAAGACTACAATGTTTAGGTATTACACTGAGTAGGAGAAACAAATATGGTTTTCTACACCCTATCTATTCATAACTTAATGGTCAAGGAATATAATAATTATTGGAGATTACATCTAGTGTGAGGATCATAAATGGTTTTCTACTCCTCTATGTTAGTAACTAGATTACTAAAGAATATTGAACAAGATATGAATACAACTAGGAAGAGGTTTATATTTGGTTATCCACCAATTTATATTGGTAACTATACGAGCAAGGAAGATTATAATGTTAGGTATTGAACCTAGTGGGAAGCCCATATATATATATATGTCATATTCTTATTTTTTGATAACTATATGATGGAGTGATACTATAATGGATGGGGTTAAGACCTTATAAGAGGCTTATATATAATGGTCTATCCCTTTTTCTATTGGTATATGATGAAGGGAGACTTGAATGGTTGATATTATACTTAATAGAAGGATAATATTTAGTTATCAACCTCTTGTTATTTAGTGTCTAAATAATGAACAAATACTAGAAATTTTGGGACTTACACCTACTATATGAGGTTCAAATATGGTGGTGTATCCCTCTATCTATTGGTAACAAGATGAGGAAGGGGATATAAAGGTTGGGGATTACACTTATTAAGAGGTCCAAATGTAGTGGTGGCCTTTTTATGTCTTTGGACTTGGTGAAAGGGGTAAAATATGGTAATTTTGGTTGAATTGGACAAGATATACAATATGATTGAAGGAAATGACATGAGAGAGGCCTAACTACCCATAATTGGGCTACATCACAAAGTGGATATGAACAGACCAAATGCTTCATACCCCAATACCATTGGTATGTTTCCTACATGAAACTTAGGATACCCCCACTTTAAATATAATTGAGGTCATATATCATCTATAAATGGAATTCATATTTCATGTATTAAAGGGTGATCAGAACAGATTTACCTTAAAACCCTCTATGAACTGTGTTAATGGGTGTCCTTCCTGAAGCGAGATTCATAGAAGTCGTCTATGAAGTGGAAATTACAGGAGTCCTTTGAAAGAGGGATTCATGGGAGACATTCATCCTCTATAGAGGTATTTCATGAAGTTTCCTTCAATGGAATCCTTAAAAAAGTACCTTAATAGGAGCCATTTGTAAAAAATAATTTTCAGGACTCCTCTGTGAATAAATTTATCTTGGGGAGGATTTTTTTGTTAAATTAATACATGTTTACCTTCATAGAAACATTATGTATCAAAAGAAACCTCTCTTCCCAAATTTTTTTAGGTATTTATAAGTGATTAATTCTTATAAAATTAGGTCAGTTATAAAGCATGTGAATACGAAGAACCCACGTTGGTTGGATATAACAAAAATCCATTCAAAAAGGGATCATGTGACTGTGAAGGAATCCTATTAGAATATCTCAAATGACTTCATTTGTTAATAAATCACATGACCTCAAAGATCCTCTATGATCAAAAAACAAAAGAGTGTTAGTTGTATTGGAACTACATGATCATGAAAGAACTATATAGCCATGAATAAACAAAATGATCATCATGTGATTCTATGATATTTCTAAAAATGAATCCCCATATTTTATGAGTGATATTGTATTTCGTTTAATTTTATTTCTTATATTTTTTCAGGAAAAAATAAATCAAAACATTAAATAGTGATAACATTTGAGCTGTAAGCCAATTTTAGACCCACAAGTAATCAAATATAATATTGTGAAATATAATACACTCCTGAATACCATGTTTACCACCTATAAGGTACTTGTAAGGGGTAAAAGTTTTCTAGAAGACCCTAAAAATGGGCTTTATGTATTTAATGTCTTATTTTTACAATGGGTAAAATACATGGACTACTCCTAGTGGGAAGTTCTCACCACCACCTCACAGGACTAAGAAATGTTTTTTAGGAATCTTCATCCCTTTGTGAGTGATAATTCATGTTGCACATGGAGATATAATTTTATTCATTATTTGGGTGTATATATACTTTTTTCTTCAAAATAGACTTATCTTATTCAATTTTGGATAAAATGATGAATTTTCTTAGTAAAGTGTATGACATAGACTTTTTACTTCAAACATTCACAAGACAGTGGCCAAAAAAACGGTGACATTTTTCTTTAAAATCGGTTATGGATAATTAAAAATATTTTTGGGGTTTTATATATATTTGGATCATACACAAGGTAGGTAGGTATTATAGAATAAAAAACATTAAATAGTTTTACATCATTTTAAAAGAATTTATTTTAAGAAATTTATTGTCATGAAAAGGGGAGTTTATATCATTCAGTTTAACATCACATGAAAAGGGATAATGCGTTGTAGTTTAAATTCATGTAGTTGGGACTTTGATGCTTTTAATTTAAGGTTATATAGATTTGAACAACGTTTTATGAAGTTTATGTTCATGTGACTCATAGAATCTTTAGTTGATTCCACAATTCTCGATGGCATAAAATATAGCTATATTTAAAATCCTTATAAAATTGGTGAATTGGATGAGGTAAGTTGGGTCTTGAAATGTTTGAATCAAATATAATGGAATGTATATAGGTGGGGATGGGTTAACCATTAGTATGTATAAACCTTCGCACCATAATCAATAAATAGTGCATGATGAATAAGGTGGAGGTTTCCTCCTTGAACAAAATACACCCTTAGGGGTTACTTAGTGGATCGAACTAAACTATGTTGTTTACAATTCAAAAGGGGTCATTAAAATGTCTTGTAGTAAAGACATGCAGTTAAATTTTATTATAGTAAAGAAATTATTATTTTCATTTTAAATTAATGAAACTATTACTAATATGTGAAAAGTTCCTAGAAAATGGTCGTGTGGGGATTACTGATGAGTGGCCCTTTTTGGTTCATCCATTGAATTAGTAATTTAATAATCAAAATCATGGATAGAGATTATATCAAATAGTAGTACCATATATGGTGTCCTACCATTGTTATGTTTATAACTATATGAAGAATAATGACTAGAAATATTTGGTATTACACCGAGTAGGAGGCCCATATATGGATTTCAACCTATTCTATATTAGTAACTAGTTAAGGATGGAAGCATTTAGAGGTTATTGATTAAACCAAGTTGAAGGAATGTATATGTATATCAACCATATATTTATAGTTAACTAAATGAGGATTGAAGACTTGAGATTTTGGGTCTTACCCCTAGTATCCTTCTGTCTATTTGTAACTTGAGAAGGAATAGAGACTGGAGAGGTTAGATCTTACACATAATTGGAGGCCCAACATACCGATATCAACATCTTGAATGTTGTAACTAGATGAGGATGCAATAATAACAATATTTGGACATGTATCTAATAATATTCCAATATATGTATTCCAAACTCCTATCAATTAGTAACTATATGAGGAAGGAAGATTGGAGATGTTGGGGATTACACATACTAGGAGGCCCATATATAGATGTAAACCTCTTATATATTGATTATATTATGTGGATGGGAGTTATGAGAGGTTGGGGTTTACACCAATTATTAGGACCATATACGGATGTAAAACTCATGTATATTGGTAACTCAAAAAATATAGAAGATTTGAGAGGCTCAGTATTACACCTAATAGGTTTCCTGTTATGAGGAAACCAAAAGTAGTGCCTCGACTCAATGAATTTTTGGGGTAAAGAGGAGTATATCAACTAAAGAAATATATGGTAGTGTTTGGTGACTAGGAAGGTGGCCTGACTAAACAAGCTCCTAAATAGGAATCCTAGATGTTTCCCACCCTTTTCATCAGACTAATATGATTCAGAATGGAGGTTTGGTCTAATTTGCACCCAGGTTGGTGATTTGGGTGCATGGGGTGCCCATATATGGGAGTTGGGTGAATTGGTTATTGGTTATAAGAAATTTTATAAGGTTTTATCCTAGGTATAAAGACCTGGTTGAATAGAATTCCTGGTATATGGACCTAGCCAAATTGGTTCCTCAGCTATAAACATGGGAGAGTGAGCACATTGGTATTGGGACCTGAGAAAGGGGTCTCTTACCAATGGGGCTTGAAATAATTCATTCCCAAGTGTAGGGTATGGTGAATTGTCACCTTGTTGGGGTACCTAGTTAAAGGTCTATCCTAATAGGAGGGTAAGGAAAATTAACACCCTAATATGAGAGCAATTTTAAGTGATCCATAGTTGGGTACCTCTAGGATGGATAGGGTGAATGGAACCCTAGTATTTAGTCTTCTGGACTATTTGATCACATATTGGTCTTGTATATTATCTATCAGAAGTTATGTCTAAGAGATAGCTAGTGTTGTGCCTTTGAGGTTAGATAGATTATGGGGAACATAATTCATTATCTTCTTAAGGTTCAAACCTATAAGTGACATAATGGAGTGAAGGCTTGGGAGTGTGGAATTTTTGATTCTCCTTTATCATTTAAAATTATATGGGTACTCCATGTTATTATCATGGTGATCTATTTATAGACTAAGACCTAGAAATAATAAATAAGCACCTTAGAACAAATGTGGGTAGGAACTTTGTATAGGGGACCTCATCATGCTAATTATATTCACATTAATAGGGAAGGTTTTTCACATAGGTAGACCAAGATATGCATATGGGGAAATGAATTAACATTCACAGTAAGGCTATGGTGCCTTTTCATTCATACCGATGTGCCCATTCATATATAATGTGAAAGGGGGCATGGAATGGAGACCTAAGAATAGAGCAGATTTATATATGAAACTAGGGTATGTACATAGTTGTAATGTGCAAGGGGGCAGAGAATAGAGACCGTACCATGAAAGGATTTATGAGTGAGGCTAGGGAATGTGTGATATATGGATTTATAGTGGAGTTCACCTTTACTCAAAACTAGAATTTTGAAAATTTCATTCGAACTTCAAATGATAATAACTTTTGATTCTATAGTTTGTTTTAGATCAAAATGTAGTCAAATTGAATCATGTGAAACAAAATATGCATCTGGCTATATGGTTATCCCATATAAAGTGTTGTATGATCCCAAAGAGACCGAAAATACCCTCCAAAATTGGTTTCATGGTTTTAACACCCCTTCTCCCCAAAAATAGATGAAATACATTGCCTAGTCCCTATGGGTGGTTTTCACCACTACATCACTATATTGAAAAATATTCTAGAGTAATCCCCATAAATCAGTTTCTTAGAAATAATGGGGTGCATATAGATCCCATTGAGTCACAAGAAATAATGGGGTGCATATAGATCACCATTATGTTGATCCTTAGATCAGTGAAGATGAACATAGATCAAATACTTGGATCAAGAGATTATTTATCTACGAATCAAGAGAGAGGAGAGAGGAACTCTAAAAATCCTTCCATGAATAGAACCATACATGAGAGACTCCTCTCACTTATATCCTAAATGGCCTAAAGGCCTTAATTTTTTATTTATTTTTTATAATAAACCTTTCAAGGGGTGAGGTGGAACCCTTAAAATGCCTGAATACTTAAGAGACAATTACATGACCCATAGGTCTTAGAGGAATCAACCAAACAAGACAACTTGGAAGTGCCCCTCCCATGAAAACGTCATTATATCAACACTCCACCTTCACAAGGCTCGTTGGCTAGTTTTTCATTGTAGATTTGCATAGGCCTAGTCCTGATGGAAATGCCATTATCTCTTAGCCTTACAATTTTGGTTAGCTCTTATCTGGTGAATGTGTCTTCTCAAAATCTTCATCTGGAGCCTTTCCCATAGTAATCTGACTAGTTTCATCTGCAAATTCATATGGACTGAAGGCCTTGGGGTGGCCCAATTTCCTTGAGAGACAACTAGCCTAAAGGCCTTGGGTGGCTTGAAGGCCTTGTAGGACCCAATGACCAAACTGGTGGCTTGAAGGCCCAGATTGATGAATAGTTTTAGCTGCTACAGTACTGAACATCGCCTGCTATAGTTCTGCTATAGTAACCTAAAAATATGTATCCACCTAGATTTGATCTCAAGTATCTTGGATTCACTTTTTGATTCCTCACCAACTAGGATAAGGCTCATATTCACTCCTCTTACTTATATAGTTAAGTGATAAATGCTTTGAAAAATAACCTTGTCATCGAAAATATATCACCCAATAAATAAGATATAAATGACTTATTATGACTGACTTACTATTTCATAAGTATTAGTTATATTATTATACATTACTTTTAATATAATAAATATAATACATAATAAATACAAGCCATTAACATGACTCAATATTCCAATAAATATTAAATAATCCATGAATATTAAAATATTATTCATTCATATCATATTTTTCCATTTATTTACTTTAATACTTGTAAATAAATTTAACAAATATATTCAATACCAATTATTATAAACTTGAATGATATGAATTTATTTATTTCATGGTGATCGTATATTCATAGACATATCCCCAACCCCATGGTGGGGCCCTCCATGTCATTTCCTATTCATTAGAATAGGACATAAATTTTAATATTATTTATCTATGACTATCTAGGCCCTTATATCGATAGTAGTGAATACTATTCAAGGATTTGGAGTAGAGTCTAGAAACCAATCAGGTCCCCTAAAGAGAAGAAAATTTCAAAATAATGAAAACCTTTCCTATGAACACACATCATATAATTTAATCTGTTTGTATCATGATATATATTAAATAATGATGTACACTTCATGTCATCATCCATTCTATTTTTATTATTTATTGATGTAACTAGATGGACTGACCTTATTCTACCATGGCCATAGATTTAGTGAAGGTACTACCATCTTGATCTAGTAGGCTTGATATATCATTTCCTTTGGGAAGAGATAAATTCCATCATGATTATTCAATCAATGATATTATACTCATGAAGAATCCAATGAAATATACATCACTATAACATCAATTCCTTAGTTTTCATCTTGCATCAAATTACGTGATCAAATAGTATAAACTAATACTAATCTCAAGTCAGGAGACCATTACATGTAGTAATAGAAAGGAACAAACAATGACATATGAACAATGTGGTTTTTTATGGGAGGTTCAGTCCTCATGATCTCATCTACTCGAGATCACCAAGTTTTGTTATCATGATAATAAGTCTCAATGTTTATGATCCCTCGTCACCTGATAGTCAGTCAACATTAGTGTTCCTTTAGTATGATGTATGTAGACCATAGGGAAAAAATTTTACATCACAATCATATTATCTCTATGTTATCATTATTTAATTTTAGATTCTATAACATTTTGATGCATAATGTAATCTAAGGACATTACCATATAAATAGTGTAATTAGAAATATCAACACTATTATGGTAAGAATACATCATGCATAACACACTGTATGTATGATATGGTAATCAAAATGTACTATTAATTTTGGGTTTAGGGAATCCATTTTTAAAACCCACCAACTTTCACTAGAGCCAAATTGATAACTAAACTTGTTATATATCACATAATAAGTTCATTTTTCTGCTGAGTTATGGATTTAGTCATGGGACCTTCCACATCTCCATTATGTGGATACTTTACAATCTACTAATTTGCCTAATTAAGTAAGACTCCTCAATATATGATATCCCTAGGTGTATTCATTTTTTCCACTTTCAAAACATGAAATCATGTCTATTAGTAAAAAAAGTATTATCACAATTTATGTTATAATAATACATTACTTACAATGTTCAATTCCAAGAACTAGAAAACATTATTGTGTATTTCACATGGTCTCTTCATCTTTATTAGTAGATGCAACATACTGGTTATTTATATATATGTCTACACTGTATTGAATAAGCTTCTCTTTCTCATTACAATAGCCTAACTATGATATTAGATCATTTTAGTCTAAAGTAAAACTATTTTTTTCACCTATAAACAAGGTTCCATTCCTCTCCAATTACCAAAAACATATCTCTTATAATCTCTCAAGTAAAATTGGATAGTTTTGACTACTTCCTATGAAATTCTTCTAGATTTTACTGATATTTTCCTATCATAATGTATATGTTGGAAATATAAAATTGAGTAAATAAAATGTAATATGTGATTAATACATCACATAAGAATATGTAATTATACTCACCAAACTAATCTTCTCATATGTATCATACATATTTTCTTGTATAGATTTATGTTATGTGACATTAGATGTGATTATCTCTCAAATTGTTCCAAATTATATTTTGAAATACCATGTTAGTATATGTAGTTTTTAACATGGTTTAAGAAAACCTTAGATCTACCTCAATATATCTTATTCACTAGAATGAAGTTTGAAACTTTATAAAAATCTCTAGAGAGTTACATTCATTCATGAGTTAACAAACTGTAAGGAAAATATTTATTTTCCATATGTTATCAATCATATTTTCCATAGAAAACTATGGTTATCCCACTATTCTCTTTTAGAAACATAGAAAAAAATCATTCTGAATGAATATTATATAATCTTTCTACTTACATAAATCCTTAATTGGATTCCAGTAACTTCCACCCCATATTGGCATTCTTTGGTGTCACTAGCCATCTCTTTCTACATCGAATAGAAACCTTCCATGACTGGACATAAAAGGACCAATAATATTATCACGGTATCTATGGAAATTAATATTATAATTTATTGATTCATAAAATCTTGGTATAACCAATCAAGACTTATTGCTACCCCTCGTGTACCATCCATGTAAAGTTTCTCTAGAATACCAATGTTGTATCAAGATTTGAAACACTCAAAATAATAAAAACCTGTACATTGATATATGGAATCCATAGTTTAATTTGAACCTATAAATTTTATCTAATATTCATATAATTCTTACTTGTAGGATTTATTTTTATTATGAAATAATATGTCACCATCCATAGTGATTGTAAAACCATCACAATGGTTTTAATCTTCCTATGTAGTATGTGTCTTTCAAAAATTCATTTTCCATGAGATCATGTGTAACTACTTCTTATTACAACCATTTTCTCATCTTGGGCATCTAATGAATCCAATAAAAATTTTCTCCCACTATCTCATAGAGAGATATGTTCCCTTGTAGGAAAATATATCCTATTAATCAACTCTTATTTTTATATTTCAAGGAATTCTATAACATCCCTTACAAATTATAGGATAACTAATTTAGATGCAAATCATGTTTTCCTAAATAATTTTTTTTATGTATTTAACAAAAAATTTTCATGTAAAACACATGATGAATTTATATCATATTATAAATCATATTATATTCATCTGTCATTATAGTTGGCATATGGTTATGTGATAATGATACTATTTTCAAAGCATGTCTTGAAAATAATGATTGTTTCTGTAATGCTTATTAGCATAACTATTAATTCTCCTTTTGCGTACATAATGACTCTAATGTGTATAAGGAAATTTGAATTTAGTAATTACTACATAATATATAATAATGATCAATATTTTCATACTAGACTCATCACCGATCTTCTTTACTAACACCATAACTTTGATGTGTATAATGAAATGTGGGTTTGGAATAAATCCACTCTACATTTAATAATAGTTGAATGCATGTTCAAGATATTATTCAGCATGTGGGCCCAAATCTACATATATCTTCTAGACATTCATATACCATACTTCACATTTACATTTCTTAATAAAAATAATGGAATATTATAAAGTATATTTACCACTAACTTACCCGTGTAATAGTTTGAGATCTCTATATAGAAAAATTCAATATGCTTTGTGTCTTACCTTTATGTATAAATGTTTGTTTTTCGAAAACTAAATAAATAAAAGTTTCAATAATACCTAAGGTATTTATCTCTAATGTTTTCGAATACAATACTAGTTATATCCTTGAAAAAAATATTTATTTTTACTTTACAAAGAATTATCTTGGAACAATTGGGTATAAGGGAGTCTTCCATGTAATATTCATCAGTTACTTCCAAGTATTCAAGCATTAACGAACTATTGGTTGAGTATTTAACACCATAAAAAACATTCATTACTAAATTAGAATAATGTATCCTTATTTCCAATGGACATGTGAGATAAATATTTGGTTACACTCAATAAAATTTAAAGTATAATTATTTATTTTAGCAATAAGATGTTGTGTTCTTCTCACTGCTAACCTAGGAATCACTATTTCTCAAATTGTTATAGAATTAACCTTACTTTTTATAATGTTTTTATTCTTACTTGGTTAATGTATTTTAATTCAAAAATTTGATAGGAATATTGTATTCAATACCCAATATGTATAATAGAAACATCATATATAATTGATGAATATACATAAAGAAGAAAATATTACATGATTCATGAATTCTATTCATTGAATTTGAACTTCTATAGACTTATCTCATGAAATGTGAAACAAATAACCTATTTTATAATGCTTTTCCTTTTTTATTTTTAAGAAAATTGAGAAGGTGGATTTAGAGTCACACATTCCACTAGCCTTTTCACCTTTTATTTATACTTGTTCGCTGTACGAACTAAAGATTAATATTTATTCAAGTTCTTATTTGTTTGGTGAACATAACCCAAAAGGTAATGAATCATTTCCTATATTTACTGTTCTTTTTTTGTAATCCTAAGTGAAACTAGATAAAATTTGTGATAAATATATTAGAATGCGATGTATTGAAATAAATTGTTCCATATTTCAATTTATATGGTTTTAGTCTAATCATCACCCCATCCATATCTTACTTCACTATGACCTCACAATCTTCTTGGAGATGTGACAACATGTGACTCCATTTGTGTCCTGATGATGTATCCAAGACTCATTGGACCTTTGTGTTAACATCATGATGTAAACATCAAATGTGTCATACATGAGTCTCCTATTATCATTTTTTAAAACCTCATTTCCCAAGGTAGGTCAACAGGTATTGTGAACTCCAACACATTAAAATTTATATATCGTAGTACTGTGCAGAAGTGCCTATACTACTCTTGGAAACTTATATTAGTGAGGAAATTTTCATTATCCAATATTTATCATTGTATATATATTTTATTACTTCCCATTTTCTAGGAAAATAAAAACTATAAGATTATTACTCTTATCTTGATTATTGATTAGACATTAGTGATTAATTAAATAATTGTATGCCTCTCACTCTTTAATTAAACAATAGTATCACCCACTACTAGACTTGAAATACTTAGTTTCTAGAGTATTCTTGTTACAAGGATCCCTAAAAAATCCCCTCATAGTACATGATATGGTTACATCACTACTAAGATCGTTTCAAGGTAGTCGTTAGACTGACCAATCATATTTAACTGTGTCTCCTTGAATTGTGGAGTGAAGACACAACTTTTTAAAATTATAAACATGATTTACTGAACTCTTTTTAACTAAAGATGCAATAATCTAGCTATGGATACTTATTTACTCCCATATTGAGTTATGTCATCTCATATCTCTCATAAAAACTCCTCATTAGTAGGATACACCCTTAACTAGGATTGATGAGCACTCCATACATTCATTTTTGTTCATATTAAAATGACAAAAGGTGTTTGCGACGTAATATTTCTTTAAGAGTTTATATTACTCAGAAAATGAATTCATTTTCTATCTGATATGCTTGTTCTATGTGATCTCACTCTCAATAGACAATACAATATATGGAAAAACATTCACCACTAATTAATTTGTTTTATTTTATACATTTACTTAATTATTTTACATGATCATGTAAACTTGAAAACTCACCACTACTACAAATATGGTCTTTATCTGCACTAGAAAAGTCGATTAACAGTTCTTAAAAAATCGTTGTTAATTGAGGCGAGGATAAAGGGGGGTCTCTTTTATCAGCGCTCCGAAAAGCACTGATAAAGACCCCTTTTATCAGCACTAAAAAAAGTGCCAATAAAAGGGACCTTTTATCATGGATTTTTTTAGCACTGATAAAAGTTGAAAAAATATTAAAAAAAATTAAAAAAATATCTTATCAATTCTAGGGGACTTCAACAGCGCTTGAAGCCCCACTTTAATAGTGCCCACCGCCCATGGTAGCCAACGCATGCCCCAAGATAGCTCCACCCAGCCCCACCCCCATTTAACAGTGCTAGGTAATTCCCCACACCTGCGCATGTGACCTTCCCCCTACAGGATTCAAACTCGAGGCCTCTTGCCTGCGCGCCTAAGCCTTTACCACTCCACCATATTTCTTTTCTTTTCATTTATTAATATATCTATTTATATATATATAGTTATATTTACTCATATATTAATATATATATGTATATTTAGTTATATTATTATATATATCCATATATTAATATATATATAAATATATTCATATATATATATATATTAACACACATATATATATTAACATATATATATATAGTCACATTAATATATACATATATTTAATTATATTAATATATATATATCTGTATATTAATATATATTTATATATATATATATAGTTATAATTTTTTATCCGTATATTTATTTGTATACTAATATATATTTATATATATTTATTAGATTTGTTTTAAATACATTTATAAAATATGTTTTATTATGTGTGTTTTTATAAATAAATAAATATATACATATATACAAATATACAACACACACACAGATACATATTATATGTATATATATAGGTATAATTATACATATGTATATATATTTAAAAATATTATATATTAATATGTATATACAAAAGTGATAGAATTTGGGTCTCAAAAAACCTAACAAATCGTAGAGTCACTGAAAAATAAATAACTTTTTCTTGGGGTGTCCAATTCAGCTCTGTAAATAGTCAAACAAAAGTTCATAGAACAAACTATGATAACACAGGTGTCAGAGGCAGAACAAATGCACAGATCAGAAGTAATGACCATTTTAATAAATATTTGACAGGGGTCCAGACGCGGAAACTGAGTTTTAGAGGCCCTTTGGTGGTTTTTGGAATTTTCGGTCTCAAATGCGACTAATACTATGTATGAGACAACACTCTTCGTATATCTCTTCACTTCATTTGATTTGATATGTGGTAGAGCCCAAACGAACACTCGGAGCGAAAGATATGGTCGTTTGAAGTTGGACTTTTTTTGAGGTGCTATAACTGATATAACTTTTGTTCCTCTAAGATTATAATGGTTTCGACTAGAAATGGTCATCACTCATTTTACGAGATTCTATTTGACTGGTCACGGTGCTCAAACGGACAATCAGAATAGAAGTTATGCCCATTTTAGTGAGTTGTTGGTTTCTTAGGTTTTTAGGAGATACAGGAGTTGCAAAATTTCAAACGACAATAACTTCTGCTCCGAGTGTCTTTTTTGGCTCTACCACATATAAAATCGAATATTGTGAAATTTTACACACTTTAGTGATCACAGAAACCACTTCTCATGTTCTTTGAGGTTTAAAAAGAACCAAAAACCCACTGAATGGTTATAATTTTGGATATGGTGGTCCGTTTTGCCATAACTTCTGCTCCGGGTGTTCGTTTTTCCTCAAACACAGATCAAATCGAATCTTACAACCAAACCTACACTACGGTGACCATTGTAACACCTTCTCATATTCTTCAAGGTACCAAAAGGACCTTAATCTCTACAAATGGCAATAATTTCAGCTCCGGGTTGTCCATTTTGGGTCTACGACATATCAAATCGATTTAAAACATATTTTAAAAATATTTATTATATTTATATCAATATAAATATACTTATATATTAATATATTATTTTTTATGATTTTTTTTGAAATATACACATTTATCAGCACTAGGAAAATATATGCTGATAAAACCCCCCTTTATCAGTGCTAATAAAAAAATGCTGATAAAGGGGTCCCATTTATCAGCACTAAAAAAAGCGCTAATAAAGGGTGTGAGGCTTTATCAGCACTAAAAAAAGTGCCGATATAGGGTCACTTTTAACAATGTTTTTTTTGAATTGTTAAATGGGACATTTATCTGTGTTTTTTAATGCTGATAAAGCCCCCCCTTATTAGTGGTTTTTTTAGCGCTGATAAAGGGTGGCGTTGCAAAAACCTAGTTTTGTGGTAGTGCACTAAACAATAATCAACAACACATGAATTAAATAAATTTATGAGACATTTAGTATTTGTTGATCCATTTTCACTCAAAAGATAAACTGTGACTCTATGGGTAAAATACCTGAGTTGTCCTTGAATTGTTTCACAGATCACACCCTGGTCCAATGTATCACCATATCTTCTGGAAATACCTCTTAATCTCAACGTGGCCCATGTCTTACAATGTCTCCAGCATAGTACATGAATACTCACACACATGCAAGGAGTTCTCGGGAAGTGATATATATATATATACATACTAATGGATGTTCATGCCCTTATACATATTAAAGAAAGAGGATGCATAGAACTTCAAATTAATAATTAATTGTTACAAGCCAACGAGCATGTACCCTTGTGGTTTAGGATCCGGCTTGGTATGAAAAAGACCCATGATCAAATCTGGGCAGGGACTAATTTCCAGTACTGTAGCAGGAGACTATAGCAGCGGTGAACTATTGTGGGGTGACACTGTAGCGGCGATGGAACTGCAGCAGGGACTATAGCGGCGACGATACTTGTTGGGGCACAGTGGAGGTGTGTGGTACAAAAAAAACACAAAAACGGAAGTAAACGGAGAAACACATGGATTTAATGTGGTTTGGCGAGTTGCCTACATCCACGGGAGAAAATGATTGCTTCTCTATTCACTCATCTCCATTTCTCATTAGAGGATCACCAATACACAAGGATTACAAGCATATTACACCGCTTACAATACATGGTATTTTAATCCCGTTTTATAGATGAATAAACTACAGGGGTTTTCTCTGGTTGGTGGGGTGGTTCATCTACCCCTGATACTTCCTCCTGCTACCTGTTATAGGTCTATGAAGGAAGCTATCGATTAGGATGGATTCCAACCCTGGATGAAGCTGCTGCCGACCAAAGCCTCCCAAATTGGAGTGGCCCCCACAAATCTCCCACTCACGACCAATTTGGGGTAGAATCCTGACCTGTAGTCTCCTTGCAGGTGTTGAAAATTTCATCATCAAATCAAACACACTTCTTCACGCCAGATGATGTGGCACTTCTATCATATTCACTCGATCTCAGGCTGACTACGGTCTCCATCAACTGATACAACCCTTGGGACTCCTTCCCAGTAAGCTTTGCTGCATCCACGCGTGAGACTTCTAACACTCCACCTGCTATGGAAATCATGAACCCTTTCACATCGATCCTACTTAATGATATCATGTTTCGTCTCATCTTCGGAACGAATTTCACGTCATCCAATTTACATACTCCTCTATCGAGTGTCTTCAATTTCACCATCCCGACTCCTTGAACCTCACATGTTGACCCATCACCAAGTCTCACCAAGTCTCACACCTGCTGAAAAGAATCAAATATACCTCTTGTCGTACTTATGTGTGTTGAGCTCCCCAAATCCAGAACTCATCCGTCTTCCTTTGGATTTTGAGATCGTTCTTTATTACGTCTCACAAAACAATATTCCCGCTTTATGTTCCCATATCTTTTACAGAAATGAAACTGCACTTCTCCCCATTCAACTTGATCATATGAGTGAAAGCTTCTCGTTGTCACATAAATTTCACCATATGATGATAATTATGTGATGTCTGCATCTTCCTCATCAAATTTCTTCTTCCCAGCAATGTACCATTTGCGCTCTCCAGAATCACTTTTATAGTGACCGTTTTTCTCGCACCATAAATATGTGATTTCTCTAGGATCACGCCCCCAAGATTTTGGCAACCCTTCTTTACCTCCTGATTGTGGATGTCGGCTCCTCCCACGTTGATCATCTCCCATCACCATGATTTTCTCATCTCAATGTATCAAGGGTCATCGAAATGCTTCCGAATCTTGATGTGACACCATCACCTCACCCAACTTCAATGTCCCCTTACCCATGAGCAATGCAGTCACAAGCCCATAAAATGAGCTTGGTAGGGATGAAAAAAGCTAAAGTGATTTTCCTTCCTCTCCAACCTTCACACCGAACCCCAATAACTGTGTCAGGATTTTTTTGAATTCGTTGGTGTGATCCAACAAATTCATTCCCTTGTTGATGTGCAACTGGTACAATTTATTCTTCAGGAATAATTTGTTGGTGAGTGACTTAACCATATACCATTGCTCCAACTTCTTCTAGATCTCCTTTAGTGATGTCCCGTCCAACACCGAGTACTTTACCTCATTCGCCAGACATAGTCGAATTGTGCTGACGACCCGCATCTCAAGCTCTTCCCAATCATTGAAACTAGTTGTCTCAGGATTTTATCCGATCAAAGGTCTGATCATTCCCTACTGCACCAAAATATGTTTCACCGTGCTTTTCCAGAAGCAGAAATTATTTCGACAATCGAACTTCTCGATATCAAATCTTGATAGTACTCCACCACCGGCCATCGTCGATATCGCAAAACACGATCACCATCGTCAATGTCGCACCTCTTAGTACCAACCTTATGAAGTAATAATTTTGAAAAACTAACCATGCGGATGCATCCGGAACAGTCAAAATAGTCGGAATCGACTCCTGGATCGCTGAAATCGGACGTCGATTGGCCGAGTTATTGCCAAAACAAACTCAACGGTCCAGATCACCTACTGACATGGCGCTTACATAGCACTGACGTGGCATGTCGGAGTTCCCACTGGAATCTAGCCAGGATTATCACCAGCATCGTGAACAATGCCATCTTCTCTGGCACGGGTTACTGTTCACCCACGGGTTTGACAAAACTTTGTCCGCGGTTATCTTCTTCGTTTTAGCTCCATTTTCAATACCGCTTGCACTGTTGGAATCGTCTCATCATCCAATTCATGGATCTATCCTCGGAAAAATTTTCCGACCACTTTAATTTTTCCGGTCACTGGAAAAATCATCGCCGCCTCGCCATCTTGACTCCTCTCACTTCGAATCGCCTTTGATACTACTTGTTGGGGCGAAGTGGAGGTGAATGTTACCAAAAACACACAAAAACAGGAGTAAACAGAGCAACATAATGATTTAACGTGGTTCGGTGAGTTGCCTACATCCACAAAATAAAAGGATTTATTCTCTATTCACTCCTCTCCGGTTCTTTTCGGAGGATCACCAATACAAAAGGATTACACACAGATTAAACCACTTACAATACATGAGATTTTAATCCTGTTTTATAGATGAATCAACTACAAGGGTTTTTTTTTCGGTTGGTGGGGTGGTTCATCTACCCATGATACTTCCACCCGCTGACTACTGTAGGTCCATGAAAGAAGATGTCGGTTGGGTTGGCTTCCAACCCTGTAAGAAGCTGCAGCCGACCAAAGCCTCCCAAATTGGAGTGACCCACAGTACTGTAGCAGGTACTATAGCAACACAGGTACTATATCATTACTATTCACCAAGGGGCCCTTTGAGCCAAAAAATGGTCTTTTTAGCCTAGTATTTTGGCCACTTGGCCTTGGTCCTTTGGGCTATGTAATGAGTTTTCCTCTATCCAGTTTAAAGAGGTATTTTATTTAAATAATAAAAAATGAGGCTTTGACCCCATCCTTTAAAAAAAATATTATAATAATTAATTATTACAATCCATGTGCAATAGGAATAATTAAGTAATTAAATAAAAAACACATATATACATTGGTTAGTGACCGCTGAAGATCTGTCGACACCCATATGAACTGCATAATAAAAATTAAATTTGTGATAAATTTATGTCGAGGGCTTTAAATGAATTTAAATAATTATTTCAATTCAAGTAAATTTGTTATCTGGTCCCATATTAATTTTATTTATTTTCAATACATATATTCAAAAAATTGTAACTTATTTTTGAAAAAAATAAATATATATAAAATTTTTGTTCTCGGGCCTTCATGTAGGTAGTAAAATCATGAAAGGGGTTGTGGGCTTATACTTCATCTAAAATGGCCGAGCGTGGGGAGGCAGAGCGGAACTGGAGTCTCGTAATGAAGGAGGTTGTAGAGGGGTGTCTAAAGGGACTGGTGCATGAAAAAGAGGGGTGAGATCTGTGTGAGGTGATTGCATGGGAGGTCAGATTTAGAGGGACTCTAGTGCCAGTGTGGATGGCACTCAGAGAGATCATTTTTCCGAACATGGTCAGACGATAGGGAAGGGGTCGAGTTTGAGGGTCGTAGAGAGGGAGCCGACAATGCACATATTTTTAAGTTGGTCACTACCCGTCATTTTTGTAGTAAGGTTTGTAGATGAATTTTTATTTCTAAATACACTCTAACTATAGCTGATCGCCACTATTTTAATTTTCCACAACCTACCAAAAAATAAAATATCGTTAAACCGCTGGTCTGGTACTTGGCCCCTTGACCACACCCCAAACCCCTCTGAAGCCTTACCACCCCACTCGAGTGTGGGGGGAAATAACATTAGGATTTTAGAATAAATTTCCACAATCGTTGGAATTTGGACACTCTGTGGAGAATTGTTCCGATAACTGGGAAAGTGCAAAAATTGTAAAATGAGACTGAAAACACTACTGCCAAAAACTAAAAAACCACACACACACACACACATATATATTTGTCTATGTTGTTAAAAAATAATCCACAAAATTGATGAGGATATTATATTCAATATCCGGATGACCATATCAATACCATGTGATCAGATTGGATTTCAGTTTATGGCATTGCGACTCTTGCGATACCCTTTACATGATTTTATTTCAAATTTAGTTTTTGTTTGACTTTAAACATCACACAATCAGTCTGATGCCAATTGTTGGTACCATAACATATAATAGAATTAAATGAGTTGAAGATTTAAAAAAATCATCGGTGATCAATGTTATAATGACATCAGTAGTGAAGTGAAACTCAGTAAAAATGTCTAAGGATCCCGTGGGATGTTTTTAAGAATGAAAAATAAATTGAAGAATACCTCATTTGATCTAAATCTATTATCAACATACTCTCATCACCAATAACCATTTCTCAAAGGAATCAAAGATCGATTACTCTATATTTTCCACATGCAATTCAAAAAGTCTATAAGAGCATTGATAATTAAATTATAGTTCATTAACAGAGATCTGATGAAGCCTTCGATGTCTTGATTATCACTGGTATGTTAATCCTTTGATATGTGAAGATGAAAATTGATCAAAGGAATGGATCCAGAGCTTATCACTCTAGGAAGCAGGGAAGATAAGAGAGGATATCTCAGAAGAATGTAGTGAATATTACACTTCATGAGATACCCCTCTCACTTATATTTTGACGTGAAAAATTCTTGAAAATAGAACTCAGAAATAGATTACCCACTACATAAACCATAAAGGACTTCTTATAACTAACATATTCATAAAATTCATATACATTTTTATTACTTAATTGTAATATACATAAAATATTACATGTTTAAAAATATCCATTAACTCCACTTGTTATTCTCAAAAAAAATTATATGAACCTTTAAAAATAAAATGATATATGTTCGTATAAACGTTTTCCATGAATTTACATTAATAATTGTAAATACATTTGCTAAATAAATTCTGTAACAATTATTCTAAACATCAATAAAGCGAATTTATTTACTTCATGGGGATCATATATTCTACAACATATCCCAAAACTCCTATTAGGGCCCTCCATGTCATAAATTCCTTTTTATTAGAATAGACCAGACTTTTGAATCCACTTAGTGGGTGACCCTCTCGGCCCTTAAATATATAGCAGTGAAAACTATTTATAGATCATGTTAGGATTATAGAAACACATCAAATCCCTTTAAAAGAAAAGGAAAATTTAAAGGAATGAAAAGATTTCCAATGAACACATGTCATGAAATATAATATATTTTCCATGTGAAATTTTATAATGAAGGATGTAAACTTCATGACATTATCATTTCTTTCTTTATTATTCATTAACCAAATTGGATAGACATAACTTCTTCTACAATTTACTGGGATTTAGTGAAGGCAATACCATCCTGATCAACTAGGCCCGAGATATCACTTCCTTTTGGAAGAAAAAATTATGAATTGATTATTCAATAAATTCCATAGAACCGATGATGCACCCAATGCAAGTGACCTAGATACGATATCAATTCCGTAGTTTTAATCTCCCATCAAAGTATGCAATCAAATATTATACCCTGATTATAATCTCAAGTCAGTAGACTATGACATATGTTTAGAGATACAAGAAACCCATGACACATGAAACATTTGGTGCTCCTATTAGTGGGTTAGTCCCCATTACAACATCTACTCAAGATCACGAAGTAAGAACTTCATAAGAATAAGTCTCACTGCTTATGAGCCCCCAAACCCTAATAGTTAGACATCATCTATTTCCAGTCAGTAGTATATAACTAGACCATAGAACATATGTATAAGATCACAATCATAGTATCTCTAGGTTCTTATTATAGCATAAGAACTATTATAACGTCTTGATATGAGATGTAATCTAAGGAAATTACCATGTAAATAGTGGATAATAAAATATCAATACTATTATGGTATGAATACATCATGAATAACTCACTTTATACATGATGTGGTAATAGAAAAGTGATGTTAATGATAGTTCTAGGGAACCCACTTTTATAGAAAAAATTTCTAATACTTATGCATCCACAGAGACTGAGAGATATATAAGGATTTTGACTTGGGAATTGAAATAATTTCATGTTTTATAAGATATTAAGGGCTCTATCATTAATAAAAAATACCTAATAATTTTGTAAGAGAAAAATTTTTGGGTGTTGAATTTTTTTCAATTTTTTTCAATGTGTTAGAAGGATTTATCGATGTTAATATGATGAAGTGGTTGTAAAGAATAAGTTTCTTGGAACTTTGGTTTAATTATTTAAGCATGTTTTTGAAGAAGATGTATCATGGATGACTGAATGTAAATGATGATTATACATTCATGACTATGAAGAAGACGAGAAGTTATAATTTAGTCTTGTTGAATAAGAGAAGAAGTTAACTAACTAAGAATAATATAATAAGTTATAATCCAATTATGTTGAAGAAATAAGATGTTCCCAAGTTATATTATCTTGGAAGAATATAAATAGCATTTCCATCATGATGGTATTTTGATTTTATTCATTATTTGATGGTGAATGTATATTTATAGACTTTTAATTACATATGATAATTTTTAGGAAGATAATAATGTCTCAAAACTATTATTTGATATTTGGAGAAGAACATTAGTTAATAACAACATGAAGTTTTCTTATAAAACTTCCGAATGAAATGTTTCAGAAAAAGATTCATGAAACTAATGAATTGAGGAGATTAGATGAAGACTATAGAAAAAATTACTTTTAAAATTTTATTTATAGTTCCATTAGATAGAGGTGATCATACATTGTCCAATGGACTATTCTAAATTGAAGGAAGACTAGAAAAATTTTCTCTAGATAAATTATATCTTTTGATGGATGGGGTTATATTCCTAAATAATTTAAAAAATATCCTGTCATGGTGATTAAAAATGAATATTTGAAGAATAAAAGTCTCACTAAAATAATGATAATTCAGATGATGCATTTTTTTCTTCGAAGTGACAAATATCGGGAGTACTAAAGGTTCCCATGGTTCAATATAAAGTTATTCTGATCAAATGAAGTTTCACCCGACTGAGAGATGTATGATGTCTACTAAAAAAATTCACATTTCCATTGAATATGGAATTTTATATGTAATAAAAATATGTAGAATAATTAGAATGAGAATTATGATTCTTCATACATAAGTTTCTAAGGGAAGGTATTAGATTAATGTTTCTGAGTAAAGGCATCATTCATAATATACTGAGTGAAGCCATCAAATATAGGGCTAATGATATTTATACTATACAAGATGTTATCAAAAAAAATAAACCCTATAATGGATAACCGAACATAGGAATCTTATGAAGATTATATATGGATAATGTTGATGAACAAGGAAGAACATGAAGCTACCAGAATGGGAGATCTATTGAGTTCATTGGACACAACATGTTGAGAGAACCTCTGATATTTCATCAAATAGAGAACATCGAATGAATTATTGTGAGTTAATTGAAAATAATTTAAAAGAATATTTTAAAAACCTCACATGTAGGAATTTAGAAAAGTCCATTGGAATGAATATTACAGATACATGGAAAATTTTGAGGTAATCATTTGAAGCATATTATATTTTTATAACCTACAAACACTATGACAATGTTGAAATGTATGTTGAATGAATCAATAATCAAGAACTTAAATCATGATTCAATACAATATTTGACAGTGGTCAAGGAGATCAATGACACCAAGATAAATGGAATATAATATGAAGACTATTGACTTCTATTTCTGTAGAGTTTTGACAGTGGTCAAATGAAAAATGATTAGAGAGTGATATTCAAAGTTCAATAAACAACTTTGAATTTGATGTTTGCACTCCTCTCATAGTTTTCAGGGAAAATATTATCATATAAAGTGGGGAATGTGTTCTATTAATGGGTTGATCAAGTCATTTCTGATTGATCTAAAAGAGGAGGTATTTCTATTTGATTAGCATGGAGGTTACTACCAGGAAGATTTTGAGAATTGTTTGGTTCAAAGTATCAAACATGGATCTAAAAAGATAAGTATTGAATAGAGATGTACTAGATGAATAAGTGGAGCTTTGGAGGAATAGAGAGGTAATAGATGGAGGAAAAGGTACTAGATTAAGAAGAGAAAAAGGGAAAGGATGAAGTGATATTAGATGGAAAGCTATCATATATATTCATATTATATAGAGAAATTATGGATATACTAATGCTGTATAGGGAAGTGTTGGATGAATAATATTGGAAAAAGAATAATAAAGGAAAAAGAAAAACATATAATGAAGAAGCCTTTCACTTGTTCAAGAATGGAACCTCTATTTTTTTGATGTGAAGAAGAGGATGTTTATGTACATTAAATTACATAAAATTATAGAAGTAAAAGTTTTTTTGATTTTTGTACCAGTAATAGAAAAGGAAAAAAAATAATTATATCATTTTAAAAAATTCATGTTGGCATAAAAATTTCTTGGTGTTTCAAAAAATTTGAATAAGTATAATATTGTCTAACCAAGAACTATAAATATTTATAAAGGTGCTTTAGTTGGACTAGGAATCCACTAGTATAGGGAATCAATATTATTTTCTGTCACCCTTCTAAAGCATAGGGAACCACACTTTAGGTTCTAGATTTTTTTGGCTCACACACTATAATTGGTATCTCATTATAGTGAAGAATCTGTATACTAGTCACCACTATACACTTCAATGACTAGATACTCTTTCTGTGTAGTGAACTATATAAAAAATCATGTTCCATCATTTAATTTCTTTTATATACTTGTATACAAAAAAGTGATAATAAGAGAACCATTATCCTAATAGTTTTTAGAGGTAAAGGGATAAAAAATATTGATTGGTTTAAAAATTCCCCATCACCAATTCACCTCCTCAGTGTTGAAAATATCCCAAAGTTGTCCAAAAAAATTTTATGAAAGGGGATTAAGCTTTATTGGGTTCTCTATATTGGAAATCATTTTTTCAAGATTTTAGTTTCCTTGCATTATTTATAATGAAGTGATGATTTTAGAAAGATTCATCTATCAAATAGTAGAATTTTATTTTTACAAATTCCAAAATGAACATGAGAAATAAAGGGAAAATAATGTAAAATAAGGTGTCCCTCTTCAGCTATGAGAATGAATTAATTTCATTTTCTTCATTCTATGATAACAATGAAGACATATCTAGCTCAGAATGTGCATAACGGTTGGTTCAAATCAGCACCAAGGAGAAGGAAAACATTCCAACATCAAGTGGATCAAGGTAAATTGATCATGAGGTATGTTAAAGTTTTTATACATACTTACCTCAAGAATAATCACCAATCATAAGTTGATATAATGATATATCTATAAATTCTCAGGATATATCATGTATTAGATTAATGTATATTTTACATTTCATTCCTAGGGGGATAGTATCTACAATTTGGGGAGTTCTTAAAGTAATTTAGGGATAGATCACCCAGCTGGAATGTTGGATAAACAATATGGTGAAGGATTTTCAAGAAAATGGTCTATAATGTTCAAATATCCCCAAGAATATTGGATCCATTGAGATATAGAATATGGATCTTCGAACGATTTCCTCAAAATTTGAAAAAAATGTCTCAAATATGTTTAAGTGAATGATATAATCAAAAATAATATTGAAAATAAGGACCATTCATTTGAAGAAAATTTGAAAAACAACAAATTATGTTAAGGAATTTCACATGGAAGGAAGTCAAATAAGATAAAGGGACATGACTCATTGTTACAAAACCAAGTTAAGATGGATGATAAAAAGACTAATATAATAAAAAAGGATTGTGAGGAGAAGGTGATTTTGATTTAAGATTATAAAAGAAAAATCAATATGAGGTGTCTAGAATTGGAATTCAAATTAGTCAATATTAATAATACATATACTAATTATTCATAAAATAGAGGGAAAGTTATTACAGATAAAAATTTTAAATAGAGGTTTTTAGGATAAAATACCTCTAACGTATGACAATAAGATCATAAAATCATTTAATGACCTATCGCAAGATTATATAAAGGAATAGGTACTATTAATATATTTTTATAATAATGTATCTTAATCTATTTTCATGAATATTGTAGGTTAGAAAAAATATACATATATAGATGAATAAAAATAAGAATGATCCTAGCACCATATCAAGGGTGTATTGGAGAATGGGTATGGAATTCAGTTCCCCATGATGATACCAACAAGTTTGACAGACTACCCATAAATATCATTCTCATTATGACAGAAATTATGGAAAGAATGGAGTAGAAAAATGAAGATGAAGGATTTTTGTTCAATGTTTGTGTTGAAAAAAGTTTGACCACTATACATTTTATTTTCAGTATAATCCTAAAAATAAAAAATAACATTGGAATCCCATGTCAAAGGGGAGAAAACCAAATATAAAAAATAAACATACATATATTTTGAAAAACTATATACTTTAAGAAAATTTTTAATTCTTGAAAATAACTATGATGTATACAATAACGGTGGTAACGATATTAGTGTATACTCATGTAAAAATGTTTCATAATTAGATATGAAAAGAAGAACATAGAAGTTGGTGAAGAAAATATAATAATTTTTTTGAAGTTAGATGAATAATTTTTTTTAAAATAATTCTCCAAAGATGATGTCAATTGGAATATGTGAGATATCCATGGATAACAAGCTAAATGAAAATAAAATAAAAAGAAAGTGTAAGAATTTTAAAGGTATTAATATATAAAAATAAATAATGTGAAAAAATTAATTGATAAGAATACATTCAGTTTATCCAATAAGGTTTCTAATGAACCATATATATTTTAGTAATTTGTCTAGAAATCCTATAGAAAGCATGAAAGAATGAAGAGGTAGAAGTAAAATATGTTACCAATGGAAAATAGACTATTCCAAATGATGCTATTTATATTTAAGAAAGGATGTAAACACATGAAAACCATTGTATTGAATAATTTACATGTGGGAGGTGTAATATGGTTATGCAATGTTCCAGATATTACTTTAAAATAATTCTATCACAAGAACCGTTCTCAAAGAAGATAAAAGTTTCACTAAGAGATAAAAGTTCCTTAATGCCTCCTGAGAAGATTAAATTCATCCATAATGATATTTAATAAGTGACAATACCAATGCCTCCTCAATCAAAATTAATGTTCAAATGTGAAATCATGAAGAGTAATGAAAATAAAGAAAATTTGATGTGAAAATCACATCTACCATGTCATTATATTTGATAAGTGATGAATATTACAATTATTCCCTTAAAATATATAAATTTTATAAATTCTTATTACGTGGGAAATTAAAGGTGAATCACGATCTAATGGGGGATCCTAAGATAATGGATGGGCTCTCAATATTGGACAGAATATTCTGAAGAAGTTTCTATCAGGTAATAATTCCAAAATAGGCATACACAAAAATTAAATTATTGGATCATACTTGAAAATGTTTATGTGGTTGTTTTCAACATGTGATTGAAAATTAAAGAAGACCCCATCATGGTTTTATCTTACTCAAAGAACTCCAAAGGAATATATTGAAGAAGATCATTCATGATCAAGTTGTGAAAATTCTAAAATCAATAAAATCATAAGAAAAGGATCCATTTTGTTGTATTCTCAACATTAATATCATGAATAATGTATATTTAAGATATTTATCATCGTGAAGATCATGATAAGGGTCTCTTTATGTAGAGACAAGTAGAGTATATTTCAAAATATTTAGAAAGTATTATTTCCTTCAAATCTGATTACGATAGAATGGGATTGAAGTAGTGTCCTTGAAAAGGGCACCTGTTTATTAATATATCATCCTTGGTTACTAAAAAAATCTTAACACAAATGGGGATAAATTAAATTAATCAATATCAAAATAAAATTGGAAGAATACAGTTTTACCAAGGCTACATTTCCAGTTATTTGTACTTGAATGATTTTAATATTATTGTTGAAATAATTTAAATATTAGTGAGATGATCTAATTGAAAACTATTTTATATAATAGTTGGTATCTTCATCAGAGAATATAGTTTGACATACCTTAAAGGTACGATCGTGGGTTCATTTTTCATTTTTTTTCATTATATTTTATAATGGATAGATTTTTTCCTAAATCAAATCCTTTGTTTTTCTAAATCGAGCATGGTGCTTATAGAAATAGAGTTATACATTTGATGTAACATTTATTAATAATTAAATGATACCCATTTAAGAATTAAATTCTAATTCTTCTCAATTAGGTGAATAGAAAGTGAAATTCATGTTTTATGGGAAATATGGTGAGAAAGAAGATAAATATTCATATACTGAAATATTCATTTTGAAGGTATTGCAAACACATATAAACGAGGAGATTAAATAACCCACATTGTGCGTTTTATTCTATTTTCAAAGGTTTTTAATTAATTATATAGATATTTTTATTTCAATATGTTTAATATATTGTTAAGAATAATTTTCTTAGATGTTTTTTGAATTATTCAAGCCTATTAATGATGAAGATATAACTTGGATGATTAAATAGAGTGGACGGTGATAAAGACTTGAATATGTAGAAGAAAAGAAGTTTAAATAAAATATTATTGAAGAATATAATAATTTACATGATGATGAAGAGAATAATTTATAATCCATGTATGTTGAATAATAGAAGAAGTTCTAAATTATGTTATCTTGGAAGCAGCTAAATTTTTTTCTTACTGTAAATACCCATCCTTAAACTTTATACATTTTGGTAATTTTTAAAACTAAAAATCACATTATTTTCCCAAATATCTTATAGTTTTAGAGTTTTATATAATTATTAATACCACTTACATTATAAACCCATAAATTACATGTGGATACTTATACTTAGAGTCTATTTTTTCTATCAAATGATACTTTTTAAAATTAATCATGGTTTCTCATTATGAATAATATTCACTATTTTACCCTTGATCTCATCCTTATCCTAAAAAAAGTAAACCCTATGATTTTTTTTAGAAAAATGGGATGAGCACAAAATCTTTGTAAAGGACATAAAATAAAGGAAACCATTAGTCCAATGAAAACCCATAAGAACATTTCCTAAAAAATAAAACTTTTACCCTGAAAAAGGAACCATCATATAAAATATATCATTATTTTACCTTTTTAAAATAAAATTATATCCATAAATACTCATAAAAACATATAATATATTATAAGGTATGTTGGGACACAATTATAATAAAATTGAATAACCATGCGGTCGACTTCCGTACATGTCACTCTTGTAAATAGAATAACCATACAGTTAACTTGCATACCCAATCCATTAGAGGGATATACTTGACCAACCCGTCACACGTCTATTTAAATTTATATAATAATAATAAATTTTTTTTTATTTACAACATTTAACTATTAAATTTCACTTCCACTCATAAGGAATCATTTCCTATCATCGAACTAATGAATCAATTTATAAAAAAAACTTTTTTAAAAAAAATAACCTGAAATGGGGAAAAGGGGTTTATTTTCTTTAAAATCATAAATTCTTATAGAGGAATACAAATATAAAATAATATTCCTGACATAGGAGAATTTTTTTCACTGTATACATTAAAAATAATATTCATTTTGTTGTTTGTAAAGAAAGATAAACATTCTGCACATAAAAAATAGAAGTATTCTTTTTTCAAATACTTTCAATAAAATCCAGATATATAAATAAAATTTAATTTAGAATTACTTTATTCAACAAACAAATAAAATAATATCAAGAATACTGTCATGGAGGAAAATACTTTGAAACTAGATCATTAAATATTTAATGGATGATTATTAAATCAAAGTATCCCATATTACTTTGGAACATTTGAATCATAAGCCCCATAAAGAAATAATATTTAACAAAATATTAAGTAAAATTAGAATAAAAAAATTCATGATATGATTTTTGAAATAGGCTTTTTATACACCTCATAAAAGAAGGCAGGCGTATAACATCAAAATACTCCTCACCAATAAGAGATTGAGACAAAGTCCCTTACCTTGATTTCGACTCGACACACACAATATTTATATTCCTGAATAATATGAATAGGTTAATTATTTAATTTCTTGATAAAAATATTATATTTTATTATTGCTTTTATATAAATTGTTATCATATTATAACAATTACTGAATCATTCATGTTCATGTTTGACATTTTGGTGATATTCGGTAATAGAGTCTAAAATTAATTTAGTATAAAGTCAATAATCAAAGTGGTCATAAGTCCATCATATAAAGAATAATATTAATTAAATAATAATAACTTATATATATAAATTATACTTTTAAATCCATTTATTAAACAAGGATTAAAAATTAATTACCTTATAGTCATGGAGACAGAAAATTGTACGTACGCATGAGTACTGTTTCTATTGTTCTATGATCATTATGGAAATAAGGTAAGAATAAATTTATATTTATAGAAATATAATTTATATAATATTAATCATTAAAATATACTTATATATATCATGCATGTGATGAGGGGATGAAAAATGATTCACATCACTTCGTGGAGGAGATAGTTCACACGTACACATGAACGACATTATTATTTCTCTGTGTATAAAAATATAAGAGAATAAATGATATATTATTTGTCCATAATGATAAATTTTTCATTAATATTATATTTGAACATTTATTCCAACATTATAACTGTCCTTTAAATATGGTAAAGGAAAACAAATTATACCGGTTAGAGAGATGGTAGTTCATTATACACAGGAATGGCAATTATTTTCTCATTTGATAGAAGTGAAGATGAACTTAAGTGATGATATTAACATAAAAACATCATAGTATATTTATTATACTTAATTTATTTTTTAATAATGGTTGAATAATATTTTATAATGTTTTAAGAAGAAACAAAATAGAAGAACTTAACTAAAAACAATACATTTTCTTCCGAAAATATCCTTTTCTTAACACCTTAAAACCACTAAGGTTGGTGTTCTGATTAAACAAAGGGATAAATAACTTGTTGGGGATTCTAGGATTTTATTTGGGGAGATAAAGTTATAACCAAATAGGTTTTTAAGTGCGATGAAAAGAGTATAAGAGATTTCCTTTTATAATAGAGTGGAGGGGCACGCTTGGAATTTTTCAAAATATTAAATTAATATAAATTAATAATATATAAAAAATGGATGAAAATGGATTTATTTAGAATATAATATTATTTTGGGTCTAAATACATTCATCTAATTAAATGTTTTTCGTATTTTTAACATTTTTTTAAACCTTATGTTTTTATTTTAACCATTATTTAACCTTTTTAAATCTTAACATGACAACATGTTTTTTTAATCCTTAATGGTTAATATTGTTATTATAAAATAAAAAATCCAAAAATATATCATTTATTAAATTTTAAATCATATAAAAATAATTTGGATAAATTTCATATTTTTATGTATTTTATATCATTTAATACAATTTTATTTATTTAAGAATATCATTTAGGTCAATTATGAAACTACTCATTAATTGAATTTGTAAAACAATCTTAATAACATGATATATTAGAAAAAAAATCTTTTAAATAATCACTATCATATAAAAGGAATCTTTAAAATTTGTGGATTACATTAATTATATCAAATTATATTTATTTTTAAATTTTTAGTAATATTTATTTGATATTTCAATTAATTAAACAATTAATGTATCATCATTATGAAAGCCTTTAATTTAATTATTTCATCCAGAAAAATTGAAAATAAATTACCATGATTAAGATAAAAATTTATATTTAAAAATAATATTTATAGTCAAACATATACGCTATATAGCTTCATATTAATGATATTTCACTTCTTAAAAACAAAAGTATGACAAAATTGACTTCGTTGAATAAAATAATATAAATGGATTAAATTCATCCAAGTGGCTCCAAAATCTCACCAAATATTTCTAAGGATGATTTTGGTCGATATTCACTCATCAAATAAAATTTAGATAAGTATTAGGGAAATTTTCTATTATTTATAATATTATTTTTACCCCCAATTAACCAATTTACCATTAACCATGGTAATAAAAAAAACTAAAGATACTATTCTTAATATCCAAGGATAAAAGGGACCAGTTTACTAAATTTGAACCTTTAAATTCCAAATATGGAATACTTTTTCCAAATTAAAAAGACATACGTTTCTAAATTTAATTTAAAATTAATCTTGTTGGCGGAATGAGAAAACAAGTTTTTAATGTGAAAATGTTCAAAAGATTTAATTGTATTTATATCAAAGTATAATATGAAATTGATTATAATGACCAATATTTGATTAATTGATGTAATTTTTTTCTAATTATACTTTAAAACTAATAAAAAATACAATTGAACACTAAACTATTTAGATGAAATATAGGTTTTCAATTTAAATTCAATATTTTCATTATTCATCAAAACATGAAACCTATCAGAATTATACCAAAAAATAAACCAAAGTGAATAATGATATTATCTTTTCAAAAAACAATTTTTCTTTATTAAATATAATTTATAAAATCATCAAAAAATATGGTTAAAACAAGTGTGCTATCAAAAGGCTACAAAACTGCCTTTTCAGAAAATTCATCTTTTACGTGTAAAATTGGATTTGTTCTTATATCATGTATAGAAAACACATAAAATTAATTTTATATATTATATTTAATGTATTATTTTTAAATTTTAATAATATAATCCAAAAATAGTTATTTAATTATTTATTTTTATAAAACACACTTGCAGACATTTAAATAGGTAGTAAGAAAAATGTTTCCTTTTATTTTAAAAAGTGTTTTAAATTCATTTATATTTAATTGTTCAAATAATTATATATAAATGTGTAAAAAATATTTTCACAATTCAGTTAATCCTGTTCATACCTATCATTCTAATGGATAGGTTATAATGGTAACATTTAAACAATAGTATTTAGTTTTTCGTTTAAGATCGATGTGGCATATGATGTATGCAATCTAACATAGTATGTAATTTTTTAAAACATAGGAAGTTACATTATCCCCTATAGAAATTATTCCCTTGTAGTTTTAAATTAAATCTTCATAACTAATGTTTGACTTTTCAAAATATCTTTATTGAAATACCTAATGAGAAAAACAATTAATGAGACATATTCATTAAAATAAAGAAAGGGATATATGTTGGTCACCTAGGATAACAAATACTAGGGTTCCATATAGGAAAACATGGGCATAGAATTGAAAATAAACTATCATGTACTAATGGATTGTGAAAGAGAACATGGTCAAAATAAGGTTAATAATCACAAAACGAGAAATATTTTATGGGATAAAAAGCTTATTGATTTCTCAGTAAGAAAAGTAAAGTGATAACCTTTTTTTCAAGATTATTTTCTTAAATTTGAGGATTTATCTTACTACCTGGACTAAGAAAATAAGGAAATATACTTACTAGTTAAGTAGAGTTTCATCTTTTAATAAATTTCCACCACAAACTCATCTTTTTATTCAAATGATGAGTATTTAAGATGAATTTTTATGCATGAAGCACTAAAATAAACTTCTGTGGAATAAAATAATACAAAAAAGAAAATGTATATATTTCTATTTTCTGGAAACATTAACCAAATCCAAAATGGTTAGGATATGATAAAATAATTCACCAAAAATAATTAACCTTTATATGAGGAAAAACTACATTAATCTCAAAAATTCAATAGTAATACCAAATGTTCAAAATAAAATAGTCAAAAAATAACTATCCTTAAAATTCCAAAAAAATACCATTGTATTCTTTCAACCTTAATCTTATAGGATTCCCAAATAATGAACATCTTCTAAAATAACATTAATCACTATATCACCAAATCATTTCTAATCTCATGGTTATCTTTAAATTTTTTCCCAAAATGAAGTTAACCTTTATCTATCATATGGTTTTAATAATAAAAAACAATTGTTTAACTAACTATTAAATCATGTAGTCTAGTGGTAGTTAATTCACCCTTATATCATTTGGGTTGTGGGTTTAATTCCTACAACCTTCCTGGACACGGCAGGTTTTCACTCGTCCTATAGTTTCTTATTTTTGAAAAGCTATATTAATATAATCTCTATAAAATTATAGAAATATATGAACCATCTTCAAAATAACCTTAATATTTATTAACCTCAATGTTTATCTCATACAATTCATTTTTCATCCCAAAATGTAATAACCCATAATTACCAAAATAAATGAATGCCTTTAAAAATACCAGTTGTCACCTTAAAACATGATAACAAAAATCCTAAAAAGGGGTTTCTAAAACACTGAACATATAATCAACCTAAAAATTACAAACCCATTATTATATTCATAAATCTTATAAAAACATCTTAATTTCCAAAGTTCTCTAAACTATGATCTAATACCAACTGTAAGGACCCAACCTTAAACATGAAATATTTTAGTTATCTTTAAAACAAGAAATCACTTTATTTTCCAAAAATATCATTTAGGTTTATAGTTATTTAGAATTAAGAATAAAACTTACATAGTAAACCCCTTACATTAGAAGTGTATTATTATATTCAGTATCCATTATTTCATCCATTTAAACTTTTTAAAATAAATCACGGTTTCTATTATTGAAAATTCATCATTATTTTCCCATTGATATCATCCTTTTACCAAACCTTAAAACATGTGAAAAGACTTTTAAAACATGGTATGATCAAAAAACCTCATTAAGGGATATTAAATAAAGGAAACCATTAGTCCAGTGAAAACCCACATTAACATTTCCTTATAATCATACCGTTTTACCTTAGAAAATGAATCATTATATCAAAAAGATAATTATTTTACCTTTTTAATATAAAACTATTTTCATGAAAAAATATAACCAAGAATATAATATATAAGTAGGTAACAAGGGAAAAAATTATAGTAAAATGGAATAACTATGCGATCAACTTCCAGAAATGTCACTCTTATAAATTGAATAACCATACAGTCGACTTAAAAACTCAATGTATTGGAGGGATTTTATAACCCCACTCATCGTTAGTTATCACAGATGTACCAATTATTAGTTTATCACGAAACCACCCATCACATTTTCAAGTACCACCATATAATCAGAACACATTAATTCTTACAATTTTTTACATTTCACTATTAAATTAAATTCCCACTCATAAAAATACATTTCATTTTATCAAAATACACAATTCCATTTCCAAAACCCATTTAAAAAAACCCAAAAAAGGGATCAAGAGGGTATATTTTTATTTTAAATACATGAAGTCTTGTAGTGTAATCCAAATATAAAATTATTTTCATGGAGGAAGAGAACATTATGATACCATATATGTTAAACAAATTTATTTCTATTTGAAAAGAAATAAAAATGTTCCATACAGAAAACATAATAAGATTTATTTTTGTAATCCTTTAAATGAAATTAATAAATAGGCATAAATTTTCATTTATAAATCTTTTATTAAATAAATATAATAATAATATCAAAAATAAAAACATGATGTCAGTGGTGAGGGGCCATTTCTAGTTGTTTCCATCTGTGTGGCGTTGCGGATCCTTGCGGCTTGGGTTCTTCGACGAAGTTTCGGTCGAGGTCGGCTTGATTCAACCAGACAGGGTCAAGCCAATATTTCACTGAGTCAATTATTTAAAATTTTCATGCACAATTTTTGATCCTTATAATATATATAAATAAGATTGTGGCTTTCTTCAGTTAGAAAAGGTTATTCTAGTATTTCTTTGTGACGATGATTTTCAAATTGCATACATCATTTTTTGATGTTGAGGAAACATCTGAAGAATTTCGTGAGGAGGGGGTCGAGCCAGTATGCATTCATGATGTTCATTATGTCAAAAAATTTGACTACATATTTTTTAAAGATCTTGCTGAGAAAACTAAAGTAATTCATGTTGCAAGCTTTTTAAGGTTTAGGGTTCAATTTTGTAGGACCCAAGAGAACCTTGATAATAGAGGGGTGAATTAGGGTGTCAAAATTTTCTTTTGATATGATAGATATTGTTCCATTGTTGGTAGGAACTTATTAAAACTGTATTATAGATTTGATCCGCAATCAAACATTCACATTAATAGAGACAACATAACAAATTTTATTTGGTTCACCACTAAGGGCTAGTCCAAGGAGTATACGCCAACACTATTTTGGTCTTAACAAAGTCCACTAATCTTCACTATTTATGGATTACAAAGTTTTGAAATAGTAATTATATACCAGGAACACTATATTTATATGAATTTAAGGATATCCCACTACATCCCTCAGATCAGTTTTTTCGACTCCCCCTAGCTCACTACCATTGGATAAGACTTACTCAGTTTATCAATGTGAATATCTATACAATATATTTTTATTGAATTATTTGTCTCTATGCAACACGAGACTCATCTTGAATTGAAGTCCTCATATGATGCACCTAAAAGCACGGATTTCACAAACTAGATGTTCAAATCTTAGTAGAATCATACACTGACACTTTCACGCAACACCTACCCACGCATGCAATATTTGGGATTGTCACGCAAGACGACTTTCACACAAAACTTATTTTTCACAAAACCATTATCTTTCCCTCATATACACCATAAGATTCACTTGGTCTTTAAAGATGATTGGAATTATTTTCATGCAAGATTATATCTTTACTAATCTTCCGCACACAAGTCTTTCACATAGTAGAGGAACCTGATCTTCGTTGAAAAAGTTCTACGTCTTACATGGGGGTAGCTACCTATTTATAGAACTCAATTTACCTAGGTGAAATTTTATAATGTGTCTTCATCAGTATGTGTAAGATTAATTTTGAGCATGAAAACCCCCTTTTGACATCACATTGGGTGCGTAAGATTCTTCTTCACAACCTCATCTTTTGCGCAAATTAAAATAATGCACATACTTTTCTACCTTTTCCAAATTTTCATACAATGATCAAAAAACAATACTTGTGCACAAGTTTCCAATGAAACCTCCAATACTGCAATCTACTTGAATTTTATGATCCTTTTCATTTAAAACTTTTTGATCTTTCAATGAGGATTATAAACAAACACAAACTATACACCATGTAAAACTAAGAACGACCTTGGTTCCAACAAATTTTTCTCTCAACTAGGTAGAAGACTGCTGGAGAAGGGAAGAGATAGTTGTAGGTTTTGTGCTCCTATATTTAACTAGAGGCCTCTCTGATGCGCATATCTTGTTTCTCTAGATTCCTATGTGATGTGCTTTATAGCTGCTCCAGTCTCTTTTGCGATGCACGTTTCAGTTTTTCCAGCTTTCTCTGTGATGTGCTTCAGACTGCTCCCATGCCATTTTCCTACCCCTATTAGTGGAATATTGTATTTTCATTGGTTTTGGTTTTCACTCATAGGAAGATTTGAAATCATTTATGTTCGTGTGTTTTTTTGTCCTATGTTGGTTCGCTTGCTGTTTATTTTTGAAGTTGATTAGGCCTTTGGGATATTGATGTGTGGATGAAACAAAACATACTCTATAAGGAACAACCTCCAGATGCATATTCATAGCATATGTATTCACCATAGTAGAGATTATATGATTTTAAATAATGATAGGGTATGATAATTTCCATTTGAACCAGGCCTGTGCAACTATACAAAGGAAAACTAGTCGAACAATTTTGTGAAGGAGGAGTGCTCACATCACGATTTTGATACTGGGGAGGGGTAGTTACAAGTTTTTATTTTATGGGATTAATTACTATAACATATCCTGTTCATGTATTTTGTGGGTTCCCCTTTAACCCTTAAAAATGGGATTATAAAAAATTAATAAAAATTATAAGGCCTTTGGGCCATTCTCGCATGCAATACTTGAGTCAGAATAGAATTTGGTATAATGTAAAAATTCAAAGTGGTCATTATTCCATAATATATAGAATAATATTCATGAAATAATAATAAATTTAATATATAAATTATACTTTTAAATTCACTCATTAAATATGGATATGAAAAATTAACTTTGTTACAATCACGGAGACAGTAAGTTGTATGTACGCATGAGTAACATTTCAGTTTTTAATGATCATTATAGAAAAAAGGTACGTATTATTTTATCATTCCAAAAATATCATTAATATAATATTGATAATTTAAATATACTTATATATATCATCAATGTCATGTGGTGATGACAAATGAATCACATCGCTTCGCGGAGGTGATAGTTCACACATACGCATGAATGACGTTATCATTTTTTCATGTATAGAAATGTATGAAAATAAATGATATACTATATTTTCATAATGATAAATATTTCATGAATATAATTTATAAAATTTAATTTTACCATTATAACATGTATTGATATATTGGGATGGAAAATGAATTATATCAGTTCGTGAGGCGGTAGTACGTCGTACACATGAACGATAATTCATTTCCCATTTGATAGAAGTCAATATGGATTTAGGTGATGAAATTAGCAGAATAATATATCAGTATATTTGAATACTAGAGTAATTATTTCATCATGTTTGAATAATATTTTGAGGATTTGGATGATGTAAAAAAACATAAACACTTAATTAAAAATAATACTTTTTTCTTCATACAATATTATTTTCTTAACACCTTATGTCCACTAAGGGTGGTGTTGTGCCTAAACTAAGAGAAATTTAATGTGGGGATAGATTATAAGGTTTTATTTTAGTAGATATTGGCCAAACCAAATAGATTTATAAGTTGGAATAAAATATAATTATAGGTTACCTTTTATAAGATAGGGGAGAGGCACTCATGGAATTCATCCAAATATTAAATTAATATATGTTTATTTTTATATTGAAAATGGATCCAAACTGATTTTATAGATTATAGTATTATCTAGGGTCTAAATAAATTAATATAATTAAATTTAATCAAGTTTTAATTATTTTTTAATCCTTATCTTATTGTTTTGACACTTATTTAACATTTTTAATTCTTACTATGTCAACACATGTTTTTACTCTATAAGGGTTAATATTGTTACTATAAAATGCCAAAAGAACAAAAAAATGGAGTTTTTATGTGATTTTAAACCTTTTCCAAATTATTTTTTCAAATATAATGTTTTCATGAATTTTATATCATTTAATAAATTATTATTTATTTAAAAATATCATTTATGTCTATTTAAAACTATTCATTACATGGATTTTTACAAATATCACAACGACATGATATGTTCAAGAAAGTCTTTTAAAACATAAATATCATTTCATAGTCATCTGAAAAATATATTTATGACATTAATTATATCAAATTATATTTATTCTGAGATTTTTAATAACATTTATTTAATATTTCCAATAATTAAATAATTACTACATCATCATTGTAGAAGCCTTTAATTTAATTATTTTTTCCTAAAAATTAAAAATAAATTTCAATGATGAAGTTAAATATTTTATATTTCAAAATACTATTTATATTAAAATATATCAATTATATTTCCCCATATTAAGAATAAAATTATGACAAAATTGCTATTTCATTGATTAAAATACTACAAATGGACTAATGTCATCCAAGTCGCTCGAAGATCTTAAAAAAATAAACCCATTGATGATTTTTTATAAAATATCTCATAAAATAAACTAGAACAATTTTTTGGGTAATTTTATTTTATTTATAATATTATTTTTACCCTTCATTACCCTATTTACCCTTAACCATGACAATAAAAAAATACTAAAATTACTATTCATATTTTCAAAAAATAAAAGATACCCATTTACTAAATATAAAACTTATAATTCAAAAATTGGGATCCATATTTAAAAATTAAAAACACATAATTGTCTAAAATTAATTTAAAATTAATCATTTAGATGGAATGAGATAACATGTTTTTTGAGATGAAAACATTCGAATGATTAAAATGTTTTTATATCCAAATTCAATGTGAAATTGATTATAATGACATAAATTGTATTAAATGATATAAAAAATATCTATTTATACTATAAATCTAATCAAAAATATAATTTAACACTATAAATTATTTATATGAAAAAAGCTGTTTTTAATTATAATTTCATATTTTCACTATTTATCAAAACATGGAACTTTTCAGAAAAAACAAGATATAAATAAAATTAAATTTTTATATTATGATTTCAATTATAAAATTTTATTTTTTTCAAATATAATTTATAAAAGTGTGAGAAATTATATTTAAAAAAGTGTTTCATAAAAAGCGACAAAATTGCCTTTTTCAAAAATACTTCTTTTATGCATAAAATTAGATCTGTTCTTATATCAATTGTAAAAAACACATAAGATGAATTTTAAATGTTTGACTGAATATTATATAAATATATAATTAATATAGCCCAGTAATATTTTTTTTTATTTATTGTTATAAAACAAACTTGTGCATATTTAAATTTATTTTTAGTTAAACATTACCTTTTATTGTAAAAAGTGGTTTACATTCGTTTATAATTAATTAGTAAAAGAATTATATTTACATGCGTAAAAAATATTTTCAAAATTAACTTAATATTTTTCATACATTTCATTCTAATGGAAAGGTTATAATGGCAACATTTAAATATTAATATTTAGTTGTACATTTATGTTTGATGTGGCGTATCATGTATACTATTGAACAAAGTATTTATTTTTCTAAAACTTGGCTTATTACACTTACCTTATAAAAATTTAGATTATATTTTTTAATTATGATATGGTTTATTAGATAACATTTAAATACTCATGATGTTCGGTGAGATGATCTTAATGTCTCAAACATGTGATTTGATGTCTGGAGAAGCACATTGTTAACTACATTATGATGAATCCTAATGAAGTTTCTAGATGAAATGTTGTAGAGAGAGATGATTGAATCTAACAGACCAAGGAGATTAGATGAATTCTGTAGAAAAATTGTTTTTCCAATTGTATTCATAGTTCCATGGGATAAAGGTGGTCAGATAGATTCTAACAAATTGTTCTGATCAAACAGACGACCAGACATAATGTTTATTGAAAAATAATACCATTCGATGCTTAGTGATATATTCCAAAATGATTAATTAAAAAAATGCCTTGTCTATATGATTAATTATGAATATCTGAAGAAGAAAAGTAGACCTGAAATGAAGTTAAATCATAATATGTTTTGATGTTCTTCAAGATACCAAATATCATGATCACTAAAGGTTCTCATGGTACAAGACAAGGTTATTTTGATCGAAAGAAGTTTCACAAGAAAAAAATATTTATGAATTATAACATGATAAATATATAAGATCATCGAATAGATATGTATGGATTGAGGGAATCTATATAGAACCATCAAAAATATATTTTTGACTCTTTAAACATAAGTTTTTGAGGAAATCCACCAAACATAAGTTTCATTAAAAAGACATCAGATATGAGTTTCTAAGTGAATTCATCAGATAAAGGGCCAAGGATCTTTGTAGTGGATAAAATGTTGATGTAAAAATAAATCCTATGAAATTTAATTAGATTAAGAAATACTATAAATATTATATGTGGAGAATGTTGGTTAATGGGGATGAATTTAAAATCACCCAATTTAGATATCTGTTGAGTACATCAGATAAAACAAGTCCTGAAAATATTCAAGAGTGAATCAGATAGATAACATCAGAAGAATTATAGTTATTTCAATGAAGAAATAAAATTAAATGACCACTTTAAGACAATAAAATTAAGTAATATTGTATTATATTATATATAAGTTTCTAGATATAGGGAAATTTTATGCGGGTAATATATGGAGAATCCTATATGTTTATAAACTACATAAATTATGAATATTTTGATTTGGATGTTCAATGATTCAATAATTAAAAAGGAAAAATCATGATTCAAGATGAGATATTATGAAGGACGAATATAAAATTGATTCCATAATATAAGTAAGATCTCATGATGATTTTATTATCCTATTTGTGTGAAATTTCTAAGGTATTCAACTGAATAAATACTTGATCGGGATATTCAAAGTTAAAGTGGGAAAATTTAATATTATGATCACACTCCTCCCTTATTTTTTGAAGAAACTATTAACTCTACAAATGGGATTAGGTGTGTTGTGAATGGGTTGATAACGTTATTACTAATTGATTTCAAATAGAATGTATTGTCATAATTTCCATATAGAGGTGTCAACTATATGACTTTGAAGATTCAGTTTTGGTCGGAGTATAAAAATAGGTTCCAGATAGAGAAGTACCAAAATAAGTTTTACTGGTCAAAGAAGTGGTGTTTTTAGAAAATAGAGAGGTATTAAATGGAGAAAAAGGTACCCAATGATTAACATAAGAGAAGATCAAACAAAGTGATATGATATAGATAGGTATGTAATGGAATGGTATTGGAAAGAGGTAATCTTGATATATAGGTATCAGATAGGGAAGTTCTAAATGAACTATATTTTTAGAAGAAAAAATATATGATGTAGAAAAAGAATAGGTGAATAAGAATCCTTGCACTTGTGTAAGAAAATATTCACTCCAATTATCTATTGTGAATAATAATAATAAGAAGATTTTGTGTATTAATTTTCATAAAATACTAGAATATGAATATTTTTGTAAGCAATTATATAAGTAAGAGAAGAAGAATAAGAACAATTCATCCCTATGACATTCAACATAAGGCACAATGGTGGAAGAGATTATTTGTGTTTTAAAGAATATGACGAAGTCAAAGACTGTCTATATAGGAAGTATAATGATCTAGTAAGGCATGTATATTCACTAGGAATCTACCAGTCTGAGGAATTTTGATTGTTTTCTATTCACCCCATAATGTGTAGGGAACTACAATTTAGTTTAAATATTTTTTTATTGTTGACCGGCTGTAATTGGAATGTCATTATACTATAGAATCTGTGAACCGGTCTCCACTGTACACATTATGCACTAGATACTCTAACTGTGTAGTGAGTCACTTTAAAAAATCATGTTATACAGATTACTTTATTTTATCTACATTCATAGGAAACTAATGTGAGAACAAGATACCACATATCCTAATAATTCTATGAGGTGAAGTAATAAAAAGAATAGTTTAGTTTAAAAAGTCTCCAACATAGATTCACCATCAGTGTTTCCCATATTATAATGTGGTTATAATAATTAGTATCAAATGTGGTTAACCTTTACTAGTTTCTCTATATTGGAATTTTTTTTTTGAATATTTTAGTTTTATTCTTGTATTTATAGGAAGTGTTTCTTTGTTGAGGATTATTTTATCCTCGAGTATATTCTTATTTTTACCAAGACCATGATGAACAAGATAAATAACTAAAGATAATATTGAATATTATGTCCCTCATAAACCAAGAGGAAGAATTCAATTTAGTATCTACATTCCATTAAAACAAAAGGTTGATTTTCTATGGAAAGTGAAGAACATGTGGTTCAAATCATGACTAATGAGAAGGAAAAATTTCTATCCTCAAGAGGATCAAGATCAAATGATCATGTAGCATGTGAAATTTTTTACAAAAAATGTCTTCAAAAGATAAACCATACACAATTGGTGATGATGATCTATTTAAAACATCCTTATATATATTAGTTAGTAGGTTAAAATATATTTTATATTGTATTATCTAAAAAATAGTGTCTATTTTTTGAGTTTTTAAAATTATGTAGGAAGATATCACCCTTCTTTATAGTGATACAAATAATATATTTAATATTTTTTATGAAAATGTACTAGAATATATAAATCTACCTAAGAATGTAGGATCACATTACATAAGGAATGTGGAGATTGAAACAAATTCTTCAAAATTTGTAAACAAGTGGCACAAATATGTTCAAAAAAAATATGGATCCAAGATGAATATTTAATATAATATCCATACACTTGAAGAAGTGTTAAAAAACATTTATGTCAAGGATATCTATTTGGGATTAAATTCCAAGAAGATATCGGAACATGAATCATTATTAAAAACCAATTTTTTGAAGCATGATTAAGATATTGTAAAAATTAATAAGGATTGTGAATTGAATGTGACTTTTATTAAAGATAAACCCCCCTCAATATGAATTCCATATACTTGGAAGTGAAATTAGTAAATCTTGATAATACATGTATTGAATCATAAAAATGTAAGGATAATTTTTTTTATTTTACACTATTATTAATATAGGGTTTGATGATAAAATATATCTACCATATAATAATATAGAAATTACATCATTTAATGATCTTTCTGAAGAAACTATCAATGAAGAGGTACCATCCATATCTTCTTATAATAATATATCTAAATATGTTTTCACAAATACTATAGGTCAAAAAACAAACTCTTTAAAATTATGTATGGATAAAAATTATGTTCCCACCACCATATCTAGAGTGTATAAGAGAAGTTATAATGACCCTGACCATAGATTACTAGTATTAGTGGTTAATTTATTACATTGGAACTATATATATATTATTGCATCCCAAAGGACTATATCTTTTAGTAGTATTATAAAACTAGATACATACTTGAGTTTCACATTACATTTGAAAACATAAAACACAACATATTATTTTCATTGATAACACCACTCTCCCCTTTAGTATGTCTCAACATATAAATCATAATACATTTTCTAGTATCCATGGTAAAGGAAACATAAGAAATGGATGAGATTATATTCTAGGTAAGGGAATGTGTACAATAGAAGAAATAATTAATACATAAGGAACAACCAATATGGTAGGGTAAATAACTAAAAAACATTCTGTTTAATATATAACATGAAAATGAAGAATAATATGGTAAGAATAAATGCTGACCAAATAATGCTATACAAATAATCACATAATCTTGAAATGTATCCATAGATATAATAACTAATCAAATAATCACATGGACATCAATAAATAATCTCATAATGATGGAATTCATAATTCTAGACATAATAACCATACCATAAAGACCTTATTCCAAGTCATATTACATAAATGGTAAGCCCTATTACAAAAACCCAACATGGTTTCACTCATGAGACCTAGAAACACATAGACGGGTTATAGAGCACCCCTCATATGACATAATATGTATAATGAATTATCATATGAATAAATAGAAATATAATCAATGTAAACATTCATATTTAAAATATTTCATACTAAATTTAAATAATTTCTCCAATCATTGAACCTAATCATAAACTAACCTGAGTAATATGGTGAATGATATCAAAATTGCGAATCCCCAGTCAAAATGATCATAAATCATCTAGAAAAATTATAAGGGTGGTATCATTATAACATATTCCCAATAGAACACATTTCATATGAGGGTCATTGTTATTAAGGAATATGAATACTAATAAATTGCATTCATATATTTTTTGAGGAAAATATAATTTTCACCTTCAAAATCACTTAAAAAAATTCATGAATATTTGGAATAACAATTTCTTTGAATATAATAATATAAACTTATAAAGTAATGCTAAAATAAACGATAGTTCATGATGCCAGATTATTATTTACATGTCGTTAAAGAAACATTCCTTTCCCGTAGTTGTAAAAGGTTAAAAAATTATATAATTCGGAAAAAATAAGAATATTAATTTCCAATAATTTTGTAAAAATTAAAACATGGTTAAAAATTTATTTAATAAATAATTTAGACAATGTTAAAATAATTTTTGAAAATATCATTTGAAAACATGGATATGGAAGGAAAATTATTTTTGATCTAAGAGAGAAATAAAGTAATATTTTCTTAAAAACGTGATCTCAATCATTTTAAGTACAAAAAATTGATAATTTTTCTATTATATAAAAATTTCATGAATAACCATAGGAGAAAAATATATTGGATTCAAGATAGAAATATAAAACAATTCCTCCAAGTGGAACTTAAACAGGAACAATCTTGAATAATGATGAGATTTTGAAATTAACCCTTACCACTTTAGTAACATTTGAATCATAATACCCATGAATAAAATAACTTCAAAAGAAACTTTGATACCATTATGGTATGTAGATTAATTATATTAAATATCAAATGGGTATTACATATACCACATAATAATAATATGTGGGGAATATGACACATGTCACACAAAAGAAAAAGTCAAATAAGAAACCCTTACCTAAAGTATGATTTCCTTCATATATTTTAAAAACTCATGTATAATAAATATTCTTCAATTATAAATATATTTTAAAAAATAATAATATATATCATAAAATATATTATTTACCTAAAAAAATTTATTACATGTTTATTGATAATTCCTTATTAAAATCACTATTCAAGGTAATAATTGCTTCGTTTTCCTGGTTTCTTTTTGATTGGTAGTTTCTATAATTATACATTGATCATGGTTACATAATATCAATATTTTTAAACATGATAGAAATATCATTTATATTCATTATATAATTATTTATTCTAGTCAATAAAATTTATATATAGAAAAATTTGTTACATCATTCATTTGGACGATAGGTCGTATGTATGCGTGAACGTTGTTTTCATTTTTTGAAAGATGTAACGAAATAAAGGTAAATAATTTATATCATTTACAAAATAATTTTTATATCATATATATTCATTAAATAAATCATTATTACCATAAATATCAAATTAAAATGAAAAGTGCGTCACATAGTTGTGTGGAGGTGGTAGTCCATACATACACACAAGCAACATTATCATTTTCCAACAGAATGGAAGGAAATAAGGTAGATATGATAATATAATTACAGATTATAATTATGTCCTAAATAAAATATTTATAAATTAAACCCATCATTCTATATATCTGTGAGAGTTTGTACGAAATACTAATGTGTATATAATAGAAGATTCATTGTCCTTTTATAAGTGGAACAGATTACACATTTAGAATTTTTGAAATGAATAAATTATAACCACATTTTAAAAACAAAAAATGGATCCTAACTGAAACATTATAAAAAAATGGATCATATAGGGTCTCAATATTTTCATAAATTATAATTTATACAAGTTTTTAGGTTATATTAATACTTAAATTTTTAGTTTACCACCCCTGTAAACCTGTTTTTACCTTAACTGTGAAAATTGATTTTTATTGATTTTAATATAAATTATGAAAAAAGTTAGCCTTATTAAATAATATTAATTATTTTTATTATAAATATGCAATTCATTTTACCAAATTTAATTCATATATGTGACATAATTTAATTTTAAACTGAAGACATCAGTATGATGAAAAATTTGGTTTCCAATGAAAATGTTTTCTTAAGTATAAAATATTTTATATAAATATTTAATATATTATTTAATCCAATGTACTAAATTGGGTTAATAATAGTATAATTTTTCTAATTTTACTTTTAAATAAATTCTGACATAAAAGGAAAATTGTTAATTATTTAAAAGAACATGTAGTTTCTAATAAAAATCATTATTTTATACTATTCTTCAGAAAATTAATCTTTTTATAAAAATATAAAAAATTACCTATAAGAAAATTTTAACATGATGATTTAAGAAATTAATATTTTTTCTAATACATTTTATGAAAGTGGGAAAGTTTAATTTTAACATTAGTATGAAAAATGTGATGAAACTACTTTTAAAAAAATACAGTTTTTTTAAAAACATTTATTTTTGTTTCAAATTTTTTTTCATTTTATTTATACTAAATTTATAACTGATAAATTTATTTATACATGTGTAAAATATATAATTTTCCCAATTTAGTTATTCGTATTTATACCCACCAATTTAAAATTCAGATTATAATGGTATAATATTTTACGGTTCATTTAGACTCGGGGTAGCGTGTCTCATAAGCTGTCAAAGTGATTGAATTTATTTAAATAGTGATATATTGTTAATTTTCGGGGTGTTTCATTATTCCCCATTAAAATAAATTTCATCTTATAAGTACCCATAATTTCATATCATAAAAATATTTCAGTAGTTCTTCATTGTAACTTTTTTTGGTTCCCACATCACCTCCTCTATCTTATGATTTTTTCAAAGTACATTTACAAGTTGAGTCATTTGATTCATAGACACTTATTCTATAGTTTATAGAATTTGTATTTTCTCTTTACATTAATATATTTCCAGTTCTAATTATATTTCATTATATGAGACCACATGCATTGGGTTTAGTATGTACTTCCTTAACAATGATATATAGAATACATCATGTACTATAAAGATACATGATGGCATTGAAAAATGATAAGAAAAAACTCTAATTATATCCAATATTTCAAAAGGTCTAATGTAACTGGGTCTTAGTTTCCATTTTTTATCAATTCTTATAAAACAATTACATGGAGGTAGTTTCAGGAAAACATGATCTCCCACTTGAAATTCCAAAATCTTTGCTCCCATTATCATCATAGCTCCTTTTCCAGCATTGAGGTGATTTAATATGGGTTTGAATAGTATTTTCCTTTGCTATTTTCTCCTGCAAAAGTTCTAGAACTATAAGATTCCTTTAAAAAAAATAATCCAAACAAGTTGTTATATGTCATCTCTTATAATAAAATGCTTCATACAGCTCTATCTTAATACACGAATGGAAACTTTTTCTATAGGTGTACTCTATCAAAGGTAAATACTGACCCAAATTACTTTAAAGTCAATATAGTATGGACTCAAAATTTATTCTAACATTTTAAAAGTCCTTTCAAATTTTCCATCAGTATAAGGATGTAAGTGATGCTCAAACAAATCACAATATCAAGTGCCTTCTGATGACTTTTCCATCATTTTGATGTAAAGTGTGGATCATGATCAGACACAATTTAAAGAGGTGTTCCATGTGGTCTTAAAAATTTATTAATATAGAGTCATGCAAGGTGTTATAGAGGTATATCTTCTATTATAGTGATGAAATGTTCATCTTTTTTGAGGCAATCAACAATAACCCATATTTAATTGTTCTTTCTATGAGTATTCATTATTATAGTAACAAAATACATTGTAATTTCATCCCATTTATACATACAAATAAGAAGATATTTCATGACTCCTCCAGGATGTCATCTCTTAGCCATCACCTATTGTCGATCCAAAAATATTGAAACATGATAATCAATTTATCACTTTATTTTTTCTTATGAAAAATATCCATTCAAATCCATATATATCTTGTGTAGCCAGGATGTATAGGGAAATCGAGCTATGAATATCATGAAAAAAATCCCTCTCCACCTTAGGTATAGATGGAAGACATTTCTTCTTTCCCTCATCTTCATCAAGAAAATCTACAAATTTTTCCCTCATTCACGACTTTAATCTTCTTTTGAAAATTATTATCATTAGGATGAGAATTTTTTATCTTTTTTATAAAGATGATTTAGAAATCATTTTAAAAAGGAGTGATTCCTCCCCTTCTATAATGATTCCTAGAACAATATTTACTAAATAAAAGAACAAAGGATCCATTATGATCGTTATTTTGGAATAGACTACATAGTATTTCTGGATCAATATATCCTTTACCTTATTTTCCTTCCCTATGTGGTAGTATATTGAGAAGCCACTGGCCTTGAGTAGACTAGGTCATATTCTTTTCATTATACTGATATCTTTCTATAAAAATATGTATTTATATTTCTTAAGATACATATATATCTCAAAACTTTTACCAGAGAGCTAATTTTTTCATATATTCAATGCAATGATTATGAATAACAACTCAAGATCATGGTTTGAATAATTTTTTTCATGAATATTTAACTACCTTGATGCATAGGCAATAACTGTATCATTCTATTCTAGGATACAACCAAGTCCCTTCTTTGATTCATAACAATATATTAAAAACCAGTTCTTTTACGTTGATAGAATCAAAATCGAGTAATTATATAGTATTTTGTTAAATTATTAAAAACATTCATTAAATTAATTTTTCCATATGAACATAACCTCTTTATGAGTAATCTTGGTTAATGAGTTATCCAATCATGGAAAATTCTGAAAAATATCCGATAGTAAGCTATCAAACCAATTAAACTTTATACCTCAATTATGTTCATTTGTTTAGTAAATTATATGACTAACTTTTTCCTCACAAGATCAATTGAGATTCCACCCTTGGAGACAATATTTCTATGAAAATAAACATTCAGAATCTAGAATTCAATCTTTATAAATTTATATATAACTCTTTTATACTAAGTTGATCATGAATGATATTTAATTGATTATCATAGTCCATATAACACTTATATAACAAAAATATATTATTAATAAATACCACAAAAAATTTATCAATAATTCCTAGAATACTATATTTATTAGATCTATTAAGACATATGGTTCATTATTCAATCCAAATGACATTTTTGTCAAATCTTAATGTCTATACCTCATTCCAAATGTTGGATTTTCATAATATCCCATTATTAATATGAATTTATTATACCAAAAATGGATTCAATATTTATAAAATATCTATCTTCATGAATTTGATCAAATAACTCATCAATTTGAGGTAAATTATACCTATTATTTATCATAATGGAATTTTTTCCCTATAATCAATGCACAACCTCATAAATATAACATTATTCTCAAAAATAATAGGGTATTACCATGGTAAATAATAGGGTGAATAAATAACTTATCACATAACTAATCAATTTATTTCATTAACTACATTAATTATTTAGTTTCCATTCTATATGGAGTCTTTGATATTGATCTTGCATTATGTATTAAATTAATATAAACTCAATTTCATGATCTTGTGGAATTTTTTGTAATTTTTTAAGAAATAATGAAATATATTCCTATGTAATAGGAGTATCCTAATTTTTAATATTATCCTTTTCATCCATAGATTATTTCTACTCTTCTTCCCCAAGAATTTCATTTAGAAGAGAAAATAAGGGAGGATGTATACATGGATCAGATGATAATGTATCCCCTAAAGATAAGGAATTCTATATCATAATCTCTATTTGATTTTTTTATATTTAAAATATATTTTACACTATATTTTGAAATCTAGTCCATGAAAAGTATTATGTAAGAATAAAACATATTTATAATAATAAATTCATTAAATAAGGAATGTTTATGTGACATGACGGGAACTAACTAACATATCTTTATTGCAGTGAGACTTCCACAATGAATCTTTTATGATAACTCAATTATTAAATTTATAAGGGAATATATAATTTTATTTAAAAACATAGAAGATATAAATCAGTGTAAATATATATTATCAAATCAATAAAGTTCTAAATTTTAGGGTATGATTAATGTACCTACCACCAAATGATTAGGTACTTCATCCCCAGGAGTTGTAATCAAATAATCTTGGAATTGATCCCATTGACTTTTCAAGGGAAAATTTTCTTAATAACTTGGAAAATAATTTCTATATTGTACCATATACTTATAGTTAAATCATTTCACATTAAAAACTTTTTTCTTCCCATTTAATTAGGAGCGTGGTGGCCTTTTGCTCTACATTTTTATCAAAATCTCACCCCCAATAAGCATGTTTCATGGTGTTTCTTTTCACATTTACTACAAGCTAGAAATCCCATTATTCCCTTATTTCATTTTACTTTATTTCCTTTTCCAGAGTGTTCATTATTCACTCTCTTAATTTTTTCCCTTCAAAATCATAATTAATAAAAAATTATTTATCTAACTTGATAGAATATGACACTATGTCCTCTTATGATGATAATACTTATGAGAATACTTCCCAATAAAGGATTGTCTTAAGACAATCAAATAAGGTTTCCATATTTATCTTTCATTTGTGTACATATTCTGATACATTACTTGATAAATTTTTAATGTTTGATTATTAAATAGAAGAATTTTCCTATTTCTTTTGACTTAGACTCATAAATTGTCTTTGCATATCCTGACATTTCTCATGAGGAATTTGTTTCCCAAGAAGTGGACTTTAAAATCCTTCCACTGCAGGTTTTCTATTTCTTATTAATCCTTAGTTTTTTGAATCTATGACCACCATTGATCAGCATACCCAAATATATGATAACAATTAATGAAAAACTTATCCCAATAATTACTTTTGGAAAATAGAAATACCTTCTCTATTGATCTTATCCATTATCTAGCTACAAATGGATTTTCAGTCCCATTAAACTATGGAGGTTACTGATGCATGACGTGAAGTAAAAATGTTACACCACTATTTGGATCATTAGGATTCTCTATATAGGAAAGTTTATTCATTATAAACTTAATCGACTTGCCTAATATGGTTATAATTTGACTAGTTATAGATTTATATTTATCTCTAACATCAATATTTTTCCTAGTAGGTAAATCTCTATATTGATTAATTACATTGATAATGTTTCAATTCCTTTCACTAGGCTTCATTTCTAAATAATTGAATTCACTATACTAGATCCTAACATTATGAAACATAATGTATAATCCAAATACTATTAAAACACTTAACATAAATGGAAAAATTTATTCATATATAGTTTCATAAATATAGTCATGGTTTCTTTGAGAATGTTTTTAAATCATAAAAATATTTTCAAATCCATCATAATGGTTTACAAAGAGAATGTAAATTAGCCTAAGAATATCCCTAATAATGTTAAACCATGTGTATATCAAGGTCCATTTTTGTGCAGCAAGGGACGATCAATCCAATTCCCAATGAGCCCTTTTGGATTGATTATACTAAGGTACAACAATTTTAGATCCATATAAACTTATATAATCTATATAGTGATGAATTTTTAGGAAATTCACATAATTTATACCATACCCAAAGATTTTGATACTATCCAATATTTTTAATTATCCATAAATTTTGTCTTAGGGTTATGTTATATAATATTTATTATCCTAAATATTTATTATATGTTTTTTTCTAAACATTCTCTAATAATAAATATCAATACCCCAACCCTAGTAGCCTATAGTCATTAGTTACTTTATTACATTGGTTATAGATACAAACGATCTCATCCCAAAGGACCGAATAGGCTATTAGTATAGGAAAACCTGGTACATACTTTAATTTCACATTATATTTCAAAACATAAAATGAAATATATTATTTTCTTTGAGAATAACACAATTACATTTAGAATATACCTATATATTAATCATAATACATTTCTAGGAGTCTTGAGGAAAGGAAACACAATAAAGGGGTGAGATCAAATGTTCAGTAAGGGAATACATACAACAAAATATATCATTAATTCATAAGGAATAATCAATATGGAATGATAAATAACTAAAAATATGTTATTTAATAAATAAATTGATCATTAATAAAGATATGGCAAAAATAATTGATGATCAAATAATTCTCTATAAATAATAAAATGAACATAAAACTTATACATGAATATCATAAAAAATAAAATAATAACATGAACTTCAATAGCTAATCTCATAATGAAGTAATTCTTAATCCTAGACTCATAATCTTAAAATCATGGTCTCATTCCAAGACATCTGATATAAATTTATAAAGCCTCATACAAAAACCTATGCTTTTTGTCTCATTAGACATGTGGTTACATCAAGGTCTTATAGTGGGCCTCACCTATCACATACTATGTCTAATGCATTCATCATATGATGTGGGGAAACATACTAAATGAAAAAATCATATTGAAATCCTAGTATATAAAAGTTTAATAATTTCCACAATCAATAAACATAATCATAAACCATCGAGAGTAATATAGATAATGGTATCAAAATAGTACATGCCCAATCAAATTAATCGTATAAAATTTATAGAAATACTATGTATGGAATCATTAAAACATATTACTAATGGATCATAAGTAATATAAGGGTTGTTATCATTGATGAATAAGAATACTATAATAATTCCATTAAAAACATTCTTGAAGAGAATATCTTTTTCAATTTGAAAATCACATTCAAAAAATATAAAATTCCAAAAATATAAGGGAAAAAAATTTATTTTAAAATAATCATGTAAAATTTAAAATGAAAAATCAAACAATTAAAGGTTCATGATGGCGAGTAATTAAACACATGCTATTAAAAAATATTCAGTTCTCATTATTGTAAAAAGGTCAAAAAATACCTCATTAAAAAAATGATAAGAATATTTATTTGAACCAATTTTTATAAAATTAAAACATGAGTCAAGATTAATATAATATATAATTTTTAGAATATGAATTTTTTTTGAAAATTTATTTAGAAGAAATGGATATGGAATAAAAATAATTTTTGACCGAAGATAAAACTAATTTCATCTTTTATAAATAAACATTTTCTTGACAATTTTAAGTACCAAAGAGTGGAAAATGGTTATATTACCTGAAAAGTTAATGAATAACCATATTAGAATAAAATATATTTGTTTTTGTATATAAATATAAAATAATTCCCCCAATGGATACTTTAACATAAATAATCCCTAATAATGATGAGATTGTGAAATAAACACTTTCAACATTGGTAGCTTTTGAATCATAAGACCCATGAAATAAATAAATTGTAATTAAACTATAATACTATTAATATAAAGGTGTTAATTATATAACATATAAAAGGGTTTTTATATACACCACACAAAATAAATAATTAGTTAATATCGAATATATCACATGGAAGTAAAAGTGAGATGAGAAACCCTTATATCAAATCGAATTTCATTTGTACATCTTCAAACCTCCTGTATAATAAATATATATTTATTATAAATCTATTAAATAACAATAAAAATATATATCCTTCCATATATGATTTTATTATAACATTTTATAACTATTTTTTATTAATTTCTTGTTAAAATCAGAGTTTTGTGTAATAACTCTTTTGCTTTTCACATATATTTCGGTTTTTTAATTTTTTTCCCTGTACAATAATAATAATTCTATAATTTACATAATATTAACCATTATATATATTATATATATATATTAATTATATAATTATTTATAATATTCCATTAACTTTACAGATAGAAAAATGTGTTTCACTATTCATGAAGACGGTTGGCCATATGTACACATGAATATTGTTTTAATTTTTTGATTAATAGAAATAAATAACGGAATATAATATCTAAACATAAAATAATAATTTTTATATCACATATACCATATAAAATCTTTAAATAAATCCTTATTACTATCCATGTAAAAATAAAATGAAAAGTGTATCACATCGTTATGTGGAGGCGGTAGTCCATACGTACGCACGAAAGACATTTATCGTTTTCTAATAGATTGGAATTTAATAAGGTAGATGTTATATTATAATTATAGTGAATATTTATGTCATAAATATAATATATATATATATATATTAAATCAATCATTATATCCTGCTATGATAGGTGGGGATGGAATTTGAACTACATCTGTTCGAAAGGTGGCAGTAGTCCGTACACACGATGGATAATTTCATTTTCCATTTGATAAAATATGAAATTGATATAGTTTATGACATTAAAATAATTTAATCTAATTATATATATGATATTTTTAACTATTTCATCATACTTGGAGTATATTTTTAGGAGTTAGAAGAAAGACAATATGAAAACACATGGTTAAGAACTACACCTCTTATTCAGACACCTCTTTAGGTTTATTCCTAAAGACTTCATGTATATGTTTTTTGACAAAAAAAGACTCTAGGTCATGGGGAGTGATTTAAATAAGTTATTTGGGTAGGTATTTTATTAACTATATTGATCTAGAGGTGTGGATTATTGTGGATAGGGGTGTCCTATTATAAGTGGTGAAGAGGACACAGTTGGAATTTTCTAAAAGAATAAATTAATCCCACATTTGACGCTTCCTAAATGGATAAAAATGGACTATTATAGAATAAAGTATGATATATTTTATAAATATGGAAATAAAATATATATATTACAATTTAATAGGCTATTTTAAACCTTTTGTTTTAGTTTAACCCCCGATAAACCCGTTTTATCCTTAATTGTGGGAATGAATTTTTACTTTTTTTTACAATTTATTATAAAAAAAAATTAAGTTTACCTTATTAAATTATATTAAATATTAAAATTTAAAATATTAATTATATTTTAAAAAATTCAATTATCAAAATTGGATTAATTTAATTTAAAATAAATCCTTGAAATGTGATGAAAATGTGATTTCCCAAAGAAAACGTTTTCATAAGTATAAAAGTTATTATACCAAAATTCAATATATAATTTATTATAATAAAATAAATTGTATTAAATATAATATAATTGAACTAATTTTACATTTAAAACAATTTTAAATTAAACTTAAACTTATAATCATCTTAAATGAAAAAGCAGTTTGAAATAAAAAAATCAGTATTTATTCACTATTCATTAAAAAATAAATCTTTTTAGAAAATGTTAAAAATTCACTCTAAAATTAATTTGAAATTAAGATTTCTAAAATCAATTTCATTTTTTAAATAAATTTTCATAATTTGGTAAAAATAATTTTAACATAACTATCCAAATGCGATGAATTTTTTTTTTAAAAAAATTACTTTTTTTCAGAAAGAAATTTATTTTTTCCATCAAATTGTATTTATATTATTATTTATACTCAATTTAAAACCAATAAATATATTTATTCATTTTTTAACTATTGAAGTTTCATAATTAATTTAGTCATATTTATAGCCACTAATTTAATGTTTATATTAAAATGATATACTATTTTACCATTCTTTTAGAATACGTGTTGCGTGTTTCGCAAGTTATCGAAGAGATTGGTTTTATTTAAATATAGACACATCATACAATATTATAGTGTTATAGAATGATTATTGAAGCTAGTTCCCTGGTAATATCACAAAAAGTTTTGGAGAAATATCAAATACATCATGCTCATTATATTGGAAATTCTAGATATTATGTAGTAGATAAAAGAAGATTAATATTTGTGGGTAAATGTTGGTTATAAAAACGTGTTTTGGAATTATGAATTGGATAATTGGTATAATCATATATATGAAAAGGAACAAAATAATCCCATGTCAATGGGGATAAATACGTATAAAAAGAATACATCTCTATGAATTAAGAAAAATATATAGAATTCAAAAATATTTAAATGCTAGAAAATATTTACAATGTATGAAATAATTGTGGTTAAAATGTTGGTTCATGATCATCTCTAAATTTTTCAACATAACATAAGAAACTAATATGGTAAAATTTAGTTAAGAAAGAAGAAACAACCTTGGTAAGTAAGAATAAAATTGTTGTAAACAAGAATTCTTTTGATAAGATGTAAAGAAGGATACGTGATAGATCCATGGATTACATGCTAAATGAAACCAAGATCCCAAAAAATTATCAGAATTATAAAATATGTTCTATATCCAAAAGGACTGATGTGAAGATATTAAATTATAAGAATCAATGTGCAGACTCTTTGAAGGTTTCCAATAAACCAAAAGATATATTATTTATTTGTTTAGTGTGCCTGGAGAAAGTCCGAAACATAGAAGTGGCATGACAAAAATCCAATTACAAAAGAAATTAAAATATTCCACATGAGTATCTCAAAATTCACAAGTGGTTGTTAAATATTGAAAATTCTTTTGTTGAAAAGGTACTAATTATTAGGGGAAATATTTCTGGACACATTCTTATAGATTTATCTATAATAATTCCAGCATAAGAACAATTCATAAAGAGGATGAATTTTTCACAAGGTGATAAAAGTTCCATAAAGGATATTTAGATGATAAAATTAACACAAAATGAAACTAAATAAGTGAAAATACCCTTGCTTCCCCAACAATAATTAATACACCAATGTGTAAGCATGAAGAGTATAAGAAATAGAGAAGTTTGGTTGATAAAATCATCTCAACCTTATCGTTAAAATTTAAAAGTGATGAATATCCACTTAATTCTATTATCATTTATAAATTACATATGTTCATTTTATATAGGTAATTGAAGGTGAAGCATGATCATATATTGGGTCCTGATATAGTGGATGGTATGTTAACATTGGAAAAAATTCTCTAAATAAGTTTCCATCATGTAATGATTCCAATATTTTTATAATGAAAATTATAATGAGAGGATCATCCATAATGAATTTAATGTAGCAGAAATTAGTACATGACATTAACGTTTAGAATATAACATCTTCTTTTGGTCAAACTTTAGAAATTCCAAAACAATATATTCAATAAAATCAACCTTGGTGGTGTTTTGAAAACATTAAAAATCATTATAGTCATAATTAATAGTTCCATTTAGGGTATTCTCAACATGGATATCCTAAAGAATATATATTCAAGTGATTCATAATCATGAATATCATTAGAAGTTTATCTATAAGGGTGAGGGAAGTGAATTATGATTAAAAAGCTACCCAAAATACTATTTCATACATGTTTTATTTGGTTGGAATGTTCTTGAAGGAGTGTTACTAAAAAAGGTACGTATTTCATAATTTATCTGGATTTTTTTACTAAAATAAAATCGAAAAAATAGGGTAGAAATTAAATTATATAATGAAATAATAAAATTAAAAGAATGAAATTATTAAAAGGTTGTTTGTCCAATTATTTTTTCTTGAATAAATTTAATGTGTTTGTTTAAGTGAGTAAAATATTTCTAGGTTGAGCTATTATAGAAATGTATCATATCATAATTTTGATCCTCAGAATAGAATATAGGTGGTTATCCCTGGAGGACTATATTTTGTGTTCTTATCTCAATTGCTATCATTCTATTTTATAAGGGACAAATTTCTTTTCTAGATCATATCTTTATGATTTCTAGGATGACCATAGATCATGTAGACATAGAGTGAGATGATTGATAACACAATTATTAATAATTAATTGATACCCATTTACAACTACTTTTTATTTCTTTACAATAAGGGTGTGAAAATTTGAAATGGATGTTTGAAGATAATTTGTGAGAGAATAAAGATAAATATTCATATATTGACATATTTATTTTGAAGTTATTGACAACAAATACAAATGGTGTGATTGAGGCCGGTTTTTTTGTTGTTTATTTTTTATTAAAATTTTCAATGAATTAGAAATAATTTTTTTGATGTTTAAGTGTTTAATAAGATTTAAAGAAGATTTTTCATCGAATATTGGTTGAATTATCCAATCCTCTTAATGAATAAAATGTATCTTAGATGATTTAATAGAGATAATTATGACAATGTTCTGGATATTAAGAAGACAAGAATATAGAATAATATATTTTTAAAGAAAATAGAATGTTACCTAACTATGAAGAAGATAATAATATATAATCCATGCCTTTTAAATATGGTAAGAAGTTGTCATGTTATTTTTTCTTGTAAGAATATAAATTGTGTTCCTTCCTTTATAATATTTAGATTAAATTTAATATTTTATGATAAAAGTTTATTTGAATAATTTGAATTACTTTTTCTGATTAGTAAGATGATCTTAAATTATCAAACTTATTTTTTGATGTTTGGAGAAGAACATTTATTAATAAAATTATGATGTTTCCTTCCAATGTTTCATGATGAAATTTTATAGACATATATGAATGAATATAATAGAATGTGGAAATCATAAGAAATATATTGAAAAAAATTATTTTTCCAATTAGATTTTTAGTTTTATCTTACAGAGGTGATCAGACAACGTCCAATGGACTGTTATAATTAGATAAAATAATAGGAAAAGTGTTTTTGAATAAACAATATCAGTCAATGCTTGGTGATGTGTTCATCAATGATTAAACATTACAATTCCATTTAATTGGGATTCAAGTTGAATATTTGAAGAATAAAATTATGATTCAAATAATGTTATATAAGATGATGCATTGATATTGTTCAAAGTAGAAAATAACTTTATTATTAAAGGATCCGTATAATTTTATTCTGATCAGATGATGTTGCATTAGATGGATATATGTGTGAAATCTACTAGAAGAACAATGTAAGTCCACATAATAGTGAAAGTAATAAGTAGTAAATATATAAAAAATCATTGACAATATATTCTAGAGTTATTGGATATATGTTTTTGAAGAAATGAATCAGATAATGGGTTCCTAGTGAATGCATCAAACACAAGTTTCTTACTGAAGCCATCAGATAGAGGTCATAATATTTTTTAATGGATACAATATTATTTGATAATGTAATACTATATAATATAAAAAGATATAGGTAGATTATAATGATTATATATCGATAATTTTAGTCAATGATGAGGAAATTAAATTTACCAAAAAGATAGATCTATTGAGTTCATCAGATAAAACAAGCCATGTATACCTCTAAGAGAACATTTAGATATTATCATCGGATAAACAATTGTGAGTTCAATAAAAAAATAAAAACACATATAAATTGTGAAACCATCTAATATTGGAACCTTGAAATGGATACCATACAATGTTTTCTAGGAAAAGGAAAAATTTGTGAGGTTTTTGGAAAGAGAATAATATATGTTTATAACCTCCAAAAATTGTGAAGATATTAAGTTAGACTTTCAATAACTCAATGATCATGAAGGCGAAAATCACAATTCTTAGGAAGAATGAAGATATAATTGACACCAAGACATATAGAAGATCCTATGAATAGTTTTGACTCCTATTTGAGTGGTGGTTTTAAGGCATCCCTCTAAAGAAATATTGGAGAAGGATATTCAATGATTGAGCTGGAATGTGGAATTATATATTCAAAATCCTCCCTTAGTTCATGGATAAGCTATGAATATATAAAGTGGAGCAGGTTTGAGATGAATAGGTTGATCAGTTTTTTATTTATTGATATAAAAGAGAATGTATTTTCATAAGTTTATCTTAGAGGTTCTAGAAATGAATATTTATAGATTTTGATTAGGTCGAAGTATAGAACATGGTTCTATAGAATGAAGTAATGGATAGAGAGGTGTTGTATGAATAAGTGGATTTTTAAATGAATATATAGGTAACAAATAGAGCAGAAGGAACTATATGAATAATAAAACAAGTGATTGGACAAACAGATATCAAATAGACAGGTATGTAATTTATTTATATTAGATAGAGGAATTATAGATGGATAGGTAACAGATAGGTAAGTACCATTTTAGGAGTATAGGAAGAATAATAATAGAGGAATAATAAGAACAATGGAAGAATGGGTCCTACACTTTTCATGAAATGAAGCACTAAAGTTTCCTATTGCAATGAAGTATAAGGTTTTATGCATTAATTTTCATGAATGTGTAATTTTTTTTATTACATGTTGTTGAGAAAAAAAGAGAAGTGTAATAAGAACATATAAGAACTATGAAATTAAATAAAATTCACATTAGTGAATTTTTTTTGATGTTGTAATGAATCTAAAGAATCTATAGATTGACTACATAGATTGTAGACATATCTATCAAGGAACTACAGCTAGACTATGTATTCACTATTTTAGAGGATTAGGATTGTTTTTCTATCCCCCTATTAATGTGTTGGGAACCACACATCAGGTTCCAAATTGCTTTTTGGATGACCCATTATAATTTTTTTCTCATTATAATGATGAATTTTTATACTAGTCAACACCATACCCAGAATTGACTAGTTACTCTTACAGAATAGAGAACCTTGTAAAAACATCATGTTCCATCCTTTATGTTTCTTCCTATACCTACATATGAAAAAAATACTAGTATAAGAGATCTAATATCCTAAAAGGTATAAGAGATAAATTGATAAAAGTTTTTATTTGTTTACAAATTACCCAACACTAATTCCCACCACCCCGTCTAAGTGTTGAGAATATCCCGAAGTTGTCCTAATAGTATGGTCTTACCAAATTGGGTAAAATTCTATAAAGGACTCTTTGTAACCATCTTACATCAATTAATGAGTGTATTTGGTCATGGTATGATTTATAAACTATATAGATTCATTAAGATGTTATACATGAAAAAAATACTCACCTTAAACTAGTATATGTGGAATAAATCGATGGAAGATGGGGATACATGATAATAATTTTTAGAATGATATAGGATAACTTCCCTCATCACCTATAAATATTCCACCCATTCCCACTATCAAATCATTTTGACCTCATTCTTTAGATATGATTATGTTAGATTAGGTTTTCTATATTTCAATTGTTTTAATGTCAATAATGTGTTTTCTTCCTCATGTGTTGTTTTTTCCTCCCATATTTAATTTCATTATGGTTGTTGAATCATTGTGTTATACCTATGAGCTCATTCATTATGGTTATGAAGTGATAACCCATCGTGGGTGATCCAAGGGGGGGAGCATATAATTTTCATGGATTTATGTAATTAACTCCAAATATATATATCAAATTATTATGAGGTAGTGGAAGTATAATTCATAAATATATTAGAATATATTTCTCAATAATAAAATTTATATCTTTAATATCTCGTGTTACATGCATCATCGTTTTTAAGATAAACCTATTATACTATTAAAATATTATTATGTGATAGTTATCTCCTAGCTGTTAGATTAAATAGGTTTGAATAAGGATAAATAAATTATTAAGATATATATTTGTCACATGTATGAAATCAAATTATTAGTAATAAGTTTATTATAAAAAATAAACAGCATTTGATAGTAAAAGAGCTGTTTTTTCTGAAAGACTATTTTATGTGCATAATGTGTTTTTATATTATTAATTTTAATTAATTACTATTGGTGACTAAATTTAAAAAAAATTATATATTTTATACTCAATAAAATGTTTTACACTCGTTTAATATTTTTATAATCATGGAATAAGAATAAATCATATTTTATGATAAAAATGCATTTTTCTAGAAAATGAATTTCTTCATGTTATGCACACTTATTTTAAAATTAAACATCTATAATTATAGGAATTTAATCTTGAAAAATGGACTTCATATTTTTAAATATGATATTCAAATTTGGAAAAGTGGTCCTTTTTTTGTCATTATGAGTAGTACCCTTAGTAAATATTTGTCACCTTGCTTAGTGTAAAATGATTTAAATAGGGTAAAACATTTTGGATAAGGATTTCAAATTTTTATAATAGTTTTATTTATACTGTTGGATTCATTTATTTTTTCCAATTCCATAAAAATCTCAAATATATTACCTCGTGGTTCAATTTTTATTTTATTATGACCATTATTTTTATTTAAGAAAAGAATAAATTCAAAATGTCACTCTATTGACTTTAATATCTATAATATTTTAAAAAAAATATAAATGGTGATATTTTTAGTAATAAATGTTCATTTGAAAAAATTACTATTATTTTTATCGTGTTAATTTGTTTATAATTTTTATTTGTTGAATAATTACCTTAAATGCTTAAACAACACTGAAACTATATTTATTTTATTAGTAGAAAAAATAAAATAAATGATTTTAAAAATACTAAAATTAATAATTTTTTGAAGAATTATTTTGTTACATTAGTTTTTAGATAAATATATCCTATTATAAAATTTAAAATATTTATATTCAATTTCCTCCTCTATCAAGTTGTTTTTAACATCAAATTGAATTAATTGTTCCAAAAACAACATTATTGATATTTTCTAATAAATAATATTTTATTAAATGATTTAAAATTCATAGAAATATTTAAATTAGGCAAGTAAATGGTATATTAGTTTTAAATATAATCAAATTTCCATTAATGTTTCACTTATTTAGAGGAACATTCTTGACCCTTAAAGAGTAAAAAACATTTATTTTGTCGTAATTATGAATAGGGTTAACAGGGGTTAAAAACATACGTTTTAAAAAATAACCCAGCCTTGTGAAAAATTAATTTCTTGAGATTATTTTTAATCATAATCATATTATCTTTGATTTATAATAATTTGGATTCATTTTCCCATAAGAATAAATTTATATTAATTTAAAACTTTACATAATTCCATGAGTTCCCCTCCCCTTATTTATAAAAGGGAATATGTTATACTATCCATAAAACACATTTTAGGACCTATATCTCAAACTATATCTTCTATAATACCTTAATATCTTCCTTCACCACATCCTATAGCTTCTGGTCATTCCAAAATACCATCACTACAAGGCATAAGGTGTATTCTAAAAGGGGATTTTCAACAACGATGTATAACTCTTAACCAAGAATTTTCAATTTTATTTATTCTTCTACTTACTATAAATTCATGGTATCCATTATATAATAATTATATATTTATATTACAAATTATGAGTTTTTAGTATGATAATTTAATAACCATTTCCACCTTCTCCCCATCTGTTGGAAAACTGTAACATCGCTCTTGCGAACATGTGGACTACCACCTCCACAAAGCGATGTAATTTGTTTTTTATTTATGTATAACATGATAGGTAATAAAAATATTTTTAATTAATATATATGATATGTATGGTATCAAAATTATTATGAAAAGGTGAATTATAATTTAAATTTATTTTGTTCCATCCATTGAAAATCGAAAATACTGTTCACACTTACATACAACCTACAATATCCATGAACGGTATAATTAATTTTATTATCTAAACATTTTTTGGTTGACTATATATATATATAATAAATATTTATGATAATTACATCATGATTAAATGTTTTTAAATTACGGAACTATGATCAAATTACATGAATTATGACTACCTAATTGAAATTCTCATGAAAAATGAAAAAATGATCACACAAATAAAATTTCCTTATATTTATATCAAGAAACACATGAATGTTATTCTCTAATATTTATTTTTACATAATAAATGTTTTTATTTAATTTTCATCACATTATGATCCCAATATACTGAAATAACATTTTTAAGGAAAACCAACTTTTTGTCTTTATTCTTTCGAAAAATCTCTGTCTTTTATATCTATGTTTTCTAAAAACATCAATAATGTTTTCCATATATTCATATGATTTTTTAAATGAATTTTTACCCATGATTAAATTTTTTAAAAAGTAAAAGTAAATATTAGTATTTTTTTCAAATGAGTTACTTTTAGAATTTCTATAAAAGTGTGAAATGATTTTTTTATTTTAACTTATATAGTATGAATACAATTTTCAACTACATTAAATGATCAATGAATTTTTGATTGAATTATAAGTTTTCAATTTTCTTATTAATGAAATTGTTTTCATTAATATTTGAGAATTTTTAGATTTTAAATTATTGATTTCCAAGTGAAAATGTTATTTTCCTCAAGAAAATCATCAATTGGCCATTTAGGGGAATTTTTAATCTATGATTAAATCCATTGATTTTACTAGGACTTATTCTGGGGATATGATCCAGTGATACCACCATTATTATTTATCTAAATGATTTAAGATTATGATGATAAATTTTTTTATGAAACATGATTCTTTTCCATGAGTTATTAAATAATGATTTTTTGTGAAACCTGTTTCATGTTGATTGGTTATGCTATGATAAAATGATTATAAAACCAGTTTTCTTTTTCATGGGCTATTATATGATGATTTTTTTAATCTTTTGGAAAACATATATATTATTTTAATTATTTTATGGGGGGCTTAGAATTAAATATCCTTCTAATTCCTTGGGAAATTATGGACATCACATGAGATAAATAGGACTAGAATGGGGAGTGAAACCAGTTCAATAAGGGACAACGTGCACTTTGATATTCTTGTGTGTGAACCTTGACTTTTATTATGGAATGGGGAATGAAACTAATCCGCTATTATAGTATTCACAGTGATCCTGGACCGCTATGGAAATTATTTTCTATGATTATGTGTATGCTAAAAACTTATGTCTCATGACAATGTTATGATCCATTAACTCATGTTATTTGACTCCACTGTAATTCATGCCTTATGAACTTCCATGTCTTATGACATGACTCAAGATTATGATATTTTATATACAATTTATGGGTTTATAATCTTATAATCATGGTCTCATACCATTATAATCATGTTATGTTTATGTGATCATTGATATCTACCATATTTATCCTTACTAGGAACCTATTCTCAACTATTCTTATGTTTCCTATCCGTATGTTATGAAGAATTATATTAAGTATGACATGTCTAAGAAGGGATCTAGTTTTGAATAATATAGTGGGAGATGATGTAGTTCACTTATGAAACAATTTTTTATCCATGTTTCCCATGATAATACACCTATACAGTTCTAACATTGATCAAAATGTTATGTATTAAATTCTCATAAAAAAACATATGGTACTTATGTATGAAAATTATGGGTCACTATAGTGGGTATCAGATTAAGGTTTAGTTACCTTTGGAAACTATTATGGGAAAAAACTAGTGAGAACCCTTGAGATAAGTCTAATTATAGGATACATTCTTAATGTTTTAGTATTGATCATGAATATTCTAGGTTAAACATAAGGTGGTATATATTGAAAAAAGGTGTATTTATTTAGATATCCAATAATATTTTTTCATGATTATATGGTTTCCAAATATCATTCTTATTTCTCACCCAATGATTTTTGAATTTATAAAATGGTTGGAACATGAAGAAATCATGTTAATGTTGGATGTGATGGAAAATTCAATGACTATTATCCCGAGTGATAAAATGTTATGATATTTTGAATGAAAAATAATATTGTTATGATAATTATCTTTCCCATGATATGAATCATTATGATCATCCAAAGGATTAAAGGAGGTAACAATGTTCTGTTGAGTCCTTTTTGAGGTAACCCCCTCCTTATTTTAGTGGGTCTTCTGATCCACTAGTCACTAAGAAATGGATTAGTTTCACTGAAAATATTTTTTCCTTTCTCCATTGTTTGAAGCATGAAAATTTTTTTTGGGTTGTTTATAATTTATAACAGGAATAAGATCAGTGGTCTAATATTATCAAGAACATGAGGCAATGTGATGAAATCAACTCCATAGAGTGGGATGATATTAAGAGATTACTTTTCATTAATTACTTTCATCCTATTCTTTTCATGAAAAAATGGAAACATTTCCTTGATCTAAATATGAATTATTATGAATTTTTTGTACCTATGTAGAAAATTTTAAAAAACTTGTGATTTAAAATTTTGGTATTATATTCCAACCAAAATGTAATGTTGATTGATTCTTCAGTTGATTAAAACAAATTCTATAAAGAGTTTAATTCATAAGTGAATTAATTGGCTATGAAGAAATAATTTTATGTTCTATTAAGGTGTAAATAGATATTTCAGTTACCTATCTATAGAAAATTTTTACTAAGATATTAAATATGTAACTCAGAAAAAATTATAAATATCATAGAGAGAATAAGATGATATTTACTTTGTGCTCTAAGTGTGGAATGAAAAATAGTGTAAATTGATTTAATGGGATTGGTAAATGTTTTAAGTTTTTAATGGAATGTAATCCTGTAAATAAATTTTTTATTGAAGGGATGAATTTAGACAATTATAGAGGAAAATAACCACATAATACACTATAAGCACTCTTAGGTCTCAAATGAAAGGAGTATGGAAATTATTCTATCCAGTGATCAAATCTGACAGTTAATGATGATAATTAATGTTAGAAACCCTTTAATCCTAGTGAAAAAGGGAAATATCATGTGATCACGATTATATATATTGTTTATGATAAAAAAGTGGTAAATGGTACAATTTCCATGAACTCTAGAACTAATAATGTCTTATTTGATTTAGGATTTACCCACTCTTTTATATTTGAAGTATTTACTAAGGGTATAATAATACCAACTCAATGATTAAATATTTAATTAGGATTGACAACCCACATTGTTACGATGATGGCTTATCATGTATTTGATTCTTATTAAATTGAATTTTTTGGTAATGTGTTTTAGGTAAATCCATTCATTCTCCCTCTAGTTGAATTGAATGTTATTTTAGGAATGGATTATATTATATTACATAAAACATATATAAATTTTTGAGGAAGGGAAGTCACATTTGATATTCTAAATCAACCTACTATTATCTATTAGTTCGATGATAATTATGAACATACAATGTAAATTTAATTAATTTTATAGGCATTTATTCCTATTCGAAAGTGGTGTTTATCTCAGATGGTTGGGGAGAAACTCAACATCTTTGATATAACTTTTGTGTCGGGGTTTTTGATTTCCATCTAAAATAGTTTTCCCATCTTACAAAAAAAAAATTAATGTTCATTTATCAAAATATCCGTACATGGTGTAACACTTAATTCAATAAATCCATATAGAATGGCCTCAATTGAGTTGAATAATAGAAAAATTAACTCTAGGATAATCCTGAAAATGGATTTATTTGGCCAACTTTTTCACCTTGGGGTGTATCCGTTCTCTTTTCCAATAATAAATATGGATTAATGAAACTTTTGATTTATTACCATGATTATAACAAGAAAAAAATCATGAATTAGTATAATCTACCTCATATTGATGACTTGTTTGATCAAATTTATAGAGTTCAATATTTTTCCAACATTTATTTTCATTATGGATATCATTAACTGAGGGTCAAGAATGAGAATATACCCAAGATATAATTTCTTACAATATAAGGACACTATGGATATATTGTGTTTCTATTTAGGCATACTAATTCCCTCTCTATCTTCATGGATTTAATGAATACAGTCATCAATGATTACCTTGATCCGTTTGTTGTAGTATTTATATATGATATTCTTATATACTCAATGAGTAAGTAAGAGAATGGAAATAAATTTAGGATTTTAAAAAATCCTTAAAGAAATATAATATATAAAAAAATTTTAATAATTGTGAATTTTGGCTAAAAAAAGATTCATTTTTAGGTAATATAATCTCATGAGATGTTATATAAGTGTGATAGAGAAATGATTTTCAATTAATTTTTATTTAATATCATTTTTTTATACCCAAAAAAATTGTTCCTTTAAGATGAATTGTTTCATTTTTATGATATTGGTGTTATTTTGAGCTGAATAGTAAAATGGGTCATTTTGGATATTTTAACAGTTTTAAATTTTTTTCGTAGTTTGCCCATTACTTTATCTACACTAATAAAAATTGAAAAATTCTTTTATTTCCAGATGCTACACATCCAGTGCTTCATTTTATTTTTTTAGATGAAAAGGTGAATCGTCCATATGGAAGCTCACAAGAAGCTCACAATTTGGCTCAAGAAAACTGTTTGTAGTTCTGCCTAGTTTTGGTGTGGGATCCATAACTCATTAATGGTGGGCCCAAACTCCATGAAATGCTGTGGGAGGACGAGAAATGAGCTTTGGAGAATCTTTTATGAAGGAATTACCGTGTGAATGGGACGTTTATCGGGTCATTAAATCACCCTAATCCCGAGGATTTTGTTTTGGAGAGTCTGACTGGAAAGAATAAATTCTTATATTAACATGGACATAACTCTCGGAATACATGTCCAAATCCGCTGCGATTTTTGAGGGGAAACGACCAAGGAAATTATGAACAACATTAAAGAAGGGATGAACGTGTGAAGATGTCATTTAATGGGGCTACAACATGTCAAAATTTGGGGGACAAATGATGGCTATAAAAGGAGGAGAGCTCCACACTCTTAAAGCATTCCATTCTCCATCCCATACCTTCTGGGACACCAAGAAGGATAACTTTTCATATTTATCTTTTATTTATTTTCTTTTTCATAGTTTTTAATGCCTTATTCTTCCCTATTCATCTCGATTACCCTTACCATGGTGGAGTAAGCATTTGGAGTGATTGGTGAAGGGTTGGTTTTCTACATTACAATTCTTGAGTTCTTGGACGCAATTGAATAAATTTATTTCTTCTTCAAAGTTGTTTTCAATTTCTTATAGAGGATTTTATTATCATGTGCAGTCGTTCTTGAATATTAATTTTGTTATGTATTTTTTCCTTGGTAAAATAATCATAATCTCCCTCCACTGATTTCTAGTATATATACGATGGAATAGACCAGGGATTAGTGGTGAAGTACTTGATGATCGTCAGTACGTGTAAAAGGTGTAGTGAATGTTCTTGATTTTTTGGGATAAAAAAAACCTAATCGGGTATTTCCCATATCAATTAAGGATATTCAATATTACTATTTTACACATGGAAGTAGTGTTGACCAAACCGAGATCTTGGTAAGGTTTTCTCTCACAATAATAATTTCACTAAGGAAGTGAGAGGAAAAGATTATGGAAACTCACTTTAATCAAGTAAGAAAAAGAGGTTTGAAATAAATTGAATAAGGATAGAATTACAATTCGAAAACCGACCCTGACCTAATCACCTTTTTATATCATAGTTCTTCAATCATTTGAATTTCAAATTTATTTTCAAAATCACAACATTTTTACCACCATTTTAAAGTGAAAACCCGTTTTGTGTGCACTCCTCTTCAGGAGTCATCCTAGTTCAACCAAATTACTATATTTTAACTTATAAAATAATTGTTTTTCCTTGCCCTATAATAGGCGTGTGTCAATGTGGATCCACCAAATATAGATGTTATTAAATGTTGGATCAGACCAACTATTGTTAACGAGATCCATAGGATCCATGGTTTGGCATGATATTATCAATACAATGTGGATAATTTATCATGATCAATTAATGAACTCACCATACTAACTTAGAAGCGAGACAATTTCCTTTTTATAAATGAACATGAGTAAAATTTAAAGCAACATAAGATAAGGTTATTAAATACACCTATGATTACATTACCCTAAAGTACAGAATATTTTTTATTCAACATCAATACATTGATGAAGGGATATGGATTCTTTCCTGTGTATAATGATATGGTTATAACTTATGCCTCATGAATTCTGAATTTTCATGAGAAAAATTACCCATCTCGTTATTTGGAGTTAACAATGTTAATTGTTTCATTTAAGATATAGAGGTATTATATTTATCAATAAATATGTGATATATATAATGATCATAAAATTTTACCGTATATATTAACTAAAAGATTAAAATATGCACTAGACAAGATAGTTGGATTTGATTTAAGATTATGAATGCTCAGTACAATACAACCCTGTGAATGATAAAAATGTGGAAGATTCTCAAATTCAGAAGCAACAATCTAGATTATATATGATGGGGAGAAAAAAAGATCTAGTATTTCTATATTTTCGATGTATGGGTTTGGATGTCTTAAAGGAAGGGGAGAAACCTTTTCATTATCAAATGAGAGTTCAAGCATCAATCCATGTGGGGATTAAAGAGGCATGGAAGGAATATTTGGAACTATATAATAATGTAAATAATGTTCTTGAGTTCAACCTTGATTGTGATGGAATGATAAGGTTCAACAAACATATTTTTGTTTTTTCTATACCGTATTTAAGGAGCTATTGGTTGAGGCTCATAGTTAATCATTCTCTATTCATCCTGTAAGTATGAATATGTATCAATACCTAAAAGAGTATTTCTAGTAGGAAATCATGAAGAGAGGTTTTATAAATTATTTATCTTGGTTTATAGTATTTCAAAATGTTAAGTATGAGAGAAAAAAGTATAAGGGGATGCTACAACCATTAAATATACTATAATGGAAATGGGAAAACATCACAATGGATTTTTTCATCAGAATCCCCAAAAAAGTCTAAAATCCACAATTAAATTTGGGTTTTAATCAAAAATCTTACAAAGTTAAGACACTTCCTTGATATCAAATAATATTTATATTTTGGTTATATTGAAATAATATACATTAAGGACGTGGTATGGTTTCATGGATTACCATATTCTGTTGTATCTAATCGAGATATATGATTTAGATAAAAGTTCCAGAGAAGTCTTCAATTGGATTTTCATATAGAGATGTGTTTTAGTACTACTTATCATCCACATATATAGGATTATTTTTAGAGAATCATTAAAACCTTAGAGGATATATTGAGATATTATTCTATGGATTTCAAAGGTATTTGGGATTTACAATTTTCTTTAGTCAATTTTCCATAAAAGAGCATTCATTTGAACATTATGATGGATTGTTATGAATCTTTATAGGGAAACAAGTATATAGATCCAATTTTCTAGGAATAAGTTGGAGAAATAAATCTATTGGGTATATATATAGATATAGAAATGGTATAAAATGTTATATCTATTCACCATCACATCAACGCATATCAGAATCCACAGAAAATGTTTGCTGATAATCATTAATGAAATATTTAATTTAAGGTTGGTGAAAAGAATTTATAAAAATTTATCTATGGATAAATATTATAATATTTTTAAATAAAGAAAATATATGCCCAAGGTATGTTGACTTCTTTGTAATTCTTGATCAAGTAAGGATAGTAGCTTATCACTTGGTACTTTCATCAAACCACTCTCAAGTTAATGATATATTCTATGTATCTATTAGGAAGAAGTACATACCAGAAACTTAACTTCTAGTAAGATAAGAAGTCATATTGTAAGAGCATGATCTTTATTATGAAGAAAAACTACTAGAAATATTAGATCATGCAGATAAAATGCAACAAAACAAGACTAGTCACTCAATTAAAGTTCATTGGAGGAATCATAAATTCAAAGAAGCTACATGGGAACCCAATAATGCGATGATATGAAGACACACCCATTTTTTTATCTAATTAACAAAATTTCAAGGGTTAAATTAATTCTAATGGATATAGAATGTAACACCTATATATTTTATGATATTTTTATCTTTAAATAAATTTGATTTCATTGAAAACCTATGTTACGCGCAACATTTAATTAAAAAAACTATGATATACTATTAAAATATTATTATGTTTCATTTATTTCCTACTTTTTGGATTTTAGGGTATGAATAAGACTAAAAAAAATTATAATAAATGTATTTTTTTATTTACATATAATATAAATTAATTGGTTATCAATTGATTATAAATTAATATAAAAAGCATTTGAAAGTAAAAGAGGAATTTTTCTAGAAAACTATTTTTATGCGTACGATGTGTTTTTATCTTAATAAATTAAATTATTCACTATTGGTTAATGATTTTATTGAAATGGGTTATTATGTGTTTTCTACACTTATTTTAAAATGAAGTTCTTCAGATTAAATAGATTTAATCTTCAAAAATGGAATCGATATTTCGAATCAATAGATTTAAATTTGGTAAATACTACCCTTTTATTTTTTCATTATGAATATTAACCTTGGTGAATTTTTTTCGCATCGATTAGGGTTAAGTAGATAAAATTATGTTAAAAAATCGGGATAAGGATTTTAAATTTCTCTAAAACATAAAATTATCTTATTGGATGGGTGGAGTTTGGACATCTATATTCAAGTATCAAATATATGGCTACTTGGTTCCATTTTTCTTTGATTGTGTATTTTATATTAATTTAAGAAATTAATAAATACAAATGTCATTCTCTTGACATTAAAGTCTCTAATATTATTACATAAGGAAAAAAGAGAATTAATTCAGTTATAAATGTTCATTAGAAAGATGATTTAATTTTTTTATCATCATATTTTATTTAATTATTAGTTATTGAATAATTAACTTGAAAATATAAACAAAACCAATATAATATTTATTTTAATAATAGAAAAGTAAAATAAATGATTTTAAAAATATTAAAAGAAATATAATTTTCTTTTATTATTTTGTTATAATTATTTAACAAATTTATAACATATAATGGTAGTTATAAAGGTTTTTATTCAATTCCCTTTTCTTATAAATTTCATTCAATTCCAAATTAAATTTATAGTTCAATAAATTACATTAATGATATTTTATAAAAAACAAAATTCTGTCATATGATTAGAAATTCATAAAAATATTATCTTCAACAATGTGAATGGTACATGGTTTAGAATATCATACAAGGTCCATTTTTGGGTCACATGTATTTTTATTATGTCTTTCATGAACCTTAATTATTAAAAAACATTGTTTTTTGGTAATTATAAAAAGGGTTAAAGGGGGATAAAAATATAAGTTAAGGGTGAAAAAATAACCAATACTTCTCTATATTTTGTTGGATGAGAATACATAGTCACATGCTCATCTTACCTTCTAATTATAAAACTTTTTATACATTTTTCATGAAAAATAATTTATTTAAATTTAATAATTTATGTAATTCCAATATTTCTCCTCCCATGACTCATAAAAGGAAACCTTTTATCATATATTTACCACACCTTCTAAGACTTCTATCTTGGAAACTCTGTGATATAATCTCTTTTTATATTATTCAACACATCCTATAACTTATTTTTATTCAAAAATAATATCCCTTCAAGTATTAATGTGTAATCCAAAACAATATTCTCAATGGATATGTATAACACTTAACCAAGAATTTTCAATTTTATTTCTTCTGATACTTCTATTAAATTAATGGTATCTATTTCAAAATAAATAATTCAGTATCTTACATTTTTTGAATTGTTTTAATGATAATGTAATAACCATTATCAACCTTCTTTAAATCCATTGTAAAATGATAATTTTAATTTAGAAGTTTTACTTTATAATTTTCTATTCCTCTTTTTTTAAAATCACAAACACTTTCTTAAATGCATGTTTACTATATTTTTTTTCCTAAGTGTTTTATAATGTTTTTATGGAAAAAATTACCCTTTTTTAATTCATATAATAATTTTTAATTTATTATGGGATTAAATATTAAATTCTTCATTATGATTATCATAATAACTGTGTGTCTCATTAACCAGACTCTCCTTTATCAGAACCAGAAGTTGGACATCCTCTCTTGTCTTTCATGCCGGAAAACATCTTAAAAATCATATTGATACTGGTTCATATAACATCATACTAATACTCATAAGAATTATCATATTTACAGTTTTAAGGAAGTACATCAGACCAAATAAGTTTATAATCAGAATACAAAGACTTATTACTAATATAAAGAATCATTTAAACACTGCGATGGTGTTTACCAATATGGAGATGAACATTAAGTTATGAAGAGTTATCAAGAAGCAGTTGTATAAGGCTATTGCAACAATCTTGGAAAATATGACTATTGGAAGTATTCATATAAATACTGGGTAATTTGAGGAGTTTGTTGATGGATGGACGATTACATTCACTCTCAAATTTTATGAATGTTATATACCATGAACAACCTATTCCTAGTCTTTTGTAATTATTTAGAGAGATTTTTTTAAAGAAACCAATTCTTGTTTTTTTCTTAAGAACTCTTGTAATTATAACTGGGTCCTATCATCATAATGATCAAGGGATTCAAGGGATAGGAAGATGGAATATCTGATCCATTAGATTGAGGGTTTATATGGATAGTAAGAAAGAAACAATAATCTTATCAAGGGATTTTAGGGACAGGAATAAAAATCCATTCTGATCTTTATGTCGAGATATTTTCTAGTTGGAACGATAGAATTTTCTATATGTATAAAATAGTGTATACCCTTAGTATGGGTTATAGAATAACATTCTATTAAGGTTAAAATAGTTATTTTTTAAGCTTTAAAGTCATTATTTTTTTGTATGATGTTGTATTAATTGTTGTTTATAAGTTTTTATATTCCATTACACATGTAGTAGAACGTTAATAATCATATTATTATTTTTATTCAGATTGTTTTATCTATATTAATCTGATTACAATAATAAAAATATATTTAAAGTAATTGTATCCATCGTGATTACGATGTTTGTACACTAATAAATCATATCCATAGTGATTGTGATTAACATTATGATTTAATCAGACATATACTACTTCAAACTCGTTAAAATTGTTAACCAGAAAGAAGGAAGAGTCCAATAATGTACTTTAGGTGGATTAGTGTTTTTGTAGTTTAATTATTTTAAGCAAGTGTGTAAAATAAAATTCAACCCCACTTGTATGTATTTCCATCTGATCATATCTTACGATCGAATTGGTATCAAAGTGGGATTTCACAGCTCAAATACATGTTGTGTTTTTAAATTCTTTACTATTTTAAGTTTTTTAATGTTTTGGATATGAAATTTTTGTTTATAAACATTTTTCACTACAATTTATCCGTTGAATTTTTTAATTTATTTTAAGATGGTGGCCTTAATGTTAGATCCATAGATAATCTAAATCCAAATAGACCACCTATCTTTGATGGTGTTGATTATTATTACTAGAGGGATAAAATGAAAACCTTTGTTATCAACACAGAATTTGAAAATGTTGTTATACTTACCCAATATTATAAGATTTCATATAAATAAGTCACTCATTTTATGCATCAAGAGAATCATAGGTATCAACTAAACTAAAGAGTAAGGAATACTATTTTATGTTCCATGGCTACAATAATATGCAGCCTGGTTTCTTCTTGTGAAGCTTCCAACATTGTATAGAAAAATCTTGAGGTCACACATTTTAGTCCATCTAAATTTGTTGATAGTCAAGGATAAATTCTTAGATCTTATTGTTAAGACTTTTACTTCTTATATAGTGAATCCATTGCAATAATTCATTAGATATTCATAACTATTATAAATAATTTACAATATATTAGGGATAAAGTTATTGATGATGATATCCTTGGGAAAATCGTAATTGATATTATTCCCAATGAGTAGGAATATAAGTGAAAAACATTTTATGTGACAATAAAATTGAAAAATTTAACTCTGGATGATCATATTAGTATCGTTATATAGTATAAGATTATAATGAAGAGAGATGCATAGAAAAAGAAAAATGGAAAATGGTGTTGTTTCCATTGCTTCACAATTAACCTTACCTTCTAAAGTATAATTGGTCAGGAATTTTGTTAATTATTCAAGAATCAATAATGTGTTTGTTCAATCTAATTCAAGGGTTTCAAAATATTTTGAGAATGAATTAGAAAACATTTCCATAAAGGGAAATAAGATAATAAGGAATAAAGATTTCCAATACAGATACTATAAAAGTCTTAAAGATATAGGTGATAAAAAATATGAATTTAATTTTTGTGAACGTAATAAATCTTGACACATTAGAACTAAATATAAAAATATAAAGATAAAAGATAAAAATAAAAAAACAATTCAAAATTGAATGACAAATTTTTTATAAATCTAAAGACAAGAAAGTTCTGAAATCTACTGACATATGAAGTGCAATAGGAGGTGATTCTTTTGAGAGTTCTTTAGATAATGAAATTTCCATTTAGTGTAACATATGTATTTTTTTAATAAACATGATGTAAATAAATATTTCATGGGTGAGGTATGAACATATGAAAATCCTACAAAAATGTATTTAAGTAATAATTTTCCTAATGAGAAGGATTCAACATCTTCTGATGAAGAATCTTTCTTAGTAGAAGATAATAACATACCTTCTTATAAAGAATTTTCACATTTTTCAAAATTTCTTGAGAATAAAAATTACATAATTTGAAAAAAATGACAATGAAAAGGTAAAATTTTCTATGTCCAATCTAAGGATATTTTGTTTTGAAAAATGAAATATTAGATCTTCTAAAAGATCTTTGTGAGACTATTTCTGATAAATAAACACTTCCAAAATATTTTGAAAATGTCTTTTTAGAGAATTGTTTTTTGAAACTAATCTTATTTCTATAACTAATAATAATTCAGATAATGATTTAGTTATAAAACTAAAATATGAAATCACAATTTTATGAAAAATTTTATCACACTTTACAACTGGTAATGAATGTTTTGATAAAATGTATAAACAAATATTATCTCATGGTAATGGTTCAAGAATGGGTTATACATGTAAAAAAATGTTTTTAGTATCAATTTCTTTTTTATTAAAAATGTACCCTTTTTACTAAATGTAAAAGTGGTGTTCATTTGAAAAATAATTATTCATTAAATAAATTTTAGTCCCTAGGAATTTACAAATCGTATTTTTCTAAAAAAGTGTGGATTCCTATTTTTTCTAATATTAATAGACCCAAGAAGGTTTGGGTTCTGAAAAGATAATATTTTTATTTTAAGGAAAAAAAATAAATTACAACCAAAAAATATATGGTACATGGATAGTTGATGTTCTAGAAACATAACTATAAAAATATACTTCTTCTAGAATATTATTAAAATGAAAGTTGGAAAAGTAACTTTTGGAGATAATGATCAAGTAAAGATTATCTGTATCTGTAACATTATTCTTCATGGAATATCAGTTATTTAATTTTTTTTCATTAAGGGAATTTATCATAACCTTATAAGAATAATTAAATTGTGTAATGAAGGTTACACTGTGAGATTTAGGAATGATAAATGTTTATTGCATAGTTTTAATGATTAATTTATTCTTTCTACAAATCAGTATGATAATTTTTACACATATAAATTAGAAAACCTTATGATCCAAGAATTACCTTTAATTAGTGCAATGGAAGATAAATCTTGGCTATAGAATATAATTTTAGGACACTGAAACCTTATAAACATGTATAAGGTGACTATAAAAGGACTTGTTATAGATTTAAAGAAACATAAGTTTTATTCTTCAAAATTTTATGACCCTTGTTAATACGGCAAAAACATAATTCATGTTTTAAATATATTAGTAAAGCATTAAATTATAACTATTTGAAATTAATTCCCATATACTTATTTGGTCCTACACAAGTTGGAAGTATTTCTAGAAAATATTATGTATATTCCTTAGTTGATGATTACACTAGATACACATGAGTTTATTTTCTCACAAAGAAATAAGAAATCTTTTGTTACATTAATTTTTTTTATTTAAAGTTAATAATGAGAAATAAATTCCCTGAATAAATACTCATAGTGATCATGGGGAAGAATTTTTAAAATATAAATTTGAAATTTTTTGAATTATGAAAGTTATTGCATATAAAGTTTCAGCTTCTATACCCCCTTAAAAATGGTTTAGTTAAAAGAATAAATATAATTATTCATTAAATAACTAAAACCATTTTGAGTAAAGGTCAAATTGTTAAATTTTTTTGGATGTAAGTAGTTAGTACTACCTACTATACTATAAATTGAGTTTTAATTCATCGTTTTACTAGTAAAATTATCTATGAGTTATGGAAAAAAAAATATATTTTTTATTATTTTGTTGAAATTTATTCATTAGGAATAAAAAATAATTTATATAAATTTGTACCCTAATTTAATGTAGGGATATTTTTAGGTTATTCCACTCCTTTTATAGACTATATAGTTTTAAATAAAATATCTTATATTGTTGACTAAATCGTGCATGTTATGTTTGATGAATTAGATCAATTTGTTTTCAAACAACCCCAAATAATATCCACATATGTGATTCCCAAAATTTATTTTCAACCATTGTAAGAAAGGGTTTCTCATAAGTATGTAACTCAAGAATTAGTTTAAAATGTTATCCATCAGTAATATTTTATACAAAAAATTGAATAATAAACTTTTCAAAACCCAAAAAGTTATTTGTTTCTTAGGAATCATCCAAGCGAGAGTATCACTAGTGATGTCGATCAACCTTTAGGAATAGAATATATTTATAGAATGAAATTAAATATCTAGCTTTCTTATCCCTATTTTAACCCAAGAATCATGATGAGGCTTTAGGTGATGAGGATTTGACTAAATCAATCCAAGATGAGCTCAATGAATTTAAGAGGAACAAATCCAATACATTATGTAAACAACCATCATATACTTATATATTATGAGAAAAAAGGGATTTTTATAATATATGTGATGAGAAAGTAATAATTGGTATAAATAAATATAGTCTTATTGATAAGGGTTATAATAAAAAATAAGGTATAGATTATGAAGATACATATACACCAATAGCAAGTCTTGAAGCTATCTGAATACTTTTATCCTCTTATGAATTCTATAATTTCAAACATTTTTTGGATGGATGTGAAGGGTGATTTTCTTAACATATATTTTTAGGAAGAAGTTTATGTAGAAACATATCATGGTTTCAAAAATAAAAAACATCCTAAATACCTTTATAAACATACCAATCTGTTATATGGACTTAAGCAAGCCCCTAGATCTGGTAATAGTTGATTAATATTATTTTTGATACAAAACATTTTAGTCGAGGGAGCTGCAGATACAAAGATTTTTATAAAATAAATTAATAATAACATTATGAATGTAAAAATCTATGTTGATGATATTATATTCCGACCAAATAAATAGTCTTTAATATATTTCTTTATAGATCATATGAAATTTGATTTTGAAATGTGTATGATGGGTTAGTAAACATATTTTCCTAGTTTTTAAGTTTCAAAAAAATATAAGGAACATTTATATATCAACATAAGTATATAAAATATATTATTAAAAAAAAATTTATATGAAAATACTAAAAGTATCAGTACTCCAATAATTAACTGAACTATCCTATATCTTGATGAGGATGGGAAAATAATTTATTGAAATATTTTTAGATGCATGATAAGAAGTTTACTTTACTTTAACTGATATTTTTCCAGATTTAATGTTTTTGTATTTTTATGTGAAAGATATCAAGAAATCCCAAATGAATACCATATAAAATATATAAAAATAATTTTTCATTATCATATCGTAACTATAGATTTAATACTTCTTTATTCTTTTAGAAATGTTTCTAAAGTAATTTTTTTAGATGCTTAGTTTAGTGGTTTTAGAATAGATAGAAATGTGAATTCAGAATATTTCATTTGTTAGGATATTGTTTTGTTTCTTTGTCTTGTAATAAAAAACACTATATAACACTTTCCACTATAAAATTCGAATATGTAGTGGCTGGAAGTTGTTCTGATCATCTATTTTTTTTGAAACACACAATCACCGACTATGGAATAAGTTTTATAATAACTAAAATACTTTGTGATAATGAAAGAGATACTGTATTATGTAAAAACCCATCACATCACTTGCTTTCTAAGGATATAGATATCAGACACAATTTCTTTCTGGATCACACACTCAAATGAGATAGAATTTTACAATTCATCAGAATGAAATATCAACTTGCATATATTTTTAAAAAACCACTTCATTTTTACAGATTTGAATATATTAAACATAATATACAAATGATAAACACAAAGTAATCATTTATAACTACTTATTTTTTACCCATATCCTTAAATTATGTAAATCCTTTTCATAGGGGGAGTACTTATGTTTTCAGTTTTTAAACATTTTATTTTCTATAAATTTTAGTTATCATTAAAATTTAATCTTAATGAGTTTTCCAAACTCATATTTTTTTATAAATATTTTGGTGTCATCATTTTCAAAATATTATCCAGAATTAGAAAATGTTATTAATTTCTAGACTCAATTTTTTATCAATGTTTTGAAATTTGAAAAATATTGTAATAATATTTTTTTTCTAATTAAAATATTAAAATTATTTTTCAAAAATTCAAGCATCATAAATAGTTTTTCTATTTAAAATATTGTAATTAATTTTCTTAATGAATCTATCATATTCATTTTTTATTTTCAAAACAATCATAATATGTTTTGTTTATAAAAACCTAGAAGAAATAGTTATTCATACTGATGGAAATCATTACTATGAAAGGTACTTTTCTATTATTATAATTTCTCAAAATATTTCATTATGTTTGATTTTTAATTTTAATTTTTATAATTTTCGTTTTTATAAAAATATTATTTTGTTTTCAAAATTTTAAAAATTTAATCAATCAGATTCATTCTCATTCCAATAAATGTTTGAAAAACCTCAAGATTTCAAAAATTCGTTAAACCATTCTTTAGATCAATAACAATTGTTAGATCAAATTTATTTTATCAAAACTATTAGATTTGTATTAGAAGTTCAACTGACACACCTAATCCTATTATAAAGAGGGACCCCTATATCCGACATCAAATGTTTAATAGTTTTCCCCTTATTTTTAGATCCCTTCAAGTTAACTAATCAGATAAGTTTCATTTCTATCCATTTCAACAGTTTTAGTTTTTTAATATAATGGAGAAAAAGAATGATTCTGTAAAATTTTATATTTTATAGGTGAAATTGATTGAAAGTTAATTTTATAATAAGTATGATTCAACACTAAAAATGATTATATATTTCTAAGGATATGAGTCCATGTTCATAGAAAAACCTGATAAGGACTTTGATTTGTTTTACACTAATTTTGTTAATTAATTTTATTACTCTTTTATGTTTTTCAATGAATATTGTATAGAAAAGATATCTTCCAAAATGTATGGAAATAAATATAAGATTTATTTTAAAAAAACATTTGGATTTGTTTAGAATACCTTCTGAAGTAGAAGTATATTTTCGATCACATAGTTTTCCAAAAAATCATGGTACTTTCAATAGGATAAAATATGAAGATTCATTTTATGGAAAATATCGAGATATTAGAGTTGTTTCCCACACCACAACAGATAATAGGGTTGTTACCTAATGGAAGTAGGGATTCCTCATTCTGAGGAATATGGATTGAGATTCCCAATAAGATTCAGATGTATTTGTATTGGACTATCTGTTAAGTATGAAAAATATTGATCTTGTCAATTTTTTCCTTCTCATAGTTGAAAAATATCAAAACTGGTCCAATAAAATCTAAGATCACTATTTTTACTACTTTTATAAGGAATATAGTAGTTTAATGTATTAGAAGTGGCCAAAAAATAATATCTGACGAGAGAAAATATTTCTTTTATAAGTGATGATATAATGAATAAAATGAGACTAGTTTTTATTAACAAGTCTAAAAAGGTTTTCGAGAATATTTTGGGTGCTGCTTCCGAAGAGGAACCATCATATAAGTTAGTAAAGGATGATAAGAAGAAGAAAAATAAGGTTCTACCTCCCACAAAAGAAATAAAAGAAGAAAAAGATATTTCCTGATAATGTTTTTAAAGATTGGTTGAATATGAAAGCTGATAAGAAGTCTATGGACTCATATTTTGTAATATATAACATAGAAGAAAAATGTTTAAATTTATATTATTCTGAAACTTTTGAAGAAAAATCCAAGAATAATAAACAAAAATAAAAATTTGAATGAATATTTTCTTTGTTAAAATATATTTAAATGAGAAGAAAGGGATTAAAAAAATATTGTTCCCCTAATATCCCAAACTGATCATTTCATTCTATAAGGAGGTTTAGTGTTTCAAGAAATAATTTTGGTACACAATGAAATTAAATATGTGATTGATAAATGAAAAATAAAGGTTGATGATCAAAAATTGGTTCCAATAATTAACGAAAATGAATTGGAACCAAAAATTGGTCTAAAGGGAGATTTCAGAACTCTGAGGCATTTAGAAAAAAACTTGAAAAGTATCTTGGAGAGTAATTTCAAGAATAAATTTTTGTTTAAAAATAAATATATGAAAAATTAGTAGATGAAGAATAATAATAATGTTATTATAAATAGTTTTTTGAAGGGATAAAATAATATGTTGAAGATGATAAAGAGGAATAAATATATGTGAATAAAGGGGAAGATGATATTGAAGAAACTCTATACAATAAAAAGTTTCAGATTATTCATCAGTATCCTCATCATAATTTTCTTCCAAGACTGACCAGAAATATAATTCTGAAATATCTGAGGATGATGAATCATCATCATCATAAAAAAATTAATCATCTTATAATAAAAATTAAGAAGATCAAAATTTATAAAACAAAATGTTATCAGAAAGTCGAGAATGATAAGGATATTTAAATACTTAAATTATTTGATGATATGAAAGTTGATGTATATTTTATTTCTAAAGAGGATGAAAATGTTGTTTCAATGATTGATAATAAGAAATTAATGCACATAGATGTTGGACAAAGTAGAATAATACTTCCAAAGGTTAACCAAGATCAATCAGAATCTATTGGAATAATAGATTTAGAAGGATATGATTATATTATTAATGTGATGAAGAAATTAGAAGGAATAATTACTTATTTACATATAATTAAATAAATAGGTCAACTATTACATGAAATTATTAAAAATAAATTGGAATCAATAACGGGTTTAATTAAGAAATTTATTCAGATCATAGTTGATTTGAAATTTTTTCAAGAAAGTTATCAGGAATAGAACTTTGTTTGTTCATCATAACGATCGATGGATCACATAGATAGGAAGATGGATAATATGATACCTAAGATCAAGGGATTATAGGGATAGTTATATAAATATAATCATTATATCGACGGATTCTAGGGATAGGAAGTGAAGTCCATTTCAATCTTTGTATCGAGGGATTTCTTGGTGAGGAATGACAGACTTTACGGTAAGTATAAAATAGCAAATAACATTAGTTTGGGTTATAAAATATATTTTTATTATGGTTAAAATAGTTATAATTTAGTATATTTAAGTACATTATTTTTTATATTATATTATATTATATATTTATTAGAATTATTTATATGACACTACATATTTAATAGAAAGTGATTAATCATATTCATATTTCTATAAAGATTGTTTTATCTATAATAATATGATTATTATAATAAAAACATTTTTTAATTATTCATATCTATCATGATTAATATTATTCTAATATGATAATTTGGATCCATAGTTATTATTAATAACATTTTGATTTAATCGGACTGATCCTAGTTCTGATTCTATGACTTTGTTAATCAAACATAGGGTCAAGTATGATCACCTAATTAAATAGCCTTAGGGTTTTGTTCATTTTAATTATTTTAAACTATTTTTTGAAACTAAAATTCCCCCTCACTTTTATATATTTCCACATGGCAAGATCTTATGATCCAACAGATAATGTTTCTGATTTGTATGTTGGACTATCACCTCCACGAAGCAATGTGATTCATTTTTATTTTTCTATTTACATAGATAGTAATGAGTATATATTTAATGAATATATAATATATATGTGATATAAAAATAATTATGTAAAGGTAAATTATAATTTACCTCTCTTTTTTTCCATCCATTGAAAAGTTAAAAATACATTCATGTGTACATACAACTAACCGTCCTCTTGAATGGTGTGATTCTTTTTTTTGAATTCACCTTTTAAGATTGACTCTAAATATTTCTATAATAATGATATTATATATATATATATATTTATTAACATTTTTGATAGCATAGAACCATAATAAATGTACAAGGACCAGAATAATCAAATTTAAATTCTCATGAAAAATTAAACAGTTAACACCCAGAGGTGATTATTTTAATGAGGAGTTATTAATTAATGGGGTTCTAAATGATTGTTTCCATTGACTTCTAATGGGGATAGCACTGTCATGATTCTTTTCATTCCCCACATTCCGACCTTCCAAATGTGGGTGTCTTTCATCAAATTAATTGGTAATGCTAAATTCTTGATCAAAATAGGATTATGGTATGATAATTACTCATTCCATATATTCCTCCTTGGAGATCACTTCCAATTTCGGGTCTCCATCATAGATTTGAGTCATATTATCGAAGCTCATTCTCGGTTCTATCTTGATGCCTAAACTGGTCAAATACACTATATCATCATTGATAGGGTAGCTACCTTCAATCAGATGAGGTAAAAAAATTGGGCATGTTGGGAATTTATGGACATTGGATAAGGTGAGAACCTATAAAGACATCCTATTTTGGAGGGATTCTCATATATGAGGCATGTTAGTTGAAGAACCTATGTTATCCCATGTCATCAATGAGGTATTTGACCCAAGGCTCAAAAGTATTCCTTGGAATTTTTTACCTCAAGAATTTAATTTTTATTTTATGAGGTAGGGATTCTGGATCACGTCAAAAGTATAATATCTTTTGTAGAGGGTTGGGTGGTCAAGTATGTTCCCAAGGGGGAGGATTTCACACTTGGGATTTGGTGGTGTGTGTTTCCCCATGTGATAAATTTTTAAACTTAAATTGAATGAAGTGTATCGCCTAATGGTGGTATATTTCACACTCTGATTTGATGGAGTATGTCCTCCCCAAGGGGGGAAACTTCACACTTGTATTTTATGGAGTGTTTCCACCCAAGGGGGAGGATTACATACATGTATTTGTTAGAGTGTGCCCCCATAAGGGGGAATATTTAACACTTGGATGTTGTCAGCAATGAACCCCTAGGAGGTGTCCTATATATCCTATTTAAGAGATATAAATAAAATGAAATGTTATTTGATGATGTAGATTAAGGTCAAGTGGTAGTACCCATCCATGAAGTATAAAATCATGTGGTTATGATGATCTTGTCGCATAAGGATCTTAAATGAGGAATGTTGTGGGTATTTCATGTAAAAGATAAACAATAATGTATTTTTATCCTAAGGGAATGTTTATGTGGATCTCATCTGTTGAAGCTCGTGGTGTGGTAGTTTCATCCCATTGTAGGGGAGGACTTGGTATCCCATGATGATCGTACATGGGGAATATAATGTTCATCATAAAAGGTAAGGCTGCAATTTAAATTAATGTGATGAGATCATTTTCATGCTATTTAAAATTGAACAACTATGATGTGGAGTAAGGAAGATTTATATCAAGCATCTTGGATGTGGATAAGACCCACACCCCAAGGGGGGCCATGTCAAAGAGAGAGAATTATATGGGAAAGGAACTCTCTATCGAGATAGCTAAACTATTTTCCTTATTTAAGAAACCCATAGGTATTATGCGTCATATTCTCACAATTTTTGGGTGGGGTTTGGCGTCGACATGGTTTTGGAAGAGTGGTAATTAGGAGGCCCAAAATTTGGGTTCCTTTACAAAGAATAATATTCCATTATGATAGAAATTCTTAGAAGAAAAAAATAGTGTAATGGACTAGGATACACTTGAGATGAATTGAGATGAAAAAATAGTAGCTGGTAATGCTCACAAAAAGATTTGTGGTCTAGTTGAACGGGTCCTTGATTGGAATGTGTGCCTCATATTCTCAACAGTTGAAAGGTTGTTTGTTGAAAGGAGGCACCATAAAGAGGCTTGGTGGATGTGATTATCAAAGGTTGGGGATTTATAAATTGTTTGGGCTTTACAAAGGCTAGGTTCCTTATGGTGTCCCCTGGTCTCATGAAAGTGTATGTTCCATAAAAAAAGTTACCCTACCTTAGAGTAAAGTATTTATTTCCATGGGGTTGGGTTCAAAAAGGATAACTATCTTGTTTACCCCAAGAGAAAAAATGGATTTTTTCTTAGTTTAAGGAAATGGAACATCACAAAATTCATCTCCCCAAGTGTTGATGTTCTAAAACACCCATAGGATATGGTTTCATGAATGACAAATAACTTTGGAGGTTTATCTCATGATTCTCTCATAAAGATTATGAGTATCACGAATTCAGAAGTTTTTTGAAAGCTAAAAGGACACGTCTACATAAATGTTGAATATTGAGGGATATTTCACATCCCATACAAGGTAAGGGACTTGATTACATAAAATATTGAAAATTTTATGAAATTTTATGATAATCTAGAACTAAAAGGGTTTCATGAAATAAGTTTACGATGTACAAATGTTACTGCTTTAGCTTTGCATGGCTGTGGAATTCCACAACCCAGAGCTGCGTGAACTGTAATTTAATTGTACAGAGGATTCCATTAGATATTCACACAAATGAGGAATTATATGAGATACTACCATTCAAAAAAATTTATACCCTGATGAATCAAATTCCTTATGTGTATTTTAAAGATACTTTGGCTGGAATCCACTTTGAACTATTAATTCATTTCTCAACCTCTACCATGACATGAGTTTTTTAGTGTAAACAATCCCCCTCCTAGAATGGGATTTGATTAGGAAGAGGAGGGTCATATTATTATGGATAACCACTGAAACATTTTGATTAGTAATCCTGGTTCATGAAACATGTTTTAACCATACACCTATAAATAGGGGTGGGGTGTGATAGTGGAGCACATGTTTTTCAAGAAATACAGTCAAGTTCTCCATTTTTGAAGAACTATATACCTTTTGGAGCTTTTTTTGATATCTATCCTCGTCACTCATGAAGCTCACCTTTATTCAAATAGTTGTTCCATGAATAGAAATATGTGAACAAACATCATATAAAATACTATTATAAACTTGACCTTCGCAAGCACACCTCAATGAAATCACACACATGAACTAGATTTTAAAAACATTTAATGTATTAAATAGTCGATTATAAGGGTTTTGAATCTTTTGTCGACCATTGAAGGGAGAGGGATGGAAACCTCTTGATTAGGGAGAGCTACTGGACTGAGTCAAACCATGACACACCAACCATTCTACTAATAGATTATCAACTAAAATAAATATTTTGTAAGAGTATATAACTGTATAGATTTGATATGAGGCTTGATGTGTTCATCCCAAGTGTCAATCAGGACGATCCTGCCTACTATTTTATGAGCACACATGGATAGTACCATTGGAACATAGCTATTGGGTGCCACATTATGAAGAACGAAACATATCTTACTGCATAAAACATAGGGAACCACATGAAGAATAGTAATGGGGTGGAATTTTAATAAGATGTGTCTCCCATTTAGAATGAGAATATTCTCAATAGGGGTCTAAAGAACCATCTCAAAGACAATAACGATGAATGAGACATCCAAAAAGGTGGAAAATTCATTGATTAATGGACCATGTAATACAGGGTATTCTAGACCAATCATGAATTCACAATGGACATAAGTAGGCTGGACTTTAGGGGGAGTCATAGTCCTCAAAGTTACACATCTACCACCACATGGACATCATGCTCGAATTGTTGATTAGGTGGCCACCAGGGACCTACCCATTTAATCTACACCATGGGGAGGTCATCATTAGCTTGTGTTATCATACCAAATTAATGGGATCCCAATATGAGGATCCATACATGATTAATTCCTCCCCACATAGTATGTTTGGGATGACTAGGAGCATCTTCCAATAACATCAAGGGTCTTGTTGTAATTGGTTCTGGGGTCAGGTTAGTAGAAACTAGAGATGAATGAAATCCCATTAAACTATTGTTTCCAATACATTCTAATAAATCCAATGAAAAGGCTACTAGGGTGGCCACATTAATTCATTAAGGCATTCTAATGGGGAAAGGTGCATTCAAACCGGAGGATGCTAAAAGTTAAAGAATGGTTTTTGTGGGGCTATAATGTAAAGCATGGGTGTCATATGGTCATTCTATAAGTGTTTATTATCATTAAAATATATGGATGAGTGCTCTTAATATAGTATTATCATATGTGGGGTGAGTATGATCACTTTCACCTTAGAGGTAGCACATGTGATGGTGCAGTACATCAACCGTGCAGTTCTGGTATTGGAAAATATATACAAGGTGCACCACCATATCATCTAGGGGAAGACTCCTCTATAATTTTGGGGACCTTCCACTTCCTGTATGGTTAGTTAACCTCACTTGTGGGGGGATAAAAGTGTCTAAACCTTCTATATTCGTAGTGCAAAAACTTTTGTCTATCAATCCTGAACATCATTGGGAGTTTCTCTATTAAATTGGTCTTGGTGGAAATTGTTGAGAGGATCAGTATGGTAGACCACTTTATCTTCCATTAGATTCCCCTTTTCATGGTAATAGTTACATATAATGAAATATGAACCATGGAATAGTAGTCATACTTTCTTGCCTTTCAAGGTTGGGTTATTAGTGGTGAGAGTGGACTACAAGGCGATCTATGAGCCATACACCCCACATCGCTTGGCGAGGATGTTATGATGCCTCCAATGGTTGACCCTGAGGGTGTTCATGAGAGTACATAGTTAATGTTAATCCTCAGTCCTTAGAAATATTTTTCACATGTTTACAAGTGAATATATAAAGGTTGAGAATGAAGTCCCATCATCGACCACTACTTATGGGCTCAATCATGATTATGTTCATACATAGGAGAGCACATATCATGTATACATGATGAGGTGGTATAAAAAATGGGAAAATGAAGAATATGGGATCCCATGGTCTTGAGGTTGAGTGATATTAGTGGGTAGGGAACTCCATGGAGTAATATTTAGTCTGGTGGGTGGATAAGTGGATTCAGAATCAGCAATTCCTGGTCCTACACTGATCAAAGGCGCATGGAGGGGAGAAAAAATAAGCTTGAAGATCCTAGGTAAGATGTTTTCAGAGGAATTAATACCCTACTGTTATGTCATATGGGAACACACCCATGGTCTAGGGAAATGATCACACTACCCTGATGTTCCCAATGACACTATGATTTCTGACATATGTGAGAGTTGGAGAGTCCTCAAGAAAATCACAAACTCAATGGGATATGGACCCACCTCAATGTAGATGGGATTTTCCTTCCTAGTTTGGGTCACACAAAGGATGGATTCCACATATCCTTAGCTGATGAGGGATAATACATAATAGAGTAGGAGGACATGGTCCCCTCATAGCGTAGTGTTCATTCCCTAACCATCTGAGTGAAGGTGTTGCTAGGAATGAACTCTTCTCCAAATCTATTGAAAAGTGAGATAAATGATTATAAAGTTCTAAAAGAGGAAATATAGGATGGTTTCTCGGTAATAAATTCATATTGATAATCTCTTAGGGATAAAGGTCCTTCCATCTATCAGGTAAATCCTATGATCCTGTGTTCCTTCAATATAACTCATCCATTAAATTTTTTTCTTAGCTCCCTTTAAAATTGTTTAGTAATTGGTGAGAAAGTATGAGGGGGAGGTTTTATATGAGTCTCTAATAGAGATAAATGTATCCTATATCATTAAGGTGAATTTTGGAGCCTCTCCTTGATGTGGCAACACTAGGTGGCCTACTATCAGCTGAAGTGGCGCTTGAAACTGAGGTGAAAATCACTGGGGAAGCCACATTTCCCTTGGGATTTTTCAAGGGTATTTTTTTATCTAGTCATCAGGATGTAGAAATATATTAAGTAATTTCCACTTTTTCAGTTTTTCCTTCATGTTTTCCTTTCATAAGTCATTCTCGACAAACCATATTCTTTAAAAGGAAGTTGAAATTGTGCTTGGAGCTTAGCTGGCTGAAAAGATGCTCGACTCGGGGGAAGTAGTGGAGGATGATGCTATGCCTTCAATGAATGTTTCTAAATAAATTGTAGTTGTTGAGTATTACATAGAAGTGGAACATGATGTTGTTTCTAGAGCCTAATACCCAATAGAGGAGGTGGAATTCATTCCATAAAATGTGATGATTAGGGTAGATGTGATGGCTACACCAATCATGGAAGTGTCCTCGGTAGTGGAATTAGAGTTCAGTCCTTAAAAAAGTTAGTCAATATATTACTACCAATATAGGTGGTTAAGGAATAAATGGTAAATGGAAAATCCATGAAGATTCCACAGGAGGCAGTTGGGGATACTGCTATAGGTGATGGGTCAAGCGAGGATGTGTTTCCCTTGAACTTGGCGATCAACCAGCCTAAGGACCTACCTAGAGATGAACCAATCATACATTTTTTTGGATGGATTACATATATATGATCTTGTTCATATTGAGGAATTAGAGAATTAAATTTAATATGTTTCTTTGTAGAACCTAGTCTCCTAACGAAAGGCATAGAGGAGGGTTCATAGTTTCACCACTTTCACTCCAATGGTTGATCTAGAAAATCAAGAGGGGACTCTATGCCATTGACTAGTCATCTTGGGGAATAGAAGGGTGAATTATAGTAGCCTCCATGTACTACCTTGGGATTTTATTATTGAGAATGTGTGTGATGTGTTGAAATAGATTTACATCACCTAGAACAAGAAAAAGGCTACCAGTACTTAGGCTCTCCAAGAAGTAGAAGAGGAGAATAGTCACCTAAAATTGAAGGTGTAAGAGTATGAAGTTGTTGTAAATACTCAAAAAGAGATCATTGGACAACATAATAATAAAATTTTGATGTATGAGGATAAGGTAAAAAATGAATATTCATTGGTGTATGAATGTTTGGACAAGAACAATTGAGTGTGAATTAGGGGAAAATAGGTTTTTCCTATCACAAAGAAATAAGTAGCTAATAATCCGGATCGTTAGTGGACACTAGAGGTTTCTCAACAAAGGCTGCATGAGCTAAATGCTTAGATTCTAGGGTTAATACCTAGGAAAATATAAATTTTCTTATAATAAAGGAGAGGCTCCAAAATATAGATGAATCCATAATCCCATGTGATTCATGGTTAGTGTGGGAAATAAGGTACATACATAATATTTCTCCATTAAATTAGAGAACTAGACATGGTTTAAACACTCCAGTTTTGAACTTTCTTATCGACCATGAAGAGTTTCCTTAATGAGAATGTTCTGGATTTAGCATGAGACTGTCTTCATAGATGCATATTTGATCAATGTGAACTAGTTAACAAATGGGGTAATGTTTTGGGCATTTAATTAAACCATAACAATGGGGGATGAAAATATTGAATCGAGATTCTTATGATTTGGAACACAAAGGGTGGTGGAGTGATGATGGAGGAAAAATTATGACCATATTTGAAACATAGAATATGTTATTTTTTAATAAGTACGGGGAAATTTGATGATCTACCGTAGGTGGGGTTTGTCTTAGTGGTAAGAACCCCATAATCCTATATGAAACATGGGGGTTCAAAACCCATTAGGCATAGGGCACTATAGAAGCACTGTAGCAATGTCGATACTGTATCAACGACGGGCACTATAGCGGTGGAAGGGGCAATGTAGCAGAGGTGGGTACTGTGTGGTACTGTAGTAGGTGGTATTATAGTGGTACTATTCATAGACTGGGCCTTAGGCTAAAAATTTGGGCCTACTAGTCATGTAATGGGATAAATGCCCACTGGGACATTGGGCTATGTAATGGGCCTCCCTCTACCCATCCAAAAGAGGTCTTTTATTTTATTTAATAATAAAAATGAGGCTTTGGCCCCAAATGATGATCTACTACTGACCAATATTGAAACACATGCATATCTCAGAAATATCATCAGCTGCATTTTAGGGTGTCTTCCCAAGATGATAGGTGGCAAATTTTTGCTGGGAACCATTCTCATATGGGGTCTATTCAGATGTGGATGATGATCTTTATCTAGGTCAAGGGAAACAAGAATCATGGGGAAGAAGTGATGGAATGTTTTAATGGAGTTCAACACTATTGGAGTTAAACCACCATGGATTTGAGCACATTGGAATAACATATCATTCTAAAAAATGTTGGAATCATCTTTCAAGGGGATCTTCATCTAGAATTTTGAGTGGTGGACGATGAACATGAATGTTGTCGTAGGTAACTAGTGCCGAAGGGGGAATGATGATTCTTAGATGAGGTCCCATGATGATTTCCAGTTTTATATCATGTAATAGGGATGATGCACATATAGTTTAATGTCATACACTGAGTAATATTCACACAAAATGTAACATAATACACTGAGGATGATTTATTTCATAGTTTAATGTTGTGATATTAGGTTTCATGTAACATAGTTTAGAATCTTGTGATCGTGATGTGTGAAAAAAATTTAAACAACACCAACATATAGAAGGTGTTGGGGGTGTAAGAGGGTAACATAATGGGGGTTCTCAAATAAGGGACTCTTGAAGAAACAGGTTTTTTGGATTTGGATCAAACATTTTCATAAACTGATGGGTTTAGTGAGAATAGATAGGTTTTTCTTAGGGTCTATAGTGGGTACCTACTAGCTTTGTACCTATTTCTTTTTATACCCTTACTTTTTCACAAGTCCTGGAAGGAAACTATAGGGGGGGGGGGTTATGACTCTTGTTTAGGTTTCCCCTATAGGTTTTCAACATGAAAAATATTTTTCCTCTTTCCTTTGGTAGTTTTGGGTCAAACTAGATAGAACAAAAAGTTTTAAATATTTTAGTGTCATAATCCTCATACCAAAGGGTTGGAAATAGTTTATGTTCATAATGTTTGGACCATGAATGGTAGTTTAAGGGCTTAAAACTTGGACTATAGTGAGGAAAATGTTTTATAGTTTTAATTCTTGTACCTAAGGTCTCCAAACATAATGTTACTTATGAGATGGAATATTTCAAGACCAACAGAAATGGTGTTCCTAGGAGGCCATACACCAAAAAAGAATCTGTCACGAGTCACCCACAGTTGATGGTTTTGATTCTTGGACCACATGGTTGTGTGTATTAAAGGTATTTGTGTGAAAAAATAGAGAGGTAAACCAATGTGAATGAGGATCATATGAGGCCATGCCACAAAAAACATCATAGAGATATTTTTCACAAGGTTTAAGGTAATGATTTATGGAAGTGGGCTCGTAGTTTATGATCGTAGAGTTCGGTCCAATTTCAAGTAGTTTAATTTGAAAATTCTTGGACCATAGGGGAATATGTATTAATGTAGTATGAATGGAATTGAGATGAGGTTACCTGACAATAATTGAGGGAAAATAAGGGTTGGTTCCAGACGAGACATTCCCTGGATGACCTGAACAAAGTTTAATGTTTTGATGTTTGGACATAAGATCCTAGTTTAGGATTGTATTTTTTTGGAGTAGAAGGTACTTGTACATATCAAACTTGTTAGAGAAAATATCCCTTTCCAACTCCTATACCAAAGTGAACTATGATGGGTGTGAGAAATATGGTGTGCTAGAATGTTATTTCTATTTACATGGGAGAAAATAATAAGGGAAAAAAGTTACCGAAAAATTCAATGAGGGTTGGTAATGACTTTCAAAACATGGATAATAAAAGGAAAATTTCCAAAGTGTAGGGAACTGTCATGACTCAACCCACCGGGGCCGGATACATGACTATCCATAGCTCTTCTCCAATTGGCCAGAGGCTAAAGTCCAACACCGAGTAGGTATGTCACACACATGTGAGGCCCTATCCCATGGTACCTACACACACACACACATCTATCTCCATGAAAAATATCATAGAAAATAATAACTAAATATAAAATGAATTCATATATCTATCCCAAAATTAGAGTATAGTAAAATTAATTAAAGTATATAACAGGAAAAATAAAAACCCACCGAAAAATACAAAATTGTATAACCTAATTAGAAGGAGGGGATTACTATCAAATGAAACAACCAGAACATACCTTATTCGAGCACGGGTGTACACCTCATACTTTATAGCTCAATATTCTCCAAAAACTATGGGCCCTTATAGAAACAATTGAAATACCTCTCATCTAAACATTACACAACTTGTGTGGGAAGATCCTATGTGGGTGTGATTATAAAAATACCCATTAGGCTTTCAAATATCACAAAATAAAAGGTAGAAACTAAAATAAAACAATCCACATGATCTAAGTGATAAAAAACTATTTTATTGAATATTGTATTTATAATAAATGAAATAATTTCCTCGCATTGTGCTAAATATGTTGATTTATGAAATATCTTTGATTAGATCATTCATTTGAAATTTTGATGAAAATTCTAGTTTTACCCTTTTAAAATGCATTGTAGTATTTCACACATAAATATTTTATATGAATTTTTTGAACTAAATTTTTTTTAACAGTGTTCCTCACTTAATATTATACAACTTTTGTTCAGGTCATTAGAGACAAATCTTTCATTTGGTTGGACTAAATGGACCATGAAGGCAAAGGTGGGATAGACCCGCCAGATTGGACATTGGTTCTATATTTGGGACATAACTCCTTCATAAGAGCTTTTATTGGGCCCATATTTCAATAGGATATCTTAAAACCAATTGGGAACACATAATTATTCTTGAATAACATATGGTTCACAGATTTCGGAGGTCGAATGGGCAGTGCAAGTTGGATTAAAATATTTGGCCGAGATTCCCATTGACACTTGACACCTTTTTAAACCTAGCCTCCCCTATACTCTATAAATTTGTGTTTTTATCATTTGGAGGGGTTGGGACGTGAATTAAGAAGTATAGGGCAGAGGATAAAATGTTATAATCCTTTTACACAAGCAATTAAATAAGGGTAGCTCTTGAATCAAGGATCCATTCGTCGAATCCCTCTTCTCCTTCATCATGTTTTAATGTTTGTGTTTTCTTAATAAACTTCTCTGTTATTCTTTTATTTATTCTCTTATCTTCTATTGTTTTTCAAATTTCTTCTTCTCTTAATATTCCTAATTGGTCTAGAATCCCGAGTAAAAACGTGATTTAGTTCTACCCTCTCTAATCCTTTTCACAAGCAAAACGTTTCTATGATGACTACACCTCCCGTGGAAGAGAAGTTATTTTTAGTAATCGATCTACCTATAACCTTATTAATTCATTTATTTTAATCAATGAGATACTTTAATTCACTTAATATGATCTATTTATTGATTTTTTAATTTAAATTAAACTAAGCATTCAATTGAACAATTGACACAAAAACACGTGAGGTCAGAAGTTGTGTAAATTGTGAGAGTGAGATCTTAATCAGTAATAAAAGACCACATGAGATAAATTTGTAGAGTTCAAATATAATACCTAAACTCAATTAATCCTAAATTCTAGAGTGTATATGTTCTCTAATTAACCACTGAAAATAATCTAACCTAATAACATCAATCAAAGTATGGTGTTGTGATTGCATGTTCCGAAGCTAGAGTAGGGTTTAAGTAATTTCAACTTTGTGGTTATGTTAACTCCTATAGGATTAGAGGGTTTACAAATTAGAGGATTATAATTAAGTGAATTTTAATAAAAATTATAATGAAAAATAATTGAGTGAAGATGTAGAGTTAGATTGATTACGCCTTTTAAATATTGTTTAGAAAACGTCTTGTTGTTGTGTCTTTTTAATCGAACTTCATTTCAAAAATTAAAACAAAAAATGAAATCTTCTTCTAGAAAACTTTTTCTAGTTTTATAAACGATAAAAAAACCCCACCAACCATTCATGTAGTGTTTTTATTCTATTTTATTTATTTTTATAAAACCTTTATGAATTTATTTTAATTTTCTTCCTCCTTTGAGAGATGACCCTGGTCAGCCACTCTGCTACACCTAAGTAACCCGAAATTGAACATCATTTGAAAGAACCCATGAAAAGGCCTTTCACTAATCCAATGGTAACCCAAGGGATGGAGACCAATATCTCGATCTTGACCACTCTTCCACTGTACATGTCTAGTCTACTTAGTTCAAATGGTGTTTCAATAAAGGTATGTGATGTAACTGCAAGAAAAAAAAGAGATTATCTAGATATACTCATCTCATACAATATGTACCATGGGGTACCAACCTCACAGCTAGCCACAAGATTATACTTGAGGGTTATGGTGTTGTTCTTCTAGGAGTAATCACTCCACAAGCCCTTCCATTCCTGATGGTACTCATCAAATAGATATTAATACATCTAGAATAACTATTCCATCCCTAATGGTAATAATCCAGGAGACAACTCCATCAGTCATCCAAAAGACGATAGAACATCCCCATCATCCCATATGATATAATTAGAGAGAAGATGGCCATCAGGCATCATCATCAACAAAGTCACATTATCACTGAATGGATCTCAATACCCAGATAGGGGATCTCACCCATCCAATGTGGGGGACTCCTCGAACCCTAAAGGAAACATTGAATATCTCATATCATAGATAGGGGATAACACCAAGGAGCACTGGGGGACACCATGAACCTAATATGTAACTCCAAAGTTCATATCCATCAGATAGGGGATCACACACATGATCATTGGGGGGTTCCAAAAACCACCCTGAGACTCAAATATATAATTTTTAGATAGGGGATTATTATAAGGAAGATTGAGATATATCATAAAACTACATCTTGATCCAACCACCATGTAGAAGATTCTACTATTGAAGATATCAAAAACCCCATTGGAAATAACAACTGAGTCGGGGATCAATCTCAAGAAGATATTAAAAACCATACTAATACTACCTGATATGTAGGGTATCATATGAAAAATATTTCCACAAATCATACTAGAAACTAGTACATAATGTATCATTGTCTATTCCAGATGGTTTTGGTGATACCATTAACCCCTCATAGGGAAGTTGACCTAATAAAAGATCTAGCCCCTTCCTCCTGGGGGGATAAAAAAAATCAATTGAAACTAATCCTATCTTGGTGATTACAATATTGTACTAAGTAAATAATGTCACACTCTACCATCATAGAGATAGACGAAAAAAAATCACTATACCGATAATGGTATGTAGGTCGCATAAAAAAAGTGACACACAAATATAAACTCACATCCCATATTGTGTTCCAAAAACCATGGACACCATCAAATCACACATGGAAAGCTAATTAGGATTGGCCACTCATGGGCCTCCATCTAATTCATGAAGATGGAGATGTGTGGGGGAAAGAAATGATAGGGTTGGATACAACATGTACCCATAGTAAATGACGTGTCTCAACAAAATGACCCTTAGACGTGTCCCCTATTGGTACTTGGTGTGTATTTGGTAATATCCATGGTATGTACCACATGTCACACAGTGTGTGACCCCACCTGATCTCATGGTTAGTCTTATCCCATACATGTTTGGTTGTTCCTGTCATCCTACACAGTGTATACCCTCAGTACACGATATGTCTTCGTTACCTGGATATATGGTCATGTCCTCAAGTAATGCTCGTATCTAGTACCATGTTCTTGTGTACCATTATGTGTACCTCCACAGAGAAATTTTATTTGACCTGACACCCCTGTCGATGTCCCTCAACCACATGTCCAAGGATTGTGACATGTGGTGTACCCCCAGTACACGATGTGTATCCCCAGAAATTCATCTTCCTCAATTGTGATTAACATATATCATGTTCTCCTCTATACTATACACCATGTGACTAGGAATTCTGAATAAGAATCCCCTACAAGCAACCTAAATATCCCTAGTTTCCACTAAAACAAAATTATCTGCCCTCGATGGATATATTGAAGTCATAATAGAGGTCAAATATTCTTAAAGAAACACATCCAAGGGGGCTGAGATGAAAATATCAAAAATATACATAACATATTTTCAAAAACTAAAGAATTGAGTGAAACAATTCCTAGAATGTGATGTTCCTTAATCCAGTGATTATCAGTGTCGAAAATGAAAATCAGAAGTACCTACTCACCTCGGTTCAACCTTGGGTCATCTTTTATGAAAGGGGGAGCTCTCCAATATTCTCAACCATGTGTGAAAACCAAAAAAGGTTGTGTTTTAGGGTTATGAATTTTTAGATTTATTAAATTAATAAACCTCCATTCCACACCCCACCAACTGTATAATCCAACCAGATGTATGACAATGATAAAATTTATATCACACCTAGGGTAAACACCATGTTTTGGACTCAAGTGGGAAATGAGATTGGTGATCCAAGACTCTTATCAGGTATTAACTACTTTTATTAAAAAACTATGCATGCATGATAAAATATTTTTAATATTTTTAATATAACAACACTGAGACACTCTGACCCGTGATTCTCAGGCAGACTTAGCTCCTAGATTTGGGAAAATTTCAATTTATTACTTGAAAAACATGATCTGATCAATCCTCCCAACCTCAAGGAGTCTCATCCTTGAAAAGTGAGATCCTAGGAATATAGAAGAAATACTAAACTCTCAACTTGGTCTCCCATGCTAGTGAGGTCACCAAAGGGTTTCCATGTATTCTACAAACATTCACTCAGAAGAACCTCCACAAGGCTACCTGACCCCCACCATCCACATCAAACTAGGTCAAAATCATGGAACAAGGTGTGAATACGTATCCTCAGGGAAGAAAAGTGGAAAATGTAAAACACTCGGTCCATCTGCAGTCTTGGGGTCTAAGCTACACCTCCTTAATAACCTGATTGACATACTCAAGTAACCTGGTAGTACTTATCTCCTACTAGATGAACTTAACCCTCAACAACCATAACTATAACCTTCTCCATACCCACAAGTGGTTTCTCTCACTATCCCATACTAGTATAGTTGTAACCTAGAGGTCCTCCTGAACATGGACACAAATGGTGTTAAGCTAATGTCGGGGCAAAAAATACACCATGAAAACATTAAAAACCAATCATGTTCTTTAGAACCTAAGTGGTTTACTATATGTGTACCATCCACCATTCTCATGGGAATATGAGGGTAAGAAACAACCTCATCACCTCAACTCAAAATTTTACTAGTGGAATCATCAATCCCTTATATTTATAAATTCTCCCAACCTTTTGGAAAACCCTCAAGAACATGTCCAATGGATATTCGATCATGAGAGAACTCAGAAAAAAAATATCTTAGTTGTGCCTCCCAGTATCATAGAAAAAGAGGAGGGGTAATAAAAAATAGTGACATGTCATATCGTCCTCAAGCATCTCATGTGTATCTTAGATTCCAAGAACATGTGGCTACCAAAAAATGATACATGGTTTCCCAATTGACACATTGGTTCTTATTGTTCCCTTCATATGGAAACATAAAAATTCATATTAGATATTGAAGCTCTATTAGAGTCAAGAAATATAGTGGTGAAAACATCATGATAGTCCCAGGGTTATAGTTTACACAGAAGACAATTCACAGTGGGGAGGTAAAATCAACATGTCTATGGGTAAAATTCTTCAACTCCACCACTATTGAATGAAACCAAAATCTCAAACTACCACTGCTCCATGGGTCATATGAGCCATATAATACAATTTTATTGTATCTTCCCACACATAACCTCATCTTGCTTGGACTGGGATCAATCTTCTATAAATATGGAAAAATACTTCCCACAATACAAAAAAACCTCCACACCTACTAGTGGAATCCCAATAATCATGGATGGTATAAAACCATTCCATAATGAGGAAGATAATTTAAGGGTATCTATATTACTATGGAAAGATTATATGTGAGTCACTGTCCCCTTAGAGCTAGGTCACACTATTGATTGATGTGTGTAGCTAATAATCCTTTCTATAAGAGCCTTCAACATATGGTTAGCGAATAAAGGATCCACATATATCACCAAGATCTACTCAAAAAACTCCATAATGAAACTCCCCCTCAAATAAACATATAAAAAATACACATCCATCACACCTTGACACTATTCTACTTGGGAGGAACTGACTTTGCCACATAGTTATGTATCACATCACTAGAAAGTGACTCAGTTGGGGATGTTTCCACATTTATTATGAGTTAGATGCTATTTCAAACATCATTATCACAAGGCTCTACTAGTTCCCCACATCACCCTAGATAAACCTCAAGAAAAAATGGTTAAGAATAGAGTAACTCATGATTATGTATTACAATACTAAATCAAAATTATAAACAATAGAGATCATATCTGTAAACATTATCATATCCTTTGGTTCATAGGCATATATATACTATAACAATCCTCTCCCTTTTCCTCATTATCCTTTAGTGTACAACAGACCACCTAGGGGTGGAACTGGAAACAAATCAAACCTTCCACCACCTCCTACTACTCTCCCTGCTCCTTCGCCACATCTTCCATCATGCATAACTCCATGCTGGGATCATTATATCTTATAGGGAATTTCATAGACCATATACCTATAAGAACCATAATGGGTTGGAAAATATAATGAGAGGTATCCTTTTACATCAATAGGGAAATAATTCCTCTCACATATATAACTAGATACGGAATGGGAGCCCTGAGCATTAGAACCTCAAACCTAGGATAATTTATTAAAGTGTATCACAAGCTTGGACACCTAAGACTTACATGAGATACCAGTTTTTGAGGCCCCATCTCCTATGTACCTAGTACCAACAATCAGAGTTTGATCATCCAAAAATATCTCCACCACTAAGGCCCACTTAAGCACCACGACATCATTGGGAAATCCCAACTATAAAGGCCCAAAGTATGATGTACATGGATATTACATTACTTTTGCGTAAAACTTAATACATTACAAAAATCGATGCCCAAAGACTGTATTAGTTTAGTGTCTTTGGAAACCCAAAACATAATCCTCTAATCATGGTGAAAGATATTCAACATCTTCCAAAAAGATCTTACCCCTTTTTTTTCTTACCTAAAAAATTTCTTTATATCCTGGGGAAAAGCAAACATAAAAAGGGGGAGCTCAAATGCTCAGTAAGGGTAAACATGGAAAAATTAAAAACAATTCATAAACATTTGAACGTAAAAAAAAGAACATAAAACATCAAAGACTTGAGCAATGGCATAAATCTTGGCAGTACATAAGGCATAGATCATAAAGGAACATTAATCATGAAAAATAGCATGGGAATAAAACTTGGAATTGTGGAAAAACATTAATCACGTGTTATGATTTCCCTAGTAGCCAAGGAATTGCTGCCAAGATCATCATAGTGGACAAAGTCCATTACTGAACTGGGTTTACTTTCCATTCCAGCCCTGTATTACTGAACCAGATTTTACTTTCCACTCTAGCCATGTCTATATCATGAGATATAAATCTTTACCCAATGCATTGGAGGGAGATATAGGTCCCACCCATCTCATATTGAAATCATTCTTACGCGTGCTACAAAAAATACATAAATCATTCATCATAACCCAAATAAAAAAATGGGTTTCATAAACATCATCCCTTCATAAAATAATCCATATAAAAAAAATGGATGTCATTTCATCATAATAAAAATCAAACCATGAAAATAATATAGACATTATAATTTAAACATAAACATACTAAACAACATCATCATAGATATAAAATAGTTCTGATAAAACATTTGAAATGAATTCTTGAGGAAAATATCCTTTCTTCTTCATAATAATTTTATTTTCACCAAATTACAAACAATTTTAAAAGAAAAGAATTTTGTGGGAAATAATCATGAAATATTGTAGTGTAGTCTTCACAAAAATAAGGAATTATGAAACCGTAAAAATCTATTCATGTCATATAAGTTAAAAAAACATCCTCCTCGTACTTTTACTGAAAAAGTCAACAAGTACCTCGTATGGTAAACAAAAGAATGATTCCTTCCATAAAAAAAATTAAAATTTAAAAAGGGGTAAAAATGAATTTAAACATACATGGAATAATATTAAACACTTTATGAAATCATTTTTATGGACATGGATAAAGAACATAACCCTAGTAAATACTTACGTACAAGTAATCTCAGATAAAAATGAGATTACAAAATTATCCCTTACCTTAGGTCCGATATGATTTTGTACATCTCCAAACCTCCTATATAATGATTTAAATAATATCATTGAATTATTCCAGAATCATATTCATTGTTATGATTTCATATATGGTCATATTCTTATCTTTTTATTAGTAGTATTTTCGTTTCTACTTGTTATTCGGGTGTTCATTGCTTTGTGTTATTAGCGTGTTTTGTCGAATAAATTCTTATTCCTATTTTTAGGTTATAGATACGTAATTTAAAGAATTTTATTAGTGTAATATATATAATATTTATTCATTCAATTCATGTATATAATCATTATTCAATGAAGATCATGTAGAACGAGTCGCATCACATCGTGGAGACGGTAGGCCGTACGTACGCACGAGCGATGATATCATTCTCAGGATTGTAGAATTGTATTGAAATGTATGGTTTATAATATTTCAGAATCAATATCTATTTAAAATAATCATATATAGTTATTACTTTCATCCTTATACCCATCCAAGTATGTTAGTGGTTAAATAAAAGATTACATCATGACATGGAGACGGTAAGCCGTACGTACACACGTGTGGTGATTTCATTTTTTCATAGGATGCATAGAAGATAGAATATGGTTGTTTCATATTCATAATAACATATCACTAAAAAAGTTATAATGGAGTTATTAGTTAATAATTAAAAAATTCATATAGAGGAAGTAGGAGAATAAATATGTTTGAAAGAATCGGTGACAGATGTTACCTCTTCTTCGATGCGCCTCCTCTTAACCTCCTCTTAAGGCACAAAAGTTGGTCTTTGAAGAAGACCAGGACCTCTAGTAGGTTTCTAGGGAAGTGGATAAGTGAAATGTGCTAGGTTTTGACGAATTTGAAATCTCATAATTGGTGTGAAGTGGAGAGGGATGAGGTTCCTTTTTATAAGGAAGGAGAGGGGAACTTTTGGAAACCTCTAAAACATTAATTTATAATAAACTCAATACCCACTTAAAAACCTCAAAAAATGCCTCAATTAGAATATTATATGAGAAATGGTTGTAATATAATCAACTGATAATATTTAGACATGTTGTTAATTTATTTTATAACTTATCAACTTGATTTATCCTTATTTAATCTATTTAATTTTATTTGTGGAAATAATATTCTAAATTTTAAATTATTATAAATAATTATTTATGTGTTGTGAATTGCCCATAATTGGATACTTTATAAAATTTGAGACCATATAAATTTCAATTTATAATTTTTAAATATTCTTGTGGATTTTAAACCATTTTATAATATATTATTTTTATAAAATAAAAATTGTTTCAATTTTGACACTATTCATTTATTTGAATTTAAATAAAATCCACACAGAGGATATATTCAAAACATAATATTTATTATATTTATAACATGTCATATTCATCTAAAAATTTTTTGTAGAACATTAATTAGTTCATATAATATTCATTTTAATATTTATAAAACCATTTATTTGATATTTCAATCAATAAAGTAATTTCTACATCACTATTATGTCATCATTAATTATAATTATTTAATCCATAAAATTAAAAAAAAATTCTAATGATGTAGATATTTTAATTATATTTCTGGTGACTATTTATATTCTATGTTTTATGAGGTTTATCACTAAATTAAAATTATTACATTTATAAGATATAAGAGAGTGACATGCTGTCACTTTCAGTGGTTTAAATAATAATTATATCCATTTCATGGTCAAAAGTACATGAACTTAATCTATTACAAAACTTATGAGATATGGGTCGAAGTTTATTCATCCAAATTTATTTTTAAATTTGTTAGGGTAATTTTATAATCTTATTTTTACCCTTAATTACCCAATTTACCTTTAATTGTAGTAAATAAAAATTATCATAGTTACTATTCATAATGTCAAAAAAATAAAATTAACCCATTTACATAATATTAACCCACTTAATCCAAATATTTAATCCATTTTTCATAATTCAAAACACATAAGTTGCAGTAATTAATTTAAAATTAAACATGTTGTTAAGAAAACGAGTTTTAAAAGTTAAAACATTGTCAAAGATTGAAATGTTTTTACCTATGAATTCAATGTACAATTAATGATAATGACATACATTATATTAAATGGTAAAAATATATTCTATTTATACTTTAAAACAATTTAATATTATAATTTAACCATATAAATTATCTCGATAAAAAAGTTGTTTTTATATAAAATTTACTGTCTTTTAACTATTCATCAAAATAAGAACGTTGTCAGAAAAACATCAAAAATTTATCCAATGTATATTTTTATATCCTGATTCAAAATAATAAGTTTATATTGTAAAATTTAACTTATAAACATGTCAAAAATTATATATAAAATGGGTGCACCATCAAAAGGTGGCAAAATTGTATTTTTTGAAAAATATTTATTTTACTCGAAAAAATTTATTTTCTTCACATTCCATGATCTAGAAAATGTGTAAGATTATTTATAATGTTATAAAATAAAAAATTTAGTTAATAATACTCATAAAGTATGGTTCATAATAATATTATAATAATATATCGTTCAGTGAAACTTGGTATTGTGTACAACACACGTTATCGAGGAAGGTCTCTCTTGCGTGTAATGCAAGACAAGTCAAGGTTGCGTGTAGTGAAAGATTCCTTTGGTGTTGCATATAACATAATTAAAATATAGTTCATTTATACATTGATCAAAATCTATACTTGGTGTTGTGTAAAATTAATTTTATTCGAAAGAACTTGAAATTATGTGCAACACAAGACAAGAATAATGTTGTGTATACTACAACCAAATACGGTGTTGCGTATAGCACAAGATAATCTTGGTGAAGTGAAAAAAACAAGACATCAAATAAATTAAAAATAATTTTTCTCATAAAATCTCAGGGCGTTACATTATACCCCCCTTAAAAGTAATTTCGCCCTCAAAATTCGTTGGGGTTATAAATGGTTTTCTACTTGAAAGTTTCTTTCATAGAAACCCACATCGTAAAAAGGAATACTAAAACATTATTTAAAAAAAATAATGTTAGAAACATAATGGATACCCAAAGTAACTAATCACTAGGTTTTCAAAGAGGAGAATATAGGTGAAAATATGGATATGGAAGAGAAATCTAACCATCATGTTCTGATGGATAGTGGTAGAGAACATGGCTATAAAAAAATCCAATAATCACAAAGCCAAAAATTTGTGATAATCTAAGGTACCATATGATTCGTCAGATATGAGATTACTAGGAAAATATTTTTTATTTTCAAGGTCATTTCCCAAACATTGATGAATTTTTACATAGGGAGAAATACTTACTTGATTTCAGTATAATATTATCATTGATCATTCCATGAACAATTTCCACGTCATCTCTTATTTAAAGAAATGAAGTTGAATTTGTCATTATTGAAGTATTATCAGATCATGTGATAGAATGATAAGTTATTCCATCTGTCTCAAACATAAGGTTAGTAAAAGTTATTATATATACATAAGTCCATCAATGGTGAAATTTATCGTATATGGTTACAAAAATGGACATATATTTTATCTATCATAATAGATAATAAAATAAAACTACTTTATACTAACCAGAGACTTATTGTAGGCTAGTGGTAGGTGATAAAGGCCAGTCGCGATTCAGTTGTGGAATCGATTCCCACAACCATGTCCGACGAGACGGGTTATCGTCCGTCTTGCAGGTTTCCCTTTTCTAAAACTTCACCATTATAACATATCAGAAATAATATCGAAAAAGGTTCTAGTCTTAAACAATACTATCGGATGTCCAAATTAATCCATTCCATTCTTTAGGCTTATAAAAAATACTTATATCCAATCTCATAGTATAATGTAAAGGATTACTAGAAATGTCATCTACCGAGCATGTGAAAACCATCATTTATCCCCTATATATCATACGATATATCTTGTTGGTCACATTCCAAACATGTGAATACCTTAATCATGTATTCTCTTGAAACATGAGTTACCATAGAAACTTAGTGAAAACATGAATGCTGTCATAAGGTAACCCTTTCCACATACCAAAATCACAAAATTTCTATATACTCAAACCATGATTTCACTTTGTCCTTATTATAGTCATGATATCATTAATATTATCAAACATATTATTTTCTCTTTATCCCTTCATTATGGGCATATCATCTTCTTTCTAAAAATATTTAAATCACTTTTCATGGTTATCGGTAACATATTCTTATAGAAAACCACAATGGACCAATATATAGATATTACAATATACCATAAAAGTACCTCAACAACATTATTCTTGAATACCAATACATAAACACTTCAATCCATCCTCTTCAATGATTGTCATGGAATAAGTCCTTCCTTGATTTAGAAGTAACCTCTTAGGTCAGGGAATTGAGTTGGGTAATGCCCGTGTTTTCCATAGATAAGGCATTGAACTCCATAACAGTCTGTCACTCTATGACCCTTCTCCCCACACAGATAACATCTTCCCCTCCATTTGATGTATTCATCAAGGTTCTTCTTCCCTTATTTAGAAATTTCAATCTTCCTTTCCCTATGCTCCTCACCATGAGAACATGCATAAAATTCCATATTCCTCTTATTTGATGAATTAGGAATACACTAAAGTTCACCTTGTTAATCAAATATCGTGATGACTAATTCGGAAAAAACACAATATCTTTCTTTCTAGGCATCACACAATTTCAATGCTCATAGTCACCAATTTGTTCATTGGATTAAATTTTGAACCAATTGCTTCTGGTTCCCTCCATTGACTAAAATGAAAAACCATGGTGTTAGAAACAGTTAAAATAATGAGGAACCACATAATCATAAAAAGTCTAACTTTTCACACATTCTTTAATCCATAACACATTAGGTTCACCCTAGCTTATTCATGATCGTCAACATAATTCTTGGACTGTAACATATAGTTATACTAAACCTTAGGGAAATCCCAAGACATACCTTAGAAATATCTCAAGGGATCTCACTAAAGTTTCCGCATCCTAGTTTACAAAGGATAACTAAACCTTCACTCTAATATGAACTATAGAGACCCAAATCTTTATGTACATGGAAATTTCATTAATTTTTTGGAAAACGTAATACTTGACAAAAACACACTCCCAAAGACCGTATTAGTTTAGTGTCTTTGGAAACTCAGAACATAATCTTCTAACCATGGTGAAAGATATTCAACATCTCCCATAAAAATCTTCCCCTTTTTTTTTCTTACCTAAAACCCTTCCTTATATCCATGGGAATAGAAAACATAAAAAGGGTGAGATCAAATTCTCTGTAAGGGTAAAAATAGATGTCTTAAAAACAATTCATAAACATTTGAACGTAAAAACGTGAGCATAAATCATCAAAATCTTGAGAAATGGCATAAATATTGGAAATACATAAGGAATTGATCATAACGGAACATTAATCATGATAAAATAACATGAGAATAAAACATGGAATTGTGGAAAAACATTAAGCATGTGTTATGATTCCCCTAGTATCCAAGCCATTGCTTCAAAGACCATCATAGTGGACAAAGTCCATTACCAAACTGGGTTTACTTTCCGTTCCAGCCCTGTATTACTGAACAAGATTATACTTGCCGTTCCATCCATGTCTATCTCATGAGATATAATCTTTACCCAATTAATTCGAGGGACATATAGTTCCCACCCATCTCATATTTAAATCATTCTTACTTGTGCCATAAAACAATCATAAATCATTCATCATAACCCAATGAATAAAATTGGTTTCATAAACATCATCCCTTCATAAAATAATCCATATAAAACAAATGGATGTCATTTAATCAAAAGAAAAATCAAACCATGTAAATAATAGATACATTATACTTGAAACATAAACATACAAAATAATTTCATCTTGGATGGAAAATAGTTTTGATAAAACACATGAAATGAATTCTTGAGGAAAATATCCTTTCTTCTTCAAAATCATTTTCTTTTCACAAATTGCCACACAATTTTAAAAGAAAAGAATTTTGTGGAAAATAATCATGACATATTGTAGTGTAATCATCATGAAAATAAGGCATTATGAAACCATAAAAACCCATTCATGTCATATAAGTTAAAAAAACTTTCTCCTCGTACTTTTACTGAAAAAGTCAACAAGTACCTCGTATGGTAAACAAAAGAAAGATTCCTTCGATAACACTAATTAAAAGTCAAAAAGGGGTAAACATGGCTTTAAACATACATAGAAGAATATTAAACACTTTATGAAAACATTTTTAGGTACATGGATGAATAATATAACCCCAGTAAATACTTACCTATAAGCAATCTCGGATAAAAATGAGATTGCAAAATTATCCCATACCTTAGGTATAATATACTTTTGTACATATCCAAACCTCCTGTATAATGATTTAAATAATGTCATTGAATTATTCCAGAATCATATTCATTGTTATGGTATCATATATGGTCATGTTCTTATCTTCTTATTAGTAATATTTCATTGATTCTTGTTATTCTAGTGTTCATTGCTTTATGTTCTTATGCGTGTTTTGCCGAATAAATTCTAATACATCTTTTTAAGTTATAGATACATCATTTAAAGAATGGTATTAGTGTAATATATATAATATTTATTCATTAAATTCATTTATATAATCATTATTCAATATAGATCATGTAGAACGACTCACATCACATCGTGGACACGGTAGACCGTATGTACACACGAGCGATGATATCATTCTCATGATTGTGGGATTGTATTGAATTGTATGGTGTATAATATTTCAGAACCAATATCACTTTATAATAATCATATATAGTTATTACTTCCATCCTTATTCCCATCCAAGTATGTTAGTGATGAAATAAAAGATTACACCATGACGTGAAGACGGTAAGCTGTACGTACGCACGCGTGGTGATTTCATTTTTTCATAGGATAGATTGAAGATAGAATATGGTTGTTTCATATTAATAATAACATATCAGTATATAAGTTATAATGTATTTTTTACTTAATAATTAAACAACTCATATAGAGGAAGTAGGAGAAGAAATAAATTTGAAAGAATCGGTAAAGGATATTACCTCTTCTTCGACGCGCCTCCTCTTAACCTCCTCTTAGGGGACAATAGTTGGTATTTAAAGAATACCAAGACCTATAGTAGGTTTATAGGGAAGTGGAGAAGTTAAATTTTCCGGGTTTGGATGAATTTGAATGCTCAAATTTGTGTGGAGTGGAGAGGGAGGAGGTTCCCTTTTATAAGGGAGGAGAGGGGCACTTTTGGAAACCTCTAAAATATTAATTTATAATAAACTCAAAACCCACATAAAACCCACAAAAATTCATAAATTAGAAGGTGAGATGAGATATGGCTGTAATCTCACCAGCCAATAAAATTTAGACATGTTGGTAATTTATTTTAAGCCTTATCAACTCGATTTATCATTATTTAGTCTATTTAATTTTAGTTGTGGAAATAATATTCTAAATTTCAAATTGTAATAAATAATTACTAATGTTTTGAGTATTGTCCATAATTGGATACTTTTTGAAATATCAGACCATATAAAGTTAAATTTATAATTTTTAAATATTTTTGTGACTTTTAAACAATTTTATAATATCTTATTTTTATAAAATAACAATAGTGTCAATTGTGACACTATTCATTTATTTGAATTTAAATAAAATAAAAACAGAGGAAATATTCAAACTAAATTATTTAATAGATTACTAAAATGTCATAGTCATCTAAATAATTTGTGGATAACATTAATTAGTTCATATAATATATATTTAAATATTATTAAAACAATTTATTTGATATTTCAATCAATAAAATAATATCTACATCACTATTGTGTCATCATTAATGATAATTATTTAATCTCTAAAAAATATAAATAAATTATAATTATGTATTTAATTTTATTATATTTCTGTAGACTATTTATATTCTATGTTTTATGTGGTTTATTACTAAATTAAAATTATTACACTTATAAGATATAAGAGAGTGACATGCTGTCACTTTCATTGGTTTTAATAATAATTATATCATTTTACGGGTCAAAAGTCCATGAAATGAATTTATTCCAAACCTTACGTGATATGGGTGGACTTTTATTCATCGAATAGAATTTTGGCAGGTGTTAGGGTAATTTTATAATCTTATTTTTAGCCATAATTACCCGATTTACCTTAACTGTAGTAAATAAAAATTACCGTAGTTTCTATTCATAATGTCAAAAAAATATAAGTAACAAATTTACATAATTTTGACCAACAGAATCCAAATATGGAATACATTATTCAAAATTTAAAACACAGAAGATGCAGTAATTAATTTAAAAATAATTCTGTTCTTAAGAAAAGTAGTTTTAAAAGTTAAAGCATTGTCAAAGATTGAAATTTTTTTACCTATGAATTTAATGTAAAATTAATTCGAATTACATAAATTATATTAGATGGTCAAAATATATTCTATTTATATTTTAAAACAATTTACTATTATAATTTTACTATATAAAATATCTCGAAAAAAAAGTTGTTTTTAAACAAAATTTAGCATGTTTTTACTATTCATCAAAACTTTATCCAATGTAAATTTTTATATCCTGATTCAAAAGAATAAGTTTATTTTGGAAAATTGAACTTATAAACTTGTCAAAAACTATATTTAAAATGGGTGCGCCATCAAAAGGCGGGAAAACTGCATTTTTTGAAAATAGTTATTTTACCCGAAAAATTTATTTTCTTCACATTCCATGATCTAGAAAATGTGTAATATGAATTATAATGTTATAAAATACAAATTGTAGTTAGTACTATTCATACTGAATAGTTCATAATAATATTATAATAATATATTATTAAGTGAAACTCAGTATTGTGTATAACACTTGTTATCGAGAAAGGTCGCTCTTGCGTGTAATGCAAGCCAAGTCAGGGTTGCGTGTGGTGCAAGCTTCTTTTGGTGTTCCATATAAAATAATAAAAAAATATTTAATTTATACATTGATCAAAATCTATACTTGGTGTTGTGTAAAATGTATTTTATTCAAAATAACTTGAAATTATGTGCAACACAAGCCAAGAATAGTATTGCGTATACTACAAGCAAATACAGTGTTGCATATAGCGCAAGATAATCTTGGTGAAATGTACAACAAAAGACATCAAATAAATTAAGAAGAATATTTATCAAAAAATCTCTGGGAATTACATTATACCCCCATTAAAATGAATTTTTCTCATTCGTCGGGGTTATAAATGGTTTTCTACTTGATAGTTTCTTCCATAGAAACCCACATCGTAAAAAGGAATACTAAAACTTTATTTTTAAAGAAAGAATGTTTGAAACATAATGGATACCCAAAGTAACTCATCAATGGGTTTCCACATAGGAGAATATAGGTGAAAATATGGATATGGAAGAGAAATCTGACCATCAAGTTCTGATGGAGAGTGGTAGAGAACATGGCTATGAAAAAGCCAACAATTTCAAAGCCATAAATTTGTGATAATATAAGGTACCATATGATTCTTCAGATATGAGATTACTAGGACAACATTTTTGGTTTTCAAGATCATTTCCCTAATGTTGATGAATTTCTACATAAGGAGAAATACTTACATGATTTCAGTGTAATATCATCATTGGTCATACCATGAATAATTTCCACTTCATCTCTTATTTAAAGAAATGAAGTTGAATTTTTCATTCTTGAAGTATTAGTAGATCATGCGATAGAATGATAGGTCATTCTATCTGTCTCAAACATAATGTGAGCAAAAGTTATTAAATATACATAAGTCCATCTATGGTGAGATTAATCATATATGGTTCCAAAAATGGACTTATACATCATATATCATAATAATTTATAAAATAAAACTAGTTTCTACTAACCAAAGACTTCCTGTAGGCCAGTGGTAGGAGATAAAGGCGTGTCACGCATTGGTTGTGGGTTAGATTCCTGCAACCCTGTCTGACGCGACAGGTTGTCGTCCGTCCTGTATGTTGTCCTTTTCTAAAACTTCACCATTATAACATTCCAGATATAATATTTAAAAAGGTTCTAGTCTTAAAAAATACTATCTGATGTCCAAATTAATCCATTCCATTATTTAGGCTTATACAAAATACTTCTATCCAATCTCATAGTATAAAGTAAAGGATTACTAAAAATTTCATCTACCGAGCATGTGAATACCATCATTTATCCCCCCTATATAATACGGTATATCTTGTTGGTCACATTCCAAACATGTGAATACCTTAATCATGTATTCTCTTGATACATGAGTTACCATAGAACCTTAGTGAGAACATTAATTCTGTAAAAATTAAACTCTTTCCAAATACCAAAATACCAAAACTTCTATATACTCAAACCATGATGTCACTTTGTCTTTATATTATTCATGATCTCATTAATATTATCAAACTTATTATTTTCTCCTTATCCCTTCATTATGCGCATATCATCTGCTTTCTAAAAATATTTCAATCACTTTTCATGTTTACCGGTACCATATTCTTATGGAAAACCGCAATGGACCCATACATAGATATTCCAATATACCAAAAAAGTACCTCAACAACATTATTCTTGAATAGAAATACTTAAACATTTCAATCCATCGCCTTCAATGATTGTCATGGAATAAGTCCTTCCTTGATTTAGAAGTAACCTCTTTGGTCATGTCATAGAGTTGGGTAATGCCCATGTTCTCCACAGATAATACATTGAACTCCATAATAGTCTGTCACTCTATGACCCTTCTCCCCACACAGATAACATCTTCCCCTCTATTTTATGTATTCATCAAGGTTCTTCTTCCCTTCTTTAGAAATATCAATTTTCCTTTCTCTATGCTCCTCACCATGTGAACATTCATTAAAGTTCATCTTCCTCTTATTTGATGAATTTAGAATACCACCAAAGTTGACCTTGTTAATCATATATCGTGATGACTGATTCGGCATAATCACAATATCTTTCTTTCTAGGCATTATAAAATTTCATTGCTCCTAGTCACCAATTTTTTCATTGGATTCTATTTTGACCTAATTCCTTCTGGTTCCCTCCATTGACTAAAACCAAAAACCATGGTGTAAGAAACAATTAAAATAACGAGGAACCACATAATCATAAAAAGTCTAACTTGTCACACATTCTTTAATCCATGACACCTTAGGTTCACCCTAGCTTATTAATGATTGTAAACATAATTCTAGGACTGTATCCTATAGTTATACTAATCCTTAGGGACATCCCCAGACATACCTTAGAAACATCTCTAGGGATCTCACTAAAGTTTTCGTATCCTAGTTTCTAAATGTTAACTAAACCTTCACTCTGATACCAACTGTAGAGACCCAAACCTTGAAGTACATGGAAATTAAATTACTTTTTCATAAAACTTAATAAATGAGAAAAACAGACGCCCAAAGATTGTATTAGTTTATTTTTTTTGGAAACACAGAATATAATCTTCTAATCATGGTGAAATATATTCAACATATCCCATAAATATCTTACCCTTTTGTTTTCTTACCTAAAACCTATATTTATATCCTGGGGAAAATAAAACATAAAAAGGGTGAGCTAAAATTCTCATTAAGGGTAAACATGGAAATCTTAAAAACAATTCATAAACATTTGAATGTAAAAACATGAACATAAAAGATCAAAATCTTGAGCAATGACATAAATCTTGGCAGTACATAAGGCATATATCATAAAAGAACTTTAATAATGATAAAATAGAATGGGAATAAAACATGTAATTGTAGAAAAACATTAAACACATGTTATAATTTCCCTAGTATCCAAGGAATTGCTACCAAGACCATGATAGTGGCACTACTGGAAAACCAACCTTTACCAACGGTTTTGAACCGTTGGTATAGGCCTCCAAACCGTTGGTATAGCCTATACCAACGGTTTGGAGAACCGTAGCCAAGTAAGCCGTTGGGATAGGTCTATACCAACGGTTTTCCAAAAACCCTTGGTATAGGTAATATGAAATCTATACCAATGGTAATGGAACCGTTGGTATATAAATTCCAAAAATAAAACATCCGCTGGGATTTGATCCCAGGACCCCTCGTTTATAATCGAACGACTTAACCACTAAGCTAACATCACTTTTGTAAACATAATTTCATAAATATATATATGTATATCATAATTATTTAAAATTTTGATTTATATAATGTTCTTGGTTAGTAGATTTGGAAAAAAATTAAAGAACCTATCCCAACGGTTTTGAAAACCGTTGGGAAAGGGCTATCCCAACGGTTTTCAAAACCGTTGGGATAGGTTAGAGTGGGCTGATGAACCGTTGGGAAAGGTCACTCTTTCCCAACGGTTTTGCTCAATTCTCACACCCTTTCCCAACAGTTCACTAAAACTGTTGGGAAAGGTCACTCTTTCCCAACGGTTCACCAAAACCGTTGGAAAAGGGGCTCAATTCCCACACCCTTTCCCAACGGTTCACTAAAACCGTTGGGAAATGTCACTCTTTCCCAACGGTTTTGGTGAACCGTTGGGAAAGAGGCTCAAAACACACCCTTTCCCAACGGTTTTGGTGAACCGTTGGGAAAGAGTGACCCTTTCTCAACGGTTTTGGTGAACCGTTGGGAAATGGTAGCTATACCAACGGTTTTTACAAACCGTTGGTATAGAAGTGTTGGGAAAGATCATCTTTTCAGTAGTGTGGAGAAATTCCATTACTGAATTGGGTTTACATGTCATTCCAGCCCTGTATTACTGAACCATATTTTACTTTCCATTCCAGCCATGTCCATCTCATGAGATATAAATATTTACCCAATTCATTGGAGGGAGATATAGATCCCACCCATATCATATTTAAATCATTCTTATGTGTTCCACAAAACAATCATAAATCATTCATTATAACCCAAAGAATAAAATGGGTTTCATAAACATCATCCCTTCATAACACAATCCATATAATTCAAATGGATATCATTTCATCATAAGAAAAATCAAACCATGTAAATAATAGAGAAATTATACTTGAAACATAAACATACTAAATAATTTCATCTTAGATGGAAAATAGTTTTCATAAAACACATGAAATGAATTCTTGAGTAAAATATCCTTTATTCTTCAAAATCATTTCCTTTCACAAAACGCCATACAATTTTAAAGAAATTAAATTTTGTGGAAAATAATCATGAAATATTGTAGAGTAAGCTTCATGAAAATAAGGCATTATGAAACTGTAAAAATCCATTCATGCCGTATAAGTTAAAAAACATTCTCTTGATTCGTTTAATGAAAAAGTCAAAAAAGTACATCATATGGTAAAAAAAAGAAAGATTCCTCCCATAACACAAATTAAAAGTCAAAAATCGGTAAAAATGAATTTAAACATACATGGAATAATATTAAACACTTTATGAAAACATTTTTATGGACATGTTTGAAAAATATAACCCCAGTAAATACTTATGTATAAGCAATCTCAGATAACAATGAGATCGCAAAATTATCTCTTACCTTATGTCCGATATGCTTTTGTACGTATCAAAACCTCCTGTATAAAGATTTAAATAATTTCATTGAATTATTACAGAATCATATTCATTATTATGATATCATATATGGTCATATTCTTATCTTCTTATTAGTAATATTTCATTGCTACTTGTTATTCGGGTGTTGATTGCTTTATGTTCATATGCGTGTTTTGTAGAATAAATTATTATTACTCTATTTGTGTTATATATACATCATTTAAATAACGGTATTATTGTAACATATATCATATTAATTCATTAAATTCATTTATATAATCATTATTAAATGAAGATCATGTAGAACGAGTCGCATCACATCATGGAGACGGTAGGCCGTACGTACGCACGAGTGATGATTTCATTCTCATGATTATCGAATTGTATTAAAGTGTAAGGTGAATAATATTTTAGAGTCAATATAAATTTAAAATAATCATATATAGTTATTTATTCAATCCTTATACCCATCCAATTATGTTAGTGATGAAATAAAAGATTACACCACGACGTGGAGACGGTAAGCCGTACGTACGCACATGTGGTGATATAAGTTTTTCATAGGATGGATAGAAGATATAATATGGTTGTTTAATATTCATAATAACATAAGAGTATACAATTTATACTGTATTTATTACTTAATAATGAAACAAATCATATAGAGGTAGTAGGAGAAGAAATAAGTTTGAAAGAATCGGTAAAGGATATTACCTCTTCTTCGACACGCCTCCTATTAACCTCCTCTTAGGGCACAAAAGATGGTCTTTGAAGAAGACACATACCTCTAGTAGGTTTCTAGGTAAGTGTAGAAGTGAAATGGGTAGGGTTTGGATGAATTTGAAAGATCAAAATTTGTGTGAAGTGGATAGGCAGGAGGTTCTCTTTTATAAGGGAAGAGAGGGGTACTTTTGGAAACCTCTAAAATATTAATCTATAATAAACTCAAAATCCACTTAAAAACCTCCAAAAATGACTCAATTAGAATATGAGATGATATATGGTTGTAATATCATCAACCAGTTAAATTTAGACATGTTGGTAATTTAATTTAAACCTTATCAACTTGATTTATCGTTGTTTAATCTATTTAATTTTATTTGTGGAAATAATATTCTAAATTTTAAATTGTTATAAATAATTACTTATGTGTTGTGAATTGTCTATAATTGGTTAATTTATGAAATTTTAGACAATATAAATTTCAATTTATAATTTTTAAATATTTTTGTGACTTTTAAACCATTTTATAATGTGTTATTTTTATAAAATAACAATAGTGTCAATTTTGACACTATTCATTCATTTGAATTTAAATAAAATCTACACCGAGGAAATTTTTTCACCAAAATATTTAATAGATTCATAACATGTCATGTTCATCTAAATTTATTTTGGAGAACATTAATTAGTTCATATAATATTTATTTTAATATTTTTAAAACCATTTATTTGATATTGCAATCAATAAAATAATTTCTACATCACTATTGTGTCATCATTAATGATGATTATATAATCCCTAAAAATTATAAATAAATTATAATTATTTACATAATTTTATTAGATTTATGTAGCCTATTTATAATCAATGTTTTATGAAGTTTATGACTAAATTAAAATTATTACACGTATAAGATATAAGAGAGTGACATGTTGTCACTATCTTTGGTTTTAATAATAATTATAACCTTTTCAGGGTAAAAAGTCCATGAAATGAATCTATTACGAACCTTAAGTGATATGGGTCGAATTGTATTCATCCAATAGAATTTTGGAAGGTTTTAGGGTAATTTTATAATCTTATTTTTCCCTTAATTACCGGATTTACCTTTAACTGTAGTAAATAAAAATTACCGAAGTTACTATTCATAATGTCAAAAAAATAATAGTAAACTATTTACATAATTTTGATCCACTAAATACAAATATGGAATCAATTTTTCAAAATAAAAAACACATAAGTTTCATTAATTAAATTAAAATTAATCCCGTTGTTAAGAAAACATGTTTTAAAAGTTAAAACATTGTGAAAGATTGAAATGTTTTTACCTAAGAATTCAATGTAAAATTAATGATAATTACATACATTATATTAAATGTGAAAAATTTATTCTTTTTATACTTTAAAACAATTTACTAGTATAATTTATCCATATAAATTATCTTGATGAAAAAGTTGTTTTTAAATAAAATTTAGCATGCTTTTACTATTCATCAAAATAAGAATGTTGACAGAGAAATATCAAAAATTAATCCAATGTAAATTTTTTATATTCTGATTCAAAATAATAAGTTTATTTTCTAAAATTTATCTTATAAACTTTTCAAAAATTAGATTTTAAATGGGTGCCCCATCAAAAGGCGACAAAACTGCATTTTTTGAAAAATATTTATTTTACCTGAAAAATTTATTTTATTCAAATAACATGATCTAGAAAATGTGTAAGATGAATTATAATGTTATAAAATCAAAAATTTAGTTAATACTATTCATAACGGCTAGTTCATAATAATATTATAATAATATATTGCTCAGTGAAACTCGGTATTGTGTACAACACACGCTATCGAGGAAGGTCGCTCTTGCGTGTAATGCAAGCCGACTTGGGGTTGCGTGTTTTGAAAGATTCCTTTGGTGTTTCATATCACATAATAAAAATATAGTTCATTTATAAATTGATCAAAATATATACATTGTTTTGTGTAAAAAGAATTTTATTCGAAAGAACTTGAAATTATGTGCAACACAAGCCAAAAATAGTGTTGCATATACTACAAGAAAATACGGTGTTGCGTATAGTGCAAGCTAATCATGGTGAACTGTACAACACAAGACATCAAATAAATTAAAAATATTATTTCTCATAAAATCTTAGGGTGTTACACCAACGATATCGTTGAATCCATGATATTGCGGCGTAAGACATTCTTGAAGGTTTATGATCCAAAATTGGATCTCAAAACATATCTAAGAATTATCATGAATGGTTTTTAACCCCTATTTAATAATTTTATAACATTATATTATTCTACCGAAGTTACTAAAGATCCTATATACACAATGATATTAACGTTGCAATATAAAACCCTTACTTAATGTGTTGCTCAAAATCCATGTAAGTGAGTGTCATATTATCATGGGTATGAATCACGAGAATCTACCATCATCTAGATGATCCCTATATAAGACTCACCACTAGTAATACCATATGATAAGGAGGTGTCCTCATAAGTCGGGAAATACATGTGACCACATTGAGCCAGTAATCAGCTACATTGGGGTCTACCTCACCCCACTGCCTCAATGGTTGCTACCTATGGAACTAATGAAGTTAACTTAGCTAGTGTGCATCCTCATGTTGGACATTTGGTATATACTAATTCTTAACGGGTGCTGGATCAACTAGTATACCACCCAGAGGTACGAAATCCTACGTAGTTCCCTATATTGAAGCCTCATCATTGGGAATATCATCATCAAATTACCTCCATGGAATCCTATCTGGATGTCATTATAGAGGAATCCCGAAATTAAAGAAAAAAATGCCACAATCAAAGATTATATCTGGGGATCTGACTTGAGAAGGGCATCGAAGCCCAAAACAATTCATATATGATGAATGTACCAAAATTTCCCTACTACTAGTTCTTAACATTTCTATGACAACAAGAAGGTTATAATTGTCTTGGTGAATGGATCCATCACTCTCTGAACCAATTCTGGAGTCTCTGGTATTATATTAAAACTCAAAAAACTTCAAAATATTCTACATAAATTACAAACCATGATCATACCTAGAAAAATTATAAATTTTGTCCTAAATAAGGCACTCCTTTGATACCACTATATCACAAACCAACCCCCCTAGGGCTTGATCCATGACTACTCCAATCTAGCATCTAATAGGTCGTGGGTTAGTTCTATCTTTGAGAAGGCATATCACACACATGAGAGTATTTAGAATATGGTACATGTATTCATGAACACACATCCATATCAATGAAATAGTTCAGAGATAATAATAACTACTACCATAAATGCATGCATTCATCTATCCCCTAATCAAAGTATAGAAAACCTACTTAATTTTTAAGAAGAAGAAAAATACATTCCCACAAAAAACTAAAAAAAATAAACCTACTTAAAAGGAGGAGAATAATTGAAAATGAAACCACCATAAAAAAACTTAGTTAGGCACTAGTATAAACATATATCTATCTAGATAACTATTATTTTCCCTATCAGGGTCCTTATGGGACTAATTTTATAGGATAGTCATTTTCATGAGATATAACATGTTCAGAAGGAGTCTATATAGGGTTGAGTATAACAATACCCAATAAGAAACCAAAAACAGAACATAGAAGGGATAAACTAAAAGGAAAAAGTATTGTTGACCAAATCCAAAGAGAACCCAAGTGATAGATACCAATAAATTCATATCGAATACTTTTTGGATTTACATGACTAATAAGATTAGTCCACATGGTGTATAAATAAGGTGTGAGACATCACAAAAGATATCCCATAAATAATTTAAATAAAATTTTCTCATAATCCATGTCTCATGAGGTCCCAAACTAATATTCGGACACAATATTCTACTCAAGGATCAAGGTAACACTCATTCGATAGAACTCACTCCACAAGACCTACCATCCCTAATGGTACTCATATGAGATATATCACTCCATTGGGAACTGATATTACACCCCTGATGGTACTCATATGATATATAACTCCATTAGGGATCTCTAAACTAATGGAACATCCCAAACATACTAGATGAAATATGTCTGAAAAAACATACTCGTCAGGTATAGACATTAAGAATGTAATGATGTTACTTAGAATACCTTGATGTAAAATTGAGGATCTCACCCATACCATGTGGGGGTACTCCTAAAAAATTACTATACACATTGATGATCTCATCTCACAAATAGGGGTTTACACCTAGGATCAATGGGGAATACCTTGAACCCAATATATTAATTTGGAGATCATATCACTCAGATAGGGGATCACAACTAGGAATACTAGAGGCAAGACAACAAACCCTACCATGCCTCAAATCCATGATACAAAGATATGTGATCATGGAAAAGACTATTGTGAGTTATCCTAGACCCACATATGGATCCAACCTCTATGTATGGGATCGTACTCTCGATGATACCAAAAATTACAATAGAACTAACCATCGAGTAGGTGATCACACTCATGAATATATCAAAAACCCTACTAAAATTTCCCATTATGTAGGGGATCATGCATAAAATTATTAAACAAACCCTACTGGAAACTATTATATTGGGTATTTTCTCCCATCGATGAAGGTTATGTTGATACCATGAACAACACCTAGGAAAGTTGATATGATAGAGGATATCGCCCCAGCCTTCTATAGGGATACAATAAATCTATCTAGACTCATAATGTATAGGGAATCACAATCCTATAGTTAGGACATAATTCCACATTATACCCTTAATGGGAACCATGGGAACTTTCTCGACCAATAATGGTATTCTCATCACTAACAGATGTGGTCTATAATCATCATCTCTCATTTCATCTCACAAGAAACATTTATGGCCACCATCACATAAAATGTAGAAAACTACTCAAGATAGGCTACTCATGGGACTCTATGTAGTTTCTAAATTTGGAGATATGAGAGGGAGAAATATCTAAGGGTAGGACACAATATGTACATATAGTACATGTTGTTTCTTAAGAAATAAGACCCTGATCATGTCCCTTCTCAGTACTCAACGTGTATTTGGAAATATACATGACTTTTACTAAATGCCACAAAATGTGTGACCATATTTGATCTCCTGAGCATGTCATCATCCATACATGGCCAGCTATCCATGTCATCCCACATGGAATGTACCCTCGGTACATGGCGTCTGTTAGCTACATGACTACTTGGTCGTGTCCTTAAGCCATGATTATATCCCACACCCCATTCCTGTGTAGCTTTCCATATACTTCAACAAAACCATGTACCTTAACACAACATCTCTAACCAAGTCCCTCGACCATAGGTCATGGGATCATGTTATAGTGTGTACCACTAGTACGTATCATATAGTATAAAAATTTCAACTCCCCTGAATGAGAATAACTCATTGTGTGTGATCCTCTACACTACATGTCATGTGGTTGGTAATTCTGAATAATAATCCCCTATGAGCCACCTGAAATTCCCAAGTTCCCACTGAAACCCACAGATCTACCCTAGTTGATGTCGAGAATTCAAAATAGTGTTATAATCAATAAAACAACACATAAAAGGGACCAGTACATAAATATCAAATATAAATCTAAAAAATGAAAAAATGATGATGCTTTAGGGGAAAAATGATTCTTGGAACCTACTATAACTCGATTCGGTGATGATCATCATTTATAATGGTTTTCGGCGGTACCTCATAACCTCAGTTCAGCCTCAAGACTTCCATCATTAAAGAAGAAGATTTACCCTTTCCTCTTCCGTGAATGGAAACCAAATAAGGGTTTGGGGTTATTAATATTTAACTTCATTAAATTAACCAAACATTATTTAACACCCCTTTAATGGTCACCTCTAACCAAGAACCCAATGTAGAAAAACTTTATTCTATGACTAGGGTAAACACCATGTTCCAAACTCAACTATATTCTTATATTTCTGATCTAAAACTCCAATTTGGAGTTAAACCAATTTTATTGAAAAACTACTCACACATGATAAAATATATTTAAAATTTTTAATATCACCGCACTGAGACTATATGAGCCTCAGATTACCATTCCCTATCAATGTTGGAAATTCAAAATATTCTGAAAAATATATTCTAGTCATAAAAAAACCCTTAGTTTCTACTAGAGAAACTATTAACCATTTTTGATACATATGTTCTACACCCCCATCTATTTAGGATGAGGATAAAAAATGATAGATAGACCATTAACCTTGTTCAAAATATTAGAGGTGATATCTTTTACTAATGATCCATCTAGGTGTGAACCAAGTATTGATGTTGAACCATTATTGTAAGGTATCATTTCCATTTGGTGTCCCATTTATATTGAGAGGACGGTGGTTATACAAGTTGAATAAAGTGTGAAATTGGATGTGGGGAATGTACTGAAAGGAATGTAGGGTGCCCTGGTAGCTATTATGTCATGCACTTGAATTCAATAGATTAAAATATGGGTAGTCAAGTATCAAGCCTTTAAAGTAAGAGTAAATTCCTTGAAATGAGTTGATGGTTCGGGTAGACCCAAGATATGATATCCTGGAATCTCTATATATCCCATTACAATGGGAATCGAGGAGTCTTTAGTGCTTGAATGTGGCATGGAAGGAGACTAAAAATGAAGGGGGACAACCACTCTATCGAGGATATCAAATCATATCATATTGGTAATATTAATCATCATATCTCAATTAATCAGGGTAATCCTATGGTTCAACTTCATGAACTAAGGATGATGGTTTTGGTTATCCCATGCTTTTAAAATGAGGCATCCTGATTTTATACATGGTAAGAGCATAGTTATAACGACCCACACTTTACATACATTGTTAATACTTCAAAATTGAAGCACACTTATTACAACATATGACAAAACCACAAAGGACCGTATAGGTATAGTGTCTTTAGAAACTGGGGAAACATAAACAACTGGTTCATAAATCTTCTACAGTGTCTCCCATTTATTTCATCATATCTAGGGTCCCTTTTAGCATATTCTACTTAATATCCATCTTCCTGACCTGGGGAAAAGAAAACATAAAAGGGTGAGCTCAAATGCTCAGCAAGGGCAAATAAAGGAAATAAAAATCATATCATATCTTTTTGAAAATTAAAACCTGCAAAAGAGATCATAATATCTTAACATGGAATAAATCATAGAAGTGAAAATGAGATCCCCATAATCATAACATAAAACTTGAATCTTTGTGGCATGCACACATAATCATGGAAAATCATTTCTTGTTAGTCATGACTCATTGCCAAGACTATCTTAGTGGACAAAGTCCCTTTCTGAACCGAGTTCACTCCTCGTTTCAGTCCTGTATCACTGAACCGAAATAACCTTCCGTTCCAGACATGTCTATCTCATGAGATATAAAATCATTACCCAATGCATTGGAGGGAGATATAGGTCCCACCCATCTTATAATTAATCCTTTCTTATGTGTGCCACATAATCATAAAACATACATCATCCCATAACAAAAATGGGATTCTTGAAACATCATGACATCATAAATCAATTCATATATGATAAAGGAATTCATAAACATAATTCCATCACAACATAGTCAAACCAATGTAAAAATATGGATAGAAACAGAACCCTTTATTATATTAGATGGAAAATAATTTTGATAAAACACTTGAATTGAATTCTTGAGGAAAATATCATTTCTTCTTCAAAAACATTTTTCCTTTCATAACATGTCATACAACTTTAAAATAAAAGAAGTTGATTAAAAATAAACTTGAAAACTTGTAAAGGAAGCTTCTTTGAAGTAATGTTATAAAAATCCATTCATGCCGTATAAGTTAAAAAAAACATTCTTCTCGTTCTTTTGTCGGAAAAGTCAAAAAGTACCTCGTACGAAAAACGACAAAAGATTCCTTTCATTTCTTTTACTAAAAACTCACCGAAGGGTAAAAATGGATTTAAACAATTGTAGGTGGATGGAAATAATATTACATATTTATGAAACATGGATGTGGATGATAAAATACACCCCAGTAAATACTTACGAATAAACAATCTCGGATAAAAATGAGATTGTGATATTTCCCTTACCTTAGGTCCGATTTGCTTTGTTCGTGTCCGAATCTCCTGTATAATGGTTTAAATAATGTTATTGACTTATTCCAGAATCATACATATTGATATGAGATCATATATGGTCATATTATTAGCTTCTTGTTAGTAATATTTCATTGTTACTTGTTACTCGGGTCTTTATAACTTTTTGTTCTTATGCGTGTTTTGTCGAATAAATTATTATTCTTATCTTTAGGTTATAGATAATTCATGTCCAGAATGGTATTAGTGTAGTATATACCATATTAATTCATTCAATTCATTTATATAATCATTATGAAATGAAGATCATGTAGAACGAGTCGCATCACATCGTGGAGACGGTATTCCGTACGTACGCACGAGTGATGATATCGTTCCTATGATCGTGGAATTGTATTGGAGTATATATATATATATTATTTCAGTATCAATATTACTTAATAATAATCATATATAGTTACTGATTACACCATTATACCCATCCTTGTAAGGTGATGGTGGAAAATAGATTACACCACGGCGTGGAGACAGTATTCCGTACGTACGCACGCGCGGTGATTTCATTTTTCCGTAGGATGGATAGAAGGTGAATTAGGGTTGTTTCATATTTATAATAACATATCAGTATGTAAGTAATACTTATGTTATTACTTTATCATGAAACAACTAAAGAAGAAGAAGTTGAAGAAGAAAGAAATTGAAAAGATCGGTAATGGATATTACCTCTTCTTTGGAACGCCTTTTTGAATCCTCCACTTAAGGAAGTAAGATTGGTCTTTGGAGAAGACCAGGACCTCTAGGATTATTCTAGGGAAGTGGAGAAGGGAAAATGGCAGGGGTTGGCCGAGCTTGAGTGCTCAAATTGGTGTGAGGAGGAGGGGGAGGAGGTGCCCTTTTATAAGGGAGGAGAGGGGCACCTTAGGAATATCTCAAAATATTATTTTATATTAAAGTCAAAATCGGTTTATAATGGTTCCAAAGGGTCTTATTTCGAAGCTAAAGTGGGGATGAGTCGAAAGCCTATCAACCAATATGATTTAGACAAGTTTAGGGTATTATTTTAACCTTATCAATTAGATTTAACTCTAAGTTAATTAATTTAACTTTTACCGTGTCTTTTTGTTTTCTTTCACTATATGGTTAATACACTTACTATAACATGCCAAACGAACCCCAAATTGTTTATTATTAATATATATATCCTTATCTAAGTCATTTGGCCGAACCTTAGATTTTTAGGAATAAAATAACAATTAATAATATAATATTTGATTTAAAAACTATTTTGCGTCAATTTTGACACTATTTGATATATGATTTTTTGTGAAAGTCATAACAGAATTATATGTTCGAACCAAGTTGATTAAAATACTAATATATCATAGTAACCTAGAAAATTAGTTGAATTCATAAAAAGTCTCAAATTACATTTATTTTGGTATTTATATTATCAATTTTGTCAATATTTCATTAATAAGATAATTACTGCATCATCTTTGTGTCATAAATAAATTAAATTATTTGATGTCTAAAAATTACAAATAAAATACCATCATGTAGGAAATCTTTTTATCTTTCTAATGAATATTTACAATCGAATTTATCTTATGTATAACCCTATATTAAAAATGATTTACTTATTAAACTTTGATTTTAACTATTTTAACCCTTCATTAAATAAATTAATAATAAATGTCCTATTCTAATCCAAGTGGGCCTAAATGGTCATATTTTATTCCTAAGTTTGTTTTTGGTCGAATTACAGTTGTCCAATAGAATTAGGACAAGTGTTAGGGTAATATTGATATCATATTTACCCTTAGTTACCCTATTTACTATTAACCGCGGTAAAAATAGTAAAAAGTTACTATTCACCAAAAAATTATTTTCATCTCATTGAACCACATTTTAGTCCTTGATATTAACCGTGTCTCTCGGATTTTTGAAATTCCATTCACAGAAGCGGTAAAATTAAGTTTTATGCAAAATTCAGTTTTTAACCTACCACTTAGTGGTTTCACTATTCATCAAAAATTGATAGTTTTCAGAAAAATACCAAAATTTCACCCTAGGCTAATTTCGATATTCTGAGTCCAAAAATGAAGTCCATTTTGAAAAATAAAATTTATAAAATTCCAAAAAGTGGTTATTACTATTCATAACGGCTAGTTTTAATAGCATATTGTTGTTTAGTGAAACTCGGTATTGTGTACGACGCAAGCTATCGAGGAAGGTCGCGATTGCGTGCAAAGCAAGCCAAGCAAGTGTTGTGTAGAAAAAGATTCCTTTGATGATTTATATAACATAAAAGTCTCGGGTGTTACATTCTACCCCCCTTAAAAAGAATTTCGCCCTTGAAATTCGTCACTTTGTAACAAACAAATGAGGATACTTCTCCCTCATCATATCCTCAAGCTCCCATGTAGCTTCTTCAAGTTGGTGGTTTCTCCATAAAACTTTCACCAAGCGAGTGGTCTTGTTTCGTAGGACTTTTTCGCTACGATCCAGAATCTCTATTGGCTGTTCTTCATAAGAAAGATCTTGCTCCAGCGGTACAACTTCTGAGCTGAGTACATGTGAAGGATCTGGTATGTACTTTCTCAGGAGAGATACATGGAACACATCGTGAACTTGAGAGAGATTCGGTGGAAGCGCCAATCGGTAAGCTACCTTCCCAACACGATCCAGTATTTCAAAAGGACCGATATATCTAGGGCTCAACTTCCCCTTCTTTCCAAATCTCATAACCCTCTTCCAGGGAGATATTCTTAAGAACACTTTATCACCCACTTCAAACTCTAGGTCTTTTCTTCGGTTGTCGGCATAACTTTTCTGTCGACTCTGAGCTGCTCTTATGTGTTGTTGAATAGATCTGACCTTTTCTGCCATTTCATCAACGAGATCAGGTCCTAATAGATTTCTTTCCCCAACTTCATCCCAGCAAGTTGGAGTCCTGCATTTCTTTCCATAGAGAGCTTCATAAGGAGCCATCTGAATACTGGAGTGAAAGCTATTATTATAAGAAAATTCCACCAAAGGTAGGTGTTGATCCCAACCTCCTTTGAAATCCATAGTGCAAGCTCTCAACATATCTTCTAGGGTTTGAATTGTTCTCTCAGACTGACCGTCTGTCTGGGGATGATAAGCAGTGCTGAAACTCAACTCTGTATCTAGAGTATGCTGAAGACTTCGCCAAAACTTCGAGGTAAATCTCGGATCTCGATCAGATATAATAGAAAGTGGTACTCCATGCAATCTTACCACTTCCTTTACATATATCCTGGCAAGCTGATCTAGAGAGAAATCCTCTCTAATAGCAATGAAGTGTGCAGACTTTGTAAGACGATCAACTATGACCCAGATAGCATTATTGCCTTTGGATGTTTTAGGAAGTCCTGTGACAAAGTCCATAGTGATGTTTTCCCATTTCCATTCGGGTATGGGTAATGGTTGTAACATCCCATTAGACTTCTGTCTCTCAGCTTTAACTTGTTGACAAACCAAGCATCTAGAGACATATTCAGCAACATCTCTTTTCATGCCATCCCACCAGAAGTACTCTTTCAGGTCCCTATACATCTTCGTGCTTCCAGGATGAATAGAGAATGAAGAACTATGAGCCTCATCCAGCAGCTCTTTCTTTAATTCGGGGATGGGAGGAACACAAACCCGATTCCTGAACTTTATTATCCCATCACAATCAAGGTTGAATTCAGGAACATTTCTCACATTCTTTTGTAACTCGACATCTTCTTTCTGTGCCTCTTTAATCTTCACATGTATAGATGGTTGAACATTCATTTGAGAAAGATAAGATTTTTCCCCTTCCATTATAATTCCAAGATCCATCCTTTGTAAATCCATAAATATTGGATCTTTTGTGATCCTCATCATGGATAAACTAGCATGGTCTTGTCGACTTAATGCATCTGCCACCTTGTTTGCTTTCCCAGGCCGGTAATGGATTGAGCAGTCATAATCCTTAATCAGCTCCAACCATCTTCTTTGGCGCATATTCAGCTCCTTTTGTGTGAAAATATACTTTAAACTTTTATGATCAGTATAAATATCACACCTTTCACCATAAAGGTAATGCCTCCAAATCTTTAATGCAAAGATTACCGCAGCCAACTCCAAATCATGTGTTGGGTAATTTTGCTCATGGATTTTCAACTGTCGTGAGGCATAAGCTATCACCATATCATTTTGCATAAGAACACACCCCAATCCCTTCTTGGATGCATCACTATAGATCACAAACCTTTCTCCACTACAAGGCAGTGTGAGCACAGGTGCACTGGATAACCTTCTTTTCATCTCCTTGAAATTCTCTTCACATTCCTCTGTCCAGACAAACTTAACTCCTTTCCGAGTCAACTTGGTGAGTGAATTAGATAATCGTGAAAAATCTTTTACAAAACGTCGATAATATCCAGCCAAACCAAGAAAACTTCGGATCTCAGTTACTGTTGTTGGTCTTGACCATCTTTCGATAACCTCTGTTTTTGCTGGATCCACATATATCCCCTCTTTTGAGATTATATGACCCAAAAATGCAACTTTTTGAAGCCAAAATTCACACTTGGTAAATTTGGCATAAAGCTTCTCTTTTCTTAGGGTCTTCAATATAATTCTCAAGTGATCTTCATGCTCTTCCTTGCTCTTTGAATAGACAAGAATATCGTCTATAAAGACTACCACAAATTGATCAAGATAGTCTCTAAAGACTCTATTCATTAGATCCATGAAGATAGCAGGGGCATTAGTAAGACCAAATGGCATCACTATAAATTCATAGTGTCCATACCTTGTACGGAAAGCCGTCTTTGGTATATCCTCCCTTTTGACCCTTAATTGATGATACCCTGAACGAAGATCAATCTTGGAAAAGTATTGAGCTCCGCGTAGTTGGTCAAATAAGTCATCAATGCGTGGGAGAGGATATTTGTTCTTGATAGTGATCTTGTTAAGTTCTCGATAATCAATGCAGAGTCTCATTGATCCATCTTTCTTCTTAACAAATAGAACAGGTGCTCCCCAAGGTGACGCACTAGGGCGTATGAATCCCTTATCAAGATTCTCTTGGAGTTGCTTCTTCAATTCCTGCAACTCAATTGGGGCCATTCTATAAGGTGTCTTTGAAATAGGCAAAGCACCCGGTACGAGTTCTATTGAAAACTCAACTTCACGATTTGGTGGAAGACCCGGTAATTCCTCCGGAAATACATCATCAAACTCCCGTACAATGGGCATATTCTTAATCATGAGTTTCTCACCAACTATTTGAGATAAATAACCTTCATTTAGTGGAATCAATACCCATAAGATGGAAGAAATTTCCACTGGAAGGTTATGTTCATCCTTGCATTGATAGACGATCGTAGGTTGATCTGGAATATGAAATGTGACTTCCCTTCTTTGGCAATTGATATCAGCTCCATGTAGAGAAAGCCAATCCATGCCAAGAATCACATCAAATTCCACTAAAGGAAGGATCACAAGATTTACAGGAAGCACTTTCCCACAAACTTCGATCGGAGAAGAATTATAAACTTCTGATGCGATTGATGTGCCATTAGGTGTTGTCACAGCTAACTCAACATCTAATTGTTGAGGTAATACGGTGATACCCTTAGAAAATTTTTCAGAAATAAAAGAGTGGGTGGATCCAGAATCAAATAAAACATTTGCTACTTTAGAGTGGATGGTAAGTGTACCTTTCACCACATCGTTATCGTACTCCACATCGCTGATAGAAATTGCATGTGACTTTCCGTTTTCTTTAGCCTTAAGAGTTTGTTGACGTCGACCATCATCATCAACCCTTGGATTTGGGCATTGATTGGCATAATGCCCCATCTCCTTGCACTTGAAACATTGAAGTGTAGCAGGTTCATTCTGTGTATCCCTTCCTTTGTTTGCATCATTAGACATATTCTTCCCATTATCACGGCATTCAAATGCCCGATAACCTTCCTTTCCACATTTAAAACATTTACTTGTCCCTTTAAGACAACTCCCTCCATGTTTCTTTCCACACTTTGAGCATAAGGGAAAGTTCATCTTCTTTTCCGTGTGCTCTTTAGATTTTTCTTTGAATTCCATCTTCCTCTTCTTATCAAACCCATGTGACTGATGGGTTACTCCAATCTCCATCTTGACTTTGAGAGCACATCGAACGATTTCCTCGTAGCTATTGAAGTCCCTTATGGCTAACGCCCTTCGAAGACTTGGTTTTAAGCCACTAAAGAATCGATCGATCTTACTCTCAGGTTGGATAATAACACCAGAAGCGTACCTTGCAAGTCTGGTAAAATTTGCTTCATAGGTACCAACAGATTCATCATCCCTTTGCTTCAGTTCAAGGAGCTCTTTCTCCATCTTTGTTCGGAGAATACGATGGAAGTACTTATTGAAAAATAAGTTCTTGAACTCGTCCCATTCCATAGACTCAATTTCATCCCTTTGCCTTGTATTCTTAACAAGATTCCACCATTGATCAGCATCTCCTTCCAAACGATACACTGCTAGGATGACTTTATCATGCTCAGAACATTGAAGAACTGAAAATATCTTTTCAGTAGTACTAATCCATTGTTCAGCAACTAATGGATCAGTAGACCCGCTGAAAGATGGTGGACGCTGCCTCATGAAGGATTCAACAGAATGTTGCTCCCTCCTTTGTTCGTTTGGAAATCCTGCATGATTCATAGCTTGAGAAAGTTGTGTGAGCATGGCTACAAGATTTTTCATTCCAGCTCCCATATCGTTTGGTTGCTCAGGGGGACAATCATTGCATTGCCCATCGCATTCCGCATTAACACGGTTCCTTCGGGTTCCAGCCATTGACTAAAACCAAGAAGAATAGTGTGAGCAACACTAATTATAACAGGAAACCACATAATTCAAGAATAAAATTTTCATGCTTATGGTCTTATCCTAGGTTATTAATGGCCATTTCTAAGATTGTGTTCTATGCTTAGACTTATCCTTAGGGTTCTTACTAAGGATTTCACATCCTAGTTTCCAAAGGTTGACTATACCTTTCCTTTGATACAAACTATAACGACCCACACTTTACATACATTGTTAATACTTCAAAATTGAAGCACACTTATTACAACATATGACAAAACCACAAAGGACCGTATAGGTATAGTGTCTTTAGAAACTGGGGAAACATAAACAACTGGTTCATAAATCTTCTACAGTGTCTCCCATTTATTTCATCATATCTAGGGTCCCTTTTAGCATATTCTACTTAATATCCATCTTCCTGACCTGGGGAAAAGAAAACATAAAAGGGTGAGCTCAAATGCTCAGCAAGGGCAAATAAAGGAAATAAAAATCATATCATATCTTTTTGAAAATTAAAACCTGCAAAAGAGATCATAATATCATAACATGGAATAAATCATAGAAGTGAAAATGAGATCCCCATAATCATAACATAAAACTTGAATCTTTGTGGCATGCACACATAATCATGGAAAATCATTTCTTGTTAGTCATGACTCAATGCCAAGACTATCTTAGTGGACAAAGTCCCTTTCTGAACCGAGTTCACTCCTCGTTTCAGTCCTGTATCACTGAACCGAAATAACCTTCCGTTCCAGCCATGTCTATCTCATGAGATATAAAATCATTACCCAATGCATTGGAGGGAGATATAGGTCCCACCCATCTTATAATGAATCCTTTCTTATGTGTGCCACATAATCATAAAACATACATCATCGCATAACAAAAATGGGATTCTTGAAACATCATGACATCATAAATCAATTCATATATGATAAAGGAATTCATAAACATAATTCCATCACAACATAGTCAAACCAATGTAAAAATATGGATAGAAACAGAACCCTTTATTATCTTAGATGGAAAATAATTTTGATAAAACACTTGAATTGAATTCTTGAGGAAAATATCCTTTCTTATTCAAAAACATTTTTCCTTTCATAACATGTCATACAACTTTAAAATAAAAGAAGTTGATTAAAAATAAACTTGAAAACTTGTAAAGGAAGCATCTTTGAAGTAATGTTTTAAAAATCCATTCATGCCGTATAAGTTAAAAAAAACATTCTTCTCGTTCTTTTGTCGGAAAAGTAAAAAAGTACCTCGTACGAAAAACGACAAAAGATTCCTTTCATTTCTTTTACTAAAAACTCACCGAAGGGTAAAAATGGATTTAAACAATTGTAGGTGGATGGAAATAATATTACATATTTATGAAACATGGATGTGGATGATAAAATACACCCCAGTAAATACTTAAGAATAAACAATCTCGGATAAAAATGAGATTGTGATATTTCCCTTACCTTATGTCCGATTTGCTTTGTTCGTGTCCGAAGCTCCTGTATAATGGTTTAAATAATGTTATTGACTTATTCCAGAATCATACATATTGATATGAGATCATATATGGTCATATTATTAGCTTCTTGTTAGTAATATTTCATTGTTACTTGTTACTCGGGTCTTTATAACTTTTTGTTCTTATGCGTGTTTTGTCGAATAAATTCTTATTCTTATCTTTAGGTTATAGATAATTCATGTCCAGAATGGTATTAGTGTAGTATATACCATATTCATTCATTCAATTCATTTATATAATCATTATGAAATGAAGATCATGTAGAACGAGTCGCATCACATCGTGGACACGGTATTCCGTACGTACGCACGAGTGATGATATCGTTCCTATGATCGTGGAATTGTATTGGAGTATATATATATATTATTTCAGTATCAATATTACTTAATAATAATCATATATAGTTACTTATTACACCATTATACCCATCCTTGTAAGGTGATGGTGGAAAATAGATTACACCACGGCGTGGAGACGGTATTCCGTACGTACGCACGCGCGGTGATTTCATTTTTCCGTAGGATGGATAGAAGGTGAATTAGGGTTGTTTCATATTTATAATAACATATCAGTATGTAAGTAATACTGATGTTATTACTTTATCATGAAACAACTAAAGAAGAAGAAGTTGAAGAAGAAAGAAATTGAAAAGATCGGTAATGGATATTACCTCTTCTTTGGAACGCCTTTTTGAATCCTCCACTTAAGGAACTAAGATTGGTCTTTGGAGAAGACCAGGACCTCTAGGATTATTCTAGGGAAGTGGAGAAGGGAAAATGGCAGGGGTTGGCCGAGCTTGAGTGCTCAAATTGGTGTGAGGAGGAGGGGGAGGAGGTGCCCTTTTATAAGGGAGGAGAGGGGCACCTTAGGAATATCTCAAAATATTATTTTATATTAAAGTCAAAATCGGTTTATAATGGTTCCAAAGGGTCTTATTTCGAAGCTAAAGTGGGGATGGGTCAAAATCCTATCAACCAATAGGATTTAGACAAGTTTAGGGTATTATTTTAACCTTATCAATTAGATTTAACTCTAAGTTAATTAATTTAACTTTTACCGTGTCTTTTTGTTTTCTTTCACTATATGGTTAATACACTTACTATAACATGCCAAACGAACCCCAAATTGTTTATTATTAATATATATATCCTTATCTAAGTCATTTGGCCGAACCTTAGATTTTTAGGAATAAAATAACAATTAATAATATAATATTTGATTTAAAAACTATTTTGTGTCAATTTTGACACTATTTGATATATGATTTTTTGTGAAAGTCATAACAGAATTATATGTTCAAACCAAGTTGATTAAATCAATACTAATATTTCATAGTAACCTAGAAAATTAGTGTAATTCATAAAAAGTCTCAAATTAAATTTATTTTGGTATTTATATTATCAATTTTGTCAATATTTCATTAATAAGATAATTACTGCATCATATTTGTGTCATAAATAAATTGAATTATTTGATGTCTAAAAATTACAAATAAAATACCATCATGTATGAAATCTTTTTAGCTTTCTAATGAATATTTACAATCGAATTTATCTTATGTATAACCCTATATTAAAAATGATTTACTTATTAAACTTTGATTTTAACTATTTTAACCCTTCTTTAAATAAATTAATAATAAATGTCCTATTCTAATCCAAGTGGGCCTAAATGGTCATATTTTATTCCTAAGTTTGATTTTGGTCGAATTACACTTGTCCAATAGAATTAGGACATGTGTTAGGGTAATATTGATATCATATTTACCCTTAGTTACCCTATTTACTATTAACCGCGGTAAAAATAGTAAAAAGTTACTATTCACCAAAAAATTATTTTCATCTCATTGAACCACATTTTAGTCCTTGATATTAACCGTGTCTCTCGGATTTTTGAAATTCCATTCACAGAAGCGGTAAAATTAAGTTTTATGCAAAATTCAGTTTTTAACCTACCACTTAGTGGTTTCACTATTCATCAAAAATTGAAAGTTTTCAGAAAAATACCAAAATTTCACCCTAGGCTAATTTCGATATTCTGAGTCCAAAAATGAAGTCCATTTTGAAAAATAAAATTTATAAAATTCCAAAAAGTGGTTATTACTATTCATAACGGCTAGTTTTAATAGCATATTGTTGTTTAGTGAAACTCGGTATTGCGTACGACGCAAGCTATCGAGGAAGGTCGCGATTGCGTGCAAAGCAAGCCAAGCAAGTGTTGTGTAGAAAAAGATTCCTTTGATGATTTATATAACATAAAAGTCTCGGGTGTTACAATAGTTTAATGTAATGTTCTAAGTAAATTGGTCATTGCTTATCCCATAATTTTTGTATGAGGCATTCCTATTTAATACAGGTTAAGGATATAGTTTAAAATCATGTGTTGAGGATGTTGGTTCCGTTCACCCCCACACCTGTTGTATGAGGAATCCCCATTTTACATGGGTAAGGATAAAGTTTTATGTAGTGTACATAGGATGTTGGTTTTGGTAATCCCATACCTATCGTATGAGGAATACTTATTTTATATGGGTTAATTCTGCAGTTTACAATTATTTCTTGAGGATTTTTCCTTTGGTCATCCCATACTTTTAGTCAGAAAGTGGAGGGAAAGTCCCTATTTATTAAAAGTAAAAAAAGTTTCCCTTTTTATTTTCATCCCATACTTTTCATATGATTTATCCTAATTTTAATCATTTTAAGGATATATTATGTTGTTAGGATATTGGGAATTTTATTTAGATGTCATACGACTCTTACTATGAATGCTACTAGTTTTAGGTCATAGAGTTTAGATTATAGAGGAAGTTGATTATTAAAGGTTTTACTGCATGGACCAAAGGGTGTGTGTGTCTTAAGGAGGATTGTGTGGCATGAAAGAGTGGTAACTATACATGAAAGGAGGGACACCCCTATTCAAAAAAAAATTCACCAAAGAATGCCCAATTCGACGTCATGGTTCTAGGGGAAGGAAAGACCCTGTAATGACTCGACGAATGTGTCTAGACCCATGATATGAAATTCAGGAATCACTATCAATCCCATAATAATGAGAACCATTCCACATATAGTTCTGGAAATCCATGTTTTTGGAGACCGATACTATAAGGGAAATCCAATTGAGTGAGGATGCGATATAAAAGATAAGGGGGAGTTGGATTACTGAAATAATGGTGGAAAATAAATATATATGAAGATAGGGATAAGAAGGTCAGATTTACTTAGTTTAAGGTCATAATTCATAGACCTGGATGAGTACATGTAATTTTATATTTCTTGGGTGTTACATTCTAGTAAAAACCTAATGTGATGGAGCCAAGGGGGCTTTTCCCCTGTGAAGTAATTGTAGAACAAATTGGACACAATTTAAGGTCGTAAGGTTTGGACCATGGGAAGACCCAAAAATAGGTTTGTTCTAAGGGCAGACCCAAATACAGCACGTCTAAGAATCCATATTTATCCCATGGGTATTGGTAATCAATCCATACATATTTATGGAACATGGAATGGTAGAAGACCGACACTAGAGGGGCAGATTCCTCTATAGTGAAGAAACTAAATCATCTCATATTTATAATGTGAGGAATCTAAGTTTTATTAGTGTTAGGGCCTAAAATTAATCATAATATGATGAGAACATGAGTTCAGTCATCCCATAATTGTTGTATGAGGCATCCTAGTTTTATATAGTGGTTGTATTATAGTTTAACATTATGTGTTGATGACATAGGTTTAGTCATCTGGTAGTTTCTATATTAGGAATCCCATGTTCATAAGGGGAATGAATACAATTTAAAATCACAAGATATATAATTTGGCGGGGCTTATGCACTGTGATACCTATTATTCTTTCTCATGTTAGGTCATAAGTGAATCTTGACCCACTAATGGGTCATGGAATATGACTGGGCATTTATACCTATAGTGGATGCCTAATGGAATTTTAGAGTGATAGTTCCATAAATAGTGGGTAGTTTTGTGATTAATTCATAGCTAGGACCAAAGAAAAGAGGTCTAGGAATCACTATATATCCCAAAAAATACGAATCAAGCCCCATGTATTTATAAACAAGTGGTATGGTAGAATACCAAGAACACAAATAGGAAGGTCCATCCTCTCTGATGAGGATGCAAAATGATCTCTTTAGTTTGGACCTCATATATAAGGATACATGATACGTATTTTAAGGACATATTTCTAGGAAAAAAGATAATTTTATAAATATCTTTATGTTATGATGCTTTGATTGGGGGATTTTTTGTTTTAGGGATATTTGTGTGGAATAATAGTGTCAAAACCCAATGTGAAATGTGTGATATTTAATCCTATGTGCCACATAAATATCATGGGATAAACATATATTTTTTTAGGTCGTAATTCTTGGGATATAAGTGTGGCCAAATGGCCAAATTTTGGTGATCATAACTTCCCCCACTCCTAAGGGGATAGGTTTATGAGGAACTAATTACTATGCCTAAAGATAGGGGGTCTAGGCACCACTATGTGTCCCATGAGAATAGGAATCAATCTACACATTGTTACAAAAATGCAGTGCGGTAGGATACCAATGTTAGAAGTGGGGGTAATTTTCTCTGAAAAAGGAATTGAGGCATACCATGTTTTACACAGGGCATCAAAAATTTATCAAAAGAGGTAAGGATTTAGTTTATCATAGTGTGTTGAGGATTTTGGTTTGGTCATCCAATACATTTTGTATAAGGCATCTCATTTTTATATGGGGTAACGAAAAAATTTATCATCGCATTCTAGGGACATTGGTTTTTTTCATCCCACACTTGGTATGCGAGGCATCATGTTTTTATTGCATAGGGTGAGAGTGTAGTTTAACATCATGCACTGAGTATGTTAGGCTTTATAGTTTGAATACATAAAAATCATATTGCATCATCTAAAATTTTAAATTCATGGAGCTCATATCATTGAGATTGAAAATAGTTTATTTCCTAATGCTTTGACTAAAATGGATGCTCTTAGTTTATGTTCATAAACATCTGACTCTAGTTATTGTAGACTAAGGTCACATATCTTTGACCATGAGTCCTTGTTTATGGACATGTAATTTAGGAACTTTTAAAATAGTTTAAGTTTATCGTGCCTGGACCATGATGCTTCGTTTAAGGTCATAGTTCCTAGACCATGGGTTTCACATGAAGTACCACTTGAGAAAAGTTTCTTTGTTGTTGATTTTATATTCTCTCCCTCTATGGCGGCAAAGAGTATGATCCATTGGAAATGATCTTATGGAGAATTTCATGCCCTTCCAATGTGGGATCCACCCTCAATAGATTTTTTCTAGGTATCTTTGGTGTTCTAAGAGACAATACCATGTAACCCTGTATGAAGTGATGGAGATGATACTTCTTATTGACCATTATTGCTATCCTGTTCTTGTACCTCTCCAATCCTTGCAGATATAAAATTCTATTTCCCTTAAGGGATTCCAACTCATTGAAACAAACTTCTTCCATTATGACTCAAGAATAATTGTCTTAAACAACCATTCAGAGTGATGGAAACTAAGACTCAATGGTTAAGACTTCCACTATTCTATATAATAAGGATTATGGGGTTTCCTGTGCAGAATTTTAAGTTGTCACCGGATAAGCCCAAAGGTGATTGGTGATCTTTCCAAACCAAAACTTTTTTTATCCTACCATTTTCTAAAAGATGATAGATATGGTCATGATGAATTCATTAATCTACCCATTTTTCTGTAAATGATTGTGAGAATTATTTTTGGACTAGGTATTGTACTTCACATACAATTTCTTAAACACAACCACCCAAAGATGGTGTCATTATATGAGAGAATAATTTAAGTCACCCCAAACCGATGGATGGCGTTGGATCTCATGAACTAGACCATGGATATGGTTTTTAATTCCTAGAGGGGAACTGATTATACACATTGGGGAAAGAAGTCTCTTGTTGTCAAAATAAACCTACACTGGTTATTTTTCATTGGAGGACACAACACTAAGTCCACATATCACTAAGGGATTGGTGTACATAGTATATGAAAAAGCTCTAATTGTTGATGAAAAATGTTGGCATAGATCTAAAATTAATGAAAAATCTTGGATAACTTAATGTATTCATGATTCATGGTAGGCCAAAAGTATCCTAGCCTCTAATTTTTGTGGGAGAGCTTCAATACTGCTTAATGGAAGCCAGAGGATCTGGAATGCATCTATTAAATTACCTGAGTTATCTCATCTCCATGAATTAAATGGTTGATATTCCCATCAAACCCATTTATATAGAGGGTTTCTCCGGATTAGGTCCACTATAGAGGGTAAACTACATCACATGATTATAGATTTGATCTCTCTCAACTCGGTCTGGTGGGAGAATATTGTACTAAATATAATCAAAAAAGGGTTTATTCTAATATGTCGTTTCCCTAACTATGGGGGATTTTAGGATCCTGGAACAGTGGTACTAGAAGCTAGTTTATTTACCTATTAGTTTCTATCATCTATGATGGTAGGGGAAATGACCATATAGTGTGACAAATGAATGGCCAAGTCATCATACTGGGGTTCAAAAAGAGATGCGTCCAGACATTCTAAATAATAGAATCCACCATTCAGTTTCCAAGGAGCATTATTAACATTAAAAATGGATGGTAACTATGAAGTTAGCTAACAAGTATGTTCTAGTAGGGGAAAAATATCTTTCTTTATAATGACATAGTCTCCCTTTATTTTTTTGATGACTAGGTAGGAATATACCTTCATGTGTCAAAAATGGGAATCAATTTCAAGGGACAACTAAAGAACAGTAATGAGAGCCTGATACTCTACCTCATTATTCAGGCACCCTTCTGACAAAAGGAACAAGTACACAAAAACAACATGTTCCATTGTGATGTAAACGATTCCAAGGAATACCATATTAATCATGGGGATGTTGAGCCTTATATCATCCAGGCTCTACAATGCACCAACAAAATGCATCTTCCAATACGGTACAACCAAATCCACTAAATGAATAGCTACACATAGAAAGTCAAAATCTAGGGGTAGTTCTTCAGGGGTTAGATGTGAGGCCAGGATGTCTATTAATGCATAGCCAACTGGTAAGTGGGTCAACCATTCTTCAAGGGGAAAATCATCTTCTGATAGAGAAAAGTTGCATGAGGTACCCTGAAGGTGGTCGAATCCACATCCTTTGGAGCCATTTGGATCTAATTTTACCCAAAATTTCCATCCATGGATGAGAGGGTCTAGAACCAATCCTTGTCATCAATCAACATATCTTTATATGGAAAGGGGAAACAATATTTTGTAGAATTGTGGTTGAAGTCCTGAAATTCGATCTAGTCTCTCATCAACCCATTATTCATCCTAACAGATACAATGTTTGCTAACCACCTAGGGTACAAGACTTACCTAAAATGTTGTATTTAATAATCTTTACAACTTTGGCCTCAACCATAACACTATGAGAGGGTTTATCTTTTTGGGTGGCTGTTTGAACCCGTGATGACTCACTGGGAGTCCAATATGATCAACATAAACATAAGGGTCTAGTACTAGTATCTTTTCATAGCTCTAAGAAAATACATTGTTCTGATATCTCTAGAAGGCCACATAATATTGTTGTTACTTTTAAGACATGGTAGAAATGATCAAATTCGGCAACAAATATTCCTCACTACCAAGGTTACCCTAGGATAAATCATCAATAGTTGTGGAGACACACCCTTAAAATAAAGGAGGTGTGTCTTCCAAGCCATATTAATTATCTAAGACAAAGGTATGAGAGGGAGGAGGTGAATCTTCAAGCCCATTTGACCTAGGGGGAGAACTGTTGTCTTCGTAGTTGGATACAGAATCTTTAATAAGGGGTTACCATTCTACTGAGATTATGTTTATGAATGTTGTTGAATAAATTACATTTTATTTATGGTAGAGATGTTTACTATTTATATCAAATAAATGTTTAGGATTCAAGCTTTTCAAATCATCCTTTATTTTTGAAACATGGGGGATTGTCATGGATCAGTGTAAATGGAGATAAATTATCTATATTTTACAAGAGTTGGGTCTTTCAATATTAGTCAAGCCTGAATATTGTTAGAGTATGATGTAATATATGAGAAATAATTTTTCTTGGAGACATTGAAAAACATCCTAATTCTGAATTATTGGGTTTTAACAATTTAATTTGGATGAAAAAGTTATTTTTAAATTATATCCATGGATTATCTGCGCTGGCCATAATATCATTAGGGGACTTGATGTGCACAACCACATTGGTGTGGAATTTATTTACCTCCCTTTTATGGTAACCAGAATCTAGATAGTAGTTCTGAAAAGACTGAATGTGGGACACATTTCTTTATAGTACCCCTACTCAACCATCAATGGATTATTTGAGAAACTTTTGGTATGAATAGAGGAACACTACATGAAAATTAATCTAGGGTATCCTTAGCTGCGTTGTAGTCATCATCCTATGATATTACCATAAATTATGATCTTAATAATAGTGCACAAAATTGATTCATAAAACGAATATTTTCATGCAATTTATTCTCACTCTGATCATACCTCTGAGTCGTCAGGTTAGAGGAAGTCAGATATTTTTTTTATAAGTACCAATATATGGAGGGTATTTTTCAGAGTGATGTTTACCCTATATCTAGTATCCACTTTACAGTGGATGGTTTCCTCTCTATTAAATTGTACAATGATATAAACAGGGTGTATGTTCCACTAAAGGGTGATAACCTTGCCTTCTCAAAAAAATGATATAATTACATTAAATTATTCTTTATTGGGATCTTAAATGTAGTAGGCCTCAATGGAAGATACCTTTCACTCAAATAGAAGTTGGATTATCCAAGTAATTATGTATATTCCCACACATTTCTTTTGAATATAGGAGAGCCTCTAGAATAGAAATCCTCAGGGGTATGCCTATGAGGTTTTTTAGCACATCATATTTCCATACTAGGGGAATATTTTTACCTACAGAGGGTTACTAATTAGTAGGGGAAACAACATATTCCATTGTCTAAACTTTATGATTTTGGATAATACTAATGATATCCTGCTACTGGCTAGATGGATTTCTTTGAATAACTGTCACCTATTTTTCAGTCTCTTGAGGTCGAGCCCTAGATAGACCCGGATGATCACGGTGTAGTCACAGCTGAGTTGCATGGTCAAATAATACACCCTAGTGTGGATTCATACCTAACAGTGTGGAATGAAAGGGTTTTTATTGATAAACTCTACATATGGACTGCTACTAACTTTAAGTAGCATAAAAATTATGTCTTGATGTGTTGACATGATAATTTTGTCTGCTGGTGTCTATTCTACATATCATTTGAAAAGTTTATCCAGTGTATCCCAAGGGTATAATATATAATTATTCGCTATCAAGCATTATGAAGAGGTCCAATAGTTCAGTTTCATTCAAAGAGCTGTACTTATACTCGTCATAAATGGAATAATCTTGAGTTATGTGTACCCTTGGAGCATCTCCCAATTCAGGAGGAATAAAGTATCCAATGGAATGAGTTGGTTTTGTAAACTATATGGAAATAATATTTCCCATATGTAGTCATTTTCTATTCTTATAATACATAAAAGGATATTAAATATACTTAGAGACATTGTTCAGAGGATTCATATAAATCGTAAGACATTTTATATTTCTCAATCAGGAAAAGATGATAACATGTGTCTGGTAAACTATCTTATGATCAAACTAGTCACCATACATCAACCTTTTGAGGTTGGGAACCCATTTCTAATTACAAGAGTTTTCAATTTAACTATCTGAGCCTATAGGGTCATGTGTAACCTATGATAAAACATCATTTAATTTGAATAAACCACAGTCTACTAGATCTTATATCCAATAAAAAAATATAATGAATTTATTGATGTTGCGACTGAGGAACCCGTGATATGGGAAGTGTTCAATGAAACCAACTAGTCATGCATCCTATTGTCACCTACATTATTGATACTTTAGGATATACATTTATAGGGTGCAGATGAAAAACCCCAGGTCATGTGAATTGATCATGGAATAAAACTTAATTCTTCTTTTTATGAAAGACAACCAGGAAGCCTATTATTAACGGGGGGGGGGCATAACCAAATTATCTCATTGAGGGAGATGAAATTTTAAATTATATTCATTGAGGTGTTATACAAGGATAGACTAATCTTGGTAGGGTTTCACTCGGTGAATATCATCCCCTAATGGGGCTAGTTGGTTTACCAAATTAGGAACCTCTACATTAACATCAATGGTTTTATCTGCCTTTTCAATCCTTCTCTTAGGATTTTGAAGGGGTAGTGGGTGTGACTATTGTTTAGTATACAACAAGGAATATTCTAGATTCTAATCATTTTTTGAGAATTCTTAAACTCTGCCTTGGTGGTTTAGGTAGATGGGGGTAGAGACCAACTCATTTTTTATATTCTACACACACATTATAAGAATCTACTTCTGGGACAGTGTCATGTCTAGTTATTACATTATTCCATTTAATTGGGTGATGATATTAGGACTCGATCATCAGGAAATTATTTTTATTTGATGTGATCGATGATGCTCATATTATACAAGGTAGAGTTCAATTGGTATAGGAACTATCTAAGGAGGTCCTCTCAACCTGCAATAGACCTTGTGGGTAGATGACTATACAATATGAATGCAGGTCATTCTAGATTCTAGAAAAAAAATTGGACCTTGGTGGTTTTCTACTATTATGGAGTCACCAACATTAGGGATCACCTAGAGGAAAAGAGGGTTAGATGCTATAGTGATTCACCCATCCCATTAATTAGGATCAATCGTGGATTACAAAATTATGGGGGTTCTCAAACATGGTCCACTAATACTGGGTATGAATTTACTTCAGGTAGTACTACCATCTATCATGTTTCTGATGCCTCTATATAGTCAATGATAGTTTCTATCATATAATCTTAGTGAATGGTTTTCCCACCAATATGTTGAAAGGATCATCAAGTCAAGGGGAATAAAAACATCAATCTCAAAGTAGATAATCAGGCTTCTTAGTTAGGTTGGGACACTCATATTTTTTCATTTACTATATCCCTCATCTTCTACTCAAATTTAGAGAATGTGGCCACCAAGTTTGAATTGGGGTGTCAAAGTGAAGAGAACCAGTTCCACCACATGAGGAGATATGTGACCCCTTATGATGTTGTGAAGGTTTGTGTATTTCTTGAAAATAAGTTTGATAGTGAACCATTTTTATTCCTCAAGATCTATGATCAAGGTAGCTAGCCTAGGGCCTGAATCATGTTTTGGTACAACATCATATTGTTTAGTGGGCTCGACATGACCCTTTACTTTATCAATGTATCAACATAGAGAGTAAAATAACATTTATGGGTCTTTTGAAGCATAGTTTCTATCTCCACTGATTATTGTGGACACCTACAAAAGGGTTTATGAAGACTAAGGAATAACATACATGAATATTACACCATTTTTTATGAATATTCATCACATTAAAAAAATTAAATGCCTGAGTACCATAATAGTTTAGTGTCTGTAGAAACATGGAAGACAATATTTTAACATGGTGAATGTTCATCAATGATTCCTAAAGAGTTCTTCCCCTTTAGTAATTCTACTTAAAAAAAATCATCATAAACTGGGGAATGGAATTATAATAATGGGGTGATATTTAATGCTCAGTAAGGTTCAATAAAAGAAATATATAAGAATAACATAAACATAATTTTATGAGAATATGAGAATAAAATTTGAAGGTCATTCCCTACATACCAAAGGATAGAAATATGAGAAATGGAATAAATATTAGTAGTCCATAAGACATTAATCATAAGATAATAAAGAACATGAACCCTTTTGAGGATATCATAGGGATAAGATGTATATTTTTTCAAAAACACATAAACATTAAATATCATTTTCTATAAGTCAAGGATCATTTCCAAAAACATATTAGGTCACTTTACAGGGACTAAACCTATTGGGCGGGACACACCACCATCTGTATTAATAGTCCTTTCTTTGTAAGGTATCAGGTTTCCCTATCTTCCAATAGTGGATTAGATTTCCACATCTTCCCATAGTGGATCTGGTTTCCCTATCTTACCCTAGTGGACCGAGCTTCCCAATAATCCATAGTAGATCATGTTTCCCCATAATCCATAGTGAATCCATCCCACTTACTTATTTCCAATCATTATCTCATTGGATATAAATTTTTACCCATTGAATTATTATGAGGTATAGGTCTCACCCTTATCATAATGAAATAATGCATATATATTCCAAAACAATTATAAAATAATCATATCATAACCCATGAAATGAAATGGATTTCCTAAACAAGTAATCATTTAATAAAATGTGAAAAATAAAGGTTTCATAATCATTTCATTAAATAATAACCCATGAATATAAGCATGTTTGATAAGTATATAACTCATGAAAGAGAAACGATCTTCATAAAAATCATGACATCAAAACATAAACTGTTTAGAGAAGTAATAAAAAGGTTTTCTTTAGACCATATCCCTATTAAAGCCTATTAAATAACCAAGGATGTCAACTTATATGGGGAAGTATTTTGAAATATCACTTGGAATATCACTTTTTTAAACATATAACATTTTGAAAATTATTCTCACAGAGAACACTTTGAAAACATATAAAGTATTCATGGAAAGTTGTTTAAAAATATTTCATTAGGGAAATATATTTTATTCTTTAAAAAAAACTATCATTAAAACATAAATCATTTTGGAAACATTTTTCTTTTAAAATATATTTGAAAACATATAATGGAATATTGAAAACACATTGAAAACATTTTTCCTTGACAACTTATAAAACAAGCTTTAAAACATTTAAAGCAATTTTGAAACATAAGAAATTTTGGAAAAACTTTTTTCTTTAAAAATATCTTTTCAAACTATTAAATAATGCTTTAAAAATCAATTAAAATTCTTCTTGAACAAGATTTGTTTTAAACCATTTTCTTTGAAAAAAACTTTTAAAACAAAGATTTTCTAGATTATAAGAGAACATTTTTTTATTAAAAAAAATCACATACACTTTCAAAGTAATATTAAGTGAATCATGGTTATGGGGTGGATAAATTTTTATATTCCAAACCTTACTTTTCTGCCTAAAAATTTTATAAATGTGACTTGATTAGAAAACGACAAGAAAATTAATTTTTAAAAACCATTTTGTTAAAAAAGAAAAAAAGGGTAAATTTTTTTATAGATCATAACATAATTTCGTAAAATTTTTCATAAATTTTTTAGAAAACATTGTTTTTAGAGAACAAAAATTTTAGACCGAAAGGAGAAATAAATTCATATTTTTTAAAAAACATTTTTATTAATTATCATATGTGAGTGGAAAATGGTAATAATAAGTGAATATATCATGGATAAAAATAATATAATAAAATTAATTAGTTTTCATGAGATATGGATCATAAAATTTCATTAATGGAAGAATAATCATAAATAATTCCGATAAATGATGATATTGTAGCAATAAACTATTACTAATTTGGTAACATTGAACAACAATCGCCAAAAAATTATAAAATTAAATTAATATTATAAAATCATTAAAATAAATATATTAATTATATAACATTTAAATGGGTAGTATATACACCCCAAATAATACAATACATGAATAACATGGATTATATCTCAAAGATGGAAAATAGAGAGAGAATTACTTTACCAATTTGGTAACTTTTGAGCTATAAATTCTATGAAAGAGATATCATCAAATGGATATTTGAATACCAATTAATTTAATTATATCAATAATATAATACATTCATGGGTAGTATGTAGAGGCCCAAAGCTTGACGTACATGGAAATTTCATTACTTTTTCAGAATACTTAGTACATAACAAAAACACACACATAATGACCGTAATAGTTTAGTGTCTTTTGAAACTCGGAACGTAATCTTCTAATCATGGTGAAAGATATTCAACATCTCCCATAAAGATCTTCCCTTTTTTTTCTTACCTAAAACCTTTCTTTATATCCTGGGGAAAAGAAAACATAAAATGGTGATCTCAAATGCTCATTAAGGGTAAACAAAAGAAATATCAATCACATCATATTCATAAGAACATAACATTTTGGAAATCTTAACCTGCAAAAGAGATCATAATATCATAACATGTGATAAATCATAGTAGTGAAATGTAATCCCAATAATCATAACATAAAACATGAAACTTTTTGGTGTACACAGATAATCATAGTAAATCATTTCTTATTAGTCAAGACTCATTTCGAAGACTATATTAGTGGACAAAGTCCATTTCTGAACCGAGTTCAATCCTCGTTTCAGTCCTCTTTCAATGAACCGGTTTAACCAGCCGTTCCAGTCATGTCTATCTCATGAGATATAAAATCTTTACCCAATGCATTGGAGGGATATATAGGTCCCACCCATCTCATAATGATACCATTCTTATGTGTGCCACAAAATCATAAATCATACATCATTGCATAACCCATGTAATAAAAATGGGATTCTTAAACAACATGACATCATAAAACAATTCATATAAGATAAAGGATTTTATAAAATAATTCCATCACAACATAATCAAATCAATGTAATAATAGGGATAGAAATAGAACCCTATATTATCTTAGATGGAAAATAATTTTGATAAAACACTTGAACTCCATTCTTGAGGAAAATATCCTTTCTACTTCAAAAACATTTTCCTTTCTTAGAATGTCATAAAATTTTAAAATAATGGAAGTTGATTAAAAATAAACATGAAAACCTGTAAAGTAAGCTTCTTGGGAATAATTTTTTAAAAATCCAGTCATGCCGTATATGTTAAAAAATATATTCTTCCCATACATTTTTCAGAAAATTCAAAAAGTGCCTCGTACGAAAAACGACAAAAGATTCCTTTTATATTTTCTACTAAAAACTCACCGAAGGGTAAAATTGGATTTAAACAATTGTAGGTGGATGGAAGCAATATTACATACTGATGAATCATGAATATGGATGATAAAATACACCCCAGTAAATACCAAAGTATAAACAATCTCGGATGAAATGAGATTGTGATATTTTCCCTTACCTTAGGTCCGATTAGCTTCGTAAGTGTCCGAACCTCCTGTATAATGATTTAAATAATGTCATTGAATTATTCCAGAATCATAATCATTGTTATGATATCATATATGGTTCAGTTATGACTTTATATTACCCGTTCTTTTGTAAATTCCATGTTAAAGAGTGTTTTGGGTAAAATTGTTTCATTTGTCGTACGTGTTTTGACTTGTAATTATTCATATGATTACTTAGATCATGATTAATTAATTCCATAATATAAAACATGATTTATATATAATATATATTCATAATATAAATATATATAATAAATCAGTAAATGGAAAGAAATACACCGTTCATGGAGATGGTAGGTCGTATGTACGCATGAACGCTATTTTCGTTTCACTATTGAGTTGAATGGAATTAAGTAGATGACATACATATATATACACATAAATCCAGTATAATTATTATTTCATATATTTCATGATTACTTATTATATATACTTTATAATCATTCATGAATGGTTAACGTGGAGAATGAATCTCATCACGTCGTGGAGACGGTAGTCCGTACGTACGCACGAGCGATGATATCATTATCATGATCGTGGGACTATATTGGACTGTATGTATACTATTTCAGAATCAATATCACTTTAAAATAATCATATATAGTTATTTTTTACACCTTTATACCCATCCAAGTAAGGTGGTGGTGGAAAATAGATTACACCACGACGTGGAGACGATATTCCGTACGTACGCACGCGCGGTGATTTCATTTTCCGTAGGATGGATAGATGGTGAAATAGGGTTGTTTCAAACTTATAATAAAATATCAGTATATTATTGATAATGATGTTATTACTTCATAATTAAACAACCTAAGAAGAAGAAGTGGAAGAAGAAATAAAGTTGAAATAATCGGTAACGGACATTACCTCTTCTTTGAAGCGCCTCTTTGAGTCCTCTTCTTAGGGAACTAAAATTGGTCTTTGAAGAAGACCAATACCTCTAGGATGTTTCTAGGGAAGTTTAGAATATAATATTACATGGGTTGTTCAATCTTTAAGGCTCAAAGTGGTGTGATGAAGAGGGGGAGGAGGTGCCCTTTTATAAGGGAGGAGAGGGACACCTTTGGAATAACCAAAAATATTATTTTCTTATAAAGCCAAATTCGGTTTTAAATAGCTCCAAATTGATTTATTTAGAAGATAAGGTGGGTATGGGTTGAAATCTTCTCATCAAATAGAATTTAGAAAAGTTTAGGTCATTATACTAACATTATCGTTTAGTTTTAACTCTTAGTTAATTAGATTGACATTTACCATGACACATTGTATTTTTATATTATATAGTTAATAAACTTACCATATACATCCAAGAGACCCCCCAAGTGGTCCATTAATGATAAAACTATCTTGATATAAGTATCTTGGCCGAAAATTATATTTTTATGAATAAAATAACAATCAATAATATAATATTTGTTTTAAAAACTATTTTATGTCAATTTTGACACTATTCAATAGTTGATTTTTGTGAAACTCATAACAGAATTATTACTTCGAAAAAAGTAAATTAAATCCTTACTAACATGTCTTATTAACCTAGAAAATTAGTTTAATTCATTAAAAGTCTCAAATTATATTTATTTGGGTATTTATAATATCAATTATGTTAATTTTTCACTTTTATGGTAATTACTACATCATCATTGTGTCATAAATTAATTAATTTATTAAATGTCTAAAAATTATAAATAAAATATCATTATGTATGAAATCATTTTATATTTCTAATTAATATTTACAATCGAAAATCCAACATATATAACCCTATGTAAAAATTGTTTTTCTAAAAGATATATGCCTGTGTCATTTTTGTATTCATTTTAACTTAATTAAAATAATGTGTCCCTATAACTTACAAGTGGCACCATGGGGTCCCAAAATTTACCCATAGATGCCCATGGTCGAACATGTATCAACCAATAAGGTTATCACAAGTTTTAGGGTAATTGTTTTATTATTATAATATTATTTTTTTAACCCTTATTTACTAGATTTACCCTTTAACCATGGTAAATAAAATATTTACCGAAGTAATTATTCAAAATGTCTAAAAATAAAAGTTAACTATTTACACAATTTGAACATCTTGATTCCAAATATGAAATAAATTTTTCCAAATTCAAACCAAATAAGTGGAAGAAATTAATTTAAAATTAATTCCCGCTGTCAAAACAAATAGCGTGTTTTTAAGATATAATAACTATCAAAAGATTGATACTTGTTTATGTTCGGTTTAATTGGGAAATTATTTCCAATGAAAAACATTGTATTAAATGGTAAAAATATATTCTAAATATACTTTAAAACCACTAAAATTCATAATTTATCACTATTAATTATTTTGATTAAAAAATTTATTTTTAATTAAAATTTAGTAATTTTCAATATTCATCAAAATATGAAAGTTATCTGAAAAGTACCAAAATTTCACCTTAGGCTAAATTCGATACTCTGAATCAAAAAATGAAGTCCATTTTGAGAGATAAAATTTATAAAATTTTAAAAGGTGGTTATTACTATTAATAACGGCTAGTTTTAATAATATTTTAATAGCATATCGTTGTTTAGTGAAACTCGGTATTGCGTACTACACACGCTATCGAGGAAGGTTGAGATTGCATGTAATGCAAGGAAAGTCAACGATGCGTGTTGTACAAGCTCTGTTTGGTGTAGTGTACAACACAAGACATTAATAAAATTAAAAAGAATATTTTTCATAAAATCTCGGGGTGTTACATTCTACTCCCCTTAAAATGAATTTCGCCCTCGAAATTCGTCGGGGTTATAAATGATTTACTATTCCAAAGTTTCTTTAATAGAAACCCACATCATAAAAAGGAATACCAAAAACAATCTTTAAAAACAAAAGTATGAAATGTAACGGTTACCCAAATAAACTAATCACTAGGTTTCCACATAGGTGAAAATATGGATATGGAAGAGAAATCTAACCATCATGTTCTGATGGAGAGTGGTAGAGAACATGGCTATGGAAAAGCCACCAATCACAAAGCCATAAATTTGTGACGATCTAAGGTACCATATGGTTCATCAGATATAATAGCACTAGGACAACATTTTTTGTTTTCATGATCATTTCCCTAAAGTTATGAAATTTGAATTACAAGAAATGCTTTCGTGATTTTGGTATAGTCTCACTGTTGGTCGTTCTTTGAACAATTTCCACTTCATCTCTTAAAGAAATGAAGTTGAATTTTTCATTCGTGATGTGTTAATAGATCATGTGATAGAATGATGGGTCATTCCATCTGTCTCAAACAAAAGGATAGAAAAGTTATAAAAAAAAATACATAATTCCATCTATAGTGAGATTAATCATATATGGTTCCTAAAATGGATTTATACATCATATATCATACTTATTAATATAATAAAACTAGTTTCTACTAAACTGGGACTTCCTGTAGGCCAGTGGTATGCGATAAAGGCCAGTCGCACTTCGGTTGTGGGTTCGATTCCCACCGCCTTGTCCGACACGATGGGCTGTCGCCCATCCAACAAGTTTTCCTTTTTCTAAAACTACATTACTATAACATCCCATAAATAAAATCGAAAAAAATTATATCCTTAAACAATACTAACTTATTTCCAACATAATCCATTCCAATATTTAGGCCTATCCAAAATAATGTTGTCTAATCTCGTATTATAGTGAAAACGATTACCAAAGAGTTCATACAACTATCATGTTAATACCATTGTTGATCCCCATATATCATGAGATATGTCTTATTGGTCATATTCCAAACATTCAAAGGCCTTAATCATGTATTCTCTTGAAAAAAATGAATACCCACTGAACCTTTTTGAAAACATGAATACTATTAAATGTTAACCCTTTCCACGTACCAAAATCCCCAAAATTATATATACTCAAACCATGATATCACTTAGTCCTTATATCAATCATGAGCTCATGAATACTGTCAAACATTTCATTTTTTTCTTATCCCTTCATTGTGCGCATATCATCTTTTTTACAAAAATATCTCAATCAATTTCCATGGTTACCGGTACCATAAAATTATTGAGAACCACAATAGAACAATACATAAATATTCCAATATTCCACGATACTATATAAAACATTATTTTGGAATCCCATTACATAAACACTTAATCATTCCACCACATCGTTGTCATATTCAACATCGCCAATGGTGATCGCATGTAACTTCCCTTTGTCCTTTGACTTAAGTGGTTTCTCATGTCGATCATCACCAACCCTTGGATTAGGGTATTTATTAGCATAATTCCCCATTTCCTTGCACTTGAATCATTGAAGTGTAGTAGGTTCATTCTGTGTATCCCTTCCATTGTTTGCATCATTAGAAATCTTCTTCCTATCATTTCGGCATTCAAGTTCCCGATGACCTTCCTTTCCACATTTGAAACATTTACTTGTTCCTTTAAGACAATCTCCACCATGCTTCTTTCCACACCTTGAGCATAAGGAAATATTCATATTCTTTTCACCATTATTCTGAGATTTCTCCTTGAACTCCATCTTTCATTTCTTGTCAAAACTATGAGATGGATAGGTAACACCAACTTCCATTTCTACCTTCATAGCACAATGAAAAATTTATTCATAGCTACTGAAGTATCTTATAGCTAATTCCCTTCAAAGATTTGGTTTTAAGCCACTGAAGAATCGATCAACTTTACTTTCAGGTTGGATGATAAATCCAGATGCATACCTTGCAAGCCTTGTAAAATTCGGTTCATATATACCAACAGATTCATCATCCTTTTTCTTTAGTTAAAGAAACTCCTTCTCCATCTTTGTTCGAAGAATATGAGGTAAGTACTTATTGAAAAATATGTTCTTGAACTCGTCCCATTCCATGGACTCAATTTCATATCTTGGCCTCGTATTATTGGTAAGATTCCACCATTGATCAGCATCAGCTTCCAAACGATACACTGTTAAGATGTCTTTATCATGTTCAGAACATTGAAGAACTGAAAATATCTTATCAGTAGTACTGATCCATTGTTCAGCAACAAGTGGATCAGAAGACCCACTGAAAGAAGGTGGATGTTGCCTCATGAAGGACTCAATAGAATATTGTTCCCTTCTCTGCTCATTTGGATGTCCTGAATGATTCATAGCTTGTGTAAGTATAACAATAAGATTTTTCACTCCATCTCCCATAAAATTTGTTTGTTCAAGAGGACAATCATTGCATTGTCCATTCCATTGATCAACACGGTTCCTTCAGGTTCCATCCATCATCTAAAACCCAAAAAGAATAGTGTGAGAGGAAAAAATCATGCTAGGGAAAACAACACAATAAAGGAGGAGTAACTTCAATATCTAACATCTTGGGTTACCATAATTCTAGTACTATAACCTATACTTATGCTTAACCTTAGGTACATCCCTAGACATACCTTAGAAATATCTCTAGGGATCTCACTAATGTTCTCACATACTAGTTTCCAAAGGTTGACTAAACCTTTCCTCTGATACCAACTGTAGAGGCCCAAAGCTTGATGTACATGGACATTTCATTACTTTTTCAGAATACATAGTGCATAAAAAAAACACACACACAAGGACCGTAATAGTTTAGTGTCTTTGGAAACCCGAAACGTAATCTTCTAATCATGGTGAAAGATCTTCAACATCTCCCATAAAGATCTTCCCTCTTTTTCTTACCTAAAACATTTCTTTATATCCTGGGGATAAGAAAACATAAAAGGGTGAGCTCAAATGCTCAGTAAGGGTAAACAATAGAAATATCGATCACATCATATTCATAAGAACATAAAATTTTGGAAATCTTAACCTGCAAAAGAGATCATAATATCATAACATGGGATAAATCATAGTAGTGAAATGTAATCCCAATAATCATAACTTAAAACATGAAACTTTGTGGAATACACACATAATAATAGAGAATCATTTCCTATTAGTCAAGACTCATAGCCAAGACTATCTTAGTAGACAAAGTCCATTTCTGAACCGAGTTCATTCCTCGTTTCAGTCCTGTTTCACTGAACCGGTTTAACCTGCCGTTTTATCCATGTCTATCTCATGAGATATAAAATCATTACCCAGTGTATTGGAGGGAGATATATGTCCCACCCATATCATAATGATACCAATCTAATGTGTGGCACAAAATCATAAATCATACATCATTGCATAACCCATGTAATAAAAATGGGATTCTCAAACAACATGACATCATAAAACAATTCATATAAGATAAAGGATTTCGTAAAAAAATTCCATCACAACATAATCGAATCAGTGTAATCATAGGGATATAAACAGAACACTATATTATCTTAGATGGAAAATAATTTTGATAAAACACTTGAACTCCATTCTTGAGGAAAATATCCTTTCTACTTTAAAAACATTTTCCTTTCTTAACATGTCATACAATTTTAAACTAAAATAATTTGATTAAAAATAATCATGAAAACTTGAAAAGTAAGATTCTTTGGAATAATTTTTTAAAAATACATTCATTCCGTATAAGTTAAAAAAACATTCTTCCCGTACTTTTTTCGGAAAAGTCAAAAAGTACCTCGTATGAAAAACGAAAAAAGATTCCTTTTATATCTTTTACTAAAAAGTCACCGAAGGGTAAAATTGGATTTTAAAAATTGTAGGTGGATGGAAAAAATATTACATATTGAGGAATCATGGATGTGGATGATAAAATACACCCCAGTAAATACCAAAGTATAAACAATCTCGGATCAAATGAGATTGTGATATTTTCCCTTACCTTACGTTCGATTTGCTTCGTAAGTGTCTGAACCTCCTGTATAATGATTTAAATAATATCATTGACTTATTCCAGAATCATAATCATTGTTATGATATCATATATGGTTCACTTATGACTTTATATTACCCGTTCTTTTGTAAATTCCATGTTAAAGAGAGTTTTGGGTAAAATTGTTTCATTTGTCGTCTGTGCTTTGACTTGTAATTATTCATATGATTACTTAGATCATGATTACTTAATTCCAGAATATAAAACATTATTTATATATAATATATATTCAGAATATACATATATATAATAAATCAGTAAATGGAAAGAAATACACCGTTCATGGAGACGGTAGGCCGTACGTATGCATGAACGTTGTTTTCGTTTCCTTATTGAGTTGAATGGAATTAAGTAGATGACATACTTATATATACCCATAAATCCAGTATCATTATTATGTCATATATTTCATGATTACTTATTATATATACTTTATAACCATTCATGAATGGTTAACGTGGAGAATGAATCTCATCGCGTCGTGGAGACGGTAGTCCGTCCATACGCACGAGCGATGATATCATTCTCATGATCGTGGGACTATATTGGAGTGTATGTATACTATTTCAGAATAAATATCAATTTAAAATAATCTTATACAGTTATTATTTACACCATTATACCCATCCAAGTATGGTGGTGGTGGAAAATAGATTACACCACGGCGTGGAGACGGTATTCCGTACGTACACACGCGTGGTGATTTTGTTTTCTGTAGGATGGATAGTTGGTGAAATAGGGTTGTTTCATACTTATAATAACATATAATTATATTAGTGATAATTATGTTATTACTTCATAATTAAACAACCTAAGAAGAAGAAGTGGAAGAATAAATAATGTTGAAAGAATCGGTAACAGACATTACCTCTTCTTTGAAGCGCCTCTTTGAGTCATCTTCTTAGGGAACTAAAATTGGTCTTTGAAGAAGACCAGGACCTCTAGGATATTTCTAGTGAAGTGTAGAAGATAATTTTTCAGGGGTTTTCCGAGCTTGATGGCTCAATGTGGTGTGAGGAAGAGGGGGAGGAGGTGCCTTTTTATAAGGGAGGATAGGGGCACCTTTGGAATAACTAAAAATATTATTTTATTATAAAGCCAAATTCGGTTTTAAATAGTTCAAAATTGATTTATTTAGAAGATAAGGTGGGTATGGGTCGAACTCCTCTCATCCAATAGAATTTAGACATGTTTAGGTCATTATACTAACCTTATCATTTAGTTTTAACTCTTAGTTAATTAGATTGACATTTACCATGTCACATTGTATTTTTATATTATATAGTTAATAAACATACCATATACATCCATGAGACCTCCAAGTGGTCCATTCATGATACACCTATCTTGATATAAGTATCTTGGCCGAACATTATAATTTTAGGAATAATATAACAATCAATAATATAATATTTGTTTTAAAAACAATTTTATGTCAATTTTGACACTATTCAATAGTTGATTTTTGTGAAACTCATAACAGAATTATTACTTAAAAAAAAAGTTTATTAAATAATTACTAACATGTCCTATTAACCTAGAAAATTAGTGTAATTCATTAAAAGTCTCAAATTATATTTATTTGGGTATTTATAATATCAATTATGTTAATTTTTCACTTTTATGGTAATTACTACATCATCATTGTGTCATAAATAAATTAATTTATTTAAGGTATAAAAATTATAAATAAAATATCATTATGTATTAAGTCTTTTTATATTTCTAATTAATATTTAATATCTAAAATCCATCATATACAACCCTATGTAAAAATTGTTTTTCTAAAAGATATATGCTTGTGTCATTTTTGTATTCATTTTAACTTAATTAAAATAAAGTGTCCCTATCACTTACAAGTGGCACCATGGGGTCCCAAAATTGACCCAAAGATGCCCATGGTCGAACATGTATCAACTAACAAGGTTATCACACGTTTTAGGGTAATTTTTTTATTATTATAATATTATTTGTTTAACCCTTATTTACTAGATTTACCCTTTAACCATGGTAAATAAAATATTTACCGAATTATTATTCAAAATGTCTCAAAATAAAAGTTACCTATTTATACAATTTGAACATCCTGATTCCAAATACGAAATCCATTTTTCCAAATTCAAATCAAAGAACTGGAAGAAATTAATTTAAAATTAATTCCCGCTGTCAAAAAAAAGCGTGTTTTTAAGATATAATAACTATCAAAAGATTGATACTTGTTTATGTTCTGTTTAATTGGGAAATTATGTCCAATGACCAACATTGTATTAAATGGTAAAAATATATTCTAAATATACTTTAAAACCAATCAAATTTATAATTTATCAATGTTAATTATTTTGATTAAAAAAGTTGTTTTTAATTAAAATTTAGTAATTTTCACTATTCAGCAAGATATGAAAGTTATCTGAAAAGTACCAATATTTCACCTTAGTGTAAATTCGATACACCGAATCAAAAAATGAAGTCCATTTTGAGAGATAAAATTTCTATAATTTTAAAAGGTGGTTATTACTATTCATAACGGCTAGTTTTAATAATATTTTAATAGCATATCATTGTTTAGTGAAACTCGATATTGCGTACTACACACTCTATCGATGAAAGGTCGTGATTACGTGTAATGCAAGGAATGTCAACGATGCGTGTTGTACAAGCTCCTTTTGGTGTAGCGTACAACAAAAGACATTAATGAAATTAAAAATAATATTTTTCATAAAATCTCAGGGTGTTACATAGTATATACACCACATAGATGAAATGAGTGGTGAATAAGGAAAAAGTCTCACAGGAATAAAAGTGAGAAGAGAAAACCCTTACCTTAAGTCTTGAAATTATTCATACATGTCCGAACCTCCTTTATAATAAATATCACATTATTATAAATCTTCCAAATAACCACACAAACACACACGCACACACATATATATATACATATATAATACCATATATGATTTTATTATGACTTTATGTTACCCATTTATTAATAATTCTATGTTAATGTTATGTTTCGTGTAATATCATTATTTCTTTTCGTATATGTTTTGAATTTTTATTCCTAATACTTCTACATAGATCATGATTTAATAATTCAAATAATTTAAAAATTTATTTATATATCATAAATATTTAGTGTATACATATTTATAATAATCTATAAAATATACATATATGAAATGGAATACACCATCCATGGAGATGACAGACCATACATACACATAAACATTGTTTCCATTTTTTTGTCATATTTTAAGAATGAAAGTAATTGAAATATATTTTTTTATATGAAATAATTAAATTAGAATTATTATTTCATATAATTAATATAATTTCAATGATTCCATCCTTAATACATTCCATGCAATGTTTGAATGAATCACATCGCTTCGAGGAGCCGGTAGTCCACACATGCACAAATGAAGTTACAATATTTACAAAAAAAGAAATAATGAAGGTAGGATTTATATAATAATTAAAGAAACATAAAAAAATCATAAAAAGCATATATATAATATAAAAATATATTTTTCATCATAATTTCCAACCATGATAATTGTAAAATGACGAATTTACAATATATTTTTGTGAGTTGGCGGCCCGCTAAACACAAGAATGGAAAGTTTGTTACCCTTTAGATAAAGGTGTGTGTATGTTTAGTTTTAAACTATAGAATATAAATGGACTAGTATATGGAGGATAATGTGGTTATTATATAATCACTGAATAATAAAAGTTTATTGGGTGTAGAATGAAAATAAAACAATGGATGTTGGGGAAGGATGTTACCTATTCTTTGGGTGACTCCTCTTGGTTTGAACCAAAGGGATTCATTTGATTGATTTATGACCAAAGGAAGGATTATAGGATTAAGTTAGGTATATTGGGATACTATTTGAGCATATTTTGTGAGATAAAAAAGACTTTAGATATGTTAATTAGTAGTAGGGTTGAGTGACTTTTTATAGCGGAGGAGGAATGACATTCATGTAATTCTTTTAAAAGTGAATTCCATCCACATTTTCCCATGAAAAGTGGCTCAAATAATGTTAAAATTAGATAAAAGGTAGTATAGGGTATAAATAAGAACATAAAATGGATTTTTACATGGTTTTATGTCATTTTGAGCATTAAGTTTAATGTTTAGTTCATTACTAAGCTATTTTTTTCTTAATCATTGTAATAAATTTTTATCACTTTCACTAATAATTTTCATCCAAAACTATCTTGAACTTATGTGAAAGTATATTTTATGATGATTATAAATATTAAATCCATTTTTCCATATTCAAATCAAAAAATTTTAAGAAATTAATTTAAAATTAATCCCGTATACATTCCAGGATAGTGGGTTTTTAATTTAAAGGTCCAAAATTTTGAAATGTTTTTATATCCAATTTAAATGTATAATTGGTTCTAATGACCTAAATTGAAATAATTGATCTAAAATTTATAAAATAATAATTTAATAATATACTGATATATATATCTATATATATATATATATAAATTAGTCAAAAAAGAAGTTTTGATTTAAAATCCAATGTTTTTCACTATTCATAAAAATTGAACTTTTTAATAAAAATACTGAAATTTCAACCAAAGGAAATTTTTTGTTTTTTATCACAAAAAATATTCTTATTTGGGAAATAAAAATTATAAAAGCTTAAAAAATCAGATTTAAATTTGGTTCTCCATTAAAAGGCGGTAATATTTGCTTTTAGAAAAATACATCTTTTTATTCCTAAACTTGGATTTGATATCATCTTATACATATAAAACCTATCGAATGAGTATCAAATATATTTATTGAATATATTAAATATAAATTTTATTGAAAATATTAATCAAATGTAGTTTATTTTATTTATTGAGATAAAAATATGTTTTTACATAGAAAAGTTGTTTTCTTAGAAAATTAATTTCTTTATTTTCAAATGCTTATTACATTCACTTATTCTAATTGATAACCAAAGGATTAACTTTATATACTAGTGTAAATAATATTTTCAAAATTTATTTAATATTATTTTTAAATTCCATTCCAATGGTTAGGTGGTAGCTATAAAAATATATCAATAATAATATGAATAGTATCTTGTAGTTTAGTAAAAATCAACCTTGTGTGTAACATACGATATTGAAGTGACTCAGAATTATGTGTAACACAAGCTAGAAATTTTTTTTCCTATACTTCATGAAAATATAAGGGTTGATTATAGTGAAATATTGACATGGTGTTGCGTATATCCCAATCCACACTTAGTTCTTCCGTATAACAAAACCAATATTTTGTGTTGTGTGAAATATAAAATATAAAATTATTAAATTAATTAAAAAACAAATCAAAAAAAGTCACTGTGTTATAGGCTATCCCAAGTACTGTATTAATCCTTTGGTGGATCGTACCTATCTTTCCCTATGTTGGTGGCCTTATTCCTCTGATCTTATGGAGTGTTACTGATGACCACATTCACTGTGGTGCTAGTTAGCGGGGAACCTTCATTATCAGTAGACAGTCCATATTAAAGATATAATCACTAACATAAGATAGGGTTGGAATTTAGTGTGACATACTTACCCCAAAATATGATTTTCATATATGGATATGCCTCCTCTATGACCAAGTCGAGAACAACAAGGTTCTCTACACAGGTTTGCTAGAGATTCTAGTGGTAGTGATGCGACTCCATATGCTGAGCTATCGAGAGTGTAGTGATCTCAATCCTCTTGCAGTATTGTTGAATATATTCCACGTGATTAAAGATTCTTGGTTATTCCAAATGAAAATCTAAAAGGTGGTTAAGTGTTTCCAATATTTTCTAGAGAAATAAAACTGTATCCTTTTCAATGAGGGACTCTGGGATGAAAAAAACCTACTAATGTGGGTGGAAAAAAATTATTGATAGATGTTTTGTGGATAGAAGATACTAAAAGTCATATTTTTCACTTACATGGGGAGGTTCAAGTTTTTGGTTGGCCGAGGACCAAATTTGGGTAGGGGAAGATAAGGTTGGAAGCACCGAGGTAGACATGCTCAATGGCTTATCTACTAGGAGAGGGGGTTCTACATTGGTCAAATATACAATACATGATGGTATGTCTCTTAGAGGTAGATCCAGATTCAATATCATATCCTTCTAGGATATGGTTTTTACCACTTCCTCGTGTGTGAGAGTGGCAACACCCCTTTGAGGCATAACGGAGTTCCCTCCATCATCTAAAGTTGTCAACCTAGACCCTAAAATTTCTCCAACATATTCAATGGAGGTATAAAGAATAAGGACACAACAACATCCATTTATAGGTATTTATTAATGGTTTTTGGAATTTTTTTCACCTTATCTTTAGGGACATTAATCATCTATTGATAGGATTCTTCACATGGATATTATAGTGGGTGTGAAGTGTCCCTCATTGATTTATATGTCACATTGGTGTCTGAGAGTGTTGATGAAAACATGATTCATCCCGGGGTCCTTTCCCTGACATAGTGGGACTTCTCCTAGCATGGATTGTTGAGAGTGATTGTTGTTTTATTCATGTGGGTTGTGGTAATATCATGGGAATAACCCCCCTAATGTGTGTTTGAACTCCTACCTCGCAATGATTCTTCATAGATGGGTAATTATTTAGCATGGGGAGGGCCTCCATGATGGTTATAAATGGTGTAGGGAGGACCTGCACATTATTTGGAGATTTTGAAAGTATTACTTCTACAACGGTTGGGGATGGTGTAGGGAGTACCTATGCATTGGTTGATGGTGGTGCTGGCAGGACCCATTCATTGGTTAATAGTAGTGTGGGGATGGAATCCACATTGGTTGGTAGTGGTGTGCGGAGGAACTCTTCATTGGTATACCTTGTCACAAGAAGGCTCGTGATGGATGCTGGTGGTTCTAGTGACTCCAAGAGACAACTTGGCCAACTTGTGTGGTTGATGCAGTATCGATCCCGAGTGGGAAAAGAAAAATTCCCATTTAATAATGATGCAGATCTCATGGGATGCGCTAGTGGTGGAAGGGGAAACCAGACCTAATAAAGATGCCTCTTGTTGGATAATGATCTTGGTATTCCCTTAAAGACGTTATCATGTTTTTTATATTGGGGATAGAAGAGAGAGGATGAATTTAACCCAATCATCAACCCATTGAACTGGTCAGTATTGGAACTAGTGTGTCTTGTGGGGAGCCCTCTTGGACAGCTCTCGAGTGCTATCCATTGTAGGCACGACTCGAACACCCCCACCTCATTGGTATATGGTTGTTAGTTGTGAGAGAGCTTCGAGTAGAGGTGCTCAAATTTGTTATACATTGGAATGGAGGTGGTTTCCCCTTATTCAGCCCTTGGGGGAAGCAGTGTTGGTGAGACACTGATTCCTTAAGATCTTGGTGGGCCATATCCCTAGTTGGAATGAAAAATACCTAATCGTATTGGGAAAAAAATGGCATCGATCACAAACGTAGGAATGATCTTAGAGGGTGAAATGGGACATGGGTACCTCGAAGATAAAGCCTCAGTTGTTGTCATGGTTAGAGTATAATCATGCACGATTTTCACCCCAATTTTTCCCCAATCCCTACACATATTAGAGTTTAGTCCTTGGTTTCATATATCTTGAGTCCTATAGAGATTATGTATTTTTCCATAATTATTAATATACTGAAATATATTAAAAACTTCCTAATGTCATCCCTTATTCCAAAAAAATTGATCTATCCAAACTGATATTGTTGAAGACTGAAGATTCAAAACTTTATTTTCCCCAAGTCACAAGCGGGTTTCATGCCATCCCCACTTCTTTCTTGGTGATACATGGCACTAAATATCTTCATCTGGTGATATAAAAATCCCTCATTCCACTAAATTCTACTAGTACCCATAGCTTATAGGAAATAGTTTCACGTCAGATTCACAATTTTTTTATGATGCTTTCTACCAAGGCCATCACCATAGCACTTTTTTTTATATTCCCAATTTCCAAATGCAGGTATATTTTATCAATTAAATCAGCGATTTCGACACCTTGATCGAAACAGGATGATGTGATGTTGATTCCTCCTTCCATGTATTCCTACTTGGATCTCGTTTTGTAGTCCTGGTCTCCCTCATAGATTTTATTATTTCTAGTGAAACTCATTCTCAAGGGCATATTAAAGTGGACTCTATTTAATTACAGTACTTCTATTTTGATAAGTCATCAAACTATGATCTCAGGATGTAATAATGTTGGGTATCTATGTATGTTGGGTAGGTTGAGAAATTTTAATGTCTTCATATTTTGGAGGATATCTCATTTATGAGTAATCTTTGGCTCTGATCATGAGGAATCATATATTGACCATGAGTTGGTTGATGCTAGGGGAATATGTCTTCCAAGACTATTTACCTCAGGCATCCCATGCTTATTGTATGGGGTAGGGAATCTAGATTAGGTCACAAGTTTAACATCGTATGGATACAATTGGGTGGTCAAACATGTACCCATTGGAAAATATCTCAAACATGGGATTTGGTAGAGTATGTCCCCCAAGGGGGAATATTTCACATTTGTATTTGAATGAGTGTGTCCCCAAAAGGGGGAATATTTCACAACTAGATCTGATGGAGTGTTTTTCCCCAAGGGGTCAGATTTCACACTTGAATTTTATTGATTGTGTCCCCCCATGAAGGAATATTTCATACATGGATTTGATAGAGTGTGCCTCCCCAAGTAGGATGATTTCACAATTGGATGATGTCGAGATTGAACCCCAAGAAGGTGTTCTACATACCTTTATTAAGAGATAATGATCAAAACCCATTTAGTTCAATTCCACTATTTAAGATAATATAATTTCATTGATCCATGTAGTTCAATGTGATGTTTTAATGATGATCATGTCGTGTGAGGAGTGACGATAAGGGAAGGTGTGGGGATTACGCATATAAGCTTCCCAATGTGGGATTTTTACATGTGAAATTGAATGAAGGTGTGGTGATTATGCATGAAAGATTACGTATGTTGGAGTTTTATCCAATGGTGGGGGAGGAGATGGAATCCCATTATGATCATACAGAGGGAGTCATATATTCATCACATTGGGTAAGGATATAGTTTTATATCATTTTTTGATGAAATTTTCAAGTAGTTTAACTTCACACGACTAAGGTGTAGAGCTAAGAGGTTTTACATCATGAATCCCGAGGGTGGATGAGGCCTATTACTTAAGGGGAGTCGTCTCAATGTGAGCGGGAGGTCTGGAAAATAACTATATAATGATAAAGCTGATCCATTTCATCCATTATTCAAGCCATAAGGCTTATGTGTCCAATGATCGTGGTCTTTTGGGTGGGGCATGACATAGACACTGCTGTGGAGGAATGGAAATCAAGAGGCCTCATGTTATGGTGTATATGTTTTGAAAAAAAAGGCATCATGGTACAAATGATTAGGAGAAAAATGTATGGTAATGGATTAGTCCACAATTGAAGTATATTAAGAGGACACAATATAAGGTGGTTACGGTTTCACAGATATTAGGGGTGTAGTAGAATCAGTCCTTGATTGGTATAGGGCCCTAGACTATTAAATATCACAAAAGGGCATTAGATTAAAGGAGGCCTCATAATGAGTCATGGAGGATGGGTTTTTGTGAGGGTTGGGGATTTGTGAATTTTTGGATCCACATGATGTCAATGGTTATCATTGAGGTTAAGGGTCCCATGAAGAGAATGTTTCTTGAAAAATGGTGACCCTACCTCATTGTGAAGTTTTAGTTCCCATGGGTTGGTTTCATTATGGATGATTATTTAACGAAACACCAAAATCAAAAATGGGATTCCTTCTTATGTGAGTCCAAGGGAATTTAAGAATTGAATTTTCACCATGGTTTGAGGATATCAAAAATCCATGGTAGTTGATTTAATGAATCAAGGACACCTTTGGAGGTCCTTCTCCCCTTTCTCTCATGAAGCTTATAAGTATTGTGAATTTAGATATTTTTGGATTGTGAGAGATTATGTACCAATAAATACTATACATAGAGAGTATTAATAGGCCTAGAATATGAAAGGTAATTTTTTTTCAAATATTGTAGGATTTAATGAAATATTATGAGCTTTGTGAATTGATGGGTTTATAGAAAACATGGTTATATTGCGTGAAGGTTACCACCATCTCCGTGTGGTCAGGGACTTCTGCGACATGGAGCTCCACAAAGAGGATATACACCACATGGAGGATAACATCAAATATCATCATGAATAGGGAATTTTTAGAGATACTTTAATTCAAGATGGTTTATACCTTCATGAATCCTTCCCCTTATGTGAATTGTTAAGCTGTTTTAGCCTGAATCCACTTCAAACCGACCGTGCCTTCCTCGACCTCTGTTATGACATGTGTATTTTGGCATAAACAATGTAATATGCGGATCATAGAATATATTATAATTATTTTCATGACTCCTGTATATAATTATATTAAATTTAAATTTATAATATATGTGGTAAGTCTGCTTTCGAATTTAGTGGAACTCGAGGTAAGGGTTTTATGTTATAATCTCAATATTTATCTATATTGTTTATGATTAATATTTTGGTGATGAAATTTTATAATATACCTCAAAAAGAAATTATTATTTTATTATCCTATTATTATTTCTCGAGCATACATTTTTTCCTTTCATTTTCAACAATTTATGTACCCTGGAGGCCGGAAGAACATCTTTAAGGAAAACCAACTTTATTTCCTTCTTTGGCCGAAATTGTTTTCTCCCATATCATTTTATTCTAAAAATGTTTTCAATAATTTCATTAATATTTTCTTATGACAATTTAAATTCACTTTTACACATGATTTACTTTTTACAAAATGTTTTAAATCGGAATATTCTTGTCATTTTTTGAATGTGGAATGTCAGAGTCATATTTTTCATGCTTATTTGAATATAAAACATGATTTTTTATACATCAATCAAATAAAAATTCCAGTATTTAAATTTTTTTATGATATATAGAAGGATACCAATTTATATTTAAAAAATGAATATTTAATGATGAAGACACTTCACAACATGACGTGAATCGTTGTGGTGCAAACCCAAATTTTTGAAGGAAGATTGATGATAAAACAACATTAACAATGTGTGAAGGACGAAGTCCAATGCTCATGAATGAAGAATCGATAAGAAACTATAGAAAAATGGATATAAAACACGAATTCCATTATGAAAATTATTTATGTTGTGAAACATTAAGTACTTACAGGAATACAACCTGTGAGATGTTCAGACCACATACATTACATGTCGTGAACAATATTCCTAAATATAAAAGTCATGATAGGCTTAAAATTGGCAGTTTAGACTGAAATTAACAATGGATGAACCATTGCCGACTAGGAACCAAATATACCCATTTATTGAAGTTTCCCATCCAGTATATAAGAACCTCTGTGAGGGGAATGGGTTGAATCAGTGACAACTTATTCATTTATGTTTCCTTTCATTTGAAAAAACCCTCACCTCCTAATAAATAGTTTTCACTTTTCATAAAACAAAACCAATAACACATCCATATAAAAAAATAATTTATAAGGTTCACTACACAACAAGGACAGAAACATCCTTGGTATGGTTGGTAAATAATCCAATAACACATAATACACTAGAAAACATTTCTTTTCTATGGATACAAAGAAGTATGATTTCCCCTTACACTTGTGTAGAACTATGATCAATACAACAATTCATGTGCTTCAAGTGCCATTAAATAATTTCATAAAAATCTATCTAACATGTTTAAGTAACATTAACTAGTTTCATAAAAAACAATTTACTATTTTACCTTCTCAACTTTTAAAAATATGATCTTCTAATAAATTATTCACTTTCCTACCCAGTAGAAGCTAAGAACTTCTATTGAAATCATAATACTACTCAGCCTAATACCCATTCTGATTCCTAGTTTGATTTTTTATTTTTATATTATATGTTCTATAAAATACCACTAAAACAATTATTAACTACTTTCATATAGATCCAAAAAACCTAATCCAATTTCTCAATCTGATAATACAATCAGGTTAAATAAACCTCTAAATATGATCTTCCTTGTTATTATTCTTTATAGAAAACATCCTCATGAATGCTCTATCAGGAAACTCCTCTCCAAAATATTATATCACTCAGAATTTTCTGTTTTACCATTGAACAATATAAGTGTTAGAAAGTAAAGTGTTTTCTTACTACTTTTTTTGTACAAAAAATATGGTTTAGGTAGGAATCTAAAAATTTTTCCAGCTTAATAAAATTTATTAAAACCTAAAATTCCCCTAAAATATCAGCTTAGTATTTAAATTTATCAATACTTCACAACTCTTCTTATTTCTTCTCAAATTTTCATTAATCTTCTGAAAACATCATCTTACTTTATACATTCTAAATATTCTTTAACCCGATTACGATTTTTACTCTAATTTATTCATTATAATGAAGAAACATGTACAATATTATAATCATCAACACAATGTTCTGCACTAAATGGAATATTTCAAAAAAACATCTTTTTGATATAACACATTGAAACTATTCTACCCGAAAAATTTTTTATACTTAATTATAATTTAGTAACATTTATTTTTATATAAATTTTTCTAATAAGTCTTAATATTCCTACACTTCCAAAGAAATACTCAATTACCAATTAAAACCCTCTTTTTTTCTTATTTTCTATAAATAGATGATTCTTCATTTGGTGATGTTATTGGTGTTATATTGCATATGATGGATCAATCTATGATTCAATAAGAAAATTAGTGTCGGTGCCACTTCGATGAATCATGACCTAATTAATAAAAAATGATATATATTTTATTTATCTCTTAACCCAATTAAATACATATCAAATTTCATATATCATTCTTGACCAAATTTCATAACAATTCATCCTGATGAAAATAATCTACTATATTTTTGATTGATCTATGATCCCATTTTGAATTGGTCCCAAAAAATTATAAATATTTTACTTTTTAATGGTCATGATATCATCCAACCAAACATGTATTCCTCCAATTAACTTTTTCAACCATCAGTGCATCTAATGATTGGTGTCGTGATTACTCTAATGATTGGTTTCACCTCAAATATGATAGACTGGTATCAATTGCTTCAAATTCAGAAAATTATTTCATTTTATAAATATGTTACACACCAAATTATATCTTCAATTTTTTTCTTTTTGGGTTATTAGTATGACTAAAAAAACGAAATCTTCATTTTCTCACATTTTAGAAAAAACTTCCCAGCCTTCAAGGAATTATGCATCCAATGATCTCACATTGATAGAATGGGACTGTAAAAAAATTAAAATAAATAAAATTCTTCATTCAAATACATTATATTCTATCATGATGTTGAGAACCATTGGATTGGAATACCATCATATTATTTTCATAGGAATGTATTATAAATTCCCATCATTCCAATAACTTCATTCTTTTCCCAAACTGAACTTCAATTTGATTGGAAATACTTTTTCTCCCTCTTTACTTCATATGGAATACATCAAATATTTTACATATTAATCATGATTTTTTAGAAATCCAAGATCAAAAAAGCGTATTTATATTTACATCTAAGCCACTCACACTACGATAACTTTTCCGATTATGATCAAAACATTCTTTTGAGATTCGAGGAGAGCCCAATGTCCCTTCTCTCCCAAAAAAAATCTTCCAAATATACTATAATTTCTTAAGCATCAAGTTTCATATATTCCTACTATGATGGTGATTATTATCATAAATAATTAAAAAGTGAATTTATTTTTTTACTTGACAACAAAATACCATACTTTTATGTAAAAAATTATTCCATGCTTCCAAAAAAACATCTTAGCAATATGGTCCCAACAATATCCCCGGGCATATTGTATTCAAACATGGTCCAAAAGTCACTAAAATTTTTAACCTAAATCAATGGATCACTTATCTAAAATTATAATCCTACATGAGTTAACTCCTTATAGAAATAAAAATTGTTGATATGTCAAAAAGTAGTTACTTACAAACATTGTCTTCAACCTTTTAGACATTCCACCTTCACAACTTCATTATATTACATATTTTATTATTTATTACAAACAAAATTTATCAAATGTTTACTAAATCCACTCTAATAAATTGTTATAATTTTTCACAAACTTACATGGAAGAGTAATAGCTTACCCACCACTCTCCCTTCATACAAGATTCCATAAAATTGTTATCACATATCAATGAATTGTTTTATAAAATAGATATCCCAATTAAAAACACTATACAAAGACTATATAATAGAGGTGATAAAAACACATACCTCATCCTTGATGATAAAGTCGATGGACACCCATGTTTAACCTCATCTATTAAAAATATACCTTCTATAAAGGGGTTTTTTTTAATATTTCAGAAACTTTTTTCGATGTAGGAATATACTCCAACCTAAATTAATTCTTCTCCACATGCTCTTTGATAAAGTGGAATTTGATATCAATATTTTTTGAATGAGAATGATTTACTAGATTTATAGTCTGCTTTATTAAAAATTGATTATCAAAACTCAAGATCAAGGGTAACTCTACTTCAATAAGTAAGTATTCCAACTATGTCAACGTGCACATGAGATGAGTAGTAGATTGAGTGGAGGCAACATACTCAGATTCATCCATTCTAGGAGTTACTAATTTTTTTTCTTTTTATTCAAAATAACATATCTTTTTTCCCTGAAGAAAAATCCACCATATTTGGATAATCTATAATTATCATTTCCTACCCAACCGACTTTAGAATACCCAAACAATTTAATAATTTATAAGTTATCATACATGATTATAAAATTTGTTGTGCCTTTGATTTATTTGAGAATTATTTTCCAGCCAATTGATGTGATTTTTTTAGATCACTATATTTTTTTTCACATAAGGTAACAACAAACAAAATTTTAGGTATTTATGTAGTCAAATATATTATACTTATAATCAGATTATGAAACTCTTTAGAGTCACCTTCATTACCATTTCAGTCTTAATTCAACTTGTTTCAAATTAAAATTAGCATAGAAACTGGTTTTGAATTTTCCATTCCAAACTTCTTTATATTTTCCTTAGCATAATTTTCCTATGGACTAAAAAAATTATTCTTTTTTTGGGATATTTTTAACCTATGAAAGTATTTCATTTCACGCAGCATGGACATTTCTAACAAAATTTTCATCTCTTCAGTAAATCTTTCAGAAGTTCTTTCGGTATTCCCTATAATGATATTGTCATCAACATATAAAATTAAAATGATGAAAAATCATGAATTTATTTATGTACATATTAATATCAGCTCTTCCCTTTTTAAAAATCAACTTTTATAAGCGTGCATCCAATTTTGAGTACCATGACCTTATTGCATGCTTTAGATCATACACGGATTTATTCAAATTTTAGACATAATTTTCATCATTGAAATAAAATAATAAACATTGTTGTTCAATATAAACTTCTTCATAAAGACCACCATTCAAAAATTATGATTTCACATCCATATAAAAAACATTGTAACATTATTATGCAGTAATTTCAAGAAAGATTCTAAGTATTTATAACCATTACATCAAAGAAAAAGTCTCATAAAAATCAATTTCTTCAATATATGAGTAACCTTTTAACAATAATCGTTATTTGTTTATCATAACATCACCATATTCATTCAACTTATTCTAGAAAACCCACTTTGTACTGATATGTTTTTTATTTGGTTTAGGTATGAGTTCCCATGTATCATCATTTTCAATTTGATCCAACTCTTCATTCATAGCATTGATTCATTACAGTTGCTCAAAATATTCATTCACATATTAGTTGAAGTTTTTAATACAAGTAAGTTGGTGTAATATATTTTCATGTTCTTTTTTTTGAAACGTTTGATATTGATCAATAATTATGTTTTGATTTTCCACTTTATTCTTCGTATTGTGATGATATTTTCAATATTCTTCATCATAAATTGAAATAGTTGACTTCCATTATTCTTCATGAGTAGGATTACAATTGTTCTTATATATATTATAATTTTTAACAAAAATTCATTCATTATGTTCAAATTCTTTATAAATACATGTTTTTTAGCATCTTCCACTAACATTTCAATAAATTTCACCTCAATAGAGTCAACTAATCATCCTTTCTTTTTGTTGAAACGTCTATATACTTATCCTTCGAGATAATAGAAAAATAAATTCCATCTTAACCCCTCTTCTCAAACATTAAAAGGTTTCCACATTTCATCTTTAAGATGCATGGACTCACAAAAAATATGAAGTGTTACAAAAATTGTGTTTTTTTATAAAACAATTCATATGGAATGTGTCTAAACTAGTCCTATATAAGAATATGTTCTGAATATAAACATTATTACTCATGGATTTCCTTTAAAAGTATTGAGAGATAACATGTTCAAGTAATGCAATTCTAACCATTTTAACCAAAATTCTATTTATCCTTTCAGCAAAACCATTTTTTTGAGGAGTGTAAGGAGTATTGAACTCATTCCAAATTCCATGATTCTCAAGATATCTTTCAGAATATTCATTCATTACAACCATTATCTATTATCAACTTCTATACTCAATACTAACATTCCTTCCCACCTTTCCTCTAGATACTTTTAAACATTTTCTGGGAATCTGGCTTATGTTTTACATACATAAAAAAAGTAATGCAAGAAAATCCATTAATAAAATAAATGAATTAATTATATTCGTGAGATGATTTTTTGATCATTGAACCACATATATAAAATTTAATATGTTCACATGGTCATTTTAAAAAAAACATTGACCTTATTATGCATCAATTTTGTAATCAGTCCTTTCTGAAAAATTATGCAACACCAATCTCTTCTTATTTATATATCAATAATTTCATAGATGTTGTTTCTCTTTGATAAATTATTCATGTTTCACTAACACACGTATCCAATCCATTTATTCCAGAACTTATTTTATTTTTTTATAGTTAGGTAACATGAGTTTTGAACCTCACTAACTTGGAAAAAAAATTCATTTTGTACTTTGACCTCTTGTAACTATCATTCCATCTTCCTCCCTTTAAAAAACCCATATTTATCAAATAAAACATTTTTTTATTCATAAAAAAATTAAGAAACACTTAACATGTCGTGTTTAAAAAAAATAAGAAAATCCTCTATGAATTTTATATTTTCTTTTTTAATGATTGATGACCCCACACCTTTAATTCTGAGAGAATAATCATTACCAAATGTTACTATTCATTTTTTAATGTCCTTAATATTTTCAAACAAACTTATGTCTTAATTAATATGATAAGAACACCCACTATCCATAATCCAAGGTGTTTATCCATTTTTATAACTGAGATAGGTTTCTACAACAAGATATTTTTCTTTCCTTTTATTATTCATCACATCTAGCTTTTAAAAGTTGTTAGAAACCATTTTTTTGCATCGATAAAGAAACAAGACAAACATTGTAAAAGTAATTGTGCTGTTATCATATTTCACAAATAGTTTTCAAAGGTTTTAACATATTTTTAACTTTCATACCATCCTTCATGGGTTTAATCATTTTAGGGGATTGAACCCCCCCCCCCCCCCAAACATTTCCTTCTGTAATTTATGGAATGGTTGTAATGCAGTTGATTAAAACCATACATATTTTGCATATGTCTGCATCCAATACAATACTATCAGTAACCATATAAATAAAATTTAACTCTATAAATTTCATATTGTTCGATGTTGTCAGCATATTTCTCAAAAACCATATTATCTTTTTTATCAAAATTTGTTTCAAAACCAAAACATTATATTATCAACCAAAATATTATTTTTTAGATCAATTTTCTTTTAAACCCTATCAAAAGATAAATTTGAAGGAAATTTTTTGAACTCAGATTTTTTATAAGTTTATGATTCATTCACTTTATTGTTTTTTTTACAAAAACATAACTTTCCCAAATTTATTCTTATCATAAATAATTTCATCTTTGTTCCCAACCTTTGAAGTAATAATTTTAACAATCTCAAGTTTAACATTTATAGAGCTTTCCCTAAATTCATTGAAAGAATTCATGAAAAATTTATCCCTCTATTACGGTTTAGAATGTTTTCAATGGAAATGTGTCAACTATAATTTATTTTACATCAAATTTACATACGTTTATTATGATCGTTTTATTTTTCAAATCATCAATTATTTTTAGCAGAATAAAATTATCATCATTAAAATATTCACGATTTATTTTTGAGTAGTTAATTTTTCAACTTCCTGATTTATTTCCAAAGACTCCAAATCATTCTTAGACATTCTTTCAATTATTATTTCAGATGAAATTATAGTCAAGTTTCTTCTTCTTCAGAAAAAAAATATTATAAAATATTCATTGTAAACTATTGTAATAAATATATCCTCCCCATCATTGTAAATATAATAGTTTGATTTAGATTCATGGCCTTCTTCATCACCATATTTATTCGAAGTTATACTCTATTTGGGTTTAAATATCTTTTTATATTCCCCTTTGTAATAAGATTTATCCTTATGTCCCAATTTATTCCATTATTTTATCTTCCTTCTATCATTATCATCTCTAGTATCTTCTTTATTTATTAAAGGCTCATTAGCCACAATGTTCCCAACAGATCCCCATTTAAAACATTTCATGGGATGTTTTCCCTTATATTTAATTTTACCACTATTCACATTTTTTGAAAATGAGGATAATAATTCATCATGTTTTTTACATACCTCAAATTTGGAAATAGATTTAGAATCTTATTCTTCTTCAAGAACCTTTTTATACTTTCGTTTTATAGAATCCTTGACGTAAATTTAACTATCATTTTTTTTCTTTCATATATTTCTACCTTATAATTTCATAAGGGGATAGGGTACTATAAAAATCATCATAAGCTAATGGTCCTAGATGTCTATTTACAACAAGGAAACTTTAGTATCAAATTTTATATAAATAATTCTTTAGATATCTTAAACAATATTAGAATCTTCCAAAATTTAACTAAGAAATCTCATAGGGATAAACATTTCATTTAAGTAGTAAAGAAGTCGCAAATATATTTATAGTCACCCTTCTTGTGATATTCATACTTCAAACTCCATATTTATATCTTGGAATTCTTAAAATTGGTATTTCCTTAAATAAATTATAACCTTATCAAAGATACCTTTAGTAGTGGAAACACCATTCACTATTAAAAAACACTTTCCAAAAGTGATGATAGTAAATTATTCTTATAACTTCCATCATTTTTAATATTCTTCTTTTCAACAGATGTGAGAGGTATTTTTTCATTAATAGGAGGAAATCCATCTTATTCATCTTCAAAAAATCATACATTAGAGAAATAAAATAAGGAAACATTCTATTTTTTAGATGTTATAGTTATTATTATTGAAGACTAGCATCACCTTATTGTCCAAAAAATTCAGACTCTCCATCAAAACTTTTCTTAAAAAAATAAAGAAAATATTAAATAAAGGGAACCCTTTAATATATACCACTTGAAATTACCCATCCACGATCTAAGTATCACAGATAAGGGGAGGGTTGAATCAGTGATATATGTTTCTTTTAAGTACCCTTTCTTTTGGAACAACCGTCATCTCCTGTTAAATAAATATCACTTTGTTGAAAAAAACAATGATAAATCTATAGGAATAGAATAATGTAAAATGTTCATTGGTCATCAAGAGTATATAAATTCTCAGTATGGTTTTTAAACAATCCAATACCACACAATCCACTAAAATAATCATTTTGTGTAAATAAAAACATGGATGATATTCCCTTACACTTTTGTATCACTATAATCAATACAATAGTGAATGTGATTCAAGAAGAATGAAATAATATAATACAAATTTGTTTAAAATGTTTAAGAGCCTTTCACAAAATGATTAAAAACAAGTTACTTTTTTTCATTGTTAACTTCCATAAATATGTTCTTCAAAACAATTCTTCACTTTCCTACCCAGTAGAAAGTAATAAATTATCTCGATTTCATAATGATACTAATTTTTCTACCGAATTTATTTCCCAATCTAATTTCTTATTAGAATAATACAAGTTTTCCAAGAATACCATTGAATCAATTATGAATTGATTCTATAATGGTCTAAAAAACCAATCCAATTTCTCAGTTCAATAATCTATTTTGGTATAATAAACCTATGAATATGATCTTCCTTACTTCTTCTTATTCTATCTGGAAAAATTAATCTTGAATTCTAAATATGGAAACTCCTTATCTCTAAAAACATTTATCACCCTTCCTTCTCTCTCCATGTGTGAACAGTACAAGTATCAAAAAGTACAATGCAATTATTACTATTTATAGGTGTTCCAAAATTGATTTATAGATGAATTTAAAAATTTATCCCACTTAACCAATGCTCCCAAAAATTAATATTCACCTTAAATATAAGTTTCATATTTAACTTCTTCAATGATTCTCATCTCTCCTTGTTTCTTCTTGAACCTTCTCAAATCAACTCACAAATTTAGATCACTTCAAACATTCTAACCATTATCTGATCTAATTCCAATTTTAATTTGAATTTATTTATTATAATGAACAATTATGTTCAATAATATATTCCTTGTTATTTTTCTCCAAACCAATTGAAATATATGAAAATAAAATTATTTTTTATTTTGATTCTCAGAAAAAACTGAAAAACACTACTCATTGTTCTACTATATACAAATTTTTAGGTATAACACATTGAATCCATTGATCAATAAACAATGTTTCTACTTAATTAGACTTTATTCACCATTATTTTTCCATAAACATAGTCTCAACTTTTAAATACTCCTACACTTTATCAGAAACAATTTAGTACCATATTCAACCCTTTTCTTTTCTTTTTTTCCTTAGAATGACGATTTTGCATATGATGAAGTTATCACTGTCAGCCTGTGTCTAATATATAAGTATCTACTTCAATATGATAATAGTTTTCAGTGCTAGTCTAATTAATCATGATCTAATTAATAAAAATGAGATCTGATTATTCTTTATATGTTTCCCAAATTGAAAACACATCATAGTTCTTCAATCGTTATTGACCCAACTTCCAAACATTTGATCCTAATGGAAGTGGTTTACTATATTGTTGGATTATCTCTGGAACCATTTTTCATCGGTCCCAATATCTTCTAATTATTTTACAATTTTTTGGTCTAAAAAACCAAAAAAAAACAATTATTCCTCAAATTATCCTTTTCAATTGTTAATACATCCAATGATCAGTGTCATTATTTCTACGATGATCAGTGGCATGCCACATCTAATGAATCGATATCAGTAGCATTGACTTCAAAAATATATTTGCTTTAATAATTATGGAACATGACAACTTCTATTTCATAATATTTGTATCTTTTGGCTCATTGGTATAAATAAAAATTAACATCTTCATCTTCTTGTATTTGAAACAAAACTTCTCAGCCTTTAACCATTTTTGCATCCAGGGATCTCAAATTTATAAACTAAGAGCCAAAAAATTTGGACTTTAACAAATTTCTTCATTCACAAACTCCCACTCCTTTCATAACTTATTTCTGATTTTGAGAGATTTTGGATCATCATAACATTGTATGACTTTAAAATCAATGTATTATATCCTCTCATCATTCTAGTAGCTTCTTTATTTCCCCAAACTAAACTTCAATCTGGTTGGAAGCACTTGTTCTCCCCCATTCCCTCAAATGGATTGTATAATATTTTTTAAAAATTACTTATGATTTATGAAAATTTCACGATCCAAAATGAATCTTAAAATTTATATCAGATCCATTTAGTTTCTGATACACTTCCTCCTTATGATCAGAACATTCTTTTCAGACTTTATCAAATTCTGATGAGCCTTTTATCCCAAGAATCTACCTCCAAATATGATGCACTATCATAAAAATTGTGTATATTATCATCTAATTAAGATGGTGAGCCCTATTATCAAAAATTTAAAAATAAATTGATTTCTTTTCATTGACATCAAAAGATAATGCTTTTTAGTGAAAACTTATTCTGTCTTCCAAAAATAGAATATTTCTAAATTGGTTCTAACATTTATTGATCTATTTATGATGGATGGATCACTTGTATTACCTATAAATACAAGTCTAGGTAAGATGAGAAGATATAATTTCCCAAGGATCATCCACTGCATTGTGTTGTAGGGATACTTTGTCTTTAGTTTTATCTTTTTATTTGTTTTAATTTCTTTTCTTACCCATGTAATTATATATTGAAATTTTAAAACATGTTATTATTATTATTATAATTCCATATATTTCCATCCTATATCTTTATCCACTATGAACTATTGAACACACAATGATGATTAACTGAACAAATAAATTTCTCAGTGGTGTGATCTAGGGATCAAACAAGATGCCATGTCTGATTTTTTGCATTAGTTTAATTTGAGGATGATTTACTATGGGTTAAATTCTTAGTGTGGTTAACTAATGTGTATCATATAATTCTGTAACCATTTTCCCTTAATTTAAGAGACAGATGTAGAGTGTGATAAGAAATTTTTATGTTCACTTTTCATTCAAAATTGTGGTAGATTAAGGTGTGAACACATACGATGGAGTGTGTTCATTAAGTAGATTTGAAACATGACAATAATAGTGCTTTCTAGAAAACTATCTGGGGATTAGTTCCTTTATTCCTAAATTTTATTCTTCTTTTCATATTAATTTTTTTTAATTCTACATTGTATTATTTTTCCAATACCTAAAACATAAAAATAAATTTCTTTCATAAAATAATAAAAAACAATTAGATCATGTTAATTAGAATTAGTGTTTAATTAATTATGATACTTCTAATGTGAGATGAACTTTTCCAACCACTATGCTGAATTAGGTAAAATATAATTTTCCTTTCCCATTACCCATGATAGGTGTGCTTCAAGGTAATTTTTTATTTTTTATAAGAGTGTGAAAGGAATGTTTTATTTTAACTTTTTCTAAGTGATGGGTATTTTTTACCATCAATAATACATAATGATTTGAAGCTTCCATTAAAATTTTCCAAAGTTATTTCCAAGAAATTTCTTTTATTTAATTTTTGGGGAATTTTTATATTTTAAATAAGTGTTTTCAATGTGATAAGGTTATCATTAAATGATTCAAGTGATATATTAATGTAATTCTTAATATATGATTGCATAATTTGATTTTACATAAATTTATATTTGGGATCAGATCCAATGAAAACATCCTTATCCTTTCTGTAGATGGTTTTTTATTATAATGAAAATATGTTTATGAAACTTGTTTATTTTTTTGGCTTATGATATGATGAAATGTTGAAATTTTATATGGAACTTGTTTCTTTTACAAGGGTTACAATATGATGAAGGTTTTATGAAAACTGTGTCCTTTTCACATGTTATGATATGACGAATGTTTAATTCTCTTTTTTCACACCTATATATGATTTTGAGTATGTAATGGGAGGACCAAAAGTTATATATATCTCTAATGCATTGGGAAAATATGAATATCTAATGAGATAAAATGGATTGGAAAGGGGTGTGAATCCAGTTCAATAATGGAATATATCAACAATTATATTATTGGGAGTGATCATTGAATACTACAATGGAATGGGTAGTGAACCCAATGTACTATTATATACTTGTAAGTGAACATTGAATACTAAAGAAATGATTTCCTATGATTATGTGTATGTCACAAACATGCATCTTATGCCAATGTTATTCTCTCATAGATCATATATTTTCATTAATTTATGATTCATGTCATATGAACTTCCAAGGTCTATTCCATGACTCATGATTATGATATATGATGTCAAAGGTATTGTTTTAAAATGCTATGCTCATGTTTTCATAGTTGTATGGTCATATTATGTTTATGTGATCACTGATATCTCTATTTTTTAACCTTACTAGGAATTTGAGAACACACTTTAATATTCTTCCATTACCCCAGTTATCAAGAATGATATTATTAATGATATGTCTAAGATGGTTTTTTTATGAATAACATGGTGGTATATAATGAATTTCACTTACGAACCAATTTTTTACGTATCCAGGGTTCCAATGACCGTAGAACTTAATGATTATAACATGTTTGGTAATATAATATATTTAATATTAATATAATATGTTATGATACTTATGTATGAAAATAATATCACACTATTTTCTCACTCTATATTCCATCAAAATTACTGCATTTTTTCACTATTTAAAATTTAAAGTCTTCCACTAATTAATTCACTCACCATACTAGTAGTGGTGATTGAAACAATTGGATAAATTATGTACAATCATTATTAGATTTTTCAGTAGATCCAATTTCTAAATTGAAGAATGTTCTTCCCATTCACCATTTTGAATAAATAAGTTATCGATATGCTTAAGGGTCATTCAGTAAATTATAATCCTATAATTTTAAAATAGATAGGAACATGGATGAATAAAATTATGTTTACATTTTGTATTATGTGATTTAGAATAATAAAAAATAATGATAAAACTTACTGCAATTTTCATCAAGTTCATATACACTTCTTGTTAATTTATTATGTTTTTTTCTTTATTTTTCTTTATTTCATAAAATAAAAATCATAAGAATTACCTTCTTTCTATTTTTCATTTAAGATTATAAAAAATATATATTATTCTTATAAATTTGAGTGTTTATAATAATCCCTCAAAATAAATTACCATGGTTAATCCCATAATAATGCATTCTAAGAGTTATAAAAATTTGTTACATTGGAGGCCCACAACAGCCAAACATCCCTTAGCATCAATTCCTGGGAGTCAGCTGAGAAGACATTGTTTTTGTACAATCTATAGTTTTTTTCTTTCGTTTATTTTTTTTATTTATTTATTTAATTATTTTTTGTTCCTTATTTATTTTCAACTAGGTTAATTATAAATTAGTTTCCATTCCTCAATTATTGTTCACAAAATTTTTACCTAGTTCATAGTGACTGATAAAATCTATGTTGAGGACATGAACACACTTCTAGGTGATCTTGTTCAAACCAATCAATATATATTCCCATATGATCTGGATGATCAACATAATAGGCCATAACATGATCAACATATTATTCATTCCTATGGGTGAAAGGATGGAAGCTATTACCACAATGAAGCAATACAAAATTTAAATCATATTCCCACACAATATTAAAATATTTCTAAACCAAAACTAGGAGATTAAAGAGTTTATCCCTAGCTATATGTTGCTGGTGAAAAATTCAAGGAGCTAAAAAGTTATATAGGAGAAATGAAAGAAATTATAACCAATACTCCCCTATAATTCACGGATCAAAAAAACTAATAAGAAAAAGTAGAAGATCATATGTCCTTTCATCAATAAGGCATTCTAGTGGCATAAAAATAACATTAAAAACCTTTACTCCTAAAAATTTAATAGATCCATTTTTAGACACTACATAAATGAAAATAGATACTAGAGAAGCCATCAGAGGGTGATTATTGAACTCTTGGTTTACATGTAATTATAGTCTCTGAAATTCACATGAAAACTAACCAAATTTGATTGATAATGATGTACATTCAACATTGTTGGAGTATTATATAAAAGAAGATGAATAAAAACAGATCATGAGATTTTAATAAAAGAGGATGTACCAAAAACCATGTCCTATAGAAACCATCCAGAGGCATTCATTCAGGGGAAAGACCATACAGAAGAACTAAATTAAGGGAGTGTAACATTCCATTGAATATATTTATTTTTGTTTTTTCCTATTTGAAATTCCTTTTCACTCTTAGATCTAGTTGATCATAACATTTCTAGGGATAGTAATTCATATATAAGAGAATCTACCATTTAAGAGAAAATTGTGTTTGAATTATATGAGGCGGACCAAGACGAAGAACAATATTTGGGACTTTTGGTGAAGCTGATGCTCACTCAACAAGTATAATACCACCATATAGAGGTATAAAAAACAAATGAAAATGATACCCCTTAATTTATTTTCCCACTCCCCTTATATTTAAAAGTATTTATTTATTTGGGTGCTAGGATATTTTACTTATTACTTGGGGGTACCCACTCTCTTATTGAATTACTGGCATAGAGAGAAAAAATATGTGGTGATTTCAGTCAAAGAAGCATATCCACCATTAGATATAGGGTGATCCACTAAAAAATATTACGTTTAGGTACTAAAATACCAAAATCCCACTTGGTGAATATTCCAATATTATTTTTACTTACCTCATTTATTTTTCTATCTACTTAGAATAAATTCTTATGTTGTTTAATTATATTTTATTTTTTATATTCTTATGGGTAGTATATAAGATCCTAACTGAAGGATTACATTTGTAAAATAAGACAGGTTGTATTGTTACATTGTATTTTCTATCATATTTAATATTTTTTAATTATAATAGACTAAAATGGGAAGTGTTAGATAAGAATATATGAGAATCTTAATATATTTATAGGTTGTTTTAGGTTATTGTTTTATAAATTATTCATGTAGCTTTGTTTTTTGATTTTTATTTTTGGTGTGTTTTTAGTTAGAAAATTTTAGATTTAAATGTTTATATAACTTTTGGAAAACATTTATCATATTTTGAGTATTTAATTAGTTTTGGGTATTTTTGGTTTTAGGTGTTTGTTGATCTAATGTTTTTGTTGTTTTTATTATTTTTATGTTGGGTTTGTTGGATAATAATAATTTCCCCATCCATAATCAAATGGTATAATTATTTTTAAACCCCAAATCCAGATACATTATAAGATAATTTTGATACTTTCTTCCTTAAATACCACTTCAAAAGAGTCTTGAGTCGTGATTGAATCTATATATTTCCTTTATTATTGTATATATTCATAGGATTTAATTTTCTTATTCATTATTTAATCCATCCCTTAATTGAAAAATACCCCTTAGAATATAATTTTATCAAAACATTGAAATCAAACTCCCCTTATGTTTTTTATTCCATTAAATATCAATTAGGTAAACTATATTACAAGATATACTTATCCCAACCTTCCTATATGTTTTGTTCAATTAATGTTATATTTTCTAGTTATTATTAAATGGAGGGTATGTTATTGGTATCTCTATGGAGGAAGTATAATGTTTTTAAGTTGAGTGATGGATTCCATTAAATATATATCATAAAGTGGTATCAAAATATTGTATTCATAAATTTAACAAATAATTCCCTCTTATCCTCAATTAAAAATAGTATGTACATAAAAAAGTGTTGAAGAAAAAAAAATAAATCCGAGGTAGAAAATTTTGTAGATTTCATCATTATCTGTCATTATCTTAATTTAAACCTATAAGAGGAAAAAAAGGAGAAGAGTGAGATGGATGTGTTCCATTATGATGGGTTGAGTGATCTTCTTTGGTTATTTGAAACTAGATATAATTTAATATTTAAAATACATAAGTTATTGAACTATCCTCTTCTAACTTAATAAATTTTATATTTAAAACCTACCCACCCTTAAACCTCAAAAAACCTATTAAATAACCTTTTGAGTTGAACTATTGTTTCTACCAGAAGAAAAATAAGGATAATGTAAATCATATAATAGATCTCATGTACTCCTATAACGATAAATTTAAGTGTTCCTAGAATGAATATGGAAAATTTCCATGTGATGTAAAACATGAAGTTACTAGGAAGGATATAAAGGATAAAAACATGAGAGAAAAGGGGACTAGGATGACTTTTAGATAATGCATGATAATTTGAATGGTGAATTAATTGGTGCTTTTATTTTTCTTTTACATGTGTATTCATATATGGGAAGGATATTATTTGTATGATTTAATTATTTGTATCGGATTGGAGTGAAATGGTTTAAATGTGGGGGAGGGACAAGAGGTAGTATTTTTGAAATTTTATTTTTCTTTTCTTGTAAATTAACCCCACCATTTATATAAAATCATGGAAATTAATGCTTTTTTGATATTTTGAGAAAACACATGATATAATATAGAAATTTATTGAACCATTATTTTTAATTTTTCAATTAAATTTTGGAAATATTTGAAATTCCATATATTGATTTTTAGAAATTTAAAATTTAATGTGAATTGCTTATTTTGATATTTTTAATGTCTAAATTATTTTTAAATTGAATTATAAAAAGAAAATATTATTTTTTTCATTAATTTAAGGTTATGGGAATACCCTTATATAATGGTAGACCCATACATTAGTGTCTTAGGTTGATTCGTAAAGGTTATGCACTATGTTTATGAGAATAAATTTCAAAGGGGATTCATAAAAGCCTATGTAGTGATATGTAAGGTTCATCTCACTAATTCATATGTTATGTGAATGTAATTATCACTATCAATAGAGGGTTAACTACCCATATATAGGATTCATTCCCTAGTCATTTTGTATAAGTTTTTTAGAATTTATAATGCAAAAATCTTTTTGTATGTGTCCACTTATACATAAGATCTATTTTTCTATAATCATTATATAATATAAATGAATCTAATATTTAATATTCATCACTTTGATATTAATGAGTGTTTTAATCATATGTAAGAGTAATTTGAAGTTACATATTGAAATTTCGAAAAGGAATACCTAATAGGGTGAGTCATACATGAAGGTATCTCCAGAGAATCAAAATGTGATATGTAAGAGTTGATCAGAGAAATTCCTTCACCATTAAAGATTTAATTTGTGATACATTAAAGTAACCTTGATTTCATACTAATACATAAACGTCAACTCCTTTTATTTGTGGGTAAAAAACTGATATGTAAGAGTATTTTTGGAAATGGTGATACATAAGTATTTTTAATTTTCTACCGGGAAGAATATAAATCTATATAAGTTTTCAAGGGATTAGACATTTACAAAAAAAATAACCTCTAGTCTACCTAAATATGATAAAATTACATTGATTATTACAGATATCCCATATCTATCAATTGAAGAAACCATGTGATAAAGGGTTGAATTGTAATATTGGAAGATTTATAAAGAGATCATATATGGAAGAATCTCCACCTTCAGCCAGTATATGTGGAACAAATCTTTGGAATATGAGGTTTTGTATAACTGATTTACAAAAGGATTTAGGGGATGGTAACTTGATGATTATAACTATTTTATCCATTTTCATTAAGAAAAAAACATGGATTTGGACTTCATCCTTGTTCAAAATATATTAGGTTTCCGTAATTCATTTTTTTAATACTAATATAGTGTTTTCTTATTCATGTGTTGTGCTCTCCTCCCGTCCTCAATTTATTATTATTTCTAAAATAACATTGATGTACCTATAAAATCTTTCATTATGAGTATGAAGTGATAAGCCATCCTGGGTGGTGCAAGGGGGAATCATATGGATGTTCTTCAATTTTTATAACTAATTCATAATATATCTCTCTAATTATAGTGAGGAAGTTAAGGTAGAATGTGGAGGAGGTAATCTCACTCCATTTTCAATCAATATTACTACATTTTTTCACTATTTAAACATTAAATTATCTCACCAATCAATTTACTGACCATACCAGTTTAGGTGAGTTAATTTAGTGGGTTAATGGTATGTTATCATAGTTAAACATTTGATTAGGTTCAATTTCTTGATTAATGAGTTTTCTAACCAATTCAATAAGTAAATTTAATGAGTTACTAGTATTCTAAAGTGTTCTTGAGTAAATTAGTATTGTCATAATTTTTAAATAGTTATTTTTTTAGATAAATGGTATTGATTATATTTATTGGATTGTGTGATTTAGAATAATTTAATTTAAGGATATAACTCATAGAAATTATCATCAGGACCATATAATTTTCATGTAAATTTCTTATGTTTTCCCTTTTATTTCAATTTATTTAAAACAAAAAACCCAATCATTCTCCCATTTTATCTACCTTCAAACTTAGAAGAAAAAAATGAAATATATTTTTTTCATGAATAATGAGTGTTTAAATTGTATCATAAAGGGAGAAAACCCTAGAAAGTCCTACTAGACATCATTTTGAGAGAAAGAAATATTTTTTCATGTGAGGATCATGGTAACTTGCATCAATCACTATTATATAGAATTTGAAATTTTTTGTTTATTAATTTTGGTAACAATATTTCAAAGGGGGGTCTCTTATGTTGTCATATTAAATTTCTTCATGGAATTTCATTAATATAATCGATTCATAGTTGGCACATATTTTTCATGTAATGTAAAATATAAAATATAATAATAGATAAAAAAATTCTAAAATATTTACATATTTAGGCATAATTATGGTTGGTAAATAAAATGGAAAATATCTATATTAATTATTGACTCATTATATTTCATCTTATAGAAACTAAACTAAGGATTATATCAAGATATGGATGTGGGTGGATTTCATCTATAATATAGGCTAATCATGGACCATGATCCAATTTTTTTTTGGTAAAATCCGTTATCCATATAATCTATTTTGTTACAAAATTAAACAATTGCAATGTGTTTATGAGTAATTTTTTTATAAATCATTTCCCATAAGTTATATCAAGAGACCAAAAAAGTGGTGTCTGAACGGAGTGATCTATCTAATCTTAATTTGTGTTTAATTTCGTTAGCTCTACATTTTGAAAAATATGTAACATAATAACCAGAATAAGACATTAAACTTTGATTATTAACATTTAATATCAAAGGATAAGTTAAATATCATTAAGAGATAAAAAATTCATATCGTATGATTCAAAATATACATCATCTAGTACTAAAAATTAGTGAATAGTTATCCCTTTGGGGAAATATATATGAGAGAGTGAACATGCATGAAACATAACCACTTAAATATTAAATCCCATAAATTTTTCCTTCCTTTCTTCCAAAATCTAAAAAATAATTATTTTGATAGTTAAAAAAATATTGAAATATAAGTTTCCCCAATAACAATATTTCAATTCGTCTTCTTATAATAATAGTTTTATGAATGTGATTAAAATGAGGATATGAGAGGAAAAAATGGTAATTTTATTATAAATTCCTATTAATTATAATATAGAATGTATTAGTGCATTTTATTTTGAGTATAGGATGATTGAAATGAAATCATTAAAGGTTCAGTGTCTATAAATCAATTATAAATCTTGAAAGTAAAAATGAATCAAACACCTTCCTCTCTTATGTAGTATGTTTGAATGTCTCCTCATTCCAAGAGAATAATGTGTAATAAATGTAATGTAAGTTTTTTATAAAGAGAAAAAATTTCTATAAATCACTCCACTCACACTCATTGTCACAATATGATTACTAAGTTAATGGGGAAAACAAACAATCTAGTATTATAGTTTTATAATATGAATTGAGTTTCATGATAGAAGGTATTTCATCACTCTCTAAATTATTACTAATAGAAAAGAAAGTATTTTTTTTGTTGAGATTGGGATAGGGAATATATATGGATTGATTTTTTCAAAAAATATAAACAAAATATAATTATAGAAAATATATCATGTTTAACAATTTTTTAGTGTTTTAAAACAAGGATTCCAACATCAATGGAGAGGTGATATGAATTTTATTATTGGATTTATGAGTTACAAGGAATGTTTCATCAAATCACACACATTCATTCACCCTAAATAATATAATTAAAATCAATTGTTCTTATATATAAAAAATTTTCATACAAAATAATAATTCATATTAAATAATTGTCACATGATTTCAATGTACACCCTGTATGTGAACAATTTATTCTTTTTTTATAACATCTTGTGTTAAATAAATTTATTAAATGTTATTTCATGTAATCAACTTGAAATTTGTTTTTATGTGGTTTCCATGTTAACACCACATTAAATACCCTAAAAATTTATAGATGTTTGACCTATGAACCACTAATATACCTATAAGGGGGTAATCCTCTATTAAACCTATTCCATCCTAAGAAATATAAATTGTAATTTTATTTTAAATGAGCATTTATTTATTTGTTTTTTATAATTTTAAAAAAAAATTAAGAAATGTTTTAACAAATAAACATTCATAAAATTACCATATTTTTTATAATCAAAATAATATTTGATTCAAATTAGAAAATATCTCTTTTCAAGAAATAATATTTTCTTTAAATTAGTTTGTTTAAAAAAAATAAGCTAAAAAATATTCATTATTTAATAAAAATGTTTTAATATTGAATGTTTTGAATATAAAATTATTTTTCAAGAAAACTATTTTTATATAAGTAATAAAAAAATACTATCTCTAAAAATGTGGTATTTTTTTAAAAGAATAATTTTAATATAGATATATTTATTAAAAATATATGAAAATATTATAATTTATATGTTTAAATTAAAATAGAGATATGTTTTTAATATAATAAATTGTTTTTGAATACAAAATTATTATCATTAAATTATTAACATTTTATTCTAAAAAAATATTTTTTGATGATAAAATAATATTTTTATAATGGTTATTTAAATGTTAATAAAAATTATAGTAATAAAAATATAACTTCTTAAATAAGAAATTTAGTGATTTATAATTATAAAAAAATTGAATTCATATAAATTATTACTGATAATTAATTTTAGTAAATTTTATGTAAAAATTTTAAACTAAATTACTTAAGGTGATGATAATAATAATATTAATTAAGGGTAAAAAATATATTTTAAAGAGAATTGTTAATATTGTTTAGAAAAAATATTTTACAAATATATGAATTTATAATATGATTTTTGTTTTATAAAATTTTGAAATCATAAAATTATAAAATTATATTATTATAACTACCAGATTCAATTTGTAAAAAATTGAAATGAAAAAATTGAAATAAATGAATGAAATGATAAAAAGTGAGTGGATTGTTAATTATGGATAAAGGGACTCATACACTATTCATATGGGGCTGGGCGATAGAGTTGATTGATTTTGGATGAGGGAACCTGAGGACTTTGATCTGAGTGTGACTGAATGTTAGAGGTCCTTTATATTCAAATAGTTTCTTTATGATAATATTTATATGTGAGTATTTTTTTCAATGATTCAATTCATGAAGTATATATCTTCTTTAAAAATTCTGTTTATTATAATCAATCATTATAATTTTTATTGGTTGAATAGTTTTTTTTTGAATTTAATATATATATATATATATATAATATTTTCGTCTTCCAATATCATATTAATCATGTATATATATAATCTTTATTCAAAATTTCTAGTTTATTCATGTATAATTTAATTTTTCTATTTCAAGTTAATTGAGAATATATACATGTATTATTTTCAAGTTCATAACTCTTCGTAAATAAATTATTTATGATTATTTATATAGGATAAAATGTATATTATCCAAGTATCATTATATGAAAAATTAATGTTTAATAATACCATAATGGAATCATGTCATATGCATGTCATTCACGAATAATGATTATGTCCATACGTCATTGATTATTCATATAATTTCATACCAAAATATGTGTGTCTATATATATATATATTTGACCATGTGCAATGAATAAATTATAAATATATGGTAACTAAAATAATTTTTTTATGTGTTTTATTAATTGATTATGTTGATGATAATTATTCCTTCATACCAAGAAAAGTTAATTTTTTCGTGTGATTTACTTGTTCCTAATCTAGAAGATCTTATCTAATTAAAGTATATATAAATATATATGTATATGTAAATATGTTTCCATGTTTATTTATAAAGAAAGAATCTAGTGAATATATATATATATATATATATATTTCACACTAAATTTTTTTTCATAAAATTAGGCACTTGAACCTTGTAAATATGGTAGGGAAATGGGGAATGAACTCATTCCTCAAGAAAGTGGGTAAGCCCATATAGACTTAAATGTTTCAAGTGGCCTCATGGTATTATTCTCTAGATGTTACATAATGTTCTTTCAAAAATCCTTGGATTATTTTTGAATCATTTTATAAAGTATAAGTGTTTTTTATTTCAAATTACTATAGTATTCTCAAAATTGTAGTGTTTTAGAATTATTTTAAACCCCTTAATGGGAAATTATGCTCACCCCATGTTTTAAATTATTTTGTATAGGTTATGTGGAATTTTCCAAATTCATTCATGTTGTTTCATAATTAGCACACATGAAGCAATTTAGTTATCTGATTTTATTTTTATACAACTATAATGTTTTTAAATTATTTTTTAATTCTCAAAACCCTATAGTTAAAATGGTCCAAGTATTTTAAATTATCAGTGTTTTCATTAGTTTTTTATAAAAAATAAAATTCATTTTTATGTGTTGAATACAAAAGCTAGGGTTTAGGGCTTTATAATTGGTATGAGAGAGATGATCTACAAACATTTATAGATCAGATGTTTTCAATAGAGCATAGAAGTTTATTAGTTTTTTTTCATAGTTATGTAAATCCATATTTTTTAGTCCAATGATTGCATTTTTAGGGAGGAATTATTTTAAGGGGGAAGAATGTAATATCCTAAGAAATTTAAATAGCAATTTTATTTTAATTATGTATTTATTTTGTAGGTTATTTATAATTTAATACAAATTAAGAAAGGTTTTATTAAAGAATATTTATAAAAGTATGATATTTAGTATAATAAATATAACATTTGTTTTATATTATAAAATAATACTCTTTATAAATTTATATTTTTTTAAAAAATAAATGTATTTTCGTAAAATAAGTAAAAATATATTTATTATTTTAAAATTATGTTTCAAAATTTTATATTTTGAATATATTATTATTTTTCACGAAAATGTTTTTGATTTAAAATGATAAAAAATCTATTTTTATAAATTTTGTACTATTTTTGTACTAAATAATAATTTTAATATAGTTATATTTATTATGAATATATAAAATTATGATAAATAAATACTTTCCATTTCATTCAAAATATATTTAATTATAATAAATTGTTTTTGAAATAAAAACGACTATAATTAATTGGTTGACATATAATTCTATAAAAAATATATGTTATTGATAATATAATATTTTTTATATAGGTTATTTTAATGTAAAAAACATTATAGATATAATAATATGATTATTAAATAAAAAAACCAGTGATTTATAATTATAAAACAACATTAATTCATATAAATTAATTAATATAAGTAATTATAGTAAATTTTATATTACATTTTTAAAAGAAATTATTAATGGTAATGATAATAACAATAATAATTATTATTATTATAATTGATGGGAAAACCAATTTTTTTAATAAAATTATTATCATTTTTAAGATAATATATTTTATAAATATATCAAATTATAACATGATTTTTGTTTTATAATATTTATAAATCATTAATATATATTTTTAAATTATTATAACAAATAAATTTAATTTATTAAAAAAATAAGAAGATTAAATTTACAAAATGAAAAAAATGTGTGAAAAAGAGAGTGAGAAATCCTGAATTGTGGATAAGGGGACTCAAGTGGAATTAGGATGGGGCTGAGAGAGTGAGTGGATTGATTTCAGATGAGAGAACATGAGAGCTTCAATCTGAGCACGACTGATGGATCAAGATCTAGTGTAGATGAAGTGACTCGATCACAAGAGAGGAATCAAGCGCCAAATATGTAAACCGATGGAGTTTCAGAGAGATCAAACACCAGCGAATGTAGATCGAGTGATGTCGAAGGATATCTGAACGTGGTTAGGGTTTGACCATAGTAAAGGTGCATTCCATTCTCTATCATCAGAAAATTTATTATAGGTCTATATGATGTAGGATTTTTCTAAATATCTATTATTACTAAAATGATGGTATTCACCATGTTAGTGTCATGTTCACCTATTTCCTACATTTCTCTACCTCAATCATTTTTGTATTGCTATTTACCTAATTGTTTTGTGGTTCGATTGTTCTACTCTGCTTTGATTTTGTATTATGAATAGAAAGTAAAGATATTTTGTCCGTTGATTGTTTTTGGCCAATTATATATATATATATATTATCTTCTACAAATTACTTGGACTAATTTGATTTGTATATTTTTTTCTATTCTGATTTTTTCAAGGAATTGGACCAATTTTCTAGTACTAGTCAAAACTACCCCTATTCCTAATTTGGTCGAATCAGATGTTGATTTCCCAAGAATTTTTTAATCCATAGTATGTATATTATTTATTACATTAATAAATTTATATAATAGGATGATGACTATAAATTAAGGGATTCTTAATTTTTTACAAATAGTTCTAGTCCAAAAACTCTTCTCCTGTTTCTTTTTCCCATTGTGTTCATACACAACAACAAATAAAGTTCCATCATGTCTGTAATTAATTTAAGGGTATTATTATTATTATTTTTAATCTACAAATAGACATTAAAATATCTATTTCCTTTAGATTCAAATAGCTTCTTTATGATCATATTTTTATGTCAGTATTTTTTTCACTCCTTCAATACTGGCAGTATATACAGTGTTTAAACATTATGTTTGTTATAATTGATCATTATTATTTTAATTGATTAAATATTTTTTTACATTAAATTATATATATATATATATATATAAAATTTTCAAGATAGAAGATCATATTATTCATGTATGTATATATGTATATATATATGTTCTCTATATTCTAAATTTCTAGTTTATACATGTATACAATAGTTTTTCTATTTCAAGATATTCGAGAATATATATATATCTACTATTTAAAATTTTATAAATCTTCTTAAATAAATTATTTATGATTATTTTTGTTGGTTAAATCCTATAATATTAAAGTATTAATCTATATAAAAATTTATTATTAAGAATACCATAAAGGAATCATATCATAGATATATCATTCATGAATCATGATTATGGCCATACATAATTGATTATTCAATAAATTTCATACATAAATATGGTTATATACATATATATAGGCATGTGAAATTAATATATTATTCTTTTATGGGAAGTAATTAAAATTTTTTTTTTATGAGTTTTATAAATGGATTATATGGATGAAAATTATTCATTCATACCATGAAATGTCAATTTTTTTGAGATTTCATTTTTCAAACTCTAGAAGTTGTTTTCTTATGAAATTATATATATATATATATAAGTGTATGTAAATATGTTTCTATGTTTATTTATAAGGATAAAATCTAGTAAAAAATTGTATTTTTATATAAGGAAATCATAGTTTTTTTTATAAAATTAGGCTCTTGAACATTGTAAAAATGGTACGGAAACAGAGAGTGAACCCATCCCTCAAAAATATAGGTAGGCATAAAAATTATTATATGTTTCAAGTGGAATTAGGGTTTTGTATTCAAGATCTTTCATAATAGTTTTTTAAAAAAAATCCATATATTTTTTTTTTAAAATTTTTACAAATCAGAAATTATTTTCTTTAAAAGTAATGTATTATTTTGAAAAGAATAGTATTTTTGAATGGATTTAAACTCGTTACAAGGTAATTATCCACACCCTATGTTTTAAATTATTTCACACATATTTAGTATAATATTTTGAAGTCATTATCTTCACTTATGGAGTTGGTGAACACAATGTAATTTGGTAATTTTTCTTTTTTTGTAAAACTCTAATGTTTTGTATGTAAATTCATAATTACCCAAAATAATGACAGGAATAGGTTATGGTATGTAAAATAATCTATGTATTATAAAGTTTTATTTTTAAAAAAGACAAATCATTTTTATGTGTTGAATATGGAATCATGGGTTCGGGGATTTACAACGACCCCCTATGATATGATAATATCAATGGGGGTGAGATGAAGGGTTTGTGTATTGGCGAGCTCCTTGGAAATATCGATTTTGGTGTTGACGAAATCTAGGGCTTCTAGTTATGGGTCTTCCAAACTACCTTTCCTTAGTTCTATTGACCGGATGTGAGTTCAATGATGGGAAAAGTCGCTCTACAGAAATGCTCGGGGTGGTCAGATCTTGCAGATCTGTATTTAGGGAGATAATATTTTCCATGTTAAATGTTATTTTAGGGGGGGGGGGTGATAAGGAGCCATATGGAATTAACAGGTCTCATATGTACATGACGGCTTAGGCGGAAGTGAATAAATACTAGATAATCAATGGGGTGGAAGTCGAGGAAAATTATGCTCGCCAACCAATAGTGGTTGTGGCAGCGATGGTCAGGATGGGTGGATCTTGTTGATTTTTATTTTGGATGAGAATATATTACATAGTTATTGTAGATCCTTGGGGTGAAAGGACACTGAATATGATTAATGGGCCTTGATTGAAAATGCTGGCATCAACTAAAGTGAATGGAGACTGGTGGACCTCGGTGGTTGCATGAGGGAAATTGTGAAAGGTATTTGATGTCAAGTCTGAGGTGAAAGATATGTTTCAGACTGATACTATAGTTCTTGATATATATTATTGATCTATGGGATGAACAACTATTTTGATAAACAATTTTGATATTTGGAAAGCTTCAGAGGAGTCTATTATGATGAATTTCCCACAATCCAGTATTACAAAAAATAAAAGAGACTCTATCAGAAGACATTTTTCTTTTCAACAAACTATAGTTTCATAGTAGATTATGAAGAATGGAAACACTACCCAGGACCTTTACAATAGATCGAAGATTTTTTATAGATATAAAATTTGTAAGAACTACCTTATTTATAGGCTCGTTCTTCCTTATAAAGTAATATTTTGGAAAATTAATTATCCTGTTTGGATGCTAACCTCTATATGGGGATTTTATGACTACAATTATATTCCCATGAGTTGGTTCTTCTTTCACATAATTTTACCATCATAGGATCTAATGCAAAGAGCACGGGGCATCAACTCAATCACTCTAATGATAGTTATAGTATTCAATCAAGAATGTGATTATTGATTAATCCATTTTAAATATAAAATACTAGATCCCATGTTTGGATCAAAATTATTAGACTCAATAGGATACTGTTTCATCCTAATTTATTATTTTGTATTGGTACTACTTTGGGGATTCAAATAAAAATGAATAGGAATAACAAGTTTTCCATTTTTGGACACTATGATAGGGTCCTAATGGAATTGATTTAAGATCTTTATTGATTTATAATGTTGTTTTGTTAGCAATAAATGATGATATATCATTAATAGTGTATTATGAAAGACTTCATGATTCCTATATTGATTTTCAAGTTATTGGACATGTCAAATATAAGTGTTAAAAGAATATGGTTTTATCTTTTTTTTCACTAGAAGGACATCATGAGGATTCTTATATGAGGAAATTGAGGAGGAATACAACTCAAAATTACCTGACCTCTATTGTCTATATACCAAAATTTAAAAGAGGAAATGATCAATTTATTATTGGTGTACCAAAATTGGTATAAGAGTTTGCTCAGAAGTAGGCACATGTTACTTATGAAGCTCCAGAGTCTCAGGATAAATTATAAAATCATGAGAACGTCTAACTAGATGTGGTCAGCTTGATGTTTTGAAATCATTTCCCATAAGAAAATGCCCATTTAAATGAGTGGCTTCCAAATTCATGCAATTACAACATGTTCTAAAAAATCCAGGAGGAAATCAATAATTTAATATAAATGATGGGTATTCATGGAAGATGGGATGAGTCAAAGGATGACCCTCCAAAAAATATTTCTTTTTTTCAGGAATTTCCTAAAGAGAAAAAATTATTTTGGATAATGAAGGCTTCTAAGTGGTCCAGACTACAAAATCAAGATATAGGAAAGATTAATCATACCTAAATCCAACAACTATTACCAAAACTCACCGACCCATAAACTCTAAATTAGATTGGTATGATTATTATGGTTTTTCCTGTCAATTTGTTTATAATTTTTGATGTTTTCTTATAATTAGGGAATAATTGATTGTATTACCCCTTTCATATTTTCATTCTCTCTTTACCCCTTTTTCTTAAAAAAAATTTATTTCTGTTTGAATTAAAAAAACAACCCCCTATGATCTCATTAAAAATATTGAATAAAGAAATCTACACATCTAGTGTATAGTACATTATAAATCAAATAAGTCACCACACTCACATAAAAAATCTTCTTCATAGATAATGGTTACCAAAATACCTTCACTTCCAAAATTATCTGCATTAATGAGAAACCAAAATTTCACTTCTCAAAACAATCAACAGTATTAAAATAATTTGAGTCACAAAAATGAATTGGTTTTATAAAAAACATTACCTTTTCCAATATATCCATTGTGTTCAATATTCCATGAATCTTTTACAAATACAATGATCAATCATATAATAATTCTGGAATAAAATTATTATTTTTTCATTATTCTTTATAATGGAATAGAAGACCAGATTATTTTCACAATATATTTCACTATAACTTTCAAAAAAAAACGACTATCATAAAAGAACAAATTTTATAATTTCTTTATTTCCAACTCCATTAATAAATTATTTAATGATATAATCTCCTTTATAACTTTCATTACTATAATATATTAAGCCACTAAAATAGAAAATTTCATTATCTTCTATATTTTTGATACTTGGCTCATAGTTATACCACAACATGTTAAAACATAAAATGTTGTACTTATTATACTATCACCATTTAAATTTGAAAAAACATATATATGTAAATAAATTCATCCAATAAATAATACATATATTACATTAATTCTCTTTATGTATCAAAAAATCCACATTATTAACATATAATTTTTCTTTCAAGGTTTTTCTATGTATTAGATGAAACCTTCATTTCTTGTTAAATGTTAGTTTATATATAAACAATGAAATACATTATATTTCTTACTATGAAGGAATAGGGAAGTTTTCCATGTACTCATGTTCATCATTTAACTTTATCACTCTTCTTTTGATAATTTTAAATGGCTTAAAAGATTAATAGAAACTAATTTGGATCCCATCATATTAAACCTACTCAAGAATCTCTCCACATAGGATTTTTGTCATAGTTTTAATATTATAGTGGAATTATATTGAATAATATTCATAAAAAAAAATATTTTTCCCATATCTAAGCTGCATTATATCAAATTAGTTTGAGAACTGAGACTTAAATTCATCGATTATTTTATCACAGAAACATGAAATGAATATAATCCACATAAAATAACAATATGGAATAAAAATTACAAAATGTTTTAAAATGAAAACATGGATCTGTGTCACATCCCTTATATGAATTATTTGTAGTTAATAAATGTAATTTTTTATTCCAGAATATTTGATATTTTTTCAATTTATACCAAATCTTATTAAGTTTAAAAAATGGTATTCTTTATTAGACTTAAGAAACCATTCTATTTTCACTATATAGAATTCTTTAAAAATTTATGTAGGAAATCTTACTTTACATCCAGTTTTTGAATATTTAAGAAATTTGAAAAAAAACCCCAAAAAACCCTAACAATAATTAACATTGTGAAAATAAATAAAATTCAATGTGATCAACACCCACTTTTGTTGAAAAACCTTCACAACTAGTATCACTTTATACCTTTTTTTACATTCATCATGATCTTACTTTACTAAATATATACTTATATTTTTAATTCTTCATTCCTCTAAAGATGGGATGTTATTTCTCAATTTTTATTTAATTAAAATAATGAAATTTCATCTTTTATTGAAAAATACCACCTACAAAAATCATTCACTTATAATGTCTCCTAAAAATTCTTTGGTTATCCACTATCAATAAATAAAAAATAATGAAAAAATAAACATATATTTATATTAGTTTTTTAACCATGTTTTACCTCCTAAGAGTAATATTTCAACTAGGATTCTTTAGTTTGTTCTTCAAAGGCATGATATAATTTACGAGTATTCCTTCATGTTCAACCTTCTCATGAGAAACGGTTTCATTTCTCTCACTATATCATTCGATAACATGTTTATCATCAAAATGAAAATATTCATTATATTTTACATTATTCCTTATAATTAGTTTTTTAATCACATAATTTTATAAGAAACAACCAAACAATTCATTACCATAACCAATGTTGATTTTTTGGCTTTTTTATTTCAGCTTATTCCTAACTATTAATTTAGCATTAACAAAAGAAAGATTACAAAAAAAATTAAAGTTTATTATAATTAATTTTTTTTGATCCAATATATCTCAAATATTTTTCGTCCAAGGGGTTTAGATGGAAATAAAATTATTAATTACATTTTCATGAAAATTATTTCAATGCAAAACACCATGTTCAACTGGTCATACAGTCACATACACCTAAAATTTTTATTAATTAATTTTCTCATGAATTCGACCACACCACATATTTGTGGTTTGTTAGGAATCATATAATACATACTAATTACATCAATTATATAATATTATTTGAATTATAGACTATCATACTCAATAAAATTATCTAATATCAAATAGTTAATTTTCATTTATATTTAATTTTTAGAAATGAACTTCTATATTTTGAAATAAGTAGAAACATCATTTTTTTTCAAAACATGTAGTCATACATTCAAGGATGATTGATCAATGAATATCACTTAATATAGTGATACTTTAAAAGGATGGATTGATGAGGTTCCCTAAACATAAAATGGATAATATGTAATTTTTCTTCCACTAGATTTCAATTTTCATTAGTAAAAGTAATTTTTATCTACTTATAAAATATATAATCTTAATATAAACAAGAACTAGTCAATTTCAAATCTCGTATCATGTTCACTAAAAAAATATATATATTTAATTATCGTACAAGTGATCTAATATTCAAAGTTATATTTTCGAATTTATGTTTAGAATATAAGAACAATCCATACGCATGAATCATTTATCATGTATAAAATTATGTTTCTTCTATTTTTTCTATAACCATAGAAACATTTATGAAATTCCAAGATCCTTCAATAAGTATGGAATAATATCCATTATTTTCATGTTTTCCATTACAAGTTAGATCCCTTCAAAGTCAAAGGATTTCATTGACAATATTTAACATTAAAATATTTTATTTTAGGTTTTGATCAGTACATAACCTTTTTATATAATAATATTTGGTTCAAAATTAGCAAGATATACCTTCCCAAAATTTTCTCACACATAATTTCAAATGCATTATCTCTTTGTGGTTGAATAGAAAGAGGCAACATGGTCTAATCTCCAGGATTTTATTGGACTTTTAACACATTGAAAAAGTGTATCAACACATTATTTAATGGTGTTGAGTTATTCTATAATAGAATTATTTATTTGGATAATGGTTTTACATGGTGTGTCAATTCTTCCCATAACACAAGTGTGTGACTATATACTTTTATTTTATCTACGATTTTTTAATATTCATTTAAACCAACCTATATAGTTTTTTTATTAAACAAATATTACTCAATCATTAAAATTCAAAGAAAATCTCTAGATTTATCCAATTTTCTTCTATCAATTAATTTTATTAATATTATATCATGAATCTAATTTTACGTCATCTTAGATATTCCTTCAGAATTTTCCACTATGGTTACCATGACATCCAAAACATTTTTTCAATTATGATAGGATAAATACAAACATTTTATTATCTATGAAATAAATTTCAATTGAAATTAATTGAAAAATATTTTTATTCAATTCAATAATGCTATTTTTTATATATTTAACTACTCAAATTCAATTTTAATAATATACACATATGAAACAATTGATTTAATACATAGGACATCTCATAAATGTTCAAAAAAGATATTATAAAATATTTTATCATTTATTTGAAACATTAGGTTTGAATGAAATATTTATCATCAATGCTACACATATAATACTCAGTGCATGCTGATTCATTATTATCATATTATAAATATTCTATGCAGGCATATTGGGTTGTGTTTGTTTAAAAAATTGGATGTAAATGCATCAAATGATTTATAACATCATTAGTAATTAGATTTTTGGGATTTTATCATGTTTGGAGGATGTTTTAGTGGTTTTAGATGATTAGGAAATAGTTATATCATATTGAGGTGTCCATTAGAACATAATATATTTCTTACAATGATGGATATTATTATTGGTTTATTATTCCATGGTATGTATGTGAAGGTAATACTATTCATGTAGTAATTATAGTAAAATGGGAAGTATATATTAGGTTAAAGTAGTCAAAAATCAAAGAGTAATTTACTATATTGGAGTGAATCATGAATAATGGTGTTAGTTTATTGGGTTTTAGGTAGATGGTCATACCATAAAAAGATACTAATATTTTTTATAGAAGTTTATTAACAATGGGGTGTTGTGATATGCATTATGAATTGTGGATCATGCTAGAAATGAAGTTATTTCATTTTATATTGAACTTTGATGATTGTGGTTACACAATATTGTGTTAATTATATATAATTTTATAACCTTGATCAAGATGTAATTTTCATAGGACGGGTAAGTATTAGTTTATGATTTTTAGAATAATTATTGATTTTGAAATAATTGAGTCATAAAACTGTTGATTATGCTTTAATTCTGTCGAGGTAAACATATTTTATGATTTAAAATCCTTCAATATTGGAGATCATGGAAAAAAATAGGGATAGAAAAATCAACGTACTATATATCTTCGACTATATGATAAGTGTAAAGGATATGTTTCTTTATCATAGAGGGTTTGAATAACATGAATAAATCCCAACTATTAATAAAATTTTTAGAGGATAAGTAAAGGATAAGGATATATCTAAATGTATAAAACTAAAGAAAAATATCATAGAGATAGAATTATAGAAAGAGTTTGACTAGACAATAAGATTTTTTTAGCATTCCTTAGAATATTTAGAAATATATGGGAGAGGATCTCACTGATCATGAAAAGCATTGATAATACTATTAATGAAATGGACGTGTAACATAACTTTTTTTTATTTTCATGGTAAATAGTGTAATATTAAGGGGGATTGAGTTATTCTTGAGTGATAATGCAATGAGTTATCATATTGTGAGTGATTATAAAAAAAAGAACATTTATCCTTCTTTACACTTTCTATAGAGCCAGTGCACATTAGTGAATTTTGGTACATTGGAACATAATCGTTTGTATAATACTTGGATGTATCCTTAAGTGGGTTAAACGAGTAAATTTTTTTACATTTATTTTGATTTAATGATTAGATATTTAGTAAGTAATATATTTTTATTTTTATTAACGATGAAAGATTATTATTTAACGAGTTTAATTTTATTAAACATACCCTAATTAACAACCACCCATATCAGCGTATCATCCATTTATGTGAGAAATAATGGGTAGTAATGATTTTGGTCTAATTTTGGTTATGATTTTAAATTAAACACTCATTCACACAAAGTTTTTCACTCTAGGAGTTATACTAGTTGTTATAAATCACAACGGAATTATAAACATGGATTGAAATAATTTATATCAATGGAAGAATCTAATGAAGCACTAATTATACTCATTAGTCATGGATTTATACATAGTTATCATTAACTATATTTCTATGAATATGGAATGTAGATTCCTCATAGAAAGGCAATATAAGTAATTAAAGTTCAGTTCGAAATGGATCAGTGCTTCCAGGGGATATTTTTACAATTCAATCAAGATTAATTGATGCTATATAAATACTTAAAAACCTTGTGAGAGAAGTCATTGAATATTTGTTAAGTCTTCTCAAATGTATGAGGAGAAAATTAAAAAGTTTCATAGAATAAATATGAGTACATGAGGTTGTAACCTAATGAATCTATTAATAAATTATATTATTGATAAAATGATATTATAGAGGGAATGTGTTTTAATGGTGAAACCCTTGAATATTTAAACCATATAAATAATATTTCCATAATTTTTCACCTCACTTACAAATGATGATATCAATATCTAAGGAAAAGGATCAAAATAAAATCACTTTAAATGATTTTTATAGAACACTTATTAACAATGAGATAAGAACTAATGTGAATGATCCGTTAGTAATGTAAAAATTTTATGAGTTATTTTTAAAGATAATGAAGTAGTTCTTTATTGAATAGTAAACAATAGAAAAATATTGTGATGAATCATGTTTTTTCATTACCAAAAATATGAAATGAGGAAAAGTAAAATTTAAAAGGAATTATTTAACTCATTTATATTTTTTGGGGAATGGTTTATAACCTTATTTGTATATTTTCATAAAAGTTATTTGATGATGATTAATATTAAGAAACCATTGAGAAATATTTTATATATAAAAGAATAATGAAAAGTGAGAAATAATATTTCCTCAAGAAGAAAGAATTTCTTTCAAAATAGTATAATTTTTTTAAGGAAAAATAATTATAGAATATTCAAAGTTAAAAATATCTAAGAAATTATTTACTTTTTCCTTTCAATGAAAACCCAAAAAAAAATAAATAGAAAAGAGAAGGAAAAGAAGCTTATGTTAAGGGTTTTATTGACCTAAATGTAGAAATGGAGGATAGTATTTAATAATTAGATGTTTATAGAGAAAAAAATGAAGAAACCTATTGATATAGTACTAAAAAACATGCTTTTAGATAATATATTTTTTATAATTATAAATTTAATTCTACTACATCATGTATTAAGTGAAGATTTATTATAAATTTATAGAATTTGAAATTATCATTAAAATTAAAATTTTCCAAAAAGGTTGAGGGAAAGACCCTTTATTAAATATTGAAAAAGAAAATAGAAAACCCATTTAAATACGGATAAGGGAAAACCCATTACAGGCCTGTTAATCTAGAGGCCCATAACCTTACAATTTAGTTCCCCAAAATTGTAGTGGGACGAAACTAATTAAAAAACAAAATACAATTAAAAATCCATAATACATCTAGCTGTGTAAGAACCATCGATGGAGAACTACCTTTTCCACCGTCAAACTCCCCTAACCACCTCCCACAGCCAGATGGGGGTGCCATGGTTACCATCTAAAGCCCGCACCACTGTTCCAGATCTCTAATAATATATTTTTATCATAAAATTTACTATGGGATAACTTTTTATTGGAAGGTATTCTATGATCACTAGGATATAAAATTAATTTGAGTATCTTGACCTAAATACAAAGTCTAAGTAGATTAAATGGGTTGTAAGTTTGAATCTAGACTAGACTCATCAACATGAACCTCACCTCACTATTTAGGTCAGAATATTTTCATCTAACATTAAATTAGTCTAATCTTTTGATAGATATTAAATAAATAAATGTAAATAATTTCATTAAATATGGTTTATATCTTGTTAATTGGGGAAATTAGTCAAAAGGTAGTGAAATTGGGAGGAAAATATTATTACAAAATTTTACATATACCATTGTGTAATTTAACATGTCTAAATCCAGTTTCATAAAAGAATATTAAATAACATGGGAACCCCCTACCAATCAATGGGAGAATATTTATATGACTATGAATTTGGAAGCATCGCACATAATCTCAAGTGGGTATCCATTTGTGGGGGTTGTATGATCAGTGTTGTGGTGATACATTTCATTAAATCATCAAAATAGAAACTATAAAATTCATTAAACAAAAAATCAAAATCAATGTTAAAAAGAAGTTTTTTCAAAATGAAATGAAGAATTTTTTTTACCCAAATCTGAGATATATTTTTCAAATGAGCTACTATACATAGTAAAATCATCCCTGAATACCTCTATTAAAGTCTCAATAAAATCAAAAAACATACACATCCTACATCCTTGAAAGGTAAGTATTATATTAAAAATTTCAAAATGAATCCTTAGGTAAACAAATGTTTAAAATGATAAAGTGAATCTCATATTGTTTTTCTCCATCGGTATAATAGAAACCAAAAAATAACTCAATAATCCATATTAGAAACAATATTATGTACTACCTGCAATCCTCTTATGTATCTAGTCAAGGAATGAAAATGAGAGATAATATTTTAGTTTGTATTGATTTAATTTCCTATAATCAATACAAACCATTAAATTATTTTTTTTCTTCATTGAACTTAACTCCCCTATATCATTTTGAGTAATGTAGACAACAATTTTCTTAGAAACAACATAAATAGTGATAATCCATTTTTAATAGGATATTAGGAAAATGACACCCACATCAAGAAATATTTAAATTTCATTCTAAACATCATCCAAAATAGTGAGATTAGGTCACCTTTGTGACTTCCTTATGATTTTACATCCATCCTCTAATATATTTTTATGGATGAAAATTTAAGTACTAATACTTGAAATTTCACCCATGGTGTAACACCCATAGTGTTACTGGTATGTAATAATTTTATATTTTTCATAATATTTAATGAGTTTTGGGGTTTCTGGGGGATAATTATCAAAAACATAAAATTTTATAGAATAATAAGTGTACATTTTCCACACATGGTTGACGTTAATTGTTTTCCCAACCTTGTGAATGGTGTTGTTGAGAGATTTTTTCATATTTCATGACCTATGCATGGTTTTTCAAATTTTGTTGGGCCTTCCTAGAATTGTTTTATTTAAGGTCATGGAAACAGTTTACCAACAAGGTTTCTCCATGGTTTGGAAAATCATTTATACAAACCAATCATCTTTCCCAAAATTTTTAAAAATTGGGTTCTTAAAAAATATCCCTTTGGGGTTTTAACTCTCACCCTCCCTTTCTTCTACACATCACACGTATATCCCTCCTCCTTACCAGTGAGGGTTTTCATCCTCCCATAGAATTATCTTTGATCATTTATTGTGGAAATTATTTACATATTATTTTTCTCGATTATATTTCTATTTATTTTTCAAAACCAAAGGATTTATGAAATAAATTTCAATGAAATGTTTTTAAAGGTATTTTTTTGAAACTAGAACTATATTGATTTCCTTATGAAAGGTCGTATGATGATTTTGGGTGGTATCCTATAATTATATTTCTCACACACTACTTATACCATTTGTTGTACATATACTTGGTTATATTTGATGAAAGGAAAGGGAAATTCATTTCATCACACATTATGAAATACTAATACTCACATCATCATCCAGGATATGTGGGGGTGGTGTATAAGGTCCACATGTATTTAGTTTTGGTTGAACCATTTTTTGATCATTATCTTTGGAATTTTGGCTATGTATTGGACAACTTGGCTATGGAAATACTCTGAAAGTCATTTTTCTATATAATATGTTAGGAACTTCTATTTTTTAATATTATTTATGCCCATTTTCATTTACTGTCATGATACAACATATATGTTTTTGGTATATCTTTAATTTTTATCCTGTTTTACTTGATGGTGTCGATGTTTAATCCTTCGATGGGATATAATATATTTTTTAGGGAAACAATTCCCACAAATATAGAATTCCAACACTAGAACTATTTTCCAACTTGGGTATATTAGAAACATGCCTAAGGCCTTGAGGTAGGATGACCAATGATGTGGATGGTGGAATCAGGTTGTTTTATTGAAAAATAAAATTAGATAAGGATATTATTTAAATTTTGTGGTAATAAGAAGTAAGATTGGATGGGATCAAGTGAAAGTGTGGGGGACTACATGGCCAGATATTATCCTTTCTAGACCTCAAATTACAAGGGTAGTTGATATTTTTTTTACTATTTTTATTTTGATTAATTTTATGAGTTTTCAAATGGATTTCCTTTGTCACATATTTTTGAATCATTTATTGAGTTATTTTGTTTTTTTATTTAATTAGTTATTTATTGGTTTTTTTATTTTATGATTTCATAACATGCCTCCCAGATAGAACTATAGGAATATGATGGAGAAAACCACAAAGAATTATCCATTGAAAATTAATCATGTAGATTAGCAGCTATTTGAATTAATTATTAGGACCCTTCAGTCCATCCAGTAGGGTCGGGAACCAAGGAATTTATTCCCTATGGATAATTCTCTAGAGTTCAAAAAATGAACATGCCTATGATTTAGGGTGATCGGGGGCCCCAAGAACTAGTGAAGTGGTTGGAATGGTTTTATTGAATCATATTATTCAACTAAACCCTTATGATGTTTAAAGTGATATCCCCTTATACCAAGCATTCCTAGGCATAGTTAGATGATCAAAAGGATTGGGGTATTATTACCAAGTAAATGGGGATGCATCCACTACTAAAAAAATTCAATGTGGGATTGAATATGGGTTCTTATATATGGTGGAGCACAAGCCGTTGGATTCAAACGTGGTGGCATCAACCATTAGTGGTATGGGTTTCATTGCTTTATCTATGTATCAAACAGTGTTTGATAGAGGTACATTCCATTAATTTATCTCACATATTATAATTGATTCATTGTAACTATGATTCGAATTGATTTCATATATTATGGATCTCTCTACACCAGTTGAAAATAAGGGAGAGAAATTGTTTGTGATATAAGTGTTCTGTGATCATTGTTAATGCTAAGGATTTTTTTTTGGATTTCCTTGTTCTGGGACAGGAAATTTATGACCTTGTCATTGGCATCGATTAAATGTTGGTCACTATATATAATTATAATTTTTACCACTGTTAGGTTATGTTCCACTATCCTACTAGAGACACTCATTTATTATAGGTTAAGTGGGATTATAGATCAGGGAGAGTTAGTATGGTTGTCATAGTGTTGGGTTCTAACAAATTTTAATTCTTAAAGTTATTTCTTGGTTCCATTCAATGAGGTTCAGGTAACTAGAACCTATAGGTGGTGGGAAGGTACCCTGAGGTCTTCTATAGTGATGTTTTTAGAGTTTTTTCTCCACATGAAGTAGAGTTAACTATCAACATACTCCATATGATATTACCAATCTTCTGAACATATTATAGAATATAACCATATGAATCAATGTACATGAAAGTTAAATTAGAGTTCCTAAAGAGTAAAGGGTTCATATTATCAAGTGTTTCACCATGGGAGCCACCAGTACTATTCAAAAAATAATTTGATATAAGGCTTTCCATATATATTAATTATATTAAGCTAAATGTTTTGGTGATCAAGAATAAGTATATGTTTCTTTAAATTGATTCCATATTTAATCATCTTTGGGGTGCTCAGTAGTTTTCAAATATTTACCTTTGGTCGGGGTACCATATGATGATGGAGATGGAGGAAAGTATTCCCAAGGCCTCCTTTTTGAGATAATATGTGTATTTTGAGTATCTGGTTATGTCTTTTAGTCTCACAAACTCCCCTGTTATCTTTATGGATATGGTGAATCTTAATTTTCACTAGTACCCTGACTCTGTCTTGGTAGTATTCAGTGATGATACTTTGGTTTACACCAAGATGAAAGAGCATCATTAGGTCTATTTAGAGATTAATTTTGGAACTATAATGAGTCATGTTTTTTATGAAAATCTATCAAAATACAATTTCTAGATATAGAAGGTAATAATCCTAAGTCAAGTGTTTTCTAAACAGGGGATTTCATTGGACCAAAGAAGATTAAATATATGATATAATGGAATATACCAAAGAACATGTTTGATATCAGGAACTTCTTGGGAGCAGTATGATTTTATAATCACTTTACATGAGACTCTCTAGGATATCTTCTCTTTTGAAAGTCATGACCCAAAATAGTGTAATGTTGGAATGCAGTGAGTACTTTCTAGAGTCATTTGAGTTTCAAAAGGTGAGAATAACTTTATCTCCTATTATGATTCCCCAAATATTAGGAAGAGGTTATTATGTATACTGTGAAACCAAAAGTATGCGTTGGAGTATGTTTTAATGTAGGATGATAACATGGTAGCTTATGGACCAAGTTAGTTTCACCCCCATTAAAAAACATCCCAACTTATGATCTTGTATTTGTGATAGTGATGTATTCCCAGAAAAAATGGCACCACTAACATTTGAGAGAAAAATTTTAAGTACATACACATCGTAAAATACCAAAGTACATATTTACATAATGAAATGTAAATATTAGGAAGTTATGATGGGTATAGTACCTTTAAACCATACATTTTGATTTGGTATACACATTAGAAAATGGTAATGTTTTGGCCAATGCACGGAGTTGGAGATTACCGATGCAGACAATGAAAGATTCTAAAGAAGAATAAGGTCTAATGAGATTGTTCTATTAGCTCTGTTTTTATATAAATAAAGTGGGAGAGAAAGTATTATTGGCTAGATCTGTGGTCTTTTCCTCCATTGATGATTAGATCAGGATTGTTAAAGTTTATGATACTAATTTTTAGTTTATAAACATGACTTTAAATATTGTGGAGACCTCTAGTAATTTTTTCATGTCTTCCAATGGTACTACCTATTTCAAAAAGTTCTTAGTAGTTCTTTTGAATTTGATATAAGAAATAATAATTGGGTTTCTATAAAATGTTGGTCCATTCAACTGGTAGATAAGAAGATGTTCTATTATCTAAAACATCGATAATGGTGGCTCTAGATGCAATAAGAAGTCATGGACTTTGTCTTGCAAAGTATCATTTGTCAGAGAATTAAAGACGACCATCCGAAGCTAGCCAAGGTGTTACAGCCTCTAAAAATACCATTTTTTAAATGGGTTAATATAATAACCCATTATTTTCATACATATATATTAAAAATATTTATTGATTAATATTCAATAAATTTCAAAAACACATGCATGAGAGAATAAAATTTTTGTTGTAATTAGAGAATAATAAAAACATTAGAAACATTTCAAATATACGACCCATAATGAAAGAAAATTAAATGGATATATATATTTCATTTTATCATGATAAGAACTATAAAAAACCCTCATGGTCATTATATACAGAACATGAAATAAACAAGTACTGTATAAGGCATGTGTCCCACAAAATTAAACATGAGATGAAAAATCCATTACTTTTGGCATGGCTTCCTTTGTATGCATTGGAAAATACTATCTAATAAATATATATTTATTAAAAATAAATTATAGAACAATTATTTTATACATCATACCAAATATTATATAATTATAAACTTTTATCACCGATCCATTAATAATTCATTATTAAAATCACTATTCTGGGTGATAACTACTTCATTTTTCATGTATGTTTTAGTTTGGTAGTGATGGTCCATATACTTTGATTATGGATCCATTAAATAAAAAATGATAATAAAGATATAAATTATATATATATATATATATATATTCAATATATACATATTTAGATTCATTCCTGAATGTATAGACGGAAAAATGAATTGCACCATTAATGGACATGGTAGGCCATACATAGGCATGAACTTTGTTTCCATATTCTTGAAAGATAAAATTAGATAATGGGAAATAATAATTTACCTTTAAATAATCATTATTATTTCATATTTATAAAATATATTCAATACATTTATCCTTAATAACTTCCATTTAAAGCATAAGAGACAACTCAATCACATCACTCCACGAGTCGATAGTCCGCTGTACACACGAGTGACGTTATCATATTCCGTAAGAATTTAAATTTAGAATGTATATGTTATATTATAATTCTAGAAGTGTATTTATAAATAAATATAATATAATAATGTTAAATCCATCATTACATCGATCTGTGTGATGAGATTATGGAAAATTAATTTCATTAGTTTATAAGGCAGTAGTCAGTCATACAAATTATTGATGGGTTTGTTTCCCATTTGATGAGAGAGGAGGTGAATATAGGTTATGAAAATAACATAGTAACATATATATATTATAGATACTTTTTTGTTAAATAAGTATAATTGAATAAGTTATTTATAAGTTTTAAGAAGAAATAAGTTATAAATTCTTCATTGAGAATGATACATATTCTTCGAATAACCTCCTTAGGCTTACACTAAAAGCAATCCTCGGTTGTCATAATTATCAAAAAAGTCATATAAAATGTGATGAGGGGAGTAAATAAATTATTTTTCATGCTATTTTATGAAGAAAAATATTTTATAGGTGTGTGTAAGAACCCAATCCTTCTTTTCAGGTATGTTTTTCCTTTTTTGATCATTTTTTTGAGAAAAGAGGAAATTCTAGAAATTTTTTAAGTACACACTATGGAATTTATGAGTACATGCCATGTACTACCTTATTATAGGAGGCCATGTGCTGGTCATGTTGTTGACACACACACGACCGTGTAGTATCCACACACTTTCCTTCTGGAAAAATTTTAAGTACATGCAATGTACTATACGACTACGTGCCTTTTACATCCTTGATAGAGGTGGCCGTGTGTAGGCCATGTAGTCACCACACACATGGCCGTGTGGGAGTGACTTGGAGGCTGCCTAATGTGGAGTAAGAAAAAAGCAAGTACATGCTGTGTACTCAAAAAGTAAATGTCGTATATTTTGTTTTTTTATTAAATGCACTGGGGCCGCGTCTAATGGATAGAACTCACTTCTTCTAAGTCGTCTTCGTGCGAGAGAACCCGTATGACCATGAATCTTCAAAGAGCCCCCAAGCCTCCATCCATCCTCCGATTCAAACACCATTTATTGCATTAGAATCACATCAGTGAGTTCTCTCTTCTCATAGAGCATCATCTTTAGATTCCTCTTCATTGCCAAGTTATCTTGGGTTGAAAATGTTATATGTTTTATTAGATATACAATGTTCCAAGAGGATTTAAGCTTCTAGGTTCAATTATATTGATCTAATAACCCCATGGTTGGTGGTTTGTGCCTTTCCATTCTATGTCTTTGAGTATTATGGGAAAATTCCACCAATACCTATGAATGGGGTATTGCGTGTTTACTATTTTACCCCTATTGTTTTCCTACCATGCTTGTATGCATGTGTAGAGGATATTTGGATATGAATATGGTTGATTTCTATGTTTTGGATGTGTTTTTCCCATGCATTGTTTTGTTTATGAATGTTTAGTCTTGTTTAGCCTTTGGCTACCTTGCCTATTTTCCATGCCTGTTGTTGTAGGATGGAGCGTTGTATTCTGACATGCCTGTTATGATGTAAACTGTTTATCCAAGTAGTTCTATAAGATTAATTTAGATATATTACACTACTATGCTCATCGAATTACAACGAGTTGTGAGAACCCGGTGTAGTATACTATAAGGGGAATTGACCAGGTGATCTTTCTCAGAGAGTCTTTGAGCACTTTTGGCTATAAGGGGGATTTCCTGAGTGAGCATCCTCAGAGAGCCTAGAACCACTTAGGGATATATAGGGAATTAATCGAGTGAGCTTCCTTAGAGAGCCCTTGATGCCTTTAGACTATAAGGGGATTTACCAAGTGAGCACCCTCAGAGAGTCTTTGATTTTAATTCCGAGATATTTAGACTATATGGGTAATTAACAGTGATTGCATCCTCAGAGAATCTATGAACGACCTAGGTTATATGTGGAATTGGCCAAGTGAGCCTCATCATAGAGTCCTAGACTTTGGGGCTATAAGGGGAATGGAATGTGTGAGCTTCCTTAGAGAGTCTTTCTTTACCTTTGAATATAAATGGATTGACTGTGAGCACTTCCTCATAGAGTCTTGTTATATTCACATACAGAACCAGAGGGGTTAGACTGAGTGTTCTGCCTAGAGGGTTTCTTGAAATTTTTATGTAGGAAAAGAGGGGATGGCTGTGAGTACTTCCCAGAGGGTAACTTGTTTGAGGTTTGGCTATTTGTTTCACTGTTGCTTTCTTTGGAACTGTGAATTTTTTTTGTTTAGTACTTTCCTGTTTACTTCTTTCTGTACTTTTACCATCCATATATTCACTAGACTATTAAGCACATATCTTCGGGAGGTTTCCTACTAGGATTTAGTCTCACAACCTGTTTGGCTCATGCTTTTGGGCCCAAACGAATTATATTTTTGCAGGTATAGATAAGGGAAATCCCCCTTCTACTTCATGTACTTGATTGCTTTGGAGCTGGACATCAAGGGACCAAGCTATGGCTTGTGATGATGAGGATCTGTTATCTTCTTTTGTACCTGGTTTAACACTATTTTAATTTCCCGTAATGTGTCTTTTTTGGAAGCTTTCTTAGACATATGTATCATGCATCCGTTCATATATATATATATATATATATATATATATATATATATATATATATATATCTACTCCAGTTTTTTATTATTTCATTCTTCCACTATTTACTATTGTTGGATATTATTGCTTATACTATTGTATGTCTTGTTTACTTCTGTTGTGTACTCTACCAATGAGGGCATAGTTTCCCCACTATCACACCCAAGGCCCTCATTGCTAGTACGATGCCTCTGGCGTTTGGTGAAATGCACTTGGGGCCATGTGACCAACCAGGCACGGGCCACGGTACATGCCAAACTTTTGAAATGGAGAATACCCAGTAGGAGTAGGATCCCAGACCATCTACCATTCAAGGTATGATCTTAGTAGACTCAGTTTTAGCTTATGCTCTTTTTGATACAGTTGCTTCCCATAGCTTTATATCTATTGCTATCATGGAGAGCCTTGGGCTTTGAATCTTTTCTTCTGCTGATATCTTGATGTTAGACACTCTGTTAGGGAATATAAAGGCTAGTGTACGTCAGTGCAGAGAGTTACCTCTACAGGTTGGAGGATGTCACTTCTTATGGGACCTCTATGTCCTCAATATGATAGGATATGATGTTATTCTCAGGATGGACTGATTAGCTCCATTCTAGGAATTCATCGACTATTATCACCGTAGGGTGAGTTTCATATCACCATAGGGTGGATATTTTCTTCATAGGGGTGAATGGGATGTCCAAGTGAGTAGAACGGGTCTATAGCATCATGCGTTGAAAGGAGTTAGAACCCAAATTGTTAGTCTTTATCTGGTTGACCAGGGGAATTCATAGTTAGAATTTCCTTTAGTGTTGTATTTTTTTAGAGATGTCTTTCTAGAAGACTTTTTATTTTTGCCTCCAGAGCGTGAGGTAGACATCTCGATTGAGCTTGTTCCAATAGTGGCACCAGTGTCAATTCCTCTGTATAGGATGGATACACCTGAGTTGCAAGAGATCAAGAAGTAGTTGGAGGAGTTGCAGGTAAAGGGTTTTATCCAAACCAATATTTCTCCTTGGGGTTCTTTTTTCCTATTTGCGAAGAAGGTAGACGATACCCTCAGGCATTGTGTGTACTATCAAAAGTTGAACTAGTTGATAGTGAAGAACCGATATCCCTTGCTGAGGATTGATGAACTCTTTGATCAACTTCGTGGAGCCCGAGTGTTCTCAATGATTGAACTAAGATATTTTTATCATCAGTTGTGCATTAGACCATCAAATATACCTCTTACAACCTTCATTAGTAGGTATGGTCTATACGAGTACTTGGTTATGCCGTTTGGTCTCACAAACGCGACGACAGTTTTCATGGCACTGATTAATCGAGTGTTCCATCCCTACTTGGATTCTTTCGTGGTTTTCTTTGTGAATGATATCTTGGTGTACACTCACACTCGACACGACCATTCTACCCATATTGAGATCATTTTGATTACATTGATGGAGCATCATTTATATTCTAATCTCTCATTGTGCCACTCTTGGATGGATCAAATTCACTTCTTAGGTCATGTTATCTCAAAGGCAGGAGTAATAGTAGACCTAGAGAAAGTGAGAGCTGTAGTTTCTTGGGAGTAGCCAAAAAATGTCTTTGAGGTGAGGAGTTTTTTGGGGCTATCTTGATAATATAGATGTTTCATACAGGACTTTTAATGCTTAGCAGCACCACTGACAGGTCTGACCAAGAAGGATGTGATGTTCTTATGGTCATATTCTTGTGAGTTAGCCTTTCAGGAGCGGAAGTTGGGGGGGAGGGGGGTTGACTTCAGCAATGATACTTGTCTTTCTAGAGCTTGGAATGATCTATACTATTTACTGTGATGCATCAGATACCGGGCTGGGAGTTGTGCTTATGCCGGGAGATGGAGTCGTTGCATACAGGTCTCGGCAGTTGAGGCCACATGGTAGGAATTACCTGACGCACGATCTGGAGTTGGCAGCTATTGTTCATGCCTTACAATGTTAGAGACATTGACTTCTGGGAGATCACTTTTTGGTTTTAACCAACCAAAAGAGTATCAAGTACATCTTCACTCAGCATGATTTGAATTTGAGACAACACAGTTAGGTTGAGTACCTACAGTCCTTTGATTTTGAGCTTTCCTGTATGCCTGGGAAAGGCCATGTAGTGGCTGATGCGTTGAGTAGAAGGACTCAGATACAGGTAATTTGGGAGGCAAGCAGTGAGTTGTATCTTATGGATCTATTCTCTAAGATGCATTTTGAGGTGCACGCCATTCAAGGGAAGACTTTTCTATCTTATATATCTTTTACCTCTACTATTCTTGATCGAGTTCGAATGAGGAAGCTATCAGATTATGAAGGCCTAGTCCTAAGGGAGAGTGTGTTAGGAGAGGACCCTATTTCTAGATAGACCATAGGTGAGGATGAGATCTCACATTTCCTAGGACGTGTAGGGTGCCAGCAGATATACACGAAGAGCTGATGTCAGATTTTCATTCCTCTTTTTGGGCAGTTCATCCTGGTGTCACCAAGATGTATCGTGATCTACACCGTCAGTATTGGTGGCCAGGTATGAATAAGGACGTTTCTGGTTTTGTCATGAGGTGTTCCACTTGTCAGTAGGTGAAGGTAGAACATCAGTGACCAGCAGGGATTTTACAGCAGTTACCCATTCCTGAGTGGAAGTGGAATGACGTCGCGATGGACTTTCTGACCGGTTTTCCGAGGTTGCCTCAAGGGAATGACGTTGTTTGGGTTGTCTTTGATAGACTCACGAAGTTTTCTCACTTCTTTCCGATCAAAGAGACCTTCAATGTTGATGAGCTGGGACGGTTCTACATCTGAGTGATTGTACGCCTACATGGAGTTCCACACTCCATTGTTTCAGATAGGGATGCACCTTTTACTTCTCGGGTCTGATAGGGGCTTCAGAAGGCTTTGGGTACACATGCACTTTTGAGTACAACTTACCACCCCTAGACAGATGGCCATTCCGAGCGTATGATTTAGGTGCTTGAGGATATGCTTCCAGCATGAATTCTAGATTTTGAAGGTTCTTAGGAGAAACATATACCTATTGTGGAGTATTCCTAAAACAATAGTTTTCAAGAAACTATTCAGATGACACCTTATGAGGCTTTGTATGGTAGGACATGCTGATCACCCATATGTTGGCTGGAGGCAGGAGAGGCAGATTTGCTGAGACCTCGTCTTGTTCAGGAGACCACAGAGTAGATAGAGTTGAATTGGAAGAGGATGTCTACTGCACAGTCTCGATAGAAGTATTGTGCTAATTAGTGGAGATGACCTCTAGAGTTTGAGGTTGGGGATCAGGTTTTCCTGCAGGTCACACTGAGGTTGGGACACTAGAGGATTAGGAGACAGGGTAAGCTTTTACTGAGGTATCTTGGGCCATTTGAGGTATTGTAGAGAGTTGGGCCGATTGCCTATGGGTTGCAGTTACCAGAGAGGTACCGAGCTATGCATGACGTCTTCCATGTTTCTCAGCTTAGACGCTACATTTGAGACCAGTCTCATGTCTTTCAACCTGAGGAGGTTGAGCTCAAAGTGGATGCATCGTCTGAGGAGCATCCTTGCCAGATTTTGGATCGTAGTACAATGGTTTTCCGTGGCCGGTCTATTCCTCTGGTACGAGTGCTATGGCAGCACGGGCAGGTGCAGGATGAGACTTTTGAGAGGGAGGCCGATGTACGGGCATAGTGGCCAGAACTGTCTGGGGTTTCTTCTTCTACACCACGCAAGGGAAATTCAGGGATGAATTTATTTAAGGGGGGATGCTTTTAAGAACCTGGAACCTCTTTTCAAGTATGTTTTTACCTTTTTGGTCATTTTTTGAGAGAAGTGGAAATTTTAGAAATTTTCAAAGTACATGTCGTGTACTTTATGAGTACAGGCCATGTACTGCCTTTCCAAAGGAGGCCATGTGATTTCCATGTTGTAGCCACACACATGGCCATGTAGTAGCCACACACCCTCCTTCTAGAAATTTTCTAAGTTCATTCCATGTAATTTTTGAGTACACGACGTGTACATCTTTTCCGGAGGGGGGCGTGTGTTGGCTGTGTAGTCACCACACACACGACCATGGGGGAGTGACTTGGAGGCCACCTAATGCAGAGTACGAAAACATCAAGTACACATCGTGTACTCCAAAATCACACGCTGTGTATTGTTTTCATTAAATGCACCAGGGTCACGTCTGATAGACAGAAGTCACTTCTTATAGGTCTTCTTCATCCGAGAGAACCCGTATGGCGACAAATCATTGATGATCCCCCAAGCCCCTGTTCGTCCTCCAATTTGAGCACAGTTGATTGCGTTGGAATCGCATTTGTGAGTTCTCTCTTCTTCTAGAGCATCATCTTCTGATTCCTATTCTTTTACATGTTATCATGGGTTGAACTTTTTATATGTTTTCTTAGATCTACAACATTATAAGGAGATTCAATCTTCAATGTTCAAGTATATTTATCTCCTAAACCCAAGGTAGGTGGTTTGTGCCTTTTCGTTTGATGTATTGGAGTATTATATGCAAATCCCACCAATACCCGTGAACGGGGTATTGTGTGTTTATTGTTTTACCCCTGTTGTTTTCCAAACATACTTGTATGCTTGTGTAGAGGGTATTTTAAAATGAATAATGTTGATTTCTATGCTTTGGATGTATTTTTCCCATGCATTGTTCTGTTTATGACTATTTGGTCATGTTTAGCCTTTTGATACCTTTCCTATTTTCCATGCCTGTTGCTATAGGATGGAGAGTTTTATTCTAACATGCTTGTTATGCTATAAACTATTTAGACAAGTAGTTCTATAGGTTTACTTAGGCTATATTACACTACTATGCTCTATGACTTACATAGGGCTGTGAGACCCTGGTGTAGTAGACTATAAGGGGAATTGACTGGGTGAGCTTCGTCAGAGAGTCTTTGAGAACTTTTGGCTATATGGGGGATTGATTGAGTGAGCATCCTCAGAGAGCTTAGAACCACTTAGGGATATAAGGGGAATTGACCAAGTGAGCTTCCTTAGAGAGACCTTTATTTCTTTAGACTATAAGGGGATTGACTGAGTGGGCATCCTCAGAGAGTATTTGATTTTAATTATGAGTTGTTTAGAGTATAAGGAGAATTGATAGTGAGTGCTTCCTAAGAGAGTCTATGAACGACCTGGGATATAAGGGGAATTGACCGAGTGAGCTTCCTTAAAGAGTCCTAGACTTTGGGAATATAAGGGGAATTGACCGTTTGAGCTTCCTCAGAGAGTCCTTGACTACCCTATACTATACGGGGAATGGACTGTGTGAGCTTACTTAGAGAGTCTTTCATTACCTTTGACTATAAGGGGATTGACTATGAGCGCTTCCTCAGTGAGTTTTGTTATATTCACATACATAACTAGAGGGGTTATAACGAGTGTGCTGCCCAGAGGGTTTCTTGTACTTTTTAGGTAGGACCAAAGGGGATGGCTGTTAGTACTTCCCAGAGGGTTACCCGTTTGAGGTTTGGCTGTTTGTTTCACTATTTATTGGTTTGGAATTATGGATTGTTTACTATTTAGTAATTTCCTAATTAATTCTTTCTATACTTTTACTTTCCATATATTCACTGACTGTTAGGCACAGATCTTCAGGTGGTTGCCTACTGGGATTTTGTCTCACACCCTGTTTGGGTCAGGCTTTTGGGGCCAAACAGATTATATTGTTGCAGGTATAGATAATGTAAATTTCCACTCTACTTCAGGTACTTGATTGCTATGGATCTTGAGAGTAAGGGACCAAGGTATGGATTGTGATGTTGAGGAGCTGTTATCTTTATTTTTGTACTTGGTTTAGCACTATTTGTATCTCCAGCATTGTGACTTGTTTGGCTGCTTTCCTATACATATGTATAATGTATTATTTCATATATATATATATATATGTGCTCTAGTTGTTTATTATTTCAGTATTCTTCTGTTTACTATTGCTGGATATTACTGTTTCTGCTATTGTATGTCTTGTTTACTTCCACTATGTACTCTGCCAATGAGGGCATAGTTTCCCCACTATCACACCCAAGACCCTCGCTTCTAGTCGGCAGCCTCTGGTGTTCGGGGAAATGCTTTTTGAGGCCATGTTACCAACCTAGTATGGGGCACCTCTGGGTGGATTCTGGAATCTGGATGTTACAGTGCGAATAAGAGAAGATATGGGGTTCCCTTTTATAAGTAGGGGAGATGACACACATGAATTAATTGAAAAGAATAAAGAGTACCACGTTTTTCACACACCAAAAGGATAAAAAATGAATAATTATAAAAAATTATATGATAAAAAGTCTAACTGTTTCCATAAAAAGTGATCTAGAAAAGTTATTACGTTATATTACCCCCTATTTATTTAGTTTACCCCCAGCAAACCGGTTTTATTCTTAACCACGCTAATTATTTTTTATTGTTTTTATACGATATTTTTAAAAAATATTAATTTGACCTTAATATATAATATAAATTTTTATGATTACAAATATTTAGTCATTTTTTTTAAAATTTCATTAAAATAAGTTTAAATTTTTAATTTAAAATGAAACCCATAGATGTGATGAAAATATTAATTTCCAAAGAGAAAAATTTCATTTGTATTGAATGTTTAAAAATAAAAAATGAAAAATAATTTGACTCCAAAAAACTAAATTCAATTAATAATAGAACAAATAATCTAATTATACTTTAAAAAATATTTATCTTTGTAAATGATTTAAAAGAAAAGGCGGTTTTTAATAATAATCATTATTTTTAACTATTCACCAAAAAATTAACCATTTTAAGAAATTATACAAAATTAACTCTAATTAAAATTTGAAATGTTGATTCAAGAATCGAAGATAATTTTTTGAAATATTTTTTATAAATTTTTAGAAATTAATTTTATTGTTTTCGAAAAAAATAAAATTTCTTCTTTAAGAATTTTTTTTATCGAATATAAAAATTTTACTAAAAATTAGTTTCTTTTTTATAAATATATTTTCATTATATAAAACCATCCCCATATTTTTCAAAATATGATTATTTCAATTCATACCACAAAATATAATGGATCCATTATAATGATAGTTTTTAAATAACAATAAAAATAATAATATATCGTGGTTCATGAAAACTCGATGTTTCGTGTGTTGAAAAATATCAAAGAAATTAATATTATTTGAACTAACATTCATAAAATATTAGGGTGTTATAGGATATATATCCAGGATTTAATTATTATATTTCCATGGTCTCATTGTGGGAAATATTTCAAATTATCAGTCATTTACCAATTAATGAAATAAACTCATTTCATTACCATTGGAGAATCAAAAAAGGTGGAATACCTTGGAAGCCTCTATATCCAAAAATATGTTTAGAAACATAGGATATCATCTATGATCATTTTTTACTAGGACCATGCTTCGCATCTTGTTTCTAGAAGGGACTTCATGGGTATATAGGCTCTCAGTTAAAATTGAGTATGGCCTATCATCCAAAGTCTTACAGTAAAATAGATAAGGTTATCTAAATCCTAGGGAATATGTTATGTGATTATTTCATTTAATTTAGTAGATATTTGGAGATGCTCTTATCATTGGATGAGTTCTACTATAATAATAGGTGTACGACTCAATAAATATAGCACCATTTAAATCCTTATATGGATGGTAGTGCCCTTCCCCACTATGAAAGTTTGAACAAGGTGATAAATATTTGTTAGGACTAAGAAATATTTAGTAGATGATGAGGAAGATCTAGTTAATACCGAAATAGTTAAATATAGCTCAAACTTACAGGAAATCCTACACTGTTCATCACTATCACCAACTAGATTTTGATTGAGGTGACTGAGTGTTTTTTAAGATATCTCATTGGTGTGTACATCGTCGTTTAGGGAAACAAGGTAAGTAAGTATAGAATTATATTGTACCATTTGAGATCATAGAGAATATCATGAATGTAGAACACTAGTTTTCCTTTTCAGCTCATATAACCTTGTATCATAATATGTTCCACATTTCCCTACTAATTAAATTACATATTGACTCATCTCATGTATTGGTATGGGAGAATTATGATTTGGAAAATGAAACCTTTATTATTGAGAAACCCATGAAAATTTTGGATCATTAGGTCAAGTTTTAGTTGTAATGAACAAGCCGGAGCATCGACCATACCTGAAACCCAACCTGATTCCACACAAGGGACAAAGGGAATTCAAGATCCCCACAATCTACCAAATAGTGCTTGTGCATCTTGAAAATCACATTGGGGACAGTTTCTCTTAAATTATAGATAATGGATATGAAAAAAATGAATAAAATATCCAACATAAATAAACATTTCAAATAGTTATAGCCAACTACATTGATCCAACCCCTTTTCATAAATATAAACATTGTCATAATCAAGAATCATGAAATAATGAATATTATACCACACTAACCAATATGAAATCAACCACAAACCTACTCGGCCGAAGCCCTAACCATCTCTATGCAACATCTTTTTGATAATGACTTCCCAAATCACCCCATGTCAGCCATGGTAATCAAAATGGAAGAAATATCCCACTAAAAACCTAGAACATGAAATATATAGGTGTGTTCTAAAATCCCAATAGGTCACCACAACTAGATGAAACTATGAAATATGTTACACAAGGAAATTCAAAAAATCTAGTTTGAAAATAAAAATAAAAAGTAGGCTTTGCATATATATAATATTGGTAATTAAAAAATTTCCATATTCCACATTAAACATATTTCTCCTTTTTACCAAAAAAATACATTTATTTGAAAAAAATCCACCACCCAATGCCATTTCAAAAAAAATACCCATTTTGGAACCCACTTTAAAACACCCAAAAAAAGTATTTAATTTCAAAACATGTTGTCCATTATCTTTGAAAACGCATTTCCCCAAACCCAAAATACACAAGGTTCAACATAACAAAGAATTCATGAGGAATAAAATGTCATACATCAAACATAAACAAGAATAAGTGTCACAATAATAAATATAGGGGAAATGATACAATAAAGAACTAGATAAAACTACCCTTATTCACTAACTAACCAATAACATGAATATTTAATGGGATTTACCATTGGATTTATAATTTTCAATTAATCCAACTGTATATGGGTATAACGGCCTTTATCTAGCAACCAACATGAGTTGATGTCCAAAAACCAGAAATCCAATTCTCCCACACAAGAATCATTGTGATTACAAAACCACACCTAGACCTTATGTATAGTATAAGAGGTGGGAAAATAGAAGCGTGTGAAATAACTATAGGAAAAATATATATCTTCCATTTAGTACTTAATTTCCCATGACCAATAATCTATGTGGGGTGTAGGAATAAATAGGCCAATTATAACACACAAGGCTTAACCACAACAACACTCATCCCTAACACTCAATGATGAACATACCCATATATACAAGATATACCAAGGTATAATGAGAACATTCCCATAAAATGGAAGAAAATATGAATCCCATAGTGATAATCACCTATACTAGGGTCATATAAATGAGGGGAAACCTAGGGGTGTCTCACATTCACCTTGTTAAAAAAATTTCCAACTAAGCCTCTAACTGTAAAAAATGGTAAAACTTTAAAGCCATTTCACCTTTCCTAAAACTCCACATAAATAATTTTTTTATGTTCCATTAAAGTAAATCCTTTATAAAAATATTTCAATGATGCCATTTAAAAATTTTATTTCCCTTAGAAACCCAAACAATGACACAATCCACCCATTCTTACTAAAAAATTTCCAAAATTCGATAGCTCCTTACTCAAAAGGGGAAAACCACAAACATGTTTCAAATATCAAGATAAAAAATAAATTAAAACCCCTTTCACAAATCATTTTTAGTTCAAAACCTCAATTCAAATCCAAATCCCTATTAAAACATAGTTTTCACACATTAAAAACCAAAATAAGTTAAACAAATTGCTCAAAATGAAACCCATTTCATGAATCCTTAACGATATTTCAAGAAATCCTAACACCTTTAAACATTCCATATCCTATACAAACACATGGAATTATCATAAAAAAATTTATTCCAAGATCAAAAAATAATAAATGGTTTTAATCCACAAAATAGATATAACATATATTCATAATTTCATTAAATTATAACTTTGAAAGAACATGAACGTTTTAAGTTCCAAAATGAAACAATTTCATAGAAACACCTACCTCAATGATAGGAGGTCCAAGATGAAACCATTTGAAGCATGTACCCATTACTGAAAACCACAACAATATAGAAAATAACAACATATTATAACTCTATACACTAATAAATTCAACATTAGATCAACCTAGAAACACAAAATCATCCACATGAGATCTAAAGTTCATGGGGGAATCAAAAACCAAGTGATAAGAGAGGATGAAGGGAAGAAGTTAGAAAGTGATTATGAAATCACCCCATATCTCTTTGAAATCATATGTGGGGGAAATATTCAAGAGGAGGAAGGTCATGGATCTCCACTTTGTCACCTAAGGATCAGATGACATTGGAGGGAATAAATGGGGATGAAACACCATTAAAATCAACAAGGGGAAATTTGGAAAACCAAAAATTTAAACACCTGGACAGGTCATATGGTTTGGCTTCCTGGTTTTCTAGACAATGTACTAACCACTGTCTAGGCTAAGAACCCACTCACGTGGATACTCCTTGGGTGCCACACTATTTGTAAAGACCATGATCCTTACCATGGACAATCCAAAACCCCCACATAACATCTGAGGAGCTCTAAATGGTTTGATAAATCAGGCATAATCCATGATAAACACATTTGTGAAAAATAAAGAGTCAAACTAATGAATACCACATGGTTTAAAAAACCATGTTCTAGTCATGTTCATACCACATACACACTAGGGATCCTAAATGAGTACTACACTGTATTTACTGAACATGCAGCATAATAGATATCCCACCAAAAAGACTTCAAAAATCTAGAATTTTCATCCATAAACCCACTGAAACTCAAAACCACTCAATAAAAGATACAAAAATAAACAAGTTTGTGACATAGGGATGTCACAAACTCCCCACTATTCCACTTTCTTCCCCAAAATAGTCAATGTAAGATCTGAATCATTTTATAAGGTATTTCAAATTTAAACTATATTTGGTTTCCCTTTAAAATGGTTTATAAAATGCATCCTATGAATATATAGATCTTTGTGGTGTCATGAGGTTTGAGGATGTGGAAAAGGATGAAAATAGGTCATGTAGTGCATATTGCATAGTAAGAGCACAATTAGATATAACAATGTGCCATGGCCTGAATATTTTGTGGCCTAACCTCCCTTGGATAGTGGTAGGTTCTTGGAGACCATTGAGTTTTTCAAACCATGCAAGTGTTGTAGCCAAACTATTCATCTTGGACCTCTCTTAGATAGAGGTAGACATAGGGTTATCACACAGTTTTTCCAACCGTGTGTCTAAACTGTACACCTCTTTAAATGGAGTGAAATTCCCATTTTACCCCATTGAACATAAATGTTCCTAACCGATTTTCGATCTCGAAAAGGTCAGGGATCGAGATGGAAGGGATCTTGCATGCGAAACCCTACTGCGCGACCTCTTGTTGGCCGAAACATGAAGAAGTTTAACTGAACTTTGTCTCAATCTTCCAACCATGTGCTTCCTGGATCCGATCTGGGAGATACATGAGGAGGAGGTGGAAGCACTGAAGCAAAATGAGGTGGAAATAAAGAGGCAAACGGAGGGGAGAACCCCGGAACAAATGGATCCATCGAATGCACAAGGTATCATAACGTGAGGAATCTCCTTTCTTGAAGCCTTGACAGTGCCAATCATGAAAAATCCCAAGTTCAGAAGCTGTCAAGGATTCGAAAAGCCGATGATGGGAGTTTCATTGTGGAAGCTGACCCGTATGTTTTACAAAAAAGATATGAACTCTGTATGTACTCCATTATGGGTCGTATATCGTATCTCAAGGGCGATAAACCCTAGGCATATGCTGATCTGAAGCTCCGCATTGCTGTGGTATGGGGTTTTAACAATTATAAATTGGTTCCACTGGGGAAAGGGTATTTTCATATACTGTTTACCTCGCAAACTGACCTTGATAAAGTGTGGAAAATAGTTAATCTTCATCTTAAACCTGTCCATCTTAGACTCTCAGAATGGGATTTTTCTTTCAATCCCAATAATCACAAAAACAACACTGCCCAAGTATGGGTAAGGTTGGACAACATGAACTTGTTCTTCTGTCACCCTCAAATCCTAAATGATCTTGCATTATGTATTGGTACTCCACTGAAAATTTACCAGAGAACACTGAATGGTGAACTAGGACGGTTTTCTAGAGTGTTAATTAAAGTGAATTTGGAAAACAAGCAACCCAACTCTATTGCATTCAATTCTAGAGATTATAAATCTCTAGTAAAAGTTGAATATGAAAGGATGCCCCCATACTGTGATTTTTGTAAAATTGTGGGACACTCAATTCTTAATTGTAGGATTGTTCATAAACATCCATCACATGTAGCCTATTCTGAATGGAAAGAGGTAAAAAATAATAAGAAGGGAAAAGATGCTTCCCCAGATAAACCTGAAACAACAAAGAATATAGTTGAAAGATGGGTTTCCAAATCCATTACACAAGAAAAAACTGACCATGGGAAATCATGGGCTGAACATGTAGATAAACATGATAATAAAAACAGTAAAGATGTTATTGAGTCAGATGTTTTAGCAATCTTTGAACATCCTAATTCTTGTTTTTATAACCATGCAAATGATGAAGGATAATTACAGGAAGTGAAGGGTCACCCCTCAATTGATAAATTAAAGGAGCAGTACAACAGTTCAAAACTTCCAAAGCAATCTGGGAATCTGAACAGTACTGCTACTCTGACTAACACTCCCCCTGCTATGGATTTTTATAATAACAATTCACATGACCCTTTCTCAAGTGATTGTGCAGATCCAATTCGAATGGATCCAAAGCAGAAGTCAACCTCAGATGCACAAGATGAGGTCTGTCTTCAATCAATGGACTGTGTAGGTTCTTCTGATGGCTCCCTGGAAATGCAGGGAACTAAATGTGGGACTGATCGGGGGACTGATTTAAATAAGACTCCCTCTTCCAGCTCTGGCAGGGGTCTGGTAACTTCCCAGCTTCCTTGCACTCAGTAGCCTACTTATTTTAATACTCATGATTCAATTGAATCACATCATAATAGCATTCTGCATAATGACACAAGCAACTGAATCAACCCTAATACTGCCAATTTAAGTCTTCATTATGTGAAATCTGATGTTATATGAAATATAGTTTCACTGGAACCTGTTCAATCTGTTTCTCCTGCTTTGAAAACAGAATCTGTTTTGAAACAGCATACCTCTGACCCCCATTTGACTTCTGGCATCATCACTTCACACCAAACTCCTCTTAAAATGGATATGGTAGATACAGAACCAACATTGGACACTCCTACTACTACTCAAAATACAGTTATAGAGGATGTTTTGGTTTCTGTTTTAGAATAGAATTATGAAACATGCAATACTGTATCACTAAAATCTATTCATTCTGTTTCTCCTACCTTGAAAGCAGACACTGTTTTGAAACAACACATCTCTTCTACCCATTTAACCCATGACAAGAACATTACACACCATACTCCTCTAAAAATGGATAGGGTAGATATAGAAACCTCTACAATACAAAATTCTCCCACTACTATTCAGAAGACAGAAATGGAGGGTGCTTTGATTCCTGTGTCAGAACAGAATACTGAAATGACAACTGTTCACATCACAAACACCACACACACTGCCCCTAGGAATACTTCATCTACTGCTAGAAATGATGCCACTTCTACTAGTTTGGGGATTTTCCTTATTGACAAGAAACCCAATCCAATCCCCTTTCAAGATGTTAGAAGATCAGAGAGGAATAAAGGTTCAGGAACAAACAAGAAAAAGGGATCTAACCCAAAACACAAGTTAAAATGAATATTCTCTTTTGGAATTGTCAGGGTATCGCTAATACTGATACTTTATTTGTTCTTAAGAGGATCCTAACCACTCATAAACTCAAGACTTTCTCCATCTCAGAGCCTAAAATAAACATTACTCCTAAATTCATGAACTTCTGTGCTCGTAACTATGTCTTTCTAGGAGCCTGCAAAGATGGCTCCTCGGTTGAATCTCTATGGACCTTTTATCACACTTCCCTAAAAAACGTTAATATTGTTTTGTGTTCAGAGCAACATATTACTTGTGACTACTACTGGGAAGGGAAACACTTATTTTGTATAATGATTATCCCAAAAACAGATATCAAAAAAGAATAACCCTTTGGCATGATCTGTCTATAGTAAAAAATAATATTCATGTTCCTTGGATTATGATGGGTGACTTTAATTCCATTCTCACTTCCAATAAAAAATTGGTCCCACTCATCTATCAATTTCTCCAAGAGAGTTTAGAGCTGCTATTGATGATAATAACCTTGTAGAAAGAAACCTGATTGGTTCCAAATATACTTGGTATAGGAGGCATTATAATAAAGGTGTTTCCAGTAAACTGGACAGAGGTTTCGTAAATATGGAAGCTTTGGATAAATGGGATAATGTCTCCGGTATCACTCTACCAAGGTTGAACTCGGATCACCACCCTATTCTGGCTTGTATTTACTCTAAAAAATGCAAGCCTATTCTCCCTTTCAAATATAATAATGCTTGGTCCAAAGATCCTGAATGTGTGTCTCTAATCACAAATTTATGGGATACTATGAGTCATCATCATGATGCCTTTTCCTGCATGTTCAAGCTTAAAAATTTAAAATACGCCTTAAAGGGCTGATGTAGAACTAAAAGTAAGAAAATTGACATTGATATCTCCTCTCTTGAAAAAGATTTTTATCAACTAAAAAATAATAATACCGCCTTGTATTTTAACATTGATCGTCAAACTGAGATATGTATATCTTTAAAACTCAATTCTCTTCTCACTTTCAAAGATAACATGCGCAAACAAGTCTTCAAAACCAAATGGTTAACCGATGGAGATAGAAACACTAAATTCTATAATTCGCTCCAAAGGGTTAGAAAGGCCAATAGGCCTCTTACTAAACTCTTTCACAATGATGTGATTATTGACTCTAAGAAAGATATTTCCAGCCATGTTGTTTCTTATTTTCATAAAATTTTTAATGGGCCAGACATAGATATTGATCGTTGAACTGACATCATTCCAAGGATGGTGGATGAAACTGACAATTCATCCCTCATATGCATCCCTTGGGACCATGAAATTAGAGACACTGTTTTTATTTTAAAACAGGACAGTGCTCCTCGTCTAGATGGATTCAATAACAAATTATTTTAGCAGCATTGGGATGTTATTCATCTAGATGTCTCTAATCTTGTGAAGTCTTTCTTTCGCAATGGCTTCCTCCCTCATGGTCTGAATTCTCAATTTCTTACTTTAATACCCAAAGTGGATAATGCATCCAAAATTCATCAATTTCGGCCTATTGCGCTGATAAAAGCATTATTCAAAATGAATGCCAAAATTCTTGCTAATAGACTTTAACCTATATGTAACAAAAATTGTTTCTTGGAATCAGTTTGGATTCATTAAATGAAGGTCTATACAAGAATGTATCCTGCCTCGCCTCTGAATGAACCAACAGTCTTAATAAAGTTACCAGAGGAGGAAATGTTGCTATCAAACTTGACATTAGGAAGGCTTTTGATACTATTGACTAGAGTTTTATTTTTAAGGTTGTAGAAGGATTTGGCTTCAATGATACCATTATCAAAACAATAAAAACTTTGTTCAACTCTACATCTTTGTCCATCGTGGTAAATGGCACCCCCAGGGGCTTCTTTAAATGCACAAAAGGGGTAAGACAAGGTGAACCACTCTCGGCAATTTTATTTGTAATTGCTGAAGATTACCACAAAAGGCTCCTCTCTCGTTTGGTAAATCAAAACAAACACAATCCTATAAATGAGGACAGAAATCCTAGAGTCCCTACTCACCTCATATATTCTGATGACATCATCTTGTTTCATCAAGGGGACTAAAAAAATATCCAGGTTATTAAACATGCACTTACTCACTATGAGAATGTATCGGGTTAGGCCATTTCTTGGCATAAATCGCCCATTTTATTGGTAAAAACTTCTCCACGCAAAGGAAAAACACTATTACCAATAATCTTGGTATTAAAGAAGGTTGCTTCCCCTTCACTTATTTGGGGGTACCCATTTTTGGGGGAAGACCCAAAACTATTTATTTTTCTAACATAGTGGATCAAATTATTAATCAACTCTCTAATTGGAAAGGAAAATCTCTCTCCATGGCTGGTAGAATCTGCTTGGTCAAATCAGTCATTGTCTCCAAAATGGTCTACTCCCTTATGATTTATAAATGGTCTGTTAGTACTATCAAAAGAATTAACACCTATATTAAGAACATCATGTGGACAGGAAGTATCTTTCAGAAAAAACATGTCACCATTCCCTGGGAAACGTGTTGCAAACCTCTGGAAAGGGGGGGGGTATTGGAATTAAAATCTTAAAGTTGTTTAATGATTCTCTTAAAGCTAAACTTACTTAGATACTGGACAATACTGACTCGAAGGATATTGAATTTCTTAAAAGATGATTCATTCACAAACATAAGAGGGGGAACTCAATTATATCTCTTCCTCGATATGGCCTTCCATTAGGTACACTTATCATAAGATCATGGAAAACCCTAGATGGATTGTGAGCGCTGAATCCAATATAAATTTCTGGCTTGACAGTTGGACTGGTGTTCCTCTGACCTCGATGCATTCCCCTAATTCCACTCTGGTGGACACTAGTCACACTATTAAAGATGTTCTCCATTCCCATATGGATAACCTTCCTGACAATTTTTCTTAGATCATTGATAACTATCTTTTTATTAACTGTGATGATTTTCTTGTATGGGAACCTGCTCCGAATGGTATTCTTGACTCAAAAAATTATTATATGCACAACTTTCTTGGAACTGAATCCAGTATTCAATGGTTAAATTCTTTCAATAAGACGTGGATTAAGCCTTCTAGACTAACTCTAATTTGGCGTATTTCTCATAACAGATTTCCCACTGAGGTTTGCCTTCAATATTTTGGTATCCATTTATGCTCTAAATGTCACCAATGCAATCAACATAGGGAAGAAACTGCCCATCTTTTTTTATCTTGTGCCACAGCTTCCGCTCTTTGGAAATATATTTTTTACATTTTTAATTGCAGATGGAATACCCCTGACACAATTTTCACCCTTCTTATATGTTGTGTTCAGCTCCAAGCCTCTCAGAAAATTAAGAACATTTTCCTAGCTGTTGTTGCTGATCTCCTTCATGTGATCTGGTATGAAAGAAATCAAATTCTACACAATAAATGCTCATTAAATCTTAATACAGGGAAATCACGGATCGTCATTGCGATTCGAGAAGCTGCATCCATCCAAAAAGCTCACTACAACAACTCGGTTGATGATTGGGTGATTTTGCACAAGCTTCGGGTTGATGGCATATACCGCCAACCTCTTCACACCTTTGAAGTATTCTGGAAATGCCAATGTCGGGATGGATCAAAGTTAACGTGGATGGTGTCTCAAAGGGAAACCCTAGACCTGCAAGCTGCAGAGCTATTTTTAGAGATTCTGCTAGCTTTTTTCATTGATGTTTCTTTAGTAACTGCACCATAACATCGTCATTGGAGGCCGAGATGATGGGAGTAATTAATGCGGCCATGTTTTCCATTCAAAAAGGCTGGAGGAAACTGTGGATTAAAAGTGATTCTATCACCATTGTCCAGGCCATCTGGAATGGTGTGACTCACCTTGCCTGGCCCTTGATTAATCTTTGGATGTAGTGCCTGGACTCTCTTCATGAAATCGACTACATTTCCATGCACACCTTCAGAGAGGCTAACGTTGTTGCTGATGCCCTTTCCAACAATGGTGTTCTTCAGACCATGACCTTGATGGACACCCTCCCCCTGGATTTACTTCAGCTATTTGAGAAATATTGTAAAAAAATCCATTCTTTCCATCTCATGTAATCCTTTCAACTCTTTTATTCAATAAAATGTGCATTGGTCTTTGACCGATGCACCACTTTTCCAAAAATAATAATAAATAAATGTTTCTAACCTGATTTTTCTTCTCATTTACACCTCTAGTATAAAGGGTTTTGAACCATTCCTCTCATTCTTCAAGAGGATCAATCTCCTCTGATTCTTGGTCATTTTATGTGTTTTTTTACGAATCAAAGATATGTGTAAGGCTATCGCTCCTCCTCCTTCTCTTTTCTTGAAGGAACTTGCTGGGATTCATTCTCACAAGCATTATCCGTAAAACCTTGTTGTAAAATAAAATTATTAGATTGTGTGTTGATATTTATTTTTGATTTAATGAAGGTTCATTGATATATGAGTACTTTTCTATGAACATGAGGTAGGTGGTCCACAAGGTATATTGCATATCCTTGTTGTTTATCAATGTGAATGGGTTTTTGTACTTATTACATTGTGTTTTGTATTTAATTACTTATTATTAAATGATATATTGGGTGTCTAATTGCGGTATTGGACCTTTCACAGAACTTGTGGGATATTCTTTTGAAGAGTATACCATGGTTATAGTCACCCAAGTGGCGATTCTCTCCCAAGAACATGAAAATTGAGTTATTAAATGATGAAGTCTAGGGTTAATGAGATTAAACAATTTTTAATTGTGATCATCATGCTAACATGGAATAAAGGGGTGTTTAGATTAACTTAAATATGTTAAATTAGTTATATATTATAAGTCGGTAAATGTGATAAATTGTTTAAGGGGACATGTTCATTTTATGAAATGTTTACGAAGTATGAATAATGGTTGTGGTTGTGACTAAATTATTAAATGGGAATTTTATGGATTGGGGTTTATTGTAATGAAAGTGACAAACCATGGGAATTGTGATTAATGGGAGAGGTTCTCCCCTTGTTGTATTAATATGGTAAAAGGGTTAAGTGTATTAAATACAAAGAAGTGTTTGTTGATGAAATGGATATGGGTGATGGTCAGAATTATCCACACCAAGGTAAATCCAATGGATATGGAGGTCCATATCAAGGAATGGTTGTTGGTAATAATGGTCTAAACTATGGTAAAGATGTTGGTCATAGTGGTCCACATCATGAATGGATGTTGGTCAAGGAATATTACTCCACGGTTGAAATACTCAGATTTAGGATACTCATATGACATTATGTAACCCCATAATAGATGGTTTAGTTTTTTGATGTACCCTAAATCAGTTTTGGTGAGCTGGTACTGTATTGTTTCCAAGAGTACTTGGTGCTAATAGAAACTCGTTGGATTTACCTATTTGTCTATTTATTGTCTACAATTTAGAATAAACTATTATAGAGTATATATATTTTTAGAAACTATTTGTGGTGGTCTACTAAGTTGTACTCACACCCTGATTAGTCTATAGTTGGGTACCCAAGAAGATTTCATGGTTGCGGGTCAGGATATGGGTTGAAGCCCTATGATAGACGGATGAGTTGAGATTTGGGGATGAAGCATGAATGAGTTTAGTAAGATGAGGACAATACTAATTTTGGGGATTTAATTTTATCTTGTCTTATTTTGGGTTTTTTTGTGCCAATTGACATTAGAAGTATAATAGAATGTTTATTGTACATGGTTGTGACTATGTATAGAGTTTGGAATCTATTATATAATGCATGGTTGTTGTCGGTTATTGATCATTATTTTGGGGTTATTATTTATCTTGTTTTTTATATATTTTTTACTCTGGTGAAGAGGGTATGGTCTCCCCATATATATCACTAGACCCTCGTTGTTACTAGATAGCCTTGGGATTTTGAGGAGGCACACCCGAGGTCTTGTGGAAATCCATCTTAGGTAACTAGATATAGTGGATCCCGAGAAGGGATGTTACAAAGTGGTATCAAAGGGTATTTATTTTTTTGATTCATTACTATTTTCTAAGGTATAATTGAGATTTGGATGTTTTAGGAAATTGTAATGAGATAATTCATGGGAATAGCTAAACCATGTGTGGGGAAAAACAAGTACCTATGGTGGGATTGTTGTTCATGATGTTTTCTTCACCATTATATGTTATTTCACCTTGGGAGATGCACTTGTTTAGCAGTGTTATTGTTTTATATGGTTTTATTAATGGACCATTATTCCATGAAGTTTATATATAATTGAATTATTTTAGACACATAGGATTTATGTGGAATGCTTCATATTAAGAAATACCATAAAAGACGATTATGGTGGGTTGTGGGAAATGATATTGCTTTTCTGGTTTGATTGAGGATTTATGAAAATAGTGCCTATGATGGATGTTGAAAATTGTATTAATTGAAACATGATAAATAAGAGGGGTAAAAATGGTTAAAAATGATTAATATTAAATATTTTTGAAATTTATATAATTTAAATGGTGTCAAATGAAAGATTAGTGATTATGTAAGTTTGGTTTACCAAGTTTTAACCAAGACACTGATAGGGATGGTTGAGGGTAGTGAGAGGGTTTGATTTTACCCATTGAGATAGTGTATGTAGAGTGGTTTAGTTAAGGCCTATTTTTATCCATCTATTATGTAACGTTTTAAACCCATATGTTATCTGTCTTGAGATGTGCATTTGGAATTGTAGAGATATTCCACCACAAAGATATTTACCAATAGGTCCATAGGTGGAAATCGTCAATAATTATCCTCTACAAGTGGGATAATAAACCCAATTGATTTTAGGTAATAGGGATAATATTAGTTCTATGAGAACTTAACTTATTATATGCACTTTATAGAGAGAGACCCAGGGCATGTTGTGCAATGTATGTTTGACCTAATGAGAATTTTGTAGCTTAAACAACATCTGATGTTTGTCAAAGAGGTTCAACAAAAGGCTATCACATTCCGGATTCAATAGATCTAAAATATACTATAACACATGGATACTACTCATAAGAATATAGAATATTGGAAAGCGTACATGTTACAAGTACTAGCGAAATTATGGTTGGATATTCAAGATCGATATGAGAAGATAGATGGTACTACTTGTAAGTACTTCTAGGAGATGTTCCGGGAAAACTTTTGTCACTAAGACCATAAAGAAAATTAAAGATGAATAGTTAATATGATTGAACAAGGGGACTATGTCAATATTGGATTATGTTGGCTTCTTCACTAACTTGAAGTGTTTTACCTTCATGTTAAAATTAAATGAGGAAGAAACTGTTAGAAATTTTTAGGATGGACATAGATACAAGATCAAGTCCTAGTTAAATATCTTTTATTTGAAGAGGTTTGCTAATGTTGGGGATCCAAATCTAATTTCTGAGGGTATCTTAAAGATGGTTTCTGGTGTAAGAATATGACTTCAATTGAGATATAAAGTGGTATGTATTCAAATAGTAGGAATCATATTCATGGGAATTTTAACAATGGTAGTGGTGAATAGGGAAACCTGTGGAGTGGATCAGCCTCTTAGGATAATAGTTTTGTGATATGTTATTTGTGTGGATAGCCTGGACACATGTGTCATTAGTTCCTTCAACCCTTGGTGGTGTTTCAAGCATATGGCATAGGTTCTGTAGGATCTCTTGGTTGATAGGTAGAAATATAGGGTCTAGAACAATACATATCACATGTGGGGAATCAACTACCTCGTATTAGTTAGGTAGTTTGAGTTCCATAGACCATACTGTTCGGTGAAGTATGCGTAATACTTTAAGAAGAGAGCACCCATATCTATAATTAAGTGCAGTTAATGGGTCCCATACAAGAGCCTAGGTTATGAGGAAATAATATTTTCATGCTATTATGTAATAACTCGACCCACTAGGACCTGCATTGCCAATGGAAAGTCGTGCCACTAAAACTGCAATCCCACCTCCATAGGCCAGGGGCTTACAACAAGTGTTGATAAAGAATAACCTAAATGATAGGCCATTTCCTAGTGTACATTTATTCACACACCTAAAATTCTCCATGAAATAGTGCCAAGTACTAACAAAAAGTGTAGTAATATTTAGAGTAAAACAAATAATGTACAAACCTCTAGGGAATACAGTTAGATTATGATAGAAAACGTACACTGTGGAAAGGGGAAAATACCCACCCTACTAGGAATGAAGTACCAACATAAAATTATATATAATATAAAATAGCTAATATATCCTTGTTCGTGATCTTTATGCCTAACCGCCATACATAACCTATACACCTGATCACATAGTGATTCACTATTAATTTCCACCTTTATACGACTTTGTTAAACTGAATTTGTACTGTAAATTATATAAATAATAATAAATTTCTCATCAAATTTTGTTCAATTAATTAATTTTTATCATTCTAAAATGTATTATTTTATTTTTTAGGATTTCATTTTAGGAGAAGGTGATTTATAGAGATCGCAGTGGAATTGAAGAATTTTTTTTCAAATGGTGCAGGATCACAAGAAAAATTTTGAACTAAAATATTTACTAATGTTAATTTGTGCATCCAATAGGGATGAAAATTGGTCGGTCAATGAAAAAATCTTTGGGATGAAGTTCTTAAAAAGATAATGGATCGTAATTCATCCATTTACAGTCCCAAAAAGAGGCCTAAAATGTGATGAAATTCTGGGTGGTATAGATTGGACATACCTGTAGTGATCATCCCATAACTCAGGATTTGGACCTCAAGATAGGTTGATTATACATCATTTAGATAGATAATATAATCTCCACCTCTCCAAAAAAGTTAAATTCAATTTAAAGGGGGGTTTATCTGTCTAGTTGAATAAATTTGGTAGAAAAATAAATCATGAACAAATCACCCAAACCCAGAGACCATTGAATTTTCAGGAATACAATGTGAAGAATTTCTATTTATAGAAATACATGTATCATTGAAGAGGTTTTAATGACCAAGGGTAAGTATGATTCAATTTTTATAAATTGTTTCATCCATTTTAATCCTATTCTCCATTATGTACTTATAAACCTCTTATTGATCAATTTGGGGTTTGTTATTTTTTGTAATCTCAATATCAACATTAATGATAATTGGAAGGTAATTAAATTTCTAATTATGTTGGATATAATTCATAATTTATTCCTTTTGATTATTTTTGTTCTGGAATGATAATGTAAAAATCATAGGAACATTAATCCTCATACATCCATCCATAAAGTTAATCCTCTGATGATTTGAGTATGTTTTCCTTTTTTCTTAACTGTTATTTTTCAGGCGTATTGTTTTGGATTACATGATTTGATGAAACAAACAATGTAAAACCCAAGATATTTCATGTTTTTTATTGATAAAGGTTTTGAAATAGACCCAATTCTATTTATCTCATCACATTGTTGATATGATTCCATGATTTATTTTATTTCTTACATTGACATAACATTATTTATTTTGAGTGTTCACCAGTAATCAATATCATTGATCGATAAAATACCGGGTGATAAACTAGTAATAACTCACATTACATACTAGTTTATGCATGTAAAAATTAATATATAAATTATACATCCTAGATCCCTTAAAGGTGTAGATTTTTTAGTATCCTGGGACACTTACATGGGTTGATCATTATTTCTCAGACTGGTTTCTATCATATTGTATCATTGTTTCAATTTTTGTTTTAGAAATCATAAAACCCCAAAACTCTTAATCCCTTTATATATATTTTAAACAAATAATAAAACCAGTCTTTTAAAAGTAATGATCTATGGCTTCATGGATATATGACCCATGGTTCCTGTTATACTGCAAAACAAAATCTAGTAAAAACAATTTATGTTTTGACACACTTGAAAAAGAGATCAAATTTTGGAACCATTTTCAGTGATAAAAGATAATTTTTCCGTTTTCATTATTTATATTCCTTTTTTTCTTCAAAAAATATTTATTTCCCCCAACCCCATTGATTATTTTTGGTTTTTTTGTATGTTTCTAATTTTACTATCCCTATCCCTCTCTTATTCTGTTTATCTAGTTTTTTAATATACCATTATATTTTCTTTTCTCCTTTTATTATTATTATTATTTTTTCTTTTATTCATAATTTATTACAAAAATAAGAAAATAAAATAAATAGATACTTCTTAACTTATTTGCATGACTTGATCAGGAAAAAAATTCTTTTTTGAAATATAACCTGAAATTGAAAAGACTCTCAACTCACAAAATAGTAATTATAGATTAGGATAATAAATTATCACATAGGATACCCTTGTAGAACCTCATGTGGTTCAAAACTATCATAAGAGTGAATGTAGTCAAACCCCCAAAGACATGCCAAAATATAATTGAACATTAAAAGAACTTACCACTAGTTACGTGGAGTACCATCCTATATACATCCAATATCATGAGGACGTTTCCCAAATTAACCTAAGATTAGGCCTTATCCATATACTTCCTAAATTAAAGGGTCTTTTTCATGAGGACCCTAAATGATATATCAAGGAATTTCACATTGTGTTCTCCACAATGAAACCCCAAAAATGTGACCGAATACCTAATTGTGTTTAGGGAATTACCTTTTTCCATTCATGTTGTTTCCAATGACTAGATATACTATATCCCTTCAATGATAATAGGTTGGAATGACCGTAAATAACTATTTTCTGGGATGTTATTCCATGCCTCTTAAACTACATCAATTCAGAATGAAATTTGTGGCATTAGGCAATCACAAGAAGAATCCCTTTGTGAATATTGGTATAGATTAAAAAGAATATGTTCATGTTGACGCCAAAAAAAATATATTTAATAATTGTGAATTAAATAATTCGATGGTAGTTTCCCCTAGGGATCTTGGCATAATAGCTGTTACAGCCAGTGGTTCCATAGTGGAAATTTGGTTACTTCCACTCATGGCATAATTGGAAAAAATTGATCAAAATGCATAAAAAATTGGCACCTAAAAAATTACACCCACAAGAGGAGTTAGTAGGGTAAATCATTCATCCTTAAAAATGGTTGATAATAAAATGTATGAAATTAAAACCCATATATTAAAATTATATCCTGCTCAAGGAAATTCACAATTTCAACCTATTAAATTACATTGTGATATTTATTCTAATAACACTCATTTCTCTGACCGGTTCTCTAAACTTCAAGATTTATCTGAGTCTTACATAGTATTATTTAATTGGAATCCATTTAAACATGAAACACCTTCATTAGAGAACCACTCTAGATAAATCTAATCCCCGAGTGTAAATTACAACCACAATATAGATATTGAGGAAATTGAAGCTATCACAAACAAAATTTGTATTAAGAAGGATAATATATGAAACCTTCTTAAACTTCACCATATTAGAAAAATCATCCTCATCCCAAATCATAACTAAGGCTCGAGGACATGGTGAATTAAATGAAATCCCAGAACCACTAGTTCCAATATGCCACACAATCAACTATTCAAGATATACGAACTCAAGTAGGAAAACCAGGAAGCATCATCGACCAGATGAATTTTCAAGTTTGTTGGAAACTACCATCCCAACCTATTTAAAGTCCTAAGGATATAGTAAATGTATTTTATATCACACTTTATAGTGTTATATAAATTTTTATTTCTAATGATTCTACAAAATATCTATGTCCACTTCTTTAAAAATATCGTTTTATATGCTCAAAATATTCAAGTGAATAAATAAAAACAGGGTAAATATTTTATTATCGAGGATTCACATAAAAAATACATTCATATTCCTCTCTCACAAAGACTCTATAAATCCAATAAAAGTTTTTATAATTATAGTGATAATGAAATCCTGAATACATTTAACATGGTACAATTGATAATTACTCTATTGTATTAATTTAATGAAATTCCCCACTACTCTAGATTTATTAAATAACATTTTCACCCATAAATGAAGAATAAAGGGGAATTAAAGAGTTAAACTTAGAAGGAATGTCTCATCCTTGACACAACTATTGATTCTATACAAATTAAATGATTTGAAAATTTATACAATACCATCCACTATAGGTGATACATTCTTTTTGGTTGAAATGATTGATTTAGGTGCTTCGATTAATGTGATGACTCACTTTGCGTATACTTATCTTTAGGTAGGAGAGCTTCAACCAATGAACACCATCATGATACTTCCCAACCAGAGAACAACACACCCATCATGAGTGATCCAGGGCATCCCTTTAAGAGTAAATAATGTAATATCTCTTATAGACTTCTACATTCTTGATGCAGAAGATAACCAAACCCAGGGACACAGACATCTAATAACTGGAAGGGAAATACTTAAAAAAATATAAATCCATAAAAATTAAAAAATTTATTTTTTACATGTAGTTCAATGGAGAAAACATAAGTTTCAATATTCTTGATGCTACCAAACACCCTGTTGAATATAACTCCATCCTTTATGTATCTTTGATGGAAGTGATCTCTAATGAAACACACATACAACATTATCACCCTCCACCATATTCTAATTCATTTCCAACTTCTTCAATCTTATATGATTTGATTTTTGATTTGTGTTTTGTGTATTATGTGGGTTTATAAAATTTTAAATTTTTTTCTTTAATTTATGATTGTTTTAATTTGGAGTTAACCATGACTATGGATGATTTTGAAAATCTCATTTCCATTGATTATATTTCCTTGTAGAATAAACATGAGCTGATAGATAGTTTTATAAACCTCACCCCCCAATATCCCCTATATAAATCCCAAAACTACCTATGTTTAAATTAAAACCACTTATATTTAATTTAAAATAATATTATCTTGAGTATATTGACAAATATCTCCATTATTTCCAACAACATCTTTCCATAGTATGAATAAAAAACTGCCTGAAATTTTTGAAGAGTGTAAAAAAGAGATAGGAAATATATTGGATGATATTCAAAGGATTATCCCATATATTTTTGTACACCATATAATTTTAGATAATAAGGCTAATCTTTTAAGGAATTATCAACATCGGTTAAATCGCACCTTCCTTGATGTTGTAAAATTGGATGTTAATTAATTACTTACTGGAGGGAAAATTTAACCCATATCTATTAGTAAATGGGTTATTGTAGAGAAAATTATGATAGAAAAAATTGGAATAATGGTAGTATAAAATCAAAGGAATCAATTTGTTCCAACATGCATTCCAAGGAGTTGGTGACTCTGTATAAGCTTCCTTTAACAAAATAAATCCATGTTAAAGGAACACATTCCTCATCAATTCATTGGAAACAATGATAGAAATATTAATGGGTATGTCGCACTATTATTTACTTGATGGATATATATGTTATTTTCAAAATCATTATAGACCCATGGGATCAAGAAAATAAAACATTTACTAAACCATTCAGTATATTTTAATACAGTAGGATTATTTTGGCTCTCTGTAATTCTCAAAATTCTTTTTCAAATTGTATGGTTTGTATATTTTTTCATACCTTGAGAATTTAATGGACGTTTATATGGGAGATGTCACTATTTATTTATATTAATTGAGGAATATTTGGAACACCTAGTTTTTGTACTACAACATTTCATTGAAAAAGATATTGTATTAAATTATGAAAAATTATATTTCATGATTGAGTGTGGTAGAGTTCTTTGGTATGTTATTTCAAATAAAGGAATTCAAGTTGATAAGTAAACAACTGAAATTATTTCATCACTTATATTTCGAAAATTTGTACCTAAGGTGTGATATTTCATACATCATGCTAGTTTTTACTACTTATTCAGTAAGGACTTTAGTAAGATTTCACTTCCTTTTCCTTTATTTTTTAAAATGTATTCGATTTTTGATTTTGATAAAAATTGTGAGAATAAATTTAATTCACTAAAAATGAGTCTCACATCACCTCCCATAATCCAAAAACCAAGGTTGGATCACCCTTTAGAACTTCTGTGTGATTCCTTTAAATTTTTTCGTAGGGTTGTTTTATCACAAAGGGTTGAGAGAGATCTTCAGAGACCATTGAACCCTCTTAGGAAAACTAAATGGACATTTAAAAAGAACATATCTAATTTTTTTCCTTGGATGAATTTCATTTTTATCTTCTTAGGTCAAAAGTAATTCTGTTTTCTGATTATGTTTCCATTTTGGTGTCTTCTTAAGAAACTCAAAGCTAAGCCCGGACTCATACAGTTGAAGATCTTCTAATAGGTATTTGATATAGAGATTCAAGAAAATAGAGTCTTTTAAAATGTTGAAAATTACCACATTATTGGGATCACCCAACCTTTTACACCATGTTGACTCATTTCTCCCCAGTGGAAAATTATTTTCCTATTATCACATTTGTGGTGTTGTGGACCTTACCCCTTAGTATGCTGATATTTTGAATTTTCCAGAAGAATATAGAGTCCCAAATGATTTTTTCAATTAATATTACTAAAGAATTAAGAATTATTCAAAATGTTACATTTGGGATGATCCATACTTATGGATAATTTTTAGTGACTAGTTTCTTCACTGGTGTGTCACCAACCATGATTTCACCACTTTTTCAAGCTTCTACCACACTTTCGATTATGGGAAAACTTTTTCTGTCAAATTATAGATCAAAAGGTCCTTAAAAAAACGTTATCATCCAATATTGTATATATATTACAATAATTGTTTTAATTTATGCACACAATTCCAATTCACAAGGAATATCTACAAGAGGATTAAAATTCCCTAACAACCCATGTTATTTTTTTCTGATCATAAATGCATGGGGAATTTAATTGACGGGGACCTTTTCAAATTCCTTGGGATTTGTATACATGTTAATGGATATTGACTCTATATCCAAAGGGGTGTAAGAAAATATTACTTGGACTCAAGACTCTCTAGTGGTTGTTGAATTTGTGAGATCTAATATTTTTAGTAGGTCTGGTTTACCAAGAATCATCATTAGAAATTAGTGTTCACATTTTTATAATCAAATCAATAAAAACATAATTCGTAAGTATTGGTTTGTTCATATTTTTTCCACCGTATACCACCCCAAAACTAATGGACAAGAAGATATTTCAAATTGGGTAGTTAATAGAATATTGGAAAAAATGGTAAAACCCTATATAAAAGATTGGAGTTTTCACTTGGATGATGCACATTGAGCATACTATATATATTTTAAAATCCCAATTGGAATTTTACCATATAGAATTTTGTTTATAAAGTATTGTAACCTCATAATAATGTTAGATCACTATTAATATTGGGATTTTAATCAATTTAATATGAATATTTTAAATGTTGGTGAGCATTAGAAGTTATACATTCCATAGTTGGAAGAAATTCATCATGGTTCATATGAGAAATCATGAAAATATAAATGGAAAAGAGGATATCCATGATGATATGATTCATTTGTTGAATTTTCAGATTGGTGAGAAGGTCCTCATATACAATTACATAATAAATCTCTACCAAGGTATGCTTCGTTCTTGATGGCTCGGTCCTTAAACTATTACTAATGTTTACCATTTTGGTGAAATAATTATTTCACATATGAAAAGAGGTTGATGGATTACTCTCAATGGTTAAATACTTAAACACCTATATGAGGATTTTCCAAAGTAGCTAGTGAGGAAATTACACACTCTTGCTGTGGGGTGGTGTGTAAATTTCTAGGTTCTTTAGGATTTTCAATAGTTTTATTCTTTTTCACTTACTACATGGTATTTTTACTTTTCCCCACAATGTTGAGTTCATTATGATTTTCATCATCTTTCTATTTCTTCTCATTATCGCTTAATGTATAATATTTTTAGCTTCCCCATCCCCCTTCCAATATTTTCTTCATTTTTTCACTTTTTCCCGTAATAATCACTTTTTATGCTCACCAAATCATGGATATTACAGAAAATTTATATTTAAATTATTTATTTTATGTTTTTTAACATTAAAAGAAAATTATTCTCTCTTATAGAATGTGAATTTTAGCATGAATTTATCATTGGGGTGTGGTTTTTAATAAATTGGTTGATTTTCAATGATATAATTTGATGAACCTATATAAAACCTTTGAGATTATTGATACACTTTTTGTTGAGTAGTTTATGAGATTTTTTTTTCACTTAATATCTCCACATATATTTCTACCAAACCATAATGAGTGAATATTTATTTTCTAATAGAAGGTAAATATAAGTTAGGTTAATATTTACAGGATTTATAGAATGATTTTAATATACATTTTTTCTTTATTTGATCTCTTTTATTACTATTCTAGATTGAGCTATGTGTGTGCACCTATTATCAGACTATTGTACACAAAAAAAAACAAAAAAAAAACAAAACAATAAAAATATTAATAATTAATGATGGGAGTGATGAAATGTACAACATATGGGGATATCTAGGTTGAGATATTAAGGTCTAATTTCCTAGAATTATTATTTGATTTGGTTTTGAAATATCATTGTAAAGGATGTTGAGAGGGTTTGGTGGAAAGAATCTGGTAAGCACAAACATTTGAAAATAAATTATATTTACTAGAGAGAAAGTAAAAAAAAGAGAATTAAATGGTTTAAAAAAAATGGAATATTAGTGACATGGTTTAATATTTAATTCCTTTCTCATATTGGTATAATACATCTCCTTGATCTTTGTTCTGATACAATCTATGAGAAATCTTTTTTCAAGATTAATGGGAATAACTCCATGGTGTGGTTTTTTCTTCAATCAGAACGAGATGATGAATTAAAATTACATTGAATATTAAATCATCATAACATTTGGAATATATCTATACATATTTCTTTTTGTAAATTTGACATTTAAAATAGGTGAAAAATTTTAGGTATGGGGGTGTGATCGTATAGCCATTCACTATTCATTTCCACCTTTATACCACTGTGTAAAACAGGATTTGTATGGTAAAAAAATCTCTACAATTTTGTTTCAACTCATTATATTTTATCACTTTTAAATTTTTAATTATTACTTTTTTATGAGTAAAATGTTGGAAGAGGTGATTTGGATAGTTGACAATGGAATTTAATCAACACGGCCAAACAATGTAAGAGTCCAAGAACACATATTGACATAAATAGTAACTATGGATACTAAATGATTAAATTTGGGTTGATATTTGGTGGGATAATAAAAAATAAATATAATACATTTATCCAGTAGACCGTGGAGCCCAATTAATCAATTTTTAGTCTAAAATGAGGCCCATAATGTGAAACAAATATGAAAAGGATAGATTGGACCTACCTAAACTGATTGGGCCCTAACTCAGTATTTTCTACTAAAATTGGGATAATTTATACTACATTGGATAGATAACAAGAATTTTTACATATTAACCTAATTTTATGTCAATTTAATTCACCTTTTAGTCATACTATTGAATAAATTCTATTGACAGACCATTCACTAATATCTCACTTACACCATTAGACCATTGACTTTTCATTAATCCAACTTTCCAAATTTAGTTTTAAAAGCACTACATGGATAATTGGAAAGGTTAGAATGACCATGGGTATGAAATAATCTAGTTTTTTATTTTTTTCATCCATTTAATCCTCTTATCCATCATGTATGTCTAAATCTATTAGAGATCAATTTGGGGGGGGGGGTGTTCATTGTTATAATCTTGATCTCCATGTTTATAATCATTGGAAGGTAATTGAATTTCTGAGTTTTATATCTATTGTTCTTAATTTATACCTTTTTATTTTTTGTTTATTTTGGTATCATAAAATTCAAATCAATGTAACAATAATCATCATGTTTCCATTCATAAAGAAAATCTTGTGATGATTTGAGTGTGTTTTTCTCTATTCTCACAACATCACATTCATGGGTGTGATTATAGATTTCCTAATTTGAATAAATCCAGAAGGTATAACCCATGATTATTAATGATTTTTATTGAGAATTATTTTCACATAGAAACAAATTTGTTCCTCTCATCGCGTTGTGGATGTGATTCATTGACTAAGTCTGGTTCTTACATCGACATAATTTTATTAATTTTGAGTTATTGATGGTAATAATTATCATTTATTGATAAAATACTTGGTGATAACCTAGTATTATCGTCTATATCATACTGGTGAAAATATTTATAAATAAAGGAATCAATGATGCTTCTCATTTCCCTTGAGAGAGACATTGGTTGAGTGTGAAGGGACACTTACCCGAATTTATCAAAATTTCTCCCACTAGTTTCTCTCCTATTATAACATAGTTTAAATTTATATTTTCAAAATTATAAAACACAAAAAATATTCATCCAATTTTATATTTTATAAAATCATAATAAAAAAACACTTTTAAAATTAATGATCTATGGCTCTATAGGTTGATAACCATGGGTTCCTGCTATACAAAAGAGATTCTAGCAAGAACAATTTCTTATTTCACACACTTGACAACACAGTCTACACCCTAGTATACATATAATCCACTAAAGTAATTCCCAATAAATCCTTCATCTTCATTATACATGAAACATGTAGGAAAATACCATGTAGGGTGAGTATATACAATCCAAGTTAGGAACCCCAAAAAGAAGGGGGAAATAGAATATCTGATTAAAGTAGTAATCATATCCCAAAAAAAGGGAAACAGAACCCAGGAACCTATATATATATTCACAAAATAAACCTAGTGGATAGAGAAAGTGGGTCTCTATCTTATATCCCAACCTAGGTCGATGAGTTTATCAACAATGCCAAAGAGGTCCATTTTTGATTCCCTAAATCTCATGTATCCATTGAGGTAACCATATGGAGTTCCCCCAAATCAATAATATTCTTCATAGTTAAGGGGGAAAAATATCCAAATATAGGATTCATAAACTAGTGTGTTAGGGGGTCCCACTCAGTAGGTAGAGGACACATTCCCTAGTCCATCTAGGGTGTGGCAGTCAGTAGGTAGAGGAATCACACACTAGTCCGTTAGGGGGTGCCACTAAGTAGATAGAGGACCCAAACCCTAGTATGTAAAGGGGACAAAACTCATTAGGTATTGAACCCATTCCCTAGGCCATTAAGGGAGGTTCCACTCAGTAGGTAGAGGACACATTCTCTAATATGTCAGGGGGTACTAATCAGTAGGTAGAGGACCACACCCAAGTTTTTCAGGAGGGTTCCCCTCAAAATTTTTTAAAGATTATGGTTGACCTACTCCCTAATGAACCTAGGGGTTTACAACTCATTACCCTATTAAATAATCCCACACAATCACCTTCATCTTCGTGAATTTTGTAAATAATCATAACTCATTGAACATTCCACGTCATATCTCAAAAACCTCTATGAATTTTTCAGTCACATTATACATGTAAAAATTAATAGGATAGCCAACTCATAAAAAAGTTCCAAATCTATATAAAGTAGATAACAAGGGAGTTATTTTTTAGAAAATGGGGTACACATAATTAATAATGACCACATGGGTTTTGGTCTCACTTTGATACAAGGGCGTGTTCACCACTGGATATTGATTGGAGGCCATGTCATTGTAAATGACGTGAAGAGAGCCCACACTACATGTATCATACACCTAGGTCACACCCATGTTCTCTTCACCATTCCCATGTTTGTTAAGACATGTCCTTGTACTTGGTCATGACTAGGTACCAACCCAGACTAGTGTACTCCCAGAGTACATGGTTTATTCCCCTGCATAAATTATTTTCCATATGAATATAGTACACAACTTATCCACCTCAGGAGGTTCACACGACATGTGTATCCAACCTCACAAGTTATGGTCAATAACTATGCTTGAAACCCTATCACAATTACTAAGGTGGATGCACACAATGAATTCATCCAAATTACACAAAATATAGTCAATAATTTCTAGATTCCCAACATTCCTTCATCTGAATTCTAGATCCGACCTTTCCACCATGATCTCCAGTGGTTGATTTCCTAAAATTGTAATTATTTTCCTTCGACCATCTATTTCATGCCTCTGGTGCATGGAATCAAATCTCGATCACCTTCAGTGGTCCATTGAGTGTCCAATGAAACTCCCATCACTCATCATCATCATGGACCTATATATATATATAATCACCCCTTTAATCCCTAAAAAATCTCAATTCATCCAAAAATCACCATACCAATAGTAATTAACACAACCACCATGAATAAGTCGGTTTGATCACGCTCTTACCCACCCTGAAAATGTTGAATCACGACCCTATAGTCCCTCGGTTAAGAACATGAAAAGAAATGGGGGAAAGGTAAATTAACATGGTAAATAAACATTGTTGTCCTTGTGTTCTGGGCCAATAATTTCAGTGCAGTAAAACCGTGTTATGATCATGGAATAAAAGAATAAAACAATTTATGTTTATGGAATGGGGTAATGTAAAGATCAATGATACAAAGAAAAACATACAAGATAAAATACATACTCAAAGATTTTATAACTGGAAGAAATTGATATTAGTGCACTCTACCTAAATTTTGGATCATTAATTTGTGATGATCTCATTCTCCAATGATATAAAAGACTAACTATGTTCGTTGGCTCTTGATCCACTTCTATCTAATCATTGTTCATTATTAGATCTCGATCCTCCAATGAATAATGTGAAATATCCTCTCAAATTATCCTAGGGTTATGTGTTTAACCCCAAATACTGGTAGTAAGAGTTTATTTATACTTTATTTTATGTTATGGGTATTAAACGAACTAATTAAATAATTTAATTAATTAATTCACTTAATGTACATGTCAATGTATACCAATTCAAAATTTTTAGTAGCAACCAACATTAATCCAGGCCTAGGGGAAACCCTATGTTATAAATTCAAGTGTGGTCTTATATTTATAATATCAGGCTTCACTTAGAATATGTATGATTATTTTGTAAAAACATTTCATCCTTGAAATTAATACATTTTTTTAGAAAAGTGAATTTTGGGACCACTGGGCATTGTAATATTGCATTGTCAGAATTCCTGACTCTAAAAACATTTCATAAAATATTTTCTTGTTTTAAGATAAAAAAATCAGGTCATTACAAAATTTCCCCATCAATTATTTTCATCCCAAAAAAAATTAAAGAAAAAATGGTGGGATACTATGCCCACATCTGAATATCCAAATCCCAGGATCCATGCTGACTGCTCCAGTATTTCAACAAAACATAACTAAGGGTATGGTCAATATTTAGATTATCTTATCCTACTTATCCTTGATCCGCATAGGGAATTAAATGAATGCTTCTCCATCCTTGATTTCTAGATCACCCCATTCAATGGTGTGAATGGGATATTTCTTGTATCTCCTTAGTTGTGACACTTGGAAGACATCATTCACCCTCTCCAACTATCTGGTTAAGGCTATGTAGTATGCAACCTTTCCCACCATCTATAAGATTTGAATGTCCTAATGAACCTCTAGATTTGCTAGCCTACTATACCGAACATCTAAAATCCTCCTTGTGGGGTGAAAATCATGAAAACATGGTCTCCCATATTGAACTCTGAGGGGATAAAATTTCATTATGCATGAGATTTCAGTCGGCTCTATGCTGAATTCATCCACTCATGGATCACCTGGGCCTTATCATTTGTCACCATCACTACATCTAGAAAAACAAGAAATGTCTCTCTATTCTCTGTCTAACATATGGGTGGACTACAAGGTATCTAGAACATGGCCTCAAAAGGTTACATGCCAATCATATATTGTTATTCATTATTAACAAAAATATCTACAAATATAATGTGATCCTCCCAACTCTATCCAAATTCTAACACATAAGATCTCTCTACATCCTCTAAAACCTGGATAGTGTGCTCATTTTTCCTATACACCAGTGGGTGAAACATTGTACTCAGTCGTTACTAGGTCCTAAATGACTCATGTTGTCCTCTCCACAATTGTGATATAATCTAAACATCACATTCAATGAAAATCATCAAGGGTACCCCAAGGATTCAGATGATCTCATGTACATACAAATATCCCAAAATCTTAAATGAATGATGCTTCCTAATAGAAAAGAAGTGTTCTAAATTCGTGACTCATTCAATAATCAACTCTATAACAAAATTTCCTATCATTGTCCATGGTATCCGCGTAACAACATCTATGGATATGTTTTCCCATTTTCACTCTAGGATATTATGTGGTTGTGTCAAACATGCTGGAACCTAGTGATCATCCTTCACCTACTAAAACATGAGACACTGAGTGATGAACTCAGAAACATTCCACCTCATTCCATCCCACCAAAACTGTGGATGATGGTTCTTGTACATATTTCCTACACTAGGATGTACATCTAATGGAGATGTGTGAAACTCCCCCATTACGTCCTCTAACCTCATGACCAGAACCAAAATTCATCCTAAGAAAAGGATGATGTGTTACACTCCTTAATAAAATCCATATGTTGAATCTCATGATGATATATATTTATAGGTCACCTCACGGTCGATGTCTCTCAACTGAGCCTCCATCACACTGTGAAAGGGGAAGAATGGTCAGCACTATCAATCAAAGATAAGTTTTACCCCTCTCCTCCACTTGGATCAACTACAAAAAAGCCAACTGGTTAGAGGCCTCCTCCACTAAATGAGAATAAGACTTTCTAGAAAAAGAATATGCTACCACATCTCCCTTTATAATAGTATAGAACATCTCGAAATCATAGACCTAAAAAACTCCAAATAGTGCCTCTATCTCAGGTTTAGATATATATATGTGAATATATACCTAAGTCTCTTATGGGTTGAGAAAAAATTAATGAGCTTTATTAGAGGACAGTGTCTTCATGTCTTCATAGAAAAGTTCACCGCTTCCAACTCTATATTGTGAGTCGCGCATTTCTAATCATGGTGTATAAAATAGATCATCCCATATTAGATCACTATATTATTTTTCATCAACATGCAATAGATCCTATCTTCCTAGGCATCACAATACACTATTCACTCTTGGCCCTCCTCTGGTGGTCTCAATATAAAAGCACTATTCAACCTTAGCCGCAACATCTCGAAGGATCTCATAAAGTGATCAGTTCAGGTAAATGGATGCCCTTTCCATGTCAGGGTAGTCAAAGGGGCTATAATCTTAGAAGAAATTTCCATGAACCTATTTTAGTACCTTTATAAGACTGAGAAACTTTTCACATCTTACATGATCTTGGTTGGCTCCCATGAAATAACTTCATCAAACATCATCAGGTTCATAGATAATCTACAATCAGATATTAAATGGACCAAGAAGTGGACATTTTGGATCTAGAAATGGAAAAGTCAGATCTTAGTGTAGATCCAATTCTCCCAAAGTATGTCTAGGAAAATCCCCTAGTGATCTAAAATCGCTCCCTCTAAAACAGAGTAAATGATTGTTTCATTAATGAAGACAGCCGAAAAGTGGTCAATGTATAGCTAGACGATATAGTTTATAATATAAAAAACATAACATTGGAATTCATCACACTAAATGGTATAACTAGATACTCCTAGTGTCTGCAACGAAATAGAAATTCCAGCATTATAATATCAGTCTGGTGATCCCTCAACTGGTTGGATCCGGACCTTATATTGATCTTCTAGAACTATCTCATACCTCAAAATGATCAAAGAGGTATTCATTACTTAGAAATTGATACATGTTATTTATCATTTCGTTGTTCAGGAGATTATAATCAACACAAAGTTAGAAGATCTCATCGACATTTTCCCTAAACAACATTGGTACTGTCTAGGTAGACACACTAGTTATGATAAAACCCTTCTCTTAATGGTCCTCTAACTACACCCTCAACTCCTGGAGCTCAGTAGGTTCCATCTAATTTTATTTTAAAGATATCTTCCTAGTCTCTGGGTGAAATTTGATTAATTAGTATGTGTCCTTCCTTGGAGGTAGTCTTCGGATGTCCTCAAGGAAGTCATCCATATATTCTTCCATTATATGAGGAATACAAATACCTACAGGTCCAACTATGATGAGGGATAAACTCCCAAACATATATGTGGTGGTTTGGAGACTTTGTCTCCCAATACCCCCTTTCTCAATCATGAGATCACTCTCATTACTAAAACAAAATATTTCCACATATTTCCAAATACATCTAACCTACATGAAATGGTAGTCGATCTTGGATTGAACTAATGACAACAAGTCGATGCCCAAGATGATGTTATAGTGTTTCATAATAATTTTCAAGAGGTTACATGTGAAAATCTCTCCACTAAATTAAAGATCACACTTATATTAGATAGGGGATATGGAGGAATCATTCCCAATAAATACCTATAATAAAAGATGCTATGCGAAGGTCTTAATGAGGGTGTCCAGCTCTCATACAAGGGATACAGAAAAAATAGAGTGACTTGAACCTATGTCTGAATATACTAGATCAAGTGTAAAATAAATACATATCATACCTTGTATCATCTCGTCAGTTGTTGTGCTATATTCCTATATGGCCTACAACTACCTGTGGCCCCATCAGCTAGCTCGCTAAGATTGGCATGGTCCACCTTGGGGAGGAAGTGGAGGCAGCACAAGTTATCACACTCCACCAAAAGATCATACTCCTAGATATATTCATACTCCTCTTCTACCATTGCCTCCATGGGGTTATCCTAGGCCTCTCTTAGGAGATCCCTTGTTAGAAATATTCCTTTTCCATGAAAATCCATCCACCACCATCATGAATTTCTTAGAACATTGGGTCGGAAAAATAACGTTCTCTGTGACCTATCCCATCACAGTAATAAAATTACCACTCTTAGAGTTTACATAATGATCAACATGAATCCTATGACTCATTTTGCATGCATGTAACCAAATGTGAGTATATATTCTATGTTGATATCTTTTCATCTGATTCATTCTAGCTGATATAGATGAATCCGCCTAATTATGTCCACTGTTAGCTCTAGCGGCACAACTTTCATTAGATAGAAGTATCCCCATCATCATCAACCTAAGTATAACTCCAATATAGGTGGGAAGGAAAATGGGAAACACACTAGCACATATTTCACTATAGAGACCTTTCTTGAACTTTTTCACCTATAAGTAACCATCCCACACCATTTTGAGAGATTACCATGCAATGTTAGTGAAACTCGAGGGATATAAAAAAAATTCTTACTACCAAAGTGTGACTCTAGAATCTCCTGAGTCTGAGGTTAGTGTAAGAAAGTGGGGTGGTACATTTCATGAAAAAGATTATAGAAGTTGAACCATGGTTCTACTAATTCATCAAGAATCTGTGATACTATAGTCCATTAAAGCATAGATATTGTATGAAAAATACTAGATATTAGTGAAACTATATGGTCATTCAGGGTATACATATTCATAAATATTGAGATAACTATCTCAATAAAAACTCTACTTATTGGGGATTTCGAACATGGAAAACCCATAGTGGCCTCTGGATATCATGGAATTATCTATCCATTCATTCATCCTTAACCTACCCTGCTAGTAAAATATACTATTTGATAGTTAAGGTTAAACTACCAGACCACTTGGAGGAAATTTCTCATGATATTAACCCTAAAATGAGGCCACATTTCGTATTCGATCATCATCACGGTCCTGAATCAGTGTCCTGGAAGGCTGTCTTCATTGATGCATCTGGAAACTGATCAAGATGTACCATAGAAACTCGAGCACAAATTTATATGGGAAGATGAATCTAGAATCCCAGTCAAGGCACTTAATCTAATATGATGTACGCAACAAGTTATCTACAACCAATTTCTTGGTATGTTGAGTTGATAAGAAGATAGTAAGTGTCCTGGTAAATAAATACATCATCTTCCCACCAAAACAGGGTTCCCTAGCCTAAAATATACCCTTTAGAAACTCCAACATGGTTTCCCATTGTTCCCAACTAGTCCTCACCATGGTTCTATCTCTACAATGACCTGAGGAAGAAACAAATCTAGTAGAACTCTATAATGACCTAACCCATCAAGGTCTGCCTAGCTAGTAGAAGTATGGACCAACACAACCCAAAGATCGAATCTATAGTCTAGGTGCTGATGAAAAGTTTGAAGAAGTAAACTCATAAATAAGAGGCATTTTCGTCATGTACCGATACACACACACCCAACTATATCCATGAAACACAACATAGGGATAAAAAGGGTGTTAACATATAAATTAAAACCATGAATTGAATAACCTCAAGGGAATTTAATGAAAGTACAAAACAATATGTATATTTGAAAAGGCAAAAAATTTATTCCCAACCAGAAATGATGTGCCAACGTAAAAACAACTGGAATAAAAATAGCTGAGAGAGCCTGACTCCGGATCTCCAAGCCTAACCATCATGTGTGGACTATGTACTCGAATATCCCTATGCTCTACCTAGATATATATTGATCCATACCTGATATTAATAAGACACAAAACATATGGGAAGATCCTATTAATGGGTGAGTATATACATACCCAGTAGGACACCCTAAAAACTAAAGGGGAGTAATAAAAGATATGATATAAGTATTCCACTCAACCAAAAAAAGGACGGAAGTAAAAACAAATATATATATATATATTTATATATATATCTGTGTGTGTGTGTATTTTCTCATGGAGGAAACCCAAATGAGCAAGAAATAGGATCTCCATCTCACAGCCTAGCCAAGTTCGATGAATCTACAAAAATATCTAATGGGGTCCATTTCTAATTCCCAATATCATGTGTCCATTGAGGTAACTATGTGGAGGACCCCAACCACACCGTTATGTCACATAATCAAAGATGAAGAATCTCTAAACTGAGGAATGAAACCCTAGTACTTCATAATAGTTTCACATTGGAGGAATATGAGTCACACACTATTCAATTTGGGGGTTCCACATAGTAGGTATAGGACCCAAGCCCTTGTCCATCTAGGGGATCCACTTAGTAGACAGAGGCCCCAAATCATAGTCCCTCAAAGGTGACATAATGTAGGTAGATGAACCCCTCCCTAGTGCATTAGGGGATGTCACTCAGTTGGTAGAGGATGCATGGACTAGTCTATCAGGGGGTTCCACTTAGTATGTAGATGACCCACACCATAGTCTATTAGGGGTGATACTTTGTAGGTAGAGGACCCATGCCCTAATCCATTTGTGGTGATCCACTCACTAGGTAGAGGAACCAAACTAAATTCTATCTGGGGGTTCTACTTTGTAGTTAGAGGACCCATGGATTAGTCTAGCATGTGAGTACCACTCAAATCTTCACAAGGAGTATGGTGGACCCATTACTTGATGAAAAATGGGGGTCTCCAACCCCAGCATCTCTCAAATGACCCCTCATGATATATACCATCATTAAGAATCTAATAAATAATCATAAAGATAATACATTTCATGTCTTATCTCAAAATCCAATAAAAAGGCGACCATCATGTTTTAGATGGAAAAATTATCCAGATTTTCTAATCATGGGCCAAAAATTAGAGTCCACATAAAGAAGATATGAAAGGTTGATTTTTCTAAAAAATGGGGTTCATAGAGGTTATAGGGTCCCCATAGTTTGTGGTCCCACTCCACTATCTAGCCATGTCATTATCTAGACATGGAATAGAATCCATATAACTATACATGTAATGTAGGGGTCCCACTTGAAGTGTACCACCCCCATTTTCAAGTAACCATTAATTATTCTTTTTAAGTATATAAAGTGTTTGGGTGAAGTTTGGGAGGATTTGGAGAAATTTTGGACAATTTATGAGGCTTTTCAAAATGTTCACGATTAGGGAACGATTAGTGGAAACTATGAAACTTACCTAGGAAACTACAAACAATGAGATAGATGGCTCTGGGTGGGTGCACAGTTAAGGAGAACAGTTTAAAAAAAACATGTTTCCACAAATTAGAAACCATGAAAAGCTAGACTGTGGACTTCGGCATGATTGGCGCATGATTTGGAAACCACGTAGGTAAAAAATGAAGGGTTCTTTCTTGTGGAAGTAGATGGAACACTGTTAGCACACGGTTATCCTAACCATATGACTAACCATGAACGGTTTAAAAACTATATCCATAAAAGTGGATCTAGGATGTTATTAAAAAATAACCCACTCATTTACCCAAAAACAAACCTATCTTGATATTTACTCCTCAAAAATTATATAGAGGCATCTCCTATTGGTTGAGAGGTGATCTAAAGGCTTCTTATAGTGCATTAAAGTTATATTCTTATGGTAGGCCTTTCTTCTTGGTAGTATTGTTTAGTTTTCCTTATTTCTACTTCTCCATAAATCTCAGCATTTTAGATCTATGTACTCTATGGATAGATATAAGATAGTTGATTGAAAATATTATTAGATCTGTCTTTGTTGATTCAAGAAGAAGATATAAGGTGCATTTTTGTAAATTCAACACATTTTATGGGTGTTTTTTTATCATTTCACCTTGTTTTTCAAGGTAGGTTTCTTCAATCTTGACTCATCTTTTTTATAACATGAATTATTAGTTTCAAATGGTTTAATTTTATTGAAATGTGTTGGGATATGGTTGTGAAAATCATAGTAAAATCTATCTTTAGTGATAGCTGGTATATTTTTATTGAATTGGGGAATTATTGTGAAGGTTCTAGGATAAATGATTACAAAATGTTGATTTTAATATAGTTTATCATTTTAATACACGAAATGAAATGGGTTTGAAAAAAAAATTCAATAAAAAATTTATTTTATGGAAATGGTTTTTGCATGATGGATTTGGCATGGTTATATATAATAGATTGATGTGTGTTCATATTGCATTTACGAGGCCCGATTGAAATATGAATTGGTGATCGATGTCAATATTGTAATGGAACATGGGATTTTAATTACCTTCTGTTGAATTAAATATTAATGAGAAACCACTCATGGGTATGGGACTATCATAAGAAATAATGCTTGTGTGGATGTGTGTATTGGTATGTGTTATGCAAAGAAGGGAATACAAAATAGTGTAGAAGAACATGTATGGTTTCTTCCTTGGAAAAAATAGTTTTAGTTTGGAAAAATATTTTTCATAAAAAGAGTTTTTTTGTGTAAAAATGGTATTATTTTTTTTATAAATTTTCTAACATGTTCTATACTAGTTATTTGAGTATGGAATTCATTTTGGGGAAACCCGCAAAGTTTCACTACTCACCTCATCTTTAGAAATTTGGTGCTTTTCCAGATGGTGTTTATTAGGACATGAGAAAAGGTTAATTATCACACATCTGTAGTGGTATATATTTTTAATTGGGATGTTTATAGAGTTGGATCATAGAGTATTTTGGGGATTTGAAGTTTTGTGGTTTTCCTTGAGTTTTGTGGGGTTTTTTGGACTTGTGTAGTGTAATTGGTGGTTTATTAGACTTCCTTTGTGGTACTCATTGTAGTTGGTTACAATATAAATGAAATTTATGATTTTTAATTTATTGTTATCATGAATCATGTAGTGGTTTATTCTGTTATAACTTTTTTGTTTGGTTGTTTTATTTTCAAAGGGAAAATCCTACCCCAACTATTAATGAAGTCCTTGGAATTTATTTCCATCCTTTTTCATATTGGGGGTGTCACTTAAGGAAAAGTAATGTCATTCATCCTTCTCAAGAAAATGAAAATAATAGGGATGTTACAAGTGGTATTATTCTTGGTCTATCAAAATATCTTGTGGTACAAGTGGTATTTAGTTCTATTGGTCTTGGAGTTGAAGATCATTCGGTTCAATTCCTTATGTAGGGTTAGTAGAGAGCATTAGGACTGTCAGAACATGAAATGTAGAGCATTGAATAATGTATATATCCATTTTTATGACGAAAATCTAGTCATCAAGTAGTTGGGTACATAAGTGGTTTGGATACAATTATTTTAATTGTAATCTCATTTTCATGGGTTCAATCAATGAGAAGGGAATGCCATGAATTATTGAAAATAATTCCCACTCTGATTTAATATTACCTTTTGAGTAATTATTCTGTGAAATGTGTTGATTTTTGAAAAATTTTGTAATTATTTTCAAATTTATGATTTCAGAAAAGAGAAAAATTGTGATATGTTGAAAATATATTGATTTTTAAAACTAAGTAGAGATTTGTTTTGAACAAATTAATGAATGTGGGAAAAGTTTATCTCGGAAATATTTTTTATTATATTGTGATGTGGTAGAATTGTAAATTATAAGCCTTCAGTTAATAGATAGTGAGACTTATGGTGTTTGTTGTGTTTTAAAAAATTGGATCCTAGTGTGATTTGTATAAGTTAACTAGAAGAATATTCAAATAATGTGTTCATACATGATCTTAGGGTGAACCAAAAATTTTTGTAGAGTATTATCGAAGCATTTCGAGCTTTGGGTAGTAGGAATATGAGGAATTAACCAAGGAATGTGGATCATTATATCCAATTCCGTAAGCAGGATCCCCCCATTTTTAGGGCGATTCAGAACCTGAAAATGTAGAGGTGTGACTGAATATAATGAATCATTTCTTCAATTTCATAAACACACAAAAAATGATGAATGTTATTCTAGCTACCAATATACTAGAATTTCTTGCACTCCAGTGGTGGTATTTACCTGTATGGATATATTAGACCACATACGTGCATGGGTGGATTTTGAGGGCTTGTTTAAGAAACAATTTTATCCTCATACATTCAGAATTCAAAGAATGAAAGACTTATTTAGCTTGAAGCAGAAAAATCCATCAACCCTGGATTATGCAGCTACATTCATCAATTTAGTGTGATTTGTAGCTAATGTTTCGGTGAGTTCATCCTTAAAAAATGAATCATTGAATCAGGTATGCCGTAATAGATTATCTGAAAGGCTTTTATGCTATGTATTAACAATTACACAGTGAAAGTCAATATATCAACAACAACTAAAAGAGACATCAGATCATATATGTGAAGGGGAAGAATGTTGACACCCATGAGAAACAGTGGTAAATATAACACTGAGATCAAGTAGAAGAGGGACACCTATTTCCAATGTGGGAGTATAACTGAAAATAAATTGGTTTGATCAACAAATATTCCTCTAATACCCACAACTAATGCTTAATGTTTTCAATGTGGTTCCTTCTTTCACATGAAGCAAGAGTGTATGAAACTTACAATATCATGACACAAATACAAAAAAATGCGAGTCTTCAACTCTATTTTAGTATTTCTCAAAGGTCCGGTGTTTGGTATACTTATCAAGTGTCATAGGTGTCATATGATTCAACTAGATGAGAGAAGAAGAACAATCCTTGTCACCAGAAAAGAGCTTGACATGGTGATTATAGGAATACCATGACTCCTAAGTAAGGGAAATATCAACAACAAAATAGATAACAAAGTTTGGTGAGAAAGAAATTATATAAAGCTGAGTTGGTGATTGTGGATGATCAGTTTGAACCTTCTACTATTCACTATATTCCCTTTTTAAATTCGTCCATTAAGCAAGCATTGTTTGATATGGGTGCATTTGATTCCATTATTTCTTCTTTTGTTGTTTACATGTCGATTTTAAAAGGTGATATGATTCCTTCTATGATAAAACTTCAATCTCATCTTGGTCAATGAATTTTTCAAGACTTTTTGTGTAGAGCGTGTTCTATAACCATTGATGGAGCTGACCTGAAATAGGATTTCTATATTCTTGATATATATGTATATGATATAATCCTAGGAATTTCATGGTTGAAAACTTTCAAGGATAACGTCAAATTTTATACATTAAAATTCAGTTTTACAAAAAATTATGAAATAGATCATCTCTTCTGAGGATATTTAAATATAAAGGCAGGTGAAAAAGGAATTTTGATATCAGCTATTGGTATGATCCCATACCAGTTTTTTGGAATTTTCCTTTACATCGAAGGACAAGATCAAGAATATTTTTTTTCTAGTAGTGGTTGATCAGTTTCTAGATGTGCTTCCTAAAAAATTATCTAGATTTCCACTGATGATAGAAGTAGAGTTTATGATTAATCTCCTTATGAGGAAAATTTTTATTTCCCTTATATCTTATTGGATGGAACCAATATAATTAATGTTGTTGAAAGTGTAGTTATAAGGGATGGAAATAAATAGTTTCATTCAGTTGAGCATGTCTTCATGGGACACAGTAGTTTTGTTTGTCAAAAAATTAGATCAAACTCTTCAGTTGTGTGAGGATTATCATAATATAAACTATTATATGATAAATAATTGGTATCCAATTCAGTGTATTGATGATATATTTGATAAATTTACAGGAGATCTGTGGGTTTATAAAATTAACTTGTTATTATGATTTTACCAACAGGGATTTTTGGGAAGGAGGATATTCCAAAGGAAAATTTTAGTAGTGGATATGGCCATTATGAGTATATGGTAATTCCTTTAAATCTTATGAATAAACCAAAAATATTTATGGAATTGATGAATTAGATATTTCAGTGATATCTATATTCTTTTGTGGTGGGGTTTGTGGATGACATATTGATTCATTCAAGGAAAGGGGACGACTATGAACAATAATTGGATACAATGTTGGGAATCATGAGATATCATATTTTGATGCCAAATTACCAAAGGGTAATTTTTGGATATAATAGGTACATTTCCTTGGACATTTAATCTCTAAAAAAGGTGTTCTTGTGGATACTAAAAATATATATGTTGTTATATCTTGGAAACAACCAAATAATGTCTTCAAGATACAAAGTTTTATTGGACTAACTAGTTATTAATGATTCATTGTTCATGATTGTTCATGACTAACCTCACCTAAAACCGTTTTTAAAAATTATAATGTCCCATTACATTGGAATGAGTAATATTATAAGTCTTTTAAAAAGAATAAGGTTCACCATTCATCAACACCTATCTTTATACTTTCAAAATAGGGACAAGGGTACATGGTGTATTGTGATACTTTAGGATCTAGGTTGGGATGCGTTCTCATGTAGGGAGATCATGTCGTTGCATATGTATTAAGGAATTTATGAGTACCTGAGAATGATTACCAAACCCATGATTTGGATTTAGCTGTCATAGTCCATTCTTGGAATACATGGCGTCATTATTTATTTCCTGAGAAATTTATAGTGTTTACAAATTAATGGACCTTGAAAACTATTTTCTCACAGTGGGATTTGAATCTATGAGAAGATGATAGATAGAGTATCTCCAAATGTTTGACTTTTAATTTATTTATACATTGGGAAAGGAAAATTTAGAGACATTAATTAAGAAGAATGTCATCTTCTCAGTTAGAAAAAGAATCTTCAAATGAGTCGAATTTTATGTTGGTCCTAGCCGACATGCACTTTGAAAGTGAAGACTAAGGTGAATTTCTGGCATTATATCCTATTTCATTTGTTAATGATTTGTTAAATATGGTTAAATTGGTATGTACATATTATTCTGAATGCATTTATATGATGATGAAAGTCAATGGTGGGGAGACCATTGAGGGTTAGAGGCTAGATGGTATTTCAGTGTTATGGTTCAGAAATCAGATGGTCGAACCTATGGATTTTTAAGAACAACTTCTTAATTCTTACCACCACTTGAGATTGGATGTTCAACCTAGAATACCAAAGATTTATAAAGAATTTGAATAAATGTGTGGGTGGATTGGTATGGAAAGGAAGGTGGATGAGTTTGTTTCGAGATTCTTAACTGTTCAGATGGTTAAGAAGAGCACCAGATAACAGTATGTATGTTTCATTCTTTACCTTTTCTAGTTTTGAAATGGTAGAAAATAGATATATATTTTATAATATGTCACCTAATAATTGTTTAGGAACATGATTCCATATGGGTGATAGTGGACCAGCTCACAAAGTCATCTTTTTTCATCCATATTCATGAATCTTTTATGGTGGAGGAATTGTCAAAAATTTATATATGAGAAGTGTTAGAGAGTCATGGCATACTAGTTTCAATAGTGTCAGAGAGAGATTTGAGTTTTACATATCATTTTTTTTAATCATTAGAGAAATCCCTTGGGACACAATTGGCTATGAGCATAGCATATCATCCTCAGAATTATGGTAAATCCAAAAGGATGATAAAAACGTTGAAAGGTACATTGTGGGATTGGTTAATGGATTTTGGGGGATCATGGGATAAGAAACCCCTATTAATAAAGTTATCATATAATAACAACTATCAGGCCTCAATACATATGGATTCTTTTGAATCATTTTATTGTCACCCTCACTGTTCTCTTCTTTATTGGGTGGAAACTGGTGAGACATCACTAGTTGGTTTGAGCATTGTCCAAGAAACAATTTAGAAGATTAAATTGATTAGAAAATGGATAGAGATAACTAATTTTCATTAGAAATCATATGAGGATCATCATTAATGATTGTTTTCATTTTATATGAGTGATAATGTGTTCTTAAGGATCTCTCTAAGGCTCGGAAATCGAGGTTTAGGGATGTAGGGAAACTTATCTCCATGATACGTAGTTACTTTTGAGCTAATTTAATGTGTTAGTGTGGTGGCATATCTATTTGTATTTCCACCATTGTTTAGTTTAGTTCATAATGTGATTCATGTATCTCAGTAGAAAATTTATAATCCTAATACTAACCATGTGATTGTGTGGTATCATGTTGACATAGAAATAAATGCTTCAAGGTGCACATGAAAGTGCATATTGTGGATTGGAAAGAGAAAATATTGTATTGAAAGATCATTGGATTATTATGTTTTTTGTAGAAAAACGGTCTGATTCTTGAAGAGACTTAGGGATAGGATAAGGAAATGAAAGGGAAATATTTGGAACTCTTTCAGGGAAATGATGGTGGTTTACTTTTTGGGGATGGAAAGTCTAATGTTGGGGTGAATGTAACACTCTAGATTTGAAGTAAACAAACCTTCATTTATTCCTTATAATTATATAATGTAGTTTGGTAAATTATTGGAGGGTTTGGAGATATTTTGGATTCTTTTAGGATCTTTTATAAAGGTTCATGGGTTTTTTCATGGTTAGTGGAAACTATGAGAATTATCTAGGAAACCGTGCACAATGAGATAAAGGGATATAGGTAGGTGTATGGTTAAAGAGAGTGATTTTCCCAAACCATATGGCCACCCAGAAGAAACTATGAAAATATGGATAGTGGACTTTGTTAGGGTTGGAATATATTTTGGAAACCATATGATCCAACCATGTGAAGTTACTTTTTATGGAAGTAGCTGGTGCACAATTATCGCAAGGTTTTCCTATCCTTGCAACAAACCATGTTCCATTTAAAAACTAGATAAAAATAGGGGATCTATATGGGGATTAATAAATAACCCCTCTTTTATCACCAAACCAAAACAAACTAGAGATTTTCTCCTCCCAAAGTATATAGAGACTTATCCCATATATTTAGAGGCAATCCAAGGGCTTCTCTTGGTCCATTGAATCTAGATTCTCATGGTAAGATTTTATTCTTGGTAGGATTCCTTAGTTTTAATTATATCTACTTCTCCAACACTCTTGGTTTCTTCTATCTATATATGTTTTGGATGGATATATGATATTTTAAGTGGAATATGATTATATTTTGATCTTTCTTATTAGTAGAATAGATATAATGTGGGTTTTTAGAGATTCAACATGTATTTATGGTCGTTTTTCATTTAATTTATCATTTTTTCAATTTTTTCCATGTTGGTGGATAAAATGTTGACTCCTATATTTATTAAATGAAGGATTAGTTTTGAATGGTTTAATTTCATTTAAATTTATTGTCAATTGGTAATGAAAAGCATTTTAGAAACCTTATTTAGTGATGGTTGGTGAATTTTTATGAAATATTTGAATTTGTGTGCTAGTAATTTGATAAATGATTTTAGAATGTTGATTTTAAAATATTTGATTAGTTTGATACATGAAATTAATCATTTTTGTGAAAAGGTTTTTTCTAAATTTTTTTTATTGAAATAGTCTTGGAATTATGGGTTTTACATGGATTATAATAATGGATTGGCATGTGCTTATAATGAATTTATGTGGCCCAGTTGAAATATGAATTGGCGGTCAGTTCCAAATGTGTAATAGAAAATGGGATATTAATTACCCTTTGAAAACTTGATAGATCGATGAGAAACCACTCATGAGTATGGAAATGTCATAAAAAATCAAACATGATTGAATGTGTGGATTCGGGTGGGGTATGAAAAAAATGGAATATGAAATGCTATAGAATAACTTGCATGGATACTTCATAAAAAATTATTTTGGATTGTAAAACAATTTTTCTTAGATTTTTTTTTGGTTTTTTTAAAAAATATTTTCAGTTGTTTTATATAAATTATTTTTTATAAATGTGATAACATATTCTATACTAGTGGAATTAATTGGGAATACATTTTGGGAAGACCCACAGAGTTTCATAACTCCCCCCAGCTTTCGAACTTTGGTGATTTTTCAGTTTTCGTTTATCAACACTTGGAAAAAGGTAAAGTATCATACTTCTCCTGTGGTTCATAGTAATAATAGTTCTATTTATGGATTTTTATCATGGAGCATATTTTAGATTTGGATTTATGTGGATTTCCTTGAGTTTTTGTCAGTTTCTTGGTCTTCTGTTGTGTACATGGATGTTTTGTAGTCTTCCAATGTGGTACTATTTGTAGTTGGTTTTAATATATATGAAATTTTTATGATTTCATTAATTGTTATCATGCATAATGTAGTGGTTTATTCAGTTTTAACATGCTTTCATGGTTGTTTTATTTTCAAAGGGAAATTCATCCCATAATATTTAATGATTCCCTTGGAATTTATTTCCAGATTTTGGTGTCTTAGGGATAACTCTTAAGGCTATGTAATTTTCATCCACATTTTCAAGACAATGGGAATAAGAGGGATGTTACATGGAATGTCTCATCCACCTATGTACTACATGTGTGTTCATAGTCATACCCATGTTCTTTGGTCTGTGCATGTAAACCTAGTCATGTACCTTCCCATTCCTAGATACCATCCCGTTATTAGGTAAACCTAGATAACATGGTCTGTACTCCCACATAGTATCCTTGATGTGTGTGTATGGAACACAAATTACCACCATGTGAGGGTCACATTTCATGTAGACATAACCACATGGTGTGTGATCCTTAACTGTAATGACCCAAAGTTTAATTAATGGAAATACCTCTTGATATAATTAAATGTCTCTTAATGTTTATATAAAGTGTCAACTTCTTTGGTTTTATGTTACGAATTTTGACTGTTGCTAATATATCTGTTGAACGGTGATCACATGATCAGTATAAATATAAGGCTTTAACAAATCCAAATTTACTCAGACAAAGGAAGCGATGGCCTCATATAGTAAGATTTCCCCATACGAAGCCCATTTGTTGGAGCTCAGAAAAGTGGTGTCCTCCTTAGGCTTCGCTCTTGACCAAGCCCAAGCTGAGCTTCTCCATGTCAATCTCGAACAGGACCGTCTATGGGAAAAGTGGAAGTTGATAGAGATTACCACTCGAGCAATGTTAGCTGAGCCACCCCAAGAGTCTGTCACCATCGCACACCTTACCCTTAGGTCTTATGTAGCTGTTTTAAGGGGTTATGTAATAAATAAATAATTCTATGTTGATGTATATTATTTTTGTATATAATAATGAATATACTTTCTTGTCATTATTGATACATTGTAAAAAGTTTTTAAAGTACAAATAGTGTTTTTAGTTATTATTTAATTAAGAATTATATTTTATTAAATTAAGGGATTTTTGAATTAAATAATAATTTAAAAAAATAATAATAATATTATTAAATTATTTTTTGTTAAATTTAAATGATCTTATAATTTTATGAATGCAATTATAATTTTTATTAAGGTTTGAAAGCCATTTCTGTCAAAACCTGTGAATTTTCGATAAATGTCGGTTTTTATTTTAAAGGTGAAAATTAACATAATTAGAAAATTATTTAGTTAAAATATATGCTATTTCAGGAATCAGGACGTCAAAATTATCCAATGGTGAATTTTTCATAATTTTCTGAGACAGTCAAATTTTTGGGTAAAAATTAAATATCGTTTAAATATATAATGTGTTTTATTACATCATAATGACCCAATAGTGATGTAATAAAATACTATAAGCTTTATTTTCGGCCAACATAAGTTTTAAAATTAATTATGTGATTTTGGTTTTGTTTGAATTACTTTTCAAAGCATTAATGGACCCCACAAGACTTATTCAACGCCTTGCCTTTTTAAATTAATTTACATGGAAGTGTGACTCACCTCCACATAAGCAACCCTAATATTTTAAGATTTTCGGACTTTGGACATATAAATTATTGTGTTCCTCTTTCATTTTCCAAAATCCATAGGCAAAAACCATGGTATGGTTTGTGGTTTGGATTAATTTAATGTAAGGGGACCCAAACCTAAATAATAAAGAATTCCCTCACCTTTCCTATATAAACCCACCCAAGATCCAACATCCTCCTCACTAAAAGCCTTTTTAGTTCGTCCATCCTCTACACTACTCTATCTAGATTCCTCCCAAGGTGCCCCAATCTTCCAAGAAGCCTCTCACAATCCTCTCTCTAGCCTTTGGAAGCACACTTCCAAGTAAGGGGTTTTTTTTCCTTTCTCATTGTTGTCCAATTTTTGATAAGTAGTTTTGCCATTTTAATTTCAATTATAAATGTTGGGGTATGGTTTAGGACCTATATCATACTTCCCTTTCTATGTTTTAATGATTGGAGACCCTTTCTCTCTCATTAAATGCCTCTCATGTACACCTGTTACTATGCCGAAATTCCGAAAGGAACTTCTCTCTCCTCTTTTACATCCAAGCAATACTTTTGTATCATGAATCTAAATTCCATTACAATTGTTGGGGAATGTATCTATGAGACCTCCTTACTGTCCATTACATGTAAATATTATGAGTAACCCCTTTCTCTCTCATCAACCATTTTTATGAATTCTTATGTCACGCTGCCGAAATGGCACCGATTTTCTAAGCCAATGTCATTGTGTAGTGAATACCATGCCCATTTATCCATCAAGGGTATTCACCATTATGAACATTTAAATATTGATTGTAAAGTTTCAGGTATTAATTCCACATTCCTTTATCGTGTAATAAATGGTTATGTTTTATGAATCCATGTTTTATGATCCATGTGGCACACTTATGCATGAAATGAAATGTTTAAGAAGGGTGCGCCCTTATAGCGCTCCAATGCATTGGGTAAAGTATAGTATCATGATACGTCATGTGAAATGATTGTCGAATCATGCTAATTAAAGTGCAACTAGGGTTTACTCGTGATTCATGTGCAATGAGGATTTACTCATGATCTATGTGCAATGAGCCTTGGCTCATGCTAATTCCATGTTAAGTGTTGTTGCCACATTACCATGTTTTGATTATCATGCTTTATCATGACGTTATGTTCATGTTTCTTTTATTATCTATTGATATGCCTATTGTCTAACATGTATTGTACTCCTCATGTTATTCCATGTGTACTCCTTTACTGGGCTTTATATCTCACCCTTTTCTTATGCATGTCCTCAGGTTATCCCATGAAATGCTATGTACAAAGGAATGTAGTGGTCATGTAAAGGAAGTTTTCAATAATGATTTTGTATTTCATGTTTTATGTTTTTATGTAATGATCCTAAGCCCCAATGACACTAAACCCCTTGATCTTCTTTGTTGTATCAAGTGATTTTTTATGTAATAAATCATGTTTAAGTTTGTAATAAAAGCAGGGTTGTCATATTAACTCTTCCCAAAACTCCAACACCAGAACTAAGCTCATTACAAAATTAGTGTTTTTATGAGTTATGTAGTGTTCAGTTAGAAGTTTTATAGATTTAAAACCATCCTTTACATGTCTCCCAGATCCTGTATTGCTGCTTTGATCCATGAAAGTTGAACACTTTAAATCAAAGGGAATTGCTTCCAACTATCGATTCCCACCTTTTGGTGGATGGAAATTAGATCCTGATCACCTTTGGTGTCCTACCTTGCATCTCGTGCACCACTCATAACTTTTCATCATCCCTGATACTACATATGTAGAAAATAATCACATGCATCACAAAATTTATCTTGATTTTTCTATAAATGTCAATACCAATCATCATTTTCACTACTACCATGAGTCTTGGGGGTGCAAAAATGATCAAATCCTATAAGAAATTTGAAACCATTAACTCGTATTACAATGGTGAAGGATGTAGAGAAAAACAGGATAAAATCATAATAAAAAGTTTAATAATCCTCATTGGATAAGCGTTGTCAAACAACCATTAAAAATTAATGAAACTTTGGTTAGATCATATCATAAAAATAATAAAAAATTTATGTTTGTAGAATGGGATCATAGGAAGAATAAGAAATTTCAAATAATAGAATGGTAGAAAAATACTAGCTAAAAATTTGAATACAGGATAAAAACTACAATTGACAAGTCTTCCCATGATTTGTATTGATCAATGGAGAATACTATGGTCATCTGCAATGGAGAAGACCCACTGCATTTTTTCCTCTATCCACGTTGATCTGATCGTTATTCATCATATGATCCTGATCCAATAATGAAGAACATCAAAGATCATCTAAAATTCTCCCAAGGTTATGTGAATAACCATATATTTTTTTTGATAATATGGTATTTATAAAAGATTTTAGTTTATGAGTATTTAATTTAATTAATTAATTTATATAATTAATTAATTCAGTTAATGTACCCACCAACAAACACCTAATCATAATGACCACTATTGACCAACATTTTGTTAGGTCTAGGGTAAACCCAGCATTATGATTTCAATTATGGTTTTAATTTCATATACGATTCACCTCTTAGATGATAAACCATTATTTTTGATAAATTGTGCATGTGTTATATTAATATATTTACAATGAATTAATTCTAGGCTCACTAGTCCTCATATCTCATGTTGTCTTAACAACTGGCTCTAAAAATATATCTTAAAATAGTTCAATGTATTACAAGGAAAATTTGTTTCACTATATATTCATCCAATGCAGGTTGGTAGTGAAGACATGCCATCGACTATTTGAGGTATGATTCTTATAGATTATATGATTTCTATAACATTATTTGATATAGAATCCTCAAACTCATTTATATATTCCTAGAATGTAATTTTTTTGTTCTAGTAGTGGTCTATATGTTTGGGGTGATATCAATAGACATGTTGTTGGGGGTCTGATTAGAGGGTATCCTTCATTGAATAGAGTGTTCCCTCGATGATGGTGGGTGACATATCATTTTAGACGTATATTCATGATTTTTCATGTTTTAACCTGATACTAGGGTTGGAATTGATGACTATTGTTTCCCCTAAAATGTGTGTTCAGTTTAGGAATCACTACATCTGGGCGGTTTCCATTGGATTTATTTATCGAACAAAAAGTACACAATGGGTTTTTATCCAAAAGGGACTTTCTTTCTTAAGGCAGGTGTTCACTAGGTTTTTTGACCTATGATACTTAAGAACTCACATTGGTTGAGAGGATGCGAGGTTGAGCTCATCACACCCTTTTGGGGAGAATTATTTCTTACTCCATGACTCTCTTATCGATTTAAGATATGTTCATGAATCATTATTAATTTATCAGGCATAATATTTTCTTTCCTTGGAATTTAAAATCATTTTTTAGCATGTGTGAAATTTAGAATCATCTTCCTGTATTCTAGGTTCTTCATAAATTGACATATTCATATGTATTGGAGGTTCTCCATCAATGTTATCCTCCCATATTATATATAGAGATTCTTTATCCATTTTTATGATGACTCTAGTTTTTAAGCCACTCAACCGGGAACTTTGGAATTTATCATCACTTGGGATATGGAATATTGTCTTTATGTTGAGATCAAACCCATAAATGAGCTTCCCTTATATCCTTGTGAAAGCAATCAAAACCTCAGTAGTTTGGTCCACTTAATGGGACACATAACACCTTTTAAGGTTGTGTTTTAAGGACCTAAATGTATAGTTTAATGTCACGTAGAATGTAAATATAAACAGAAGGTCCGTAGATAATGTTTTGTGAGAGACTTATACCATAGTATCCCAAGGAACATGGAAAGGATATGAGTTTCCTAGTTGAATTATACCCTACTGGGAATGTGATTCAGATAGAAAATGGATTATTTGGTGTGTTGGGTTTGAACCTCATGATGGATTCCTACATATCCCATTTGGATGAAAATCAAATCCCACGTAGTTTAGTAAGTCGTGAAATGGAGAATTCGCCTATGAGAGAAATAGGTTGGGCCTTACTTCTGAAGAGGATTAACTTATAACATGGTACATGAGATATTTCATAACTCGTAGTGATTTAAGGGAGGCTTAATTCGGGGTCTATTTCTAAGGAGTATTCCCGAACTAAGGGAATTTGGGTCGGACTCTTGAGAGGGATGTCCATTGCACTCAGGCCATAGATGAAGGATTCCTATGTATCCCAATTATAGTGGGAATTAGAGTTCACATAGTTCAAGAAGTGAGGTGGATAGTGCGGATGTTGTGATCATCAAAAATATTTAAGCCCATGTGAGTCATGCTCGGTGTGAGAAACAAGAGGATATGAAAGATTCATCAAACAACACACTTTCTCCTACGCTGATGAAAGAGGCTGGGCCTATGTTGAAAGAAGCTATGGTGACGGTGGATGAAGGGAAAGGGAAATGAACCCTTCAATGTAGAATGAAATTAAAGGTCATTAGGTCTGGACCAAAAGGACAAGGGCTTAATATAAGAGGGATTCCTGTCAGAGCTTAGTTGGGACTTAGTCCTTATAAAGAATTCCATTAGAGGATTGGTTGGGGCTTACTCCTAATGAGGATTCCCATTTGAGGTTTATTTGGGGATAAATCATAAGGAGGATGCCAATTTATGGTTTTTAGCCTTATTCTAAAGGAGGATACCCATTTGGGGATTTTTTAGGGTATACTCTTGAAGAGGAATCCCATTTGTGGATTGGTTGGGGCTTTCTCCTAAGGAGGATGGCCATTGTGGTTAGGTTGGGGCTTAATCTAATATAGGATAACCATTTGTGAGTCATCCTGGAAAAGAAGTTAGGTGATGAGGTTTAGGGTGCTTCTTGAGGAGTTTATCAAATCATGTTACTCATGGAATCCAAAAGGAGAATATTAACTCATAACACAAGAATAAAACTAAGAAGAGAAATTTAACTCAAGGAAATTTCGTAAGTGTGTAAGAGTTTTTAAAATCATGGTATTCCAAGAGTAGATGTTGGGGCCATATAAGGGAAAAATGGAGAAAATTACTGACAAGGACTAAAAATTTCATGGTGTGACTCTCCATTTTTAATGGGGTCTAGCGATGGAAGAGAAGGGACCAGCCATATGGGTTGGGACCACGACCCGACATTGATCCTGAGAGGGGGTGCAGCGACGTAGCCTCCACGGTATGGACCAGGTGAGTCACATAGGTTCTACGCCTAGGTGGGACATTCAGGTATGCCGTGAAGGTAGATCGTGAATGTAGGCCATATAGGTTCTCCTCCAAGATGGGTTGTGCATGTGGGTTGCACAGGTGATCCACCAAGGTGGGTAATGTAGGTTGGCCGCACAGGTGCTCCACCAAGGTGGGTCGTGTATGTGAGTCTTGCATGTCCTTGTCACTGACCCTTGTGTTCTATCCCCTGATGGGACTTTGAACCACTTTTCCCCTTTAATTATTACTTATCTCATGTTTTAGATAATTGCATGTGAGTTTTTGGGGATCAGGCAAAGGGGGGCTACACAATGAGAGCTCTAGGGCTTATTCTGAACTTTCAACCTATCAAACGGGGAGCCCAGGGGTCATATTTATATGAAAATAATGAACTATAGGTATATGCGTTACTCTAAAAAGGTCTACTAAATAGGTCCTTAGGCCTGGTCTTTAGGCTCATTCCTTAAGCTAGGTTCTTAGTGTAGGTGTGGAAAATCCCTTTATAAAGTTTATCCATCTGCCTAGTGCCATATCATTTAATCTGTAAGACTGTTTTTACCCCATGAAATGTCAAATCGAATCTCTCTATAAAATATACACTTCTTGAGATGGTGAAAACACCATGTCTTCTTATATGATACATAGAAATTAAGTTTTGATGTATCAACACCTTTTTATCATTGATCATTGAAATCCATTGCCTACTCCTAGGGAGGGTGGTATTTCTTCATATCCATCATTGTCAAACAGTCTCAATAAAATTAAAAATTTAACCATGAATTTTGTGGAAAAGTTCATAAAATACATTATATGGTGTCAAAATTTATATAGTAGGATCACCTTGATATTTTCCATTGAAATGTGAGTTTAATGTATCCTAAAGGTATCACTTATGCCAATCGTGGGGAATGGAATACCATGGAAGGCTGTGTACGGATAGTTCATTCTCAACATAGTGTGATCATAGCCCAAGTTGAGACTATATTTCAAGATGATGATGTCGATGAGTATAAGTTCTTCCCTCTAGTGGCGAATTAGTTTTAGGATTTGTTTCATGAGGTATTCTCAAGTATTCAACATGGGAGATAGGTTGTGTTAATAATTGAGATATTTTATATAGTTGGGATTATTTATTCTCCTCATTCTAGAATTTATCTAGTAGAACTAGATGAAATTAAAACATTGTAAGAGGAATTGGATAATAAAGGGTTTAATCATCAGGGTTTGTTAGTATGGGGTTCTCTAGTTTTGTTTTATAGGAAGGTTGATGAAAAATTAATGTTGTGTTTCAATTATCAAAAGTTGAATTGGATGATTTTTATGATCTGATATCGGCTTCCATTTATTTATGATAACTTTGACAAACTAAATAGTTCTTGTGTGTTCTCCAATATCAATCTTAAGTTAGCATTTCAAGAACTCATGGTGAGAACTTTTGATACACTGAAAAATTATTTCAGAAGAAGGTATTGTTTATATGAGTTATTCGTAATGATTTTCAGGTTGATAAATGATGCTTTTGTGTTTATGTATTTGAAAAACTGAATATTTTACTAGTAACTAGGTTAGTTTTTAGTTTTTTTTGTGGATGAAATCTTGGTGAACTTCCAAACTCGTGATGACAATGCCAAACCTCTTGACATCATCTTGAGTACAGTGAGAGGGAATCATATTTATACAAAGATATCAATTTGTCTCTTTTGGATTGAAAAGGTACATTTATTAGGTCACTTAATCTTGGAGGAAGGTATTTAAATAATCCCAGATAAGGTTCAACCAATTTCTCATGGAGATCAACCTAAGAATGTTTTTTATATTTGATTTTTTTGGGGATAACTAGTTATTATCCAAGTTTCATCATGAAATTTTCTCATATGAAAGTACAAATCTAAAGATTGAACAATATGGTTATATGGTTTTATTAGTCTGAAGAATGTGAAAATACTTTTATGGATCTAAAGAAAAAATTTACCACTGGGTCAATTTTGATCATACCAGATCTGCGTAAATAGTATACATTATTTTATGATGCAGATGAGATTGGGCATGGAGAAGTGATTATTAATAGAGATTTAGTCATGTACAATGGATCATGAAAGCTTAAACCACATGAGTGGAACTCTCCTATGAATGATCTCGACTTAGAAGTAGTGGTTTATTCCATGAAATGTTCTCGACAATAGATATTGGTGAGATATATTTGGTTTATACCTACTATAAGAGCCTAAAATACATATTTTACCAGTGTGATTTGAATATTTGGTATTGGATATGGGTTGAGTGAATTAAGTACTTTGAATTCAAGTTAGATTTTATATTCGGGAAAGGAAATAGTGTTGTAGATGCATTAAGTAGGAAGATACAGAATCAACAAGTTCACGAGTCTAGTTGTAAGTGGGAGATGATGGCTTTGTTTTCTGAGATGAATCTTGGTTTTCAAGAGGACCATGAGTAGATGACCCCAATGTCACTTTCTATTGATCCATATATTAAAAATATTATTAAGAGTAGGATACACTAGTAGAAAACATTTTTTACGTCTATTTTTTTAGCTTTTTGATGTTTGTTTGGAGGCGACTTTTTTGCGAGCGATGTTAAAAATATAAATTTTACATTGGTTATTTAATAACCGACATTAAAAATGGGGTTTTATTGTTTTTAACATTGGTTTTTAAAAAACTGACTTGAATGACCATATGGAAATGACATTAAAAGCCATTTTTACGTCAGTTTTAAAAAAACCAATGTTAAAAGATATTTTTACATCAGTTATTTAATAAATGATTTTAAAAGGTATTCTTATCATTAGTTATTAAATAAACAATGTAAAAAATGTTTACGACATTGTAGATAATTTACAAAGATTTTATTTGACAGGTTTTAGAGCTCAAACAGAGTTAGAGATAAAAAGTTATAACCATCTAAAGATTGATATATTTTTTTAAAGAAAAATCGAATGAGCCAAACATAGCTTTAGCTTAAAAATAATTTTAGAATCAGAATGATTATTTTTAGTTTTAAAATGATATAATACAATATCCATCATTCTAATAAAATAATAATCATTAAATGGTATATCTATTAAGAAAAACACTCATAAAAAATATAAATCATGGAAAAATAATTACAAATACCGTGATGAGATATCGGAAAGAAGAAATAGTGGATTTACGTTGAAGATCAAACAAGTTGATTCGGTAAAATTAAGTTGGTTGAAATAAATGATCGTTAAATGGTATATCAATTAAGAAAAAAATCATAAAAAACAAAATCATGGATAAATAATTAAAAATACCTTGATGAGATCGCGAAAAGAAGAAATGATTATTCGCGTTGAAGATCAAACTAGTCGAGTTGGGGGATAGATGAAGGATGAAATAAATTATCATTAAATTAGGATATGTGTACATTGAAAACATATAATTTATATGATAAAAGAAAATGCAGTATTAAAAATTTTATGCAGAAACAAAAAATTTCGATGTCAGGATATAAAAAAATTGAAATTTTGCAGTGGAATGATATTAAAATTATCATTCACGTCTGTTTTATGATAAAATTCATGAAAATATATTAAAATTGTCAATGATTTTTCTCATCGTTTCTTATATAACTGACATGAAAAATCATTTTCCATCTGTATTTCACATCGGTGATTAAATCACCGATGTAAAAATTCAATTTTCATAGCTTTTTCATGTCGGTTATTTAATAACTAACATTAAAAGTTGTTTTTCACATTGGTTATTAAATAATCTATGTGAAAAATGTTTAGAAACATGTAGTTAATTTCCCAAGATTCTATTTGACAGGTCACGTAGCTCAAATAGAGTTACGAACCAAAAGTTACGGCCTTCGAAAATTGGACTTCCCAAAGACATTGTTTTGGGATGATCAACTTTTGATGATCATAAATTTTGATATGTAGCTATGTTTTAGCTCTGTGACTTATCACATTGAATCTTTAGAAATGAAATACATGTTTTTATACATTTTTTAAATCAGTTTTTAAATAACCGTTGTGAAAAATACCTTTTAAAATCGATTATTAAATAACTGATGTGAAAAGGTCATAAAAATTGATTTTCACGTTGGTTATTTTGAACCGACGTGAACAAGTCAGGAAAAATAGATTTTCACGTTGGTTATTATATAACCAATGTGAAAAATCATCCAAAATGGATTTTTCATGTCGGTTTTTGTAACAAACATGAAAAATCTGCAAAAATGGATTTTTACTTCGGTTATTATATAACCAACGTGAAAAATCTATTTTAAGATATTTTTATATCTGTTCTAAAATACTGACGTGGAAAAGGTGAATTTAAAAATATTTTTTGTACTGGTGATGTATGAGGATTCGGAATGTCTATCTTTGAGAGACAATTTTGATGGTGGAGATCCACCTTGTAAATTTACTATTGATGAGTATGAGGTTATTCGTTTAATTGGATGTGTTGTTTTGGAAAATTATATAAGGGAACAGATGATGTCTGAGTTCCATGCTTCAATTATAGTGGAGAACCATGGTTTGAACAAGATGTACCGATATCTTTAGAGATAGTATTGGTGGCTAGGAATGAAAACAGTGATTGTAGGTTTACTAATATGATGTTATACCTGTCAGCACATGAAGGCTTATCATCAACGGCCTAGTGGGTTTTAAAGCCATTTTTCAATATGAAATGAATTTCATATGATGTTACCAAGTATTTTGTGGTGTTATTTCCACGGGATCCTCAGAGGAATGATGACATTTATAGTATTTTGGATCAGTTGACTAAGGCATCTTATTTATTATTGATTCATGTGGCTTTCAAAATTGACTAGTTGGGTGGCCTGTACGTTTGGGAGATAGTATATTTTCATGCTTTACATTTGAGTATTATTTTATACAATGACTTGTGGTTTACATGATTTTTCAAGAAAGGGTTGTAGAAGTAGTTTGGTACCCATGTGTTTTTGAGTATAGCTTTCCGCCCACAGATAGAGAGTTAGTTGGAGTATACTATCTTGGTGTTAGAGGACATGTTGATGGAATGTGTCATAGACTATGGTGGATCTTGTGAGAAATACTCAGCGCTTATTGAATTCAGCTATAACAAACATTATCAATTGAATATTAAATTTGAACAGTATGAGGTGATCTATGGTAGGACTTGTTGATCTTCTTTATGTTTGATAGATTTTGGGGAATTGGAGTTGTTCAGACCGATTCTTGTATTGGAGGCGTCAGAGAAAGTTCAGTTGATTTGGAATCATATTGGTATAGACCAATTATACATAATTCATATGTTAATTGACATTGTTTTCCCTTGGGTATTATAGTGGGTGATTATGTTCTCCTTAGTATGTCACCAATATTGGACCATCATTAGATTTGGAGATAGGGATGGTTGGTTCCCAGGAATGTGTGTCCATTTGAGATTGAGTAGAGGATTCTACAAGTGACATACTGATTACCTCTTCCACAATGGTATAGTGTCATTCATGATGTTTTACATGTGTCACAACTTTAGAAGTATCTCCTCGACTCGTCTCATATGATACATATTGTTGATATTGAACTTTTGGATGATACGTCCATTGAGCATCATCTATTAATTTTTATGGATCATTTTTGGAAGGCCTTTTGGGATAAGATATGAAATTAGTGTGAGTGTTGTGGAAGCTTGGTAATGTTAAAGAGGGAATTTGGTAGAGGGTTTCATATATGCAGGGATAATAGATTGAACTTTTTTACATTAGAGACTTAGAAAATCATAGAGTGCATCTTAAGGATGAATTGTTATAAGGTGGATAGGTTGTACGATCCATAACATTTTATGATTTAAGTATCAATTAAATTCAGTTTTTTTCATTTTAAATAGTTAATAAATGATTTCAATGAATACGATGGTATTTCGGAGTGTCTCTGATATTTAGGATAAGGAAAAAGAATGAAAAGAGGCCATCTAGTACATTGTTAATAGTTTGTAGATGGTTAGAGATAACTGTGTGCCATGATCAGGACACCATGTTCCCAAATCTCAATTGGATAATGATAATAGTTTGACCACATCATAATTTTTCAAACCATGTAAGTGGAAATTCCTAACATTTTAGCCTAGACCCCTCTTTAACAGAAGAGGCCACACGGTTGGCCCATGGTTTTCCAACCATGTGGCCATATATTTTTCCTCATTAATGTGGGTGTATTTCCCATTTCCCCCTAGGATTAAATATTTTTACCCAATTTTTTCCACATTTTCACCACTAGTATAAAGGGATGTGAACCATTCCTCTCAATATTACTAAGTATCAGTCACCTTTGATTGAAGGTTATTGGAAGCATCATTGGTTAAAAATAAAATATTTTTGTGAGTTTCTACCACATATTTTTTATATTTTTTGGAATAACCTCAGTGGGATGTTTTCTCTTATTTTATATACCTAAACCATTATTTTTATTGAAGATTCATTTATTGGTAATAAAGAGTTGTTTAGGTTTGAATAAAGGGTCATTGGTGGATTATTACTTGTCTACAAACAAGATCTAAGAGGTTTATAAGTCAAATACCATAGTCAAGTTATTTATCCATATGTACATGGTTGTGTACATATGTTATTGTGTTGTGCATTTAATTCACCCGAATGAAATGATACATTTTGTGGTCTAAATGAGGTTTTGGACCTTTCATAGACCTCATGTGTTCTTTTTTTGACTATTAGAACTAGGCTATGGTTAACCAAGGGGAGAGCGAGTCCTATGAACATGGAAGATGGGTTATTAAATGATGAATGCATGTTTTTAAGAGATCAAACCAATTGTAATTATTTTTATCATCATAACATGGAATAAATGGGTACTTGTGTTAACTTGAATACGTTAAATGAGTTATGGATTGTAAGTTGGTAAATGTGATAAATGTCTGGGGGGATTTTCAGGTCATAAAATTGTTAGGAAGTATTTTTAATGGTTGTGGCTATAAATATATTATAGTATGGGCTAGCTGTGGAATAATATTAATTGTAATTAAAGTGATGAACCATGAGAATTGTGATAATAGGAAGAGTTTCTCCCCTTGAGGTATTAATTTTGTTAAAAATGTAAAGTGTGTTAAAACCTGAAAAGTAATTATTTGTTAAATGGATATGGGTGTTGGTCATAGAGGTCCACACCAATGTAATGATGATGTTCTTAGTGGCCAATATTGAGGAATGGATATTGGTTGTGGTTGTCCACACCGAGGTAAATATTTTGGTTATGGTGGTCCACATTGGGATGGGATTCCAGTAAGGGAGTTCCACACCATGGTAGGGAAACTCAGATTGATGATCTTTATATGAAATTATGATTCCCCTTTATATATGGTTTAGAATTTCATTATAGGTCAAAACATGTTTTCTTTTTGGTACTCTAATGGAACTGAGATCCCTAAGAGAAAATAAAAACCTATTAATTTACCTAATTGTCTATTTTTTATCTAGAACAATGAATAAACTATTATATACTAGATATTATTTTAGAAACCATTGGTTGTGGATTTTTGAGTGTTACTTACATGCCGCTTAATAATGTTCTAGGCACTTGAGTAGATTTCATGGTTGTGGGTCAGGATAAGGGAAAATGACCTATGATAGATGGAAAAGTCATAATTTGGGAATGGTTCATGGATTTGAGGATCAAGATGATGCCATTACCATTTTGGGGGTTTTCTTCCATCATTCCTTATTTTGGGTTTCTTTAGGAAACTTGACCCGAGTAGGGCATGGAATGTTTATTATACTTGGTTGTGGGCATGTACCCAGTTTGGTAACAGTTTTATGTAGTTGCTGGTTATTTATCATTATTACTTGTTTCTTATTTATATTATTATATGACATTTTATAACTCTAATAATAGGTTTTAGTATCCCAATGTATCTCACTAGACCCTGTCTTCCAATCAGAATCCTATAGAAAATGGGTAGGCGTGTACGATTTCATGTCGTGATTTAGCTCGGGGCACTGGTTATAGTTGCTTCTGGGATGAGGTGTTACAGTCCAAGGTTAGAAAAATAGAACAGGAATAATATAGGATTCAAGGAGTACCTAAAATAATATAACTACACATGACTAGAAAACATAATACATACAAATAAAATCCTCCAACTGATCAATCAAAACCAACCACATGGACTCTAAACATCTCCAAGCACAAACAAAACAGAACCTCACATCAGAATTCCTACAAATTATGAGATAAACAACATGGTATCCTCACCCTTTAGAGTTCCTATAATGTGGTCAACCAACCATTTAGAGTTCCTTTAATATGGTGGGATAAGAGAAAAAATATAGATAGGTGCATCCTCGAACAATGAACAACCATGAGATAAGCCCGATCTAAACCAAAATAACTTCCAAACTGAAAGGAAGAGAAAAAAAATCATCCTTAATAAAATAACACAAGATCTCACCTCAGGCCACGACACATCCAAACAACCTCTAGTAAAAAAACTAGATCACCCTCAAATTATAAATCCTAAATAGACACAACCAAACACCAGTTAGTATGCCACATATATATATTGTAAAACACAAAACAAAGTTACCCCATTATGAACACAAGTATTATTTCATATCGAAATAACAATCACCTGAAAGACTTAACATAAGAAGGGAACAACCAAAAATATCAAAATTTGTTCAGCAAAATAATGAGGCTAAGAAAAAAATAGTCACATCTAACCACAATGAAAGAGGAAAACCAGAAACACATCAAATGAAACCCACAAGGGGGGAAATTACACAGGGAAAAAATGTATACTATAAAATAGAATTAAAACCATCCATAAAAACAATCAAAAGGGAGGACCATCCACAAGATTAAAACAATACATATATTTCTCCAAAATAAAGATTATAACTATAAAAGTAAATTTTCTTTCAATATAAAATCCAACCACAATGGATTACCCTCGATACCTATTTTGAAAACTGATATTTCAAAACATCCAAAGATGAACCCAACTATAAAAACAAAGTAAACTTGAGTTGAATTCAAGAAGTGTGGCTTATAATTCCATGGGGCCCCATATTAGAAGCACAATTGGTTTCTAATCTTCTCGTGAGAAAGACCATTTTCCATAAGATCTCGCTCATCCTACTCCTATTCTGTACTTTCAAGGTTATCTCATTGTCCACCACACTCCCATTACACATCACATGGAACGAAGAAATTTCCCTCCACTTGCTACCCGGACTAGTCATCATCCACTCAAATGTACTCAGTGAAAACCTTATAAATAGATGATAGACCATACACATCAATAACTAGACAAAGATCTTGGAAAATACCACATTCGTTGAAACAATCTCTATTAGGATCATTGACCACCATATTTGGAGAAAATATGACTTTGAAAAGTAATAAACATTCCCCACCAACTGATTAGTCTCCCTAAAAAATCCTTACAATATCAAGTTCCTTCTCTACAATCAAATCATTTTGGGAAAACCACAGGAGATATTACATCATGAAAATCTCCCAAGATGTACCATCACACAACAGAGGAGGAACCGCAGAATCACACCAAACTCAGCTATGAACAACAACCAAGAACTCAAAAGCTATCACCCATGAAGCTTCAGGTAATCTAAGAGAATCTAGAATCACCTAAATCTCTTTCAAAAACCTTACTATTTATTTGGACCCTCATTCAGAAATGAAGGAAGGAAGATACTGACCTAATAAGACCAAAATGGTGTCGAATATTAATGAATATTACATGTACACCACTTTACTCATTCTCTAGGTAGGAACTAGAACAAGAAAAACATGTTATACCATCATAGGGGAAAAAAACAATAAATTAACACAAAAATTCATGCATAAAAAATCTAACATGATTCCAACCTAAGGTTGCAAGCAAGGAAAAATATAAATCCCACAAATAAAGTACAAAAAATGCAAAAAAAATTGTTTTTTACTTCAAAAACACCACTTTCACTAAGTATTTATGAATTTTACCTTCACCAAGGAACATTATATAAACCAAGACACACCATCCTTTAAAATAAAACATCCTTGGTGGAACACACATAGTCCAAAAAGGAATATCACAGAAATACCTTCCAAAATTCCATATTTCTTTTAAAATCCTTGTACCCATTAAACATACAACAAAACCCATTTCCCTTTTTAAAAACACCAAGCTTGATGGAAAAAACCATTTTGTAAAAAAATCCATATACCCATGTTCAAAAATGAAATTTTCATAAAATCGTTTAATTTTACAAAATGAGGGTTTAAAAACCAAGAGAAATCAAATAAATTCATAAGAATCCAAATAAGGTTCACATGAACCGTGCCAAAAGGGCATCAATACACTACTCAATCCACCTTCAACAAGTGAAAACAACTTTTAGAGAAATCCAAATTCAATATGAGTCCAAATAGGCTAACTAGAGATGAAACATTTTCATGAACATTTTGTCCCATGGATAAGAATTTTGCGTTCCAATCATGCAACACACCATACTATGGAGGTAAACATGACCACACTTGAACCAAATGGTTTCCCAATCCATGCATTTTATCCATGCATCTCTTGTTCTTCTTCAATTCCTTTCTAAAACGAAGGAGTGATCCCAAATATAATTTACATATTAAAATGGTATCAAAACATGTCAATAAAAATTGAAAATAACTCAAATTCAAAATTCATACCCCAAAATCCCCTGTAATATTTATGTTTGGGATAAGAAACTACTAGCTAGAATATCTCCAACCTTACCTATGATGATATAAAAACCATAATATTCTTTCTAATATGAAATATATAGTACACACAGGGATTTGTATTTTACTAATTAACAAAACTTATCTAATATAATTTTTCTAAATAACCGGCCCATGATTCCAATGAAAGTGGAACCCAAAATGATTAACCATAAGGCCTAAAGGGAAATTATGATCCCCACAAAATATCCTCTACTGCTTGTGAATCATAGGAATCGATTTGGGAATGGGTTATCTATAATAATTGATAATTAAAGTGGAATAAATAAATAGAATTCATATAATAAATAAACATTTCAAACAGTTCATAACCAACTAAAATGATCAAACCAATTTTAAAAAAATATAAAAATCATATATATACAGGAAGTATACAACATGGCAGCAGATATTACATTAAAAAAAAAGAAAACAAAAAAAAAACAACTCAATATGATCTTGGAATATTTCCATGAAACCTATGGTTTTTCATCACCACCACAATCACCCCGCATCACCCACAATGATCAAAAGAAAATATGGGTCCCACTAAAAACCTAGATTGTGAAATATATAGGCAGAATATAAAATCATAGTAGGTCACCACAACCCACTAAAACTACACAACGATTTTCACATGGAAATTCATCAATACTAGATTGAAAATAAATCTAGAATATAATATTTAAATATATATAACATATGAAAATAAAAAGATGTCCATAATCCACTTTCAAAACATTTCCCATTGTCTTCCAAAATCGAACACACATATTTTAAAAACAAATCCACTAGCCTAATCCATTTCAAAATTGAAATAACCATTTTGAAACACTTTTTAATGAACACACACAAGATTAATTAATTTCAAAATAAGTTCTCTAACATCTTTTAAAAATATTCTTCCAAAAGAAACACCCCAACACATGCAAAGTTTATGCTTAATAAATAAGGCACTAATATTCACATGACATACACCAAAAAAACCAAGAAGTGGTTCCATAAAATTGAATGTAGGAGAAATTATACAAATAATAACTAGATCAAACTCACATAAATCAGTAATTGACTAGGAAATCGAATGTTCCAGGGGATCTACCCTAGGATTCATAATGTGTTATGGATCTAAACATATATTTTTATAACCACCCTGATCTGTCTATCGACATGATCTGAGGTCTAAAAACTGATAATCTAATTATCCCATAAAAGAATCATTACAATAACCAACCAGCACCTAGCTAATGTGACTAACATTTATAGTGGGAAAGAAGTAGAATGTAAACCAACTAGAGGAACATGATATATATTCGACTTATTAACCAATTTATAAAGATCAATAATGTAAGTGTGGCATAGGAACAAACAATCCAATTCTAACACACATGGATTAACCACAACTACCCTTACCCCTAACACCAAAATATAAAATTCTCCATAAATAAAATATATTCGGTGGTATAAAATAAAAATTATCACTCAAGGGGAACAGATAAGCATTACAAAGTGATAATCACCTGCACAACGGGGAATAAAAACAATGGGAAATAAAGAGGTCTCTCATATCCACCAATTTAAAACAAGATCCCGAACCAAGCCTTTAACACTAAAAAATGGATTTTAATTCTAATCCAAATTCACATTTTATAAAACACAACCTATTAAATATTGGGAGGTCCATAATACCACCCCCTTCATTAAAATATTTCAAATATACCCTTTAACATGGGTTGTTCAACATGAATCCTAAAACAACGAAGAAGGCCACCCATTTCCATTAAATCATTTTCAATGCACAATAGGAAATTCCTAACATGGGGTAAACCACACACATATTTCAAATCACCATTTGAAATCCAAATAAAAACCACATTCACAAATCATTTTGAGGTCAATAACTTAATTCAAAACCAAATTCCCTTTAAAAATAACTCTCAATAATTGAAAAAAAACTTCATAGAAAACCATTTAATAACAAGGAAACCATTTATGAAATCCTTAAATTCATTTAAAAAAATATTTTAACTTTTAAACATTTCATTCCCAATAAGATAATTGATTTTTTTGTAAAAAAAATAGTTATACCAAGCTCAAAACATCAATAAATGGTTTAAAAATAACAAGTATATATCCCATATAACCATAGTTTCATAAACAGATAATTCAGAAATCATATTTACATTTTGAATTCCAAAATGAAACAATTATATAGAAACACCAACCTATATGATAATTGATCCAATATGAAACTCTTTGTAACACACTTCCTTTAATGACAACCACACCCATATGGAAAATAATGGTGTCAAATAACCCTAGAAACCAGAAACCGCAACAATATATCCACTTGGTACCCTAAAATTGGGAAAATTAGATAATGGGGTCTTGGGGGAATCAAAAAAACAAAATATAAGAGAGGGAGGAGAGAAAAAAAGAGAATGTGAGGATGAACTCACCTCAGGGCTCTTAGAAATCATCAAAGGGAAGAACATAATAATGAGGCAGAAGTTGTTAGTGATCCTCTTAGGATCCCAAGGTATGGATGATATAGGAGAGAGTAAATTTCAATTAAAATACCCTTAAAATTTATGATGAGAATTTTAGGAAAACCAAAAATTAAAATAGCTGGATATGTCACACAGTTTGGCCGCAGAATTTTCAAAACAGTATACTAACCATGCACTGGACACTACCTTGTCCATGATCTTCCTTGAAATGTTACTCCTTTTCAACTAAATGGTTTAGATAAACCATGTGCCTGACCCCCTAATAATACCATATCATATAATGACTTCTAGGGAGCTCTGTATGGTTTTAAAAACCATGTAGAATCCATGTTAAATGAATCTATCAAAAATAATTATTTTACCAACCACATGTGATGTGGTTTATAAAACTATATGCAATTCAGGAACAACAACAAGGAAACTTAAGGGGAACTACATGTTTAGTACTAACCATTTGGTATAACTTTTATCCTTCTAAAAATCCTTTTAGAAACTCAAAATTTTAGATCAAAACAAATAGAAACACCAAACCACTCACGGTAAGATAAAACAAGACCAAATAAAAAAAATTGGGCTTGAAGGGGTATCACATTTGTAGGGTAAATAAATCCATTTAGCCTATGTGTTGTGGAATCATGGATGATATATAAAAGTAAATTTGGAGGATGAGGCATTGGTGAGGAAATAATGACCTCACCGTTTTGTAGATACCAAACATTCAGGACATCCTCAGGGTAGAAAGTAGAATGGTAGGGAGATTTGTTAACTATTTCGGGTTTTTGGAATGTACTGATTTCTTTATATTTCCATATATTTAATATTTTTGAATACATTATGGATTTTTTGGAACTAAAACAAAATATTTAAGAGATGAAGGTTGCACACATGGCTAGAACACACCAATGGGTAATCGTGAACCTAACCATGCGAATGGGGTATGGGGAGATAGTTTGATTTCCAATAGTATCTATATGTGTAGTACAACTATGTGGGATCTTACAAGGACCATGTGACTTAATTTAGTGGATATAGGTGACCCACATGATTTATTCATGGTTTTTAAAAAATTTCATCCAAACATTTTGGATTCACCAAAATTTTTAAATGTTGTCTTTTTTACAAAATTTTAGTTTTAGAATTTGACTATCAGCCTCCCCCTTTTCTCCCCATATGCATAAATACCTCCTACAACCAAATTAACAATTAAATATTTATAATTTTTTAAGTCCCCTTGATCCATGGTCAATTTTATTGAGGTAATTCTAGATTTCTTATGCGTTTCTCCTCTTTTCCCCCATCTCACCATATTCTTTCATTTTAATGGATTTTTGAAAACCTTAAATCCCAAGGGAGATGAAACAAGGGATATGAATGGAGTTATTATGAAACTTATTTATGGAATTGGATCACGAGATACCTTATTACCATATATAATGGTTTTAGATAAACATGTCTATATTCCATCTCTTTTGAGTTTAGTGTCTATACATACTCAAATTTATCCATTTTCCTACCTTGGCTCGTGAGTTTTCTCTTTAGTTTTTATTAATTTTTATTAATTAGTTTGATTTTTTAGGGATTTTAGGAATTTAATTTGTTTATTATTGGATCATTTCTATAAAATAGATATTATTTTTAGTTTTCAATTGAAAAACATATTCGGTATAAAATATATTTGATAAAATGCTTTTATGAAAACTATTTTATTAGATGAGATATCTATGAGAATTTAAAAGAATACCTTAATAAAAAATGTCTTTCTTTTTTTATTATCATATTTTATATTATAAAGTTGATTTTGGGTGAAATTTAGGTCTCGGGAGTAAGGGAAGCTCTTGTGTGGATGTGCCCACTTGGCCTTTTTTCATTAGAAATGATCAATACGGCATCAATACGAAGATAAACACCAGACTCCATGGATTGAATCACAGAAATAGAAAAAGAAGAAGAATAGTCCCAGAACCACAATGGAGGATCATCACAGTTTGATTATAATTAATTTAATTAATTGAAAAGAAGTACCTTTTATGGCATTATTTCATCGTTGATATTTCTGATCACGTTCTGATGTGATTTTTCATTGCATCGTAGAAGCCAAGTGTAGACTTCCTCTAGTGGTGATCTACATGTGCACCACATATCTCTAGATGTCGCCAAAGGAATATCAAGGTGCTAGAATGGAGAAGACTTTGCCTGTGTCTTCCCCCTTAGATCACCTTGATCTGATGGAGGAGGATCACTCTCAGTCTTGAGAGCATTCGTGGAGGAAGGAGTTCTTTCGAACTTGAGAGAATTATCCAGAGTTGTTGTGCACAATGATTAGGGAAAAGTGTTGGGGTTATGACGTTATTTATAATCGGGTTTGAGTTAATATAGTTAGGATAAAAAATAAATGAATTATGTGTTTTATTTATTTCATTAAATATTATTGAAAATCCCCATGTCAAATAATTAATTCCTTGACATGCGCCCACATTGATTTTAATAAATATCATTTAATAAAATGATATTATTTCCTCAAAATCCCGATTGAAAAAACTACACAGCATGTAATCATTAATACATGGTGTGTACTCGTTTTTCATTACCTTTCCAAAATGAAAACTAAACGACATGTACATTCAATGTATACAGTGTGTATATCTTGTTTTTATTTTCTTTCCGAAATGAAAACTACACGGCATGTACATTCAATGTACATGGTGTGTATATCTTGTTTTCATTTTATTCTTCCTCCAACATTAAAACAATTAAGGATTCCTTGAATAATTGTTAAACCACATACAAGAATAATTTTTATTCTACTTGAGATACTTGGATACACTTAGTTTGTGACCATCTCGACCTCTTTCTCATTGGAATTAAGCGGGCTTGCCTAAAATCCAAGATTACTCTCTAGAAATGGGTTAAGGAACCCATGAGAAAGAAGTTGAAGCCGCATTGACGTGTCACCTCATACGAATGCTTACCATCTAATTTAACCCCTTTGCCTCAATAACTCATCAAGTAGGTTTCATGGGAGTTTCATAAACCTATATGCTTGATCCATGATTCTTGGAGTTCTAGAAATAAACATGTCATGACACCATGGACCTGAAATTTGGGAAACAGTTCCATTTCAATCAAAGGGCCCAAGATATCTACTTCCATAGATATGGAAGGGGAAAATCCTTACTTGACTTATCAATTAACAACATGTCATTCGTGACACACCCAACGTACCCTACTTCCCGCCAACTATCTTCATGAATGTTTTCATCAAAAAATCTAAGTGCAAGAGTCATGAGAAGAGTTAATGATAATCTTCCAGTATATGGACCATTACACACGCTTGCAGATAGCAATGTACGATGAAAAAAAGACATGTGGAATTAGTAATGCCAAGTCTATTCTCATAATCTCCCATCTTGGAGAGTACCCAGTGCAAACTCCATGATAGAGAGTCACGTCTTCTTACGAGTACTCACATATGATGGTCTGTATAATATGTTTCTTATCATAGTGTGTCATCCAACAGTGGAAGTTTATTAAATAATATTGTTATAACATCTCAAGGTTCTAATCATAGCGGGGATCTTCCATGACATTATTAATGGAACAAATATTCTAGGAAATTATTATATTATAGTCATGTAGAACAGTGAACAACATATAATAAGTGTACATTCATGCAATCATAGTAAAAATAGTTGGTTCTCAAGACACCAACGTTAACAAAATCCCACTTGGACTAGAGCCAACTACCTACGACTTTTTGTCCTCTAGACCTCACATGATGATCATTCCTATGCTGTGTGAAAGATTTAGTCAAGGGGTCTGCCACATTGTCTTCCATGGAAATACTACTCACTTCAACTTCACCTCTCCGAGAAAAATCCCTCAAGAGATGATACTTCCGAATTATATTCTTTGTCCACTGATGTGACCTTGGATCTTTTGTAAGTTCCACCACTATAGTATTATCACAACAGAGTGTGATAAGATATTTACTGCTAGGTACTACATCCATATCTTGGACAAATATTCACATCCATACTACTTCTTTAGATGACTTAGAAGTTGCGATATACTCAGACTCTACTATAGAATCTGTGACTACACCTTTCTTTGAGCTCTTCCAGCTGACTGCAGCTCCATTCAAACTGAAGATGTATCCAGTATTTGACTTCATGTCATCTTGACTAGTCTGGAAACTAGTATCTACATGTCCTCTGATGACTAATTCCTCATCTCCTCCATAAACCAAGAACATATCCTTAGTACACCTTAGATACTTAAGGATAGTCTTGACTGCCATCCAAGGGCAGTCTCCTGGATCAGCTTGATATCTGCCTCCCAGACTTAACGCATAAGCAACATCTAGCCTTGTACATAAAATAACATACATGACTAACCCAATCACGGTTTCTTAAGGGATACTTTCCATTTTATTTGTTTCCTCATGTGTCTGAGGACACATTTTCATGGAAAGATTAATTCCATATGACACTGGCAACAATCCCCTCTTGGATTGTTCCATACTGAATCTCATCAGTATCTTTTTAATGTATGTACTTTGACTCATCCCTATCATTTTCTTGGATCTATCATGATTGATCTTGATCCCAAGAATATATGCAGCCTCTCCCAAGTCTTTCATAGAGAAGAATTTATCCAATCATGCCTTAACTAACTGTAAGATAGTTACTTCGTTTCTAATTAGTAATATGTCATCAATTATACTATTAGGAAAACAACTGCACTTCCTCTAAACATTTTTTAGACACAAGGATCACATTCATTCTTAACAATGTTATATTCTGTTACAACTTCATCAAAACTAATGTTCCATGACCTTGATGCTTGCGTTAATCCATAAATAGATTTCTGTAACTTGCATACCTTGTTGGCATCCTTTGGAGTCACAAACCCTTCAGGTTGTGTCATGTAGATTTCTTTTTAGAGGTTCCCATTAAGGAATGTTGTTTTGACATCCATTTTCCAAATTTTATAGTCATGGTAAGCAGAAATGGACAATAGGATTCTGATGAATTTCAGCATTGTAACTAGTGAAAAGGTTTCATTATAGTCAATTCCTTGATGCTATTTAAAAACTTTTGCAACTAGTCGTGCCTTATAGGTGATGACTTTTCCTTCCATGTCTAGTTTCTTATTGAATACCCATTTATTACTAATATGATTTACATCAACTAGACGATCTACCAAAATCTAGACTTGGTTTTGGTACATAGAATCCATTTCAGAATTCATGGCTTCTTGCCACTTGGAAACGTATGTTCCTTCAACCACTTCCTTGTAGGTAAGAGGATCATTATTTTCAACCAAGAATGAGTCACTATCCTTGGTGACAAGAAAACCATATCGTTCTGGTCTCTTACCTCTCTTGTGATCCTACGTAGTTCTTGTGTCTCTGGAACAGATTGCTCGTCCATGAGGCTTTGTGGAATCTATTCTTGTACCAACTCCTTTGTATCTTGAGCCTCAAATTCATAGAAGTCTATTTTCCTCCAACTATCTCTTTTGGAGATGTGATCCCTCTCAAGGAATATGGCGTGTATTGCCACTATAACCTTTTTATCTAAGGGGTTGTATAGGTAATATCTCATTGATTCATTGGGATATCCTATAATGGTACACATTGTGCCTTAGGGTGAAAGTTTGTTACCTGAAGAGGTCTTAACAAATGCTTCGCTACCCTACACATGTAAATTTGATAACATGTCTTTGCATCCACCCCACAACTCGTATGGAATACTATCTCTCGATTTAGTTTGTACTTGGTTTAGTATGTGTGCTGCTGTTTGTAATGCATATCCCCAAAACGATAATGGAAGACTCGCATGAATCATCATTGATCTCCCCATGTCCAACAGGGTGCAGTTCCTACTTTCACTTACACCATTCCACTGAGACGTTTAAGGAAAAGTGAGTTGAGGTAGAATCCCATACTCTCGTAAGAAATCAATGAAGTCCTGATTAATATATTCTCCTCCTCTATCTGAGTGAAGTTTCTTAATATTCTTACCAAGCTGGTTCTCAACTTCATTCTTGTATTCTCTAAACAGATCAAATGAATCTGACTTATACCTCATTGTGTAAATATATCCATATCTACTAAAATCATTAGTAAATGTTATGAAGTACAAGAACCCACCCCTTGCTTCAACTGGAAAAGGTACACACACATATGTGTGAACTAATTTTAGAAACTCTTTATCCCTTTCACCTTTCCCACTAATTGGAGATTTTTTCATTTTACCTTGTAGACACGCATGAGATACACCAAGTGGTTTTAGTTAGACAGAATATAAATACCAATCTATATATAATTTTGTCAGACATTTCTCATTGACATGACCAAGCCTGTGATGCCAAAGTTCAGTGTGGTATGAGTCATGTAAATTAACATTGTCATCGATTTCCATTACTTGGTTTGTGTAGTCTAACACATAAAGGTCGTTATATAAATGTGCCCTAAAAAACAGATTCTATCTTTATAAAAGTATTAACATTCATTTCCAAACGTGAAGATGAATCCATCGATATCTAATCTGGATACTGAAATAATGATTTTGGTTACAATGGGTACATAATAACATCCTTTTAATACCAAGACCATCCCATTAGGCAATGTGAGGTGGTAGTCTCCAACAGCTAGAATAGCGAGTCTGGCTCCGTTGGCTACTCACAGATACACCTCACCTTGGTCAATCTTTCCAAATCTACTTATTTTCTGTATTTGGATATAGAGGTGAGCACCAATAGCAATATCCAATACCCAATTGGTAGAAATAGACATATTTCATTAGATAACAAATGCACCTGAAGATTCCCCTTGCTTCCTTGGTTTTGTGTAGTGTTTCATCCAGTGGACCTTCTAACCACATGTGAAACAAACAGCCTCCTGTTCTCTTGCCTCCCCTTTGATCTTCCTTTTCATGGAAGGACCTGAAGAAGCTTTTGGCTTAAATCTATTATTCTCCCCCTTCCTTTTATTCACCATAAGGATAGAAGGATTTTCATGCTTCATATCATTGTTCAATTGGTGAATGAGGATAAGAAGATCAGATAGAGACTTTTCACTGTTTTTCATATTGAAATTTACAACAATGTTTGAGAAGATCTAGGGGAGTGATGTAAGAATGATATCGGTGCCCAGTTCTTTGGGGAGTTTAAACCCTAGAAACTCCAAGTTCTCATTGTAGCCAATGAGCTTGACTACATGAGGCCTAGCTGGGGCACCCTCTCCAAGCATGCTCTAAAATAAAGGCTTGGATATCTAAAACTTTTATTGTCTTGCAATCTCATGGTATAGACCATAGAGGTTCTCGAGAATGCTATAGGAATCCATGTCTTCATGAGACTTCATGAGCTCACTAGACATTGATGATAGCATCCAACATTGAATGTTGAGTGCATTGTTCAAATGTTGATCATAGACCACGAAATCTTCCTCACTCACCCCTTTGGCAGGCGAATCAGGAAGTGAGGACTCCAGCACATAAAATTTTCATTCATGGAATAGGATAACCCAAAGGAATATAAAACATTCTTGAAAGTTACTACTAGTGAGGATATTGTCTTTATCTAGAATTGATCACAGAGAAAATATGGTTGACGAGTTTTTCATATTGATTTTAAAATTAAAAGAGAAGATTTATCAGTGCCTTTTGATTACATTTTTTGAATAATAATAAATAAATTTATTAATTATATCACGATTTTATCATTTCCCAATGACCCCCACCATTGAACTTGGAATTCCTAGTTTCTATGACATTCTAGTGGAAAGGATCCATATTCCCCTTCGCATAAAACCATCAAGGGTTGGTCAAGCTATTTAAAGGTATTTAGGTAGGTAGGTCCTTTACAACTATGAGATTATAGTTCCTTGATATGTTGAGTGGACTCCCCAATCCTAAAATCCTAATGTGGATTTCCTCAACACTTGCCTCTATTTTACAACAAGTCTACCAGGTCTACTCCTCTTACTATAAAATATGTAAGTCAACCCGAAACTTTCATAAGTGATTCTTTTATAAAAGTAAGTGTCCCAACAGGGGTTGGTCAAACATATAGTTTTATTGAGCCTTTCCCTTAATCAAGTGACGGAAGGCTTGGTCTGACTTAATATGGTATTTGAGGTTTTTCAATCGTTTATGTGTAGTTCCGCATTATCACATGCTTGTTAATATTAAGTGATGCTTTCTTATGTGATTAACCATGTTTTGATAATTTTTACGCATAGTCTGGTTTTTATTTTATTCCATATTGGCATGCTTGTTTATTTTATTAACTATGTGATTGCGACAACACATTCACAATAAATAAACCATGCAATTAGACAGAAACAAAATAAGATGGCATGATCATGAGCTTCTATTGGTTATCTTATATAGCAGTTTTGATAATCTAACCCTGAACAAGGAAAAAACACCCTAAACCCGATGGTTCATGTTTTAAAGCTCCCACTTGTACACCTTTGTATCTTCTTGGGTTGGTTTCACCTCAGCTTCAGATTTTGAACTGTTACCTCTAGCTTGGGAGATCATCAATTACATGGGGTTTATATTAAAGAAACCATGGAAACACATGAACTACATATTATTGGAAGAAGGCTCACATGCCAATGAATTTTAAATTAAATAAATTTAAATGAAACCATACACACACATATGGTCTTTGGTCTAGCTCATGATCATCCATAGCATGAAACAACATTAACACATATTAAGTATTCAAATTCTTTTAATCGTTATTTTATTCGAGATAAGTTGCTATTGAATTCAATTAATTACGATCTTATAATTAATCAATTATTTATCTTAAATTATTTTTCTAAATTTCCTTGAGATTCTTCTATTCCATATTCCTTGTACGGGTCTTTGTACTTTGGAGGAAACCTGGTGAAATTTCATTTTTGGAAAGTACACATCATGTAGGATATATTGCATGGTGTGTATTTCTTTTCATCCTTTATCCAATGTACACACCGAGGGATTTGGCATGTTTTCTGTACTTTGGAAAAATTTTAGTACATAGCATGTTGATTAATCTAACATGGAATGTACTTCATTTTTATGTTGTTACCGGCCTGCCAATCCCATGTACACAGTTACACGGATTCTCCTTGTACACGGTTTCATGGACTACAAGACATGTTGATTCAACATACACACCGCATAATTCAACTTCCACATGCTGTTTATTTTTTTTCAACACGGTGTATTAAAAAACATAGGTATTCTCAATTCACACGGTGTGCTTTTGCGGGCCAGTACCGGTTCCTTGAACCAATGTACATGGAATATAGATTTCACTACACGTAGTGTATTCCTATGTTGTACAGACAGAATGAGCGGCTCTTTCGGATGAGTTCCTCATTTTTATTTTAATCAAAATTAAAATTAAATGGTTTTTTCTGTGATGTGAATCGAGAAATGAAGGAGGAAGAACAAATCTCGTTCATTCGGTTTTATAGAATGATTTATCTTTAATTGAATCCAATATGAATTCATAAATTATCAAAAAAAAATTAAATAACTATAATCAATGTTATGACCCCTTTGAAACCAATTGTAGGTCATGGGCATAGCGGAAGCTCGTGGGAGGATGTTCCCACTTGGACTTTTTTCATTAGCAATGATCAATCCAGGATCAATACGAGGATAAATTCTAGACTCCACGGATTGAATCATAGGAATAGACAAAGAAGAATAATAGCCCAGGACCACAAAGGAGGATCATCATAGGTTGATTATAATTAATTTAATTAATTGAAAATAATTACCTTTTATGGAGTTCTTTATTCGTTTATATTTCTGATCATGTTTCGATGGGATTTGTCGTTGTGTCGCAGAAGCAAAATGTAGACATCCTCTACTGTGATCCACATGTGCACCACATATCTCGGGATGTCATAAAAGGAATCTATGGGTGCTAGCGTGGAGAAGCCTTTTCTTGAGTTGTTCGCCTGAGATCACCTTGATCTGATGGAGGAGGATCTCTCTCAGTCTTGAGATAATTCTTGGAGGAATAAGTTCTTTTGACCTTGAGATAATTCTCCATAATTGTTGTGCACAACGATTAAGGAAAAGTGTTGGGTTTGTGAGGATATTAATAATCGTGTTTGTGGTTATAGAGATATGATAATAAATAAACACATTACACATTTTATTTATTTCGATAACTCTTATTGAAAACCCCCGTGTCGAATCATTAAATCCTTAACATGAACCCACGCTGATTATAATAAATATCATTTAATAAAACGATATCATTTCCTCAAAATACCAACTAGAAAAACTACATGGCGTGTAATCATTAATACACGGTGTGTACTCGTTTTTCATTTCAATTCCAAAATGAAAACTACACGGCATGTACATTCAATGTACACGGCCTGTATATCTTGTTTTCATTTTCATTCCAAAATGAAAACTTCACATCATTTGCATTCAATGTACATGAGGTGTATATCATGTTTTCATTTTATTCTTCCTCCAACATTAAAATGATTAAGGCTTCCATGAATAATTATAAAACCACAAACAAGAATAATCTTTATTCTACTTGAGATACTTGGATACACTTTGAGTGTGACCCTCTAGGCCTCTTTCTCGTTGAAATTAAGTGGGCTTAAATAATGTCCAAGATTACTGTCTAGCAAAGGGTGAAGGAACCCAATAGAAAGAAGTTGACGCCGCATTGACATGTCACCTCATACGAATGCTTACCATAAAATTTAATCCCTTTGTCTCAATATCTCATCAAGCATGTTTCATGGTGGTGTCATAAACCTATATGCAAGATCTGTCATTCTTTGATTTCTAGAAATAAAATCGTCGTGACTCCATGGATAGGGAATTTTGGTGACTTTTCTATTTCAATAAAAGGTCCCAAGATATCTACTTCTACAAATATGGCAGGTACAAATCCTTCCTCAAATTTTCCATTAGCGACAAGTAATTCATGATGCACCCAATGTACCCTACATCCCGAAAACTCTCATCATGACAATTTTCATCAGCAAATCTAAGTGCGTGAGTCATGACATGAGTTAATGGTAGTCGTCCAGTCTAAAGACCATTACACACACTCGTAGATAGAAATGTATGATGACAGCAAGGCATGTGGAATTACTAATGGAAGGTCTATTCTCATAATCTCCCTTCTTAGAGATTACCAAGTGTGAACTCTATGACAGAGATTCTTGTCTTCTTTTTTTGTACTCACAAATGACAGTCTAAAAACTATGTGTCCAATCATAGTATGTTATCCAACCGTAGAACATCATTTATGAATATTGTTAAATCATTTCATGGTTCGCATCATTGAGGGGATCTACCATGACCTTATTAATGCAACAAATATTCTAGGAAATTATTATATAATAGTCATGATGAACAATGAACAATATATAATAAGTGTACATTCATGTAATCAAAGTAAAAACAGGTGTTTATAAGGACACCTACTCTAACATGAACATGGGTGACCATGGATCTATATATTTATAAATGTCTGTTATCCTAGACTTAGGAATTTTCTTTCTAGGGTTCATTGGTGGTATCCTTGATTTTCTCTAATAGAGATATATTTTTTTGATCATATTTTTTTAAAAAAGTTGTCCATGTGTGATTTATAAAGGGCTATATCCCATAGGTTGAAGCACCCATGTGATGTCTATATTCTTTGGAGTAGTTATGGATATCTTCTACATGATTCCAGTGTATTGAATTTTTATGAGAAAATTTCATAATAATTATTTACCATCATAATATGTGTGATTATTTTAAAAACTAATGGATTTGTAAAATTAGTTTCAAATAAATTATTATCCTGGTATCTTTTTCAAACTCAAACTATATGGTTAAAATTATGGAAGTTGGTATATTGATTCAAGCTGGTATACAAAAAATATTTATCTCACACCATGAATCTGCCATTAGTCATATGAAAACACGGATTTCTATAACATAGGTATAGTGAAAGGAGTTCTATCATAAGGTTGGGACTCATTATGATTAAGTCATCATCTTGGATATGTAGTACTGGTGGAAAATAGACACATGAATCTATTCGGTTATAATCCCTTTTTTGATTCTTTCTATTGTAATTTTGGTATTTTTTCTATGTATTTACCAACATGGTCTGGGATATATTATGAAACTCATGTTTCTATAAGAGACATCATGGCCTTCTTTTTTAGTTATATTATTTATGATCATTTTTTTACAATGATGTTACTACTTATATATTATTAGATATATCATCTATTAATATCATTGATTATTTTATCACATGGATATCCAAACTCTTGATGGGTCATGTCAGGGTCTTAATGGTTAAACTAATCCCACATATAATTTATTAGTATCCTAGTTATAGTCACTAGACCAGGGAAATCATGAACATGTCTTGGGACATATGGTGGGACAACTCAGGTGATGTGGTAGTTCGACCCAAGTTATTTTTTTAAAAGACCACAAAATATTCTTTATGTTCTCCATACTATGATATTCTATTTTTTGTTTATTCAAGGGGGGGAGTGGTTGTTAGAAATTATAATAAGAAATTTCTCATTGCTCAGAAAATGTGGCTATTTTAGATTTGATATAAATGGTGTAAATGTTAATGTGGGAAGGTTTTTTATTAATGGAAACATAGATGGAACTAAAACATGTGAATAATGAAAATCAGTATTGGAATAAACATCTTAAAAATAAAATAATAATGCATCAAATGAATTAGTATACTCAATAGCTATTTCAGAACCAATATGGACATGCTCATAATTAAAATACAAATCGATTTTAAAAAAATAACCCAAAGTGGTTTTATCCTATGAAATAGGTATGTAATATTTATATACATAAAAAAACCCCAATTCTCACAATGTTCCTAAACATCGAAAATAAAAATCAAATAATATTGTATAGAAAGGGTTAATGTATGAAATAATAAAATTGAAACATTATTTTGAGGGATACTTCATGGATTCCATAATATTAAATCTCAAATTTTCATCATAAAAATCCAAAGAATGTGAAAACTCAGGATACTTTATATATTTTTTGATTTGTTTTGGAATTCCATACTTAAAATAATGGGATCATAAGTGTTTAATTGATTGGATTCCTTATTAATCACATACAGATCCACATAAATGCTCATGTATATTGAAGAAACAAGTACAAACATAAGGACTTATACTAGATAATTAATTACCTAATTTTCTAATTATAAAACCACCCTCATCAACTTCAACTCAACAATCTACAAAGAAGTGTATGTGAGGTGAGACATTATATTTACAGAATCTCCCAAATCACATAAATCATTATAAAAGTGAAATCCACCTATGGTTCATGGTATGGTAACTTCCTAAAGGTTAATTATTTTCTTAGGAATCTCATATGTGGATGAAATTAGTGATGAAACATTCAATATAATACTGACATTTCAATATCCTTTAATCACTATTCTATTAACGTAATGTTATTTTAATAATTTCGTATACCATGGGATTTTATAAATATCCTTGAGAAGTGGTATGTTGGTCTTATTCACATGAACATATCAAACACATATTTTCTCATTTCCTACTCATACATATCATAGGATTGTATAACATGATTATAAAAGGTATTTATCCTATGTGTTACAGCAAAAAATATTTTTTTCCCTTTTACTTCTTATTTGGGTTCTCATTAGCCTTAGAAAATGGTAAAATCTCACCAAATGGGATGAATCATGGCAGACTACTAGGAACAATTCACATACCTATTTGATTTCCACTCACCATATTGATCACACAAACATCCCCCTTTGGTTTTGAGTATGTGAGGATGGATGTTTCTCTAGATTTTTTACTAACCAATCCAGTCATATTTATCTCAATCTATTTCATTTGTGTGTTTATCTCCCCCAATTTCATCCATTAAATATTCAACTAATTTTTTTATTAAGAAAAATTTTATTTAAGTGGTCATTAATATTGAAATATTCCATTTAACAAGGATTCTATTTCATTTGTTGGATCTTTGATTCTTGGTTATCAAATATTCATTGCATCACAACCGATGAGGAAAGTGTTTGTTCATCCACCATTATGTAGTTTTTTCATTCCTTATTCTTCTCATTATTTTATTTTTCTTTTTCTATGTCATCATCTTTATTTTTCCTCACTTATTATTTTTTTCATAAATTTAAAATTAATTTAATGATATTATATTTTACTCTTCTTGTTTTAATTTTCTCTAATTATTGACATTATCCAACCATGATATTCATTTCTAACTAGGAAACGATGTTATGTTAATCTTCAAGGAAAAAATCAGAGTATTTAAAAATTTAACAAGTATCTAAATTCATTAATTTCATTTTTTACATCATTATAATAGTTTTGAATATAGTATGTATTCTAAAATAAACTCTGAATCACATAAAATAGATGAAAAAATGGCCATGATATATCCATTCGAGAGTTGGTTTCACCTAAGGTCAATTATCAACCAACATGTATTTCATATCCAACTCTTGAATTAAACCATAATATAATATATTGGTTAATTCATGTCCTCTATAAAATTCATGACCTCTCTGGTGAGGATAAAACAAAATCCTATTATAATTGAATTTTATTTGATTAACCATTAAAACAAGCTATGGCTTGTGATGCTGAGGAGTTATTATCTTTCTTTTTGTACTTGGTTTAGCACTGTTTTTATTTCCAGCAATGTGAATTTTTCGGATGCTTTCCTAGACATATGTATCATGCATCATTTCATATATATATCTTCTCCAGTTTTTTGTTATTTCAGTCTTCCACTGTTTACTATTGCTGGATATTACTGCTTCTGCTATTTTATGTCTTGTTTACTTCCATTGTGTACTCTGCCAATGAGGGAATAGTTTCCCCACTATCACACCCAAGGCCCTCACTACTAGTCGGTATCCTCTGGAGTTCGGGGAAATGCACTTGAGGCTATGTGACTAACCGGGTACGGGCCACGGTATATTCCAAACTTTTGAAATGGAGAAGACCCAGCAGAAGTAGGATTCCAGACCATCTAACATTCAAGGTACGATCTTAGTATCCCCAGTTTTAGCTTCTACTCTTTTTGATATCGGCTCTTCCCATAGATTTATATCTGTTGCTATCATGGAGACCCTTGGGCTTTGCATCTTTTCTTCAGCTGATATATTGATGCTAGACACTCTGTTGGGGACTAGAAAGGCTAGTGTACGTCAGTGCAGAGAGTTCCCTCTACAGGCTGGTGGATGTCACTTCTTATGGGACCTCTATGTCCTTGTGATGACAGGATATGATGTCATTCTCAAGATGGACTGGTTAGCTCAATTCCAGGAATTCATCGACTGTTATCAACGCAGGGTAAGATTCATATCACTAGAGGGTGGATCATTTCTTCATAGGGGCGAATGGGATGTCCAAGCGAGTAGAGTGGGTCTGGAGCATTATGGGTTTGGAAGAGTTACAACCCAGATTGTTAGTCATTATCTGGATGACTAGGGGAATTCACAGTTAGACTTTCCTCAAGTGGTGGAACATTTCAGAGATGACTTTCTAGAAGACTTTTTATGTTTTCCTCTAGAGCATGAGGTAGACTTCTCGATTGAACTTGTTCCAAGAGCGACAACAGTTTCAATTCCTCCATATAGGATAGCTACATCAGAGATGTAGGATATCAAGAAGCAGTTGGAGGAGTTGCAGGCAAAGGGTTTCATCTGACCTAGTACTTCTCTTTGGGGTTCTCCTGTCCTGTTTTGAAAGAAGGTAGACGATACCCTCATGCTTTGTGTGGACCATCAGAAGTTGAACAAGCTGACAGTTAAGAACCAATATCCCTTTTCAAGGATCAAAGATCTCTTTGATCAGCTTCGAGGAGCCTGAGTGTTCTCAATGATTGACCTGAGATCTGGTTATCATAAATTTCCCATTATACCATCAAATATAACTCTTACATCCTTCATGAGTTGGTATGGACTATACGAGTACTTGGTTATTCTGTTTGGTGTCACGAACGCGCCGATAATTTTCATGGCACTGATGAACTAAGTGTTCCATCCCTACTTGGATTCTTTTGTGGTGGTCTTTGTGAACAATATCTTGTTGTACTCTCACACTCGACATGACCATGATACCCATATTGAGATCATTTTGAGTACACTGAGGGAGCATCAATTATTTTCTAATCTCTTAAAGTGCCACTTTTGGATGGATTAAATTCACTTCTTGGGTCATGTTATCTTAGAGGCAGGAGTATCAGTAGACCTAGAGAAAGTGAGAGATATAGTTTCTTGGGAGTAACAGAATAATCTCTTTGAGGTGAGGAGTTTTCTAAGTCTAGCTGGATACTATAGATGTTTTATATAGGACTTTTAATGCTTAGAATCACCACTTACAGGTCTGGCCAAGAAGGGTGTGAAGTTCTTATGGTCATTTTTGTGAGTCGGCATTTCAGGAGCAGAAGGGGAGGTTGACTTCAGAACTGATCCTAGTCTTTCCAGAGATAGGCAAGATCTATACTATTTACTGTGATGCATTAGGTATCAGGCTGGTAGTTGTTCTTATGCCGGGAAATGGAGTCGTTGCGTACAGGTCTCGGCAGTTGAGGCCACATGATAGGAATTACCCGGTGCACAATCTGGAGTTGGCAGCTGTTGTTCATGCCATATGATGTTGTAGATATTACCTTCTAGGAGAGAACATTGCGGTTTTCACCAACCAAAAGAGTATCAAGTACATATTTACTCAGCATGATCTAAATTTGAGACAACACAGGTGGGTTGAGTACCTACAGTCCTTTGACTTTGAGCTTTCCTATGCGCCTGGGAAAGGCAGCGCAGTGGCTGATGCGTTGAGCAGGAGGACTCAGAAATAGGTAGTTTGGGATTCCAGTAGTGAGTGAAATATTATGGATTTGTTCTCTAAGATGCATTTGGAGGTTCATGACAGTCAAGGGAATACTTTTCGATCTTCTATAACTTTTACCTCTACTCTTCTTGATCAAGTTCGAATGAGGGAGCTATCAGATTCTGAAAGCCTAGTCCTAAGGGAGAGTGTGTCAGGAGAGGACCCTAATCCAGGATTGACTATAGGCAAGGATGAGATCTTGCTCTTCTAGGGACGTGTATGGGTGCCAGCAGATATACACGAAGAGATAATGTCAGATTTTTATTCCTTTTTTTGGGCAGTTCATCCTGTTGTCACCAAGATGTATCGTGATCTGCACCGTCAGTATTGGTGGTCAGGTATGAAGAAAGATGTTACTGGTTTTTTCATGTGGTGTTCCACTTGTCAACAGGTGAAGGCAGAACATCAGCGACCAGCAGGGCTTTTACAGTAGTTACCCATTCTCGAGTGGAAGTTGAATGACGTCGCAATGGACTTTGTGACCGGTTTGCCAATGTCGCCTCAAGGGAATGATGTTGTTTGGGTTGTCTTTGACAGACTTACGAAGGCTTCTCACTTCTTGCGGATCAAGGAGACCTTCAGTGTTGATGATATTGGAAGGTTGTACATCCAAGAGATTGTACTTCTACATGGAGTTCCACACTCCATTGTTTCAGACAGGGATTCACCTTTTACTTATTAGGTCTGGTAGGGGCTTCATAAGGCTTTGGGTATAGCGGTACTTTTGAGTACAACTTACAAGCCCCAGACAAATGGCCAGTCTGAGCATACGATTTAGGTGATTGAGGATATGATCTCAGGATGAATTCTGGATTTTGGAGGTTCTTAAGAGAAACATATATATCTTGTGGAGTTTTCCTACAACAATAGTTATCAAACAACTATTCAGATGTCACCCTATGAGGCTTTGTATGGTAGGCCATGCCGATCACCCTTATATTGGCTGGAGGTAGGAGAGGTAGAATTTCTGAGACCTCGTCTTGTTCAAGAGACCACAGAGCAGATCGAGTTGATTTGGAAGAGGATGGATACTACACAGTCTTGATAGAAGTATTATGCTAATCAGTAGAGATTACCTCTGGAGTTTGAGGTTGGGGATCTGGTTTTCCTGTGTGTCACACCAAGGTTGGGACACAAGATGATTAGGAGACTGGGTAAGCTTTTTCTGAGGTAAGTTTGGCCATTTGAGGTATTGAAGAGATGTGGGTCGATTGCCTATCGGTTTCAGTTACCCCAGAGGTACCGATCTATGCATGACGTCTTCCATGTTTCTCAGCTTCGACGTTACTTTTCAAACCCATTTCATGTCTTTCAACCTGAGTAGGTTGATCTCAAAGTGGATGCATTATCTGAGGAGCATCCTTTCCGAATTGTGGATCATAGTACAAAGGTTCTCTGTGGCCGGTCTGTTCCTCTGGTACGAGTGTTAGGGAATCACGTGCAGGTGCAGGACGAGACTTGGGAGAGGGAGGCCGATGTACGAGCACAGTGGCCGGAACTGTTTTGGGTTTCTTCTTCTACACCGTCCTAGGGAAATTCGGTGATGAATTTATTTAAGGGGGGACGTTTGTAAGAACCAGGATCTTCTTTTCAAGTATGTTTTTCCTTTTCTAGTCATTTTTTGTGAAAAGAGGAAATTTTGGAAATTTTCTAAGTACACGCCATGTACTTTATGAGTATAGGCTGTGTACTACCTTTCCATAGGAGGCCATGTGCTGGTCGTGTTTTTTCCACAAACATGGTCGTGTAGTAGCCACACACCCTCCTTCTAGAAAGTTTCTAAGTACATTCCATGTAATTTATTAGTACACACCGTATACATCCTTTCCGGAGGGGTGTGTGTGTTGGATGTGTAGTCGCCACACACACGGCCGCGTGGGAGTGACTCGGAGGCTACCTAATGCGGAGTATAGAAACAGAAAGTACATTCCATGTACTCCAAAATCACATGCTGTGTATTTCGGTTTTTTCATTAAATGCACCGGGGTCACGTCTGATGGACAGAACTCACTTCTTATAGGTCGTCTTCGTCCGAGAGAACCCGTCTGGCCATGGATCTTCGATGAGCCCCTGAGCCTCCGTCCTTCCTTTGATTTTAACTCTTTTTATTGCGTTTGAATCACATTGGTGAGTTATCTCTTCTCCTAGAGCATCATCTTCTGATTCCACTTCTTTTACAAGTTATCATGGGATGAACATTTTATACGTTTTCATAGATCTATGACATTCCAAGGATATTCAATCTTAAAGGTTCAAGTATATTGATCTCCTAACCTCAAGGTAGGTGGTCTGTGCCTTTCCATTAGATGTGTATGTGTATTATGTGAAAATTCCACCAATACCCCTAAACAGGGTATTGCATGTTTACTTTTTTACCCCTGTTGTTTTCCTACCATACTTTTATGCCTTTGTTGAGGGTATTTGTATATGAATAATTTTGATTTCTATGATTTTTATTTGTTTTTCCCATGAATTGTTCTGTTTACGACCATTTTGTCTGGTTTAGACTTTGGTTGCCTTGCCTGTTTTCCATGCCTATTGCAGTAGGATGGAGAGTTGTATTCTGACTTGCTTGTTATTTTATAAACTGTTTAGCAAAGTAGTTCTATAGGTTTACTTTGGCTATATTACACTACTATTCTATTTGACTTACACAGGGTCGTGAGAACCTGGTGTAGTATACTATAAGGGGAATTGACCGGGTGAGTTTTCTCAGAGAGTCTTTGAGCACTTTTGGCTATACGGGGGATTGACCAAGTGAGCATCCTTAGAGAGATTAGAACCACTTAGGGCTATAAAGGGAATTGAAAGAGTGAGCTTCCTCATAGTGTCCTTTATTGCTTTAGACTATCAGGGGATTTACTGAGTGAGCATCGTCAGAGAGTCTTTGATTTGAATTCTGAACTGTTTAGACTATAAGGGGAATTGACAATGAGTGCTTCCTGAGAGAGTCTATGAATGAACTGGGCTATAAGGGGAATTGACCGAGTGAGCTTACTCATAGAGTCATAGACTTTGGGGATATAAGGGTAATTGTCCCTGTGAGCTTCCTCATAGAGTCATTGACTACCCTAGAATATACGGGGAATGGAGTGTGTGAGCTTCCTTAGAGAGTCTTTCTTTTCCTTTGACTATAAGGGGATTGACTGTGAGCGTTTCTTCAGAGTGTTTTGTTATATTCTCATAAATAACCAGAGGTGTTAGACCGAGTGTGCTACCCATAGGGTTTCTTGTACTTTTTAGGTGGGACCAAAGGGGATAGATGTTAGTACTTCCTAGAGGGTTACCTATTTGAGGTTTGGCTGTTTGTTTCACTATTCCTTGGTTTGGAACTGTGGATTTTTTTACTGTTTAGTACTTTCCTGTTTAATTATTTCTATACTTTTATCTGCCATATATTCACTGACTGTTAGGCATAGATCTTTGGGTGGTTGCCTACTGGGATTTATTCTCACACCCTGTTTTGGTCAGGCGTTTGTGACCAAACAGATTATATTGTTATAGGTATAGATAAGGTAAATTTCCCTTCTACTTCAGGTACTTGAATACTGTGGAGTTGGGGAGTAAGGGACCAATCTATGGATTGCGATACTGAGGAGTTGTTATCTTTATTTTTGTACTTGGTTTAGCACTGTTTGTATTTCTATCCTTGTGACTTGTTTGGCTTCTTTGCAAGACATTTGTATCATGCATCATTTCATATATATATATGTGCTCCAGTTGTTTATTATTTCAGTATTGTGCTATTTAATATTATTCGATATTACTTTTTCTGCTACTGTATGTCTTGTTTACTTCCACTGTGTACTCTTCCAATGAGGGCATAGTTTCCCCACTATCACACACAAGGCCCTCGCTGCTAGTCGGCAGCCTCTGGCATTTGGGGAAATGCTCTTGAGGCCTTATTACCAACCGAGTATGGGTCCCCTCTAGGTGGATTCTGGAATCGGGATGTTACAGTGTGAATAAGAGAAGAGACGGGGTTCCCTTTTATAAGCAGTGGAGATGAAACACATGAATTCATTGAAAAGAATAAAAAGTACCAACATTTTTCACACAACAAAAAGATCAAAAATGAATAATTATAAAAAATTATAAGATATAAGGTCTAAATTTTTCCATAAAAATTGATCTAGAAAAGTTATTAGGTTATATTACCCCCTATCTATTTAGTTTACCACCAGTAAACTTGTTTTAATCATAACCACGCTAATTATTTTATATTGTTTTTATAATAATTTTTTTAAATATTAATTTTGAACATATTATATAATATAAATTGTTATTATTACAAATATTTAATCATTTTTTAAAATTTCATTGAAATAAGTTAAAATTTTTAATTTAAAATGAAACCCATAGATGAGATGAAAATATTATTTTCCAAAGAGAAAATTTTCATTTCTGTTAAATGTTTAAAAACTAAAAATGAAAATGAATTTGATTCCAAAAAACTAAATTGATTTACTAATAGAACAAATAATATAATTATACTTTTTTTAAAAAGTTATTTATCTTTGTAAATGATTTAAAAGAAAAAACTGTTTTTAATAAAAATCAATATTTTTAACTATTCACAAATAAATTAATCTTTTAGGAATTTGTAGAAAATTAACTCTAATTAAAATTTGAAACGTTGATTCATGAATCGAAGATATTTTATTGAAATATTTTTTATAATGTTTTAGAAATTAATTTTATTGTTTTCCACAAAAAAAAAACAATTTCTTCTTTAAGAAAAAAATAATTTTTAAAGAATATAAAGACTTTTCTAAAAATTAATTTCTTTTTTATAAATATTTTTTCATTATATAAAACCTTCCCCATATTTTTCAAAATATGATTATTTCTATTCATACTACCAAATATAATGGATCTAATATAATTCTAGTTTTTAAATAATAATAAAAATAATAATATATTGAGGTTCATGAAAACTCGATGTTTCGTGTGTTGAAAAATATCAAATAACGTAAGTTTATTTGAAATGACATTCATAAAATATTAGTGTGTTATAGGTTAGATATCCATGAATTTAATTATTATATTTCCATGGTCTCATTGTGGGAAAGATTTCAAATTTTCAGTCATTTACAAATTAATGAAATAAACTCATTTCATTCCCATTAGAGAATCAAAAAAGGAGGAATACCTTGGAATCCTCTATATCCAAAAAATATATTTAGAAACATAGGATATCATCTTTGATCATTTTTTACTAGGACCCTACTTCACATCTTTTTTCTAGAAGGGACTTCATGGGTATATAGGCTCTCAGTTAAAATTGAGTATGACCTATCATCCAAACTCTTACGGTAAACTGGATAAGGTTATCTAAATCCAAGGGAATATGTTATGTGATTGTTTCCATGAATTTGGTAGATCTTTGGATAAGATCTTATCATTGCATGAGTTCTACTATAATAATAGGTGTTATGACTCAATAAATATAGCACCATTTAAATCTTTATATGCATGGTAGTTTCCTTCCCCACTATGAGTGTTTGAACTATGTGATAAATCATTGTTAGGACTGAGTAATATTTATTAGATGACAAGGAATATCTAGTTAATATAGAAATAGTAAAATATAGATCAAACTTACTCGAAATCCTACACCGATCCTCACTATCACCCACTAGAGTTTGATTGAGGTGACTGAGTGGTTTTTAAAATATCTCATTGGTTGGTACATCATCGTTTAGGGACAAAGGGTAAGTAAGTATTTCATTACATTGTACCATTTTAGATCATAGATAATATCATGAATGTGGAACACTGGTTTTCTTTTTCAGCTCATAAAACCTAGTTTCATAATATGGTCCACATTTCCCGACTAATTAAATCCCATCTTGACTCATCTCATTTATTGGTATGGTAGAAATTGGGTTTGGAACATTACACCTTCATTATTAAAGAACCCATGAATGTTTTGGATCATTAGGTCAAGTTGTAGTTGTAATGAAATAGTCGGAGCATCCACCATACCTGAAACCCACCCTGATTCTCTAAAAGGGCCAAAGGGAATTCATGATCCACACAGTCTACAAAATAGTGCTTGTGCATCATGGAAATCACATTGGGGACAGTTTCTCGTGAATTATAGATAATGGATCTGGAATAAATAAATAAAATATCCAACATAAATAAACATTTCAAATAGTTATAGCTAACTACGTTGATCCAACCCCTTTTCATAAATATAAACATCACCGATAATCAAGAATCATGAAATAAGGATAATGATACCACACTAACCAATATGAAATCAACCATAAACCTACTCGGCCTAAGCCCTAACCATCTCCATGCTACATCTTCTTGATCATGAGTTCCCAAATCACCCCATGTCAGGCATGATATTCAAAATGGATGAAAGCTCCCACTGAAAACCAAGAACATGAAATATATATGTGTGTTCTAAAATCCCAATAGGCCACCACAACAAGATGAAACTATGAAATATGTTACACAAGGAAATTCAAATAATCTAGTTTGAAAATAAAAATAGAATGTAGGATTTGAATATATATAATATAGGTAATTAAAAAAATTCTATAATTCACATTCAACATAGTTCTCCTTTTTACCAAAACAAAATACATATTTTTTGAAAAAATCCACCACCCTATGCCATTTCAAAAACAATACCCATTTTGGAACCCACTTTAAAACACCCACAAAAAGTATTTAATTTCAAAACATGATGTCCATTATCTTGGAAAACTCATTTCCCCAAACCCAAAATACACAAGGTTCAACATAACAAAGAATTTATGAAGAATCAAATGGCATATATCAAACATAAACTATAATAAGTGTCACAATAATAAATGTAGGGGAAATGATACAATAAAGAACTAGATAAAACTCCCCTTATTCACTAACTAACCAATAAATTGAATATTTCATGGGATTTACCATGGGATTTATAATTTTCAATTAATCCAACTGTATATGGGTATAACTGCCTTTATCTAGCAACCAACATGAGTTGATTTCCAAAAACCAGAAATCCAATTTTCCCACACAAGAATCATTGTGATGTCCAAACCCCATGCAACCCTTATGCACAATATAACAGGTGGGAAACTAGCAGTGTGTGAAATAACTGTAGGAAAAATCTAGAACTTATATTTAGTACTTAATTTCCCATGACCAATAATCTATGTGGTGTGTAGGAATAAACAGGCCAATTTTAACACATAAGGCATAACCACAAATACACTCATCTCTAACACTCAATGATGAAAATACCCATATAGAAAAGATATACCATGGTATAATGAGATCATTCCCATAAAATGGAAGAAAATAAGAATCCTACAGTGATAATCACCTATACTAGGGTCATAGAAATGAGGGGAAACTAAGGGGTGTCTCACATTCACGTTGTTAAAAAAATTTCCAACTAAGCCTATAAATGTAAAAAAAGGTAAAAATTCAAAGCCATTTTTACCTTTCCTAAAACTCTACATAAATCATATTTGTATGTTACATTAAAGTAACCCCTTTATAAAAAAATTTCAATGATACCCTTTAACAATTTTATTTCCCTTAGAAACCCAAACAATGACATAGTCCACCCATTTCTTCTAAAACATTTCCAAAATTCGATAGGTCATTACTCAAAATGGGTAAACCACACACATGTTCCAAATATCAATATAAAAAATAAATAAATAAAACCCTTTCACAGATCATTTTTAGTTCAAAACCTCAATTCAAAACCAAATTCCTATTAAAACATAGATTTGACACATTAAAAACCAAAATCAGGTAAAAAATTGCACAAAATGAAACCCGTTTCAAGAATCCTTAAAGATATTTCAAGAAATACCAACACCTTTAAAAATTCCATATCCTATACAAAAACATGGAATTATTATAAAAAAATTATTCCATGATCAACAAAACAATAAATGGGTTTAAACCACAAAAGAGATATATCATATATTCATACTTTTGTAAAATTATAATTTTGAATGAACATCCACGTTTTATGTTCTAAAATGAAAACATTTCATAGAAACACCTACCTCAAAGATAGGAGGGACAAGATGAAACCATTTGAAGCATGTAACCATTACTGAAAACCACACCCATATAGAAAATAACATCATATAACTCTATACACTAATAACTTCAACATTAGATCCACCTAGAACCACAAAATCATCCACATGAGTTATAAAGTTCATGGGGGAATCAAAAACCAAGTGATAAGAGAGGGTGAAGGGAATAAGTTAGAAAGTGATGATGAAATCACCTAGTATCTCTTTCAAATCATAAGTGGGGGAAATATTTAATAGGATAAAGGTCACGGATATCCTCTTTGTCACCTAAGGATCATCTGAAGTGGGAGGGAATAAATGGGGATGAAACACCCTTAAAATCAAAAAGGGGAATTTTGGAAAATGAAAAATTTAAACACCTAGTTAGGTCATATGGATTGGTTTCCTAGTTTTCTAAACAATTCACTGGCCACTGTCTAGGCCAATAACCCACTCATTTGGATACTCCTTTGGTGCCAAACTATTTAGAAAAACCGTGATCCTCACCCTGGACACTCTGAAAGCCCCCACATAACTTCTGGGGAGCTCAAAATGGTTTGATAAATCATGCATAATCCATGATAAACACATTTTCGAAAATTAAAGATTCAAACTAATGCATACCACATGGTTTAAAAAACCATGTTCTAGTCATGTTCATACCACATACACACTAGGGAACCTAAATGGGTACTACACTGTTAGTACTATACATGCATCATAATAGATATCCCACCAAAAAGACATAAAAAAACTAGAATTTTCATCCAGAAACCCACTGAAACTCAAAATCATTCAATATAAGATACAAAAATAAACAATATCAGGACATAGGAATGTCACAAACTCCCCACTATTCCTCTTTCTTCCCCAAAAAAGTCAATGTAAAATCTGAATCATTGTACATGTTATTTCAAATTTAAACTATAGTTGGTTTTCCTTTTAAATGGTTAATAAAATGAATCCTATGAATATATGGATCTTTGGAGTGTCATGAGGTTTGAGGATGTGGAAAAGGATGAAAATAGGTCATGTAGTGCATATTGTATAGTTAGCGCACAATTATAGATAACAATGTTCCATGGCACGAATATTGTGTGGCCTAACCTCCCTTGGATTGTGACAGGTTCATAGAGACCACTGAGTTTGTCAAACAATGCAGGTGGCGTAGCCAAACTTTGCATATTGGCCCTCTCTTAGATAGAGGTAGACATAGGGTTACAACACTATTTTTTCAACCGTGTATCCAAACTGTACACCTCTTTAAAAGGAGAAAAATTCCCATTTTACCCCTATCGAACATAAATGTTTCTAACCTGATTTTTCTTCTCATTTACACCTCCAGTATAAAGTGTTGTGAACCCTTCCTCTCAATATTAAAGAGCATAAATCTCCTATAATTCTTGGTTATTTTATGTGTTGTTGTTTATGAATCAATGATATGTGTGAGGCTATCACTCCTCTTTCTTATATTTTCTTAAAGAAACTTGTTGGGATTCATTCTCACATGCTATATCCATAAAACCTTGTTGTAAAATAAAATTATTATATTGGGTGGTGATATTTATTTTGGATTTAATGAAGGTTCATTTATATATGAGTACTTTTCTATGAACATGATATAGGTGGTCCACAAGTTATATTGCGTAGCCCTGTTGTTTATCTATGTGAATGGGGTTTTGTACTTATTACATTGTGTTTTGTATTTAATTACTTATTATTAAATTATATATTGAGTGTCTAATTGGGGTATTGGACCTTTCACAGAACTTGTGTGATTTTTTTGAAGAGTATACTTTGGTTATGGTCACCCAAGTGGTGATTATATCCCTTTAACATGGGAATTGAGTTATTCAATGACGAATTATAGGGTATATGATATTAAACAAATTTTAATTGTGATCAGCATGATAACATGTAATAAAGGGGTGTTTAGATTAACTTGAATATGTTAAATTATTTATGTCTTGTAAGTGGGTAAATGTGATAAATTGTTTAAGGGGACATGTTCATTTTATAAAATGTTTAAGAATCATGTATAATGGTTGTTGTTGTGACTAAATTATTAAATGGGAATTTTATGGATTGGGGTTTATTGTAAAGAAAGTGAAAAACCATGGGAATTGTGATTAATGGGAGAGGTTATACCCTTGTTGTATTAATATGGTAAAAGGATTAAGTGTATTAAATACAGAGAAGTGTTTGTTGATGAAATGGATATGGGTGATGGTCAGAATTATCCACACCAAGGTAAATCCAATGGATATGGTGGTCCACATCATGGAATGGTTGTTGGTAATAATGGTCTAAACTATGGTAAAGATGTTGGTTATAATGGTCCACATAAAGAATGGATGTTGGTCATGGAATATTACTCCACGGTTGAAATACTCAGATTTCGGCTCCTCATATGACATTAGGTAACCCCTTGATTAGTGATTTAGTTTTTTGATGTACACTAAATTAGTTTTGGTGTGTTGGTACTGTAGTGTATCCAAGAGTACTTGGTGCTAATAGAAACTGGTTGGATTTACCTATTTGTCTATTTATTTTCTACAGTTTGGAATACACTATTATAGAGTATATATATTTTTAGAAACTATTTTTGGTGGTCTACAAAGTTGTACTCACACCCCGCTTAGTCTATAGTTGGGTACCCAAGAATATTTCATGGTTGCAGGTCAGGGTATGGGTAGAAGCCATATGATATATGTATGACTTGAGATTTGGGGATGAAGCATGAATGAGTGGAGTAAGATGATACCAATACTAATTTTGGGGATTTAATTTTATCTTTACTTATTTTGGGTTTTATTGTGCCAATTGACACTAAGAGTATCATGGAATGTTTATTTTACATAGTTGTGCCCATGTATAGAGTTTGGAATCTATTACATAATGCATGGTTGTTGTTGGTTATTGATCATTATTTTTTGGTTATTATTTATCTTGTTTTTTATATATTTTTTACTCTGGTGAAGAGGGTATGGTCTCCCCATATATATCATTAAACCCCAGTTGTTACTAGATAGCCTTGGTATTATGAAGAGGCACACCTGAGGTCATATGGAAAACCATCTTAGGGAACTTGATATAGTTGATCTCGAGAAGGGATGTTAAAAAGTGGTATCAAAGGGTATTTATTTTTTTGATTCATTACTATTTTCTAATGTATAATTGAGATTTGAATGTTTTTGGACTTGGTAATGAGATAATTCATGGTAATAGCTAAACCATGTGTGGGGGAAAACAAGTACCTATTGTGGGATTGTTGTTCATGATGGTTTTTTTCACTGTTAGATGTTATTTCACCTTGGCAGATGCACTTGTTGGGCAGTGTTATTGTTTTCTATGGTTTTATTAATGGTCCATTATCTCATGAAGTTTATATATGCTTGAATAATTTAAGACACATAATATTTATATAGAATTCTTCATATTAAGAACTACAATAAAAGATGATAATGGTGGGTTGTGGGAAATGATAATGCTTTTCTGGTTTGATTGAGGATTTATGAAAATAGTTCCTTTGATGAAAGTTGAAAATTTTATTAATTGAAACATGATAAATAGGAAGGGTAAAAATGGTTTAAAATGACAAATATTTAATATTTTTCAAAGTTATATAATTGAAATGGTGTCAAATGAAGGATTAGTGATTATGTAAGTTTGGTTTACCAAGTATTTACCAGGTCACGGATAGGGAGGGTTGAGGGTAGTGAGAGGGCCTGATTTTACCCGTTGAGATAGTGTATGTAGAGTGGTTTAGTTAAGGCCTATTTTCAGCAATCTATTATGAAACATTTTGAAACTGTATGTTATCTGTCTTGAGATGTGCATTTGGAATTGTAGAGATATTCCACCACAAGATATTTACCAATCGGTCAATAGGTGGAAATCTTCAATAATTATCCTCTACAAGTGGGATAAGAACCACAATTGATTCTAGGTAATATGGATAATATTAGTTCTATGAGAACTTAACTTATTTTATGCACATTATAGAGAGTGACCCAGGGCATTATGTTCCATGTATGTTTGACCTAATGAGAATTTAGTAGCTCCAACAACCTCTAATGTTTGTCAGAGAGGTTCATCCAAAGGCTATCACATTCTGGATTGATTAGATCAAAAATATACTATAACACATGGATACTGCTCATAAGAAGAGAGAAAATTGTAAAGCATAAATGTTACAAGTACTAGGGAAATTATGGTTGGATATTCAATATCAGGATGAGAAGCTAGACAGTACGACATGTAAGTACTTCTAGGAGAAGTTCCTAGAACACTTTTGTCACTAAGACCATAATGAAAATGAAAGATGAAGAGGTAATATGATTGAACCAGGGGACTATGTCAATATTGGATTATGTTGGCTTCTTCGCGGACTTGAAGTGTTTTACCTTCATGTTAAAATTAAATGAGGAAGAAACAGTTAGATATTTTTAGGATCGACATAGATACAAGATCAAGTCCTAGTTTAATATCTTTCATTGGAAGAGGTTTTCTAATGTTGTGGATCCAAATCTAATTTCTGAGGGTATCTTAAAAAAGGTTTCTAGTGTAGGAATATGACTTCAATTGAGAGATCAAGTGGTATGTATTCTAATAGTAGGAATCATCTTCATGGGAATTTTAACAGTGGTATTGGAGAATAGGGAAACCTGGGGAGTGGATCAGCCTCTTAGGATAGTAGTTTTGTGATCTGTTATTAGTGTGGATGGCCTGGACACATGTGTGGTTAGTTCCTTCAACCCTTGGTGGGTTTTCAAGCATATTGCATAGGTTCTGTAGGAACTCTTGGTTGATAGGTAGTAATATAGGGCCTAGAACAATACATATCACAGGTAGGGAATTAACTACCTCATATTAGATAGGTAGATTGAGTTATACCGACCATACTATTCGGTGAAGTATGCGTACTACTTTAGGAAGAGAGCACCCATATCTATAGGTAAGTGCGGTTAATGGGACCCATACAAGAGCCTAGGGTATGAGGAAAGAATATTTTCATGCTATTATATAATAACTCGACCCACTGAGACCTGAATGGCCAATGGAAGGTCGTTCCACAATAACTACAATCCCACCTCCATAGGCTATGGGATTACAACAAGTGTTGATAAGGAATAACATAAATGAGAGGCCATTTCCTAGTGTACAATTATTTACACACCGAAATTTCTCTATGAAATAGTCAAAAGTATTAATAAAAAGTGTAGTAATATTTAGAGTAAAACCAAAAATGTACAAACCTCTAGGGAATACAGTCAGATTATGATAGAAAACGTACAATGTGGAAAGGGGAAAATACACACCCAACTAGGAATGAAGTACCAACATAAAAATATATATAATATAAAATAGGTAATATATCCTTGTTCATGATATTTATGCCTAACCACCATACACAACCTATACACCAGATCATATAGTGATTCACTATTAATTTCCACCCTTATACGACATTGTTAAACTGAATTTGTACTGTAAATTATAAAAATAATAATAAATTTCTCTTCAAATTTTGTTCAATTAATTAATTTTTATCATTTTTAAAAATTATTATTTTATTTTTTTAGGATTTTATTTGAGGAGAAGGTGATTTGTAGAGATCGCAATGGAATTCAAGAAAAACTTTACAAATAGCGCAAGATCACAAGAAAAATTTTGAACTAAAATATTTACTAATGTTAATTTGTGCATCCAATAGGGATGAAAATTGGTTGGTCAATGAAAAAATGTTTGGGAGACTGTTCTTTAGAAGACAATGGATCATAATTCATCCATTTACAGTCCCAAAAAGAGGCCTAAAATGTGATGAAATTCTAGGTGGTATAGATTGGACATACCTGTAGTGATCAAACCATAACTCAAGATTTGGACCTCAAGATAGGTTGATTATACCTCATTCAGATAGATAATATAATCCCCACCTCTCAAAAAAAGATAAATTCAATTTAAAGGGGGTTTTAGCCATCTAGTTGAATAAATTTGGAAGAAAAATAAATCATGAACAAATCACCCACACCCAGAGACTATTGAATTTTTAGGAATACAATGTGAAGACTTTCTATTTAAAGAAATCCATGTATCATTGAAGTGGTTTTAATGAACAAGGGTAAGTATGATTCAATTTTTATAACTTTTCTCATCCATTTTAATCCTATTCTCCATTATGTACATATAATCCCCTTATTGATCAATTTGGGGGTTATTATTTTTTGTAATCTTGATATCCACATTTATGATAATTGGAAGGTAATTAAATTTCCAATGATGATGGATATTATTCTTAATTTATTACTTTTGATAATTTTTATTCTGGAAAGATAAAATAAAAATCATAGGAACAATAATCCTCATACATCCACCCATAAAGTTAATCTTCTGATGATTTGAGTATGTTTTCCTTTTTTTATACCTGTTCTTTTTCAAGAGTATAATTTTGGATTACATGATTTGATGAAACAAACAATGTAAAACCCATGATATTTTATGTTTTTTATTGATAAATATTTTATAATAGACCCAATTCTATTTATCTCATCACATTGTTAATGTGATTCCATGATTTATTTTATTTCATACATTGACATAACATTATTGATTTTGAGTGGTCACCAGTAATCAATATCATTGATTGATCAAATACCCGGTGATAAACTAGTAATAACTCACATTACATACTAGTTTATGCATGTAGAAATTAATATATAAAAAATACATCCTAAATCCCTATAATTTATTGATTTTTTAGTATCATGGGACACTTACTCGGGTTGCTCATTATTTCTCAGACTGGTTTCTATCATATTGTATCATTGTTTCAATTTTTTTTAGAAATCATAAAACCCCAAAACACTTCATCCCTTTATATATATTTTAAAAATAATAATCAAACCTATATTTTAAGAGTAATGACCTGTGGCTTCATGGATATATGACCTTGGGTTCCAGATATACTGCAAAAAAAATCTTGTAAAAACAATTTATGGTTTCACACACTTGACAAAGAGATCAAATTTTGGAACCATTTTCAATGATAAAAGATAATTTTTCCATTTTCATTATTTATTTTTCTTATTTTTCTTAAAACATTATTTATTTCCCCCAACCCCATTCATTATTTTTTGTTTTTTTGTATGTATCTAATTTACCTATCCCTACCTCTCTATTCTTCTCTTTATCTAGTTCTGTAATACACCATTATATTTTCTTTTCTCCTTTTATTTTTATTATTTTTATTTTGTTTTATTCATATTTTATTATAAAAACATGAAAATAAAATAAAAATATACTTCATAAATTATTTGCATGACTTGATTAGGAAAAGATTTTTTTTAAATATAACATGAAATTAAAAAGACTTTCCACTCACAAAATAGGAATTATAGAGTAGGATAATAATGTATCACCTAGTATACCCTTGTGGAACCTCATGTGGTTCTAAACTATTATAATAGTGAACCTAGTCAAACCCCCAAAAACATGCCAAAAAATAATTGAACATTAAATGAACTTACCACCAGTTATGTGGAGTACCATCCTATACACATCCAATATCATGAGGAAGCAGCCCACCTTGACCTAAGATTAGGCCTTATGCACCTCCTTCCTAAATTCCATGGTCATTTTCATGAGGACCCTCAAAAATATATCAAGGAATGTCACATTGTATGCTCCACAATGAATCCCCATAAATGTGACTGAATACCTCATTATGTTTAGGGAATTACCTTTTTCTCTTCATGTTGTTTCCAATGATTAGATACACTATATCCCTTCCTTGATAATAGGTTTTAATGACCATAAATAACTATTTTTTTGGATGTTATTCCATTCTTATTAAACTAAATCAATTGAGAATGAAAAATGTGGCATTAAGCAATCACTAGGAGAACCCCTTCGTGAATATTGGTAGAGATTTAAAAGAATATGATCATGTTGACCCCAATAAAAAACATTGAATAATTGTGAATTAAATAATTTGATGGTAGTTTCCCCAATGGATCATGGCCTAATAGCTGTTACAGTTGGGGGTTCCCAAGGGGAAATTCGGTTACTTCCACTCATGACATAATTGGAAAAAAATTGATCAAAATGCACAAAAAATTAGTACCTAAAAAGTTAAACCCACAGGAGGAGTTCATAGGGTAAGTCATTCATCCTTAAAAAAGGTATATAATAAAATGTATGAAATTAAAACCCTTATATTAAAAGTAAACCATGCTCAAGGAAATTCACAATTTCAACCAATTAAATTACATTGTGAAATTTATTCTAATAACCCTCATTTCTTTGACCGGTTCTCTAAACTTAAAGATTTATCTGAGTCATACATAGTATTATTTCATGGGAATCCATTTAAACAAGCACCACCATTCATTAGAGAACTAGTCAAGATAAAACTAATCCCGGAGTGGAAATTACAACCACAATATAGATATTGAGGAAATTGAAGATACCCCAAACAAAATTCGTATTAAGAAGGATAAGATATGAAACATTCTTAAACATCACCATATCAGAACAATCATCCTTGTCCCAAATTAGAACTAAGACTCAAGGAAATGGTGAATTAAATGAAATACAAGAACCACTAGTTCCAATATACCACACAATCAACTATTCATGATATACAAACTCAAGTGGGACAACTAGGAAGCATCAACGGCTATATAAATTTGCAAGTTTGTTGGAAACTACCATCCCTACCTATTTAAAGTCCTAAGTATATAGTTAATGTATTTTCCATCACACTTTATAGTGGTAAATAACTTTTTATTTATCATTATTCTACAAAATAGGTATGTCCACTTCTTTAAAAATATATTTCTATATGCTCAAATTATTCAAGTGAGTAAATAAAAACAGGGTAAAAATTTTATTATTGAGGATTCTCCTAAAAAATACATTCCTATTACTCTCTCCCAAAGACTCTCTAAATCCAATCAAAAATTTTATAATTAGAGTGAAAATGAAATCATGAATACATTTAACATGGTACAATTTAAAATTACTCTATTGTATTAAGTTAATGATATTTACCCACTTATCTAGATTTATTAAATAACATTTTCACCCATAAATGAAGAATAAATGGGAATTGGAGAGTTAAACATAGAAGGAATGTCTCATCCTTGACACAACTATTGATTCTAAACAAATCAAATTATTTTACAATTTATACAATACCATCCACTATAGGGGATACATTCTTTTTGGTTGAAATGATTGATTTAGGTGCTTTGATTAATGTGATGACTCAATTTGAGTATACTTATCTTTAGGTAGGAGAGCTTCTACCAATGGAAAACATCATGATTATTCCCAACCGGAGCACAACACACCCATCATGAGTGATCTGGGGCATCCCTCTAAGAGTAAATAATGTAATATTCTCTATAGACTTCTACATTCTTGATGTGGAAGATAACCGAACCCAGAGACACACACTTCTAATAATTGGAAGGGAAATACTTAAAATAAAATATAAATCCATAAAAATTCAAAATTTTATTTTTTTCATGGAGTTCAATGGAGAAAACATAAGTTTCAATATTCTTAATGCTACCAAAAACCCTTTTGAATAGAAATCCAAACTTTATGTATCTTTTATGGAAGTGATCTCTAATGAAACAGACACACAACATTATTACCCTTCCTCATAGTCTAATTAATTTCCCTCTTCTTCAATCTTATTTGATTTGATCTTTGATTTGTGTTTTGGGTATTCTGTGGGATTATAAAAGTTTAAATTTTTTTTATTTAATTTATGAGTGTTTTCATTTGGAGTAAACCATGACTATAGATGATTTTCAAAATCTCATTTCCATTGATTATCATTCCTTGTAGAATAAACATGAGATGATAAAGAGTTTTATGAACCTAACCCCCCAATATCCCCTATATAAATCCAAAAACTGCCAATGTTTAAATTAATACTACTTATATTTAATTTAAAATAATCTTATCTTGAGTATATTGACCAATATCTCCATTATTTCCAACAACATCTTTCCATAGTATGAATAAAAAACTGCTTGAAATTTTTGAAGACTGTAAAAAGGAGATAGGAAATATATTGGATGATATTTATAGGATTATCCCATATATTTGTGTACATCATATACTTTTAGAAAATAAGTCTAAACCCACAATGAATTCTCAACGTCGGTCAAATCACACCTTCCTTGAAGTTGTAAAATTGGAAGTTAGTTAATTACTTACTAGAGGGAAAATTTAACCCATATGTATTATTAAATGGGTTATCGTAGAGAAAATTGTGATAGAAAAAATTGGAATAATGTTAGTATCAAATGAAAGGAATCAATTTTTTCCAACATGCATTCAATAGAGTTGGTGAGTCTGTATCAGCTACCTTTGACAAAATCAATCTTTGTTAAAGGAACACATTCGTCATCAATTCATTGGAAACAATGATAGAAATATTAATGGGTATGTCCCACTATTATTTCCTTGATTTATATTTAGGATATTTTCAAAATCCATATAGACCCATGGGATCAAGAAAAGAAAACATTTACCAATCCATTCAGTATATTTTCATACAGTAGGATTCCTTTGGGTCTCTGTAATTCTCAAAATCCTTTTTAAAATTGTATAGTGAGTATATTTTTTGGTAAACTGATAATTTAATGGAAGATTATATGGGATATTTCACTATTTATTTATCTTCTTTGAGGACTATTTGGAACACCTAGGTTTGGTACTACAACATTGCATTGAAAAAGATATTGTATTAAATTATGAAAACATCTATTTCATGATAGAGTGTGGTAGAGTTATTGGGTATGTTATTTCAAATAAAGGAATTAAAGTTGATAAGTAAACAAATGAAATAATTTCCCCACTTATATTTCGAAAATGTGTACCTAAGTTGTGATATTTATTACATCAGTCTAGTTTGTACTATTTATTCATTAAGGACTTTAGTAAGATTTCACTTCCTTTTCCTTTATTTTTTAAAACGTATTCTATTTTTATTTTTGATAAAAATTTTGAGCATAAATTTAATTCACTAAAAATGAGTCTCACATCACCTCCCATAATCCAACAACCATGGTGGGATCACCATTTAGAACTTATGTGTGATGCCTCTAATTTTTTCATTGGGTTGTTTTATCAGAAAGGGTTGAGAGAGATATTTAGAGAACCTTGAACCCTCCTAGGAAAACTAAAAGGACATTGAAAAAGAATATATATAATTTTTTTTCCTTGGATGAATTTAATTTTTATCTTCTTAGGTCAAAAGTAATTATGTTTTATAATTATGTTTCCAGTTTTGTGTCTTCTTATGAAACTCAAAGCTAAGCTCTGACTCATGTAGTTGAAGATCCTCTACTAGGTTTTTGATATAGAGATTCAAGATAATAGAGTCTTGTAAAATGTTGCAAACTAACACATTATTGAGATCACCCAACCATTTACACCATGTTGACTCATTTCTCCCTAGTGGAAAATTATTTTCCTATGATCACCTTTGTGGTGTTGTGGACCTTACCCCTTAGTATGATGATATTGTAAATTTTCCTGAAGAATATAGAGTCCCAAATGATTTTTTCAATTCATAATACTAGAGAATTAAGAATGATTCAAAATGTTACATTTGGGATGACCCATACTTATGGAAAATTTTTAGTGACTAGTTTCTTCACTAGTGTGTCCCCAACCATGATTTCACCTCTTTTTCGAGATTCTACCAAACTTTGGCTTATGGGAAAACCTTTTCTGTCATATTATAGATCAAAAGGTCCTTAAATAAGGACATTATTATCCAATATTGTATATATATTCCAATAATTGTTTTAATTTATTCACACAATGTCAATTCCCAAGGAATATCTACAAGAGGAATAAAATTCCCTAATAACCCATGTTATTTTGTTTGATCATAAATAAATGGGAATTGAATTGAAAAGGGACCTTTTCAAATTCCTTGGTATTTGTATACATATTATTGGATATTGACTCTATATAGAAATAGGTGGAAGAAAATACTACTTGGACTCAAGACTCTCTAGTGGTTGTTGAATTTTTTGAGATCTAATATTTTTAGTAGGTGTAGTTTACCATGAATCATCATTACCAATTAGTGTTCACATTTTTATAATCAAAACATTAAAAACATAATTTGAAAGTATGGATTTGTTCATATTGTCTCAACTGTATACCAACAAAAACTAATGGAAAATAGGATATTTAAAATTATGAAGTTAATAGAATATTGGAAAAAATGGTAAAACCCTATATAAAAGATTGGAGTTTGCACTTGGTTGATGCACATTGAGCATACTATACATATTTTAAAAGACCAATTAGAATGTCACCATATAGAATTGTGTTTGGAAAGGATTTTAACCTCCAAATAAAGTTATATCTCTATTAATATTGTCCTTTTAAGCAATTTAATATGAATCTTTTAAATGATGGCAAGCATTAGAAGTTATAGATTCCAGAGTTGGAAGAAAATCATCATGGATCATATGGTAAATCAGGAAAATATAAATGGAATAAAGGATATCCATGATGATACGATTCATTTGTTGAATTTTCAGATTGGTGAGAAGGTCCTCATATACAATTACATAATAAATCTCTATCATGTTATGCTTTGTTCTTAATGGATCGGTCCTTAAACTATTGCTAATGTTTACCATTTTGGTGAAATAAAGATTTCATATATGAAAATTGGTTGATGGATTACTATCAATGGGTAAATACTTAAACACCTATATGAGGATTTTCCAATGCAGCTAGTGAGGACATTACACACTCTTGGTGTGGGGTGGTGGGTAAATTCCCAGGTTCTTTAAGATTTTCAACTTTTTTATTCTTTTTTACATACTACATGGTATTTTTAATTTTCCCCACAATGTTGAGTTCATTATGATTTTCATCATATTTCTCATTATTCTCTTTATCGCTTAATGTATAATATTTTTAGCTTCCCCATCCCCATTTCCATATTTTCTTCATTTTTTTCACTTTTTTCCGTAATAATCACTTTTTATGCTCACCAAATAATTGATATTACTAAAAATTTATATTTAAATTATTTATTTTATGTATTTTAACATTTAAAGAAAATAAATATCTCTTATAGAATGTGAATTTTAGCATGAATTTATCATTGGGGTGTGATTTTTAATAAATTGGTTGATTTTCAATGATATAAATAGATGAACCTATATGAAACCTTTGTGATGATTGATACACTTTTTGTGAGTAGTTTATGGTAAATTTTTATCACTTAATATCTCCACATATATTTGTACCAAACCATGACGTGTGAATATTTACTTCCTAATAGAAGGTAAATATAAGTTAGGTTAATATTTACTGGATTTATAAAATGATTTTAATATAAATTTGTTGTTTATTTGATCTCTTGTATTACTATACCAGATTGAGCTATGTGTGTGCACCTGTTATCCAACTATTATACACAAAAAAACAAAACAAAATAAAAAACAATAATAATATTAATAATTAATGATGGGAGTGATGAAATGTACAACATATGGGGATATCTAGGTTGTGATATTAAGGTCTGATTTCCTAGAATTTTTATGTGAGTGGGTTTTGAAATATTATTGTAATGAATGTTGGGAGGGTTTTGTGGAAAGAATATGGTAACCCCAAACATTTGAAAATAAATTATATTTATTAGAGAGAATGTGAAAAAATAGAATTAAATTGTTTTAAAAAAACATGGAATATTAGTGACATGGTTTAATATTGAATTACTTTCTCAGATCAGTATAATAAATCTTCTTTAACTTTGTTCTGAAACAATTTATGAGAAATCTTTTTCCATGATTAATGGGAATAACTCCTTGGTGTCGTTTTTTCTTCGATCAGAAAGCTATAAGGAATTAAAATTACATTGAATATTAAATCATCATAACATTTGGAATATATCTATACATATTTGTTTTTGTAAATTTGACGTTTAAAATAGGTGAAAATTTTTAGGTGTGTGGGTGTGATCATATAGCCATTCACTATTCATTTCCACCTTTATACCGTTGTGTTAAACTAGATTTGTATGGTAAAAAAAATCTCTACAATTATGTTTCAACTAATTAATTTTTATCTCTTTTAAAATTTTAATTATTAATTTTTATGAGTAAAATGTTGGAAGAGGTGATTTGGATAGTTGAAAATGGAATTCAATCAAAACGGCCAGAAAATGTAAGAGTCAGAGAACACATATCGACATAAATAGTAACTATGGATTCTAAATGATTAAATTTTCGTAGATAATTGGTGGGATAATAGAAAATGTATGGAATACGTTTATCCAGAAGACCATGGAGCCCCATTCGTCCATTTTTAGGCTAAAAAGAGGCTGACAATGTTAAAAAAATCTGAAAAGGATAGATTGGACCTACCTGCATTGATTGGGCCCTAACTCAGTATGTGCTCCTAAAATTGGGATAATTTATACGACATTGGATATATAATTATAATTTCCACATATTAAACTAATTTTAGGTAAATTTAATTCACTTTTCAGTCATACTATTGAATAAATTTTATTGACAAACCATTCATTAATATCTCACTTACTCCATTAGACCATTGAATTTTCATTAATCCAACTTTCCAAATTTCGTTTTAAAATCACTACATGGATAATTGAAAAGGTCGGAATGACCAAGTGTATGAAATATTCTAGTTTTTTATTTTTTTTCCATCCATTTAATCCTATTATCCATCATGTATGTCTAAATCCATTAGAGATCAATTTAGGGGGGGTGTTCTTTGTTATAATCTTGATCTCCATGTTTATAATCATTGGAAGTTAATTGAATTTCTGAGTTTTATATCTATTGTTATTAATTTATTCCTTATGTTTTTTTGTTTATTTTGGTATCATGAAATTCAAATAAATCTAACAATAATCATGATGTTTCCATGCATAAACCAAATATTGTGATGATTTGAGTGTGTTTTCCTCTTTTATCACCACTTCACATTCATGGGTGCGATTATGGATTTCATAATTTGAATAAATCCAGAAGGTGTGAACCTTTATTATTAGTGATTTATATTGAGAATTATTTTCACATAGAACCAAATTCTGTCCTCTCATCACGTTTTGGATGTGATTCATTGACTGAGTCTGGTTCATACATCAACATAATTTTATTAATTTTGATTGTTTGATGGTAATAAATATCATTTATTGATAAAATACTTGATGATAACCAAGTATTAACTTCCATATCATACTGGTGACAATATTTATAAATAATGGAATCAATGATGCTTCTCATTTCCCTCAAGAGAGAAAGTGGTTGAGTGTGAAGGGACACTTACCCAAATTTATCAAAATTTCTCCCACTAGTTTCTCTCCCATTGTAACAAAGTTTCAATTTCTATTTTTAATATTATAAAACAAAAAAACCTTCATTCAATTTTATATTTTATAAAATCATAATAAAAAAACTTTTAAAATTAATGATCTATGGCTCTATAGATTGACAGCCACGAGTTCTTGTTATACAAAATAGATTCTAGTAAGAACAATTTCTTATTTTACACACATGACAACACAGTCTACACCCCAATATACATATAATCCACTAATGTAATTCCCAATCAATAATTCATCTAAATTATACAAGAAACATGTTGCAAAATACCATGTAGGGTGAGTATATACAAACCTAGTTAGGCACCCCAAAAAGAAGGGGGAAATAGAAGATATGATTGAAGTAGTCAACATAACCCAAAAAAGAGGGAAGAAAAACCCAGAAACCTATATATATATATTCACAAAAGAAACCTAGAGGATAGAGAAATGGGGTCTCTATCTTATATCCCAACCTAGGTCGATGAGTTTATTAACAACGCCAAAGAGGTATATTTTTTATTCCCTAAATCTCATGTATTCATTGAGGTAACCATATTGAGGCCCCCCAAATCAATAATATTCTTCACAGTTAAGGAGGAACAATATTCAAATAGAGGATCCATAAACTAGTGTTTTAGGGGGTGCCACTCAGTAGGTAGAGGACCCATGCCCTAGTCCATCTAGGGTGTGGTAGTCAGCAGGTAGAGGACCCAGACACTAGTCCGTTAGGGGGTTCCACTAAGTAGATAGTGGAACCAAACCCTAGTTGTAATGGGGTCAAAAATCATTAGGTATTGAACCCATTCCCTAGGCCATTAATGGGGGTTCCACTCAATAGTTAGAGGAAAAATTCTATAATATGTCAAGGGGTACTAATCAGTAGGTAGAGGACCCACACCCCAGTCTGTCAGGATGGTTCCCCTCAAAACATTTTAAAGAATATGGTTGACCTACTCCCTAATGCACCAGGGGGTTTACAACCCATTCCTCAATTAAATAATCCCACACAATCACTTTTAACTTCATTAATATCGTAAAGAAGCATAACTCATATAAAATTCCACATAATATCTCATTAACCACTATGAATTATCCCATCACATTATACGTGGATGAATTAATAGGATTTTCAACTCATATAACAAATTCCATGTTTATATAAAGTAGATAACAAGGGAGTAATTTTTTAGAAAATGGGGTACACCACATTTATAGGGTCCACATGGGTTTTTGGTGTCACTTTGATACATGGGCTTGTTCACCACTGGATATTGATTAGAGGCCATGTCATTGTAAATGATGTGAAGAGAGCCCACACTACATGTATTGTCCACCTAGGGATCACCAATGTTCTCTTCACCATTCCCATGTTTTTCAGGCCATGTACTTGTACCTAGTCATGCCTAGGTACCAACCCACACTAGTGTACTCCCAGAGTACATTGTTTATGCCCCCGCATAAATTATTTTCCATATGAATCTAGTACACAACTTATCCACCTGGGGAGGTTCACACGACATGTGGATCCAACCTCACAACTTATGGTCTGTAACTATGCTTGAAGCCATATCACAATTACTAAGGTGGATTCACACAATGCATTATTCCAAATTACTCAACATATAGTAAAGAATTTCTAGATTCCCAACATTCCTTCTACTGTATTCTAGATCCGACGTTGCCACCATGATCTCCATTGGTTGATTTCCAAAAATTGTATGTATTTTCCTTCGACCATCTACTTCATGCCTCTTGTGCTTAGAATCAAATATCAATCACTTGTAGTGGTCCGTTGAGTGTCCTATGAAACTCCCAACACCCATCGTCATCATGGACATATATTTATATAATCGTCCCATTAATCCCTAAAAATCTCAATTCATCCAAAAATAACCATCCCAATAGTAATTAACACGACCACCATGAATAAGTCGGTTTGATCACGCTCTTACCCACCCTGACAATGTTGAATCATGACCCTATAGTCCCATGGTTAAGAGCATGAAATGAAATGGGGGAAAGGTAAATTAACAAGGGAAATAAATATTTTTGTCCATGTGTTCTAGGCCAACAATTTCAATGTAGTAAAACCAAGTTAAAAATCATAGAATAAAAGAATAAAACAATTTATGTTTATGGAATGGGGTAATGTAAAGATCAAAGATACAATGAAAAACATACAAGATAAAATACATACTCAAAGATTTTATAACTGGAAGAAATTGATATTACTGCACTCTACCTTAATTTTGGATCATTAATTTGTGATTCTCTCATTATCCAACGATATAAAAGACTAACTATGTTCGTTGGCTCTCGATCCACCCCTATCTGATCATTGTTCATCATTATATATCGATCCTCGAAAAAGAATAATGTGAAATATCCTCTCAAATTATCCAAGGGTTATGTGTCTAACCCTAAAGACTTGTAGTAAGAGATTATTTATAGTTTATTTTAGGTTATGGGTATTAAATGAACTAATTAAATAATTTAATTAATAAATTAACTTAATGTACATGTCAATGGATACCAATTAAAAATGTTTAGTTCCAACCAACATTAATCCATGCCTTGGGTAAAACCTATGCTATAGATTAAAATGTGGTATTACATTTATAACATCAGGCTTCACTTAGAATATGTATTATTACTTTTTAAAAACATTTCATCCTTGATATTAATAATTTTTTTAGAAAATCCATTTTTGGGACCACTGGGCATTGTAATATCGCATTGTCACAATTCCTGACTCTAAAAATAGTTCTTAAAATATTTTAATGTTTTAAAATAAAAAGCTGAGTCAATATAAAGTTTCCCCATCAATTATTTTCATCCCAATTAAATTTAAAGAGAAAAAGGTGGGATACTATGCCCACATCTGAATATCCAAATCCCAGGATCCCTACAGACTGCTCCAGTATTTCAACAAAACAAGACTAAGGGAATGGTCCATATTTATATTATCTTATCATACTTATGCTTGATCCCCATAGGGTATTAAATGAATGTTTCTCCATACTTGATTTCTAGATCACCCCATTCAATAACGTGAATAGGATATTTCATGTATCTCCTTAGTTGTGACACTTGGAAGACATCATTCACCCTCTCTAACTATCAGGGTAAGGCTATGCAGTAAGCAACCTTTCCCACCATCTGTAAGATTTTAATGGCCTAATGAACCTCTAGAATTGCTATCCTACCATACCGAACATCTAAAATCCTCATTTTGGGGTGACAATCATGAAAACATGGTCTCCCATATTGAACTCCAAGGTTCTAAAATTTCATTATGCATGAGATTTCAGTCGGCTCTATGCTGAATTCATCTACTCGTGGATCACCTGGGCCTTATCATTTATCACCTTTACTACATCTAGACAAACAAGAGATGTCTCTCCATTCTCTATCTAACATATGGGTGGACTACAATGTATCTATTACATGACCTCAAATGGTTACATGCCAATCATATATTGTTATTCATTATTAATAGAAATATCTACAAATAGAATGTGATCCTCCGAACTCTATCCAAATTCTAACACATAAGATATCTGTATATCCTCTAAAACCTGGATAGTGTGATCAGTTTTCCTATCCATTAGTGGGTGAAACATTGTACTCAGTCGTTACTAGGTCCTGAATGACTCATGTTGTCCTCTCCACAATGGTGATATAATCTGAACATCACATTCAATGAAAATCATCAAGTGTACCCCCAAGGATTCAGATGATCTCTTTTACATACAAATATCCCAAAATCTTAAATGAATACTACTTCCTATTAGAAAATAAGTGTTCTAAATTAGTGCCTCATTCAACAATCAAATATATAACAACATTTCCTCTCATTGTCCATGGTATCTACGTAATAACATCTATGGATACGTTTTCCCATTTTCAATCTAGGATATTATGAGGTTGTGTCAAACATGCTAGAACCTAGTGCTCATCCTTCACCTACTAAAATAAGAGACACTGAGAGATGAGCTCAGAAACATTCAACCTCATTCCATCCCACCAAAACTGTGGATGATGGTTCTTGTACATATTTCCTACACTAGGATGTACATCTAATAGAGATGTGTGAAACTCCCCCATTACGTCCTCTAACATCATGACTAGAACCACCATTAATCATAAGAAATGGAGGATGTGTTACCCTCCTTAATAAAATCCATATGTTGAATCTCATGATGATATATATTTATAGATCACCTCATAGTCTATGTCTCTCAACTGAGCCTCCATCACACTGTGAAAGGGGAAGAATGGTCAACACTATCAATTGAAGATAAGTTTCACCCCTCTCTTACACTAGGATCACCTACAAAGAAGCCAACTGGTAAGAGGCCTCCTCCACTAAATGAGAATGGGACTTCCTAGAAAGGGAATATACTACCACTTTTCTCTTTATAATAGTATAGAAAATCTCAAAATCATAGATCTAAAAAAACTCCAAATAGTTCCTCTATCTTAGGTGTAGATATATCTATGTAAAGATATACCTAAGTCTCTTATGGTTTGAGAAAAAATTAAAGAGATTTCTTAGAAGAATGTGTCTTTACGTCTTAATAGAAAAGTACACCGCTTGTGACTCTATATTGCGAGTCGCGCATTTCTAATCATGGTGTATAAAATGGATCATCCCATATTAGATCACTATATTATTATTTATCAACATGAAATAGATCATATCTCCCTAGGCATCACAATACACTATGTACTCTAGGCCCTCCTCTAGTAGTCTCAATATAGGAGCACTATTCAACCTTAGCCGCAACTACTCGAAGGCACTCATAAAGTGATCTGTTCATGTAAATGGATGCCCTTTCCATGTCAAGGTATTCAAAGGGGCTATAATCATAGAAAACATTTCCATGAACCTGTTTTAGTACCTTGATAAGAATGAAAAACATGTCACATCTTACTTGATCTTGGGTGGCTCCCATGAAATAACTGCATCATCCTTCATCAGATCCATATCTAATCTAAAATAATATATTAAATGGACCAAGAAGTGGACCTTTTGGATCCAGAAATTGAACATTCAGAGATTACTATAGATCCAATTCTCCAAAAGTATGTCTAGGAAAATCCTAAAGTGATCTAAAATCTCTCCCTTTAAAACGGAGTAAATAATTGTTTCATTTATGAAGACAAGCCAAAATTGGTCAATGTATAGATAGATGATCCAGTTTGTCCAATATAAAAAACATAACATGGGAATTTTTCACACTAAATGGTATAACTAGAAAATCATGGTGTCTGCAATGAAATAGAAATTCCAGATTTAGAATATCAGTCTGGTGATCCCTCAACTGGTTGGATACTGACCTTATATCGATCATCTAGAACTATCTCATACCTCAAAATGATCAAAGAGGTATTCAATACTCAGAAATTGATACATGTTATTAATATTTACCTTGTTCAGGTGATTATAATAAACACAAAGTTGGAAGCTCTCATCGAATTTTTCCATGAACAACATCGGTACTGTCTAGGGAGACACACTAGGTATGATAAGACCCTTCTCTTAATGGTCCTCTAACTGCACCCAAAACTCCTGGAGCTTAGTAGGTTCCATACAATTTTATTTTGAAGATATCATCATGGAATCTTGGTGAAATTTGATTGATTAGTAGGTGTCCTTCCTTGGAGGTATTCTTGCGACATCCTCAAGGAAGTCATCCATAAATTCTTCCATTATACGAGGAATTCAATTACCTAGAGATCCAACTCTGATGAAGGATAAACTCCCCAACATATATGTGGTGGCTTGGAGCCCCTGTCTTCCAATACCCACTTTCTCAACCATGATATCTCTCTCATTCCTAAAATAAAATATTTCCCCATCTTTACAAATACATATAACCTACATGAAATGGTACTCAATCTTGGATTGAACTAATGACTACCAGTCCATGCCCAAGATGATGTTATAGTGTTTCATCATAATTTCCAGGAGGTTCCTTGTGAAAATCTCACCACTAAATTATAGATCACACTTCTATTAGATAACGGATATGGAGGAATCATACCCAATAAAAACCTCTAACAAAAGATGTTATGCGAATGTCTTAATGGGGGTGTCTAGCTCTCATACACGGGATACATAAAAAATAGGTTGACTTGCACCTATGTCTGAATTTACTAGATGAAGTGTAAAATAAATACATATCATACCTTGTATCATCTTGTCAGTTGTTGTTCCATATTCCTCCATGGACTATAGCTACCTGCAGCCCCATCGGCTAGCTCCCTGAGATTGGCATGGGCCACCTAGGGGAGGTAGTAGAAGTAGCTCAAATTATCACACTCCACCAAAAGATCATACTCCTAGATATTTTCATAATCCTATTCTACCATTGCCTCCATGGGGTTATCCTAGGCCTCTCTTAAAGGATCCCTTGTCAGAAAGATTCCTTTGCCATGAAAACCCATCCACCACCTTCATGACTTTCTTAGAACATTGGGTCATAAAAATAACGTTCTATGTGACCAATTCCATCACATTAATAAAATTACCACTCTTAGAGTTGATCTAATCATCAACATGAACCTTATTACTCATTTTTGCATGCATGTAACCAAATGTGAGTAGATATTCTATGTTCAGATCTTGTCGTCTCATGCATGATAGCTGCTATAGATGAATCCACCCAATGATGTAAACTGCTAGCTCTAGCGGAAAAACTTTCATTAGATAGAAGTATCTACATCATAATCAACCTATCTAGAACTCTAATATAGGTGGGAAGGAAAATTGGAAACACACTAGCACATATTTCACTATAGCGACCCTGCTTGAACTTTTTCATCTATATGTAACCATCCCACACCATTTTGAGAGAGTACCATGCAAGGTTATTGAAACCCACTGAATACAAAAAAAAATCATACTACGCAAGTGTGACTCTAGAATCTCCCGAATGTGAGGTTAGTGTAAGAAATAGGGGTGGTAATTTTCATGAAATAGATTATAGAAGTTGAACCATGGTTTTGCTGACTCATAAAGAATCTATGATACTATACTCCATCAATGCAAAGATATTATATGGAAAATACTAGATATTAGTGAAACTATATGGTCATTCAGGTTATACATAATCATAAATATTGAGATCACTAACGCAATACAAACCTCTACTTCCCGGGGATTTGGATCATGGAAAACCCATAGTGGCCTCTGAAAATAGGAATCATGGAATTATCTATGCTTTCATTCATCCTAAATCTACCCTACTATTAATATATACTATTCTATAGTCAAAGTGAATCAACCAGACCACTTAGAGGAAATATCTCATGATATTTACCCTAAACTGTGGCCACATTTCTTATTGGATCATCATCACGGTCCGGAATCAATGTCCTGGAAGGCTGTCATCATAGAAGTATCTGGAAACAGATCAAGATGTACCATAGTAACTCGAGCACAAATTTATATGGGAAGATGAATCTAGAATCCCAGTCAAGGGACTTAATCTAATATGATGTACAAAACAAGTTCTCTACAACCAATTTCTTGGTATGTTGAGTTGATAAGAAGATAGTAAGTTTCCTGGTAAATAAATACATCAGCCACCCAACAAAACAGGGTTCCCTAGCCTAAAATCTTCCAATGAGAAACTCCAACATGGTTTCCAATTGATCCCAACAAGTCCTCACCATGGGTCTATCTCTACAATGACCTGAGGATGAAACACCTCTAGTAGAACTCTATAATGACCCGACCCATCAAGGACCGCCTAGATAATAGATGGCTGGACCAGCACAACCCCAACACCGACTCTATAGTCCAGGGGATGATGTCAAGTTTGAAGAATGGAACTCATAAATAAGAGGCTTTTTCTTTATGTACCGATACACACACGCCCAACTATTTCCATGAAACACAACATAGGGATAATAAAAATGGTGTTAAAATATAATGTAAAACCATGAATTGAATAACCTCAAGGGAATTTAAGGAAAGTTCAAAACAATATGAAAATTATAAATGGAAAAAATTTATTCCCAACCGAAAATTATGTGCCAACCTAAAAACAACTGGAATAAAAATAGCAGAGAAAACCTGACTCTTGATCTCCAAGCCTGACCATCATGTGTGGTCTATGTACTCGATTATCCCTATTCTCTACCGAGATATCTATTGATCCATCCCTGATCTTAATAAGACACAACATATATGGGAAAATCCCATTAATGGGTGAGTATATACATACCCAGTAGGACACCATAAAAACTAAAAGGGGGTAATAGAAGATATGATATAAGAATTCCACTCAACCAAAAAATGGATGGATGTAAAACAAATTATATATATATGTGTGTGTGTATATATATTCTCATGAAGGAAACCCAAATGAGTGAGAAATAGGATCTCCATCTCAAAGCCTAGCCAAGGCCGATGAATCAACAAAAATATCCAATGGGGTCCATTTCTAATGCCCAATATCATGTACCATTGAGGTAACTATGTGGAGGACCCCAACCACACCGTTATGTCACATAATAAAAGACGAACAATCTCTAAACTGAGGAATGAAACCCTAGTACTTCATAATAGTTCCACATTGGAGGAATAGGAGTCACACCCAATTTTATTTGGGGGTTCTACATATTAGGTATAGGACCCAAGCGCTTGTCCGTCAGGGGGTTCCACTTAGTAGGAAAAGGCCCCAAATAATAGTCCCTCAGAAGTGACACAAAGTAGGTAGATTATCCCCTCCCTAGTGCATTAGGGGTTTTCAATCAGTTGGTAGAGGATACCAGGACTAGTCTATCTGGGGGTTCCACTCAGTAGTTAGAGTATCCACACCGTAGTCTATTAGGGGTGATACTCTGTAGGTAGAGGACCCACGTCCTAGTACATTTGTAGTGATCCACTCACTAGGTATAAGACCCAAACTAAAGTCTATCATAGGGTTATACTTTGTTGTTAGAGGACCCATGGATTAGTCTACCATGAGAGTACCACTCAAATCAGCACAAGGAGTATGGTGGACCCATTACTTGATGCGAAAGGGGGTTTTCCAACCCCATAATCCCTCAAATGACCCTCATGATATATACCATCATTAAGCATATAATAAATAATGATATTGATAATAAATTTCATGTCACATCTCAAAATCCACTGAAAAGGCTACCATCATGTTTTAGATGGAAATATTCTCCGGATTTTCTAATCATGGGCCAACAATTAGAGTCCAGATAAAGAAGATATGAAAGGTTGATTTTTCTAAAAAGGGGGTGCATGGAGGTTATGGGGTCCCCATAGTTTGTGGTCCCACTCCACTATCTTTCCATGTCATTCTCTAGACATGGAATAGAATCTATATCACTATACATGTAATGTAGGGGACCCACATGGAGTGTACCACCCCCAGTTTCAAGTAACCATTAATTTATTCTTTTTAAGTATATAAAGTGTTTGCGTGAATTTTGAGAGGGTTTGGAGACATTTTGGACAATTTATGAGGCCTTTTTAAAGGTTCACGGTTAGGGAACGATTAGTGGAAACTATGAAACATCCCCAAGAAAATATAAACAATGAAAAAGATGGCTCTGGGTAGGTGCACAGTTAAGGAGAACCGTTTAGAAAAAACATGTTTCGACAAATTAGAAACCATGAAAGGCTAGACTATGGACTTTGGCATGGTTGACGCATGGTTTGGAAACTTCATAGGTAAAAAATGAAGGTTTCCTTCTTGTGGAAGTAGATGGAACGTTGTTAGCACACGATTATCCTAAGTCTATGACTAACCATGAATGGTTTAAAAACTATATCCAGAAAATTGGATCTAGGATGTAATTAAAAAATAACCCACTCATTTACCCCAAAATGACCCTATCTTGAGATTTACTCCTCTAAAATTATATATAGGCTTCTATTATCAGTTCGGAGGTGATCTAAAGGCTTCTCCTTGTACATTAAATTTATATTCTTATGGTAAGACTTTGTTCTTGGTAGTATTGTTTAGTTTTCCTTAGATATACTTCTGCATCAATATCGGCTTTTTAGATCTATGTACTCTATGGATAGATATAATATAGTTTATTGAAAATATTATTAGATATGTCTTTGTTGATTAAAGAGGAAGAGATAAGCTGCATTTTTGGATATAAAAAACATTTTATGGGTGTTTTTCTTGTTGTTTATCAATTTCACCTTGTTTGTCAAGGTAGGTTTCTTCAATCTTGACTCATATTTTTTATAACTTAAAGTATTATTTTCAAATGGTTTAATTTTATTGAAATTTGTTGTGATATGGTAGTGAAAATCAGGGTAAAATCTCTCTTTCGTGATGGTTGGTAGATTTTTATTGAATTGTGGAATTATTGTGAAGGTTCCAGGATAAATGATTTAAAAATGTTTATTTTAATATAGTTTATAAATTTAATAAATGAAATGAAATGGGTTTGTCAAAAAAAATCAATAAAAATTTTATTTTATGGGAATGGTTTTTGCTTGATGGATTTGGCATGGTTATTCATAATAGATCAGCGTGTGTTCATATTGCATTTACAAGGCCCGATTGAAATATGAATTGGTGCTCGGTGCCAATATTATAATGGAACATGGGATTTTAATTACTATATCATGAATTATAATATTAATGAGAAACCATTCAGGAGTATGGGACTATCATAATAAAGAATTCTTGTGTGAACGTGTGTATTGGTATGTGTTATTCAAAAAAAGGGAATACAAAATAGTGTAGAAGAACATGTCTGGTTGCTCCCTGGGAAAAAATTGTTTTAGTTTGGAAAAATATTTTTCATAAAAAGAGTTTTTTGTGTAAAAATGCTATAATTTTTTATATAAATGTTCTAACATGTTCTATACTAGTTATCTGAGTAGGGAATTCATTTTGGGGAAACCCGCAATGTTTCACTACTCACCTCATCTTTAGAAATTTGTTTCTTTTCCAGATGGTGTTTATTGGGACATGAGAAAAGGTTAATTATCACACATCTGTAGTGGTATATATTTTTAATTGGGATATTTATGGAGTTGGATCATGGAGAATTTTGGGGATTTGGAGTTATGTGGTTTTCCTTGAGTTTTGTGGGGTTTTTTGGTCTTCTGTAGTGTAATTGGTTGTTTTTTAGACTTCCATTGCGATACTCATTGTAGTTTGTTATAATATAAATGAAATTTATGATTTTTTATTTACTGTTATCATGAATTATGTAGTGTTTTATTCTGTTATAACTTGTTTGGTTGGTTGTTTTATTTTTAATGGGAAAATCCTACCCCAATTATTAATAAAGTCCGTAGAATTTAATTCCAACCTTTTTCATATTGGAGATGTCACTTATGGACATGTAATGTCCTTCTTCATTCTCAAGAAAATGAAAAGAATAGGGATTTTACATGTGGTATTATTCTTGGTCTATCCAAATATCTTGTGGTACAAGTGGTATTCAGTTATATTGGTCCTGGAGTTGAAGATCATTTGGGTCAATTCCTTTTGTAGGGTTAGTAGAGAGGATTGGGACTGCCAGAACATGAAATTTAGAGCATTGAATAATGTATAAACCCATTTTTTATGATCAAAATCAATTCATTAAGGAGTTGGGTACATAAGTTGTTTGGATACACTTATTTTAATTGTAATCTCATTTTTATGGGTTCAATATATGAGAAGGGAATGTCATGAATTATTGAAATGAATTCCCACTAGGAGTGAATATTACCTTTTGAGTAATTATTCTATGAAATTTGTTGATTTTTGAAAAATGTTGAAATTATTTTCAAATTCATGATTTCAAAAAAGAGAAACATTGTGATATGTTGAAAATATATTGATTTTTAAAATAAAGTAGAGATTTGTTTTGAAAAAATTAATGAATGTGGAAAAGGATTATTTTGGAAGTCTTTTTTGTGATATTGTGATGTGGTAGAATTGTAAATTCTAAGCCTAATAGAGAGTGATACTTATGGTGTTTGTTGTGTTTTAAAAAAATGGATCCTAGTGTGATTTGTATAAGTGAACTAAAAAATATACAAATAATGTGTTCATACATGATCTTAGGGTGAACCAACAACTGGTGTAGAGTATTATCGAAGCATTTAGAGCTTTGGATAACAGGAATATGAGGAATGAACCAAAGAAATTGGATCATTCTATCCAATTTTATAAGCAAGATCTACCCATTGTTAGGGTGATTATGAACCTGAAAATGTAGAGGTGTGGCTGAATATGATGAATCGTATCTTTAATTTCATAAACACATCAAAAACGATCAATGTTACTCCAGCTACAAATATTCTAGAATATCTGTCACTCTAGTGGTGGGATTTAGCTGTTCTGGATATATTAGACCACATACTTGCATGGTTGGATTTTGAGGTATTGTTTAAGATACAATTTTATCCTCATACATTCAGAATTCAGAGAATGAAAGACTTATTTATCTTGAAGAAGAAAAATCCATCAACCCTGGATTATGCATCTATATTCATCAATTTAGTGTGATTTGTAGCTACTGTTTTGGCGAGTTCATCCTTAAAAAATGAATCATCGAATCAGGGATGACATAAGAGATTATCTCAAAGACTTTTATGATATGTATTAACAATTACACAGAGAAAGTCAATATATCGACAACAACTAAAAGAGACATCACATCAGATATGTTAGGAGGAAGCATGTTGAATCCCATGAGAAACAGTGGTAAATATAACACTTAGATCAAGTATAAGAGGGACACCTATTTCCAATGTGGGGGTATAACTCAAAATAAATTGGTTTGATCATCAAATATTCCTCTAAGACCCACAACTAAATCTTAATGTTTTCAATGTGGTTTCTTCTTCCACATGAAGCAAGAGTGTATGAAACTTCCAATATCATGACACAAATACAAAAAAAGGTGACTCTTCAACTCTATTTTAGTAGTTCTCAAAGGTAAGGTGTTTGGGATACTTTTCAAGTGTCATAGGAGTCATATAATTCAACCAGAAAAGAGAAGAAGAACAATCCGTGTCACCAGAACAGTGCTAGACATGGTGATTATAGGAATACCGTGACTCCTTAGTAAGGGAAATATCAACAATGAAATAAAGAAAAATGTGTGGTGAGAAAGAAATTATATAAAGCTGAGTTGGTGATTGTGGATGATCAGTATGAACGATAAACTATGCATTGTATTCCTTTTTCAAATTCTTCCATTAAGAAAGAAATGTTTGAGATGGGTGCATTTGATTTCTTTATTTCTTCTTGTGTTGTTTACTTGCCGATTTTAAAAGGTGAGATGATTCCTTCTATGTTAAAACTTCAATCTCATCTTGGTCAATGAGTGTTTCGAGCCTTTGTGTGTAGAGAGTGTTCTATAACCATTGATGGAGGTGACCTGAAATAGGATTTCTCTATACTTGATATAGATGATGATGATATAATCCTAGGGATTTCATGGTTGGTAACATTCAAGGATAATGTCAAATGTTACACATTAAAATTCATTTTTACAAAAAAAAATATGGAATAGATCATCTATTCTGAGGAGATTTAAATATAAAGGCTAGTGAAAAAGTTTTTTGGCATCAGCTATTGGTATGATCCCATTCCAGTTTGTGGAATTTTCTGTTACATCAATGGAAAAGATCAATAATATTTTTTTTCTATTAGTGGTTTATCAGTTTCTAGTTGTGCTTCCTATAAATTTATCAGAATTTGCACCGATGATATAATTAGAGTTGACGATTAATCTCCTTATGAAGAAAATTTTTATTTCCCTTATATCTTATTGGATGGGACCAACAGAATTAATGGTGCTGAATGTGTAGTTAGAAGGGATGGAAATAAATGGTTTTGTTTAGTTGAGCATGTCTTCGTGAGACACACCAGTTTTGTTTGTCAAAAAATTAGATCAAACTCTTCAGTTGTGTGTGGATTATCCTAATATGAACTATTTTATGATAAATAATTTGTATCCACTTCAGTGCATTGATGATCTATTTGATAAATTGATAGGAGATATGTGGGTCTATAATATTAACTTGTTATTAGGATTTTACCAATAGTGATTTTTGGGAAGGAGGATATTCCAAATACAAATTTTAGTAGTGGATATGGACATTATGAGTATGTGGTAATTCCTTTAAATCTTACAAATAAACCAACAATGTTTATGGAATTGATGAATTAGCTATTTTAGTGACATCTATATTCATTTGTGGTGGTGTTTGTGGATGACATATTGATTCATTCAAGTTTAGGGGATGACTAGGAACCATAATTGGATACAATGTTGGGAATCATGAGAGATCATCTTTTGTATTCCAAATTACCAAAGTGTCATTTTTGGATATAAGTGGTACATTTCCTTGGAAATTTAATCTCTAAAAAAGGGGTTTTTGTGGATACTAAAAAGATAGATGTTGTTATATCGTTTCAACCACCAAAGAATGTCTTCAAGATAAAGAGTTTTATTGGACTAACTAGTTATTAATGGTTCTCTGTTCATGATTTTTCGTGACTAACTTCACCTATAACCATTTTTAAAAATAATAATGTTCCATTACATTGTAATGAGTAATGCTATAAGTCTTTTAAAGAGCATAAGTTTCACCATACATCAACACCTATCTTTATACATTCAAAATAGGGACAAGGTTACATGGTGTATTGTCATACTTTAGGATTTGGGTTGGGATGTGTTCTCATGTAGGGATATCATGTCATTGCATATGGATTGAGGAATTTATGAGTGCATGATAATAACTACCAAACACATGGTTTGGATTTAGCTATAATCGGCCATGCTTGGAATACATGGAGTCATTATTTATTTGGTGAGAAATTTATAGTGTTTACAAATTGATGGAGCATGACAAATCTTTTCTCACAGTGGGATTTGAATATATGAGAAGAATATATATGGAGTATCTCCAAATAATTTACTTTAAATTTATTTATACATTGGGAAAGGTAAATTTAGACACATTAATTAAGAAGAATCTCATCTTCTTAGTTTGGAAAAAAATCATCAAATGAGTGGAATTTTATGTTGGTCCTAGCCCACATGCACTTTGGAAGTGAAGACTAAGGTGAATTTCTGTCATTCTATCCTATTTCATTTGTTAATGATTTATTAAATATGGTTAAAGAGGTATATACATCTTATTCTGAATGCATTTCTATGATGATGAAAGTCAGTGGTGGGGAGACCATTGAGGGTTAGAGTCTAGATGGGAGTTCAGTGTAATAGTTCCGAAATCAGATGGTCATGCCTATGGATTCTTAGGAACAACTTCTTATTTCTTACCCCCACTTGAGATTGGATGTTCAACCAAGAATACAAATGATTTATAAGGAATTGGAATAAATGTGTGGGTGGTTGGGTATTAAAAGGAAGGTGGATGAGTTTGTTTCGAGATGCTTAACTAGTCAGATGGTTAAAGAAGAGTACTAGAGACTAGTAGGTATGTTTCATTCTTTTCCTTTTTATAGTTATGAAATGTTAGAAAATAGATATAAATTTTATAATAGGCCACCTAATAATTGTTCAGGAACATGATTCCATATGGGTGATAGTGGACCAGCTCACAAAGTCATCTTGTTTCATCCCTATTCGTGAATCGTTTATGGTGGAGGAATTGTCAAAAATTTATATATGAGAAGTGTTAGAGAATCATGGAATACTAGTTTCAATAGTGTCAGAGAGAGATTTGAGGTTTACATATCTGGTTTTTAAATCATTAGAGAAATCCCTTGGGACACAATTGGCTATGAGCATAGCGTATGATCTTTAGAATTATGGTAAATCCAAAAGGATGATAAAAATGTTAGAAGATATTTTGTGGGATTGTTTAATGGATTTTGGGGGATCATGGGATGAGAAAACCCTATTGATAGAGTTATCATATAACAAAAACTATCAGGCCTCATTATATATGGATTATTTTGAAGCATTTTATTGGCATCCTCACTGTTCTCTGCTTTATTGGGTGGAAACTGGCGAGACATCACTAGTTGGTTTTGAGCTTTGTCCAAGAAACAATTTAGAAGATTCAATTGATCAGAAAATGGACATAGATAACAAATATTCATTATAAATCATATGAGGATCATCATTAAGGGATGTTTTCATTTTAGATGAGTGATAATGTGTTCTTAACGATCTCTCTAAGGCTTGGAAATCGATGTTTAGGGATGTAGGGAAACTTATCTCCATGATACATAGGTCCTTTTGAGATAATTGAATGTGTTAGTGAGGTGGCATATCTATTGGTATTTCCAAAATAGTTCAGTTTAGTGCAAAATGTGTTCCATGTATCTCAGTTGAAAATTTATAATCCTAATACTAACCATGTGATCATATGGTATCATGTTGACATAGAAATAAACACTTCAAGGTGCACATGAAAGTGCATATTGTGGATTGGAAAGACAAAGTCATGTATTGATAGATCATTGGATTATTATGTGTTTTGTAGAAAAACTTTCTGATTCTAGAAGAGACTTTGGGATAGGATAAGGAAATGAAAGGGTAATATTTGGATCTATTTCAGGGAAATGATGGTGGTCTACTTTTTTGGGATGGAAAGTCCAATGGTGGGGAGAATGTAACACTCTAGATTTGAAGTATGCAACCCTTCATGTATTCCTTTTAATTATATAAAGTATTTATGTAAATTATTGGAGGGTTTGGAAATATTTGGTAATGTTTTAGGGGCTTTTATAAAGGTTCATGGTTTTTTCATGGTTATTGGAAACTATGAAAATTTTCTAGGAAACCATGCACAATGAGATTAAGGGATCTAGGTAGGTTTATGGTTAAAGAGAGTGGTTTTTCCAAACCATATGGCCACCCAGAAGAAACTATGAAAATATGGATAGTGGACTTTGTTAGGGTTGGCACATAGTTTGGAAACCATATGATCCAACCATGTGAAGTTCCTTTTTATAGAAGTAGCTGGCACACAATTACCACAATGTTTTCCTAACCTTGCAACAAACCATGTTCCATTTAAAAACTATATAAAAACAGTGGATCTAGGTTGTGATTAATAAATAACCCCTCATTTATCACCAAACCAAACCAAACTAGAGATTTTATTCTCCCAAAGTATGTAGAGACTTCTCCCATAGATTTAGAGGTAATCCAAAGGCTTCTCTTGGTCCGTTGAAGCTAGATTCTCATGGTAAGATTTTATTCATGGTAGGTTTCCTTAGTTTTAATTATATCTACTTCTCCAACACTCTTGGTATGTTGTATATATATCTGTTTTGGATGGATATAAGATATTTTATGTGTAAAATGATTATATTTTAATTTTTTTTATTAGGATAATATATATAATGTGGGTTTTTAGTGATTCAACATGTTTTTATGGTCGTTTTTCATTTCATTTATCATTTTTGGTGATTTTTTCCATGTTGGTGGATAAACTGTTAACTCCTATATTTATTAAATGAAGGATTAGTTTCAAATGGTTTAATTTTATTTATTATCATTGTCAATTGGTTATGAAAAGCATTTTAGAAACCCTATTTTCTGATGTGTGGTGGATTTTTATGAATTTTTTGAATTTGTGTGCCATTGATTTGATAAATGATTTTAGAATGTTGATTTTAAAAGATTTGATTAGTTTAATACATGAAATTAAGTATTTTTTTGAAAAAGTTTTTCTATATTTTTTATTGAAATAGTAATGGTATTATGGGTTTGACATGGATTAGAAAAATGGATTGACATGTGTTTATATTGAATTTATGTGGCCCAGTTGAAATATTATTGGTGGTCAGTTCCAAAGGTGTAATTGAATGTGGGATATTAATTACCTTTTAAAAACTTGATATATCGATGAGAAACCACTCATGAGTATGTAAATGTAACAACAAAGCAAACATGATGGAATGTGTGGATTGGGATGGGGTATGAGAAAAATGGAATATGAAATGCTATAGATTAACTTTCTTGGATACTTCTTTAAAAAAATTTGGTTTGGAAAACAAATTTTCTTAGATTGTTTTTGGGTTTTTCATAAATTATTTTAAATTGTTTTATATAAATTATTTTTTATAGATGTGATAACATGTTCTATAATAGTGGAATTAATTCGGAATACATTTTGGGAAAACCCACAGAGTTTCATAACTCCCCCAGCTTTGGCAGTTTGGTGATTGTTCAGTTGTCATTTATCAACACTTGGAAAAAGGTAAAGTATCATACTTCTCTTGTGGTTAATAGTGATTCTTGTTCTATTTATGGATTTGTATCATAGAGCATATTGTAGATTTGGATTTATGTGGATGTCCTTGAGTTTTTGTCAGTTTTTTGGTCTTCTGTTGTGTACATGGATGTTTTGTAGTCTTCTAATGTGGTACTATTTGTAGTTGGATTTAATATATATGAAATTTTTATTATTTCATTCATTGTTATCATGCATAATGTAGTGGTTTATTTGGTTTTAAAATTTATTCATGGTTGTTTAATTTTCAAAGTGAAACTCATCCCATAATATTTAATGATTCCCTTGGAATTTATTTTAAGCTTTTGGTGTCTTAGGGATATCTCTTAAGGCCATGTAATTTTCATCCACCTTTTCAAGATGATGATAATAAGAGGGATGTTACATGACATGTCTCATCCAACCAGGTACTACCTGTGTGTTCTGATTTATTCCCATGTTCTTCAGTCTGTGCATTTATACCTGGTCATGTACCTTCCCATTCCTAGGTACCATCCCATTATTAGGTAATCTTAGAGAATATGGATTGTACTCCCACATGGTATCCTTGATGTGTGTAGATGGAACAAAAATTACCACCATGTGAGGGACACATTTCATGTAGACCTAACCACAAGGTGTGTGATCCTTGACACTTCCCAAAACTCCAACACCACAACTAAGGTCATTACAAAATTAGTGTTTGTAGGAGTTATGTAGTGTACAGTTAGAAGTTTTATAGATTTACAACCATCCTTTACATGTCTCCCAGATCCTGCATTGCTGATTTTATCCACGACAGTTGAACACTTTAAATCTAAGGTAATTGCTTCCAACTATCGATTCACATCTTTTGGTGGACGAAAATTAGATCCTGATCACCTTTGGTGGTCTACATTGCATCTCATGCCCCAATCATCACTCTTCATCATCCCCGATCCAACATATATGGAAAATAATCAAATGCATCCCATAATTTATCTTGATTTTTCTATAACTATCGATCCCAATAATCGTTTTCACCACTACCATGAGTCCAGGGGTTCAAACATGCTCAAACCCTCTAAGAAAAGTGAAACCATTACCTCATATTACAATGGTGAAGGACATAGAGAACAATATGTTAAAATCATAATAAATAGTTTAATAATCCTTGTTGGATAAGAATTGTCAACCAACCATTGAAAATTAAGGAAACTTTGGTTAGATCATATAATAAAAATAACAAAAATATTTATATTTGTAGAGTGGGATCTTAGGAAGGATAATATATTTCAAATTAATGAATGGTACAAAAATACAATCTCAAAAATTTAATAAAGGATGAAAACTACAATTATAAAGCCTTACCATGATTTGGATTGATCAATGGAGAATACTATGGTCATCAGCAATAGAGAAGGCCCACTTCATTTTTTTCCCTCTATCCATGTTGATCTGATCATTACTCATCATATGATACTGATCCAATAATGAAGAACATCAAAGATCATCTAAAATCCTCCCAAGGTTAAGTGACTAACCATAGATATTTTTTCATAATATGGTATTTATAGAAGATTTTAGTTTATGAGTATTAAATTATTTAATTAATTTATATAATTAATTAATTCAGTTAATGTACCCACTAACAAACAGCTAATCATAATGACCAATATTGACCAACTTTTTGTTACATCTAGGGTAAACACAGCATTATGGATTCAATTATGGTTTTAATTTCTTATATGATGCACCTCTTAGATGATAAACTATTATTTTTGATAAATTGTGCATGTGTGATACTAATATATTTTAAATGAATTAATTCTAGTCACACTAGTCCTCAGATCTCATGTTGTCTCAACATCTGGCTCTAAAAATATATCTTAAAATATTTCAATGTATTACAAGGAAAAAAATTTTCACTATATGTTCATCCAATGCAGGTTGGTAGTGAGGACAAAACATCGACTATTTGAAGTATGATTCTTGTAGCTTATATGCTTTATATCACATTATTTGATATATAATCCTCAAACTCATTTATATATTCCTAGAATGTAATTTTATTTTGGTCTAGTAATGGTGTATATTTTTGGGGTGATATCAATCGACATGTTGTTGGGGGTCTGATTAGAGGGTATCCTTCATTGTATAGAGTTTTCCCTCAATGTTGGTGGGTGACATATCATTTTAGACTTATATTCTTGATTTTTCATGTTTTAACCTGATACTGGGGTTGATATTGTTGGTTATTGTTTCCCCAAGAATGTGTGTTCAGTTTAGGAATCTCTACCTATGGGCGGTATCCATTGGATTTATTTATGAAACTAAAAACACACAATGGTTTCTTATCCAAAAGGGACATTCTTTCATAAGAAAGGTGTTCTCTAGGTTTTTTGACCTATGATACATAAGAACTCACATCGGTTGAGAGGATGCGAGGTTGAGCTCATCACACCCTTTTGGGGGGAATTATTTCTAACTTCGGGACTCTCTTATAGATTTAAGATATGTTCATGAATCATTATTAATTTACCAGGCATAATATTTTCTTTCCTTGAAATTTAAAATCATTTTTAGCATGTGTAAAATTTAGAATCATCCGCCTGTATTCGAGGTTCTTCATAAATGGACATTGTCATATGTATTTGAGGTTCTCTATCAATGGTATCCTCTCATATACTACATAGATATTCTTTAGCCATTTTTATGATGGTGATAGTTTTTAAGCCACTCAATGGGGAACTTTGGAATTTATCATCACATGGGAGATGGAATATTGTTTTGATGTTGAGATCAAACCCATAAATGATCTTCCTTTATATCCTTTTGAAAGGAATCAAAACCATAGTAGTTTCGATCCACTTAATGGGAAACATAACACCTTTTACAGTTGTGTGATAAGGACCTAAATTTATAGTTTAATGTCATGTTGTAAGTAAATATAAATGGAAGGTGCATAGATAATGTTTCGTGAGAGACATATATCGAAGTAGCCCAAGGAAGATGGAATGGATATGAGTTATCTAATTTAATTATACCCTACTAGGAATGTTATTTAGAGATAAAATGGATTATTTGGTGTGTTGGGTTTGAACCTCATGATGGATTCCTACATATCCCGTTTGGATGAAAATCAAATCCCATATAGTTTAGTAAGTCTTGCAAGGGAGAATGGCCCTATGAGAGAAATAGGTTGGGCCATACTTCTGAAGAGGATTTCCTTATAACATTTTCCATGAGTGATGTCTTAACTCATATTGATTTAAGGGGGGGCTTAATTCAGGGTCTATTTCTAAGGAGGATGCCCGAACTAAGGGAATTTGGGTCAAACTCTTGAGGGGGGTGTGCATTGCACTCAGACCATAGAAGAAGGATTCATATGTATCCCAGTTATAGTGGGAATCAAAGTTCTCTTAGTTCAAGAAGTGAGGTGGATTTTGTGGATGTTGTGATCATAAAAAATATTTAAGCCCATGTGAGTCATGCTCGGTGTGAGAAACAGGAGGATGTGAATGATTCATCAATGCACACACTTTATCCTACGCTGATGAAAGAGGTTGGGCCTATGTTAAAAGAAGCTAGGGTGATGGTGGATGAAGGGAAAGGGAAATGAAACCTTCAATGTTGAATGAATTTGAAGCTCATTTGGTCTGGCCTGAAAGGATAGGGGCTTAATATAAGAGGGATTCCCTTCGGAGCTCAGTTGGGACTTACTCCTTAGGAGGATTTCCATTAGAGTATTGGTTGGGGCTTACTCCTAAGGAGGATTTCCATTTGAGGTTTATTTGGGGATAAAACCAAAGGAGGAATCCCATTTATGGTTTTAGGCTTATTCCTATGGAGGATACCCATTTGTGGATTGGTTAGGGCTTACCCTTGAAGAGGAATTCCATTTGAGGATTGGTTGGGGCTTTCTCCTATGGAAGATGGCCATTGTGCTTAGGTTGGGGATTAATCCAAAGTAGGATGACCATTTGTGATTCAACCTGGAAAAGGAGTTAGGTGATGAGGTTTAGGGAGTTTCTTGAGGATTTTATCAACTCATGTTACTCATGGAATCCAAAAGGATAATATCAACTCATAACATGAGAATGAAACAAATAGGATAAAGTTCACTCAAGGAAATTTAGTAAGTGTGGAAGAGTTTTTAAAATCATGGTATTCCAAGAGTAGATGTTGAGGCCATATAAGGGAACAATGGAGAAAATAACTGACAAGGACTAAAAAGTTCATGCTGCGAATCTCCATTTTTAATTGGGGCTAGTGGTGGAAGAGAAGGGACCAGCCATATAGGTTGGGACGACGACCCGACATTGATCCTGAGAGGGGGTGCGGCGATGTAGCCCTGATGGTATGGAACAAGTGAGTCACATAGGTGCTCCACCCAGGTGGGTCATTCAGGTGTGCCGTGAAGGTGGGTCGTGAAGGTAGGCCATATAGGTTTTCCTCCAAGATGGAATGTGCATGTGGGCTGCACAGGTGATCCACCATGGTGGGTAATGTAGGTTGGCCGCGTAGGTGCTCCACCAAGGTTGGTTGTGTATGTGAGTCGTGCATGTCCTTGGAACTGACCCATGTTTTCTACACCATGATGGGACTTTGAACAACTTTACCCCTTTAATTATCACTTATATCATGTTTTAGTTAATTATATGTGTGTTTTTGGGGATCTGGAAAAGGGGGGCTACACAATGAGATCTCTAGGGATTCTTCTGAAATTTCAATATATCAAATGGGGAGCCCAAGGGTTATATTTATCTGAAAATAGGGAACTATAGATAGAGGAGTTACTCTAAAAAGGTCCACTGAATAGGTCCTTAGGCATGGTCCTTAGGCTATGTCCTTAAGCTAGGTCCTTAGTGTAGGTGAGGCAAATCCCTTTATAAAGTTTATCCATCTTTCTAGTGCCATAAAATTTAATCTGTAAGTCTATTTATTCTCCCCGAAATGTAAAATCGAATCTCTCTAAGAAATATACACTTCTTGAGTTGGTTAAAACACCATGTCTTCTTAGATGAAACATAGAAATTGAATATTTATGTATCGACACCTTTTTATCATTGATCATTGAAATCCATGGTCTACTCCTAGGGATGTTGGTATTTCTTCTTATCCATCATTGTCAAATAGGCTCAATAAAAATGAAAATTTAACCATGAATTGTGTGGATAAGTTCATAAAATATATTATATGGTGTCAAAAGCTATATTGTAGGATAACCTAAATCTTTTCTATTGAAATGTGAGTTTAATGTATCCTAAAGTTATCACTTATGCCAATCGTGGGTAATGGAATACCATGGAAGGATGTGTATAGACAGTTCTTCCTCAACATAGTGTGATCATAGCCCAAGTTGAGACTATTTTTATAGATGATGAAGGTGAGGAGTATAAATTCTTCCCTATAGTGGTGAATTAGTTTTATAACGTGTTTCTTGAGGGATTCTCAAGTATTCAACATGGGACATAGGTTGTGTTAATAATTGAGATATTTTATATAGTTGGGATTATTTATACTCCTCATTCTAGAATTCAACTAGTAGAACTAGATAAAATTAAAACTTTGTAGGAGGAATTTGATAATAAAGGGTTTAATTATCTGAGTTTGTAAGTATGGGGTTCTCTAGTTTTGTTTTAAAGGAATGTTTATGAAATATTAATGTTGTGTGTCAATTATCAAAAGTTTAATTGGATGCTTTTTATGATCTGATATCAACTTCCATTTATTAATGATCACTTTAACTAACTGAAGGGTTCTTGTGTATTCTCCAATATCAATCTTAGGTTAGAATTCCAATAACTAAGGGTGAGAACTTTTGATATAGTAAAAAATTATTTTAGAAGAAAGTATTGTTTATATGAGTTATTCGTGATGATTTTCAGGTTGATAAATTATCCTTTTGTGATTAGGTATTTGAAAAACTGAATATTTTACTAGAAACTAAGTCAGTTTTTAGTTATTTTGTGGATGACATATTGGTGAACATCCAAACTCATGAAGACAATGCCATACCTCTTGACATCATCTTGAGTACAATTAGAGAGAATCATATTTATACATTGATATCAATTTTTCTATTTTGGATTGAAAAGGTACATTTATTAGGTCACATCATCTTGGAGGAAGGTATTTTGATAAACCCAGACCAGGTTCAACCAATTTCTCATGAAGATCAACCTAAGAATGTTTTTTATATTTGATTTTTTTGGGCTTAGCAGGTTAATATCCAAGTTTCATCATGAAATTTTCTCATCTTGAAGTACAACCCTCAAGATTGAACAAGATGGTTATATGGTTTGATTAGTCTGAAGAATGTGATAATACTTTTATGGAGATAAAGAAACATTTTACCACTGGGTCAATTTTGATCATACCAGATCTGCGTAAATAGTATACATTATTTTATGATGCATATGAGATTGGGCATGGAGAAGTGTTTATTCATGGAGATTTAGTCATGTACAATGTATCATGAATGTTTAAACCACATGAGTGTAACTATCCTATGAATGATCTCGAGCTAGATGTAGTGGTTTATTCTATGAAATGTTCTCGACATTAGATTTTGGTGAGATATATTTGGTTTATACCTACTATAAGAGCCTACAATACATATTTTACCAGTGTTGTTTGAATATTTGGTAGTGGAGAAGGGTTTAGTGAATTATGTACTTTGACTTCAAGTTAGATTTTATGTTGGGGAAATGAAATAGTGTTGCAGAAGCATTAAGTAGGAAGATAGAGAATCAACAAGTTCACGAGTCTCGTTCTAAGTGGGAGATGATGGCTTTATTTTCTGAGATGAATATAGGTTTTCAAAAGGATCATGGGTAGATGACCCTAATGTCACTTTCTATTGATCCATATATTAAAAATAGTATTAAGAGTAGGATACAATAGTAAAAACCTTTTTTACGTCTATTTTTTAGCTTTTTAATGTCTGTTTTGAGGCGAATTTATTGCGAGAAGCATTAAACATATGATTTTTACTTTTGTTATTTAATTACCGACATTAAAAATGGGGTATTATGGTTTTTAACATTGATTTTTAAAAAACATACATGAAAGACCATATGGAAATGACATTAAAATCCATTTTAATGTCGGTTTTTAAAACAACCGACGTTATAATTCAATTTTTTACATCAGTTATTTAATAAATGATGTTAAAAGGTCTTTTTCTCATTAGTTATTAAATAAACAATGTAAAATTGTTTTACCATATTTAGATAATTTACTAAGTTTTTTTTACAGGTTGTAGAGCTCAAACAGAGTTACAGATAAAAAGATATGACCATCTAAAGATTGATAAAAAAATTTTAAGGAATGATCGAATGAGCCAAACATAGCTTCGGCTTAAAAAGAATTTTAGAATCAGAATGATTATTTTTAGTTTTAAAATGATATAAAACAATATCCATCATTAAAAAAAATAATCATTAAATGGTATATCTATTAATAAAACTACTCATAAAAAATATAAATCATGGAAAAATAATTACAAATACCTTAATGAGATCACGAAAAGAAGAAATAGTGGATTTACGTTGAAGATCAAACAAGTGGATTTGGTGGAATGATGGTGGTTAAAATAAATGATCGTTAAATGGTATATCCATTAAGAAAAAAATCATAAAAAACAAAATTGTGGATAAATAATTACAAATACCTTGATGAGATCGCAAAAAGAAGAAATGATGATTCATGTTTAAGATCAAACAAGTCGAGTTGTGGGAAAGATGACAGATGAATGAAATTATCATTAAATTAGGATATGTGTATAATTAAAACATATAATTTATATGATTAAAGAATATGTAGTATTAAAAATTTAATGCGACAACTAAAAATTTCAGTGTCGCGATGTAAAAAATTTGAAATTTTCCATTGGAAGGATATTAAAATTATCTTTCACGTCTGTTTTATGATAACTTTAATGAAAATATATTAAAAATTTCAATGATTTTTCACATCGTTTCTTATATAACTGACATGAAAAATCATTTTCCATCAGTATTTTTAATGGCCCGGACCTCTCCGGCCCATTCCATTGTCAAAAAAAGGTCACGAAGTGTTCTGGATGGTAAAATGGACTTTTCCCACACTTTCCAGAATTTTGAAACTACACATTGTGTAGTGTGAGTACACGCCGTGTACCCCTCTCCATGTATACCCTATGTTGAAGGTCGTGTCCTTGCCGTGTGAAATAAATGGGCACACGCCGTGTAGTCCCTCCCCGCGTACGTGTTACCGTGTGTTGACCAGTCAACGGACGTGTGCTGTGTCGGAGCCATGTCCTTGCCATGTGAAATAAATGGTTACACGCCATGTATCCAGTACTACATGCCATGTAGTCCCTCCCCGCGTACGCGTTACCGTGTGTTTACCAGTCAAAGGCCGCGTTCCGCATTGAAGGTCGTGTTGGAAGCCGCATGGTTACCGTGTGAAACGGTTGAGTACACGCCGTGTACCATAAAGTACACACCGTGTACTTTTTCTTTTCTCACCTATAAAAGGAGGGGTCCTCTCCTCCTTTTCAACTCACCCCTCTTCTCACCATTCCTCTGAGCAGAGCTCTCCCAAGAGACTGGAAGGTTCCTTTTCTTCCATAACTTCTTCGTCCGAGCTCCGATTTACGATTCGTCAGCGGCCACAGGATCGTAACGATGAGGCGGAACATCCAAGATTTGATCCGTTGTCTTTCCTTTGGCCTTTAATTTCCGACTTCCTCCCAAGGAGGTTTTTTCGGGACTCGATAGAGGTGACGGACACCGACAGACGTCTTCTAAGGTTGATCTGGGGGAGAGTTGTGATCAGAACCTATTGAGGTAGGGATCTTACCTTCGTCTCTCTAATTTTTGCATCATGTGGGGTGGGTATCCTATTGTTTTCATGAGAAATAGTTGAACCATTAAATAAATATAATTAATGGTTAAATACCGGGGTTGGGGAAGTTGTTATGTTTATATTTATATCCTGTGATATTATGTTCTGAATTTAATAGGCTTATGACTACTGAAAATCCCGGTCGTTGGGTGCCTTTGCTTGCGTAATTAAATGTTCCCTTACCATTCTAGACCGTTTTTGTGGATGGAACCTTGTGGAATGTGGAATTTGGTTAATCACGTAAAGTTGAATGATTTATAATCTAGAACCCTTGTGTGATCACCCCTGTTGAACAAAATGGAATAATGAACATGTGGGTGTTGGCTTGGATACGTGGTATGTGGTGGGGGTGTTTTGTGGGTTGTTGTGGATCAGGTGAGCAGTGGGGCTTCGGTTGACTTGGTTGTGGGTTGGTGTGAATGTTATATTGGTGATGGGCAGTGGGGCTGCGATAAGTGGTATTAAAGGGATAATGATGTACGGGTTTTGGTGTGACTGTGGTTATGGTGGTTGGCAGCGGGGCTACGGGGATGGGCTTGAATGTGATCGAACTATGGTTTTTGAATAATAAATAAAAATTTGAAGAGTTAATGAATGGTTGGTCATGGTAATAGAACATGTTTAATATTCAATGGGTTGGTTAGTTGATAGGAAGGGATTTGTTGTGCTGCTTGTGTTTTCCTAACATGATTTTTGGATGGCAAGGATGGGTTTTACGAATGATTGATGTGGTTGGTTGTGGATATTTTCCCAGTAGTTAAGGAACTAATAAAATAATTCTTTTGAAATGTGAAAACCTAAATTGGGTTGGGGTTGTTTATTGTATGCATGCTTCATAGTAGCAGTGCCGAGGCGCGTGCTTAGTTTCTCTATTTAGAAGCCATAGGTTGTGCTGTGTGTTTGGTATACTTATATATATCTGTATCTTTGTGTTTTATTGCACCCCACGCATATTGAGCACTTAGTGCCGAACAATCCCATTTCATGGGAGAGGGTGTTTTCCCCTTAGTTACTAGCTCTTTCTTGGTCCTTCTTCCCTAGGCTGTGATGGATTGAGGAAACCTTACACCTAAGACCCTTCAAGTAGGTTTCGATTGGGGAGGTTCTAGCCCAAGACTGTTTGGGAAAGTTTTACTATTTCCCAAGAATCTTCGGGATGAGGCCCAGGTGATTGCGGGTGGGATACGTGCTTGTGAGGCCCAGGTGTGTGAGGGCGGGATACGTGGTTGTGAGTCCCAGGTGTGTGCGGGCGGGATACGTGGATGTGAGGCCCAGGTGTGTGCGGGTGGGATGTGTGGTTTGTGAGGCCCAGGTGTGTACTGGATGGGAGAGTGTGGCAGCGTCATGACATTCGCCATTAGGAAGAGCAGCTAATTAATGGGGAATGGTGCGGGGTTCCCAATACACATTTTCTTTTATACTACTACTACTACCTGTTGTGATTGTGTTTTGGTGAGTGTGGCTGGTGAGGTTGGGTGGATAAAATTCCTTTCTAGGTTTCTTCTGTTTTTCTCACAGGAAATTAGGATGTCTACCCACTTGTGCACGAGAGATTTATGTTTCCCTAGTGAGTATACTTGTATGCTCACCCTACGTTTACTTTCAGGTTTCCAGGAGAACTACCAGGGTCGTACGGGGCCCTACTAGTCGGACAGTTGGAGTTGTTGCAGTTTCTGTACTCTTTTTTTCTTTTGGTATCGTACTTTTAGAATTCTTGTACTTGCACCTTGTTATAAAATTGTTTAAACATGCATGTGGGCCTGGTTTTGGTTTTTTTATATACACTTGTTCTTTTCTTTTTTGGTGGTTTACTTGTCCTATTTCACGATCCTAAATAATAAAAAGGGTATTTCCTCCCATATTTGTGAAAACTCATACCATTGGTGCTAGTCGCCACCCCGGGGCTTACTGGAGGCGGGACTCGGGGGTCATTTTCTCCCTTTCACCATTTCCAGCTTAGGAGGGGAATCTTTGGTGGGAGGGTGTCCTGACAGAATGGTATCAGAGGTGATAGTTGAGAGATAGGATTGAGTCTAAAGTTAGGCACAGTGAGGATTTCATGGGATGGTAGGGAAACAGTGTTAGTTAATCTTGGTGCGTGACATAGGCTAGGGAAGTCCTGCTAGGACATGGGATTTTTGGCCCCCCCGTGATCTGATGCAAGGAATCTGATCCTACCGAATGACCATGTGAGACTACATTGATTGCAGGGTAGAGACCCTAGGGAAGTTACATGAATCATCATGATTGTGTTTTACATGATTTGGGTGTTCTGGGAAAGAAATTGAAATAAAATGATTAAATTAAACCCTGAGAAATTTCCTTACTACTTGGGATTAGGCGACCCATGTATACCGTATGTCTATGGCACCTGGACTTCATCCCCGGGTGTCTCATACGGCCGATGCCTAGCATATTTAGGCAGTCGATCAGCAGAGGATTGACCGAGAGGAGGAAGATAACCAGTTGCAGAAGTCTCTCCGTTCTTTCCAGCGGCAGACCCTCAAGAAGTACGAGGTTAGTACTTTGGATACGGAGACAGAGGGGTTGCTTGAGGAGCTAGGGATCGCTTTTACGTTGATTTGTGCTTCGAGGGAGTAATGGGTTCCCATAGCAGTTAGTCAGCTGAGAGGTGCGGCGTGACAGTGGTGGACGCTCTACCTCGGAGAGAGGATAGAGGGATAGGTTCCATGGGCTGACTTTGAGAAGGAATTCTGAGAGGAATTTCTTTCTTCCATGATCAATATGGAGAAGCAACATGAGTTACTCTCCCTTCATTAGGGGAGTATGTTAGTACGTGAGTTGGGGATCAAGTTTAAGGATCTCTGGCGCTTTTCTCGGGATCTCTTTCTGGATGAGGAGTCTCGGGCGAGACATTTGGAGGAGGCGGTTCATCCTTCGCTTCAGTATGCAATCACCCCCTTCACCCTTCCGATGTACTTGGCGGTACAGAAGAAGGAAGAGTTTGTAGAGAGGATGCACTCACTAGGAGGTGCACCACAAGTGGGGATCCATCCAGGCTTGTCGAAGGGGAAGGCAGTCAGCAGCAGGTCTCCTGCGATGGGACCTTCTAGGTTCAAGCCGGTGGGGAGCAGGCCCTAGTAGTTCTAGTTCAGATCTCCAGGTCCATGTCCCTTCTTCACAAGCCCAGGACCGAAGTGTTTTTATTATGGAGGTTTCGTGCATGTTCAGAGTCGGTGCCCGAACCTAGCTCAGTACGGTGGAGGTGGGCAGGTTCATCGGCCACCTCAGTAGCACCAGTTTCTAGCGAGGCCCTTCCAGCAGCATCAGGACCATGCTCCTCCGAGGGAAGACATTGCGGGAGGAGGCCGACCTCAGGGTGCTCCTCAGGGACCCGACCAGGGCATGGTCGGGGAGGTGGATGACATCAGAGAGGCAGCAGAGCATGGTGTGGACAGTTTCACGCAGCAGAGTTGACAACTATGGTAGGACCATAGGTGGTGCGAGGTATGATTTGTTTTTTCAGCACTCTCATTTCTTCTTTGTTCGATTCGAGAGCATCGCACTCCTTTGTTTTACCTGGTCTAGACCATGCTTTAGGACTAGACGTAGAGAGACTTTCCGTACCACTGGTGCTGAGTACACCAGTTGGAGTCTAGACCAGTGTATCTTGTGTTTTCCAGGGATGTGGGCTGACGTTGGGACCACATAGATCTAGTGGGGACCTTCTTCTATTACAGATGTAGTAATACGATGTCAACCTAGGAATCGAATCATTTGTTTTCTGTTAGTGCCGTTATCGACTGCTTGAAGAGAAGAGTCGTGTAATCCGACGTGGATGGGAAGGGTGTAGTTTTTGTTGGCGAGAGGAACTATCAGGATGGAAGCCGGCGTGTGAAGCCTCTCCTTTCCTTGTTAGGCGGTTTATCAGTGGATCCAGCTGATACAGAGATGATGGATGTCCCGGAGGTTTTTGGGGAATTCCTCGATTTTTTTCTTGAGGAGGTTGTGACTCTACCCCCCAAAGTGACGTTGAGTTCAGGATAGACTTACAGCCTGAGGCTCGTCCGATTTCGATGGCCCCTTATCAGATTGATCCTTCGGAGTTGTGGGAGTCGCATATTCAGATTGACGATCTGATGGAGAAGGGTTTTGTTCGAGCCAGCGTATCACCATGGGGTGCTCCAGTTTTGTTCGTAAAGAAGGCAGATGGTGGTCTCAGGCTATGCGTAGTCTACCTAAGGTTGAACCAGGTAACGATAAAGAACCGTTACCCCCTTCCAAGGATAGATGATCTCTTCAACCAAATGAGGGGAGCAGGTTGGTTTTCCAAGATTGATCTATGATCTGGATATCATCAGGTGAGGGTAAAGGACAGTGACATCTCGAAGAAACCTTTCAGGTGTAGGTATGGGCACTTCGAGTTTTTAGTGATGCCGTTTGGAGTTACAAATGCACCGACTGTGTTAATGGGACTTATGAACTTTTTCATCTGAGAGTTTCTAGACTGGTTCGTCGTTGTGTTTATCGATGACAACCTGATCTACTCAAGATCAGAGGAGGAGCACGTTGAGCATCTCAGGGCAGTCTTAGAAGTCCTTCGACACCACCAGATTTACGGGAAATTTTCGAAGTGTAAGTTCTTGACAGAAGAAGTACACTTACATGGGTACGTAGTGTCTCAGCATGGAGTGTCAGTGAACCCGTCGAAGGTGGAGGCAGTGGTTTCTTTGGTAGTACCCAAGATCATGGAAGAAGTTCGTAGTTTCCTGGTGTTAGCAGGTTACTATCGGAGGTTCATTTCGCACTTCTCTCGAGTTGCTTCTCCATTGACAGCTTTGACTATGAAGAACCAGGTCTTCATATGGAGCGAGAAATTTCAGAAGGCTTTCGAATACCTGAAGGAGAAGTTGGTCAGTGCTCCCGTACTCAGGTTTCCAGAGGAATGGTTGTTTTATGAGGTGTTTTTTCATGCATCTGGCCTTGGTCTGGGGTGTGTGCAGATGCAGAATAAGGGAGTGATCTGCTATGGGTCTAGGCAGTTACACCCTCACGAGCGTAACTATTCCACCCATGACCTAGAGATTTCAGAAGTAGTGTTCGTACTAAAGTTGTTCGGACATTAATTTCTTGGGGAGCACTTTGTGGTCTTCTCAGATCACAAGAGCCTGCGTTATATCTTCTCCCAATGTGACCTGAACCTGCATCATCGGAGATGTGTCAAGTTTCTCCAAGACTATGACATTGAGATATCTTACACTAAAGGTAAGGGAAACGTTTTGGCTGATGCCTTGACCAGGAAGTCGCATCAAGAAGTGGTTTGGGAATCTGCTTATGCTTGGAAGGTGATAGGAGAGTTAGTTTCCTTTCACTTGGATGCCAGGGTAGAAGGTGTTAGAGGCTGTTTGTTTAATATGACGGTGCATTCCTCCTTGTTGCAGCAAGTGGAAGAGTCTCAGTGGGGGGACTCCGAGGTGGAAGTGATGCGGGATCGTATCGATCAATGGAACGCTCTAGAAGGATGGTCAGAGGACATCCGACTTTGGTTGCTTTTCCATGGAAGGTTGTTTGTTCCAAAAGTGATGTGTGAGGGAGTTCTCCGGGAGTTCCATAGCTCAGCCTTGGCGGTACATCCAGGAGTTTCAAAAATTTACCGAGGCCTGAGGGAACAGTTTTGGTGGCCCGGGATGAAATAGGAAGTAGAGGAGTTTTTGGCGAAATGCCTAGTGTGTCAACAAGTGAAGGCTGAACACCATGTTCCCAGTGGTTTTTGCATCCATTAGATGTCCCCGAGAGGAAGTCGGATGACATCTCAATGGACTTCGTCACAGGACTACCTAGAGCTCAGGTTGGTTATGATTCTATCTGGATAGTGGTGGATTGACTTATGAAATCAGCTCACTTATTATAAATTAAGGAGTCAGGCCCAGTGAGTACCTTAGCATAGAGGTACGTGGCCGAGGTAGTGCGTTTTCATGGTGTTCTAAAGACTATCATCTCAAATCGGGATACTCAGTTTAACTCACGAGTCTGGAGGGGGTTACCACATGCTTTTAGAACCCAGCTATGCCTTAGCACTACTTTCCACCCCCAGACCCATGGGCAGATAGAGTGGACTATCCAGACTTTGGAGGACATGCTGCGAGCATGCATTCTAGATTTCGGAGGATCATGGGTACGACACTTGCCTTTAATAGAGTTTTCCTAAACAACAGCTTCCACTCTACTATTGGCATGGAACCGATTGAGGTTTTGTATGGAAGGCCATGTTGTTCACCCATTTGATGGACAGAGGTTGGTGAGACAGGTGCTCCTGGGCCAGAGGTAGTGCAGAGCACCATAGAGAATGTCCAGCTTGTATGTGAGAGGATGAAAGCGGACCAGGACTGACAGAAGTCTTATGTTGATCATCGGAGGAGGCCCTTGGAGTTCGAGGTGGGAGATCATGTGTTCTTGATGGTTTCCCCTCAATAGGGGCAACAGAGGTTTGGGAAAGGGAGAAAGCTCTAACCTAGGTTCATCGGACCTTTTGAGGTGTTGAGGCGAGTTGGTGAGGTGGCATATCAGCTGGCCCTGCCACCTCAGTTGGAGAAGGTTCATGACATCTTCCACGTCTGCCAGCTTCGTCGGTACTTGCACGACGACTCTCACATTATTGACTGGGGAGAGTTAGATATGGAAGACGACGTGACCTTTGAGGAACGACTAGTCAGAATCGAGGATCGTAAAGAGAATGTGCTCCATGGACGAACCATTCCGTTGGTTCGTGTGTTGTAGAGGCATGGCGGCCTCAATGAGAGAACTTGGGAGCGGGAGACCCAGATGCATGCTCAGTACCCGGAGTTGTTTTGACTTGTGTTTTCCCTTGTTCTTCTGATCTTTGTGTTGATGTTGTACTCTGTACCTTTGATATATGGAATGCTTGGCTTGTTGGTTGTGAGAAATTTTGTTTCCTTATTCTCTGGAAGTGTGTAGCATGTCCATATGTGTGGGGAAATGGAAAAACCTGACTCTTAATTGAGACACATTAATGAGGATGTGATTGAACCTTTGCAGGCGAGTCAGTGCCACCAAAAGCGGATAATATCTTGAAATAGAAGAAGGAATTTTCCCCAAACCACCTGTTCGGGAAATGTGTGGGTTGTATGGTGTTAGGGGAAGTGTAAGTTGGAAAATCTTAATGTATGAAAGTGGGAAGACCCAATTCTTAATCGAGATGCATTAATGAGGACGCAATTTAACCCATGCAGGCGAGTCAGTGCCGCCTAAAGCGGATAATATCTCGACATAGGAGAAGGCATTCCAAACTCATATGATTAAGGTTGTAGGTTGGGTTCCTGTTATCAATGAGAACCCTAATAGTTATCTTGTTGGGTTCCTCTGGGTTGGTTTTTTAATTCTAGAGGATGAGAATGTTTTAAGAGGTATCTGATGTAATGGCCTGAACCTCTCCGGCCCATTCCTTTGTCAAAAAGAAGGTCATGAAGTGTTCTGGAGGGTAAAATGGACTTTTCCCACACATTTTAGAATTTTGAAACTACACGCCATGTACCCCCTCACCGGGTATACCCTGAGTTGAAGGTCGTGTCCATTCCGTGTGAAATAAATGGGTACACACTATGTGTCCATACTACATGCCATGTAGTCCCTCCCCGCGTACGCGTTACTGTGTGTTGACCAGTCAACGGTCGTGTGACGTGTTGGAGGTGTGTCCTTGCCGTGTGAAATAAATGGGTACACGCCATGTAACCAATACTACACACCGTGTAGTCCCTCCCCGCGTATGCATTACAGTGTGTTGACCAGTCAAAGGTCGCGTTCCGCATTGAAGGCCATGTTGGAAGCCGCGTGGTTACTCTGTGAAATAGCAGAGTACACACCGTGTCCCATAAAGTACACACCATGTACTTTTGATTTTCTTGCCTATAAAAGGAGGGGTCCCCTCCTCCTTTTCAAATCACCCCTCTTATCACCATTCATTTGAGCAGATCTCTCCCAAGAGACTCGAAGGCTCCTTTTCTTCCATAACTTCTTTGTCTGAGCTCCGATTTACGATCCGTTAGTGGCCACAGGATCGAAATGATGAGGTGGGACTTCCGAGCATGGATTTTTTGTCTTTCCTTCGGCCTTTCCTTTCCGACTTCCACCTGAGGAGGTTTTTCTGGGACTCGATAGTGGTGATGGATGCCGACGGATGTCTTCTAAGGTTGATCTGGGGGAGCGTTGTGATCAGAACCTGTTGAGGTAGGTATTTTACCTTCGTCTCTCTAATTTGTGCATCATGCGGGGTGGGTATCCTCTTGTTTTCATGAGAAACAGTTGAACCATTAAATAAATATAATAACTGGTTAAAGGATGGGGATGGGGAAGTTGTTATGTTTATCATTATATCCTGTGATATTATGTTGTGAATTGAATAGGCTTATGCCTGCTAAAAATCATTGTCGTTGTGGGCCTTTGCTTGCACAATTAAAATTTTCCATATCTTTCTAGACCATTTTTGTGGATGGAACCTTGTGGAATGTGGAATTTGGTTAATCATGTAAAGTTGGCTGATTTATAATCTGGAACCCTTGTGTGATCACCCCGGTTGAACAAAATGGAATAATGAACATGTGGGTGTTGGCTTGGATACATGGTATGTGGTGGGAGTGTTTTGTGGGTTGTTGTGGATCGGGTGAGCATCTGGGCTACGGTTGACTTGGTTGTGGGTTGGTTTTAATGTTATGTTGGTGACGGGTAGCAGGGCTGCGATAAGTGGTATTAAAGGGATAATGATGTACGAGTTTTTGTGTGATTGTGGTTATGGTGGTTGGCAGTGTGGCTGTGGGGATGGGCTTGAATGTGAACGAACTATGGGTTGTAAATAATAAATAAAAATATGAAGAGTTAATGAATGGTGGGTCAGGGTAATGGAATGAGATTAATTATCAATGGGTTGGTTGGTTGATAAGAAGGGATTTTTTGTGCTTCTTGTGTTTTCCTAACTTGATTTGTGGATGGCAGAGATGTGTTTTACGAACAATTGATATGGTTGGTTGTGGATAGTTTCCCAGTACTTAAGGAACTAATAAACTAATTCTTTTGAAACGTGAAAACCTAAATGGGGTTGGGGTTGTTTATTGTATGCATGCTTCGTAGTAGTAGTGCCGAGGCACATTCTGAGTTTCTCTGTTTAGGAGCCATAGGTTGGGATGTGTGTTTGGTATACATATATATATCTGTATCTTTGTGTATTATCGCACCCCACCCATGTTGAGAACTTAGTGCCGAACACTCCCTTTTCATGGGAGAGGGTGTTTTCCCCTTAGTTACTAGCTCCTTTCTGCTCCTACCCTAGGCTGTGATGGCTTGAGGGGACCTTACACCTAAGACCCTTCGGGTAGGTTTCGATTGAGGAGGTTCAAGCCCAAGACTCTTCGGGAAGGTTTTAATGTTTCCCAAGAATCTTCAGGAAGGTTTTAATGTTTCCCAAGAATCTTAGGGATGTGGCCCAGGTGTGTGCGGGCAGGATAAGTGGTTGTGAGGCCCAGGTGTGTGCGGGCGGGATACGTGGTTGTGAGGCCCAGGTGTGTGCGGGCAGGATACATGTTTGTGAGGCCCAGGTGTGTGCGGGCGGGATATGTGGATGTGAGGCCCAGGTGTGTGCGGGTGGGATGTGTGGTTTGTGAGGCCCAGGTGTGTGCGGGTGGGGAGAGTGTGGCAGCGTCAAGGTGTTCGCTGTTAGGAAGAGCAGCTAACTAATGGGGAATGGTGTGGGGTACCCAATACTCTTGTTCTTATATACTACTACTTCTACCTATTGTGATTGTGTTTTGGTGAGTGTGGCTGGTGAGGTTGGGTGGATAGAATTCCTTTATAGGTTTTTTCTGTTGTTCTCATGGGACATTAGGATGTCTCCCCACTTGTGCATGAGAGATTTAGGTTTCCTTACTGAGTATACTTGTATGCTCACCCTATGTTTACTTTCAAGTTTCCAGGAGGACTACCAGGGCCATGCGGGGCCCTACTAGTCGGACAGTTGGAGTTGTTGCAGTTGATGTACTCTTGTTTTCTTTTGGTATTGTACTTTGAGCTTTCTTGTACTTGCACCTTGTTATAAAATTGTTTAAACATGCATGTGGGATTGGTTTGGGTTTATTTATATGCACTTGTTCTTTTCCTTTTTGGTGGTTGACTTGTCCTATTTCCTGATCCTAAATAATAAAAAGGTTAATGTCTCCCATATTTGTGAAAATGCATACCCTTGGTGCTAGTCCCCACCTAGGGGACTATTGGAGGCGAGCCTCGGGGGTCATTATCTCCCTTTAACCATTTCCAGCTCAAGAGGGGAATCTTTGGTGGGAGGGGGTCGTGACAGTATTTCACATCAGTGTTTAAATTACCGACATGAAAATTCAATTTTCATATCTTTTTCATGTCAGTTATTTAATAATTGACATTAAAAGGTATTTTTCACAAAGGATATTAAATAATCTATGTGAAAAATGTATAAAAACATGTAGTTAATTTCCCAAGATTTTATTTGACAGGTCATGTAGCTCAAACAGAGTTACGAATCAAAAGTTACAGCCTTCGAAAATTGGCCTTCCCTAAGACATTGTTTAGGGATGATCAACTTTTGAAGACCATAAATTTTGATCCGTAGCTCCATTTGAGCTTCGTGACCTATCAGATTGAATCTTTTGAAATGAAATACATCTTTGTAAACATTTTTTAAATCAGTTTTTAAATAACCGATATGAAAAATACCTTTTAAAATTTATTATTAAATAACTGATGTGAAAAAGTCCTGAAAATTTATTTTCATGTTGGTTATTTTGAACCGACGTGAACAAGTCAGGAAAAATATATTTTCACGTTGGTTATTATATAAACGATGTGAAAAATCATCCAAAATGGATTTTTCACATCGGTTCTTGTATAACAGGCATGAAAAATCTGCAAAAATGGATTTTCACATCGGTTATTATATAACCTACGTGAAAAGTCTATTTTAAGAGATTTTTATATCTGTTCTAAGATACTGATGTGAAAAAAGGTGAATTTAAAAATAGTTTTGGTACTAGTGATTTATGAGGATTCAGAATGTCTATCTTTGAGAGATAGTTTTTATGGTGGAGATCCACCTTTTAATTGTACTATTGATGAGTATGAGGTTATTCATGTAATTGGATGTGTTGTTTTGGAAAATTATATAAGGGAAGAAATGATGTGTGAGTTTCATGCTTCAAATATAGTGGTTAACCGTGGTTTGAACAAGATGTACTGATATCTTTAGAGACAGTATTGGTGGCTAGGAATGAAAAAAGTGATTTTAGGTTTACTAATATGATGATATACCTACCAGTACATGAAGGCTTATCATAAATGACCTAGTGGGGTTTTAAACCCATTTTTCAATATGAAATGAATTTCATATGATCTTACCATGTATTTTGTGGTGTGAATTCCAAGGGATCCTCAGAGGAATGATGACATTTAGAGTATTGTGGATCAGTTGAATAAGGCATATTATTTATTATTGATTCACATGGCTTTCAATATTGACTAGTTGGGTGGATTGTACATTTGGGAGATAGTATATTTTCATGCTATAAATTTGAGTATTATTTTATATAATGATCTGTGTTTTACATAATTTTTCTAGAAAGGGTTGTAGAAGTATTTTGGTACCCAAGTGTTTTTGAGTATAGCTTTCCACCCATAGGTAGACAGTTAGTTGGAGTATACTATCTTGGTGTTAGAGGACATGTTGATGGCATGTGTCATAGACTATGGTGGATCTTGTGAGAAATACTCAGCGCTTATTGAATTCACCTATATCAACCATCATCAATTGAATATTAAATTTGAACAATATGAGGTGATCTATGGTAGGACTTGTAGATCTTACTTATATTTGATAGGTTTTGGGGAATTAGAGTTGTTCAAACAGATTCTTGTATTGGAGACATCAGAGAAGGTTCAGTTGATTTGGAATCATATTGGTATGGACCAAAGTAGACATAATTCATACGTTAATTGACATTACTTTCCCATGGGGATTATAGTGGGTGATAATGTTCTCCTTTGGATGTCACCAATATTGGACCATCAATAGATTTGGAGATAGGGATGGTTGGTTCCTAGGAACGTGTGTCCATTTGAGATTGAGGAGAGGATTATACAAGTGACATACTGATTACCTATTCCACAATGGTATAATGGAATGCATGATGTTTTACACATGTCACAACTTTAAAAGTATCTCCTCGACTCGTCTCATATGATAGACATTGATGATATTGAACTTGTGGTTGATGTGTCTGTTGATGATCATCTAGTTATTTTTATGGATCATGGTTGGATGGCCTTTCGAGATACGATATGAAATTAGTATGAGTGTTTTGGAAGCTTTGTAATGTTAAAGAGGGAACTTGGTATAGGGTTTGATATATGGAGGGATAATAGATTGACCTTTTTACTTTAGAGACTTATAAAACCTTATAGTGTAGCTTAATTATGAGTTGTTATAAGGTGGAGAGGTTGTACGATCCATAACATTTTATGATGTAAGTATCAATTAAATTCAGTTTTTTTATTTTAAATAGTTAAAAAATGATTTCAATGAATATGATGGTATTTGGGAGTGTCTCTGATATTTAGGATGCGAAAAAGAAAGAAAAGAGGCCATCTAGTACATTGTAAATAGTTTGTAGATGGTTAGAGATAACTGTGTGCCATGATCATGAAACCATGTTCCCTAATCTCCATTGGATAAAGATAGTGGTATGACCACATCAGAATTTTTCAAACCATGTAAGTGGAAATTCCAAACCTTTTAGCCTAGACCTCTCTTTAACAGAGGAGGCCACACGGTTGGCACATGGTTTTCCAACCGTGCGGCCATATAGTTTTCGCCATTATTGTGGGTGTGTTTCCCATTTCCCCCAATGATTGAAAATTTTTACCCAATTTTTTCAACATTTTCACCACCAGTATAAAGGGTTATGAACCCTTACTCTCAATATTACTAAGGATCAGTCACCTTTTATTTATGGTTATTGGAATAATCATTGGTTAAAAATAAAATATTTTTTTGAGTTTCTAACACCTATTTTTTATATTTTCTGGAATAACTTCAGTGGGATGTTTTCTCTTCTTTGAAATACCTAAACCATTATTTTTATTTAAGATTCATTTATTGGTTATTAAGAGTTTCATAGGCTTGAATAAAGGGTTATTGGTGGATTATTACTTGTCTAAAAACAAGATCTTAGTGTTCTGTTAGACAAATACCATAGTCAGGTTATTTATCCATATGTACATGGTTGTCTACATAGGTTATTGGGTTGTGCATTTAATTCACCTGAATTAAATGATAAATTTTGCGGTTGAAATGAGGTTTTGGACCTTTCATAGACCTCATGTGTTCTTTTTTTTTAATATTGGACCTGGGTTATGGTTACCCAAGGGGAATGTGAGTCCTATGAACATGGAAATTGGGTTGTTAAATGATGAATGTAGGTTTTTAAGAGATCAAACCAATTGTAATTCTTTTTAGCATCATAACATAGAATAAATGGGTGATTGTCTTAACTTGAATACGTTAAATGAGTTATGGATTGTAAGTTGGTAAATTTGATAAATGTATGGGGGGGGGTTTCAGGTTATAAAATGGTTAGGAAGTATTTTTAATGGTTGTGGATATAAATATATTACAGTATGGGCCAGTTATGGAATAGGATTAATTATTATTAAAGTGATGAAACATGAGAATTGTGATAATAGGAAGAGTTTCTCCCCATGAGGTATTAATTTTGTAAAAAATGTAAAAGTGTGCTAAACCCTGCAAAGTACATATTTGTTAAATGGATATAGGGGTTGGTCATAGAGGTCCACACCAATGTAATGATGATGTTCTTGGTGGTCAATATTGAGAAATGGATGTTGGTTGTGGCTGTCCACACCGAGGTAAATATTTTGGTCATGGTGGTCCACATTGGGAAGGGATTCCAGTAAGGGAGTTCCACACCATGGTATGGATACTCAGATAGATGATACTTATATGAAATTATGATTCCCATTAATATATGGGTTAGAATTTCATCATAGGTCAAAACATGTTTGTTTTTTGGTACTATAATGGAACCACGATCCATTAGGGAAAATAAAAACCAATTTAATTTACCTAATTGTCTATTTTTTATCTAGAACAATGAATAAACTATTATATACTAGATATTATTACAGAAACCATTGGTTGTGTATTACTGAGTGTTACTTACATGCTTCTCAATAATTTTCTGGGTACTTGAGTAGATTTCATGGTTGTGGGTCAGGAAAAGGGAAAATTCCCTATGATAGATGGCTAAGTCATAATTTGGGAATGGTTCAAGGATTTGGGGATCAAGATGATTCCATTACCATTTTTGGGGTTTTCTTCCATCATTACTTATTTTGGGTTTCGTTAGGACACGTGACCCTAGTAGGGCATGTAATGTTTATTATACATGGTTGTGGGCATGTACCCAGTTTGGTAAAAGTTTTATGTAGTTGCTGGATATTAATAATTATTACTTGGTTATTATTTATATTATTTTATGAAATTTTATAACTCTAATAATAGGTTATATTATCCCAATGTGTCTCACTAGACCCTCTCTTCCAATCGGAATCCTATAGAAAATGGGTAGGCGTGTACGAGGTCATGTCATGATTTAGCTCGGGGCACTGGTTATAGTTTCTTTTGGGATGAGGTGTTATAGTCCAAGGTTAGAAAAAAATACAAGGAATAATATAGGATTCAAAGAGTACCTAACCTAATATAACTACACATGACTAGAAAACATCATACATACAAATAAAATCCTCAAAATGATCAATAAGAACCAACCACATGGACTCTAAACATCTCCAAGAACAAACCAAACAGAACCTCACATCAAAATTCCTTTATAAACTATGAGAGAAACAACATGGTATCCACACCATTTAGAGTTCCTATAACATGGTCAACCCACCATTTAGAGTTCCTTTAATATGGTGGGATAAGTGAAAAAAATATATATAGGTGCATCCTCGAACAATGAACAACCATAAGATAAGCCCGATCTAAACCAAAATAACTTCCAAACTGAAAGGAAGAGAAAAAAATCATCCTTAATACAATGAAAAAAGATCTCACCTCAGGCCATGACACATCCAAACAACCTCTTGTCAAAAAAACTAGATCAACCTCACATGATACATCCTAAATGGACACAACCAAACACCAGTTAGTATGACACATATATATATTGTAAAACACAAAACAATGTTACCAAATTGTGCACATAAGTATTATTTCATATCTAAATAAAAATCACCAGAAAGACTCAAATTAAGAAGGGAAACAACCAAAAATATAAAAATTGGTTCAGAAAAATATTGAGGCTATGAAAAACACAGTCACATCCTACCACATTGAAAGAAGAAAACCAGAAAAACCTAAAATGAAACCCACAAGGTGGAAAATTACACAAGGGAAAAAATGTATACTATAAAATAGAATTAAAACCATCCATAAAAACAATCAAAAGAGATAACCATCCACAAGAATACAATAATACATCTAATTCTCCAAAAACGAAGATTATAACTATAAAAGTAAATTTCCATCAATAAAAAATCCAACCACAACGGATTTCCCATGATACCAATTTTGAAAACTGGTATTTCAAAACATATGAAGATGAACACAACTCTAAAAACAATGTAAACTTGAGTTTAATTCAAGAATTGGGGCTTATAATTTCATGGGGCCCCATGTTAGAAGCACAATTTGGTTCTAATCTTCCAATTAGAAAGACCATTTTCCATAAGATCTGGCTCATCCGACTCCTATTCTTTACTTTCAAGGTTATCTCTTTGTCCACCACACTCCCATTACACATCACATGGAACCAATACATTTCCCTCCACTCGCTACCTGGACTAGTCATCTTCCACTCAAATGTACTCAATTAAAACCTTCTAAAAAGATGATAGACCATATACATCCATAACTAGACAAAGATCTAGGAAAATACCACATTCGATGAAACAATCTCTATTAGGATCATTGACCACCATATTTGGAGAAAATATGACCTACATTGAAAAGTAACAAACATGCCCCACTCACTGATTAGTATCCTTAAAAAAGCCTTAAAATATCAAGTTCATTCTCTACATTCACATCATTTTTGGAAAACCACATGAGATATCACATCATGAAAATCTCCCAAGATGTACCATCACACAATAGAGGAGGAACCTTATAATCACACCAAACACAGCTAAGAACAACAACCAAGCACTCAAAACCTATCACTCGTGAAGCTTCAGGTAATCTAAGAGAATATAGAATCACCAAAATCTCTTTCAAAACCTTACTATTTATTTGGACCCTCAATCACAAATGAAGGAAGGAAGATACTGGCCTAATAAGACCAAAATGGTGTCGAATATTAATGAATATTACATGTACACCAATTTACTCAATCTTTGGGTAGGAACTATAACTAGATAAACATTTTATACCATCATAGGGGACAACAAAAATAATAAATTAACACATAAAATCATGCATAAAAAATCCAACATGATTTCAACCTAAGATTGGAAGCAAGGAAAAATAATAATCCCACATATAATGTACAAAACATCCAAAAAAATTGTATTTTTTACTTCGAAACCACAAATTTTAATTAGGATTTATAAAATTTACCTTCACCAAGGCAGATTACATAAACCAGGACACACCATCCTTTAAAATAAAACATCCTCGGTGGAACACACACCGTCCAAAAAAGGAATATCACAGAAATACCTTCCAAAATATCAAAAAAAATTTAATAACCTTGTACCCATTGAACATACAACAAAACCCACTTCCCTTTTTAAAAACACCATCCTTTATAGAAAAAACCAATTTGTAAAAAAATCCATAGAACCATGTTTAAAAATGAAATTTTCATCAAATCATTTCATTTTATAAAATGAGGGTTTAAAAACCTAGAGAAATCAAAGAACTTCATAAGAATTCAAATAAGGATGACATGAACCATGCCAAAAGGGCATCAATACAATACTAAATCCACCTTAAACAGGTGAAAACAACATTTAGAGAAATCCAAATTCAATATGAGTCCAAATAGGCTAACTAGATATGAAACATTGTCATGAATATTTTGGCCCATTGTTAATAATTTGTGTGCAAATCATGCAACACAGCATACAATGTAGGTAAACATGACCGCACTGGACCCACCTGGTTTCCCAATCCATGCATTTTATCCATGAATATCTTGTTCTTCTTCAATTCCATTCTAAAACCAAGGAGTGATCCCAAATATCATTGAAATATTAAAATGGTATCAAAACACGTCAATAAAAAGTGAAAATAACTCAAATTCAAAAATCATACCCCAAAATCCCCTGTAATATTTTTGATTGGGATAAGAAACTGCTAGCTAGAATCTCCCCACCCTTACCTATGATGATCTAAAAACCATAATATTATTTCTAATATGAAATATATAGTACATACAATGATTTTACTTTTACTAATTAACCAAACTTTTCTAATATCAATTTTTGTAAATAACTGGCCCATGATTCCAATGAAAGTGGGAACTAAAATGATTAACCATAAGGCCCGAAGGGATTTTATGATCCCCAAAAACTAGCATCTAGTGCTTTTGAATCCTAGGAATCGATTTGGGAATGGGTTTTCTAAAATAATTGATAATTAAAGTAGAATAAATAAATAGAATTCATAAAATATATAAACATTTCAAATAGTTCATAAATAACTATAATGATCCAAACAATTTTAAAAAAATATAACAATCATATATATACAGGAAGTGTACAACATGGAAGCAGATATCACATTAACAAAAAATAATACAAAAAAACCAACTCAATATGATCTTGGATCATTTCCAGGAAACCTATGGTTTTTCATCCCCACCACAGTCACCCTGCGTCACCCACAATGATCAAAAGAAAATTTGGGTCTCACCAAAAACCTAGAATGTGAAATATATAGGAATAATATAAAATCATAGTAGGTCGCCACAACCCACTAAAACTACACAATGTTTTTCACATGGAAATTCATCAATAATAGTTTTAAAATAAATCTAGAATATAATATTTTAATATATATAACATATGAAAATAAAAACATGTCCATAATCCACTTTCAAAACATTTCTCTTTGTCTTCCAAATTCGAACACACATATTTTGAAAACAAATCCACTAGCCTAATCCATTTCAAAATTGAAATAACGATTTTGAAACACTTTTCAATGAACACACACCAGATTAATTAATTTCAAAATATATTCTCTAATATCTTCAAAAAATAATTTTCCAAAAGAAATACCCCAACAGATGCAAAGTTTATGCTTAATAAATAAGGCACTAATATTCACAAGACATACAACAAAAAAAAACAAGAAGTGGTTCCATAACATTTAATGTAAGAGAAATTATACAAATAAAAACTAGATCAAACTCACCTAAATCACTAAATGGCTAGGAAATCGAATATTCCAGGGGATCTACCCTAGGATTCATAATGTGCTATAGATCTAAAAAAATATTTTTATAACCACCATGATTTGTCTATCAACATGATCTAAGATCTAAAAACTGATAATATAATTATCCCATAAAACAATCATTACAATAACCAACCAACACCTTGCTAGTGTGACTAACATTTCTAGTGGGAAACAATTAGCATGTATACCAACTAGAGGAACAAGATATATCTTCCAATTATTAACCAATTTATAATGATCAATACTGTAAGTGTGGCATAGGAACAAATAATCCAATTCTAACACGCATGGATTAACCACAACTACCCTTGCCCCTAACACCAAAATATAAAATTCTCTATAAATAATATATATTCGGTGGTATAAACATCAAATTATCACCCAAGGGAAACAGATAAGCATTACAAAGTGATAATCACCTGCATAAGGGGGAATAAAAACAATGGGAAATAAAGGAGTCTCTCATATCCACCAATTTAGAACAAAATCACCAACCAAGACTTTAAAACTAAAATATGTATTGTAATTCCAATCGACATTCACATTTTATAAAACACAACATATGAAATATTGGGAGGTCCATAATACCACCCCCCTTCAATAAAACATTTCAAATATACCCTTTAACACAGGTTGTTCAACATAAAACCTAAAACAAGGAAGAAGGACACCCATTTCCATTAAATCATTTTCAATGTTCAATAGAAAATTCATAACATGGGGTAAACACCAGACATATTTCAAATCACCATTTGAAATCCAAATAAAAACAATATTCACAAATCGTTTAGAGGTCAATTACTCAATTCAAAACCAACTTCCCTTTAAAAAATAACTCTCAGTAATTGAAAATAACATCATAAAAACCATTTAATAACAAGGAAACCGTTTCTGAAATCCTTAAATTCATTTAAAAAAATCTTATTACTTTTAAACATTCAATTCCCGACAAGATAATTGATTTTTTTTACGAAAAAATAGTTATACCAAGCTCGAAACATCAATAAATGGTTCAAAACGACAAAGGATATATCCCATATAACCATAGTTTCCTAGAAAGATAATTTAGAAATCATAATTACATTTTGAATTTCAAATTAAACAATTATATAGAAACAGCCACCAATATGATAATTTCTCCAATATGAAACTCTTTGCAACACACTGCCTTCAATGACAACAACACCCATATGGAAAAGAATGGTGTCTAATAACCCTAGAAACTAGAAACCACAACGTTATATCCACTTAGAACCATAAAATTGGGAAAATGAGATAATGGGATCGTGGGGAAGCAAAAAACAAGATATAAGAGAGGAAGAAGGGAAAAAAGATAGAGCGAAGATGAACTCACCTCAAGGATCTTGGAAATCATCAAAGGGAAGAACACAATAAAGAGGAGGAATTTGTTAGTGATCCTCCTAGGATCACAAGGTATGGATGATACAGGAGGGAGTAAATTTCAATTAAAATACCCTTAAAATTGATGATGAGAATTTTAAGAAAACCAAAAATTAAAATAGATGGATATGTCACACAGTTTGGCTGCACAATTTTCAAAACAATATGCTAACCATACACTGGACACTACCTTGGCCATGAACATCATTGAAATGTTACTCCTTTTCTACTAAACGGCTTGGATTAACCATGTTCCTGACCCCCTAAAACTAAAAAATCCTATAATGACTTCTAGGGAGCTCTGTATGGTTTGAAAAACCATGTAGAATCCATGTTAAATGAATCTATCAAAAATAAATATTTAACCAACCACATGTCATATGCTTTATAAAACTATATGAAATTAAAGAACAACAACAAGGAAACATCATGGGAACTACATGTTTAGTACTAAAAATTTGGAATAACTGTTATCCTTCTAAAAATCCTTTTAGAAACTCAAAATTTTAGATCAAAACAAACAGAAACACCAAACCACTCACGGTAAGATAAAATAAGTCCAAATAAAAAACATTTTGGTTTGAAGGGGTATTACATTTGTAGGGTAAATAAATCTATTTAGCCTCTGTGTTGTGGAATCATGTATGAGATATGAATGTAAATTTGGAGGATGAGGCATTGGTGAGGAAATAATGACCTCACCTTTTTGTAGATATCAAACCTTCAAGACATCCTCAGGGTAGAATGTAGAACGGTGGGGAGATTTGTTACCTATTTCGGGTTTCTGGAATGTATTGATTTCTTTATATTTCCTTATATTTAATATTTTTCAATATTTTTGGATTTTTTGGATCTAAAACAAAATATTTAGGAGAAGAAGGTAGTACACATGGCTAGAACACACCAATGGGTAATCGTGAACCTAACCTTGTGAATGGGGTATGGGGAGATAGTTTGATTTCACATAGTATTAGTATGTGTTGTACAACTATGTGGGATCTTACAAGTACAATGTGACTTAATTTAGTGGATATAGGTGACCCACATGATTTATTCATGGTTTTTAAAAAGATTCATCCAAACATTTTGGATTCCAATTTTTTTTTAAATGTCGGGTTTTTCACAAAATTTTCATTTTAGAATGTGAATATCAGCCTCCCCCTTTTCTCCCCATGGGCATAAATACCTCCTCCAACAAAATTAAACATTACCTCCTTGTCATTTTTAATTCCCCTTAATCCTTGGTCAATTTTATTGAGGTAATTCTTGATTTCTTATGGGTTTCTTCTCTTTTCCCCCATCTCACCATATTCATTCATTTTAATGGATTTTTTAAAACCCTAAATCCCAAGGGAGATGAAACAAGAGATATGAATGGAGTTTTTATGAGACTTATTTATAGAATTTGATCATGAGAAACCTTATTACCATTTATTATGGTTATAGATAAACATGTCTTTATTCCATCACTTTTGAGTATAGTGTCTATACATACTGAGATTTATCCTTTGTCTTACCTTGGTTCAGAAGTTTTCTATTTAGTTTTTATTAATTTTTATTAATTAGTTTTATTTTTTAGGGTTTTTAGGAATTTTCACTATTTTTTATTGGATAATTCCTATAAAATAGTTATTTTTTATCAGTTTTCAATTGAAAAACATATTCGGTATAAAATATATTTGATAAAATGCTTTTATGAAAACTATTTTTTTAAATGGGATTTCCATGAGAATTTAAAAGAATACCTTAATAAAAAAATGTGTGTCTTTTTTTATTATCATGTTTTATATTATAAAGTTGACTTTGGGTGAACTATAAGTCCCAAGAACAACGAAAGCTTGTGGGCGGATGTTCCCACTTGGCCTTTTCTCATTAGAAATGATCAATCTAGGATCAATAGGATGATAAACACCAGGATCCATGGATCGAATCACAGAAATAGAAAATAAAGAAGAATAGTCCCATAACCATAAAGGATTATAATCACAAGTTGATTATAATTAATTTAATTAATTTAAAATACGTACCTTTTATGGCGTTCTTTCTTCGTTGATATTTCTGAGCACGTTCTGATGTGATTCGTCGTTGCGTCGCAGAAGCCGAGTGTAGACTTCCTCTAGTGGTGATCCATACATGCACCACATATCATTGGACGTCGACAAAGGAATATTTAGGAGCTAGAATGGATAATCCTTTGCTTGTGTTGTCCCCTTTAGATCTCCTTGGTCCTATAGAGGAGGATCTATCTCAGTCTTGAGAGCGTTCGTGGAGGAAGGAGTTCTTTCGGACATGAGAGAATTCTCCAGAATTGTTGTGCACAACGATTAGGGAAAAGTGTTGGGGTTGTGATGATATTTATAATCGGGTTTGAGGTTATAGAGTTATGATAATAAATAAATGCGTTAGGTGTTTTATTTATTTCATTAAATCTTATTGAAAATCCCCATGTTGAATAATTAATTCCTTGACGTGCGCCCATATTGATTATAATAAATATCATTAAATAAAATGATATTATTTCATAAAAATACCGAATGAAAAAATTACGTACCATGTAATCACTAATACTCGGTGTGTAATCGTTTTTTATTTCCTTTACAAAATGAAAACTACACGACATGTACATTCAATGTATACAGTGTGTATATCTTGTTTTTATTTTCTTACCAAAATGAAAACTATACGGCATGTACATTCAATGTACACGGTGTGTATATCTTGTTTTCATTTTATTTTCCCTCCAACATTAAATCAATTAAGGATTCCTTGAATAATTATTAAACCACATATGGGAATAATATTTCTTCTACATGATATACTTGGATACACTTAGTGTGTGACCATCTCGGCCTCTTTCTCATTGGCATTAAGCGGGCTTGCCTAAAGTCCAAGATTACTGTCTAGCAATGGGTAAAGGCACCCAATAGAAAGAACTTGACGCCGCATTGACGTGTCACCTCATACAAATGATTACTGTGTAATTTAACCCCTTTTTCTCAATATCTCATCAATTAGGTTTCATGGGAGTGTCATAAACCAATATGCTTGATCCGTCATTCTTGGACTTCCCGAAATAAACTTGTCATGAAACCATGGCCATGAAATTGGGGTGATAGTTCCATTTCAATAAAAGGGCCCGAGATATCTACTTCCATAAATATGGAAGGGGAAAATCATTCCCCAGCTTATCCATTAACAACATGTCATTCGTGACGCACCCAATGTACCATACTTCCCGCCATCTATCTTCATGACAATTTTCATCCGAAAATCTAAGTGCATGAGTCATGACAAGAGTTAATGATAATATTACAATCTAAGGACCATTACACACGCTCGTAGATTGCAATGTACAATGACAACAAGACATGTAGAATTACTACTAGAAAGTCTATTCTCATAATCTCCCATATGGGATATTGCCAAGTGCGAACTCCATGACAGAGTGTCTCGTCTTCTTACGAGTACTCACATATGACGGTTTGTATACTATGTGTCTTATCATAGTATGTCATCCAACCGTAGAAGTTTATTTAAGAATATTGTTATATCATCTCAAGGTTCTCATCATAGCGGGGATCTTCCATGACCTTATTAATGAAACAAATATTCCAGGACATTATTATATTATAGTCATGCAGAACAATGACCAATATATAATAAGTTTACATTCACGTAATCAAAGTAAAAATAGTTAGTTCTAAAGACACCAACTATAAAAAACTCCCACTTGGACGAGAGCTAACTACATAGGACTTTTTGTCTACTAGACCTCACATGATGATCATGTTTATGCTGAGTCAAAGCATTAGTCAAGGGGTCTACCACATTGTCTTCCATGGAAATAAATCTCACTGCAACTTCACCTCTCTGAGAAAAATCCCTCAAGAGATGATACTTCCGAAGTACGTGCTTTTTCCACTAATGTGACCTTGGATCTTTTGCAAGTTCCACCGCTGTAGTATTATCACAATAGAGTGTGATAAGATCTTTACTTCAAGGTACTACATCCTACTATTTGACAAATATTCACATCCGTACTGCTTCTTTAGTTGCCTCAGAAGCAATGATATACTCAGACTCTACTATAGAATCTATGACCACAACTTACTTTGATATCTTCCAGCTCACTGCACCTCCATTCAAACTGAAGATGTATCCAGTCTATGACTTCATGTCATCTTGATTAGTCTGGAAACTAGTATCTACATGTCCTTTGATGACTAGTTCCTCATCTACTCTATAAACTAGGAACATATCCTTTGTACACCTCAGACACTTAAGGATAGTCTTGACTGCCATCCAATGGCGGTCTCCTGGATCATCTTGATATCTTCCTCTCGCACATAATGCGTAAGAAAAATCTAGCCTTGTATATATCATAACATACATGACTAACCCAATCACATATGTGTAAGGGATCCTTTCCGTTTTATTTGTTTCCTCATGTGTATGATGACACATTTTCTTGGAAAGATGAATGCCATGTGACACTGGAAACAATCCACTCTTGGACTATTCCATATTGAATCTCTTCAATATCTTGTCAATGTATATAATTTGACTTAGGCCTATCATTCTCTTGGATCTATCATGATGGATCTTGATCCCAAGAATATATTCATCTTCCCCCAAGTCTTTAATAAAGAATAATTTATCCAATCATGCCTTAACTAACTATAATATAGGTACTTCGTTTCCAATTTGTAATATGTCAGCAATATATACTATTAGGAAAACAATTGTACCTCTGCTATACCTTTTGTAGACACAAGGATCACATTAATTCTTAACAAAGTTATTTTCTGTTACAAATTCATCAAAAATAATTTTCCAGGAACTTGATTCTTGATTTAATCCATAAATAGATTTCTGCAACTTTCATAACTTGATGTCATCCTTTGGAATCACAAACCCTTCAGGTTGTATCATGTAGACATCTTCCTGGAGGTTCCCATTAAGGAATGATGTTTTGACATCCATTTTCCAAATTTCATATTCATGGTAAGCGGCAATTCCCAATAGGATTCTGATGTATTTTAGCATTGAAACGGGTGAAAAGATTTCATCATAGTCAATTCCTTGACACTGTCTAAAACCTTTTGCAACCAGTCATGCCTTATAGGTGTTGACTTGTCCTTCCATGTCCAATTTATTTTTGAATACCCATTTATTACCAATAGGCTTTACATCAACTGGAGGATCTACCAAATTCCAGACTTGGTTTTGGTACATGGAATCCATTTCAGAATTCATGGCTTCTTTCCACTTGGAAACTTCTGTGCCTTCAACCGCTTCCTTGTAGTTAAGAGGATCATCATTGTCAACCAATAATGAGTCACCATCCTCGGTGACAAGAAAACTAAATTGTTCTGGTTCTCGTACCTCTCTCATGATCCTATATAGTTCTTGTGTCTCTGGAACATATTGTTCTTCCATGAGGCTTTGTGGAATCTATTCTTGTACCAACTCATTTGTATCTTGAGCCTCGACTTCATCAAAGTCTATCTTTCTCCCACTATCTCTTTTGGAGATGTGCTCCCTCTCAAGGAATATGGTGTGGCTTGTCACTGTAACCTTTTTATCTGAGGTTTTGTACAGGTAATATCCTCTTGTTTCCTTAGGATATCCTATAAAGGTAAACTTTGTTCCTCGGGGTGCATGTTTGTTACCTAAAAAGGCCTTAACAAATTCTTCGCTACCACACACATGTAAATTTGATAACATGTCTTTTCATCCACCCCATAACTCGTATGGAATACCATTTCTTGATTTAGTATTTACTTGGTTTAGTATGTGTGCTACTGTTTGTAATTCATATCCCCAGAAGGATAATGGAAGACTCCCATGAATCATCATTGATCTCCCCATGTCCAACAGGGTGTGGTTCCTCCTTTCACTTAAACCATTCCACTATGGAATGTAAGGAAAAGTGATTTCAGATAGAATCCCAAACTCTCGTAAGAAATCAATGAAGTCCTGATTAATATATTCTCCTCCTCTATCTGAGTTGAGTATCTTAATATTCTTACCAATCTGGTTCTCAACTTCATTCTTTTATTCTTTGAACCGATCAAAATAATCTGACTTATACCTCATTATGTAAGTATATCCATATCTACTAAAATAATCACTAAATGTTATGAAGTACAAGAACCCACCCCTTGCTTCAACTTGGAATGGTACACACACATATGTGTGAACTAATTTTAGAATCTCTTTATCCCTTTCACCCTTCCCACTAAATGGGGATTTTGTCATTTTACCTTGTAGAAAATCATGACATACACCAAGTGGTTTTAGTTTGAAAGAATATAAATACTCATCTTGATATAATTTTTCAAACATTTCTCATTGACATGACCTAGCCAGTGATTCCAATGTTGGGTGTGGTATGAGTCATGTAAATTAACCTTTTCATCGATTTCCTTTACTTGGTTTGTGTAGTCTAACACATAAAGGTTGTTATATAAATGTTCCCTACAAAAACAAATACTATCTTTATAAAAGTAGCAACATTAATTTCCAAATGTGATGATGAATCCATAAATATCTAATCTGGATACTAAAATAATTTTTTTGGTTACATAGGGTATATAATAAAATCTTTTTAGTACCCAAACCATCCCAGTAGGCAATGTGAGGTGGTAGTTTCCGATAGCTAGAATAGTGAGTCTGGCTCCGTTGGATGCTCATAGATACACCTCACCTTGTTCAATCATTCTGAATCTACTTGGTTTCTGTATTTGGATACAGATGTGAGAACCACAATCAGTATCCAATACCCCATTGGTAGAAATAGACAGATTTCATTCGATAACAAATGCACCTGAAGCTTTCCCTTGCTTCCTTGGATGGGTGCAGTGTTTCTTCCAATGGACCTTCTTACCACATGTGAAACAAACAGCCTCCTATTCTCTTGCCTCCCCTTTGATCTTCCTTTTCATGGAAGGCCTTGAATGAGCTTTTGGCTTAATTCTCTTCTCCTTCCCTTTCCTTTTATTCACCATAAGGATAGAAGGCTTTTCACGCTTCATATCATTATACAATTGTCGAATGAGGATAAGAAGATCAGATAGAGTCTTCTCAATGTTGTTCATATTGAAATTTAAAACAAAGTTAGAGAAGATCTGGGGAAGTGATGCAAGAATTATATCGGTACCCAATTCTTCGGGGAGTTTAAACTATAGAACCTCCAAGCGCTCAATTTAGCCAATGATCTTGACTACATGATACCCAGCTGGGGAACCCTCTCCAATCATGATCTAAAATAGAGCTTTGGATATATCAAACCTTTCTTTTCTTTCTCTCTCATGGTATATACCACAGAGGTTCTCAAGAATTCTATAGGCATCCATACCTTCATCAGACTTCATGAGCTCACTAGACATTTATGATAGCATCTAACATTGAATGTCGAGTGCATTGTTCAAATGTGGATCATAGACCTGGAAATATTCCTCACTCACCCCTTGGGCAGGAGAATCAAGAAGTGAGGACTCCGGCACATAAAAGTTTTGTTCATGGCGTAGGATAACTCGAAGGCACCTAAAACATTCTTGAAAGTTACTGCTGGTGAGGATATTGTCTTTATCCAGAATTGATCACAAAGAAAATATGGTTGACAAGTTTGTCATATTGATTCTACAAATTAAAAGATCAAATTTATCAGTTCCTTTTGATTACATTTTACGAATAATAATAAATGAATTTATTAATTCTCTCACTTTTTTATCATTTCCCAATGAACCCCACCATTTAAGTTGGAATGCCAAGTTGCTATGACATTCTAGTGGAAAGGATCCATATTCCCCTTCGCATAAAACCAACAAGGGTTGGTCAAGCTATTTAAAGGTATTTAGGTAGGTTGGTCTTTTCCAACTGTGAGCTTACAGTTCCTTGATATGTTGAGTGGACTCCCCAATCTTGAAATCTTAACTTGGATTTCCTCAACACTTGCCTGTATTTTACAACAAGTTTACCAGGGCTACTCCTCTTGCTTTAAAATGTTTAAGTCAACCCGAAACATTCATAAGAGCTTATTTTATAAAAGTAAGTGTCCCAACAAGGGTTGGTAAAACATATATTTTTATCAAGTCTTTCCCTTAATCAAGTAACGGAAGGCTTGGTCTGACTTAATACGGTATTTGAGGGTTTTCAATCCTTTTTGTGTAGTTTCGCATTATCACATGCTTGTTAATATTAAGTGATGCTTTCTTAATTGATTAACCATGTTCTGATAATGATTACACATAGTCTGGTATTTATTTTATTCCATCTTTGTGTGCTTGTTTATTTCACTAACTATGTGATCACGACCACATATACAAAATAAATAAACCATGCAATCAGATAGAAACAATATAAGATGGCATGATCATGAGCTTCTATTGGTTAGCTTATCTAGAAGTTTTGCTAAGCTAACCCTACCTTAGGGAAAAACACCTTGATCTCAATGGTTCATGTTTTACAGCTCCGAACTTTCCACCTTTTTATCTTCTTGGGTTTGTTTTGCCTCATCTTTAGATTTTGAACCATTTACTCTGGCTTGGGAGATCATCCATTACATCGGGTTTACATTAAAGAAACCATGGGAACACATGAACTACATTTTATTGGAAGAAGGATCACATTCCAATGAATTTTAAATTAAATAAATTTAAATTAAAGCATACACACACATATGGTCTTTGGTCTAGCTCACGATCATCCATAGCATGAAACAAAATTTACACATATTAAGTATCCAAATTCTTTTAATCGTTCTTTTATTCAAGATAAGTCATGATTGAATTCAATTAATTATGATCCTATAATTAATCAATTATTTATCTTAAATTATTTTCTGAATTTATTTGAGATTCTTCTCATCCATATTCCTTGTATGAGTCTTTGTACTTTGGAGGAAACCGGGTGAAATTGCATTTCTGGAAATTACACATCATGTAAGATATATTACATGGTATGTATTTGTTTTCACCCTTTATCCAAAGTACACGCTGGGGGCTTTGGCGTGTTTTCTGTACTTTGGAAATTTTTGAGTACATGGAATGTTGATTAATCTAACATGGAATGTACTTCCTTTTTATTTGGTTAATAGCCTGGAAATCCCATGTACGTAGTTACACAAATTCTCCTTGTACAAGGTTTAACCTAGTCTAGATGGGACTACACGACATGTTGATTCAACATATACGATGTGTATTTCGATTTCCACGTGCTATTTAGTTCTGGTCAACATGGTGTATTAATAAACTTAGGTATACTCAATTCACACAGTGTGGTTTCGCGGACTAGTACCGGTTCATTGAACCTAACTACACGGTGTATAAATTTCACTACACGTTGTGTATTCCTGTGTTGTACAGAAATAATGAGCGGCTCTTCCGGATGAGTTCCTCATTTTTATTTTAATCAAAATTAAAATTAAAAGGTCATTTCTGTGATGTGAATCAAGAAATGAAGGAGGAAGAATTGATCTTGGTCATTAAGTTTTATAGAATGATTTATCTTTAATTGAATCAAATATAAATTCATAAATTATCAACAAAAATTAAATAACTATAATCAATGTTATGACCCCTTTGAAACCACTTGTAGGTCCCAGGAATAGCGGAAGCTCTTTGGTGGATGTTGTCACTTGGCCTTTTGTCATTAGCAATGATCAATCCAGGATCAATACAACGATAAACACCAGACTCCACAGATCGAATCACATAAATAGACAAAGAATAATAAATGTACAGGAACCACAAAGGAGGATCATCACAGGTTGATTATAATTAACTTAATTAATTGAAAATAATTACCTTTTATGGCGTTATTTCTTCATTTATATTTCTGATCACGTTTCGATGTGATTCGTTATTGTGTCGTAGAAGCCAACTGTTGACTTCCTCTAGTGGTGATCCACACGTGCACCACGTATCTCTGGATGTCACCAAAGGAATCTCCGTGTTCTGGCATGGAGAAGCCTTTGCTTGTATTTTTCACCTTCGATCACCTTGATCCGATGGGGGAGGATCTCTCTTGGTCTTGATATAATTCTTGGAGGAAGGAGTTCTTTCGACCTTGAGATAATTCTCCAGAATTTTTGTGCACAATGATTTGGGAAAAGTGTTGGGGTTGTGACGATATTTATAATTGGGTTTGAGGTTATAGAGTTATGACAATAAATAAACACATTACACATTTTATTTATTTCAATAAATCATATTGAAAACCCCCTGTGTCGAATCATTAATTCCTTGACATGCGCCCACACTGATTATAATAAATATCATTTAATAAAACGATATTATTTCATCAAAATACCAACTAGAAATACAACATGGCGTGTAATCAATAATACACGGCGTGTACTCATTTTTCATTTCCTTTCCAAAATTAAAACTACACGGCAAGTAAATTCAATGTACACATCGTGTATATCTTGTTTTCATTTTCATTCCAAAATGAAAACTACACAGCATGAGCATTCACTGTACATGATGTGTATATCTTGTTTTCATTTTATTCTTCCTCTAACATTAAAGCGATTTAGGCTTCCTTGAATAATTATTAAACCACATATGAGAATAATCATTATTCTACTTGAGATACTAGGATACACTTAGTGTGTGACCCTCTAGGCCTCTTTCTTGTTGGTATTAAGCGGGCCTACCTAATGTCCAAGAATACTGCCTAGCAAAGGTTGAAGGAACCCAATAGAAAGAAGTTGATGCTGCATTGACGTGTCACCTCATACAAATGATTACCATACAATTTAATCCCTTTGTCTCAATATCTCATCAAGTAGGTTTCATGGCAGTATCATAAACCTATATGCTTGATCTGTCATTATTTGACTTCTAGAAATAAACTCGTCGTGACACCATGGAAATGGAATTTGGGCGATAGTTCTATTTCAATCAAAGGGACCGAGATATATACTTCCATAAATTTGTAAGGTAAAAATACTTCCCCAAATTATCCATTAACAACATGTCATTCATGATGCACACAACACACCCTACTTCCTGCCAACTCTCTTCATGAACATTTTCATCAGCAAATATAAGTGTGTGAGTCCTGACATGAGTTAATGGTAATCTTACAGTCTAATGACCATTACACACACTCGAAGATAGCAATGTATGATTACAACAAGACCTATGGAATTACTACTAGAAGGTCTGTTCTCATAATCTCCCATCATAGAGATTACTAAGTGTAAACTCCATGAGAGAGAGTCTTGTCTTCTTATGAGTACTCGCTCATGATAGTCTGAAAACTATGTGTCCTATCATAGTATGTCATCAAACCGTAGAACATTATTTAAGAATATTGTTAAAGCATTTCAAGGTTCTCATCATTGCGGGGATCTACCATGACCTTATTAACGCAACAAATATTCTAGGACATTATTATATTATAGTCATGATGAACAATGAACAATATATAATAAGTGTACATTCATGTAATCAAAGTAAAAACAGTTGGTTCGCAGGACGCAAAATCTATCATGAACATGGGTGACCTTGGATATGTATATTTATAAATGTGTGTTATCCTAGACTTAGGAATTTCCTAGCTAGGGTTCTTTGTTGGTATCCTTGACTTTACCTAATAGAGATATTTGTTTTTGATCATATTGTTTTAAAAAAAGTTGTCCATATGTGATTTATAAAGGGTTATATCCCATAGGTTGAAGCACCCATGTAATGTCTATATAATTTGGAGTATTTATGGATAGATTTTATGTGATTATAGTGTATTTAATTTTTGTGATAAAATTGTTTAATAATTATATCCCTTCGTAATATGGGTGATTATTTTCAAAAAAATGGATTTGTAAGATTAGTTTCAAATAAATGATTATCCTGGTATCTTTTTCAAACTCAAACTATATGGTTTACATTATGGAAGTTGGTATATAGATTCAGGGTGGTATACAAAAAATATTTGTCTCACACCATGCATCTACCATTAGTCATATGAAAACACGTATTTTAATAACATAGGTATATTAAAAGGAGTTCTATCAAAAGGTTATGACTCATTATGATTACGTCATCATCTTGGATATGTGGTACTGGTGGAAAAGGGACACATGAATCTATTCAGGTATAATCCCTTTTTTTATCCTTTCTATTTTAATTTGTGTATTTTTTCTATGTATTTACCAACATGGTCTGGGATATATTATGAAATTCATGTTTCTATAAGATACTTCATGGCCTTATTTTTTATTTATATTATTTATGATCATTTTTTACAATGATGTTACTACTTATATTGTATTAGGTATATCTTCTATTATTATCATGGATTATTTTATTGCATGGATATCCAAAATCTCGTTGGGCCATGTCAAGGTTTTAAGGGTTAAACTAATCCCACCTAGAATTTATTAGTATCCTTGTTACAGTCACTTGCCCAGGGCAATCATGAACATGCCTTGGTACATATGGTCGGAAAACTCAGGTGATGTGGTTGGTCGACCCAAGTTATTTTTTTAAAAAAAATACCACCAAATATTCTTTATGTTTTCCCTACTATGATATTATATTTTTTCTTTATTGAAGGGGGAGTGGTTGTTAGAAATTATAATAAGAAATTTCTCATCGCTCAGAAAATTTGGCTATTTTAAATTTGATAAAAATTGTATAAATGTTAATGTGGGAAGGTTTTTTATTAATGGAAAGATATATGGAACTAAAACATGTGAATAATGATAATCAGTATTGGAATAAACATCATCAAAATAAAATAATAATGCATCAAATGCATTAGTATAATCAATAGCTATTTCATAACCAATATGGACATGCTCATAATTAAAATAAAATTTGATTTAAAAATAATACCCAAAAGAGGTTTTATCCTATGAAATAGGTATGTAATATTTATATACATAAAAAACCCTAATTATCACAATGTTCCTAAACATGGATGATGAAAATCAAATAATATTTCATAGAAAGCGTTAATGTATGAAATAATAAAAGTGAAACATTATTCTGAAGGATACTTCATGGATTCCATAATATTAAATCTCAAATTTTCATCCTAAAAATCCAAATAAAGTGAAAACTAATGATAATTTATATTTTTGTTGATTTTTTTTGGAATTACATACTTAAAATAATGGGATCATAAGAGTTTAATTGATCTAATTTGTTATTAATCACATACAAATCCAGAAAAATTATCATGTATCTTGAAGAAACAATTTCAAAATTGAGGACTCATACTAGATAATTAATTACCTAACTTTCTAATTGTTAAACCACACTCATCAACTTCAACTCAATAATCTACAAATAAGTGTAATTAGGGTGAGGCATTACATTTACGGAATCACCCAAATCACATAAAGAATTATAAAAGTGAAATCCACCTATGGAAAATGGTATGGTAACTTCCTAAAGGTTAATTATCATTATAGGAATATCGTATGTGGATGAAATTAGTGATGAAACATTCAATATAATAATGATATTTCAATATCCCTTAATCCCTATTCTATTAACATAATGTTATTTTAATAATTTTGTATAACATGGGATACTCTAAATATCCTTGAGAAGTGGTATGTTGGTATTATTCAAATGAACATATCAAACACATATTTTCTCATTACCTACTCATACATATAATAGGATTGTATAACATTATTACAAAAGGTATTTATACTATGTGTTATTGCATAAAACTATTTTATTTTCCCTTTTACTTCATATTTGGGTTCTCTTTAGCCTTAGAAAATGGTGAAATCTCACCAAATGGGATAAATCATGGCAGACTACTAGGAACAATTCACATACCTATTTGATTTCCACTCATCATCGTGATCACACTAACATCCCCCTTTGGTTTTTAGTAGGTGAAGGTGGAGTTTTCTCTAGATTTTTTACAAACCAATCCACTCATATTTATCTCAATTTATATCATTTGTGTGTTTATCTCCCCCAATTTCATCCATTGAATATTCAACTCAATTTTTTATTAATAAAAATTTAATTTAAGTGGTCATTAAGATTGAAATATTATATTGAAAAGGGATTCAATTTCATATATTGAATATTTGATTCTTGGTTATCAAATATTCATTGCATCATAACCAAGGCGGCAAGTGTTTCTTCATCAACCATTGTGTAATTTTTTCATTCCTTATTCTTCTCATTATTTTATTTTTATTTCTCTATGTCATCCCTTTTATTTTTCCTCACTTATTCATTTTGGTCATAAATTTTAAATTAATTTAATGATATTATATTTTACTCTTCTTTTTTCACTTTTCTCTAATTACTGACATTATCTAACCATGATATTCATTTTTAACTAGGCATCGATGTTATGTTAGTCTTCAAGGGAAAAATCAGAAAATTTAAAACATCAAGAAGTATCTAAATTCATCAATATCATTTTTTTACGTCATTATAATAGTAGTGAATATATTATGTCTTCTAAAATCAACTCTTCATCACATAAAATAGATGAAAACAAAAATGAACTTGATATATCCATTCGAGAGTTGGTTTCACCTGAGTTCAATTATCAACCCACATGTATTTCATATCCAACTCATGAATTAATCCATAATATATTATATTGGTTAATTCACATCCTCCATAAAATTCATGACCTCTCTAGTGAGGATCAAACAAAATCCTATTATAATTCAATTTTATTTGATTAACCATTAAAACAATGAATGTATCAAAATAACAACCTATGATATTTAACTTTATAACCTGAAGAATTTATATAATATGTGATGTATTATTTAAAACTAAAATAATTTATATATTTGAATGATTGGAATATATTTTTATTATATATCATTTCTATTATAAATTACAATAATAATTTTAAAGTAAATCTTTGGAATCGAGTAATTTCACAATATATGAGTATTAGGAGTGCTTAAAAGAGCTGTGTTCAGTATTCCCACAAACCAAATTTACTATGAAACTCCACATTATGTACTTTATGAGGGAATCTCTCCCAAGGATTGGTGTATAGTGAATACCATATTAGGAAGAGCATTGGATGAAAAATCCCTAACTATCACTCATGAAATGATTGGAAATATGTCATAAAAACACCAAAATCTTAATGATCTAGTTAAGCCCACACAAATAGGTATATATAATGTAATTTCCTAGCATTGAATAATCATTTATGTACAAATAAGTTTGATTATTTGAATACTATGGTGAGGCATATCACATTATCCCAAAAGATATCTCAACCTAATCCAATAAAGTATTGTGTTATTTATACAACATTGAATAACCAAATTGATTATTTTCTGGAACTCCATGTTATGGAAGAGAGTTATACATCATTCTGTTTGAGTTTATATCAACAGGGGTAACCACATATTAAACCAAAGTATGAAATATTCTCATTAAATTATAATTATGGATGTAAATATCACCAAAATTTGAGGCATGGAACTAGAAAAAAATAAAAATCTCCCATTTCATCAAAACATCAAGTAGACTCCTCATCATTTGACTAGATTTCAAAACCCCTATAAAAGATCTCAGAACCAAAATTAATGAGCCAATAACTACAAGTTAATCCCAAAAAATGGTTTTTTATAATATTTATAGTCTCTTAAAAAATATTTCTCATAAAATATAATGAAATTATGAATCAAGGAATTGAATTTTTCAATATACAGTCATAAATGAGATAGATCGTGACAACCCTCCATGGGTTGGTAAGTAGAATCTAAATGAAAATTCCATAAAAACCTACTCAAAATGAAAAAGGGAATGTTAGTGTGATCACATTTTTTAGTGGGATGTAAACATGTTAGTACATCATTCCAAGTGGTTGATCAACATACACCCCAACTTCTGAGATTCCATCATCAGCCAGGGTTACTCAAAAGGCCCAGGAGAAAGTTAGACCTGTTCCTACAAAATTTTATTCAAAAATAAAGGGCACAAACAGAACATCAAAAGGGAGTCTTACAAAGCCTAGTAAAAGACTTACCACAAGAATCTGCCTCAACAAAGATCACACAATAATCAAAATCCATAAAAGACCATTCATAACTGGATTCCACAATAGAATTCATTGAAAAATCATTATCAACCTGATTAGCCTTCCTATAAGCATGAGTCACCTCAAAAATGAAACCATCAAGGAGATGAAGACAGTAAATCCAAGCAGGAAACAACATCCAAGTGGATCAAGGGAAATGATGAGATCAATATTCAAAGGAATATTTTGTACCAATTATACCAACACATTAGATGGGTATGAAATGATAGGACATGTTACTTTCACTATAACATGAACAATATGTGTGTTTTTGTTTTGTAATTCCTTATGTGATTTTGTTTCTTCCATAAATTTAATGTCTCACTTTGATTTCTATTATTTTTATATTTGTTAGTTAATGACAATGAGGACAATGGTACAACTAAAAAATATGTAAATTCATATATAGTATGAGAACTTACGTATGTACTTGTTTTTTCAATACACAAGATCTTTTTGGTGAAGTTATACATGGTTAACATGGAGGAAACTCATGTGCACTTCCATTATCCCATTATCTTAGGTAGTCACTTCTTAAAAAAATACTAAAAAAACAAGTGATCATGAGGATATGCTTTCTATAGTGTTTTGGGAAGAAAATGTGAGATTAAATATTTTACACTCTATGAATTATCCCACATTAGAAGATTATACTTTTTTCTCTAACATTATGTGCCCTATTATAGAATATATCTGGTACTAATTATTCCAATCATAGATAGATTATTTCTAAAGAGACGATTTTGATATTGGAGAGTATTTATTCACCATTTTCGTGAGAAAAAATCACTTTGTTTTAATTATTATATGGATTTATATTCTAATTACAAGAACATTATTTTTTATTATGATAAATCAATTGTTTATTCTGATGGATTTTATATATTATTCCTCATTTTAAAAGTTTTTTATTTTGATATTTAGGTTGATTATGAATATATATTTTTTCATTCTATGTTTTAATCCATAAAACATCCACACACACTGGAACTAAGGCTATTACTACCCGAACTCAAAAACTAATACTTGTTGATCTATGAGAATTTGAATGTTTTAATTGCTAAAAATATCTCTTAAGAATAACAAGAAAATGTATTTAAGTATTTTTAGAGAGAACATAATGAAAATTGGGAAGATACTAGTTGACATATTGGTTATTATCCCATCTATCTGTGTTCAAAAAATTATTTAACAATATGGGGATAAACCGATAAGGAATATAATAATATGGATCAGTATAACTCTTTTGAAAGTTGTTAATTTTTTAAGATTTCATTAGCTGGGTGTATTTTACCTAGTATATAATTATATGTTTTTTTTCAATATTCAGGTTGTGCTTATGTAAACTGGTGTCATGATTATATTATATGTCTGTGAGGATTTAGTGTTTATGTGAGTAAAAAATATTTGGAAAGTGTGTTATGACTATATTAAACTAAATCAATACTCTCAAAATGATCATTCCGCCTCCCACACATTAATCATATTCTTGATTAATTTACTAATGGAATGAAATAATATTGTTTGGATGGATTGTGTTGTTATTTTAGGTTCATATTTCTCTTGAAGATAAGAAGAACACTACATTCACTTGCCTATTTGGTGAATTTTCTTTTTAAACGATTGCATTGGGAAATTTTAATACATTGGTTCCATTAGAAGTTTTATGGTGATTATTTTTTATGATTTTTTAATAATTTTATAAAGGATTCCATGGATAGTTCTAATTTCAATGTTTCCCGAATTTATTAGTGTCTCTTAGGTTTGGGTATGTTATAGAATAATTTCCTTGAGAAAATTCAAGTTTTTTATTTTAGTCATTTCATTTCATGGCAGAGAATAACATTTTTCATAAGTTCTAGATTATCCAAATAAATAATTAATGTTGGTAGATCAAATCATATATTATTTTATCATTTACATATCTTACATGAGTGTGTGTTATTTCTGTTGGAACCATGGTTTTTCAGTGATGGATATAGGAGTCTACTTTGTATTTTTTTTTCAATACACATTGGGTTGATCAAGGGGTTTATAAGTCAAGTTATCTTACATTATAGGTAGAAGTATGTGTTTATGGTGGTGTTGTTTCGTTGTGTTTTCAAAATATTTAGGCCTCAAAATAGAGAATTCATAATTTTTATAAAGGAACGTTTTATGTAAAGGATTCCTCCAATATTGGTTCACAGACCAAGAAGGATAGTTCGCGTACAACATAGGAGGTATACAGGTCAGTAAGGAAAAATAGAAAAGATAGGATTTCCACATAGTGGCGCTATGCGGCCATGAAGGGAGGATTGCAGATTGTGAATGAAATATGGTCCGTGGGGTAGTTATGGTTCATGAGAAGGTTCTTAGTATGTTGATGAAAAATGGTCCACATGATGGATTTTTTTTGGAAAAAACAAGATAGAGAGGTTCGTGGAAAAGATGGTTTGCATGATGGATTGTCATTGGTGAAAATAAAGAGGAGATTATTTAACAAAATAATTATACCACTATGAAGGAAGATTGGTGGTTTGGGGAATGCCTTGGTAAAATTGTTCATGGGAGATGTATGATACACTGTAAAGGTGGTTCCATATTGATGATTTGGTAAATATCATTTCAGAGGATTATGCGGATCTATTTGCCTATATAAGGAGCACTAATTACATCATTGGGAGAGAGTACTGAGATAAAAAATACAGGAATAGTTAAGTGAATTCTAGAATGTTTATCAATAAAAAACCCTACAAAGGATACATTGATTCGAAATTATTAAGGAATTTAGTATAGTCTAGAGTGGTTTGCAGAAGTCCATTCACTGAAGGATGTTCGCAGAAGATGGTTCACTTAAGATAGTTCATGGAGGAGGAATTGGTCCATAGAGAAAAAACAACACATGTTCATGGTTTTAGAAGGTAATATATGGTCATGGTTTGTGTCGGATATAAGCCTTGGTGGTCCATGGTGTAGTGTGTTAGACGGAGTAGTTTGGTATGTGGAGGAAGAAGGCGAGTTCATGGGGGACAAGTTCATGAACAAAAAGTACGTAGAAAAGTAAATTTCATATATAGGTGAAAAGATGACTTCAAAATAGAATCTTTATATAGTTGAGTATGCATGATTTAATACTAATCCATTGATGTGGCCTTTATCTCAATAAAATGAGTTCACATTCTTTTGGATGCAGTGAGTAAGGGGGATTCAAAAGGAATTGATCCAAGGGATGCAATGTGTTATCCCTAAAACCTTGTAAATTTTGTGTATCTGGAATATTGTTACTATGATAAACCTTTGAAATACATATCTAGTGAATATTAGTGGACTTTGATACGACTTAAAACCTATCGGTGTATGCTCCTTGGACTATCCCTTAGTGGTGATCTAAGTAAAATTGTGGTGTGGTACTTCTACATGTGAATGTTTAATTTTCTGTACAGTACCAAAATATAGATTTAACAAGTTACTGTAAACATGGGAATAAGACCCATCACTTTAAAATAAAAATTTGACACCCAGATTTACCCCTCCCCTCTCCGGGTGTTCCAGAATCTTTTAGTTTTTTTACCATGAAATGAATTTCCTCTTCATTATATATTTTTATAAGTTTTCTCATCCATTGTCTACATTACTTAAAAAGGATTATAATTTTTTTTCTTTATAGTTATTTCTGGGATTATATTGATTAGTTGAATAAAGTTATCACTACACTAACAATCATACATACCTCTTGGTGGGGGATACCATTTGAGATTATATGTAATGTTACAAACTTTACTGTTAGAAAAGAATTATCTTAGAGTATGTAAGGGTGTCCCATGTGATTTATATTGTATTGGGGATTTTGGATTCAGCCCAATTAAATTTTTTATATGTCTCTAGACTCTATATATAATAATATAAAGGAGAATAAATGAGTTTTAAGTTTGAATTAGAAATATAAATTTGGACCACTAGTAATATAAGGGAGCATGGTGGACCTCAAGTTCATAATTTAATGTAGGCTTGAAAAATTGATGGATTGACCAACATGGTTAAATAAAGGGTTAAGATGATTTAGGATCTTGAAGGATAAATATGAAAAACTCTAGAAGATAAAGAGATAACTATGAGTCCTAAAACATTATAAAGAGTCCAGATCTAATGGATCATGGAAAAGATAATTTATAGTCATAGATATCCTATAAAAAAGCTCAAGAATTCAATATAGGATAAATTTTTTCATAATAAAGAATAAATAGGTTTGGTTTTTGATCATAGAGAAAATATTATCGTGGTTTATGAAAATCCACAGGATCCTTCTCTCTATAAAAAGGTTGGCCTATGAGGGATCCAAAATAAAACTGAAGCAGCAATGAATACATGTTATAATATACATCAAATTAGGTGGTATTGTTGTGGAATGATTAGGAATAAAAAAGTGTCCTTAAAGGAAAAGAGTTACTTAAAATCATAATCGAAATGAAGAGAGGAGAGAAAAAATCAAAATAAACTCTATGTTTTTATAGATAATATTTTTTGTGTGATTGTTATGGATACAATGAAATATATTTATAATAAAGTATGTGAAGGAGTGTGCTAAGGTAGACTCAATGTGGTAGTGTGAAATGGCTCAAATATTCACCAAGAATTCTAAATATTTAAAATAGGTTTATCTATTTAAAATATATGAAGGATCCATTATATCCAAAGGAGGAACATGTATATAAACTACCAACAAATCTAAAACAATGATCATTTATCAAGAAGTAAAGGGCATGAAAGTGTGTAGTGGAATAAATTGTCATTAAAGTAACAACCACTATGTAAATTTTTTATAGTAGATGCACATCCCATATGATGGTAAATGTGGATATTGAGATGATATTCAAATATGAAAAGGAATGTTTTATGAGGTTTTTTATTGATAAATTAAGGAAGATCATCATCTCCAAAAATATAGAAAATGGTACAATATACATAAGAAACATGGATGTATTGGTAGTCAAAGTTAATGGTCACAATAACTTAAGTGTATTCATGTTATGTCAGTTATGACAAGTGATATGTTTTACCAATATGAATCAAAACATCAATGTAAGAGATGGTGTGATATTTTCATAGGGGAAGTGAAAAAAAGGAATATCTTCCATTTATATGGAGAAGATAACATGTGTTTTTTATCCATAGAGGATGAAATAAAGTTATGGCCTAAATGGCTTGGTCAGATGGGTTGAAATCCCTTATAATATTGAGTGAAACATTAAGGTGTATGTGACACCCCTAACATAACTTGTATGGATTCTCATCCATGTGATGTATTTCAAAAGGGAAAGATCATTGAAAAGATGAAAAAGCTGAAAGAAAAAATGTAAATGATGTTGTTTGAATTTGTGCATGTTAATGTTTTAGGATAATATAAAAAATGTTTATTTATAGAAATAGTAACTACATTCTCTTCATTTATTATTATAATTGGATGACATAGTTAATGATGACAACTTATAAATATAAGGTATTCAATTTCATAATATGATATTGGATATTTGTGTAGAAGATTTTTGGAATTAATTTATTGAAACGTTCAAATGAAAATTTTGTTATGTTTACAAATATCTAAGTGATATATTATATTAAAAATAATGAGATAATTCCTAAACTATTGAAATTGATAACTTATTTAACGAAAAAGAAAAATTTATTGGAGAAACCATCTAATAAACAAATTGTTATAGAAGATTTTAATTGAGAAAGACATGATGTATCAATTTTGGAAGGAAGAAATTTTTGTATTTGTTTGAATAAAAAATAGGGTCTTCTTATTCTTGGGTGAGGATAAATTTCTCTATGAGGTGTAAAATATGAATAAAAAAATTATTATAAACTTTAATCTCTTCATAAGAACATATTTTATTCTCATTAAGGATATGAACCACAATAATTCTTTATCAAAAGGTGATGAATGATTTTTTCCTATCTAAACATAAATGAATAAGTTATGTAAATGATTTAATAAAAGTATCTAAAGAATAATTGAATATTAATATGTCACTATTGTTTAGACCAAGTATATTTATCGACAAATCTATGAACTAATGTTGGAATAAATCATTGTTGAGTTGAGTGGGTCAATGGGAGAAATATTTTCTTATGTTTATTTAAATGAATGTATATATGATGAGAATTCTAAAATAAGTTCATCAATATAAATTAAAATAATTAGTATATTAAATTAATGAGAAAAAAACATCAGTGATATGATAGCTTTAGTCTAAATGAGAAGAATAACATCCATATAGATAAAAATACGTTTATCATAAGTATAGCCTACAATTATTATCGAAACTAGTATGGATAAAGTTATATCAATATTATAAATGAAGATATTGATCATATTGAGATGAATCAAAACTAAGAGATTTTTTTATGTTTAAATATTAAAAATAATATCAAAACTAAGTGGGTTTTTAGTAATAATATTAATAGTAAAATAAAATTTATTCAAAACAAATTATGAATTATGAGAAAAGGATTATACAGGATTAAATGATTTGACATGTGTGGGACATTTTGTCTCATGGCTAGGTAGGAAATTATTAGAGTGTTCATGGACATAGTAGTGAAAAAGAAGATCAAGGTTTATAAAATGGATGTCAAATAAATGTATCTAAATTGATCCATTGAATAAGAAGTTTCTGTTAAATATAAGTAAAATTTTTCTAGTTATGTGAAAGAGTATAAAATATGTTACACGAAGAAGTATCATCAGGGGATAAAAAAGTCCTAAAATCTTGTCTTGATCTATATTCGAAAAAAATTTCATTCTAATGAGGTGGAGTTCATAATAATTTCTATTATAAGAAGGATAATGATCAAAGGATGACAATTTTTATTTGTGGGGATAATATAATTATTTTATGATTGAATTATTCTCAATATAATGAATTTGAAAATTCATGATGAGTAAATTTAAAATGTTTATGATTCAAAATTTAAAGTTATTACTTGTTTTATAAGTGATAAAAAAAGGATCATAATTTTATTTCTCAATTAAAATATTCTAAATATGTGTTAATTATTATTGGGATAAATAATTGTAATGTTTTGACACCACTAGTAACCACTCTGATGATGTTTTTTCAAAAGAGGATGTTGGGACAATTGGGTCATGATAAGAGTCCAAATGTGCCCAAGAGGGAGGGAAAAATTAGGGTGGTTCAGAAAAAATATTTTATAAACTCTCACCTATCATCACATATTCTTCTATTATTAAAAGAAATAAATTAAATCTACTTCTTGCTAATATTCATCCACAAGAAATATTAAATACATATTTATAATGATAAAAATAAATGAATATAAGGGTTTTATTCATTTCACCCACATTGTTATATATCCAACCAACAAAAACATGATGATTTTTTAATGTATCAAAATCAACCACCACACATAGTTTTAGTGGTTACAATGTTACAGTTCAAATCACTCCAAAACTAGATAATTTACTTTAAAAGAATTTTAGGAATCTCTCACTTTACACCCAATGTTCACTCCTTTTTATTCCTTATATATTCGTTGCTTCAATGGATGATGTAAGTTTATAGTATTATAGACCTCTCTTATTTTAGTATAATAAAATGATTTATTATGTTTCGTAATACTCTATATTCGACGCCCAACTCAAAATCCTCTTCATTGTTCCAATTCCATAAAGACCTAACGTGACTAAATTCTAAAAGACATAGTTTAATCAATGCACTCCAAATAACGATCATATAAATAAGAGAAACTCAACCATATTAAGATAACACCATAATGGGATTATATTCATTTTTTATTTTATTATTCTATAATTACATAGATATAATCAGAAAAACTCTATCAATAATGAACCATCCCTGAATAAAATGAATGCATCAATGAAATTTCTCGAAAAGATATATATTTTCTATATGAAAACCATATATGTTCATTCCATTCCCCCTTACTATTTTTATTTCTTCAGATTAGAAAAACATATTTCATAAATAATTTTTATTTTGAATACCTTTAATCAATCCATGTTGTATCAATGTTTTTGAAATTATATCATGTGAAAAACATTTTTATGTGTGGTTACATTTATCTAATAAGGCTAAATAATCCTACCAAATAATGAACTATATCTCCCAATTTTTAATTCAACCCAAATATTCATGATATACACTTATTTATAAATCATAGTGTGAAATACATCATCACGGTGTTATTTTATTCTATAATGGGAAATTTAGAAAATTATACCTCGATTTGATTTTTGAACTTTTGAAACCATAAGGTATATATCTCCAAGATGTTATAAATTATAATTCACTAAATTATGATACATAACATTACAGGGTAACAAAATATTCTATAGAATAAATAAAATTCTATTACTCTAAATTGATTCATTATAAAAAACATCTTATATCTAGACCATTGGTTAATTTTAGTATCATATCCTACTTTATATCTTGAAAATCAATTCTAAAAGAATCAAAAAAATTCCTGGACTCATCTCTTAAGTGTAAAATTACAATTCATATCAAAATAAATTTTATTTTTATGGTTTAACTTCCCCAATCATGTAACCGAAAAACCTTATGTGGCATATAAAATGATTTGACCACTTTCCATCATGGTGCAACACTGCAGTTATCACCAAACAGATCTACACACCAATTTCTTAGTGTGATTATATGTTCACTGAAATATGGTTTGTTCCTACTCATAAAAAATTTAATATATCTCCAAAATTCACAAAAAAATATCCAAAACGTTTCCCTAGTCATAATATTCTATGATAGATATCTTCAATCATCCAAGGATTCCAACTAAATCATAGTGAAATCAGTTTTATTTAAACATGAAATTTTTTCTCAATACAAGATAAGATGTTCCATTCTAGTCCACTTTAACTTTTCGCTCTACATAGGCCCCAAGTTTTCACTTTAATGAAATTAATACGTTATCACCTACCTTATCTTCTAATATCCCAATCATCACAAAAATCATTTTCATAGACCATTTCCTTGTCTATTAATTTCATGCATCCATCACCAAGTATTGTTTTCTTGTATGAAAACTATAATAATATTCATTCATGAGCCACAATGTATTCATGTCTTCTCAAACGAAAAGATCTTCATGGTTTTCACATTCTCCTCTGTCCATGGGCTTTTAATCACACATCCTTTAGGTTTCATTTTACCCCTTTTTATCTTCATTCTATTTACCCCATGATTATATTCATATGACCATACAAAACCTACTAGTTAAGTTTTAATTTTCACCATATTCATCATTAACATACATCCATCATTATCACCATGGATTATCACCCTATCCAACACGTAAAATTTATTGATTGAAACATAATAAAACTATCCTTCAATTGGAAAAAATCTAACATGCAAATTTTGGTTACAACATTCTATACAATTTTATTTTATTATCAGTATTTAATAAATAATTCTAAATAAAATTGAAAAACATTTTTTAATAAATACATTGATTTATGGGGTATTATTTTCCCTATCTTTTAAAATAAAATAAAAATTGTATAATTATTGTATTTTACTCTTTTTTGTCCCACTATATCATTTTATTGAAAACCTTTATGATCTTTTGACCATTTGAAAACTTTCTTCTTCTCTAATAAAATACTTAATATAAATATCTGAAACATTGAATCTCCATCTAGATATCCCTAAAATCATCCATAATGATCATTTTATTCCTCATTTTAATTGGTCATATCTCCCCCGGTCCCATATTCCACATATTCCCCATCAAGGGTAGATTTTAATTGATACAAAAATTACCATGTTAACTAATATCTATATAAACTACTCATCATTTTCTCCTTCTTTCATTATAGTTCATTAAATCTCCTTAGATATAAATTTTAAAACCACCCAATGTTTTACCAAAGGCTCCAACACCACCTATTAAAAAATCCTATTTTTTATTTCAATCTATAAACCTATTCTAACTGTATTTATACTCCCACTAATATTTTTAGTGAGTGAACTTAACCCGTTGGAATGAGTCATCAGAAAGTCCTCTAAGACTATTGATTCAAAACCCGGTGGAGGAAAAAAGAATTTATATGTAAAAAATTAATGTTACCATTGTACTCATTTACCTTTATAAATGATTTGAAATAAAACATATAAATATTTTAAGTATCCTCCATTTTTATCAATCACATGATCACAATATCATCAATAAATAATTAACAAATCATAAAGTGTGTGAGTCATGACAATTTATTTAGTCCCAGTGTTGAGAAAAATGACCCTATATTTTTAGGGATTATTTTTTTTTCATGTGTTTTTGAAAAACCAATAAATATTTAATATAATACCTCTCTAATTTAATTCATATTTAACATTAATTTTATAATCGATACACATCACGTGATTATTTCATCTTTGAAATCTTTTGATATTCTGAAAAAAAGATATCAAAAGACACATTAAATAAAATATTACATAGATTACTTCTTTAACATTTCTTATCTATATAAGTGTCATCATTACTCTTCACGTTATAATACCAATTTATATGAATTGATATGTTATTGATTCCAATTTTTGAGTTTCATATAAGATAATCCCATTTTTAAGGTTGGTCATTGATACCAACTAGAATTTCATGACACCACATTCATTTATGGGTCATTCCTTGATACCAATTACAATGAATTCATCGTATGAAATTATTTGGATCATATATCACCCTTAAAGCTACATCACTTAAAAATGGTTCTGAAAAATTAAATTCATGTGGAGAATGGTAATTCCCAACCATCCCCAAGTGGAGAAATGTGGTTTCTTATTATTATAAACTTTTTAAATGTTTTTTGATTATAGATATTTTGAGTGGGTATATTTATAGTTTTACCACTCATATAAACATCAGTAAAAATATTTTAAAATGAATTCAATATATTTCTTATCCTAGAATAGAACTCTATTGTGATACTAATTCCACTTGTACACGTTTCTCCCATCGATGAATCATTTTTTACACTCTTCCCCATGATTGTTTCCATATGGGGACTCTTATATCGGTCCTTATCTCTTACCTTGTAGTGTTATTGGTGAAAAAAGTTAGGTTGAAAATGAACTAAAATATAAAAATCAATATTTATGATATACTCTAACTAGTAACCAGCATTATAAATGTGATGAATATCATAAATTATTACATGTTTATATGATAAAAATCATTGGGATAACACTATTAGCCTTTATCATAGTGTACAATGGTCTTATGATATGGGATAATAGTGCATGGAAATTGCCACATTTTCTACATAGTTCACCTTTGGTTATGAAATAATTATTTTATTCACTTATAGAATGAAAAATTATTTCATGGTTTCAAACAATATATCTGAGGATACATTATCTTAGTAGATGTCAATTGTCATCACATGGTAGTCGATGCTGGACTTTCTTTTTTTAATAAAGAGATCTAATATAAAGGATCATATAAACATGTTGGTTGAAAAGTGATACTTATATTCTATAGTCAACCCTATCTTTCTCTCTAATCACCATTTATCTTTACAAAGAAATCACTAGAACTTCAATGGTGTTTAGGTACCCTCTTATTATGGAAAGTGATCCTAATGGTAAATGTATCACCTTTAGAAGATAAAATCATTTTTTTGTTTCTCAGTGATCTTGATTAAGCATACTACATCGTGGTCGAAAAAGATAGAGTTGTAGCGACTCAGGTTTTTGGCCCTGTCAGACTTTGGAATGTTTCTAGGAATAATTCCAGAGCTAGGCGCGAAGACGGCGTGCGATTCTGAGGCCCGGTGTGCCCGAAATTAATTTTATAAAAATATTAAGTATTTGTATACTATGCACGTGGCGGGGGTGTGATATCTCCTAAACGGTATCTCAACTTGGGAATCTGAGGGCACAGTTGCGTCTGGAATGTTCCGTTTACCCTAGGAGGGGTGTAAAATTTGCGGGCGCGGGCCTGCGGTGAGAAATGCCACCAGGGGCGTTTTCGTAAATAAGTAGCAATGTTAGTGTGCGAGTGTCGGCTCGAATAACTTCTGAATGGAGTCTCAGATGGAAAATCTGAGTCCGTCGTTGCGTTCAGAACGGCGTGTTTTCCCTAGGGGTAACCTTACTTTTGTTCGCATCGAGCGTCGGGTCCGAGGCGGGTTTGGCGCCGGCGGGCGGCTGATATAAATATCAGTGCCCCCCCCCCTTTATCGTCCCTCTCGGCGTTCTTCGCCGTTCTTCGCCGCCGCTCCGCCGAATCGAGCGAACGAAGCGCCCACGAGCTCAGAATTCGACGACGGACGTTCCAGGAGCGCGCAATGGAAGCTCTGGAGCGCGAATCTGAGGCAGAACGTCGGTGTTTCGCCCACGAGGTAGGCGGTTTGAGTTTTGAATTCCCGGACCACGTTTATTTGTTGTTTTTCTTCAAACTGTTATAAGGGTTGTATAGTTTGGGTCCCGAGATTTCCGAAACATGTTTCAGATCTGTTTTTGGAGCATCGGGGTGCTCCCGGGGGTCCCCGGAAGTTTTCCGGCGGAAATCCCGGATTCCGGCGGCGGCCATGGCCGAATCCAGCGAGGCAGGTCGGCGGCGCGGCGGCGGCGGCACGGCGGAATCCGGCGGCGGCGCGGTGGTTTCCGGCGAGGTTGGCGGTGGTCCGGCCAGGATTTTCCGGGGGTTCTTTAAGCCCCCATAACTCGCAAACCGTAACTCCGATTTGCGATCCGTTTGCGGCGACGCGCTCCTTGCGTCGAGACGGACCTTTTGAACTCACTTTGATGGTTAAATGGTTCGGGATCGTGGCCCGGGAGTTAGAAACGTCATATAAAATAATATTATTATATTATTTTACGACTTCGGGCCGTTGTAACTTCTACCCGGAGCGTCCGATTGACGTGTCGTCAGTGGCGTTGAGACCCTGATGGTACGAAGGACTTTTTTTGAGATGGTTTACGGGTGTTGGGTCTATGAACGGGGTGCGGGCCCCACGAGGCTGGGTTTTTGCGCTTGCGGAGAAACGCAGCTTTTGCACCAGGAGTCCGATTTTGGCGGATGAATAGTCGATCCTGTGTGTTTGTCCGAGGGGATCGCAATGGTGCGATCCGTTCGATGACTTTCGGAATCCAGGCGTGGGCCCCACCCGAGCTGACCTTCGGTGAATAGTACCTTTTTCACCGGGGGTCCGTTTTGGATGAGCGAGTAGTCGATTCCGCTTGTTTTTCCGAGGGGATCGTCGAGGTATGGTCCGCTCGATGAATTTTGGGATCATTGTGTGGGCCCCGCACGGGCTAGCTACGGTGAATAGTGTCTTGTTCACCGATGCTCCGTTTCGGGCGAGTAAACAGTCTATGCTGCGTGTTTTTCCACGGGGAACGCGATGGTGGCCTCGGTTTTGGCCTAGGAGATGCACAGTGTGGCGTTTTGGCGGGTCTCTCAGGTTAGCGACGTTTGGACCAGCAATGGTTGAGGGTTCTCCCTTGGTTCGTTCCTACGAGGGTTCATGTGGCATCACAACCTTCGTATGGGTTTGTGATCCTCTCGATGGGATGTTTTAAACTGTTAGAGTTGTGGTATCCCTCCGGTGGGCCCGGAGTGGATCCTCTAGCATCTTTACCCTAGATTGGGTTCTTGGTATCGCTGTGACCGCTTATTTACGGGTGACGATCCCCTATCTAGCAGGTTAACCTCGTAGGGTTTGTGGCATCATCGGAAATATGATCCCCTACAAGGTGGGCCGTGCTTAGTAGGGTTGTGGTATCGTCGGTTATACGATCCCCTACTCAGCATGTGGTTTATAGTAGGGTTACGGTATCGTTGGTTATGCGATCCCCAACTCAACGCGTGGTTTCAGTTGGGTTGCGGCATCGTCGGTTTGATCCCCTACATTGTGAGTTATACTAGATAGGGTTCCGGTATCGTCATGACCATCTTGATATGGACGACGATCCTCTATCTGAGTGTGGAGTTTCTGTCAAGTGCCAGATCGGGTTGTGGTATCCCCCAGCGGATCCTGGGTGTGATCCCCTATCTGTGAGAACTACGTATGCCAGATCGGGTCGTGGTATCCCCCAGCGGACCCTGGGAGTGATCCCCTATCTGTGAGCTATGTATACCGGAGTGGGTCTTGGTATCCCCTAGAGGACCCTAGCGGCGATCCCCTATCCGAGGAGTTTGGAGGTTTTTTTGTTTCAACGCTGTTTCCTCGGTGATGTTATCCGACGAGCATGGTCTCTCGGGTGAGCATCTGAGATGTTTGTTTCGGACCCGATGGAGTTTATCTCTCGGATGAGTGTCATCTGGTATGATAGTGATCATGGGGTGTACTCTCCTGGTTGGGATAGTTGCTGGTGATGAGGTCGGTACCTCTTGTGGATTTGTGGCATGAGCTGAGTATATCTGGATTGTTCAAGGTGTATGTATGGGCATACACCTGAGATGAGCTGACTAGTTGTGTTTAGCCGAGGATGGTCACGAGATGGAGTTTCTCTCTCATCTGGGTTCCCTCTGGCTGGGTTGAGCAGACTGTTGCCTTTCAGTTTCTCCCTTGGGTTTTGGGTTTTTGGGGTGCCTACTGAGTATGTTTATACTCACCCCTGCACGGGCTTTGCCCGCACATGTTTGTGTCTTGTGCAGACCACATGCCTTTGGACAGAGTCCCAGGAGGACCCGGAGCAGGCGGAGCTTAGTGAGCGAGTTGACCGGGGTGTTTACCGAAGCTGTGTCGAGGGAGCTTTCTGGCGGGTGTTTGTGGCAGCGTTCCCCTTCCTCAGAGCAGGTTGGACGCGCTTTGAAGTTTTCTTTTGGTGGGCTCTGTTTTACCCTTTGTACTTTTGCTGTTGCTCTCTGGTTTTGGGATAGTGTATGCATGCATTTACTTTCCAGTTTCTATATCTCTGCACTGTTTCATGGAGGTGTTTGTTGGTGCGTGAGTACAGGTACCTTAGGCTAATGCCTCCCATGTGTGTGATAGCATACTCGGCGCTGGTCGCCAGCCCCTGGCCTATTAGAGGTGGGCTTGGGGAGTCGCGGCGTGAGCCCTGTTGGGTCAGGTCGTGACAGAGTGGTATCAGTGGAGGTTCCACCTTAGGGATCTCCGAGCGTAGCTGGTCTAGCTGTGAGCTTGGTTTGGGTTGCATAGCGGTAGTGTTAGTATGTTTTGAGTTCGGCTTTCAGGCCAGGGACTCCAGTGTTGGTGCGGCGGCCGACGTATCCATACACCAGGACTCTGATAACCTGCCTTTCGACTCGGGACATTCGTACACTGGTCGCGGGGACATAATGGTACATGCATCATATAGGACTGGGTTTTTGGGTTTCCTTGTCCTTCTTGAGTCAGCTCTCCAGAAATACTTTTTGACTGTGGTGCGTCGTGAATGTTTTTCAGGATGCCTCCATGATGACAGCCAACGAGGGTTCCGTAGTAGGATTGTGCTGACGACCTGCCCCGTGTAGAGGCTGTGGAGCAGGGCGCAGGTTCCGAGGTTGCACCTCCAGGTTGTCTGCCAAATGAGCCGCCACCTGTCGAGCAGCTGGTTGTGCCGGTGGTGTAGGACGAGGTTGCACGCAGGCTGAGTGCGCTGCACGAGTTCCAGAGGTAGTGACCTCTGAGGTTCCGGGGTGATCCAGACCCCCAGGCAGCTGATGACTGGCTTGAGGAAATCACCCAGGTATTCCGCCTTGTGAGGACACCTCTAGATCAGATGGTCGTCCTAGCGGCGAGCCTTCTGCATTGTTCTACTGGGCGATGGTGGAGTTTGGTGACGTAGTCCCATGACGAGGAGACACTCACGTGGGCAGAGTTTGAGCGGCTCCTCAGGTAGGAGTTCTATCCGGTGACGCTGAGGTCAGTGCAGATCCAGGAGCTTCTGCAACTTCGACAGGAGAGCATGACTGTGTTGGAGTACTCAGCGAGGTTTACAGACCTGTCACGCTACTCCCAAGAAACGGTTAGAGACCCGTTCTTTAGAGCTCGGACCTTCGAGCAGGTATTACACAGGGACATCTGAGCAGGTGTGGTTTCCTTGTGCCTGCCCACCTATGCTGAAGTGCTGGAGCGAGCATTGGTGGTGGAGAGTTTTCTGGCTGAGCAGATTTCCCCTGTTAGTGATGGGCACTCGAGAGCTGAGACTTTGTCAGTCGGATCGGCATCTGGTAGCCGAAGACAGACTCAGGGGTCTGGACGTGGCTGACGTTTCAGGAGGCGAGCCCAGGATGGAGGATCTGAGCCTCAGGGCTCACAGGGATCGCATGCCAGTTTTGGTCAGCCGTAGGAGAGGTGGTGTTACACTTGCGATTTTCGGGGACATCTTGCTAGAGATTGTCCGACCCGACGTGCTGCTGAGAGGGAGTCGGTCGATGGACCGCCCTGGCAGAGGCAACGTCTCGAGCAAGGAGGTCCGCAGGGTGGCGGACGTGGCGGCGGAGCTGGTGCAGCAGGAGGAGGTGGTAGGCAGTATCAGTTGCCAACACCCCCACCCCCAGGTGGACCACGCCAAGCTCAGGGAGCTGGTGGTCGAGGGCGAGGACAGCTGCATGCCCGGGATGATGTTGACCCAGAGGCACCGCAGATGGATAGAGGTACGCCTTGTGTCTTTTCTACTTACTGCAGTAGTTTGATAGACATTGTTCAGTGGTACCCTCCTTTTTGTTGCTTGCTCGAGTTTTTTTTCAGGGCGTTGGTAAGACCATGTGTGGGTGTTGTTCGACATGATTCGAATGCATGAGGAGGAGGGATCCTTCCCCCACCGAGACACGTTTTTGGTGACGTGATTAAAATTGTGTGGGCGAGGCAGTGCCGCCCAAAGCGGATAGTATTGAGGTGTGGCGGATGAGTCCCTCTGACTTATGCGTTCGGGCATGAGTGTTAGTTGGTGAGCTCGCTGGTGTATGAGACCCAGTTGAGAGTCCAGTCACTTTCCTAGTGCTTAGGGATTTTTGGGGACGAAGAGTTATAAGGGGGGGGGGGAGGATGTAGAGACTCTGGTTTTTGGCCCTGTCAGACATTGGAATGTTTCTAGGAATAATTCGAGAGCTAGGCGCGAAGACGGCGTGCGATTCTGAGGCCCGGTGTGCCCAAAATTAATTTTATAAAAATATTAAGTATTTTTATACTATGCACGTGGCGGGGGTGTGATATCTCCTAAACGGTCGCTCAGCTCGGGAATCTGAGGGCACAGTTGCATCTGGAATGTTCTATTTACCCTAGGAGGGGTGTAAACAGTGCGGGCGTGGGCCTGCGGTGAGAAACGCCACCAGGGGCGTTTTCGTAAATAAGTAGCAAAGTTAGTGTGCGAGTGTCGGCTCGAATAACATCTGAATGGAGTCTCGGATGGAAAATATGAGTCCGCCGTTGTGTTCAGAACGGCGCGTTTACCCTAGGGGTAACCTTATTTTTGTTCGCATCGGGCGTCGGGTCCGAGGCGGGTTTGGTGCCGGCGGGCGACTGATATAAATATCAGTGCCCCCCCCCCCGCCTTTATCGTCCCTCTCAGCGTTCTTCACTGTTCTTCGTCGCCGCTCCGCCGAATCGAGCAAACTAAGCGCCCACGAGCTCGGAATTCGACGACGGACGTTCCAGGAGCGCGCAACGGAAGCTCTGGAGCGCGGATCTGAGGCAGAACGTCGGCGTTTCGCCTGCGAGGTAGGCGGATTGAGTTTTGAAAACCCGGACCACGTTTATTTGTTGCATTTCTTCAAATCGTTATAAGGGTTGTATAGTTTGGGTCCCGGGATTTCTGAAACATGTTTCGGATCTGTTTTTGGAGCACCGGGGTGCTCCCGGGGGTCCCCGGATGTTTTCCGGCGGAAATCCCGGATTCCAACGGCGGCCATGGCGGAATCTGGCGAGGCAGGGCGGCGCGGCTGCGGCGGCGGCGGCACGGCGGAATCTGGCGGCGGCGCGGTGGTTTCCGGTGAGGCTGGCGGTGGTCCGGCCAGGATTTTCCGGGGGTTTTTTAAACCCCCGTAACTCGCAAACCGTAACACCGATTTGTGATCCGTTTGCGGCGACACGCTCCTTGTGTCGAGACGGACCTTTTGAACTCACTTTGATGGTTTAAGGGTTCGGGATCGTGGCCCTGGAGTTAGAAACGTCATATAAAATAATATTATTTTATTATTTTACGACTTCGGGCCGTTGTAACTTCTACCCGGAGCGTCCGATTGACGTGCCGTCAGTGGCGTTGAGACCCTGATGGTATGACAGACTTTTTGAGATGGTTTACGGGTGTTGGGTGTGTGAACAGGGTGCAGGCCACACGAGGCCGGGTTTTGGCGTTTGCGGAGAAATACAGCTTTTGCACCAGGAGTCCGATTTTGGTGGATGAATAGTCGATCCTGTGTGTTTTTCCGAGGGGATCGAAATGGTGTGATCCGTTCGATGCGTTTCGGAATCCAGGCATGGGCCCCACCCGAGCTGACCTTCGGTGAATAGTACCTTTTTCACCGGGTGTCCGTTTTGGACGAGCGAGTAGTCGATTCCGCTTGTTTTTCCAAGGGGATCGTCGTGGTATGGTCTGCTCGATGAGTTTTGGGATCGTTGTGTGGGCCCCGCACGGGCTAGCTATGGTGAATAGTGTCTTTTTCATCGGTGCTCCGTTTCGGGCGAGTAAACAGCCTATGATGCGTGTTTTTTCGCGTGGAACGTGATGGTGGCCTCAGTTCTGGCCTAGGAGATGCGCAGTGTGGCGTTGTGACAGGTCGCTTGGGTTAGCGACGTTTGGACCAACAATGGTTGAGGGTTCTCCCTTGGTTCGTTCCTACGAGGGTTCATGTGGCATCACAACCTTCGTATGGGTTTGTGTTCCTCTCGATGGGGTGTTTTAAACTGTTAGAGTTGTGGTATCCCACTGGTGGGCCCAGAGTGGATCCTCAATCATCTTTACCCTAGATTGGGTTCTTGGTATCGTTGTGACCGCTTATTTACGGGCGGTGATCCCCTATCTAGCAGGTTAACCCCGTAGGGTTTGTGGCATCATCGGAAATATGATCCCCTACGCGGTGGGCCCTGCTCAGTAGGGTTGTGGTATCATCGGGTATACGATCCCCTACTCAGCATGTGGTTTATAGTAGGGTTACGGTATCGTTGGTTATGTGATCCCCTACATAGCGCGTGGTTTCGGTAGGGTTGTGGCGTCGTCGGTTCGATCCTCTACATCGTGAGTTATACCATATAGGGTTCCAGTATCGTCGTGACCATATTTATGTAGACGGTGATCCTCTACTTGAGTGTGTAGTTTCTATCGAGTGCCAGATCGGGTTGTGGTATCCCCCAGCGGATCCTGGGTGTGATCCCCTATCTTAGAGAACTACGTATGCCAGATCGGGTCGTGGTATCCCCCAGCGGACCCTGGGAGTGATCCCCTATCTGTGAGCTACGTATACCGGAGTGGGTCTTGGTATCCCCTAGCGGACCCTAGCGGCGATCCCCTATCCGAGGAGTTTGGAGGTTTTGTTGTTTCAGCGCTGTTTCCTCAGTGATGTTATCCGACGAGCGTGGTCTCTCGGGTGAGCGTCTGAGATGTTTGTTTGGGACCCGATGGAGTGTATCTCTCGGATGAGTGTCATCTGGTATGACAGTGATCATGGGGTGTACTCTCCTGGTTGGGACAGTTGCTGGTGATGAGGTCAGTACCTCTTGTGGCTTTGTGGCGTGAGCTGAGTATATCTGGATTGTTCAAGGTGTATGTATGGGCATACACCTGAGCTGAGCTGACTAGTTGTGTTTAGCCAAGGATGGTCATGAGATGGAGTTTCTATCTCGTCTGGGTTCCCTCTGGCTGGGTTGAGCGGATAGTTTCCTTTCAGTTGCTCCCTTGGGTTTTGGGTTTTTGGGGTGCCTACTGAGTATGTTTATACTCACCCCTGCACGGGCTTTGCCCGCACATTTTTGTGTCTTGTGCAGACCACAAGCCTTTTAAAAAAGTCCCAGGAGGACCCAGAGCAGGCGGAGCTTAGTGAGCGAGTTGACCGGGGTGTTTACCGAAGTTGTGCCGAGGGAGCTTTCCGGCAGGTGTTTGTGGCAGCATTCCCCTTCTTCAGAGCAGGTTGGACGTGCTTTGTAGTTTTCTTTTGGTGGGCCCTGTTTTTCGCTTTGTACTATTTCTGTTGCTCTCTGGTTTTGGGATAGTGTATGCATGCATTTACTTTCCAGTTTCTATATCTCTGCACTGTTACATGGAGGTGTTTGTGGGTGCGTGTGTACAGGTACCTTAGGCTAATGCCTCCCATGTGTGTGATAGCCTACTCGGCGCTGGTCACCAGCCCCTGGCCTATTGGAGGTGGGCTTGGGTAGTCGCGGCTCGAGCCCCTTTGGGTCGGGTCGTGACAAGAGTTTACTCTGATAATCTTATTCCTATTTTGTTTGTATTTTCCATTTACATTTTGATTACATTGATGATATATTGGGTTAATTTTGGGTTATATTATACCTCAAACCCCATAAATGTAATTTTAGACATGTTCATCTATGAATCAAATTTTTCATTTGTTAATTTTATAGAGAGCATGTATATCATAATCTTTTGGTTCCATATTATAGCATATGATATGATGAAGTTTCATGTAAAATATAATATCACTTGAATTAATTATATATGAAATCATAATTCAATTTTTTAAATAGTTTTAAGATACAACTATTTTATATCAAAGGAATGATACACTAAAAATAGTGGCTTTGTTCTATATTATAATCTAAAATATGTGATATCATAGGCTTCAATTCAAACCATGTTTGTGTGGAAACAGAGTTTCATTTTGAAATAATTCTATATTTTTTATTAATACATAAAAGTCATTATAAAAAATATTTTTGATACATAAGGTAATATAAAAGAAATAATGTTTTTTCATTCATTGTTAAATCACTTAAATAAGAAAAAAACATAAATATATAAAAACCTTATTCAATGTTTATGGTTTATTCCTTTACATGGTAGTTATTATCATTGGATCCATAGATTATGATATAGTTTCAGATACTTTAACTAGGGTGTGCATCATGTGTTATTTTCTTCTCTAGAGGGTTCTGAGTCCTTAGATGGGTAACAACCCGTTTAGTTGGGTTCAACTACATTCCCTATTACCAAAGTTGGGTGGCACATACTGTCACGGTTCATGATGTTATCTACTTGATCAGAATTGTATTACAGTAGATCTACTACTTCAATGGGTTCATCCATGGATTTTTCTTCTTAGCACAAGTCTTCCACATATATTTGAGACATGTTCGTGAATCTAATTCCTCTTTAAATCTTGGAATAGACCCTGGTTTGTTATGTAACTTTCTGTCATGATACCAAAGATACCAATGGTAAGAGATGATGATGAATTTGGGTAGGTCTAGAATCTATGAATGTTGTGTGTGTTTGGTTTCTATAAATTATTATATTTTTATAGTTTAGGGAAACTCATGTATAACTTATCATCGATGTATAACCCAGGTAATCTCTTGATTTTTATGGCACAACATAAATGAAGTACACAATCCATCTAAGGCTCATTGCCTTAGGAATCTCATGCATGTCACATAAGGTATATGTTCCAATATTTCTGAAAGGTTCATAAGTCTAAAGGCTTATTAGGAAGTGGTAATAGGTTTAATGTCTTCTAGGGATGTGGTCATATGTTTAAAGTATTTTAGGGAAATTTAAATTGGATTAATGTCTTGTGGGGAAATGGTAATAGGATTTAATTAATATGGGGAAATGGTAAAATGTTTGTCATATTCTGGGGATAATTTCTAGATATGCATTTCATGTATTGGGATGAATATAGGTTACTCACATATGATGGCCCCAATGTCTAGTAGGGACCTAAAATTTTGATAGTGAATGATTTGGATATTCTCTTCTAGGGTCCAAAGTTTCCTCCACTCAAGGAAAACAATATTTATGGTATATTTTGAGATTAAACATAGGCGAGGCATCCTACATACCATATTGGGAGATAAGGATCAAAACCCATGTAGTGTGAGTGCACAATATAAGGTTGTTTTTTGGAATAATCCACGAAGATTAACTTCATGTAGGAAGGATTCTTATTCCATGAAAATATAATAAATATGGAATGGTGTAGGGAATATGTGTGGAATTGGTCTATAGGGATGGGATCATCTCATGCATATCATAGAGTAATACTATTTCTATCACATAGGGTAAGTCTACAGTTAAACATCATGTGATGAGGATGTTATCATGTAGTTTAACATCATTCAAATATGTTGTTAGTGTTATATAATTTATGGTATTATAGATCATTTTTTTTGGTTTTTTAATTATTCACAAGGGTACCCATTCCTAGTTTTAGAAGTATGGTAAAACTATGAGGAGAGCCAACATACCCTCATAGATGGGAAAAGAAAACTATTTCCCATTAGGTTGAAATTTTTGGGAAAACATGCGAGGGTCCCAAGGTTAAGGAGCCTCTTCTTAGGATTAAAAGGAAATGTGACTACCCAACCCATGCTAAATAAAAAGGGCACAGGCATGAGTGTTATTGATACCATTAATGAAAATTATTGTGGCTTGAGTAAACCTAGTAAGGTTAGGTATGAGGTATTATAAAACTCTATATTCAATATGATATGTCTGCTAATAGAAGGAATCATATAGAATACAGTGAGGTGGGTTTCATGAAGATAAGAGGGTTTTCAAATGTAATGATTTTGTGAAAAATTTATTCCATGACTATGGATGATTCCTTAGTCTCCATGGGAGGGGTTTTGTGAAGGATAAATAAATCATAGAACAATATGCGGTGTGAGGCATATGACTCTAGTGTAGGAGATGTGATCATTCATAAATGTTCTATATACCATGACATTAACATATAAAGTTTTTTTGGGAGGTCACTGGTGAAATATGTCTACCTATAAGAATCCATTTAATTTTTGGATCATAAAGGATAGTGTTTCAACAATTGAGAACTTCTTGGTAGAAGTAAAATGATCATATCTCCTATAAATGAGGGGTGAAGGGGGTATTTATAGGAATAGTGGAGTTTGAGATATATGTTGCATGGAATATTACCATATTTAAATAACATACAGCTTCCTAGAAATACAATAATATTATTGAAACCCTAATGTTTCAAAAAGTATTTATATTTCATTAATACATACCCCTTGAGTGGGTTTTGAGATAATCTCATATTATATTTTCTTATAATTTTATATACACTCTTTTACACCACCCATAACATGTATTTTTTTAGCATCAACAAATGACCCCCCAGTAATGGGAGTTGATTTGGGAGAGTATGTTATAATTGTAAGTGAAAAATGCGTAAATATAGTTAAGGGGCGACATGGTTCAAAAAACCATTCCCAACCATTGTCCTAGTAATAAGAAGAGGTCATAGGGGGGACAATAGATTCCGATCAAAGATCAGGGGCTCCTCTATTTTTATAGAGATCATACCCTTCATGAGTGTATAGTGATCAAAATCCTCAGTACTCATGATTCATTCCATGTCTGTGAATGAAACTCTCTTGAAAAATTCAATGAGTATAATATTTCATGAGGAAAATAATTCATTAACCCAAATGTTTTGTGAGAAAATAATTTATTAACTAGCCTTTAATAAGTTTCAATTGTACATGAGATGGTTGTCGAAGGTGTCAGAGAATCTGTTTCTCATTGGATTGAGATGGTTTGGAAAATTCTGATTGAGGAGAGATTAAGAATGGTATTTGATCGTGAGACTCTCTAAAAACTAATAATGGAGGATCAGAAATATTATACACTCTTCCAAAGGCTAAATCTATATTAAAACATAATGAGGGATGATGTAGGAATCGCTAGTGCTAATGAAGGCACCCCAAACTACAAGTTCATTAGTTTTTTGGTACTTTATAGATGAAATAGGTCTCACATGGTTCACTATTTCAAGTACCATGATTCTATCATATCCTATTCCCCTTGGAATCTGATCAACACATCAAATAAAGAGGATCTAACTGTAGAGACATCATCCCCACAACATTATAGAATTTTCAAGGAGGTTCTAGTGGATTGTTTCTAGGGATAGAATAAATAATGGGATCTAGAACAAGGTGTTATATTCACGGATGAATGGGAATCAACATAATGGGTATGGAAATAATGGGATGAGTTTGTGGAATATATGAAAAAATTTGTGTTTTATGTAGCGGCATAGAAAACCCAGTTCCATGTCAACCACCACCTAGAAATCATGTTTGATCTATTGGGTATGTATTCATCAGGGACCAAATAATGCCACTTGAACTCTGGGGAGTTCATCATTATACAATGGTACATCTAACACAAAAGTTTTATCCCCAATTTGGGTAATCATCTTGATAAATTTATCTTTTTATAGAAAATATGGGATGATCTGGAGTATCTATTGGAATAAGAAAAAGATTTTTTGGACATGGTTTATTGAAAAGGTGAAGAAAATATAAGATTAAGGACATACCATTCAAGTAATAATTTTGATTTTTCTTGAATGAACATGAGGTGAGGCTATGAAGGAGACCCTGAAAATGAGCAAGGGAGATACTACATAGTAAGGAGGGAGTATACTAGGTACATTTTTAAGTGATTTCATTCTATTTATGGGTATACAAAATTAAGTCGCATGACTGAGGGTTTAGGTTACTGGGATTCGTCATTTTTCTCCTTGGTTGTTGGATGATCTTGATTTCTTATTTACACATAGGGGTATAGTAGAGCACATTTTCAATGGTGGAAATGTTGGAAATGTGGAAGTGAATTAACGCATTTGTGCTAATTCATGAGAAACTATAAAAGTTACTAATGCACATTAGTTAGAGGAATTATCCCTTCCATGTGTGTGTATTATTAGAGTTTTTTGTATTGCTATATGGTCAAAAATATGAGGGATTATGTGTCTCAGAACCCCATGTTTTCCCCTAGTACCAAATTCTAGTTATCGATGTTGAATATTGTCAGAAATCACCCTCTCCATCTAGAGAAAGATAGCTTGTTTGAAAGAATTTGACTTCCAGAGTAGTTCAACTTCCATATATTTTCCCTCATAATGGGTAAAATAATGGATAATGTCACACAGACTATGAAATAATGATTGTACCTAGTGGACATTCAAGGTGGGGTACTAGTGGACCAAGTGGAAGATCAGGTGTCTGGTGACCCATATACACTGTAAAAAATCATTCTGTAATTTTATTATCTCCATAGTATTATTACAAAGGACTATTATAGAGTTCATCATTAGGGATACACCATATCCCACTAGATGATATAGTGAATTTCTGGGTGAGAATGCAGTGGGGACGAAATATAAATTCCTCTGAGCAATGCATCTTATAGATTTTTCCATCACTATGTGAAATAATATGAGAGAAAATACCCTAGGGATATTTTGATGTGTTTATTAATTAAGGTACACTATGAGTATGTAATACTATACACATATGGTTGGGGGTGCACTATGGTCGGGGGATCATGCTAGGGTAGATGAGGTGAACCGGTAGGAAGAGAGGTGGCATGTCCCCAAGTGATATCGCTCCCTCACAGAGTGCATATCCTGGAGGAGATTCAATAAAGGGACCATGGATACTAGTAAGAAAAACATGGTAGAAGGGTGTACCATATTAAGCATCCCTAAATTAATCTAATGTGGATTTTGAGAGGCACTTGCACCATATGTTGGTGGTGCACGAAGATAACGTATTCCCCAATGAATGGATGTACATGTGGATATTATGATAGTTAAAATCAACCTAAGAATAATTGATACATATATAAATGGAAAATATATTCCTTAACATGATAGGCCATGCTAATGTTGAATTTTATACTCATTGGGTAGAGTTAATGAAATACATGTAGGAGCTGTAGAATGAGATCCAATATCATGGCATGGAATAACCCCTGACCTACTAGGTGAGAGTGTTGATAAAAATTCACTCTACAAATTTTCTTCTTGAGTATGGATCAATTGAAGGCATGGTCTAGAGGTAGGATAAACTGTGTAGGATTTATGGGTTAGTGGTAATATCCAAGACTCTTCTAAGGAGAACGATTACACTGTAGATAGTTTGAGTCCACCTTCTTTACAGACCTATGCAAATCATCAATCTTCGAGGCTTGTTGAATCATTTCATGTTATCTATTTAGTGATCATATATATTGGATAATAGAAATATTCATCAAAACTACAAGAGTGAGGATTAATATAACCAAAACCTCAATGGGGTAGGTGAGACACCTCCCTCCGATACAGCGATCGTACGCATCCAACCTCCCACCATTGAGATAATGTATGTGGATGAGGAATAGCTTAGCTACCCCAGGTTCTGATGGTAATATCCAATACCCCCAAATATAAAATAATTTTTGAATTATTATTTATTATGATTAATTTATTATTTCTAATAATTAAATAAAATTCTCTCGGTTGCGGTGAAGCAACTTGTAGTTGAAGCATTTCTCGTTGCATAGAAATTTCACCAATAGAGCCTACGTTAAGCATCTCAAAGATTGATTTAATATAAAAAATTGTCACTACCTATAATTATTTCCCCTTAGTCAATTTTTTATAGGTCAAACAAAAGTTCATATTTTACAATTTTTTATTCCCATGGATATACTTCCACAGAGGGGACCTAGAAAAAGAGGTGATTCCAGAGAAGGAAGAATGAATAGTTGAGCCAAAAATGGATTGGATTCATGGAATTAATGGGGGTTGCTTAGGATTATGTTTCATTCAAGATATCATCTTATGTTCCACATCCCAAGTAGACCATTGAGACTCTTTTCATAAAAGGATGTGATCTCCCTATTGAGATGGTGTCCCCATCATCCCAAAGGATTCCTACAAAAGACCATGCCACTAATGTTCTTGTTGTTATCCTAGAGTACTATCCAATGCACATTATAGATCCTGAGAACCCTAGGTCTAATGAAATAGGGAGAAATTAGGTGGGATGACATAGGGTGAAGAGGATCATCTGAAATCTCATAACTCGCACACCATGTGCTGACGTGATTGGATGTATGGGGTCCATACACTATAGGTTGATGAACCTAGGGATTGGTGGTGTGAAAAACCATTCCATCTATGTAATAGACATGAAATTAATATACAAGTGAGTTATAGAAGAATTGAAATAATTTTATGCATCGTAGAATGTGAATACCTCAAAAAAACCATGGAACACATACATCCTAAGAAGAGCTCAATCAGTAAGAAGGGAAAACACAACATCGCATAGTTTTCATCACTTATAATTGAGGGATCGTCATCCAAGTGAGGTGATAATTGGTTATACATAAGTTTGAGGTTGTAGGAGTGGAGTCCTTGGTTCTTGAGTATAGTTCTGAATAGGATCAAATGTATATATAGGCTGATGAGGTTCACCCTATAACAATGTAGAAGGTGGTGAAGCTGGACAATAAGAAGAAATCTCTCAATCCCACAAAAAAATAATTACCGAGTTAGACAGGACTCTATAAAAAACTAGTTCATACATGTTATGTTTTGTTAAAAGGGATATGATCTAACCTATGGATGAACCTCCATGTTAAGGGAAATAAAATTATTAGCTACAATTCACTATGTGTATTTTTTGTTGAATCTCGATCATAATAACAATATAAAAAACTGTAAACCTATAATACCACATGATTAATACTCACTGTGAGAAAAAATAGCCAAATATATGATTTCCATTGTATATGAGAGTGTTAGATAGAGAATGAATGGTTGGGGACAGAATAATCCATCGACCACTAGGAGTGTCCAAATATGAATAAATTTGTTGGAGAGATACTATGCATATATGAATTTAAATTAAAATTTATTGGAGTTCATAAATCAGAGAATGTTGGGGTCTTTGGATTATACCAGAAAAAGGGGAAATGGAATAAATGAATCAAGATATCAAAGACTAAAAATGAAAATATGAATGATACGATGATTTAGAATGACTATTGACTATGATTGAATCGTAGGTTTCATTATCACACTATTGTTGTCTAGTACATACAAATCAGAGTAGACCAATAAACATATTAGAAACCCTAGACTTATAATTTTTTTATTAAAAAACTTTCAATGCATGTTCCCTAGATGGGAGTTGAGTTAGTTAGCCCGGAACCATCATTGTTAGGGGAACATGTTTAGATGCAGAAAATGGTGGGGATCCAAATCAAGGAAGTTGTGATGTGTGCTGTGAACTGAGTAAATGTTACACTAGAGTTCAACACACCGGGTATTATGCCACAATGGATTTGAGCACATTAAAAGGAGTGAATCATCTTGAGTGTGGTTTAAAACAACTTCCCTATGGGAGAATCATCTTGGTCATCAAGCGATTATCTTGTAACTGAAGTGGTGAAAGGATAACCAAACCTAAATGGGGGAAATTTCTTCTTAAGTGAGGTGTAAAACATTTATTATATTTACATTATGCAATGAAAACATGATCCATGAACTTTAACATCTTATGGAAAGAATGTTGAACATGAATTATAATGCCATGTGGTGAGGATGAAGTGTCACACAATTTAACATCACATGACCTGAACATGTGGGTCAATGTGGATAACATCCACTCTATCGATATACATGTATGTAATAATGCGGAACACAATGGGTGATGCCTTGTAGTGGAACTTATAAAAGCGGAGAAAATTGTGAATGGGTGGCTCCGAATTTTTCAAGGACCAATGGGTTTAGTGACAACATATAGGATTTTTTTAGAGGCCTACAGTATACCCCATGAGATTTACAACTTTTTCTATCTATTCTGTTATGTTTTCCCATGTCATAGGTGTGACTTGGAATCCAAAAGCCTAATAATTTATCAGTTTTCAAATTGTGGGTTTTCAAAATTACGATCACTTATGATTCTTAACTTAGTTAATTTATGGTCATACTAGTGGAACCAAAATCATCATGGGGAAGCATGTGTGGCACAATAGGTAATATAGACCCGATAAGAGTGCATGATGTGAGAGTCCCATTGTCACATATAAATCCATTTTCACAACAATTACAGAGTTTATGTTCATAATGTATTTACTTCATCTATTTCAGGGTCACATCAACAAGAGTCACTAAGTATTAAACTAGGCTGAGGGCTTCCAGAAAGAAATCATGGGCGATGGGGAAGCTTGATTCTAGGATAGAGAAAGGGGTTCTATGTGTCACAACATATCCCATGGATCTAGGAATCACGCCTTATGTATTTATAGGAGAGAGTAAAGTATGTGGTCAAAACCAAAGGGCGAAGTCCACTCGATTGAGCATACAATAATGGGGTATATTATCCTTTAAATAACCACATGCGATCAAAGATAAATATCAACTGAGGACCAAAGGGATAGAAATTCACAAAAAGATTAAAGTCACAACTCTAATAATAGAATTGATAACAGTTTATGGTAATGGAGCTCATAGTATGGGTGTTGTTTGAAAAGTATTCAGATGAAATTAGAGAGTTGAAAACCCAACATTATTGGAAGGAAAAAGAGGCATCATTCCATTAAAATTTTCTTATAATTATTTGGATGTATATTAAGGTTATGATAGTAAAACCAAAATGGGGTTTTCATGATTGGGATATTACATATTAGTCTAAAAATTTGTAAACTATAGAGGTTCTGGTGGAATATGAGAGACTATGAACCTAAAGTAAAAGTACAAGTAATAGGGCCTATGGAAAAAAAATCCACAACACAAGCTTCACATAGTTTATGGCCATAACTATTAGAACAAAGATGGTAGTTTAGGTCTATGTAGCTTGGACTAGAAGGGTGGATTACAATTTTAGACCATGGATCAATGAAAAAAAGTTATTATTGTAGAAGGATTCATATGGATCTAGAAAGTCCAAACTGTTACATGAATATCTGGAATAGAGGTGGAATTCCACAAAAATATACCTAGATTGAGTTACACATAGTTTGATGTTGTGATTTTAAGATTATTAATAGGGTTTTAAGTGACTCCTATATGTGAGGAAGAACCTACCATGACTCTTAATCCCACCCAATATATGATATATTTTTATAAATAATGAGTATTGATGGGTCATCTCTCTCACATGGTAATGTATGGAAAGGGGAAAAGATAAGTCGAGTTGAGAAGGCCCCAACAAATGATACTTTCTTAATAAATGTACATAGATTCATAGATGGGTAGCACCAAGGCTATCATAACTCAACTAGAATAAATTGAGGTATAAGAGATGTAATTTGGCACTTGTGATATTTAAACCATGAAATTGGGTGACCAATGGGAGAGGAATGATTATTGACCCCATTCAAAGTAGAAGATAGAAATCAAAATTGGTCAAGGATGAGGTGATAGAATTTTAGGTCAACCATTCACTATATTTGAAACATGTGACCTATCACCTATCAGTTGAGATCTCTTGAGATGTGTTCCCCTAATAGGGGTGAGCCATTTTGGTCATGTACAATTACCATTAGAGGATCATTTTTAGATATATAGGATGATGAGGATCGATATCAAGGAAGATTTTAATTGTCAATATTAATTGGGTATTTGATTTAGTATAATTCAATACTTTAGGATATACACCATCATATAATAGATAAATCTAAAGGGACCTATCAGCGATCAATTTTCAAATATGTTCTCAAGGATGAAGTTATTTAAATAGGCCTGTGATCAGGTTTGACCTAATGTGTGGACCCCAAGTGTCTCTATATATCCTATGAAACTAGAAATTAAGAAATAAGTAGTTTGAGAAGGTGTGAAGGTGGTAGAAAAACACTTAAATAAGGTCTCCCTCTCAAGTGACAGTTCAAGGTATCCCACAACATTAAAACATTTGATGGGGACAAAAACCCTACAGTTTAATGTCTTATAGTAATGAAGTTGGGAATCTGTTTTGATGTTATATGGAGAGGATGAGGGATATTCATTTTAAAGTTGTGTAACTACGAACATGTTTGATGATGATATGACTTCACCAGCCAAAAACATTGACCCATTTTGAAATTATTCCTAGGGGGTGAGTCTTAGTGAAGGTGGTATCATCTAAGGGGGAATAATTTTCATATGTGTATGATACCAAGAGTTTAGGCATCACTATATATCCCATGATGTTGAATCAAGACACATGTAGTTCTATAAGGTTGTGTAGTATGGGACCAATGATGATAGCAGGTGGAAATATTCTTAGATAATGATGATTAGGTGATTATATATTTTTAATTATCATACAATATGTTTTCTGCTGTGTAGTTTAAGTTCATACATCTAGGACCAATGGGGAGTGTCTCAGCGATATTAGTTCATCATAAAATAGTACAACTTCAATATGAATAGAGGGTTAAGGAAACCTTACACCCTAAAAAACATATATAATATATGTTGTAAATTTAGATTCTTCTAATTTGTACCCTTAAGGTTACGTCTTGTTTAACATTGTGGATCTTAGACTAAATATAGAACCATTCATGTAATAAAAGTTTTTATAAAATAGATGTGAATATAGGGATTGAAAGGCCCATTACCACACCAATTTTCACAAATTTTAATTTCATAATTCATGTTCCATATGTATTTTATTCTTTGGAACGTTTTTCTATCTCTACCATTGTAGAGAAGACCCTACCATAACTCTTAATCCCATGCGATATGTTCTTGGTGGGAGAAGCAATGAGTAGTGAAGAGTTACCCCTATCACATAGGAGTGAAATATAGGGGTAAACGAATATATCTTAGGATTATTATAATAACAACAACCTTAATGATAAAAATTTATGAATGCATGAGGGGGATAAAGTAAGTGTTTCATTACTCCACATGAATAGGGATGGAAACGAATTAAATCATGAAGTCCAAGATACAGAAAATGAAAGTTGGGTAACCAATGGGTGATGAATGATTATTGACCACATTCAAAACATGGGTTCCACAACCACATTGGTTAATTAATGGGTGAGGAAATGGTAGATCAACCATTTACCATGTTCAAAACAAGGGAATTGCCACCTTTCTCAAGAGATACATTAGGCCAAGGAACTAGGATGGGTGGTGATCTAGGTTTTTTAGGAATCAATTTTATTATGGGATCATATTTTGATTTTGAGGAATATGAGGATCAAAATCAAATAAGAATTGATGTGTAGAAGTGATCCTGGTGGAATATTTTGGGGACAGGTAAACACTTGGGGAGATATTCTTTGATGCACTCAAATATATTTAATTGGTGAATCAGGGGTGGGAATTGAGCATGCCCCCGATGTTATTAATATTTTTATAACTTTTTATAAACTCTCTTTACTGAATTTATATGAAATGTGCATAATTTGTGTGAAATAATAATGTTCTAATAATAAATAAAAATTTGGAGCATTTTTAAAAGTAGTCCAATTGAGTCGGTTTAGTATTTTATTTTACTTATCACCCTGGTGATCCATATTGTGTTATTGTTGTTTTTTCGGATTCCCAATTCAATATTCAACATTTTATTAGAAGGAATCTTGGGCCAATTCTACCATATGAAGGGCTATATGGACCACACAAGAAGGCCCATAGAATCTGTGAAGAAACTGGATCATCTATGAAGATTAAATTACTGGGATCAATCTAGAAGATAAAAATCATTAAATCTCCTAAAAAACTCAGATAACAATGTAAGGAGTCTTGGATAAAAATATAAATTCTCAACTCCAAAGACATGGGGCCCAACCGATTCATTTAATCCGTTCCCACCATTCTGGTTGGGAATTAAAATTAGTACAGTATTGATGATATATCTCATGATCTAGTCATCAAATCAAGCTGTGATTTTGCAGTGTGAAAGAGGAGATATCAGTGGCCAAATTAATTTAAGAAATCATTAGGATTTTAAGGCATATTCTTATTCGAAAATCCATTCAAAATATGGCCAAATAAAAATAATGGATATGAATGGATAGTTTAAAATAGTTTATAAAAACTGCCATAACTTTGGCTCCATAAGTCCAAATGCCTCCATATTTTGAGATTACTCGGAACACATTATTATATACAACTTGGAAGAAGGATATATCTCGAGATTCAATTGTATGAATGTCTAAACTATCAAGACAAATGGAGGGGTAGTTTTTCAATGAAAATAGTCCACCACCTTACTCTATAAATACATCCCCTCCTCTCCTTTTCAAAAGGGTCGGAATTTCCGAAGAAAGGATCACACATGAATTATGTCAATCATGTCCCACATTCAAAATGTTTGGCACAATTTACAAAAAGAATTGAAATGCCCCAAATGTCTTTAATATTATGTGAGATATTTGATGTTTGTGGCATCGATTTCATGGGACCATTCCCCCTTCCAACAGATTCTCATACATATTTCTTGTGGTTGATTATGATTCTAGGTGGTTCGGGGCCAATCCCACTATAAAGGATGATTCCCATTCGATTAGTGAGTTCCTAAAGAAACACAACATCCACCAAATTTTCGCACCACATTCCTTGATATGTGACTTAAAAACCTATTTTCGTAATAGAAAAAGGGAATATCATTTTAAAAAGAATGGTTTTGTACATAAAACATCAACTGAATATCACCCCCAAAAAATGGCATGACTGAACTTTCGAATAGATAAGTCCAAAGAGTTCTTGAGAGAATTTTTAAAACCACCGGAAAAGACTGGATGGAAAGACATGGTGAAACACTTTGGGCTTATCGAACTGCATATAAAACACCCCTTGGGATGTCTCCTTTTAGGCTAGTTTTTGGTAAAGCATGTCATTTAACAGTTGAAATCTAACATAAGTCTTTATGGTCTGTGGAAACCCTTAATTTTGATTGTGAAAAATCTGATGAAGAAAGATTATTGCAATTGTCTAAACTAGAGAAGCTTTGAATTGAATCCTACGAGAATTGAAATCTGTATAAAAAAAAGGCTAAGGAACTCCATGAAAAACACATCTTGAGAAAGGTATTTCATGAAGGTTAAAAGGTAATTCTATTCAACTCTCTATTTCAGCTTCAACCCGGTAATCATAATTCTTTTTGGGAAGGTCCTTTCGTTATTACTAATGTTTAACCATTTGGTGCAGTGCAAGTCCAAGACCCCTATTCTAAACAGACATTAACAGTTAATGGATATTGGTTAAAGCATCACCATGATAGGACACACAATCTTGGAACCACATCAACTTCCATCGGATCATTGACTTCTACCATAAACACACCACTGGATGGAGATGGAGACCTGAAAAATCCCAACTAGGGAGAAACTCTTTCCCTTTAACTCCTCTTCTCTCTCACTCTCTCCCTCTGTTATTCTTCCTCCCCCATTCTCACTTTTGTTAAACACTTTCCTCATCACACTTTTTGATTTAATATTTCTATTTTGTGTGGATGTTTCTTTATAAAAAACAAAAATAAAACATAAAAAACAAAAAAAAATAATAATAACATGAAAAATCAAGATTCATGCTTACTCACCTTCCAATTTTCAAAATTTTTCCAACCATTTTGGGGAGTCAAAAGATATGGTTTCATCTCAAAATTTGTGTGGCATATTAATAAATTTGGATAAAGAATATTGTGTCAAAACCAAAAAAAATTACTGCTCAATTATTGAGATGCAAAATGATTTTCCCCAACCATGAGGAAAAATGTTGGGAAAAAATACCTCAAGGTATCATTGAAGCATTTTTTAGGAGATTGTGTTTGTTGACAAACATGACATCTGTGTTGTGATTATTGACAATACAAACCATGACATAAAAATTTGTTGACAAGGTGGATTTCATGTTGGCATGTCAATTTCAAGGGCTATGGTTAATGATCTATGTTTGATTCGAGAACGTAGACAATGTAATGGATGATCTGGAAGCTGTACAAAAAGAACAGATACAAGGAGGCGCCATTTTCCAGTGTTCTCCAAAAAAAAATTCATGAAAATAAAAAGATGACGAAAAGTTGTTTTTGGAAAAGGGACGTGAATGTCGTGTACTTGATGGATTGGAAACCTGCATACCATATGTTTTTCATGATCAGATCACCAAAATATGGCAAAGGGATAAGGGTCGCTCAAGTTTTGGGTTAGGTCATGCAAGTGACTAGCGCGGCAGAGACAAGGGATAGAGACCTATTCACCGAGACTTGCGCTCTGATGGGTGACTTGCACGCCATCACACAGGGTGTCCAAATTCCTATAAATATAGGTCAAACCATCCTTATTCTAAGAAGAGTTCAACACATAGAAAAACCAAATCTCCCGTCGCACAGGTGTGGTGGTCGCGCAAGTGGTGTGTGGTCGCGCAAGTAGCATTTGCCTGCCAGGTGATAGTTGCGCACCTAAGGTGGTTTGGGTGAGAAAGAAAGTGAGTCACACTAGTTTGGAGCTGTAGAAGCCTTCGTCGTTCAAGTGATTGAGGTGAACTTGTGTGCCAGTTTTGAAGAAGCACGAAAGTTGATGGTTGCACGCCAATATTGGTTTGGGTGTAAAAGGGTGTGTGCCGCGCAAGTTTGGAGTAGAAGAATCTTGTGTCGCGCAAGTTGTTGAGGTGGACTTGCATGCCAGTTTTGACTTGTGATCCAAGACTTGCGTGTAGGATTAGAGAAGGGTTCCATGTAAGGTTGATTCATGGCATAGATTCAGGGCTTTGTGAAAGCTGGAATATTTCCTGATACCTTTGGTGCAATGTGAGATTCATCTACAGGTGAAATATGGACTTAAATAGAGGATCCACATGAAATAGAGGATGTATTCATTAGTGATAATGAAGAGTCCTACAAGTCTATAAACTGTGAGTGGATCCTTCCCAGAGCAGTGAACGATGGAAGAGAAAGAAGGTGATCCTCTCCAACAACAGTTAGCCAGAGAGAGAGAAACAGGGAGTGACCCTCGGGAAAGCTGTGAGCTGACCCTAAACATTGTAAAGGCAGTGATCCTGGGCATAGAAGTGATGTAGCCCGAACATTGTATATTGGCAGGGAGCCTTAGTATATTTCGTACAGCGGCACATCGCAATTGTATGCTCCTTTGACGTAGCCTAGTGAGGGTGAACCATGTAAAAATATCTGTGTATACCTACTTGCTTCCCTACATTGCATTTATATAATCATCATCATATAAAGTAGAAAATAATTAATCACAATTAACACACAAGTGAAAACAAAGTGACCCTTGTAATAAAGAGGTCAAGATCCAGTGGGGTAGGATAAAGTTTTAAGGAAATAATATCCATACCCCGATTCACCCCCCCTCTCAGGGTATATAGGACACTATTTGTCCTAACAAAAAACATTAGCTTTTATAACAAGGATACCTATGACCAACTTTACAAAATGTGTGTTTTCACCCCCATTTGTGAGTCTTGAGTTTGTGGACCTTCGAGCTGAATTTCCTACTTTAGTGTGAATTAATATGATAGAGGAATTTTATGAACCCCAAGAAAATTATAATATCCAAATAGCCTTCCATTAACCATATATTAATCCCCCATTTGAAATCCCATTCATGCCTACGAAAACCATTTCTTTGATAGACACATTACAAGACCAATACCTTATCCCACCCAATATCAAAATGGATTTTCATTGAATAATTTTTTTGAAATTTAGGTGTGTGTGTGGGGGGGATGGATTACATTTTGGGTACCCTTTTATTGATTTTCACTATGTTATCATATGCTTTAGGGCAAGCATCAATTTAAGTGTGGGGGACAGATTGTCCTTCAATAGGGTCTGGGAATGTACATATGTTTATCTTGTACAAATGATATTGAAAAGTGTTCAAAAAAGAATTAAATAAACAAAAAAATGGGTTGTGTCTTGGGTAGGTCAAAAATAACTCTTCCTCAACCTTGGATCTTGTTATAACTATTAAACTTAGTGTCATCAAGAGATTAATCATGGGATGGGTTATGAGTGTGAGATCTTTTTCAAGTTCAACTTTCGAAAAAAGAAAAAAAGAAAAAAGAAAAGGAAAGAAAAATGAGAACACTTGTGTCATTGGAAGAAGTTTTGTGTTTTTTAAATATTTCATCTTCTCATCCCCTTTTAATTTTCTTCCTATCTTATGTATTTCTTCACAGAATCATTCCCTTGTAAATATTTGTTTTCATTTCCTTCCATGTTTCATTTAAAAAAATTCATTTCTTTTTCTAGGTTGGGTTTTACCCCCTTTTACCTACCATTTGGATATCATCTTCATACCATCCCATTTACTTAGAAAAACCCCTAAAAACTCTTTATTTTTGATCAGTTTAGGATAGGGAATAGATGTAGATAGATCATTCAAACTCTAAGATTTTCACTTCTGGTTGGTGAATGAGTGAAGCTCTATAAATTATTTTTATCATCTTGAGAGGAGTATGTTTTGTGTGCCACAATTTTCCATTTCAAAATCTGATCATGAAAAAATGAATTGTTTTGGGAACATCGTTTCTATAACCACTTGTGGTGGAATTAAACATAGACGAGTGAAATTGTTCAAACCTCCTCTGATTGGCGAAAATAAAATTTTAATATATGTTGGTGAGTGAAAATGATTTTGTCAAGTTTTTATATATGTTTCACATGGTGACATGAACAAGACTAAGTGTGGGGGATTTTATATTATTCATATTTTCATAACTTTTTATATACTCTATATACTGATTTTATATGAAATGTGAATAATCTTTGAGAAATATTAATGTTTTAATTCTAAATATAATTTTTATTCATTTTTAGAAGTAGTTAAATTTAGTTAGTTTACTATTTTATATATAAATATCACCCTACTGATCCAAACTGTGTAATTATGTTTTTCTAGGATTCCAAATTCAATATAAAACATTTCAATAGCATGCATATTAGGCCAATTCTTCCATTTGAAGGGACATATGGACCACACAAAAAGGCCCCCATAATTTGTGAAGAAACTGGACCATCCTTGTTGGTTTAATTATTGGGCTCAATACAGAGGTTAAAATTTATTAATTCTCCCCAAACATTAGGATAACAATGTAGGGAGTATTTGATAAAAATTTCAAGACCCAGATCCAAATGCAAGGGGCCCAACTGATTCATTTAATCTCATCCCACCATTCTGGCTAAGAATTAACATTTGTACAGTATTCATGACTTGTATACTGATCTATTTATAAAATCCAATTGATATTTTGTAGTGTGAAATAGGAGATATAGACTGGTCACTTTATTGAATAAATAATTCCTATTTTACAGAATCTTTCTATTCAAAAAACCGTTCACATTTTGGCCATCGAAAAAGAATGTATCAAAATGGAAAATTTTAATTTGTTTATAAAAACCACCATAACATTGGCTACATAAGTCCATATGCCTCAAAATTTTTAGAGTAGTGAGAAAACATTATTATCTATATCTTTGAACAATGAGATATCTCGTGATACTACTGTCTAGATGTCCAAAACATTGAGCCAAGTGGAGTGGTAATTTTTGAATTCAAACAGTCCACCACCTTGGCCTATAAATACATCCCCTCCTCTCCTTTCAAAAGGGTTGGTATTTTAGAAGAGAGGATCACACAAGACTTCTATCAATCGTGTCCCACTTTTCAAAAGTTTGGCACAAATTACAAAAGAAATGAAATTCCACAAAAGCCATTAATCTTTTGTGAGATCTTCAATGTTTGGGGCATCGATTTCATGGGACCATTACCCATTACAATAAATTATCATACATTCTTCTTGATATTGATTTTATTTCTAGGTGGGTTGAGGCCTAACCCACTATAATTGATGATTCCCATACTTTTAGTGAGTTCCTAAAGACACACATCTTCTACTGATTTTTCACACAATGTGCCCTGATAAGTTACTTAGGAACCCATTTTTGTAATAGAACCAAAGAATATATTTTGAAAAAGAATGGTGTTGTACAAAAAACTTCTTCTGCATATCCCCCAAACAAATGGCATTGTTGAACTTTCTAATAGAGAAGTCAAAAGATTGCTTGAGATAATTGTTAATCCCACAAAAAAATTCTGTCCTGAAAGACTTGGGGAATCACTTAAGGCTTATCAAACAACATATAAAACACCCATTGGGATGTATCATTTTAGGATAGTTTTTGGTAAATCCTGTAATTTACCAGTTGAAATCCAACATAAGTCTTTTTATGTTGTGAAAACATGTAATATTGATTGTGAAAAATTTGGTGAAGAAATATTGTTGCAATTGGCTAAACTGGAAGAGATTCGAATTGAATCTTATGAGAATTATAATCTATACAAAAAAAGGATAAGACACTCCATGACAAACACATCTTGAGAATGGTATTTCATGAAGGTGAAAAGGTAATGTTATTAGACTCTTGATTTCTGATTCACCCTAGTATGCTTAATTCTCATAGGAAAGGTCCTTTTGTTATTACTAATGTTTACCCATTTGGTGTAGTGAAAGTCCAAGACCCCTCTTCTAAACAAACATTCATGGTTAATGGAATTCGGTTAAAGCATCACCATGAGAGGACACACAATCCTGGAACCACATAGACTTCCATCAGATCCACAACTTTTATAGTAAACACACCACTTGATGGAGACAGATACCTGCCAAATCCAAACCAGGGGTACCTCTTTCTCTTTAACTCCTCTTCTCTCTCTCTCTCCCTCTCCCACTCTATTTTTCATCTTCTTCCTCCCACATTCTCATTTTTTACCACTTTCCTCATCAAATGTTTTTTTATTTACTCTTTCTCTTTGGTGTGGGTGTGTCTTTTTAACAACTAAAAATAACCTAATAAAAATAATAATAATAATAATATGAAAAATCAAGAGTCATGCTTACTCACCTTCCAAATTTCAAATTTTTTCCAACCATTTTTGGGATTCAAAAGACATGTTTTATTCGAAAAATATTTTGTGGTTTCTTCATAAATTTGGATAAAGAATATTGTGTCAAAACCAATAAATTTTGAATGCACAATTTCTGAGTTGGAAAATGATTTTCCCAAACTGTAAGGAATAATATTATCTTTCATGACAAAGATACCTATGGAAGTATTTTCGAAATTTGTGTTTTTCACCCCCATTATTGAGTCTTCAGTTTGGGGACCTTAGAGCATAATCTCTTACTTTAGTGTGAATTAATGTGAAAGAGGCATTTTATAAACCCCATGAGAATTATAATAGACAAATATAATCCCATTAACCATACATTAATCCTTCGTTTGAAATCCCCTTTGATCCAATGAAAACCTTGTCTCTGATATCTATATTATAAGCCCAAAACCTTAACCCATCCAATATCAACAAGTTTTTTCATTGCATAATTTTTTTTGGAAATTTCATTATGAGGGGAATGGATTTCATTTTGGGTACCCTTTTGTTGATTTTCACCATGTTATCATATGATTAAGGGAAAGAATCAATTTAAGTGTGGGGGAGAGGTTGTCCTTTAGTAGGTTTTGAGAAAGTATATTTGTTTATCATGTACAAATGATATTGAAAAGTGTTAAATAAAATTAAAAAAATTCCAAACAAATAAAAAAATAAACAAAAATGGGTTGTGTCTTAGGTAGGTCAAAAATTATATGTTTAAACCTTTGATCTTGTTATAAATATTAAAATTGTTGTCGTGAGGAGATCAATCATGTGTTGGGATATTAGTGTGATATCTTTTTCAAGTTCAACTTTTGAAAGATGAAAAAAAATGAAAAGAAAAGAAAAGAAAAGAAAAATAATATCAGTTGTGTCATTGGGAGAAGTTTTGTGTGTTGAAAATATTTCAACTTCTCGCCCCCTTCAAAATTTATTCATGTCTTGTGTCATTCTTAACACAATCATTTTCTAGTAAATATGTGTTTTCATTTCCGTCGATGTTTCATTTCAAAAAAAATGTGCATTTCTTTTTCCATGTTGGTGTTTTACCACCCTTTTTCCTATATTTTGGATATCATCTTCCTACCATCCCATAGCCACAGAGAAACACCTAAAAATACATTTTTATTTTTATCACTTTAGGATAGAAAATGAAACCTGATATCTCTTTCAAAATATAAGATTTTCATTTTTGGTTGGTGAATATTGATGCTCCACAAATTAATTTTATCATCTTGAGAGGAGCATATTTTGTGTGCCACCATTTTACATTTCTAAATTTGAGAATTAAAAAATGAATTATTTATGGAACATTGTTTCTATAACCACTTGTGTTTGAATTCATTAAGGATTATTTAAATTGTCTAAACCTCCCCTAATAAGGGAAAACAAAATTTTAATATTTGTTGGTGAGTGAAAATGATTTGGTCATGTTTTTAAATTTGTTGCACATGAGGACATGTACAAGGCTAAGTGTGGGGGAGTTAATGTTATTAATTTTTACATAAATTTTTATATACTCCCATTACTGATTTTATATGAAATTTTCATAATTTGTGTGATATATTAATGTTTTAATACTAAATTTTATTTTTGAGCATTTTTAGAAGTGGTCCAATTGAGCCAGATTACTATTTTATTTATAATTATCATCCTACTAATCCAATTTGTATTTTTTATTAATTTTTAGGATTCATAATTCAATATCAAACATTTAATTAGAATTAATCTTGGTCCAATACTTCCATTTGAAAGTCTAAATGAACCACACAAGAAGGCCCACAGAATCTATGAAGAAACTAGACCATCCATTAAGATTTAATTACTGGGATCAATAGAGAAGTAAAAATTCATTATTTCTCCTAAAACCTTATAATAACAATTTTAGGAGTCATGGATATAAATTTAAAGGCCCAAATCCAAAGTAAAGGAGCCCAACTAATTCATTTAAACTCAACCCACCATTCTGACCTGAAATTAAAATCAGTACAGTATTCATGACATGTATCATGATCTAATCATCAAATATAGCTGAGATTTTTTAGTGTGAAAGATGATATATAGACGGATGAATTTTTTGAAGAAAGCATTCATATTTGAAGTAACTTCCTATTAAAAAATTGATTCATATTTTGACCATCAAAAAAGAATATATAGAAATGGACAGTTTAGAATTATTTTTGAAAACCGCCACAACTTTGGATCCGTAAGTCCGATTTTTTCATATATTGAGATTAGTCATAAAAAATTAATATATACAACTTTTAGGGTGGATATATCTTGAGATTCAGATGTCTGGATGTACAAATCATCGAGCCATGTGAAGGGGGGTTGTTTTGGAATGCAAAATACACCACCTTGGGCTATAAACACATCCCCTCCTCTCCATTCAAAAGTGTTAGAATTTCTGAAGAGAGGAGCACACATGAGTTCAGTCAATCTTTTCCTACTTGCCAAAACATAGGAAAAATTTCCAAATGAAGTGAAATGACACAAAATCCATTAATATTGTGTGAGATATTCTATTTTTGGGGCATCAATTTCACGGGACCATTCCCCCTTCCAATGATTTCTCATACATTATTCTCACGGTTGATTATTTTTCTAGGTGGGTCGAGGCCAAACCCACTAGAAATGATGATTCTCATACTGTTATTGAGTTTTTAAATACACACATCTTCCACCAATTTGGCACACCACGTGCCTCGATAAGTGACTTAGGAACCCATTTTTGTAAAAGAACCATGGAATCTCTTTTGAAAAATAATGGTGTTTTATATAAAATTTCAACTGCTTATCACCCCCAAACAAATGGCATGGATGAACTTTCAAATAGATAAGTAATAAGAGTTCTTGAGAGAATTTTTAAGACCCCCAGAAAATACTGGCTTGAAAGACTTGGTAAAACACTTTTGGCTTATCGAACTAACCATAATACACCCATTGGGAAGTCTCCTTGTAATCTTGTTTTGGGAAATGCATGTCATTTACCAGTTGAAATCCAACATATGTTTTTTGGGGTGTTAAATCCTGTAATTTTTATTGTGAAAAATTTGGTGAAGAAATATTGTTGCAATTTGATGACCTGGAGGATCTTCGAATTGAATCTTATGAGAATTCCAATCTGTATAAAGAAATGGCTAAGACACTCCAAGAAAAACACATCCCGAGAAAGGTATTTCATGAAGTTGAATTGGTAATGCTATTAAAATCTCGATTTCAACATCTCCCAGGTAATATTAATTCTTAATAGGAAGGTCCTTTTTGTTATTAATAATATTTACCTATTTGGTGCAGTGAAAGTCTAGGACCCCTCTTTTAAACAGTCATTCATGGTTAATGGAAATCTGTTAAATATAAACCATGAGAGGACACACAATCCTGGAACCACATTAACTTCCTTCGAATCCACAAAATCTACTATAAACAGACCACTGGATAGAGACAGAGACCTGCAAAATCCAAACTAGGGGGAACCTCTTTCCCTTTAACTTATCTTCTCTCTCTCTCTCTCCCTTTCTTCTTCTTCCTCCCCCATTCTCATTTTTTACCACTTCCCTCATCACACTTTTTTATTTACTCTTTCTCTTTTGTGTGGGTGTATCTTTATAAAAAAATAAAAAAAACCTAAAAAAATTAAAAAAGAATAAAATATTAATATGAAAAATCAAGAGTCATGCTTACTCACCTTCCAATTTTCAAATTTTTTCCAACAATTTTGGGGAGTCAAAAGAAATGGTTTCATCTTAGAAATTTTGTGATTTCTTTATAAATTTGGATACAGAATATTTTTTCAAAACCAAAAAATTTTGAATGCTCAGTTCTAGTGTTGGAAAATGTTTTCCCCAACCGTGAGGAACAACATTATCTTTAATGACAAGGAATCATATGGCCATCGTTTCAAAATATGTGTTTTCACCCTCATTTTTGTGTCTATATTTTGTGGACCTTCTAGCTGAATTTCAATATTTTGTCTGCATTAATATGATAGAGTCATTTTATGAACCCCATGAGAATTATAATTGCCAAATAGCCTCCCATTAACTATACATTCATCTTCTTTCTGCACGACCCTTTGAGCCTATGAAAACCATTTCTTTAATATCCACATTATAAGCCCAATACCTTATCCCACCCAATATCAACATGGATTTTCATTGCATTATTTTTTTTGGAAATTTTAGTGTGGGGGGAATAGATTTCATTTTAGGTACCCTTTGGTTGATTTTCACCATTTTATCATATTCTTGAGGGAAAAACATCAATTTATGTATGGGGGGGGAGGTTGTATTTTAGTAGGGTTTGGGAATGTAAATATGTTTATCTTGTACAAATGATATTGAAAAGTTTTCAAAAAACTTATTTCTAAAAATTAAAATAATAAAAATAAATAAACAAAAATGGGTTGTGTCGTGAGTAGGTCAAAAATAAATATTCCTCAACCTTGGATATTGTTATAACTATTACAATTAGTGTCCTAAGGATATCAATCAATGGTTTGGATAAGAGTGTGAGATCTTTTTCAAGTTCAAAATTTCGAAAAATACAAAAACAAAAGAAAACAAAAATAAGAACACTCATGTTAATGGGAGAAGTTTTTTGTTTTTTAAATATTTTATCATCTCATCCCCTTAAAATTTTCATCCTATCTAGTGTCTTTCTTCACATAATCATTCCCTTGTAAATATGTGTTTTCATTTACTTCCATGTCTCATTTCAAAAAAATGTTTATTTATTTTTCCATGTTGGTGTTTTACCCCCTTTTTCCTATCTTTTGGATATCATCATCCTACTATCCCATATCAAATGAAAATCCCATAAAAAGACCTCTTTATTATTGAGCACTTTAGGATATGTAGTTGAAGCTGAGAGCTCTTTAAAACTCTATGATTCTCACTTTTGGTTAGTGAATGAGTGATGCTCCATAAATTAATTTATCATCTTGAGAGGAGTAAGTTTTGTGTGCCACCATTTTCCATTTCTAAATATGATCATGAAAAAATGAATTGTTTTTGGATCATTGTTTCTTTAACCACTTGTGGTGGAATTCAATATGGATGAGTGAAATTTTCAAAACCTCTCGAGATTGGGGAAAACAAAATTAAAATATTTGTTGGAGAGTAAAAATGATTTTTTCATGGTTTTGTATATGTTGCACATGAGGAAATGAACAAGAATAAATGTTGGGGAGTTGATGTTATTAATATTTTAATAACTTTGTATATACTCACTTTAATTATTTTATATGAAATGTGCATAATTTGTGCGAAATATTGAAGTTTTAATACTAAATATAATTTTTGAGCATTTTTAAAAGTAGTCCAATTGAGTCAGTTTACTATTTTATTTATAATTATCACTATACTGATCAAAATTATGTTATTAATGTTTTTTAGGATTCCTAATTCAATATTAAACATTTCATTAATAGAAATCTTGGGCCAATTCTTCCATTTGAAGGGCCATATGGACCACATAAGAAGGCCCACAAAATCTGTGAAAAAACTAGACCATCCATGATTATTTAACCACACGGCTCAATCAATAAGTGAAAATTCGTTATTTCTCCTAAAAAATTCGGACAAAAATGTAAGGAGTATTGGATAAAACAGTCAAGGCCCAAATCCTAAGGCAAAGGGCACAACTAATTCATTTATACTCAGCCCACCATTCTGGCATGGAATTAAAATCTTTACAGTATTCATGACATTTCTCCTGATAAAGTCATCAAATAAATCTATGATTTTTCAGTTTGAATTATAAGATATATACGGACGACTTTTATATATAAGGAAATTAGATTGGAAAGAATCTTCCTATTAAAAAATCCATTCACATTTTGGCCATCAAAAAAGATTGGATTGAAATGGACAATTTAACATTGTTTATGAAAACTACCATAACATTGTCTCCATAAGTCCAAATACCTCCACATTTTGAGAGTAGTCATAAAACATTTTTATATAAAACTTTTAAGAAGTATATATATCTAGATTCAGCTGTATGGATGTCCACATCATCGAGCCAAGTGGAGGGGATGTTTTGGAATGCAAATAGTCTACCACCTTGGGCTATACATATATCCCCTCCTCTTCATTCAAAAGGGTATGCATTATCGAAAATAGGAGCACACATGAGTTCTTTCAATCATGTCCCACTTTCCAAAAGTTTGGCACAATTTCCAAAAGAAACTAAATTCCCCAAAATCCTTTAATCTTTCATGATATCTTCAATTTTTGGGGAAATGATTTCATGAGACCATTCCCCCTTCCAATGGATTCTCATACATTCTTCTTGCATTTAATTATGTATCTAGGTGGGCCAAGGCCAAACCCAGTATAAAGTATGATTCCATTACTATTAGTGAGTTTATAAAGATACACATCTTCCACCTATTTGGTACACCACGTGCCTTGATAAGTGACATTGGAACCCAATTTTGTAAGAGAACCATGGAATATCTTTTGGAAAAGAATGGTGTGGTATGAAAATCTTCCACTAATTATCACCCCCATACAAATGGAATGTCTAAACGTTCTAATAGATAAGTCAAAAGTCCTCTTGAAGGAATTTTTATTCCCACCACAAAATATGTGCCTGAAAAACAAGGTGAAGCAGTTTGGGCTAATTGAACTGCCTATAAAACACCCATTGGGATATTTCCTTTTAGGCCAGTTTTTCATAATGCATTTCATTTACCATTTGAAATCCAAAATAAGTAAATTTTGGTTTTGAAAAACTATAATTTTGATTGTGAAAAATCTGGCAAATAAAGATTGTTTCAATTGGGTGAACTAGAGGAGCATCGAATTGAATCCTATGAAAATTCCAATCTATACAGAGAAAAGTCTAAGGCTCTCCATGACAAACACATCCTGAGAAAAGAATTTTATGAATGTGAAAAGGTAATGTTATTCAGATCTTGATTTTAGCTTCACCTAGGTAAGACTAATTCTCATTGGGAAGGTCCTTTGTTATGAGTAATGTTTACCCATTTGGTGCAGTGGAAGTCCAAGAGCACTCTTCTAAATAGACATTCACGTTTAATGGACATCCATTAAAGACTCACCATGAGAGGACACAAAATCCTAGAACCATATCAACTTCTATTAGATCCAAAACTTCTACTGTAAACAAACCACTAGAATGAGACGATGACCCACCAAATCCAAACCATGGGGCACCTCTTTCCCTTTATCTCTTCTTTTTTATCTCTCTCTCTTTCATCTTCTTCCTCCCCCATTATCATTTTTAAAACTTTCCTCATCACAATTTTTTTATTTACTCTTTATCTTTTGTGTGGGTGTACCTTAATAGAAAATAAAAAAACCCATAATAATAATAATAATAATATGAAAAATCTAGAGTCATGACTACTCACCTTCCAATTTTCGTATTTTTTCCAACCATTTTGGGGAGTCAAAAGACATGGTTTCATCTTAATGTTTTTGGTTTCATTATAAATTTGGGTAAAAAATATTTTTTCAAAACCAAATTTTTTTTAATGATCAATTATTGAGTTGGAAAATTATTTCCCCCAACTATGAGGAACAACATTATCTTTCATGACAAGTCTATCTATGGCCATATTTTCAATATGTGTGATTTTCACCCCATTTCTGAGTCTTGAGTTTGTGGACCTTAGAGCTTAATTTCCTACTTTAGTGTGCATTAATATGATAGAGGCATTTTAAAAACCCCATGAGAATTGTAATATCCAAATATCCTCCCATTAACCATACATTAATCCACCTTTTGAAATCCCCTTCGAGCCTATGAAAACCATTTCTTTGAGAACCACATTACATGCCTATTACCTTATACCACCCAATATCAACATTTATTTTTATTGCATAATTGTTTTTTATATTTATGTGTGGGGGGAATGGATTTCATTTTGGGTACCCTTTGTTTTATTTTCACCATGTTATCATATGATTGAGTGAAAGAGTCAATTTATGTGTGAGGGAGATCTTGTACTTCATTAGAGTTTGGGAATGTATATATGTTTATCTTGTAAAAATGATATTGACAAGTTTTAAAAAAATTAAAAAATTAAAAAAATCCAAACATAAAATTAAAAAATAAAAACAAAAAAAATAAACAAAAAATGTGTTATGTATTGAGTATGTCAAAAATCTCTCTTCCTCAACCTTTTATCTTGTTATAAATATTAAAATTAGGGTCGTGAGGAGATAAATCATGGGTTGGGATATGAGTGTGAGATATTTTTAAAGATCAAATTTTTAAAAATGAAAAAAAGAAAAATAAGAAAAATAATAACACTTATGTTGTTGGGATAAGTTTTTTTTTAATATTTCATCTTCTCATCCCCTTCAAATTGCCTTCCTATCTTGTGCCATTCTTCACACAATCATTCCCTCTTAAATATGTTTTTTTATTTCCTTCCATGTTTAATTTCAAAAAAATTGTGCATTTCTTTTTTCATGTTGGTGATTTACCCTTTTTTTCTTATCTTTTGGATATCATCTTCCTAGCATGACATATCCATAGAAAAACCACTAAAAATACCTCATTATTTTTTATCACTTTAGGATAGTTAATGGAAGTTGATATCTCTATAAAACTCATATATTCTCACTTCTGGTTGGTGAATTAGTGATGCTCCATAAATTAATTTATCATCTTGAGAGGATTAAGTTTTGTGTGCCACCATTTTCCATTTCTAATTTTGAGCATGAAAAAATGAATTGTTTTTGGAACATTTTTTCTACAACCACTTGTGGTTTAATTCAATATGGATGAGTGAAATTTTTTAAACCTCCCCGGATTGGGGAAAACAAAATTTTAATATTTTTTGGTGAGTGAAAATGATTTTTTCATGTTTTAATATTTGTTGCACATGAGGAAATTCACAAGAATAAGTGTGGTGGAGTTGATTTTATTAATATTTTCATGAATTTTTATATACTCCCTTTACTTATTTTATATTAAATATTCATAATTTGTGTGAAATATTAATGTTTTAATACAAAATATATTTTTTGAGCATTTGTAGAAGAAGTCCAATTGTGTCAGTTTACTATTTTATTTATAATTATCATCCTAATGATCCCAATTGTATTATTATTGTTTTTTTGGGATTTATAATTCAATATCCAACATTTAATTCACATGAATCTTGGGAGAATTATTCCATTTTAAGGGCCATATAGACCACACAAGAAGGCCCATAAAATCTATGAGGAAACAAGACCATCCATGAAGATTTAATTACTGGGATCAATATAGAGGATAAAATTCATTAATTACCCTCCAACATTTTTATAAAAATGTTAGTAGTCTTGGATTAAATTTTCGAGGCCCAACTCCAAGGAAAAGGGGCCCAACTGATTCATTTAAACCCTTCCCACCATTCTGGATGGGAATTAAAATCAGTACAGTATTCATGACATGTGTCCTAATAATTTCATCAAATCAAGAAGATATAATTCAGTGTTAAAGGAAAGATATATCCGGCTGACTTTTTTGAATAAATCATTCCGATTTGAAGGCATCTTCCTATCCAGAAAACCATTCACATTTTGGCCGTTGAAAAAGAATGGATAGAAATGGACAGTTTAACATTGTTTTTGAAAACCATCATAACATTAGCTCCATTTGTCCAGATGCTTTAAACTTTTTAGAGTAGTCATCCAACATTATTATATACATCTTTGAATAAGGAGATATATCAAGATTCAGCTATCTGAATGTCCAAATCATCGGTCCCAATGGAGGGGTAGTTTTGGAATGCAAACAGTCCACCACCTGGGGATATAAATACATCCCTCCACTTCTTTCAAAAGGGTTGGAATATCAGAAGAGAAGACCACAAACTGACACGACAAAATCTTTTCCAAAGGCTTTGGTGGACCTTCCATACTCATGTTTTTACTTGAAGGACCTTCCCTTATATCTTTGTTTTAATTTACTTTTCCAATTTTTTTCGTTTGTAATTTCAGAAGTGTTTGTCTTTGTAATTCGGTTTTAATGAAAGTTTCTTCATCAATATCTCTTATTATCATCCCACTTATATAGTTTAATATTAATTTTCTTAAAATAGTTTAAGTCAATTTAAAACCCTTTCCGTTCTTTTTCTTTCTCATTCAATCTAAAGTTAGAATTTAATTCTGTTCATCATTTGTGTGTGTGTTCGACGCACCACTCTCTTCTTATCCCTTTATTTTTGTTGTCTTCATAATTTATCATCATAATAATTATAACTAAATTACTAATACATTCAATATATGAGTAAATATCTCATTTTGGTGAGTTATAATTAATGTATGTTAAGTGATTGAGAGCTTTTTCTCGATTAATATTCTTTAAATTAACATTGTGTATGTTGGAAAAAACATGTCATAGATTAATGACTTATTTTGTTTAAAGTTTGAATTCCATAGATTATTGGAACCATAAATATAGTAACACAATAAAGTAATGATTGATATTAGAATCCTAGTTAATTTAAAGATTTGATTAAAGCCTTAAAACTTTGGAATTCAAATCGATGTCAACTTCTGACATGTGTGTTGATTTAATGCAATATAAAGAAAAGCTCAATGATATCACAAGTATAACTACCTAAGGATGAACTCATCCCAATATTTTTCAAAATTTTAAATCAATATTAATCAATAAATCATTTCAATTAATCTCTGAAAACAAACCCCCCAATAAAAATACATTCAAAAAAAAACATTTAACTATTTAAAATTATCATCGCCGAGGATTCAACCAGAGTGCTGCTATACACATCAGCAGAGAATTAGAACATTGACCGGTCGATAGGTGACAATAATCCATACTATCACCCCCCAAAGTTTATATTCATAAAATAGATCAGTGGTTGGGCTGGGACGGACACATGAGGTATTTATGTCTCTGCATATCCCATGAAATTACAAATCAAGCCCAATGTATTTATGGATGGTGGAATAGTAGGAGATAGACATTGAGACTGGGTCACCCTCTCAATTGAGTTTTCAAGGTATCATGAATTTTTATTTCATTTTCTGTGATTGTAGACCATTTATTTTAACATCTTGTGATCAAGAAGTTGGATAGGAAATTTAACATCTTATGATGAGGATGTGGCATCATACATTTTAACGTTTTATGAAGAGGAATTTTTCCTATATTTTAACATCATGTGATTAGGAAATTATCATGTAGTTTTCATTCCTTTTTTCTAGGATGTTGTCATGAAATTTACCATCTTTTGATTAGGAAGTTATCATATAGATTTAAGTCTTATGACTATGTTTTTGTTATAAAATTTAATGTTTTGTGAATATGAAATTTTTATGTTGTTTTGAATCATGTGAAAAGAGCATTGGGCATGTAATTTAATGTAAAGTGATCAAGAAATAGTGTGGAGATCCACACAGAGTACCACTTGAGAAACCAATAATTATTTGTAGGTGTGTATCACTCACCATATATGGTGATCAATGAGTAAGAATCATTTGAGTATTCCATATAAATACCATAAGGACCTTCCCATTTTGTCTCTAGTTACATCATCTTCGTCTGAGGTATCATCTATATACATAGAGCCAACAAAATATCACATTTATGAAAGGAGTATAAGTTAATATTTTCTCTAAATGATAATTCCTCATGGTTTTTATGCCATTATAGGTTATACAATACATCGATTATGTTTTATTTGAGTGATTCTAACCCATCTATATGGACATAAGCTATATTGTATAGTTTCTAAAGGTCATAAATGGTCATCTGGGGTGATGATAGCTTGAACTACATAGAAATAACATCCTCTATCACAAAAACCAAGTAATATAGAGGCATTTTGGTGGATTTTTTGTCATCACCGAACAGGAATAGAGGAAATTTGAGAGATTATTGGGCTTACTATTATTGGTTTGACCCACCATATTATATGGCATATTAGAGAGGTTTTTTAAATCCTATATCTTCCAATTCTACTATGACTGATAGTTGAAGGTGTGGTTGGTATTGAAGATGTACTTGGCATACAACATCATTAGCTCAATAGATTGAAAATTGGTTTCCTTTTCTCTACGAATGGTGTGTTGAATCCCAAATAAATTAATGATTTGGGGATTAATAAACATGATCATATAATAGATTATGACTTATTTAAAGGGGGTGTTTTATTCAAAATTTGAGAAGAATTCATTATTATTCATAATGAACCTACATTATTGATATTGTGTCGGTGGGTAGGGACCCACAATGATAATTCCCCGACATAGAAATGGGATAATAATCCTTGTTGTGAAATGTAGAATATCTACTGGATGATGCACGGAATTTTTATGGATTTGTAATTCATGAAACTTCTTGGATAACTCAATCTATACATGAACCATTGTGGGATATAAGTATCTCAATCTATGGATCTGATGTAAATTTTCAATCCCACTTGATGGGTCCTACATGACTCTACATGGAATTATTTAATTACTAGAGGAACCTCCTCCCCTTAGTTTCAATGGTTAATGATCACATAAAAACCCATAAGTGGTGGGATTTCTCTAGGTTGGGGTCATCTGGGAGGGTAAATTTCACTTCACATTGGTGTATTTACTCATGATCAACTCAGTCTGGTGGGAGTGTCCCATGTTGATGATACTCAATGAAGGGAGTCATCTAATCAGATTATTAGTTTAATATCAGGGAATTCAAGGGTTATGTTGTGGATGTTAAGGTGGATATATGGTTCCCATAATTGTCATCCTCACCAGATAAGATGATGGTACTGACTCACTGATGTTTGATAAGAATGATAAAGTCATATTTGATGAGATATTGAAGGGATTTATCCAGTACTTTCAAGGAATTAGATTAGTCATTATGAGATCAGGGAACCTAAGTAGCCTTTATATGGGAAGGTAACTCGACCATCAGAACCCATGTTCTATTTGATAAGGGGTTAAGGTTTTCATCTTAATAATTTAATCACCAATGATGTAATTGATGAATAACTTTGAGTCCGTCTTCATAAGAAATAGAGAGACTTCAACCTTAATATCCAACTCAATTTCTATAATAAGAGCATGATACATAGGATCATTATTCATACATCCTTATAAAATAAATAATTAATATGTAAAATTTCTTGTGTTTGAGTGGAAATGGTAATACCAAGACCACCTTATTGAGTTTGGGGTTTATGAACTCTCTCCTAGTTGGGATCTGAGAGGCATCGTCAAAATGCATCATCCAAAATTACATGGTATCATCAATATAGAGGACAGAATATTATAGGATGTCTATATCTATGGTTTATTCCTCAAGGGTTAGATTTGAATCTTTTAAATCAACTAGGTCTTGGCACTTGACATTATTCTAGGGGACTAACCTGATGTCGAACTACAATAGAATCACTACCCACTGGGATAATTACCCAGTCATTATGGGGTGTTTTAGGATGTACATTAGTTGATAAACATGGGATATAAGTTTTATTTATTGGTGAAACAAGTAGTACTATAATTTCTAGACCATGGAGAGCAATGAGACAAATATCTTTGGAATGAGATAATATCTTGTCTCTATATAGAACTGCATGTCGCAAAGTTAGTAAATGCTATTCCTACTTCACCTCTTTTTCTTTTGAGCTAGTTGAGAACCAAGGGACCATTCTAGGAATGTTATATAAAGGACCAAAGTATTTCCTAGGATGGGTGGAGCAGGAAAATAACAAATTTAAGATGCTTCTTGATGCCCTCAAATAGGGTGTATCACTATTAATACCACTTATATGAATTTCCTTTCTTCATGAGCTTTGAAATGAACGTACAATTACTAGATTTATCTGAAATTTCTATTTCGATGTAACCCAATTTTCTCTAGAGGCCCTGAAACACCAAGAGGCTTTGTGGAGAAGGAATTTTCTATATATACTTGATCTTATTTATATCGTGTTTGATACCTTTGTACCTGATGATATAGTCAATAAACTTCCCGAACATGACCCTAAATATAAATATATGGGGGCTCATCCTCAAGTGATGGGATTAGAGGAAGTCAAATAATTTCTTAATATCCCTAAGAATGTCTTAAGGTTGGTGTGATTTGACCACAAAAACATCCATATATCATTCAACCAATGTCTCAAGGAGATTCTTAAACATGGGTTTCAATTCATATGGTAGATATATCTATCATTCATCAAACTGAATGGAATGAGTATGTAACATAAGGTCCTTTAAGGAACACTGAAATGGTGGGTTCATATTTTTTAGGGGCCATTTATGCTTGATTGTACCTATATCACCCATCTATTAATGGAAGGGCTTCGAAACTGATGGTTTCATTTATTACTAGCTCCCCCCCTTGGAGGAAAAAATCTCCTTTGAGAAGTGTTGGTTGATGTCCCATAAGTCAACTAAGACTTTTATCTATCCATTTTTCTTCTAGGATGGGATGATGTTTTCCAAACAATTAGGGTACTAGACTTACCTAATGATATAGACCTTTATGATCTTGTCAAATTCATCCACAACCATCAAATCATGGGAAGTGTGCATCTTTTTGAGATCCTATTTCATCTAGTGGTGGACCATTGTAATTTCAAGTCAATAAACAACAAACTAAGGGTTATGACCCAAAATTATGTTTTTGATCATGGAAGAATTTTCATACTGTTTAATTAAGAAATCCATTTATTGATGCTACTCCTCGGAATTCATGAATACAATAACCAACATAAGCTTAAAATATTCTTCAATTTTGAGACTCACCTGAGTGAACTCATTAAATATAGTGGAGATAACATTCTCAAAAAATAATGAGGGGTTATCCAAATCATCATGGTCATTGAAAATGTGAGGGTAAATTGAAGATGGTTTTTACCCTATATCTAATGATCATGGAGTGGTATTTTCATCTATTTTGGCAGGGGTGGGGTATTTAATGAGGGATTCCTGATCTATATAGACCTTGAAAACATAGGATGATCAACCAATCCCATGTGTTTTTTTATGGTGACATTGACCATTGATGTCAGAAAATTGGTAATGGTTTGGTCATCCATTCTCTCATGAATATGCAGTACTATTATGGGAATGTAGTCAAGGGATGAACCTATTAGTACTCAATGGTATTAAGACTTTCTTGATTTAAATTTTCATGTCCCATGTAATAACACATAGTAATCTGTGATAATTACTTCATTTTGGGGTCTGAAATGTTTCCCAATTTTTAAGATTATTGGATTCAAGTGGTGGATTGGTAGGATGAAACTATATTTAAAATATTTACAAGGATATTTTGAAGTAACTATCGAATACATAGGGTAATTTAAGAACTTAAACCTAGTGTTTTTTAGGTGATTCCCCTCTTTTTTTTAGTACTTGTCATCCATGTAGTGGGATTCACATGAGCTATAGTGAGGGAAATTTACATAGACTACCCCTATTTGAAAACTAAAGGGGTATTTGATGCACCGATGATATGAAGTGGGGACCACTATGTATATATGGATCCAAGTAAACACTAACATGGGGTTGTAGGTAGTATCCTATGAGAGACACATGAACGTAGTATTTTCTACCATGTCACCAAATTGGGTCTCTAGCTAAATCTTATTGTGTGTCTTCTGCTCACTTTTTTCATGACCTTGAGTTTTAATGTTTGATGGGGTCATATCTACTTATATGGTACATATCTTATTGAGTGTCTGAGTTTGGATAAGATTGATCCTCAATCTGGTGTTCCTTAGGAAACAATGGAACTCTACTCAATTGAAAAACCTTATGGAATACAACTTGTGTATGGTCCCTTATAGTGTCACCTTCGTATTCATTGGATTAGGATATGATGGATGTTCATTCTTCCCAATGGACTTCCTCTACATGATAGGTATCTACAACATCTACCTCAGACTTGAACTAGATGGGGCCCCATAGGGCCTCAATTATATCCTTACAAAACTCCTTTATAGTAGGATTGTATCAAGGATTGCGTGTATTACTAATATATTGTACTGGTTCTTCAGTACATTGTACTTTTTTCCAGTGGTATATTTTTTTCTTATAAATGGATACTATTTAATAGTTTGTATTTAGGTGAAACTAGCTAAGCCAGAGGGGTTTTGTTGGTATTTTCCATGTTCTTATGTCAATTAGAGGATCCAAGCTATGCAGCAGGTAGCTAATGTCATTCCTTAAACGTCTATGCCTGATCTATGTGATGTTCTAACTAAGGTCGTGCTTAACCAATATGGTTAGTTATAGGGGTGTTCCAAATTTTGTGTTGAATGAGTATTAGGCCTTCTATGCCATGAGTGAGGCATTCTGACTACTTTCAGCTACATGAATAGTCCCATCAAAATTATTGCCTTCAAAGTCTTGTATGTTAGCATAGTGCATACCCTTCCTTCAGTGGAATCATCAAGAGGTTCTTGAATAGGCTATGTGGAATACCACCTCAATAAGTATTGTTAAATGATCTACAAGACTGACAGTACATACAGAAGCATAATTATATTCTTCATTGTTGGATTATTCTAGAATGGGATGGATTCTATGAGATTATTTTAATGAACCAAACATTTAAAAATGAAATTCCCTTTATGAATGAATAAATGAATTATTAAGTAAGTTTATTATAGAAAATACATGAACTAATTTGGTTATTTTGGACCATTAAAGGGAATGTCAGATTTAAAAACTATTAAACATCATAACAATTGATAATAAAGGCATTGTGCAGTGAACATTGTGATTAGTATATTAAGGGTTAGTATAAAGTCTATGTGACAATGAATGAATGGAAGAAGACCTTGACTAGTAGAATTGTACCGTACAAATCCCATATTTTAGATATTTCCAGGGAGATAAAATCATTTGGATTTTTCCTTGTCCAATCAAAACATGAGACTCAATTACTAAAGCATGGTTAAAACCGTTTATGGTTGAAATTCAATCGTATCTCATGACCCAAACCAAATTTTCCAAACCACCCTAAGAAGGTCATATCATCACTCACCTTACCTTTAACATGTATGATGGTATAATAAGGGGTTATGTATCTTGACCTTGATAGTATAATTTTTTTATAATTCTAATTTCAATTAAATAATTATTATATTTTTTCCTTTTTATTGTTAATTTTTGAATTTCTAAATAATTCATCTGATAAAAATTTGATTTTGATGTGTTGAAAAACAAATCTTAGTTTTGGAAAATATATAGTTATAATAAAGAAACTATTATTGATAAATTTAATAAATTTTTAAATAAATTTTATTTTAAAAAAATATTGTTATTAAATAATATTTATTTAAATATAAATGATAATGTACTTTTATAATGTAAAATTTAACTTTTATAATGGCCATCAAACTATTAATGTCAACAAAACCATTGTTTTTTTATAAATAATTATTTTGATGTAAAAGTGGTAATTAAAACATTTAGAGGATAATATTTATAAAATAAATATTATTTTTCAAATCATCAAGTCAAATTTATCCAACATTAATTTTTTTCATAATTTTTAGAGATATTGAGATATTTCCTCAAAATTAAATAAGTTATAAATATACATTATATATTATGAAATAATAAAAGCCCAAATGTAATGTAATAAATAATATAAAGAGTTTATGTGACCAAAATTATGTATAAAATTTAAAATAATTTGTTTTTATCTTATTAGATTAATTTTATAAACCCATTATTAATCCTTTAGAACCAATATTGTATTTTAATGTCTTAAAATTACTTCTTTACAAAGATGAATCCATTCCACATCACCAATGTTATTATTTTAATGAGTTCAATTCATGTTATTATAATATAATTAAATTAATTAATCTCTAATAGAAAACATGGGAATAAACCATGGCCTAGTTTGTGGTCTGGATTAAATAATTATATAGAGTCCAAAAACAATGTTTAGAAATTAATAAATAATTCTCCTCTCGTATTCTATATAAGCACACCCAACATCTAATTTATATTTACTAAAACCCATTGGATAAATAATTAAATATTAATTTGTCTCTATATATCCCTTCTAGTGTTTCCAATCTCTTATTTATCTCCACCCAAGCTTTTAGAAGTGCCCTCCCATTGTAAGGGATCATCTCATTCTCCTCTTTATTCAAGAACCTTCTTCATATTATGCCATTTTTATTTAAATTCATCATTTTGGGATATGTTTTTACACAACCATATTATAATTCCTATGATTTAAAAGTGATTGTATATCACTTTCACTCTCTTTTAACCCTTATATGATTCTTTAGATACCCTCATTATGAAGTCAAAATTATCCAATGATTTTCAACAACAAGAATTTGTATAGCTAATACCCATCCCAATTATGACTAAAAAGTACTCACCTAGATTTTCTTATCCATTATTGATTGGAGACATTAATTTATATATCCAAATATCTATAATCAATATATTTAATGTTATTAGATTCACCCTTATGTAGAATGATATATGTGTCATGCTAATTCATGTACATAATATGAATGTGTCGAGTGGCCCCAAAATTATATATCCCCCCAATGCAATTGGTAATGATTTTATATCATGAGATATTATTAATGTTATATGGGAGTGAACCTAATACATTATGGGACACTATCCACCATGTAATTTTCTCTTGTAAAGTAGACTTAACTTATACTTATGGAATGCATTATGTTGTCACTGTATTCTTGTGTTACCTTCATGTTGTCATCATCTATCATGTTTCAATGTTCATTTTTATGATTATCACACCGTTTATGTCTAGTTTATATTCTAATTAACTCACATTTATTTCACTCATCATTTTATTCTTTTATTATTACTATAATGGTAATTACAGCTCACCCCATCTTAATATACGTCCACATGTTATCTCATACATTTTTAAAATATCAAGGGAAATTAAGGGCATGTTTTGGGGATTTAGTTTATGTATTTGTATCTATATTGAAATTTGTTATTATATGTACCAAATTACCCAAAAAATAGTCCTCATAATCTTCTGTGGTTTTATTTTGTGTATCATTGTGTAACTAACCATTTAATAATGTGTATTAAAGATATAGTTTTTAATAGTTAGAATTAGTGGAATGGATAGTAATTTTGTGGGATTAGGATTAGGAAACCCTAGTGAGAGACTTAGGGATAAGACTAAGAATAAGAAAAAATAATTATTTTTTTAAAGTATAGTGTAATAGGTATCCAAGGAAATACATCCATATATCGATACTACATGTAGATGTGACTATGCTAAATCTACCCATAGTAGTAATAACTTCGTAACGAGTGCATTGAACTTAACTTTATCGTCATCTTGTTTACAAAAAAGGCCTTACTGAACAACTATTTTGAAACTCTCAGATTATTTTCATTTGTAAATTCAAAAGCTATTTATAACCCATTATTATTAGAATAATAATTCCCATAAAAATTTCTGTTAGTAAATAAAACATGGAAACCATATATTACAACATATAAATTCATAGGTTTAGAATTATATGTAAATAATGATTTATATCTTCAGTGTTCATATTTTACCTTTAATTTGTTTAATAGTTTAAATTATCAGCCTTATTTTTCCCTTTATATTTTACAATGGATGGAAATAGGAGGAACCATGTCAATAAACAATGTGAGGGAAATTTTATGAATACCCAAATGAGATTCTCAACCAGATGGGAATAGGAATTATGAACTTCATGAAATTAATTTCTCAGTTAACTCATGATTTGAATAAAAACTTTAATCTGGGTAAAAACTCACATCCCCCCAAGAAATATAATGCTTTGATTGATATAATTATATTACAAAGTACTCGGAATTTAAGTGAATATTCTGATCCCTTAATCATATAACAATGGATAGACTACGTTGAGAAGCTCATATTCATCCTTTAATGCTCTGAGAAATATAAGGCCTTGCTGGTATTATATCATATGGAAATAGAATCTAATCAATGGTGTAATGTTTTCGAAAATAATAATCCTCATGAGGATATCAATGTGATAGATTGGAATGAATTTCAAATTTTTTTTATTGATAAATATTTTCCTTGCACTCATAGAATGAAAATGGATAGGGACTTCATTATCCTCAAGAAAATGAATGTTGAATCCATCAAGGATTGTGATGTTAACATCACAAGACCTGAATTATACACCTATATCCTTTTTATTTCCACAAAATATAAATGTGGAATTTTTTTGGTTGGATAAAGTTGATTATAAAAAGATCCTTAGTATTTTAGGAATATGATAGCTACAAAAATGTTTTGTGATATTTCTTCAAAGTTGAAATGGATATCAAAAAATTTCCAGGGTCTCATGGGTCTGGAGGCCAGAAATAGATAATATAATATAATTCTAGTGATTTTATAGAGAAATATCATGGTTGAAATACATTTCAACACCCCACTTTTCAAAAGATTAAGAATACTAATAATACTCAAAATTGGATGATGGGGATAAGTAAATACATTATGTGCGGTTAGGAAGGGATCTTAGATATAAAATACAGATGGGAGAAAAAAACCATTTTATAGAATGGAGGAATTATCATGTTAAATCTTATGATGGAGTCCAACAATTAAACTATAAAGTACAAGTATAATGTTTTAATCAATGGTCTAAGATAAGGTGGTTGATGATGATTTATGACAACAACCTACAAGACCTAGAGAGAAAGGGTGATATTATGGAATCAAAACAAATGTTTTAGATCCCAATAATTAAGTGGTGACTAGTATGATAGTTATTCATTCAATAATTGTTATTATAGTTTTTGATTATGGTTCTATAAATTATGCCATATTAATCATGCTTTGTATAAATATTTAAACACCACCTCAAAACATGGAAGATGAGTATTTGATGAGGATGAAAAACGGTTGAATAATTTGAACCCAATCATATAGGTTGCACCCTATCCATATTTATAGGTTAAAATTCCTTTTTATCCTTTTCATAATACCTTTAGAATAATTTTATGCAATTCTATGTTTTTTATTGTCATTATTTATACAGATACAACATTAATTTCTGAGAGAATGAAATTACACTATATATCATGAATCATGGACAGATTCAATTAAAGTGAAAGGAGGATGATGATGAATCTCCATTTGTAAAATATATTAAGAATGGATATTATTACCGTATGAAAAAACATATCTTTCTTAAATTATTGAGACTAAAGAAAATATCATCCTTAAATACATTCACATTGTGAAGGAATGCAATCATGTTTTTCCAAAATAATTTAGTTTTGTACCTCCAATATGAGATGTTTATTTATCAATAATGACTATAATTGGATATTGAGAAATATAAAAGACTCTATATATAATTAAAATTGTTTCAATTGAGGAGTTGAAGAATAAACTACCAGAGAATTTGGGTAATGTGTTAATACATCCAAGTGCTTCACCATGGTGTACAATAGTCCTCCTCATCAAGGATAAGGATGGTTCATTGAACCAACAAATTAATTATCTTGATCTCAAAAAGATCATGATAAAAATAGTATACTAAAAAAATATCAATGAATTATTTTATAAGATACATGGATCCCAATATTTACCTAAGGTGGATATTTTTTTTGGGATATTTTAAAATATATGTGAAGGAGGGGGGTGTCCCCAAGAATACTTTTTGTACAAGATACATGCACCATAAGTTCACAAAGAATCAATTTTTACCCACTAATTCATCAACTATCATCACAAATTGTATGAATAGAGTCTTCTTGGATTACATAGAAAAATATATGATGGAATTTATAGATGATATTCTTATCTACTCCAAAAGCAAGGACGAATAAGGGGAGAATTTTAATATTGTACTGAAGACATTGTGAAAAGAAAAGTTGTATGTGAAGTATTGTAAATGAAAGTTCTAGAATGAGAAATTATCATTCCTATGGAATTTTATCACCAGTAATGGGATATCTGTAGATCCTTAAAAAATGTGGTAATTGAAGGACGACCAAGAGAAACATCTATGATGGTAATCTTATGTTTCCATGGATTATCTTGGTACTATATCTTATTTGTGAGAAACTTCTCATGATTTTATATTCCTATAAATAATCTTACTCATAGGGAAATAAAGTCTATCTATAATGATGAATGTAAAGATAGATTTAAAGAATTGAATAATAGGCTAATCACTATACATATGATTAAATTACCCATAAGTGGGGAAGAATTTTGGATATAAAGTGATGCATGTAAAAGGTATTAGGTTGTGAATTTATGTGGAATGAAAAAGTGATAGCATATAACTCAAACCAATTATAAATACTTAAGAGGAAATGTGTAAATAATGATATAGAATTGGATACAATAATATTTTCATTGAATATTTGGAGAAATTATCTCTAGAGAGAAATGTGTGACATATATAGGGAACATAAAATACTCAAGCATATATTCCCAACAAATCGGTTTAATTTATGCCAAAAAGGTGGTTAGAGTTGATTTTAATTATGATTTATTAATACATTAGAATTATAGGAAGGTGAAAAATGGAAAATTCACTAAGTAGAAATGTTCTCACAACCCAATCCCTGATGAGGAATAAATGGGATACAATCATCTTAACATGAAAGGGATATATATGGAAACAATAAAATGACATCTATGACAACTTAATCAAATAACTACTCAACCATACATTATTCATATGATTAAGGGGCCTATAATGATGATGATGTGATATAGAGGAAGGTTCAAAATATTCCAAAGTTCAACTATGCCAAAGATGGAGTCATAAGGTTTGGACCTTGGATTTTAATCCCATAAAAACCAGATATGAGAGGTAACCTATGTAATATGTGAATATATCATCAATATATAATCATTGTGGAAGAAATAAGATGTATAGAGATCTGAATAAAAATATACAGTGTGACAACATGAAGAGAGAGATTGCAGAATTTTATCTCCATGCTTGGTATTCCAACAAGTAAAAGCTAAAGGAAATAATTCTAAGGGAACGATGCAACCATTTCTCCTTATATTATGGATATGAGAAAACATTACCAGGGATTTAATTATAGGACTCCCATGTACATATAAAGGAAATAATTCCATATTAGTGGTAATCAATCACCATACAAAGTCACCACATTTTATTATTATCAAAGAAGAATTCTCTCTTGACCAAATAAATAATATAGATATATATATATTATTTATGTCATAAAATACTGAAAAAATCATCTCTATATTTATAAAATAAAAATTTATAAATTTTTCCTTGTGTAGAACAGTGCCTGACCTGGGTCATCACACTTGAGGACCTTGAAAATTTTCTTTCTTATATACTGTAATTCACCTAAGACAACTTTTTTTGTTGTTTTTATTATTTTATAAACATAATGAAATTTAAAATAAATAAATTATTTCAAACATTAAACTAAAATGAAATAAATGAATATGGTTAGAAAAGAAAGAACATAGTCTTTATGGTTTGGTTAACAGGTTCAATCATTACTACATATTTTTTTTAAATTTAGTTTGAAAAACCAATTGTGAAATCTCACTATGGGATTACAATTCCTTAGTTTAGTGATTTTGAGAAATTAAATGTTGAATAAAACTAGATTCCACATCCTAGAATAATAAATAATGATGGATAACTTCAATAGATTGTGTGACAACTTCCAGGACCTATCTTCATCACTTCCATGTCATCTCATGAATCGATCAAATCCATTTACTGAAGAGGTTGTGTTTAAAATATGGAAGGGAAAAGACTAAAATAATTGGGTATAATTTATTTTTAGTTACACGACATGGTGATAAATATCCATACTCATAAAATTCACACTTAATCACCATAAACATAAATAAAACATATGAATTGAAGCTTAAAATTCAGGAAATACCTCTTACATCCCCCAGACCAAGCCTCGGGTTAGCCTGTTATTATCGAGGGTATGTGGTCATAGTTGTGATAATTATAAGAAGATAAGTGAATAAAAATATGAATAATGAGGACTATAAAAGAGGAAGATAAAAAACAGATAAAATAATAGAATCAAAAATATAAAATAAGAAGTTATAGGGGAAGAAATAAAATAAAATATAGAAGTGATTTTTTTAAAAAATAGATGAAAAAATACATAAAAATAGAAGAGGAATAAGAATAAATAGAATAATATTAAGAAGACTAAGAATAATAACGAATATATTATATCCAAAAAAACTTAATTAAAACAAAAATTCCTGAATTATATAATGAATAAAAAAATTACAATTACATAAAAAAATGAAAAGAAAAGAATGAAACAATAGTAACCATTTGACATCTCCACTCTGGGGGGGGACTCCCTTGGGTAGCAAAACATCCCTCTATTTTTCGATGGAGGGATTATTCTTCTTTATTTTAAAAAAAATATACCCTTGTATTCATAAATATTAGTCCATGGTTTGAATAAAGATATTAAAATATACACCCATAGATAATAAGGGTTTCCATTTTCTCATAATATATTATAGACCAACATGGCATTATAGTGTATGGGATATGTATATGGCTGTTTTGGTGAAATTATAGACCATTGTAGCTTTCTGGCATTGTTTCATTAGTTTAGTAGTTGTAGGGTTTGAGGCATCAGTCTTCATCAACCCATCTAGCCTTCACAATGGCCAGAGTGAGATTCATTAATCCTTGAAAAGTGGGAATAACCAAGGTCATCCAAGGGTCCTTATATGATCGAAGGTGGTAAATGGAATTATCATCATGGATGATCTCCATTTCAAGATTATTAATGGTTATCTATGGAGGTCATAGGGTGTTGTAGTGGGTGTCTGATGAGTGTTAAGCGTCACATGTTGTGAGGATTGATATTGCATGGGTGCCTAAGGATGAGGCATGAAAAAGTAGAGTAGGACAACTAAATGTTTGTTATGATGAGTGTTAAATAAAGATCATTCTCACCCTTGGAAGAAATTTGGGGATCCTTAATTATAAAAATTAAAATTTATGATTCATTAGACTTAGAATCCTACACCGATATGGGCTACCAAATACACACACACATACACATGTGGTTCTTGCCTCACCTACATGTCTTGAGTAGGCTTTTACCTGACCATGAACTTGGGGGATATCACTATGGGCCACATGCTACATGGTCCTAATGTCCCCATGTGGCCTCACTCCCTAGGAGCTGGTGAGGTTCCACTTCAGTTTTTCATGGCTATCTATCTCTCCTTGAACTGGCCAAGTGGTGTGCTTCCCTTGAACTGAGGTGTAACTTTTTACCATAATTTTTTTTAAAAAAAACATTATAATTTTCCATTAAAATTATTCAAAATTTCATAAAATAATTTCTAATAATATAAGTCAATGAAAACCACCATTTAAATTAATTCCAATTATCTAATTTAATATTCAATTTTTTTAACCAAACGTTGAAATATATAGGGGAAATGACTGAAAAAAATAAAAATAATATTAAGAAAAAAATTAAAATTATGCAATAAAAATGAGTTTTTAAATACCCCTACAATTAAACGATGATTGTCCCCAATCATAAATTCTCAACATTGAATTCACAAAGTCACCAATGTTTCCAATATTTATATTTAAATAAAATAAAATAATATGATTATCAATGATAAATTGAATATTAAAAAATATAAAAAAATATCAATTTAATATCTCTATTCTAAAAGAAACAATCATTTATTGGATTTTACTTTATCACTTTTGAAAATTGAGGAACATGTTCACTCATCCATTCATGGTGGTTAATTTATTGTTAAACATACCATTTAATGATTTAAATCACTTTGAATCTTTTCACTCATAACTCATAATATAATTAAATTATATTTATGATCATATCATGTGAACATGATCCGTATAAATATTATTTTAAAATAACTACTTTCTGAAAATTGTAAAGAAAAATCACACAAAAAATCCTGATGAATTTTAAATTATTGTTCTTAAGACTATGAGTATAAATATCGGTAAGAATTTATGTTTAAAACTTTTTTCTTAAAGGGGTAATCTTATCTCTAAAGTATCAATAATGATGTCAGAAGTAAAATTTAAATGAAATTATCCCCTTAAAAATAACAACTCCCACTTCTCTACCGGAAAGTAAATTTTTTAATTATTATGAAATCATAATGAATAATTTTTTTCCTTCTTGAATTTTCTCTACTTTTATACCATTTCTTCAATTTAATTTTTTGTTTATTTTTATTTCTAAATTTTTTTAATATTATTTTTATAATGAATCTCAAATCCACCAAATAACCACATATGATAAAAATCATTAGTCTAGTAATGGTTATTTTTTTATTCATATAAGTCACAAATAATTTCTATATTTTGTTTTCATTTTTTAAGAAGGGATAATAATATAGTATAATGAACGAATTCAAAACCATTATTGATGAACATAATTACCACAACAACACATTTTTTTACAATTAATTTCTTCCCTTTACCATGAATTACATTATCTTCACATGTCAACATTAAAAAATCATTCAAATACTAATGTTACGGTAGGAATTGATAAATTACCTGGAAACATGGATCATTCCTAAAATGGTCATTCATGGTATCTATGGTTTAATCAAGGATTAATGTAATTAGCAGTCTTATGGAAGTGGGTTTACCAAATGAATCCTCAATCATTAATTTTTTTTCACAGTTACAACTTCAATAAGATTCATTGTAATTTCTAGTAGGTGGCATGACCATGATCACTTATGAAATATGCTTAAGATATGATAGGAAATATATTTTTTATAAATCATCGCATTAATGGAAGTTATAACATTTGAAAATCACTCATGGAATAAATAATATAAAATAAATCAATTTACATAAATTTCATAAATTCAATGTCTAAATTATGGAATGGATATTTCATTTACATTAATAAAATAGTTCTCTAAAATTATGAATCTCATTTTAATACCCATGTTTCACTCTAATCATTTTAATTTTCATCTCACTTATTCAATTTCATTATCATTGAAATCTAAAAAATGGAATCATGGGATACCTAAGAAAATCATGTATCCAAGATCATTCAAGTAAATCAAAGATTCATATATGGGCATGAAAATTCGAATTTAAATATCAAAACGCATTTTTGGGAAAAAAATTATTGCAGTTTTAGATATAAAAATTAAATTTAAACAGCCTTTTGAAATGAATCTTTATTTTTCCTTCAAATTATTCTTGGTATTACCTTATATAATCCTGAACCTAAAAAATATAATTAATCATATATGATTACTGACCAATTAATTGATGGACATAAAATTATTGGGGGAGTGGGATGGATGCTAAAATAATTCTAGAATTAAAATTTTAATTTCATTACATAAAGAAAAGAAAAATCATGTTATGATCCCCCATGTAGGGAATGGGTTTTTAATACTGTATAGGGATGTACCAACTATTATATATAATCTGATGGGGGTGAATCTTCTTGGATTTAAACCACCACTTGAGGATTCCCCCATCTTGAAATTATTCATTCATGATGGGGAATTATCTTTTGATAGAGTACACCAAATCCACCTCCTTAACAAAAGGGTATTACTTGAATGGTAGGGTTAGGATGAATTATGGAACATCCACCATCTTGGTTTCTGATTTTTCAACATCGTGTTCAGTTACCAATTCTTTCTCTATGTGGGATGAATGCATTTTATAAATAAATGGAAGGTGAGTTGGTAATTTTACATGAGAAAAAAAATTAAATATGAGTTATCGATAATAAAATAATCTCATTCAATGTGAGCAGAATCTATCTATGTTTAATAAATCTCATGCACTCATAATTCTTCTTGGGCTTCCAAAAATTTATGTTCACCAAAATTATTGTGCTCTATCTGTTCACTGGTAGGCATTAGTGATATTTCATCATCTTCCTCTAAGTCTAAAAATGGATTGGACATATCTGAAAATTCAATGTAGTTAGGAATGATAGTCAATTCGAATTTAATATAATTAGAAAATAAATAAATAAAATTAATATCAACTCATTATCTTGGTTCTTGATCTATCCCTTCATTAGTGTTAAGGTCATATTAAAAGTGTGTCTCACTGAATAGAGGTAGGTGGTCTGGATCCTCTATCATTTCTTTAAATTCTTTCACTTGGATGTATTTCTCCACACCCATGGAAATAATGATATGTAATCGATATAGATTTACTACCTTGTAGGAATATGAGAGATCATGTTACACCAGGCACTCAATCTAGAAGTAATACATACTGTATTGATCTCCCACGCATAGCTATAAAGGAAAGTCTTTATCATTATTAATCTAATCTAGTAAATTATGGTTATCGTGGATCTTGTTCATCAAATGGTTGAGTTGTTTATGTTACTTGGACTCCACTTATTTTATTTATATAGAAAAAATATGGAGATTCATTGGATATTACCTCATTTCCATCAAAATTTGATATTCAATTTGTACTTCATTGGCCATGTCCATTAACTCTGAATGTGAAAAATACAATCTCCATGTCACCAAGAGAATTATTGATCATATCTCTGATACTTCTAACTCTTTTTTGGATGGCCTCTTTGGCATCGTGAAACATTCTGTCCTTGTCATTCACCCTTGAGTAATTCCTATATAAAATAATGAAATAATTTTATTAAAACATAGTGGGAAAACAATTTTTTTTACAGATTTTTTAAAAAAATAGTAAAAAATAGTCTATAATGTGAAAATAAAATATAAATAAAACTATTAATCATCTCTCTGGGAAAAAATTCCATTTTTTATGAATATGTGTCATTGGGTGTGGGAAAATAAAATAAAAAAAATACTACTACAGCATAGTGGCTGATTAGGGTCATGTTATTTGAGGAGATTCATAGTTTATTTAATTAGTCATATTCACATAAGACAATTTTTTTGTTATTTATATTATTATATTTAAATAATTAAAGTTAATGAAATAGAATATTGAATAAATTAAACTAACAGAAAATGAATGAACTTGGTTAGAATGAAAGAACATTGCCTTTATATTTTAGTTTATGGGTTCCATCATTCTACTTGTTATTTTAAATTTATTTTGATAACCCAATTGTGAAAAATCACTTTTGGATTGCTATTATTTTATATAGTTTTTTCAAAAACATGAATTCATAAGAAATCTATATTCCACTACCTCTGATAATCATGGTAGTGGAATCACCTCCACCGAAAGAGCGACACCTTCTAGGAATAGGCACCATCAATTGTATTTTCATCTCTTAAATGGATCAAATATATCATTTGAATACCTTGTGTTCAATGTATGGAAGGTAAAAAATTAAATTAAATGAATATATGTGAGTTTCAGTTTGATGTTTTTGTGGTAAATCACCATGCTCATGCACTTTAATCTTACTCACCACAAGCATTAATAGAACATATAAATTGAATTGATGAATTCTAGAAAAACCTATTACCTCCCTCAATAAAAGTCCCAGTTATCCCCTCATTGTCGACTGTAATAGGTCATTATGGTGAGAATGAGAATAAAATAAGAGAATAAAAATAAAAATAATGAGAATGAGAGAAGAAGAAAAAAAAACAAAATAATAGTATAAAGTAGAAGAATTATAGAGAGATATAAACGAAATAAAATGAAATATATAATTGAGATATAAAAATAATATACCTTAGGAATGAAATAATTAAAAACAGAAGAAGAAGAAGAAGAAGAAATAAAATAATAATAAAAATAAGAAAAAGTATAATAAGCATAAGAAGAAGATTAATGAATCGATTTGGGTGGAACACATGAATTAAAACAAAACCACAAGAGTTGTATACTTAAGAAACTAAATTATAATTTCATCATAAAATAAAAAAATAAAGTAATATAATGAAACTAAAAAATCCCTTTGGTGTCTCCTACTGGTGGTGAAAACTCCATTGGGTAGAAAAAAATTCCTTTTATTTATAGAGGGATGAATTCTTCTTCCTAGTTTAAAAAAATATATTCATATCATTAAAATAATAAGTCCACATTTTTAATAAATATATTCAAATATACCCCATAGTTAATATGGTTTCCATTTTCTCACACTAGAATATGGAACAACATGGTGTTGGGGAGAACATGCTTGGTGCATGGTGTTGAGTAGTAGTAGTGGTCAATTGTGGATTAATGGCATTGGTTTAGAAATTATCTAGGTGTTGGATCAGTGGATGTAGTATTCATAAACACCTACATCATTCTCAATGGAATGAGGGATCTTCATCATCATTAAATATATTAACTCCATATAACGATGGTGTAGTAGAGGTTGTTTGATGGTGAAGTGGGGATCCAAGGTGGTTTGGGGGCCTCGATAATGGGGATGGGATCTAGTTCAATCATCTTGATAGTCATCCATTGAGGACCTATGATGTTGTAGTGGGATGATAGTGAGTGATGACTAGTGGAGGTAATGATTATTGATTCCATGTTGGTTTCTGATGATGAGGTATGTGAGAGTTGAGTTGAACAACAGTGTTTTGGTTATAATGAATAGTAACCAAGGATTGTTTTCCGACATTAAAAGATAACATCGGTGACATGATTTTATAAATTAAAATAAATGATGCATATGAATTAGAAGCATGAAACAGATTGGTATAACAGACACACACAAACATTGATCATTCCTCATGTATGCGGCCTAAGAGGGCTTTAGTTCAACCATGACCCAGTAGTCTCTCATAGTGAGCCACGTACTACACATGCCTGATTCCCTTATGTAGCCTCACACCTTGCCAAATGGTGGCCTTACGCTTTAGTTGTTCATAGTCAACTGTCTTTCCTTGATATGACTAAGTGGATTTCATCCCTTGAGTTGAGTTTTACCTTGCTGGACAAATCCTTTTAAACAAAAAAAATATGTTTCAATAACACCTATCAAATAACATTAGAAATTTCAAAAAAATAAATTTTAACAACATAATACTTTGAAAAAAAATAATTTTAATTCATTTTAATTCACAATTTTGAAATTTAATTATATTAAAGAGTCCCTGAATTATATTGGAAAATTAAAGGAAACAATTGATTGACATTTAGAAAACACATAAAATTATTCTTGAAAAAATGAGTGTGTTAGACTATATGGAGTGAAACTCTCCACTATCTGTAATCATGATTTGAGATTTACCTCAAGGGTATAAAGAATAATTTAGAAATCATTGGATATAGAGCTGAGTTTCAGTATTTATTATCACCATTAGATGGATGTTAAGTTTGAGAGAACCATTGAAATTCTAAAGGAAATATTGAGATCAGCTCAATGGATTTCCATAGATGTTTGGATATGCACCTTCCCTTAGTATAGTTCTCACATAACAATAATTTCCATTCTATCATTAAAGTTGATCCTTATGAGGCTATGTATGGGAATAGGTGTCCGAGTCTGACATGTTGGGACGATGTTATAATGTGAAATTTGATGAGATTTTATCATGTATAAGAGATGATAGAAATGGTTACATTCGTTTAGTGTCATATGAAATATGTGTAAATTAAATAAAAGATATATGTTGATAGTCATTGATGAGACCTGGATTTTGTTGTTGGAGATAAGGTGTTCCTTTTTTTATAACTAAGAAAAAACCCATGAGGATACAGGATAAGGGGAATCTTGGTCCTATATACATCATCCCCTTTGAGATTGTTGTTCTTGTATGAGTATTAGCCTATTGATTATCACTCCCACCTAAGTTATTTCTGGAACATGATGTGTTTTATGTATCAATATCTAGGAAGTATATATCTTAACCCAAAAATTTATTGAATCCATAGGTGTTACCATTGAAGAATGATATCTTATACAAGGAGTACCTGATGAAGATCTTATATTAAAAAGTCAATGTTTTACTATACAAGGAAACTCACCTGGTAGAAGTGTTGTAGTGGAATGAAAAATTTGAGAATGTAATAAGAGTATCAGAGAAGGTGATAAAGCAGAAGTACCATTATATATTCTGGTGAATGACATGAAAAATTCAAGGAAGAAAGTTCTGATGGGGGGGGGGGAAATTAATGACCAAAACTTTTTTAAATGAAATTCAATTTTTGAATAAATAAATTCATTATTAAGAAATTTAGTTACAAAAAAATGCACTAATTTCATTATTTTAAGACATTAGAGGGGTTTTTAGATTTCAAATGTTGTTAAACACCGTAACCATTAATAATATATCCTTTGTATAGTGACCATTTAAATTAGAATATTATGGGTTATGATACTATCTAACTGACATAGAATGAAGGATAAATGGAATTGACCAATCGGATCATACACAATGAATCCCAATTATAAAATATTTTGAGGGAGATGGAATCATTGGGTTCTTACCCTAATCAATACCATGCAAATATTTTACAACAAAAGCATTATTAGAACTATTTATGGTATAATTTCAAGCATATAAAGATAACGACTCAAACTGTGTTTCCTAAACATCCCCTCAAAATCCTAGCCATTATACACTTTAACTAGATGGGTTACACCAAAGTAATAAGGCCATTTATATCTAGACCCAAAAAGTATTATTTTATATATTTCAATTTTCTATAAAATAATAATTATATTTATCCCATTTTATTGTTACTATTTAAATGATTAAATTTTGAGTTTCTTAAAATTCACAATTTGATGAGATGAATCAAAAATTATAGTTCTAAGGAAAGTATAGTATCAATGAGGGAAATATTTTTAATGAATTCAATAATTTTTGAAATAAATTTTATTATAATAAAATTATTTTATTATATATATTTTTAAATATAAAATATAATACAATTTTAAAAAGTTACGGTTTATTTTTAGAACGGTCAGAAAACAACTATTATAAAAAACCTCTATTATTCAATAAGTGGGGATTTTAATTTAATATTATAAATTTTAAATTTTGGAAATTTATTGGGATAAAATATGTATATATTTTTTAATCATCATTTTAAATTAATTCAAGCAAAGATGTTTCATAATTTTTGAAGATAGTCGATTTTTTAGGTGCAAATTATATATGATATAAGTATAATGTATGTATTATGATATCATAAAATCCCAAAAGTGATGTAATAAATACTATAGAGAGTTTCCACTACTAATATTTTTCATCTATAAAATAATGTGTTCTTGATGTTATTTTATTACTTTTTTAAACCCTGAATGAATCCTCTAAAACATTTATTATATTTTAATTTCTTAAAATTAATTCTTTGTGAACACAACTCAATTACACTTCAACAATTTTATTATTTATATGAGTTCATTAAGTTTACTTATATAATAATGAAATCAACTAATATTTGTTATAAAACAAGGGGAAAATGATGGATTTTTTTCTGGTTTGGATTAATTTATTATATGGATCCCGAAACCAATGTTTAGAAAGTAATAGATAATTACCCTCTCTTTTTTATATAAACGTATCCAAAATCCAATTATTGTTCACTCGGAACCATTGGAACATGAATTTACTCATTTTCTCCCTCCATAGATCCCTCCCATGTCCCCCCAACTCTAAAGAAGATTCTCCCTTAGAATCACCCTCTCAAGGTAAGTGATGATCTCTTTCTCCTCTTTATTTAGGAACATTCTATATATTATACATTTTTTTCAATTATTAATGTTGGGATATGTTTTTTCAAAACCCTATGACTCTCCTTAGTATTTCCACGTGATGATAGACCCATTTCAATCTCATTTAACTCTTCCATGAATCTTCATGAACCCTCATTATGCTAAAAAAATTATCCTCTGATTTTCTAGGAAAAACATTTGTATAGTGAATACCCATTAACATTTCCACTCAAAATGTATTCACCTAGATGTACATATCCATTATTGATTTGGTAATTTCATATATGTAATTATTCATGCTTAATTGTGGGATTTAATGTGATCAAAGACACCCTTATGTTGTATGATCTATTTGGAACACTTATGCATGTACATGATATGAAAGTGACAGGTTTTCCAAAAATTATATATCCCTCTAGTACAATGGGTAATTTTTTTGTCTCATGAAACATTATGTATGGGATTAGGGAATGATGAAAATCCATTATAGAACCATTTTACCAATGTGATGTTATCTTGGCAGTTATCCATGACTTATGTTTATTTCATGTTTTCTGTTGTTACAAAATTATTATGTTTCCTTTAACTTATCATCATATATCATGGTTTGATATTCATATTTATAATTATCCCCACTTTTATGTCTCATTGATATGATTATTTACTCACATGTATTACATTCATCATGTTATTATTTTATTATTTCCTTACTGGTATTTATATCTCACCACTTTATTATATACGTCCTCAGGTTACCCCATGTTGTTTTAGAAGATCAAGGAAAATTAAGGTCATGTTATAGAGTTTTAGTTTAATTATCTTTATTTTGTTTTCAAATTTTTATGACATTTACCTAATTACACAACGATACTAGGAATTATAAACATTTAGAGTTTTATTAAGTGTATATTTATGTAATAAACCATGAACTAACGTGTCTTAAGGATGTGGTTTTTCATAATTCTCCTTGATCATGGGGGATGATGTCACAATGTGTGGAAATTGGTTTTTTACAAATAGGGGACTCTGATTAATTTATAACTAGTAGCACATATTATTCTAAGACTAGGTGGGTCATGGTTCCAATGAAGAAGTTGAACAGGATGTGGTGACCACATGAGGTGTTGATCTGTCCAATCAGGTACAGATAATAATATCGGTGTGAATGACCATATCAAGAGACATCCAATCATCATAATTTTATGTACATCATCCATGAACTTGTTATGATTCAAAAAAGTCTTTTTCATCCCTATTGGGAGTGGAAGAGACAGTTTCATGCTTATCTAGGACATCACCCAAATCGACAATGTCCTGGTCCACCTGATTCTAGAGACAATATTTTTAAATGAATCACTCTCTATTTTTGTGAACAAGGACTCTATTTTATGGGTATTAGTCAACATGATTTGTAAATCTAACATCGTTTGGTTTCGAAGATTATGAGAACATTAGGATATTCTTTTCAAAGGAACAAATGAAGTACTTCAAGACTTGTTCATCCACAAAGGATTAGACCATATTGTTCAATTCTATATAGTGAATCATGGGTATTTATAGATAATTTGGTCCTTTGGAAGTATTCTCATAGTGAGGTTGTTCTTGGTGATATGAGACTTGTAGAGTTTATTGAAGTTAGACCAGTTGCGATGCCTAAGTCTGTATAACATAGACTATTCATACCATCGCAATATTTCACATGAGAATCAGAAGAGGTAGTGGGTGAGGCTGTTATTTCATCCCCCACAAGGATTCATCTAGATGGTGATATATTTTAGATTTTTTTCTAAATTTACCTATATTTCTCAAGGAGATAAGGGTATCGATATCATAATCCTAGACACTCTCCACAAATAGCCCCAATAGTTGTTCATGGAAAAAATGTACATCATGTGAGTACGTGAGCCCCTTGAATTTGGAAATATAGTTAGGAAACTACTCATTGGACCTATATATTCATTTTATTAGGTTAGTGATACTGGTCTAGTTCCTTTTTGATCTAAAATGGTAGATAAATTACTAGTGGATATATTACCAATAAGAAATAAATTACAAGGATAGATGAATATTCCAAAAAAAGTATTTCCCCTCCTAGATATAGATTAAACAATGAAGCATGGAAACTTCTTTCTACTCTAGAGTTCCAAACATAGGAACACATCATACAGAAATGTAAAAAATTTGTTATAATATATCATATATTTCACTGAATGGTTTTAAAATAGAATTATTAAATTTTAGAGGGGGTGAAGATGGTCCCCCTTGCTATAAATGGATTTACTTCATGTAGGATCGAATCTTGTTGAATCTCTAATGCCTCATGACAGGAAGTGAGAGTATATATCAAATATTCAACGTCATGGTTGGTGGTGACCATCAATATCACTAGCCAACTAGATCAAGAGGTGATGTAATCATGGTCCAGAGGATGAGAGTCATGCTGCTCATGCAGGGTTAGTGATTCACCTCTAAGTTGATTTCAATGGCTACCTGATTTGAGTGCTTCTCTGTGAAGAGTTATGTGGTGAACCTCATGTAGAAATGTAGATTCTGAATTATTGAATTCATTTTGGAATATTCTTTGATATCTCGAGTGGTATCTGAAGATTATTTAGTATCAATATATACCATTGGTGAGATTTCAATGACCAAGAGACATCAATTCTATGGGGGGGACTTCTAAGGCCAAATATATGTCTTTTATGTAGGGTGTGAGAATATATTAGCATGCATACCAAATCCTTCATATACCCTTAGGTTGGATTCTCATTATCATTATCATCATCCCAAGCTTGATTCCTATGATCATCAATTATATTTATGTTATAACATTAATTAGGGGAGAGGTTAGAGGAGATCTTTTGCTGCCAATAGGAAGATTATCCTATCACTAATGTTGTCATCATGAAATAGAACATAAATAGAGAGTAGCGTATTACCCCCATCCCCAAATCTATATATGTATGGATGCATATTTTAGGACCCACCAAATTATGGTGGGGCTCCCGGAATAAGTTTTCTAAAAAAATTTATGTTACTCATAGGAGTCGGGGATCTAAACCACTAGAACTGAGGTGATTTAAACCTCCTAGTCTTGCTGTTGAATAAACTCAAGATGACCACAAAATCAATTAATGACTAGTTGGTGTTATCAGTGATGGATGATTCTTCTCAAATATTATAGACGATGTATAATGCATTGTCCTCAATTTGAAATTACAGTAGCAGGTCAAAAGTGGTTTGGTTGTCATGTTCTCCAAAAATCTCCCCCTATGTCATAGTTTAGTCAGTACTCCTTATATTGATAACCCAAATATTCAATAATATCTGTTTAGGGTACAATAGGTTTAAATTAATTATACCTACTCTATTGTTGAATATATCAGAGAGGAGGCATCACACGGGCCAATCATCCCTCAAATTATAGAGTGTCTTCTAGAGGTAGGGTTATATTTATAACCATGTCCATATTTGATGAGGTATCTATATAATCATAGAGATTTGTAAATTCATCATGCCCATTTGAATCAGAAAAGGATTCAACTTCATATGAAGTTTCCGACTTAGACCATGATGTCTTCCCTACATATATGGTGGAGGTGGAGAGGAGGGAGGCTAATGATGGAAGGGATGATTTCATGGAGGGTTCCAAGAAGGAAACCAAGACATCCTCCACATGTAGGAACCTTTTGAGGGATCTTTGGAGGTTCAAAATATTTTTCAATAAGGATGGAAAATATTAACTGATGGGCTCATTTTCCTAACTCAATTGGTGGAGGTGGAGGAATCATATTCAATTCATCTATTATCTTGGACTCCAGAGGTCGATGGTGATGTGACATTTTCCCAGTCACTATATCTAATTGAACAAGACTTCCCCAATAATTCACTCTAATGTTCATAGGTATTTTCTTCATAATCATTATAGTCGGTTCTATGAGTAGTGGCACTGTGGTAGTTGTCTATCATTCTTCTCCTGGATGGAAATTCAGGGTATGGGATGTCTTAAACAAGGGAGGACCTACATGTCAACCAATAGTGTTGTAAGGAGGACCCACATGGTGTATTTACTCATCATGGGGTGGAAAATGATGATTTATAATAGTTCAAATAATGGATAAAGTCAACATGACATGTTGGTAAGTGACTAGGGTATCACTTCTAAGCATGTAATGATTAGCCCTGCATAGTTCTTCTAAGGAAAAGAAGTGCACTAGTAGTGGTAGGTTACATTGGATCTATTGAAGAGTTATCCTATCAAGATAATTTGGTATCATTCCCCTCGATTTAACACAGCGAATTCTAGACCAGGTCCAGTGAAGTGGGAAAGTGATCATCCTTTTTGTTAGGCCATGAGGCCTCTCAATTCTTTCCTTGATGATGGGTGGTGGGGGTCCTCCAAGGTGGACCTAGGGTGGTGGTTACAATAGCCACAACTCATACATCACTCACCTCCTGGGTGTGTGGTATGTAGTTATCATTGTATTATAGGGAGTGGTTCTACAATGGTTTACCATCCTGAAAAGGGGATTTCCCCCATCGTGGCCCCTGAGGGTGGAGGAATCAGTATGATGTCATAACATTCAAATCATTGAGAGACATATCCCTTACCAGGAAAAATGATTCATATTCTTAGTGATGAACATAGTCATTGATCACCCTCCACTATATGAGTTTAGTGGGGGAGATGAGGTGAGGTAACCCAACATCCATGGGGGAAATGGTTGTAAAGGAAAGACCATGGTTGTGCGATAGTGTGATTCCATCAACTCCACCACACCAATTCCTTCTAAAGTGGGTCATTGAGAATTTTCTGTAGCTTATTCCATATAGGATACATGATTTCCATTATGAGTATATGTCAGATGAAGTTGATTCCCAACATGCCCAATATTATTAATCCTATTGAGGGAGGAGAGTGGATTTATTTCAACAATGATTGGAACTGGTGATACCCAAAACATACCATCTTCCCATAGTTGACGAAAATTTTATTCAATGTCTAGTTCAACATTTTTTTCCTATACACATCCATATTGTCATGCATCAGGTGTGATTTTATTCCCTTGAGTTTTTTTCATACTACAACTAGTCAGGACCCTTCAGGTGTGGTTGCCTTATATTCTCACTTTCCAATGGAAGAATACCTCTACCACTATGGTTGATGATGTTGGATATTTTATTATAATGGGATGATGGGATATCAATTCTTCTCCTATGGATTCACCATTTTATTTTATTTCCTACACATGGCCTCCCTAATATATTTGAGACATGTTTGTGTATATTTTTCTCAGTACCATCTTTGAGTGGACAATGGTTCATCACACTAATTTATACCATTAAAGGGTAGCAACCTATGGTTGGGGATAATGATGGTATTTTTAATGTCAATAATATTTCAATATTGGGTCTGTTGGGCATCTATAAAATCTTCCTCTTTCAGAGTTCAGGTAATATCATGTATAAGGCCTCATTAGTGTGTAACCCAAGATGCATATTGTTTATATGGGGAAACATACATGAGTGGTGTAAGACATCCCAACCACTTTACATGAGTCATTTTATTCTTTTCACATGAGGAAAATATATTAATATATCAAGAAGGGTCCTACTTTTAATGTCTTATGGTGATGTGGGCACATGTTTAATGTCTTTTTGGGATATGGTAATAGGTATAAAGTCTTATGGGTACATGTTTATCAGTTTAATGTCTTGTGGGGATATGGTCCTAGGTTTAAAGTCTTATGGGTGCATAGTCTTAGGATTAATGTCTCATGGGAATGATTCCTAAATATGCGCACAACTGTATAGTCCAAGAATAGGTTATCACCACATGACTAAAATTAAGTACACTGAAGACCGTAAATTTTTATGGTGATAGGTTTTTCTAGAAGCCTATAAGGTCCAGTGTTTCCAAATCTCAATGAAATTTGGATTTATGATAAAATTTAGGATTAAAAATTTGGGATGCATCCTGTGTATCATGAAAGGATACAGGGATAAAAACCCATGTAGTTTGAGTATATTGATTAAGGTTGTGTGGAAGGATGAAACCTTTAATTTTTACATCGTGATGTAAGAATTATTTTGTCATGAATGGAGTGACAACAAGGAATGTTGTGGGATTATTCATGGAATATACCCAAAGGAATTGGATTATATTATACCTATCACATCTGACATCTTATGTTTATCATATAAGGTAAAGATATTAGTTAAATTCATGTTTAGAGGAATTTTTTTTATTATTGAATGTCATCTGAATAATATGTTATCGTCCTATAATTTAAATTCTTATCCCTAGGACATTGGTTTGGGGCTTATACATGGGGATTTTTGTTCCCATTTAGGGAATTAAAGGAGAAGGATATAGGGACCCTACATGTAACATCCAAGCCTCCTCATTATCTTAAGGATTTATAGGAGAGCTACGTGTTCTTAGGTTACATCCCAAAGACACCAAAGGTTGGAAATAAATGAAAAGGGCCTAAAAACATTTGGGGTATGATTTTAACTTTGAAAGATAAAATACCAAAATACATAATAAACAATTAAAAATGATCTATTTGATGAATAAATAAAAAATTCAACCCAAATAATAACAAAAAAAACCATGTCATAGTATAAGAGGAAACCAATAGATATACTAAAAGAGGACCAAAATTCCACAAATATCAAAAATATATTGTTATATAAACTAGAAACACCATACCTACTACATGATCCAAATACCCATATCAATCCCATAATATCAAGAACAATAACTAAAGAACTGATATACCTTTCCTTTACAAGTGTCCTAATAGATGATATCTATAAAGGAAAGACTATTCCCTAGTAGTCAGTGAATCTAAAATAAAAAGGATATCCCCAAGTACATCAAAACTCATTCAACTTGGAAAAATCATGTTATAAAAATTTATGAAATAGTTTTCAGAAGTATAAATAGTTTATGAAAAATCTACAAAAAATCTAAATTGAAAATAATAAACGACAGAAAAACATTTTTACAATCATTTATCATACCCATACACATGAATCCACACACACCATGTATGTTTAAGTGATAGTTATAGAGTCACAAGAAGTCTCTTGTAAATATACCAATTCAACTTAAGGTAACCCATACTAGGTTCCCCAATGGAACATGCCCCTACCATAAGGTTACATATAATTAAAATAAACTCAATCCAACCATATACTCCAAAAGTCATGTAAAAAAAATTCTGAAAAAAATTATTTCATTAATTCATTTCAACAAACCAATTATATGCATAAAAACAATAATTATAAAATAAAAATTATAAAATTATAAACCAAAGTCGTTTCCATAATGTTACCAATTTTCCCATAATTTTCCAAACCCAAAACTAATTGATATTTCTACCAAAATTCCCTTATGTATTTGAAAAAAAATTCAATCAAATCATTTAATTGAAATAATTCCTTGAAAATCTAAATCAAATGGAGATAAGATAGAATCCACCAACCTCTCAATGGTTGGTGAACACAAATAAAGAGACCACACTTATCTAGACCCAAGCTTAGATCTTCTTCCCTTAAATAAATACAGTCATAATACATTAATATTACCATCATAGAACATAGATAAATCCACCATAGATTAGATGTTTGATTATGATATATATATATATATATATATATTATAATTAGAATATTAGTTCTAGGAATAATGGTGAATAATAAATACTTATCTATGAATTCAAGCCTCCAACACAGTTCTATTCACCTACTGACCACTCATTAATCAAAGGGGATCAACTCTCAATCCTAGGGAGAAAAATGAATTCACGATGTATGGTGTTTATGGAAAAAATTAGTGTTAAATGGGTTAATTTGAATTATATCCAAAATATAAGGTGGGAAAACTATATGACACATGATTTAGAAAACCATGCACCAAACATATAGTTCTATAGTCACAAGGCCACTCCTCTCACAATTTCGTTGCATAGAAAGAAAAATTGTGAAATAAACATGTTTTTTACCAATATTTCAAGTATAATAATTTATTCTATGAATTCACATTGTTTTTATTATCCCAACTTTGTTAAATATCATAGGATAAATTTAGGTATGACACATTAAAACTAATACTCACCTTTAATCTTTTTTCTTTATTAAAAAAACAGAAAATTATCTCTCTTTCCTATATAATCATGTGGATAGAAATGAAATCATAATGTATACACAATAATTTTACTTGGTTCACTATCAATGGGCTATATCTAAGGAGAATACAATGTCAACTTGAATATGTACCAAATACATTAAGGCTCACTTCCAAAATAAGGTTCGATCTAGATCACTCTTAGGTCCATGATTGCTTCCTGTAAAATATTTAGTGGAATCATCATCCCTCCTGATTTGAAACCAATAAAAATTTTAAATGTCATTCCTCTCTTCACTGAAGTGTTCTCAATTCTCCTCTATAAGATTTCACTTTGATCGCTTGAATCCTGATGTTTTACACCTTATTTAGTTCATAAATTATGTTACACCTTCATCCACTTGATGAATACCACTTTAACATATAATTTCTAGGAAACTCATTATAGGAAATAATTATATTGGGAAACCATTTGCAAGACATTCATTCAACTCTACTAACATGTACACAAGATTTATGATTTTTCATCGAACCCCAAATTGTGGGAAATATTCACATAGTGTGTGCACCCTACATGGTCATGTAGACACATGTTCTTTTATTCAAGAGATAATAATTTTATTCCTTAATTTTCAAAAATATTGTTGCATGAAACATTTATTATTTTCCCACAACTGTTCTACAATTTAGAGCCCCGATATTCTCTAAGGTATGGGATACTAAACTGAGGTGGTAGCTTTTTATTTAAAAATCCAACAAAAACTATATTAAAAACCCATATGCGCCTCAATATGTGCATGAAAATTTTATGTGATCATGTAACTTCTCTTTTGAAATTGTTTTTTTTTCAAAACTCTCTTTTGGTAGTACACATAACTCTATATCTACGTGTCAAAGAAAACTGTCGTTGACACGCTTTTAAAACATTCATGCAATACATTCCATTTTCATAATTTTCGGTGAATATCCCAAATAATTACTTGAGGGTTACATTGTAAATCACCCTCACCCTTGTACATGACTTCTTACTTTAATGAAAAAATATTTTATTTTCCAAAAACATGTTTTTTATCCTCTATTTTTGGACCAAAAAAGTTGTAAAATACGAGGAAATAGAACGACCTTGAATACATATACTGATTTACTACATATAGAATTTATATGAATTTTTATATGATATTTTAAACAAAAAATTTCAGCAACCACTCTTTAAACAACAACTAAACATGGAGATACTATTTATCGAGAAAGGAAATCATCCTAAAAACACTGAAATGTTTCCTTGAGGTATTTTTTCAGAAAAATTTCCCCCTTTGGGTTTTTGACAAAAATTATCATTTAGATACCTTGTTAAATATTCTTCCATCCCCTACCCCCGTTTAATTTTTTTGAATCAAGAATCGAAACCAGATTTACTAAACACACAATATATTCCCACAGTAGCAATGCTCGACATGAGAAACATGAGTGGCACAAAAATTTTATCAATGAATCATTTCATTACCGAAGCCACTCAACTACATTCATCGTGAACATCATCTGTCATGATATATATCCTTTGATGAATCATCTTTATAATTTTCATATTTGAAGCTCCTGCTGCTTCAATGTTCCGTACATATCCCCTATCTTAATTAAATCGTTTCTCCGAATTTTATAGACACAACTTATCCATCATTTACAAAGAACCAAAACATCACTTAATTGTGGTCTGGAATATGGAAACGAACATAGATCTTGACATTAGGGGGAAAATCATTCCTTGGGGAGAGTGGTTCCCACATTTATAATTTTTCTAGCATAGCGAGTTGACTGAACTCCCTGGGCAAGTCGACGTTGTTCAAAAACTTCTTTGGGTGAGGAAGTTTTCATAATGTGTGAAACATATAGTTATGTTAGCATATACTAAAACCAAACAATCCCATGATCTACCTTATTCTTGATAAAATTATAATTCATTTCAATTTTCATTGTCCATGATTGATGGGAAGTATTTTTTCAATGATTTATAGCAGTTGAATTTTCTTAATGTATTTTAATTGGAGACTTCACTAGAACTCCCATATCATCGTGATTACACTTCCTCCAAAACAATTATGTGGATTATTGGGTGCCAATATTATATTCATCTTCTCTAGTTCTAAATTAAATGAAACCATGTTTCTTTCTTATCCAAGAAATACACATTCTGTTAGAATAAAATGCACTACCTCATGTTTATTTGTTATAATATTCTTAGCAGACCCAATATATATCTGTATAAACCAATAAATCTTTCAAATATTTTTCTTGTAATGGAAACCCTAAAATGAACTGTGCCATGGTTATAGAAAAGTATTTATTATAACTTCAAGAATGTGGGTTTCCTTGGGAATACTTTGATACAGAGTTGCCTGGAATGTGGAAAAAATAGTATCAAGTCTTGTCACTATCATGTACAATAGACTGCCAATGATTTTCCTCTATTCTATGACAATATTAGTATTTACTTCATCATCTAGTGATAGTTTTATCTATGAAACTATCAAAGTATTTATCTTATTTTAATAATCCATTTTTAATATTTTTATGACTACTTGGAATATTTATAATGAGAATTTAAATTCCATTCAACCTTTGTGTCACATGTAAACCAAATAAAAAAGTCAGTTAATCAATTATTGACATTTTGAATCAACATTTCATGAATTCTACAAATTTGTTATATTGTGCTTCCCTTGATCCACTAAATATTATGTCATAGACATAAACCAAAATCACTATATTATTATTCATATAACTACTGACATAGATATTATAATCATTACCACCACACTGAAAACTAAGCTTCTTAAAAAAATGATACAGTCTTCAATACTGTGATCTGGAAACTTGATTTAACCCATATAAAACCTTATTCAAATGAAAAATAATATTTCGATCTTCATGAATTAGAAACAATCTTGATGATCAATATAAACTCCTTATTCTAGAAACCCATTTAGAAACACTAAATTGATTTCCATCTGGAAGACATTGAACCTTTTTTGCACTGCTACGACCAAGAATAATATGTTTGTCTCTATCCTCGTAAGAGGTAAAAATGTTTCACCAACATCAATACCCTATATCTATGAGTAACTTTTTTCAAACGAATCATTTTTTGTTTCAAATCGATGTTCCATATTCATTCACCTTATAGAGAAATAACCATTTGTTCCAATGGAATTTCTTTCTATTAGTATTGAAACAATATCCCATGTTTCATTATTCTAAATTTATTCAAGATCTTGATTCTTATCCTAAACCCAATTCTCATATCAATATACTTTATCAAAGAATTTAGTCATTGCCTGAGATTAGATGGATGCCTGATGTAATGATTTCATGATTCATGTTTTAACTGGTGATGTATGATCACCAATGATATGAGTTCTTTCAATTCATCTTGATTCTTAAACTTTTTTTTTGAAAATACATATTTTAATTACTCTTAATCATTATTGGTATCGTATTCTAAATCATCATTTTCCACTTCTACTAAACTTTCATACATACCTCATCTTCATTGACATCAGGAAACTATTCATTATGTTGTTGAATATTCTGTTCCTTCTCAAAAATAGTGACATCATTAATTTTAATTATTTTTCTTAGAATATTGTTTAAATATATATATTATTTTATTTTCCTAGAGTATCTAAGGAATATACCCTTATCTCCATGTGACTCGAATTTATTTTGTTTAACTTTATTTAGAATAAAAAACATACTTAGAAATGTTGGAATTTATTTCAGTGCTATCTTATTTCTGTAACACATCTCATACATAATATTTTCATCCTCTATAAGAAATATGTCCATATTTGATATATAGACTAATGTACAGACTGCTTCCTTCCAATATTTCTCTGGTAGTTCCATTTTGATGAGCATTTTTTTTCATGTGTTGTTTTTTATCCAATCCCTCCACCCAACCACTATATTTTGTCGAGGAGTTATAACTACTGAAACATGATTTCATATCCTATGTTTCTTGAGATAATATTTCAATTCACAATATTTGAATTCCATACAATTATTAGTACAAAATATCTGAATCTTCAATCCATGTATCCATTGATATTCCATTAGATAATATATTATAAAACTAACACATTGGACATTTAGTAAATTAAAAATAATCATTCTATAATTCTTATATCATCTATTAAAATAATACAATACCTCATCCCATAAATGGATATTTATGAGATATGTATGCATACATATGTATTCAGTAATTTATGTTCTATTTTTGGATTTTTTTTCTTCTTACTTGTATGTATTTATGAGGATCTTATCTTGCTCATATGAATTTTAGATATCAGTAAGATCATGTGATAGATTAGTTAAATTCCAATTTTCACTGCATTTTACTAGATCTTACTTGGATGGTAAACATAGATACATAGGCCTTTAATTCCAAAACATAATTTCTTCCACTTTGGATAAAAATCGCATATCTTCTTCTCCGCATACAAGGTTGATATTACCCTTCATTCATTTTACCTGTACAAAAACTATATCATCTCTTACTTTGAAGATAAACATCCTCTTAGTAAAGCATACAGAATTTCTTGAGTCACATAATTGACTAACTCTCAAAAATTTGTGACTAAAAACTTTAATAACTAATCCATCATCACGTCTCATTTATTTTCAAAAAAACATGGATTTTCCAAAGTGAATAATCAATGGTCCTTCATCATTAACAAATTTGACAACACATTCATTATCATATTTTATACCTTCAAGAAGATACTTAGTACCTATCATATGTGATGCTCATCCACTATCAATGATTTATACACCATAACAATCTGATTATTTATGGAAAATATATTTAACTACCATATACTCATTTTTATCCTTTTTATCCATATTTTTTAATTCATATTGTATATGGATTGATTATCTTGATCTTACCTCGAGTATGACGGAGAAGATTAATCTTGCAGATTAATAATTAAATTTTTTATTTTTAGCTCATCTGATGATACATTGAGTTGCTGATTATGACCACATTCAATATTCTTTGAAACAATCTTATATGTTTTTGATGATAAATATCTTTCTATGTGTCTAAATCCTCAACACTAGAAACAGTGACCATCAAATGATATCATATAATATTTAGCTATGTATTGATCCCTCGGTTGTTCTTGTTCCCTCTGGTAACTCTTGGCTACAGAATCGACTTTTTATTAGTGTCTCATCTTTCCACAGCAATGTCATCTAATGTGAGGTAAATTCCTATGTATCAATAATGAACTCCTGGTTTTTAATTGGGTTCTATGAATAATATCATTTTAATGCATAACCAAACCAATCTTCAATATTGATGTTGGTGGTTGTGGTTTGACTTCAACCATTACTGATTTTTTGATCAAGAAACATACCCATTATATCATTCACATCAATCATTTTTGTCTCCACACATTCCATTGATTGATTAACTAGAACATTTTACTCTAAATTTTTATTTTCTAATTTTTTTTAAATCTTATTTATAGGAGGAAATAATTTCTCTTGAACTCTCACTTCCCTTTGAAAGATGAAAATATCATAGGTAATATTTTAAGTGAGTGTTTGTAGATCTTTTACAGAATTATTCAAACCATCGATCACCCTTCGATGTTCTTCAACTGTAATATTGTACTCACTAATTATTTCTGGGTTCTTTATATTTTAATACAAATGATTTTAAATTTCTTCCATCATCTCAAACTTCTCTTATTATTTTTTCCTTATAAACATTTTTGAATCATGAACCACATTATAGAAATTATTTATTTTTTGGATATCCAAATATCTATTTGTCAAGAGTTTTCTAATTCATCATAATGATCAGCTATTCGATCAGATTCTTTTCCATCATTGGTCACGTACTTCCTATTTTTGGGAGCGAACTTCTAATGCCACCATAAAAGTTTCCCTATGATCTTTCCATTTTTCATCTCTTGAATCTCAAATTCTTCTAAACATTCATGTTCTTATGAGGGATATTGATATTTTTGAAGAAATTTTTCTTAAAACTTATCTTACCATTCACATTGGTTTAATTATTTTTCATTGGAATATTGACTTCATACTCATCATCATACTGAAACTTCTTGGGAAACCTCACTACAATATATGTAACCTTCCCAAATACAAGTCATGCAAGTGCGAGTTTATCTTTGACCTTTTGCTTTATCTATTTGTAAATTTTACAAAATTAATGAAATGATTTCATATATCACTTCTTAATTATATACATATTTATTACATAGATTAATCATAACCTTGAATTCCACTTCTTTAGACGTAACTTTTTTTAAAAACTCATTTTCATCATTTCTCATTCTGAATGAAAAAAGAGTAGTGTGCCAAATATCCACTGTCATCTCCTTTGGATATTTATCTTCCAATATTAAAGCATCGAGATTGAACCAAGGTGGAAGCATTATTAATATTCTGATTAAAATATTTAAATATTCAATTATTTCTCTAATACTAGGAATATCATCCAAAAAACATATTCACTCATTCAAATAATACGTCAACATACCAATTAGGGTGCAATATGATATCCTCATACTTGCTTCAAAGAACCAGAATCTGTGCTTCTCTATCTTTTGACACACACTCAATAATATTTAGTAATTTTTTCCACATATAATTTGATGAATTAAATGACATGACCCTTATATATATTTAATTATATAGTTATTCTCTTATAGAATGGATTCCATTGGCATCGATATCCAAGTCAATTCGGTCAACTTATGATAAAGCACCACTATCCACAATGACCAAAATACCATTCCTTTATTCTATAAAAACATACAAACCTAATGATTAGGAGTATTTTTCAAATGATTCTTCGATAATTGAATTATTTTTCAATCAAATATAAGAATCCCTTAATGATTGATGACCTCCATTAAAACCCCTTAAAGAGAAACACTGAAATTAACCTATCTTGTTGATACCAATTTGTTCTCTTAAACTGGAAAAATACCCATAGGGGAGGGGGTGAATCAGGGTATGATAGATTAAATAAACATCCTCTTCATATATTGTTTCCTTATTAACCAAAACTCTCTTCTCTCCCTTTTTGGTAGCAATTTATGTACTGAAATTAAAGAATGCACGACACACAACAATTTTACTTGGTTAACCCTCACACAACTACATCCAATTAGAATACAATGAATTTTTTGTAATACACCTAATCCACTTAGTCCCACTAAAAAATAAGGCTTGACCTAGGTCACATCAATTCCTAGTATCACTACCTTTAAAATGATTGGAGTGGACTCACAATCCCTCCAACTCTACAAACAATCACAATTTGAAATCCCACTACTCTCTCAATTGATGTTTTATCACTACTCTACAGAATTCTACATTGACCAATTGAATTGGATTTTTTGACAATTAATTTAGTGAATCATTAAGTTCCACTTTAATCAATATGATGAATACCCCTTTAACAAATAATTTTCATGAAAATACTTATAGGTAAAAAAACGTCTTTCATGAAATCCTTCACATGAATTGTGTGAAAACCTACCAAATTCCATGAAAAATTTATGTTTTTTCACGGAGCTAAAAATTGGGAAAAACATTCACATTTAGCATGAACCTTCCATGGTCATGCTGAAACATGTTCTTTTATGCACACAATAAATATTCGATGCATCACTTAAAGAAAACTCTTATTTCATTCATCTTTTACACTTTGTTCACAACTCTTACAGGATTCAGAGCCATGATAATCTATAATGGTTAAATTATTAAAATAAGGGGGTAGCCAGCTATTTATTGACCCATACAACCCCACATGGAAAATCCTTATGTTGCTTCCTATGTACACCCAAATTTTATGGGAGCATAAAATATCTTGTTTTTGAAGTAGTATTTGGCACGTGACTCACTTTCACAGGCACACAAAACACTATCTCATTGTGTCACATGAAATTATGTTTCACACTCTTTCATAACCTATGAAAAATATATTACATTATTTTTTTGATGTGATGTTCCAAAATATTGAATTTCAATTAATTTTGATAATTAACTCCACCCTTTCACACAAATTTTCTTGTTTTACATGAAAATAATTCATTTTCCAAAACTCCTTTTCCATCTTCTATATTTTAGAGCTAAAAATTTTTGAAAACACTATGAAAGGGAAAAACTTTGTATATGAAATTTTTTTTACTACCTCAAGAGCATCCATTCCTTTTTCTAGGACCCTTTTCATTATACATTAATAATAATATCTCTACAAAACCACAACTAACCATGTAAATATGAATTTTCAATAAACCCAATCACTCTAAAAACATTGTATTGTCAACTAGAGAGAAATTTTCCCAACTATTTTGATAAACTGTGAACCTTCCGCATGGGTTCTTTATTACCTTGAATGGTCTCCTAGATACGATTCATGGATCTAATCACAATTAAAAGTCTTTTAACCGCCATATAATCCTCGAAAACATTCCAAAACCCCTTATGAACTCCTGAAATTTTACTCTAACATTATATAGACCCAAAATAAATGAATAATGGATCATGCAATTTAAACTGGGGGTTATAAATTCACCTTTAGTTAGCCTTTCCACCCTCAAAAAATAGAATTTTTTTTCCTGGAAGTGTTCAGTCCATTACACATGCATTTCCTTATCACACACCCACATTTTTTCTTGAATCCAACCATATTTTCATAAAAACCTCACTTTATTGATGTTTTTTCCATGAAATATCTTCTCTTTCATATCCCTAATATGTATCAATAATTGAAACAATATAACATCTAGATCTTTTTCAACATGTTCTCATCAAATCACATCATCATGATTAGGATGGTACTTCTTCAACTAGGATACATGAAACATGTTTTGCACTGAACTTAACATTGATGGAAATTCCAATAGATATTCCACTTCACTAACTCATTCATTTATCCCAAAAGGGACTATGTATCAAGGGTATAACATTAAATTATTACAAAAAATATGAGGTCCAATCCTATAATATATTTTGAAGGACCCTAGATCACTAACCTAAAAAACAATCTTTATCGATGACGATCCAAATAGGATTTCTGATTACTCTAATCCATCTCTACCCTCTTTATAATAAACTAAATCTTCATGGTTATATCATTCTAAAGGATGGTTCCAATTAGTGATGTCTCACCTATTTCCACTAAAAAAATAGATAATGACAAGGATACTAATATAATTATACCAAATGATTAATATCTATTGAGTCCTAGTAATTATTATTATACAAGAACTCCACCACTGTTAAATGATCATGCAATGAGACACAAAAATAAATTACATAGGCCCTAATTATTTCCTCCATGGTTGGAAGTATATATTCAAAAATTCCATCCATTTTGAGATGATATGACATAATTATAGTAAAATTTATTCGAAGGTCTTGCTACAAGGATTTCCCAAAATAAGATATAAAACTGGGTCTCTATATGATAAAATCAATACTGGAACATCGTACATCTTTACAATTTCCTTAATGTTGGGTTTTTACAATTATTCTACAGAATTAGTTCAAAAAATAGGGATGAAGTGATCCAACTTTGGGAGATGACGCACATTCACCCATATGGAATTGTGTTTCTCAACCATCCTTTGTAGACCTATTATAAAATCCATGGCTATCTGAAACTATTTCAATATAGGAATCGATAAAGACTGCAACATACCTTCTTGTCATTGATTCTCTAACTTGACATAATTGTAGGAGATGAATCTCAATACATACCCCTCTATATTCTTTTCAAGACAAACCACAAGAACTATTCTTTCAACACTTTATACATTTTCTTAATCCTATGGTGAACTACCCATCTCAAATTGTGGTAAGCATTAAGATGTTTTTCATATCAAGATAAAGGTATGAAAACATGATCTCTAAACTGAAACAATGAACATCCACCCATATAAAATACATTAATATAATCCCCAAAACTATGTTTTTTACCTCATAGAAATACATTCATGGTCATATTTATGAGCCTTTCTTACATACTGAATCAAATATGGAACAAATGAATCTAGAATAATAGATGGGACATCTCATTGGAATGAAGATCCTAGACGAATATATGTTATAAATGAAATTATTTTCCACTAGTTTGAAGCCTATTTATCCAACTAAGCATATTATTTTCTTCTCAATTCATCCATTATGGAGTTCCCTTTACATGGTGTACACATCAAGTTGAATCCAAACATCTTTAAATAGCATATCTATTTGTGATAACTTAAATTTAAATGTATCTATGGGAAAATGTGTTCCAAAATAATATGATCTATGACCACTATAAATTTCCCATAAAGAAGATAATGACACAATGTATTCAAATCATGTACGACACAAAGAAATTTCTACATCATGTGTTGGTTAGTTCTTCTCAATCAATCATAACTACTATGTGCAATAAGCAAAAACATGATCCCATGTATGAGAACACATCCCAACCCAGATCCCAATGCATCATAGTAGACTACATATAATTTTACATACTCTATAAATGTTAGGATATGATTTTATATAAGTCTAACCTTATGTTATTTAAATGATTTATGACATTTTTTGTTCCATTGGAATAGAACACATTTTATTATCAAAGATGTCAATAGTGATGATAAATGTGTAAAGTTAGATACAAAATGTTTGATGTATCCTACTAATCCAAGTATATAATGTATCACAATGAAATTAGTTAGTTTTTTCCATGAGATAAAATATTATATATTTTTTAGATATAAAGGAATTCCATTTTTAGAAATGACATGGACAAGGAAACATACCTCTTATATCCATAAATCACACTTCGTTAACATGGAATAAAAATGAGGTTCTCATGAGTTAAAAAAAATATATCCAAGTGTTACCAATAGTCTATTTTGTTATATAATACACCAATATATCGTGAAAAAAACAACGAATAAATAATCTAGATACCACTGAATGTTTCAATTCACCAGTTCCATAAAGAAGGATGGTGCATTCATTAGACCAATTGGCATAACAACATATTCACAATGACCATATCATCTACAGAAATTAGTATTCACAATATCCTCCTTTCGAAATCAAAATTTGTGATTCATTAAACATAAGATTGTTTTAGAGAAAAACTAGGCTCCACTCAATTTATCAAAGAGATCATCGAAGCATGGAAGAGGATACTGAATCATTATCATAACCGGGTTAAGACTTTGATAATACACATAAATCTTATGAGTTCCATATGACTTCTTCAAAAATAGAATTGATGTTTCCCTCAGAGACATGCTTGGTTGAATAAACCCTTTAATTTGAAACTATTACAATTGAACTTTCAATTCTGTTAATTCTATTAGTTCAATATTATAAGAAAAACGTGATAAAATCCTATTTCCAATTTTGATATCAATTATAAACTCCACTTCTTTTTTGGGTGGAAATAAGAAGAATGTTTTTGGGAAAAAATCTTGAAATAGTTCTATGGTAGTTTAAAAATCTCTATTTCCAATATGAACCACATATTCCATGGTAAGTGATTCAAACTAGTACGGGATGGATCTAAAAACCATTTCCAAAATTCCTAGTCTACTATCCAATACATCCCAATCTCCTCTAAAGAAATGAAAGACACTAACAATAGATGAAAAACCAACCTTACTGTCAAAATTATCAATTTGATTCATAAATTTCATCAACCAATCCATACCTAGAATTTAGTCATAGATATACATCTCAAGCATAGAGACACCCCAAAGTAACTAATACACATTCATAGTTATTGAAGAAGATTTTTACATAATGTCTCGTCACTCAATATGGAAGAGAGAAGTTTTTAGTTTTAAAATAGATGGAATAATCTAAATAAGAAACCTCATATTATCAAAATATGGGAAGAAATAATTTATTGGGACATGTGGCATCAACCAAATATTTCATAACTTTAGAATTGAAAAGAATTGTTCCAATCACCATTGAAGGACCAAATTGATCATCCAAAATAATTTTCTCAACTATATAAAATTGTTTACTCACTAAAGTTTCTTCATTGATAACATATTGAGATTTCATCAGTTGAGGAGTCATGGTGTTCCTAGAATCACCTTGGATCACTCAGTTCTAATGGTGATAATTATTCGGTTGATCGCATCCCATCATAGAATAAGGTTCCTGAGAAACATGAGTTTTTTTATTTAGAACCTTTCCATGGATAACTAAAGAAATATAACTGAAGATGTCCCATATTTTTTCAATTGTTACATGATCTCGGTGGTTTCATACAATATCACTTCATATGGTTGAAATAAAAAAATTGAAAATATCCTAACATACATTTTAGTTTATAAGGAACATTTCTTAATACCATGGTATGATTATGAGATGAACCACTACTCTTGAACTAGTTTGTTCCATTACTCTTATTCCCAGGATTACGGTCCTAGTTCTTACCATATGAATAAACATGCTCCCCAAAATCATATTTTCCAAGATATCTCTTTTTACATTCGTCTCTCTATTATCAGTCTCTGTATTATCTTTTATACAATGAAGATAACTATTTGTGTGAATATCGGGCCTCAAACCTAATTAAAAAATGTGTTCCTTCAAGGATACACCTGAAAAAACCTTTTGGGTAAACAGACTAAATTCATAGATTCAGCTATATACACTATCACCATGATATTATATTGATTCAAACTAGAAAATTCAGTTGTTATAGAAATATGAAAAGTGTGAGGAAATAATTGTTTATTAAAAAATTCCTCCAAATCATCATTTGTCATTCCTAGGTCAAATTTATGATAAACTGACTCTTACCTACATTAGTGAAAGAAATTCTCAAGAATATATGTTTCCACCATTACATTCTACTCTATAGGATACCCAAGGAAATAAAAGAATTTATTTATCCTATTCAACCATAATTCTTCTGTTCCATCTTAGAATTCCATCAAAATAAGGGTGGATTCTATTTTTGGAACTAAACTGAATGGTCCAATTTTCATGGGTTTTAATTCTCATTGACTTATACACTTTTTGAAAATATTATAAATTTGATTTTATTAGTAGTTGGTTCAACCATGGCTCAGGTGAAACCCAATTTTTTGCAGCTTCTTATGGTTGGTTTATACAATGCCTACCCAATTCCACTGACTATAACCAAGAAACATTATTTTGTAAAGATAATTAGTAATAGAAGCATAATAATTATAATATACCATAATAGGATGTATTGAAACATATATTTCTAAAATTACACCATTATCAAAATTTCAACCATTTTTGAAAAAAATGCAACCATGTTTTTTAATACAACAATTTTCACTATTTAAAAAAAAATACTTTTTCCCCATTTTATAAAAAAAATAATAATAGAATAAAAAATGAATCTCAATTGTTAAGTGTTAATTAAAATGTATTTCATGAAACCCTCATAATCTAAAACCTTGATTATGAGGTGAATAATCACCTAGAAGTGTCTTTAAAACTCATGTACCAAAACACCCTAGTAACATGACGTTCAGCATAAAGACTATTTATGTGCCCCTTTATGTTGTACATTTGATTTAATGACAATTATATCTCCTTCATATAGACCCAAGATAAAGAATAATACTATTTAACACTATATAATAAAACAATCTATCACCATTTATCCCAAAAATACATATAAACCATATAAGACTAATACCATTTCCTATGTCAAGGACCAATCAAGATGATACCATTTCTTATGTCACTGAACAAACAAGATTATACAATTTCATATGTCAAGTACCAAATAAGGTAATACCATTTTTAACATCCCACCCCTTCTCATTATCTTGATGAGTGATGGGGTATTACTAGGCCTTAGGTTATGTCCCTAAGATAACTAAGGTTGGAAATAAATTTCAAATGGCTCAAAACATTTGGGGTATGAATTTCCCTTTTGAAAGATAAAAAATTAATCAAAATAATCAACAACTAAATAAATATCTTTAGGATTAATGGGTAAAAAAAATAATATCCAAAATAAATAACTGTATTAGAGTAAAACTAGAAACAAAAAAAAATACACAAAGAGGGCCTAAATACCACAAAATCAAAACACCAAATTGAAATAAACCAGAAACACCCAAACTGCTCCATGCTACAACTCCACATTGAAATCCAAAGGTATCACGAAGAATAACTAAATAAAAATGATACTTTTACATTAACAATTTACTGATAGATGATATCTAAAATACACAATTATTCCCGTGTATGGGTGAGTCTAAACTCAGTAGGATTTTCCCAATAACATCCCAAATAATACCACTAGTAAAATACCAGTTAGTATAATTTATAGTATCTTTTTTTTCTAGTAAACAAGTTTATAAAAAATCCACAAATACGTTTCAGTGTAAGGTAATAAATGACGAATTATACATTTTTACAATCATTTTTCATAACCATACCTATGTCTCCACACACACACCATGCATGTATAGGTGATAGTTCAATACTCATGATCAGTCTCTCACCGATCTATCATGTCGTCAAAAGGTAACCAATACTTGGTTCTCCAATGGTACACTCCCCTTCCATAATGTAACGTATAATGAAAATGAATACATTCCAAACATGTTTCCAAAAATTCATGTAAAATAATTCAAAAACCCTTTCATTATTTAAATCATTTCATAAAACCAATTCCATGAATCTATTTAATACCATAATTTTAAAATAAACATTTTAAAATTGTAAACCTAAGATGTTTATGTAATCAAACTAATTTTTCTATGATGTACAGTTTCTCATGGGTATTAATTGGTTTAGCGAAACCATGCACCAAACATTATCCTTCCGCATGCCGATTATTTTACCTTGCACAGTTTCCTAGAGAAGCTACATGATTTATACTAACTTTTCAAAAATTATGAACCTCTCAAAGATGTCCCAAAACCCCTAAAAACCTCTAAAAACATAACATGAACATTATTTTGACTACAAAATAAATGAATAAAGGATCATGTAACTGAAACCTCGGTTGATTCACTATGTTCCCTCATATAAGGAAAAATAAATCTATTTCAGTTGGTGATGAAACCATTACGGAAGAATGTGGTTCTCCAAAATGTTATAGAACCCATTCATAACAAAAAGGATAATTAAGATTATTTTTTAGGAAAAGGTTATGATCAAGAGGATTAATGGTACTAATCATACAGATTATTGAGGTATGATTTAAACTTGATTGGTCAAGTACAATGTATCTTGGAATTCAACTTTTTTGAAGTTATTTATGTTAAAATGAGGCATCATGTAGAAGCCTAGGAGGTGGGTTTCATGTACTTAAATGGGTTCTTGGAGGTTATTATTTTAAGAAGAATGGATTCCGTACCTAATGATGATGCCTTGGCCTCTATGGGTAGGGGTATTTAATGGATGAATGTTTTTCAGAACACTATGGGGAATAAGGTATATGTCTCTAGCAAAAGGATGTGACATTTCATGAAAGTTACCTCTACCATGACAATATGTTATAGATTACTCATGGGAAGTCACTCTTGAAATATGGATTACTATAGGAATATATTTAATCAATGGATCATGATGGGTGGATTTTCAAAAATAGGGAGCTTCATGGTAGAAGTATAAAGGCTAGATCCAACGTTAATTATTGCTGAAGGGGGGTATTTATAGGAACCACAAATGTTGGGAAAACAATTATGTGAAATATTATATTCTTTATAAAATACAAGTTTCATGGTGATCTGTTTACCTTCTCAAAACTCTTCTGTCTCATGTAGGATTGGTCTTTCATGAATCCAGTCCCATTAGGGGGGTTTGATCCCATTATGGCATGGGTTTTTCTCAAATGATTTTTGTACTACTAAATGTATCTTGTAATGTTTTTAGGTTTCAAAAAATAAATATCTCCTCCCATCATTCATAAAATTAGATATATCCAAAATGTTATGAATTTTATAGTTTGGATTGAATTTTTTTGGTTTATTTTTTTATTTAAGCTTAGTTTTAGGAATTTTAAATTGAATATTTTCATGAAATAATAAATTTTGAAATGTACATATTTATATCTTGTGTTTGGAAAATAATTAAAAATGATTATTATAGTTGGGAGATTTCTTAAATGGTAAAGTCACATTGTAATATTATATTCGACCAAAGTTCAATTCCTAGTGGCCCCCATGGGGGGTGGAATTCTTACAATTACATTAGAAGTATTATAGATATAACTATGTAGGAATTATAGCACTATAGAAATGGTGGAATTATAGTTTGTATTGAAGCAGTGATAGGTACTATAGCATTACTTTTCTTGAAGGGGAGTTTATGCTAAGAAATTAGGCCTTTGGGGTAGCTAATAGTCTGTCAAGGCACACAACCTTTGTTCCATAAAATTATAATAGTATTTGTAGGTGCAAAACAATCCATATAAATAGAAATGTTTTTGACTAATAAGTGTGTACGAGTGTGTGAATTTTTTATGGTTTACAGTCTCCTCAAAAAAAATAAAAAATTAAAAAAACCAAAATAGGAATAATATAATGTTTATTTATTTTTTAAATCATTTTTAATTTTCATATATATAAAATATTTATAAAATGTGGATATTATATAGTATTTAATTTATGTTATTAATTACATATTATAAATTTTGAGGTCTTGAAATGAAAAATTGGTAAAACAACATAAGATTTAGTTTTCATCTAATTTAACTTCATATTAAAGTTAATATTATTATCATCAATTTAGTTATTGAATATAGATTTTACACATTAGGTGTTTGTTTTAATAAATTAGATTATCAATTAAGTAATGTATCCCTAGGAAGAGGGACTTTGGGGGGGACTTCCCATTAGCATATAGGCCTATAAATTGTAATAAAATGTTGCAAATTAGGTATGTATGGATCTAGGATTACTCATGTGGAGATTATAAATCTCATATAATTATAAACCCTTACATGAAACGTTCATGTACTTTATGCATATGATGTACTGGGATATTTGTGAATATTTTTGGATTTGATTTTTTGGTGAGTAATACAAATTATTTGTTATTTAAATTTTTTCATATTTATATAATTTGAACATAATAATTTGGGGGTTGTAATATGTATTCAAAAAATAAATCATTGAAACCATGAATAAATATTGGAATAAATAATGGGTTTATAATGATTTCATGAGATGTAGTAGTTATGAATTTAATATTAATCTGATGTATATTAAGTTAGTGAAGATTTATAAAGAAAATATCAAAAATAATAATAGTGAATTTCTTTCCAAGAAAATACATTTCAAAAACTCAATTATATTACTATGTTGGTTCATGAAAATTTAAAGTGCCCATGGGTTATCCTTTACAAGAAATGGTCAAAATTGATAACCATATGAGTAATCTTTTAAGAAACTAAGGTGTCAATTAACACATAATATAAGAAGTGAAGGTGATCCAATTCCAATCCATAGATCATACCATGAAATATATATGAAATATTAAAAATTAAAAATGAAGAACCTATATGAATCATTCTTACCTTACACTGATGATCCACTATTCACCCTAATATACCAAAAAACATTTTCACATGTTTGATGGTGATCACATAAGTGGAAGACGAATGAGGTCCCACCTACAAAGGTATCCATCATCCAACTGGATTTCAAATCATATGTATGGGATCTTCCACACACCATTGAATGTTTTTTCTTATTTGTGAAAATGTTGATGGAAAATATAGGATTGGGGTTTAAGAATTTCAATTGAGAATCATGAAAGGATCTAAATTCTACTACTATAATATGGGAGTGGTAGTCTTATTTATTCTCCTGGTTGATGCATGTATTAACTCATGCATTATAATTCCTTAGCTAATGCCTCATTTGAATCATGAATCATATATAAAAATTGGAATACAATATTATATTAAATCATATTCAATTATTATATAAATGATATACATAATAGAATATTCATATGAACATTAAAAAATAACATTTTTATGACAAATGAGTGTTTTAAACATTTAAAAATGAATCATTGGGTATGATAAATTGAACTGGTATTTAAATTTTCCATGAAAATCAAAGGTTATACCATGTATGTGATGCCTTATGGAATAACATCTAATCATACACTATAATTGGATGAGAAGTAGCATAAAACCACTCTTACTACCCATATGCAAAAACAAGAATGATAATATATAATAATGAAATATATCAAATGTAAGATAATGCTTAAATTATATTTTATTCTTTTTCAATCTCAAAAAATACAATTGGATTTATGAAATATATATATATTTGTATCCTTCTATATTCAACTTAAAATAAACACTAAAAAACATTATCTGATTTCAAATTATATTATATTAGAAAAAAATAACTTGTGAAACCATACCCAAAACTATATTGGATATCTTACAAAACATTTTTGGAATGTTATATTCAATATTCACTTAGTATTATATCATATTCATGGCTTAGTGAATACCCATAAAAATCATTTGGATTAAATCTAAAACAATTTATAGGAATATCCATAATTCAGAATCATTCCTCACTCCATGAAAAAAAAGATAAACCCCAAGGTCCTTTATGGTGTTTAAAAATAATGAATCATCAAATCTATAAATGTAATGAAATATCTTCATCTAGTAAATTTCAATCACTAAAAATGATAAAGGGATATGGTGTGATTCCCATCAATCAAATGTTTATCAATATTTTTTTCAACTATAAACATATCAAGAATGTATTTATAGTTATAATATACCGTTGTACAAGATATCTGGTGACTATGGTCGATGGAGAATATCAGTCAAATATTTCCAACTCATTCATTTCTAAAACAATAATGATGGACCAACAAGATCAATGAGTACATCATCTGTAATTCATATTTATCGATGATCACATCACTTTTCCCTCTCATGAATAGAAAATAACAATATATTTATAATATAAGAGTGAAAAAAATGCTCCCCAATATCACAATTATGGTCTTAGATATTATAATCATTATATGAGAGGAAAAATACCAAGTTGGTTGATCTCCAACCAATAACATGATCAAAAACATACCCAAACACCCTTGATTATATTATCTAAAAAGGATTTTTTATGAAGGATATAAAAGTATTAAGGTTCTCATGGTAGGTATCTATCTAAAATCAAGTAATATAAAGTCCTATATGATCCATACACTCATACTACACTAAGAACATAGTGTGAGAAACTCACTTTTTTATAACTAGTGGGTAATCTAGCATGTAAAAACACTTTTTATGCCTTAGGAGCATATTCTATATCTCATAATATAATTATACTCACACTAACCTTAATATTTCATTATATCCTATAATACTTCATCATGATTATTTGTTTGGGATAAATAAATGTGATACTTTGAGAGATAAATTATCATTTCATTTGATAATATATATATATATATGCAAACAAAAATAAATTATAATTATAAGTGACCATCATTAATAAATTATAGAATATTTTATTATGTTGCAAATTTTAAAATATTTCACGTTGAGAATATTTTCAGGTTTAGAGATTTAGAGAATTAGGACATAATACATACATAACAACCCATATTTATATATGGTGGATACTATTAAAACAATATACATTTTTTCCAAAATATAATTTTTTTAAAATAAAACACGATTTATTTGAAGAATCATAAAAATATTAAACATGACTTCCTACATTGTCTAAAAAATACTAATACTTTGTCAAATAAATTAATAACGAGGTATGAGAAAAAAATATATCAATAAGAGACATAAAGAAATAAATATGTTAGTATAGTTAAAACAAGAAAACCCATTAAAATACCATTTCTTGAAAACTCATAAGAATGCATAAAAAAATTAGTTTCATTGGGACATCATTACCATATCACTCTTAAATTCACACTTACAAATGGAATTACCTTTCTATCTACTTCAATATAGTACCCATTGCATTGGAGATCTAAAATAGGGATCACCCATCATATCTTGATCTATAATGGGTCACAACCCATAATATCATGATCTATAATGTAGCCAACCCATTATATCTAGACATATAATGTCATTAACCCATAATTAACATTTTTTAAAGAATATTTCAATAATAAAACCCTTGAAAACTCATTTAAACCCAGGATACAAACACATTTAGATATCGAAATATCATTTTTTTCATAACAATCACTTTTAAAATATTAAAACCCTACACATAATAATGAGATAATATACTTCAAAAATAAAAATGAAAAATTATATACGAAAAATTATAATAATAAAGCATCAAAAAAGGGAGAAACCACTCATCCCATATATAAAAAACAATATTTTTTAAATTTTGTAAAAAGGCATTTAAAAGGATTTTAAAAGGAAAGTCCCTTACATAACACATGAAAAATATACCTTTTCAAAACACATGATAGAAATGAAAACATTAATCACCATATATATAAAGTCAAAAAAACCATTTTGAAAATATGGACATAAAATAGAAATATTTAGAATAATAAATATTAAAAACATTTAAAATAACATTTTAGTAATAGAGTCCCTTACATCTGGTCCGACATCCTTAGATAGTTTTCAAAACTACTATATAATGTTTTCCAGAGTGTTATTACATTATTATAAAACTATAATAAGGTTTAAAATACCTTACATGATCTTCTTTATTACAATTTTCACTAACTTATTAAAAATATTTTGTTATTTCCATTGTTTTGGGAGTGAACTTTCCATGTTCTCCAAGGTGGGTTTGTTGTGGAATTGCTTGTGAAAAATAAATAAAACTATAGAACTGATAAAATATATATATGTCATTTTAAACAATTAAATCTGATTTTAAACATTCCATTATTTCAGTAAAAGGGAAATGAAAACTCATTATCTACAAAAGCGGTGAATTGATATACCATGGATAATGATTTACTTATTTAAGAATAGGATGAAAAAATGAGACATTGAATGATTAATAAAACATTAAAATAATATATTATATATATATATGATACTATATTTTTCATGATACATTGGATATGAGGTGAGGATAAGGTATAAGTGAAAAAGAATTTAAAAGTGAAGAAGAAATAATCTTATATGCTGAAAATTTCTCATTGAGAACCTACTTAAGGCTCTTGGAATATATATTTTTGTGAGAAAAAACACACTAGAATGTAAAAAGTGATGATGATAAGGGAATTTGGATGAATATAGTTGGTCAAGAAGGTTAAAGGTGCTGAAATTTTGTAAAGGAATGATCCTTATTTTATAATTGAGGTGAGGGGTAACATAATAATTACTAAAATTATTAAAATAAGATAAATCTAGTATTTGCTTTAAGATTTCAAAAAATGAACAAACACTAAAGGGGATTATCTTTTAGAGACCATATTATACCCTTTGGCCTTATCCAATAATTTTTTATATTTATAAATAATTTAATAAAATAATTTTTTCATGAATATTGTTTGTCAAAATAAAAACAATTCAAATCTATGAATTTAAACACATAAAAAATAAAAGAAAATTAGTTCTATCTTAGAATTATCTTATTTATCTATTAAATACATTGAATATCATGAAGATATTAATTGTTTTTATTTTTAATATAATTAACTTTATAAATTCATTAATTTAATATTTATTACTTCATTATTGTAAAACACATTAAAGTAATTAATTATTCGTAAAAAATAAGAAATTAAATTTAATGAAGAAGTTATATTTTTTAGAATTAAATAATCTATTTATGTTTCAAAAAATATACTAGAAAACCATATATTAAAAATATTATACTAATTAAAAAACATTTTGTGAAAAATTGACTTCCTTTGGAAATACAATAATATAAAGGACTTAAAGTGATTCACATGGGAACAAAATCCCTCAAAATATAATAAAAAAATATATTTTCCAAAGAATAAAAATTCATTTAAATATATACCATTTATTTGTCAATTTTTTATTCTTGGTAATTTAATTAAAAATGTATTAGTTATTTTTTTACTGCTTCAACAAGCAAGACATCAGCATTACATAAGCATTAATGTTAATTATTTCATATTTAAAAATTTAAAATAAACAACTATCATAAAAAATTAATTGTTTAAAAAATAAAATACTATATTCATTAATTATTTATATTCACTCATATACATATCAGGAAAAATTCTTAAATTTGTTATGCTGCCTTTTCCTACAATATGAAAGCATTGCACATACATCTAGATAAGACATGTATTATATAACTATAAAATTATAATTTAATAGATAAAAACATCATTAATACACAAATATTAATAAAAAATACATGAAAATAATTTTTAGCACTTAATTATTATTTATAAGTAACCAAATTTGAAATTTCCAATGTTGCATAGGCACTAAGTCAGCACAAACAATATTTTTTTACTTAACATGAAATAAATTATAAAAAACATGTTCTGAATTATTTATGTAAAGTATTAATTTTATAAAATCACAATTTAGATATTTAAAAAATATAATTAATTTTATATCCTAATTATTCGTTCATGATGTTACAAAAAATATTGTATTTTATAAAAAGAGTATTTTTTTTACTATTAACCAAAAATAATTGTTTTTAAAAAATTTAAAAAAATTCATTCTAAGATCATTTCATCACGATAAATTATAAAATAAAATTAGTTTAGTTATATGAAAATTATATAATTGTAAAATTAATGTTTTAAATAAATAACTATATAATAAATTATTTATTTTCAAAATTATTTATTATAATGAATATAACTATTTAGTTTAAGAATACTAATAAATATGATTATATAAATAAATGGGTTGTTATATTCTCCAACAGTTTTTGAAATTGTGTCCTCATAATTTTATTAACTTATTAAAAAAATGGGGATTTTATTTCCTCATAACATTTTAGGATTCTCACGTTTCTTCTTCTACAATGTGGTTTCTCCAAAAAAACTTTAACATAGTGAATTAACATGTTCTTTAATACATGCTCATAGTGATCAAGAAAATAAATATGTTTCAATTTATATTAAATGTTCTCTCATAGCTGAAATACTGTAGGTCTCAATACATGACATAGTTCTAGCACATACATTCTTAACATCAAAACATAAAAAACATTATGTACCTAAGATAAATTCAGAGGAAAATTTACTCACCAAGCAACTAGTCCTACTTTTTCTAGGATTTCAAAAGGTCTAACAAACTGTTGAGTTAATTTTCCTTTCATAACAAAATGTATAAAAAATTTCCATGGTGATATTTTAAGGAAAACATGATCACCTACCTCAAAATAATGGTCTTTCCTCCTATTATCTGTATAACTTTTCTACCTGCACTGATCTATCCTAATATTATACTGGATCATTTGGACTTTATCTACAACTTCCTCTACTAATTTCAATCGCATAAACTTCCTTTCCCAGACTTCATCTGAAAATGATCGAGTTTAGCACCGCCTTCCATATAATGCCTCAAAAGGTGTCATATGTATACAGGAGTGAAAAATGTTATTATAAGAAAACCCAAATAACAAAATATGTTGATCCCAACTTCCTTGATCATCCTTGAACATAATATGTTTTCTAATTTATGAATTGATATTTTGTTCTATCCATCAGATTTTGGATAAAGGGCTGTGACAAAATTTAATTCATTGGACAACGTGTTCTAAATCCCTTCGCAAAATTTATAAGTGAATCTGGGACCAAGGTCAAATACAATGGAAAAAGGAACTCCATGTAAACTAACAATCTCTTTTATGTATAGTTGAGAAATATGATCCAAATGAATAGTATCTCGAATAGGGATAAAATATGTAGGGGTTGTCAAATGATCAACAATAACCCACATTGCATTGTTACCTTGAGAAGTCTTTGGATGTCCTACCATAATTTCCATGGATATATTTTCCCATTTCCACTCCAGAACTAGAAAAGGATTGATCCTCCCCTTTGGTAACTACCATTCTATGTTAACCTGTTTGCATGTCAATCAATTCATGGTAAAATCAGTAATATCTCTTTTCATTCTATACCACCAGTAATACACCTGAAGGTCTCTATACATCATAGTTCTTCCTAAATGAATTGATAATATATAACTATGTTCTTCACATTACAACTCTTTCTTCACCTATGAATCACAAGGCACACATAATCTCTTCCCAATTCTCAAAACCAAATATCTATCAACATTAAATTCGGGAAACATACCATTATTTAACATTTATACCTTTTTAAATATCTCATAGTCTTCCATCAGTTCTTTCTAAATTATATCTATGAGAGACGACAATAATGACACCTGAAACAAAATAATGGAATTTCCTCCACTAACAACTTCTCAGAGAAAATTTATAAAATCATCAACCAAGGGGTTATTTTCTAAACACAACATGGTTATTGTAGCATTAATATTCCACCACAATGCATCATCCACTCAATTTTCTTTTCCGTGATGGTAAGGAATCATGCAATCATAATCATTTATTAATTATATCCATATTCTCTGTCTCATTTCCAATTCGTTCTGAGTGAATATATAAGTAAAACATTATTTATTAGTATATATTTCAAAATTAACTCCATTAAATGATGCCTCAAAATTTTTAATGAAATAAAAACAATAGATAATTCCAAATCATGTATAGATTAATTAAACTCATAATTTTTCAAATAATGGGAATCATAAAAAAATTTCCTAATCATTTTTCATTAGGACACAATGATGTCATTTCAATAAATCATCATTATGGATAAAAAATTCACAATTTTTAGAAGGCATGGCCAAAACTAGATCATTCATAATTATTATATTCAATTCCTAAAATCAATCATCACATTCTTTTGTCCATATAAACATAACCCCTTTTAATGTTAACTTAGTAGTTGGGAAAGATAAGCATGAATCATTTTCACGAAACCTTCGGTAATATCCTTCCAAAAATGGAAACTAAGAATCTTAGATATATTTTTGGATCTTGTCCATTCATCGAAAATTTGTTTTTTTAGGATAAATAATTATTCCTTATTTAGAAATAATGTGACCAATGAAAAAAATTTTGAGACCAAAAGTCATAGTTGAAAATTTGTTCATACAATTTATTTTAATTTAAGGTTCAAAAAACAACACTTAGATGTCTTTCACGATCCTCTTTACTTTTAGAATGTACCAAATATGTCATTAATAAACACAACCATTAACTTATCCATGTAGTCATAGAATATTATATTCATAATATCCAAGAATACATTAGGTTCATTAGTTAACCTACATGGAATAACTAGAAATTCATAATGCGTATATCCATTACAAAATGTATCCTATGCAATTTTTTCTTCCATTACATTCAACTGATGGTTCACTAACCTCAATTAAACCATAAAAAAATACATTGTTCCCTAAAGATAGTAAAAAAAATCAACAATATAAGGTAAATGATACTTATTTTTAATAGTGATGTTATTCAAGGATCCAAAATCAATGAAAACTATCATTGGACTACATTTATCATTAAAAAATAGGTAGGAGAACCCCATGGTGATGTTCTAGGTCATATTGAGCCTTTATATAATAATCCATGTAACATTATTTTCAATTATAGAAGTTATAATTGTTCCATTCTTTAAGGGGGTTTTGAAATTTTCTTCGCATGTGAAACTAATTCAATAGTAGCTCAAGATATTGATCATGATCAACACTAGGAAAATCTTCATGAAAAACATGAAGATACTCATTTATGAAGGGAACATCATTAATCTGAACAGTTCCTTTTTTCCAACACTATGTGAATGATTATTTTTATTTATATCTTTTAATAGTTTCTTAGATTCTTTATATGTTAGAAATAATATGGGTTCATTCTATTACCCAAAAAAATCTCTTTTTTAAAAATAAGCTTCTTTAGATTTTCAATCAATCATAGCATGTTAAATAGAAATCCAATACATACCTAACAAACATCAAACTATAATATAGTAAGAAAATAAGGTTTTTAGGTAAAATCATTCCATAGAAAATGACAAATAGATTCTTATAATTTCATTTTTCTTAATATTTCCTCCATGTGTTTTCATCATAAGTTCTAGATTTATTTCTTGAGGTGTAAATTCAAAGTTTCCAAAAAACATCATAGAAATGAATTAATGTGTATACCCTGAATCAAAAAATACATTGGAGTATTCTTTAACAAAAAACATGTACCTAATACATCCCCGTTTGATGGATAAACATCTTATGAAGTAGTTATAATGGATTTTCCACACCTTTCTATTTCCTATCTTGCTAATTTCCCACGTGGGTAAATAGTTATGGACAATCATTTTAAAAATAACTCAACTTATTACAATCAAATCATCTTTCCATAGACTTTTCACAATTCATCGTGTCATTTTCATTGCACTCCATAGCCACCTGACCAAAATATCCACAGCAGTAGAACTTCTTAGAATTTACAAGACATTCTCAATGATGATTTTTACCACACTTTTCACAATAAGGGAATGTTATTTTCTCACCGCCAAATTTCATTGAGGAATTCTTCCACAAATTCTACCAAAATAACCACTTATTATTCTTATTATGAAGAGGAAAATATTTTTCAATAAAGTCCATTTCAATATTTTCATAAAAATGAAAAATTTTATCATAACTTTTATATTCTTATGCATTCAAAGCTCTTCATAAACCTGAATTCAATCTTAATTAATGTTAATTAATTTTTATATCAATGCCTTGAAAAATATCCAGCACATAACTAGACCATCTTGTAATGTTTTCTTCATATGAGGCTATGTAATATTATTATTTTTTCCTTAATGTGAGAAATTTATTTTCCATTCAGTATTTAAATTTGTTAGGGAAATATTTACCAAGGAAAATATCTTTGAATGTTTCCCATTCCATGGAATAAATATATTCTTCATCTCTCGTATTCTTAACAAAATACTATAATCAATGAACTAAACCTTAAAAATGATAAATGGAATGGGATACCTTTGGACATTTTGAACATCCCATGACATAAAATATTATTTCTAGATCATTGATCCACCCTTTGGCTACCACCGAGTCATATGATCTACTGAATGATGGTGGGTGTTTCTTGATAAATTTATCCAAAAAAGACATGTTCCTTCATGGTAGATCATCTTCATATATATCATTGATAACACCACCATTTATCACCAAATTCAACTAATCCATTATTATAACAAACTACTTGGTTCAAATTACCACACTTTCATGATACTGATTTAGAAATATATCATCCCCCTAGTGCCTTCCTACTTTAGAGTCCTTATTTCTTTTGTGTAAAACCATTATGAGTAAACATATCTTAGATAAAGAAACAAAATAATATTCAAATACTAAATAATTTTTAATTAATTATATGTTAAAAATAAACTTTGGTATTCTATTAACATTAGCCTAACTCCTAAGGTTATCTAAACAATACTCTGATACTATCTTTAAAGACCCATCCTTGAAATTTTATATATTATTTAGTTACATCGATAATTTTACAATATTACACACTTATGGTATTTTAAAGTTCATATAATTAGATAATTAAGATAGAATGTGTTGAACTCTCTGTGGAATGGTTATTTTAATAATCACAAATCTTAGTTTTATTTATTTCCTTTTAGTCTTTTGTTCAAACTCTTCTAAATGTGTTTAAATCATATCTACAAATGTTTATCTATTTTCAATGTATGTTTATGGTTGACTTGGAAGTATTCTGGAGTGAACAGAAACTTTGTAATAATTCCATGTCTTGACTCACCGTTTGTCATTTTCCTGAGTCACCAATGATGAACGGTTGCACCAATGATGAATGGTCGCACTGATGGCTACTGAAGGTCCAAAGAGACACTTATGCTAAGACACCGATACTAAGACATTGATGCTAAGATACCGATGCTAAGACACCGATGCTAAGACACTGATTCTAAGACACCGATGCTAAGACACTGATCCTAAGACACCGATACTATGATACCGATGCTAAGACACCGATGCTAAGAAAACGATGCTCAGACACCGATGTTGATACATTGATGTTGAGTCACCGATGCTGATGCAACCAAAACTAATGCAGATTCAAAATGTCTCATAGATCTCATGACTCACCAATAGTCATGAAAACTGTTTGAACTTCTATAAATTTTTTTTAATTCTAACTTTCATAATTGATGTTTTTACTGAAAGTAATGCTATTTAATGTTAGTTTTTGGCATGTCAGGAGACCGTACCCCATACCAATGGAAAGGTAATAATTCCCATTTCTAGAGCTCATGGAATAAAAAGGTTGATCGAGATGCTGTAAAAAAAGAGGATGCATGAAAAGGCATAGAGAGAGAATTCATCCAAGAATATACTTGTGAGACCGAAGAACACATAACAAAGTTGAAGAATGAGAATTTTCAAGATCTAAAGAAAACTCTTATGCACGCAATCTAGAACTACTGAAGAACATACAAAGAACACTGGAAATTAGAGAACACACTCGCCTATGAAGGACATCAAGTTGAATCACGATACATTGTTTTTAACAGCAAAACCACAGAAGGACACAGAAGCATCTATGCTAAATCCAACGAGTCTAGAGATTCACTACCAATCACTAGATATTTTTGAACTCTGATACATTCTATCTTAGTGATTATTTTACTTACATTTTTGAGCAGTGTGTGTACTCTGTTCATCATACACACACACTGACTCTTGTGCTGAACTAGAGGATATCAAAATTCTTAAACCAAAATTGTTTACTCTTGTTTACCCATGACAACTGTGGTATAGGTCCTTGTGTGGCCTGGTCATTGTTTTTGTTTCCTACAAAGAACTGTGGTAGAGGTCCCTGTGTGGCCTGGACAGTCTTTTACAATTTTTAACCCTGATCTAGGGTGTGGATAAACTTTATATAAATTGTTTGAGAGGACTAAGTCTCGGCTTGAGACTGAAACTCTTGGTTTATTCCACTGTGCATATTAGAATAAGTCTAAAGTATACTATTTATATATGTTTCATATTACGCTGCGGTTACTTTGAAATATAAATCTATTTTAAAGTTACTTTGATAGTTAAATTTGCAAGTGTTTATATTCATCGTAAACCAGTATGTTAGTTTCAAAAGTCAATTTAATCTTGAGAATAAATTTACTGAGACCTAATAAATCTTTGAGAAACAAATTGAAAATTTATAATATATATAAATTCACTACAGTTTATCTTTGTTTTTAAATTGGGGGATTTTATGAGAAACATTTTTAACAGGAATTTTAATTGGAACTCAACTCACCCCTCTTGAGTGTCCACTCCGACCATCATTTGGTGTTAGATGTTTTTTTGTTTAAGGGTTTTTGAAATACTATGTTTTTTAACTGTGATTTTAGTTTCATCTTTAATGATCTTAAATTTCTTTTAGTTCTAAATTTTATCTCTTTACATTCTAAAATCTAGTTATGGACAATAGACTAGAGGGTGATGCTACTAACATTCGACCTTTATTTAATGGTATAAACTATGCCCAGTGGAAGCTTAAAATAAAAATTCATTTGGAAATTATGGGATTTGATATCTGGACTACTATAGAATCTCAATATAAAATTCCATAAATAGAATGAACAACTTGTGATGAACTTATAATGATTGCTTACAATAGTTACTTTAAAGCTATGATTGCTTTGTATTGTGAATTAGGAGATGAGGAATTTAATATAATATCTACTTGAAAAACTTCTTTTGAAATATGGGATACTTTGGGTGTTTCTCATGAAGGAACAACCAATGTTAAAGAAATGCGATTAAATACTTATACTATTAAATATGATAATTTTAAAATTAAAACTGATGAAACCATTTCTGACATGTATCTCAGGTTCAATGAGATAGTCACTATAATGAATTCAATTGGTAAGGATATTCCAGCAAAGGAACAAATCATGAGAATATTGAGATGTCTACCAGACCGATGGAGAGGAACATATGTTTCAATTAGAGAATCATGTGACATTGGAGGACTGCCTGTCAAAACAAATATTTGAAAATTGATGATGTGTGAGGAAGAAATCAAGGTGAATAAATATGAAGATGAGGAACCAAAAATAAAATCAGTGTCTTTTAAGACTACTACTTCAAAGAGAAAGGACAAATAAAAATCTCAAATACAAACTGACAGTTCAACAAGTGAAAGTTCATACTCTGATAGTGATGCTGAAATGGATCAGATAGCCAGAAGGTTTAAGAAATTTTATAGAAGAAGAAATTTTTCAGAAAATCAAATAACAAAGGAAAGAATGACAATACGGGACATTGGAAGAAGGACTGGAAAAAGCCAGATAGAAGTGATGAAGTTGTTTTCTACGAGTGCAAAAGTAAAGGACACATTAAAGATGTAAAGACCCGAAGCTTATCGTACATGGACATTACATTACTTTTGCAGAATACTTAGTACATAACAAAAACACACACACATGGATCGTAATAGTTTAGTGTCTTTGGAAACTCGGAACGTAATCTTCTAAACGTGGTGAAAGATCTTCAATATCTCCCATAAAGATCTTCCCCTTTTTTTTACCTAAAACTTTTCTTTATATCCTGGGGAAAGAAAAACAAAAAAGGGTGAGCTCAAATGCTCAGTAAGGGTAAACAAAAGAAATATCAATCACATCATATACATAAGAACTTAGCTTTTGGAAATCTTGACCTGCAAAAGAGCTCATAATATCATAACATGGGATAAATCATAGAATTGAAAATGAGATCCCCATAATCATAACATAAAACTTGAAACTTTGTGGCATGCACACATAATCATGGAAAATCATTTCTTGTTAGTCATGACTCATTGCCAAGACTATCTTAGTGGACAAAGTCCCTTTCTGAACCGAGTTCACTCCTCGTTTCAGTCCTGTATCACTGAACCGAAATAACCTTCCGTTCCAGCCATGTCTATCTCATGAGATATAAAATCTTTACCCAATGCATTGGAGGGAGATATAGGTCCCACCCATCTTATAATGAATCCTTTATTATGTGTGCCACATAATCATAAAACATACATCATCGCATAACACATATAACAAAAATGGGATTCTTGAAACATCATGACATCATAAATCAATTCATATAAGATAAAGGAATTCATAAACATAATTCCATCACAACATAGTCAAATCAATGTAAAAATATGGATAGAAACAGAACCCTTTATTATCTTATATGGAAAATAATTTTGATAAAACACTTGAATTGAATTCTTGAGGAAAATATCCTTTCTTCTTCAAAATCAATTTCTTTTCACAAAACATCATGCAATTTTAAAAGAAAGAGATTTTATTGAAAATAGTCATGAAATATTTTGGAGTAAGGTTCATGAAAATAAGGCTTTATAAAACCGTAAAAATCCGTTCGTGCCGTATAAGTTTAAAAAAACATTCTTCTCGTACTTTTGTCGGAAAAGTCAAAAAAGTACCTCGTACGAAAAACGACAAAATATTCCTTTCATATCTTTTACTAAAAACTCACCAAAGGGTAAAATAGGATTTAAACATTTTTAGGTGAATGGAAATAATATTACATATTCAGGAAACATGGATGTGGATGATAAAATACACCCCAGTAAATACCAAAGTATAAACAATCTCGGATAAAAATGAGATTGTGATATTTCCCTTACCTTAGGTCCGACTTGCTTTGTAAGTGTCCGAACCTCCTGTATAATGCTTTAAATCATGTTATTGACTTATTACAGAATCATATTCATTGTTATGATATGATATATGGTTCACTTATGACATTATATTACCCGTTCTTTTGTAAATTCCATGTTAAAGAAGCGTTTTGGGTAAAATCGTTTCATTTATCGTATGTGTTTTGACTTGTTTTTCTTGACATCATTATTACTTATATCATGATTTACTTACTTCCAGAATATAAAATATGATTTATATATCATATATATTCAGTATATATATATATATAATAGGTAGATAAATAAAATGAAAAACACCGTTCATGGAGACGGTAGTCCGTACGTACGCATGAACGCTGTTTTCCTTTCCTTATTGTCTTGAAATGGAAGTAAGTAGATGACATACATATGTATATATATACATAAATCCAGTAGCTTTATAATGTCATATATTTCATTATTATTTCTTATATATACATTATAATCATTCTTAAATGGTTAACATGGAGAATGAATCTCATCGCGTCGTGGAGACGGTATTCCGTACGTACGCACGAGCGATGATATCATTTCTATAAATATTGAATTGAATTGGAGTGGATTATACAACATATCAGAATCAATATTATGTTGTAATAACTATGTATAGTTATTATTTACACCATTATACCCATCCATGTAAGGTGGTGGTGGAAAATAGATTACACCACGGCGTGGAGACGGTATTCCGTACGTACGCAGGCGCGGTGATTTCTTTTTCCGTAGGATGGATAGATGGTGAAATAGGGTTGTTTCATACTTATAATAACATATCAGTATATGAGTGATACTGATGTTATTACTTCATAATGAAACAACCTAAGAAGAAGAAGTGGAAGAAGAAATAAAGATGAAAGAATTGTTAACGGTAATTACCTCTTCTTTGAAGTGCCTCTTTGAGACCTCCTCTTAGGGCACTAAAATTGGTCTTTGAGGAAGACCAGAACCTCTAGGATGTTTCTAGGGAAGTGGAGAGGAGAAATTGGCAGGGGTTGGCCGAGCTTGAGTGCTCAAATTTGTGTGAGGAGGAGGGGGAGGAGGTGTCCTTTTATAGGGGAGGAGAGGGGCACCTTAGGAATATCTCAAAATATTATTTTATATTAAAGTCAAAATCGGTTTATAATGGTTCCAAAGGGTCTTATTTCGAAGCTAAAGTGAGGATGGGTCGAAATCCTATCAACCAATAAGATTTAGACAAGTTTAGGTTATTATTTTAACCTTATCAATTAGATTTAACTATAAGTTAAATAATTTAACTTTTACCGTGTCTTTTTGTTTTCTTACATTATATGGTTAATACACTTACTATAACATGCCAAACGAACCCCAAATTGTATATTATTAATAAATATATCCTTATCTAAGTCATTTGGCCGAACATTAGATTTTTAGGAATAAAATAACAATTAATAATATAATATTTGATTTAAAAACTATTTTGTGTCAATTTTGACACTATTTGATATATGATTTTTGTGAAAGTCATAACAGAATTATATGTTCGACCCAAGTTGATTAAATCAACACTAATATATCATAGTAACCTAGAAAATTATTGGAATTCATAAAAAGTCTTAAATTACATTTAGTTTGGTATTTATATTATCAATTATGTCAATATTTCATTAATAAGATAATTACTGCATCATCTTTGTGTCATAAATAAATTATATTATTGGATGTCTAAAAATTACAAATAAAATAACATCATGTAGGAAATCGTTTTATCTTTCTAATGAATATTTATAGTCGAAGTTATCTTATGTATAACCCCATATTAAAAATGATTTACTTATTAAACTTTGATTTTAACTATTTTAACCCTTCTTTAAATAAATTAATAATAAATGTCCTAATCTAATCCAAGTGGGCCTAAATGGTCATATGTTATTCCTAAGTTTGTTTTTGGTCGAATTACACTTGTACAATAGAATTAGGACATGTGTTAGGGTAATATTAATATCATATTTACCCTTAGTTACCCTATTTACTATTAACCGTGGTAAAAAAAGTAAAAAGTTACTATTCACTAAAAAATTATTTTCATCTCATTGAACCACATTTTAGTCCTTGATATTAACCGTGTCTCTCGGATTTTCGAAATTCCATTCACAGAATCGGTAAAATTAAGTTTTATGCAAAATTCTGTTTTTAACCTACCACTTAGTAGTTTCACTATTCATCAAAAATTGATGTTTTTCAGAACAATGCCAAAATTTCATCCCAAGCTATATTTCATATTCCGAATTCAAAAATGAAGTCTATTTTACCAAATTCATAACATAAAAGTTGCATTAATTAATTTTATAATTAAATCCCGCTGTTAAAACAAATAGCGTGTTTTTAAGAAACAATATCTATCAAAAGATTGACACTTGTTTATGTCTAGTTTAAATGTGAAATTACATCCAATGACCAACATTGTATTAAATTGTAAAAATATATTCTAAATATACTTTAAAACCACTCAAATTAATGATTTATCACTATTAATTATTTCGATTAAAAAAAGTTGTTTTTAATTATAATTTAGTAATTTTCACTATTCATCAGAATATGAAAGTTATCCGAAAAGTACCAAAATTTCACCTTAGGCTAAATTCGATACTCCGAATCCAAAAATGAAGTCCATTTTGAGAGTTAAAATTTCTAAAATTTAAAAAGTGGTTATTACTATTCATAACGGCTAGTTTTAATAATATTTTAATAGCATATCATTGTTTCGTGAAACTCAGGATTACGTACCACACACGCTATCGAGGAAGGTTGCGATTGCGTGTAATGCAAGGCAAGTCAAGGATGCATGTTGTGCAAGCTCCTTTTGGTGTAGCGTATAGCACAAGACATTAGTAAAATAAAAAAGAATATTTTTCATAAAATCTCGGGCTGTTACATTCTACCCCCCTTAAAATGAATTTCGCCCTCGAAATTCGTCGGGGTTATAAATGGTTTACTATTCGAAAGTTTCTTTAATAGAAACCCACATCGTAAAAGGGAATACCAAAACGTGGCTTTAAAAACTAAAGTATGAAATGTAACGATTACCCAAATAAACTAATCACTGGGTTTCCACATAGGTGAAAATATGGATATGGAAGAGAAATCTAACCATCATGTTCTGATGGAGAGTGGTAGAGAAAATGGTTATGGAAAAGCCAGTAATCACAAATCCATATATTTGTGATGATATAAGGTACCATCTGATTCATCGGGTATAAGATCACTAGGACAACATTTTTGGTTTTCAAGATCATTTCCCTAAAGTTGAAAATTTTCTTAGAATAAATACTTACTTTATTTTGGTACAATCTCACTTTTGTTCGTGCCTTGAACAATTTCTACTTCATCTCTTAAATAAATGAAGTTGAATTTGTTATTTGTGAAGTGTTAGCAGATAATGTGATAGAATGACTGTTCATTCCATCTGTCTCAAACAAAAGGTTAGCAAAAGTTATTAAATATACATAAGTCATTCTATAGTGAGATTAATCATATATGGTTCCTAAAATGTACTTATACTTCATATATCATGCTGCTTAATATAATAAAACTAGTTTCTACTAAACAGGGACTTCTTGTACGCCAGTGGTAGGTGATAAAGGCCAGTCGCACTTCGGTTGTGGGTTCGATTCCTACAGCCTTGCCCGAAGCGATGGGCTGTCGCCCGTCCTGCAGGTTGTCCCTTTTTCTAAAACTACGTTACTATAACATCCCATCAATAATATCGAAAATCTTCTATCCTTAAACAATACTAACTTATGTCCAACATAATCCAGTCTAATCTTTAGGCTTATACATAATACTGCAGTCCACTCTCATAATATAGTGACATCGATTACCAGAGATTTAATACTGTCGTTGATCCCCACATATCATAAGATATGTCTTGTTGGTCACATTCCAAACATTCAAAGTCCTTAATCGTGTATTCTCTTGAATACCTTAGTGAAAACATGAGTGCAGTTAAAAGTTAACACTTTCCACATACCAAAATCCTCAAAATTCTATATACTCAAACCATGATATCACTTAGTCCTTATATCAATCATGAGCTCATGAATACTATCAAACATTTAATTTTCTCCTTATCCCTTCATTATGCGCATATCATCTACATTCCAAAAATATCTGAATAACCTTTCATGGATACTGGTATCATTAATCATACACTTTAAAAACACAAGGAAAGACAACAGTGTAAAAATCCATAGATGTCTCTTTATTCCAAAATTACACATGATAAACATGTAATCATTCCACTACATTCTCAAACCATTGACCGAGCTTCAAAAATTCTTTCATCTCACATATCATTTGTAGTCTCTTCATCATCGTCCACATAAATACTACTCATATGACCATACTGATTCTCTTCATGAGTCTTTCCCTTAGGGCATTTGTTTGCATAATGCCCATACATTCCACATTTAAAACACTTAACCATTTTTGATGTCGTAGCAATACCATTATCCTCATCCATGGTGTTAACCGAACCTTTTCCTTTGCACTTACTTGCTTTGTGTCCTTCTTTTCCACACCCAAAGCATCTTCCAGTTCCCTTGAAACATTCTCCTTGATGCCTCTTCCCACATGATTTACATAGGGGAAATTGAACTTTCTTTCCTCTATGATCATCATGGAACTCCATCTTTCTCTTATTAGTCGAGTCAGGAAACTTACCAAATTTTACTTTATTGATCATGTTGTGAGATTGCTGATTCGGCATAATAATGATGTTTGGACATCCAAATCCCATTTCATTTGGTTGCTCATGAAGAATATCATTCCATTGTCCATCATATCCTCCATTATTGTGAATCATCTTGTTTCCAGCCATTTTCTAAAACCCAAACAGAATAGTGTTAGATGCAAAAATTGTAATAAAGGGGGAGTAACTTAAATATCAATCATCTTTGGTTTAATCTAATATTGTTACCATAGTTCTAGAACTATATCCTATACGTATACTTATCCTTAGGGGCATCCCTAGACATACCTTAGAAATATCTCTAGGGATCTCACTAACGTTTTCGCATCCTAGTTTCCAAAGGTTGACTAAACCTTTCCTCTGATACCAACTGTAAAGACCCGAAGCTTATCGTACATGGACATTACATTACTTTTGCGGAATACTTAGTACATAACAAAAACACACACACAAGGATCGTAATAGTTTAGTGTCTTTGGAAACTCGGAACGTAATCTTCTAAACGTGGTGAAAGATCTTCAATATCTCCCATAAAGATCTTCCCCTTTTTTTTACCTATAACCTTTCTTTATATCCTGGGGAAAGAAAAACAAAAAAGGGTGAGCTCAAATGCTCAGTAAGGGTAAACAAAAGAAATATCAATCACATCATATACATAAGAACGTAGCTTTTGGAAATCTTGACCTGCAAAAGAGCTCATAATATCATAACATGGGATAAATCATAGAATTGAAAATGAGATCCCCATAATCATAACATAAAACTTGAAACTTTGTGGCATGCACACATAATCATGGAAAATCATTTCTTGTTAGTCATGACTCATTGCCAAGACTATCTTAGTGGACAAAGTCCCTTTCTGAACCGAGTTCACTCCTCGTTTCAGTCCTGTATCACTGAACCGAAATAACCTTCCGTTCCAGCCATGTCTATCTCATGAGATATAAAATCTTTACCCAATGCATTGGAGGGAGATATAGGTCCCACCCATCTTATAATGAATCCTTTCTTATGTGTGCCACATAATCATAAAACATACATCATCGCATAACACATGTAACAAAAATGGGATTCTTGAAACATCATGACATCATAAATCAATTCATATAAGATAAAGGAATTCATAAACATAATTCCATCACAACATAGTCAAATCAATGTAAAAATATGGATAGAAACAGAACCCTTTATTATCTTAGATGGAAAATAATTTTGATAAAACACTTGAATTGAATTCTTGAGGAAAATATCCTTTCTTCTTCAAAATCAATTTCTTTTCACAAAACATCATGCAATTTTAAAAGAAAGAGATTTTATTGAAAATAGTCATGAAATATTTTGGAGTAAGGTTCATGAAAATAAGGCTTTATAAAACCGTAAAAATCCGTTCGTGCCGTATAAGTTTAAAAAAACATTCTTCTCGTACTTTTGTCGGAAAAGTCAAAAAGTACCTCGTACGAAAAACGACAAAATATTCCTTTCATATCTTTTACTAAAAACTCACCAAAGGGTAAAATAGGATTTAAACATTTTTAGGTGAATGGAAATATATTACATATTCAGGAAACATGGATGTGGATGATAAAATACACCCCAGTAAATACCAAAGTATAAACAATCTCGGATAAAAATGAGATTGTGATATTTCCCTTACCTTAGGTCCGACTTGCTTTGTAAGTGTCCGAACCTCCTGTATAATGATTTAAATCATGTTATTGACTTATTACAGAATCATATTCATTGTTATGATATGATATATGGTTCACTTATGACATTATATTACCCGTTCTTTTGTAAATTCCATGTTAAAGAAGCGTTTTGGGTAAAATCGTTTCATTTATCGTAGGTGTTTTGACTTGTTGTTCTTGACATCATTATTACTTATAATATGATTTAATTACTTCCAGAATATAAAATATGATTTATATATCATATATATTCAGTATATATATATATATAATAGGTAGATAAATAAAATGAAAAACACCGTTCATGGAGACGGTAGTCCGTACGTACGCATGAACGCTGTTTTCCTTTCCTTATTGTCTTGAAATGGAAGTAAGTAGATGACATACATATGTATATATATACATAAATCCAGTAGCTTTATAATGTCATATATTTCATTATTATTTCTTATATATACATTATAATCATTCTTAAATGGTTAACATGGAGAATGAATCTCATCGCGTCGTGGAGACGGTATTCCGTACGTACGCACGAGCGATGATATCATTTCTATAAATATTGAATTGAATTGGAGTGGATTATACAATATATCAGAATCAATATTATGTTGTAATAACTATGTATAGTTATTCTTTACACCATTATACCCATCCATGTAAGGTGGTGGTGGAAAATAGATTACACCACGGCGTGGAGACGGTATTCCGTACGTACGCACGCGCGGTGATTTCTTTTTCCGTAGGATGGATAGATGGTGAAATAGGGTTGCTTCATACTTATAATAACATATCAGTATATGAGTGATACTGATGTTATTACTTCATAATGAAACAACCTAAGAAGAAGAAGTGGAAGAAGAAATAAAGATGAAAGAATTGTTAACGGTAATTACCTCTTCTTTGAAGTGCCTCTTTGAGACCTCCTCTTAGGGCACTAAAATTGGTCTTTGAGGAAGACCAGAACCTCTAGGATGTTTCTAGGGAAGTGGAGAGGAGAAATTGTCAGGGGTTGGCCGAGCTTGAGTGCTCAAATTGGTGTGAGGAGGAGGGGGAGGAGGTGTCCTTTTATAGGGGATGAGAGGGGCACCTTAGGAATATCTCAAAATATTATTTTATATTAAAGTCAAAATCGGTTTATAATGGTTCCAAAGGGTATTATTTCGAAGCTAAAGTGAGGATGGGTCGAAATCCTATCAACCAATAAGATTTAGACAAGTTTAGGTTATTAGTTTAACCTTATCAATTAGATTTAACTATAAGTTAAATAATTTAACTTTTACCGTGTCTTTTTGTTTTCTTACATTATATGGTTAATACACTTACTATAACATGCCAAACGAACCCCAAATTGTATATTAGTAATAAATATATCCTTATCTAAGTCATTTGGCCGAACATTAGATTTTTAGGAATAAAATAACAATTAATAATATAATATTTGATTTAAAAACTATTTTGTGTCAATTTTGACACTATTTGATATATGATTTTTGTGAAAGTCATAACAGAATTATATGTTCGAACCAAGTTTATTAAATAAACACTAATATATCGTAGTAACCTATAAAATTAGTGGAATTCATAAAAAGTCTTAAATTACATTTATTTTGGTATTTATATTATCAATTATGTCAATATTTCATTAATAAGATAATTACTGCATCATCTTTGTGTCATAAATAAATTATATTATTTGATGTCTAAAAATTACAAATAAAATAACATCATGTAGGAAATCTTTTTATCTTTCTAATGAATATTTATAGTCGAATTTATCTTATGTATAACCCCATATTAAAAATGATTTACTTATTAAACTTTGATTTTAACTATTTTAACCCTTCTTTAAATAAATTAATAATAAATGTCCTAATCTAATCCAAGTGGGCCTAAATGGTCATATTTTATTCCTAAGATTGTTTTTGGTCGAATTACACTTGTCCAATAGAATTAGGACATGTGTTAGGGTAATATTAATATCATATTTACCCTTAGTTACCCTATTTACTATTAACCGTGGTAAAAAAAGTAAAAAGTTACTATTCACCAAAAAATTATTTTCATCTCATTGAACCACATTTTAGTCCTTGATATTAACCGTATCTCTCGGATTTTCGAAATTCCATTCACAGAATCGGTAAAATTAAGTTTTATGCAAAATTCTGTTTTTAACCTACCACTTAGTAGTTTCACTATTCATCAAAAATTGATGTTTTTCAGAACAATGCCAAAATTTCATCCCAAGCTATATTTCATATTCCGAATTCAAAAATGAAGTCTATTTTACCAAATTCATAACATAAAAGTTGCATTAATTAATTTTATAATTAAATCCCGCTGTTAAAACAAATAGCGTGTTTTTAAGAAACAATATCTATCAAAAGATTGACACTTGTTTATGTCTAGTTTAAATGTGAAATTACATCCAATGACCAACATTGTATTAAATTGTAAAAATATATTCTAAATATACTTTAAAACCACTCAAATTAATGATTTATCACTATTAATTATTTCGATTAAAAAAAGTTGTTTTTAATTATAATTTAGTAATTTTCACTATTCATCAGAATATGAAAGTTATCCGAAAAGTACCAAAATTTCACCTTAGGCTAAATTCGATACTCCGAATCCAAAAATGAAGTCCATTTTGAGAGTTAAAATTTCTAAAATTTAAAAAGTGGTTATTACTATTCATAACGGCTAGTTTTAATAATATTTTAATAGCATATCATTGTTTCGTGAAACTCAGGATTACGTACCACACACGCTATCGAGGAAGGTTGCGATTGCGTGTAATGCAAGGCAAGTCAAGGATGCGTGTTGTGCAAGCTCCTTTTGGTGTAGCGTATAACACAAGACATTAGTAAAATAAAAAAGAATATTTTTCATAAAATCTCGGGCTGTTACAAAAGAAGTCTCCCAAAGTTAAAATTCAAGATGAAATGTGATTACAAAGACAGTAAGTATAATAAAGCAATGAAGGCTACCTAGAGTGATTCTGAAGACAAAACAAGTGAATCTGAAATGTATAATTATAAAATAAATCATGCCAACATGTGTTTCATGACCAACACATCCGAGGTAACCTTAGATACTCCTGTTTTAAATTATTATTATTCTATAGATGATGCAGAATCTAATTTTGATTCTGAAAACATGACTAGTGAGGAATTATTTGAATACTATAATATGCTGGAAGAGACATGAAATGAACTTAAGGATAAATACAAATCATTGAAGAAACAGCATGCTCTCACTACTAATGTTAAAACTGAACATACTATTGAACAAGAGAAAAATGCTCAACTGTTAAAGGAAAACACTGAACTGAAAATGTCTAATGAGAAACTTAGAAAAGAATTAGAGAAGTTTACAAATAGAAAGGATACAATAACTCAAATTCTAGGAAAGAAATTGTCACCTAAATACACTACTAGAATAGACTACAAACCTGGACATAGACATATTACTAAGAATAGATTTATTCCTAAATCTGGACAGAATACTGGTAGTTCTAGTTCTGGACATTCATATGCTTCAACTGGTGATTCACATAGCTATAAATCAAATAATGTTTATCTTTCAGAATATTTTGATTCTGTAATTTGTATGAAACCCATAAGAAAAATGTGGGTACCAAAATATTTGATTGCTAACCTGTCTGGACCCAAGAAGATCTGGGTTCCAAAGTCATTTTCCATCTAAATCTGTTTTGTAGGAAACCTATTTGAAGAGTTCTCACAAGAAGGTATGGTACTTGGACAGTGGATGTTCGAGACACATGTCTAGAGATTACTCATGCTTTAAAAGCCTAATCAAGATTGATGGAGGCCATTTCACCTTGGTGATATTTCTAAAGGAAAAATCATCGGCCTAGGCCAAATTGGTAACACTGATTCAGTTTTAATTTCCAAAGTTTTATTTGTTGATGGACTCAAATATAATCTGTTAAGTATTTATCAATTGTGTGATGATGGCTTTAATGTCAAAATTGAAAATTATTCCTGTAATGTCTTTAATTCTAAAAAATGTATTAGACTTTTCTTCTTTTAGAAATAAAAATGTTTATGCAGTTGATTTAAATTCTTTAGCTAAGCAAAATGTTACTTGCCTAAATGATTTTCATAAAGAGTGTTGGATTTATCACGGAAGATTAGGACACTACAACATCAATTCACATAGAAAACTAACTAAGAAGAACTTGGTTAGAGACCTACGTAAACTTGAATACCAAAATGACAAAGTTTGTAATCCCTGTCAAAATGGAAAGCAATATAAAGTTTATTTTAAATCAAAGAATGAAGTTTCAACTTCTCAACCTCTTGAGTTGGTTCACATTGATTTGTTTGGAGCTTCTAGAGTGTCTATTTTAAATTGGAAGCACTATTTCTATGTTCTAGTAGATGACTTTTCTAGATATACTTGGGTATACTTCTTAGATCACAAATGTGAAGCTTGTTCTTACTTTATTAAATATTCCAAATCTGTAGAAAACTTTAGTGGACTTAAGATTAAAACTCTAAGAAGTGATCATGGCCTTGATTTTGAAAATCAAGACTTTGAATCTTATTTCTCACATAATGGCTATATTCACAACTTTTCTGCTCCTAGAACGCCTCAATAGAATGGTGTAGTAGAAAGAAGAAATAGATCCCTTCAAGAAATAGCTAGAACCATGCTTAATAAGTATGACCTACCTATTTACTTTTGGGATGAAGATGTGAATACAACTTGCTATATCATTAATAGAGACTTAATTAGAATAGTTCTTAAAAAGACCCTATATGAGTTGTGGAATAATAGAAAACCTAAAGTTAGTTACTTAAGAGTCTTTTGCTGCAAAGTTTTTATTCTCAATAAAAAGGATAATCTGGAAAAGTTTTCTTTTAAAATTGATGAGGGAATAATTCTTGGTTATTCTGTAACTAGAAAAGCATATAGAGTCTTTAATAAAAGAACCAAATGCGTGGAAGAATCTATTCACATAAAGTTTGATGAAACTGATCCACATGAGCTTAAAACCTCTCTTGAAAATCTTGAAAAAGATTTATCTATTCTGGACCTTAATGACAAATCTAAAGAACCTGCTATAAAAACATCTAGTTCTGGACATATTCTAGAATCTGCTTCTGTTGAACCAGAACCTATAGATAAACCTAAAATTTCAAGTCCTACCTTTACTAGATCAACAAGGATTCTAAAGAATCATCCTTTGGATGCTGTTGTCGGTAATCTTGATAGAGGGACAGAGACTAGAGCTCCTCTAAAAAACTAGGTTGAACATCAAGCCTTTCATTCATAGCTAGAACCTAAAAATGTCAATGATGCTATCAATAATGAATTTTGGGTTATGGCTATTCAAGAAGAGTTAAATCAATTTGAAAGAAACAACGTCTGCGAATTAGTTGATAGAACTAAGGACACTTTAACAATAGGCACAAAATGGGTTTTTAGAAACAAAGTTGATGACTCTGGAAACATAGTTAGAAAAAAATCTAGATTAGTTGCACAAGGATATAGTTTAGAAGAAGGTATAGACTATATGGAAATCTTTGCACCTATAGCCAGATTAGAAGCCATTAGGATCTTACTTTCATATGATTCTCATCTGAATTTCATGTTATATCAAATGGATGTCAAAAGTGATTTTCCAAATGGTTTTATTGTTGAAGATGTTTTTGTTGAACAAACACCTGGATTTACTAATCCTAATTTTCCAAATCGAGTTTTTAAACATTCTAAAGCCTTATATGGATTAAAACAAGCTCCAAGATCTTGGTATAATAGTCTTAGTAATTTTTTTATTTCAAAAAGTTGTACTAAAGGGATTGCTGATCCAACTCTTTTCATTAAAAGAATTTCTAAAGATGTTTTAATAGTTCAAATTTATGTTGATGATATTATTTTTGGATCTTCTAAGCATTATTTATGTACTGAAGTTTCAAAGAGTATGCAAATTGAATTTGAAAGGAGTTTAATGAGATAACTTAAATATTTTCTTGGATTTCAAGTTTTTCAAAATTAAAATGGTATTATTTTGAATCAATGTAAATACAAAAATGATCTTTTAAAATGTTTTGGTTGGGATAGTATTAAGGAAAGTTATACTCTTATGAGTACAGTCTGTAAATTGGATGCAGATGAAACTGGGAAACTAGTGGATCAAACCAATTGAAGAGGTATGATTGTAACCCTAATTTACCTTACAACTATTCGACCAGATATTATGTTTAGTATGTGTTTGTGTGAAATATTTCAAGCTAACCCTAAAGAATATCATTTAATTGATGTTAAAATAATTTTTATGTATCTTAAACACACTATAAAATTAGGATTTTTTTATCCAAAAAGTCAATATTTTGAGCTAATCAGTTATATAGATGCTGACATTGCTGGTTGCATGTTAGATTGGAATAGAACATCTGGAACATGTCATTTATTGGGAAAATCCATAGTATCTTGGTGTAGTACAAAACAAAACTCTGTTGCATTATCTACTGCTGAAGCAGAATACATTGCTGCAGGTAGTTGTTGTGCACAAATTCTGTGGATGAAACACACTCTTTTGGACTATGGATATGATTTTAAACATATTTCAATTAACTGTGACAACACTAGTGCAATTAACATTTCAAAGAACCTTGTGTCTCACTCTAGAACCAAAAACATTAATGTCAGACTTCACTTTTTGAGATAACACTACCAAAAATGTGATATTACTCTTGATCTTATAGGTAATGAACATCAATTAACTGACATTGTCACCAAGTAAACTTGATTAAACAAGAGTTTGGTATCATAGATATTTGAAACCGATTTGTCAAACTGATCTTTCAAACCAATCTGTCAAACCGATCTGTCAAACCGATCTGTCAAACCGATCTGTAAAACCAATATGTCAAACTGATCTGTCAAACCAATCTATCGAACTGGTCTGTCAAACTGATCTGTCAAACCGATCTGTCGAACTGATCTGTCAAACAGATCTCTCAAACCGATTTGTCAAGTCGATTAGTGCTACCGATTGGGACGTACTATTTTCAAAATTATTTTTTTCTGTTTAAATTGACGCTGTTTTAATTAATTAATATTTTATTATTTGTAACCCTAAGTTATAAAAATAATGACATGTGACTATTCCATTCTCTAAGGACTGTTGACCTTCCATTTCCAGCCAAACTCTCTCTTCTCTTCTCTATAACCCGAGCCTTTTGAATCTTTCCAAGCCTCTCGATTGTCTCAAACCTCAAAATGGCCAATCAAAAGAGACAGAGCAAGGAATCTGAATGAACTTCACCTTTCAAGTGTGCTCGAGGTGAGTAGAGCAGTACGACGCAGAGGTTCATGAACCTGGAGCTAGAAAAACGAGAAGTTATAGCTGAAAATGAAATTTTTTTGGAAAGGGTTTTATCTAGAAAGTATGTTCTCTTGAAAGTGTTGGAAACTCAATGCTGGAAGGAGTGGTTCTGTAATAATGATAGATTCTTTTACCTGAAGCTGGTGAACGAGTTCTATTTGAATCTGGATATATATTTGGATGGATTAGAGGTTGCAAGATTGTCTTCTATAGTAAAAGGTAAAACAATTTCATTTTCGTCAAAACAATGGGCTGAATGTCTAGAAGTACCTCACAATTGAAGATATGATGACTAGTATGGTAATATTCCTCCCACAACTGACTACATTTCTTATGATCTACACCTTCAGTTTTTGAATGGGAAGTCTGAATCATGGAGGATAATTACTGCTGAGTTGGATGGTGAGAACCGAATCCTGTTCAAATTTATTCAACATCAATTATGTCTGAGAAAAGGGGATTTTGGTGCAGTAATGTATCAAGATGTTTTTCTACTATTTCTTTTTTTGAATGGTGAAAAAATAAATCTATGTAGATATTTTTCCAAGCATATTGTTGAGATGATAAAACCTTCAAAGAAAGATACTACTCTGTTTTATTCTAAACAGATTTCTGCCATGCTGAAATTCATAGGCTGTGTGGATGATGGAGATTAGTGTATCTCATTGGTTATCTTTTGATTCAACAAAATTATTTGTAAGAGGATGAAAATAAAGTGGAACCCATGAAAGAAATATTGGTTTGCTGATGAAGAAAATTTATATGAGTCCTTCAATCCTACTGATCATCCAAAGAGACCAAGGGAAGTAAGAGATCCTAGCTTAAAACCTGGTGAAGAAAATATCTATTCGGATAAAGAAGAGGAAGTGGTTGTTCTTAAAGAAACTGGTGAATCCAGTAAGAAAGGAACAGAAGGAGAAGAAGAAGCTGATGAGAATCTAAATGCTGAAGAAGAGGCTGGATCATCTCCTGATTAAAAGAGTGATCCTGATACTGTTATCCCAAAGAGAAGAAAGATGGAATTTGGTTCATCAAGTCCTCCTCTCAATTTACCAGATATTGAACCGCTTTTAGATGATGAAGAAGAGGGCAAGACTAATGAATCAACTTTTGAGGAGTATGAATCCGGAAGTACAGATAGGTCAAGTGAGAGATCCGTTGATGATGATGATGATGATGAAGGTGGTGATGGTGATGAGGGTGATGCTGATGGTGCTGGTGGTAGTGGTGACCGTGAATGTAATGGTGATGATGATGATGATGATGATGATGATGATGATGATCAACCTATTGAAGGTCGAAATTTTATCCAAGAAGATCCTCAACCCCAACCTATTGAGTAAACAAATGTCCCATAGGCTAAGAGGATAGAACAGTTGGAGAGTGATGAGGATGGACAAGCCCTTCCTAAAAATTATGGACGAGCTCAGTTTGTGAAACCTATATAACCTTCATGCAAAGACACATGGGAAGAGAATCCAGGTCGTGCTGTTCTGGGATTAGACTACCCAGAGGAAGAGTAAGGTTTAGAAGTGGATATTGCAGGCATAAGTGAATCTATTAAGGATCAATTTTTTCCGAGTTTTTGCAATGAACAGATGTCAGACCTGATCCTTCAGTGTCTCATGGTAAACCTGATCTGACAGCTGCTCCGTCAGATTTTGATAAATTCAAGGTTGAATTGATTCAAGCTGTTGGGGAGACTGTGAAAAGTTATTTATCTCGTATTCCTACTCCTACTCCGTTGACTTTATTTGATGTTTCTATGGATGATTTGGCTCAAAGAGTGGCAAGCCTTATCAAACTAGACCTGTTCAATTACAGGGAATCGATTGGTAGGCATATTACCTCTTTTAATCAAACACTTATGGAGTTAGGTAGAAATATTGTTTCTCTGTCAGGTGAGTTCAGAACAACCATCTTTGGTATGATGCATGTTTTATGAAATCTGATAGAACGTTTGAAGAAAGAAGATTTTAGGAAGTTAAAATCTGAGATTACTCAAGTTATTGCTCAGGCTGGAAATGCCAAGTTGACCATGATCACTAGTCTTGAATTAGATACCTTAAGAGATATTGTTAGAGAAGAGCCGACAGCTCTTGGGAAGATTTTAGATTAAGATTCTTTGAAGAAAATGAAAGAGCATAGTGATCATGTGCATAAAATGGTACAGTTGTATTCGGCTGATGCCACAAATTCTCAAAAGGAGATTAAGGAGAAAGTAGATCATTATTTCTCTAAGATGTAAACAAAGTATGAGTTGAATCATCATTTTAAAGTACTGGCTGATAATTTGAGACTCCCTCCTATGACTCAACCTTTTAATGCTCAAGTTTAGCAGTTAAAATATTTTACCACCACTTTAGAAAATTTCATGAAAAATAAGGATGATTTTGAAAAATCCATGAAGTACGGTGGAGAAGTCATTCAGGACATCATCAATTTTCTAAAACCTTACCTTCATTTGCAAGAAAAATACATTGTTTTTCCTACAGAGTCTCTGCAATCATTAGATGTTTCTCTCTGCCAAATGTCTGTTTCTCAAACTCTTTCCAGTATTAGACCAGTCTTTCAACAGCAACCTTCAGAACAACCTTCTTCACAGCAGGTGACCTTAGAATTCATAGTTCGTCCAGCTCGGGTCGTCTTACCTCCTTTCTCCATAAGTCCAATTCCACCGTCCACCCAACAACCTTATGGACCTTCAATTCCTCCTACTACTAAAGGGAAAGCTCCCTTGCACCCCGAGGAATAGCTGTTACTGTCAATTTTTGATAGGGTGTTTGTTTTTCTGAACTATTCCTTTTTGTCTATAATATGTGTACTCATTGTTGGTATGGAATATTCTTTCATATCTTCATTATCCCTTATTTTTTGATAATCCCAAACGGGTAGAGAAATAAATGAGAGAAAATAGGGGAATCATGACAAATCAAGTAGAGAAAATAGGGGAATCATGCATGGATATGCGAACTCAGGGTAATAATGTATTTTGATGGGTGAACTGAATGTGCATATGAGCCCATGCTGGATATTTATCACATGCTAGTATACACAGCAGGAGAAATGTTGAAAGAGGAGAATGCCTTAGTAATATATATGTTTTGGTTGCTATTCTAACCATGTTTTATTTTTTAGAATATATTCTTTTTTATAAGGGGAGCATAATGAATGACATACTATATTCTCTGTTCATTTATGCCATTGATTTGTGATTATTAAAAAGGGGGAGACTGTTGAACTCTCTGTGGAATGGTTATTTTAATAATCACAAATCTTAGTTTTATTTATTTTCTTTTAGTATTTTGTTCAAATTGTTCTAAATTTGTTTAAATCATATCTACAAATGTTTATCTATGATCAATGTATGTTTATGGTTAACCTGTAAGTATTCTGGATTGAACAGACACTTTGTAAGAATTCCATGTATTGACTCACCGTTAGTCATTTTCCTAAGTCACTGATGATGAATGGTTGCACCAATGATGAATGGTCGCACCGATGGCTACCGAAGGTCCAAAGAGACATCGATTCTAAGACACTGATACTAAGACACCAATGCTAAGACACTGAGGCTAAGACACCGATGCTAAGCCACCGCTGCTAAGACACCGATGATAAGACACCGATGTGAAGACACCGATGCTAAGACACCGATGCTAAGGCACTGATGCTAAGACACCGATGCTAAGACACCGAAGCTAAGACACTGATGCTAAGACACCGATGCTAAGACACTGATGCTAAGACACCGATGCTGAGACACTGATGTTGATAAACTGATGATGATGCAACCGAAACTGATGCAGATTCAAAATGTCTCACCGATCTCATGACTCACTGATAGTCATGAAAACTGTTTGAATGTCTATAATTTAGTATTTAATTCTAACGGTCATAATTAATGTTTTTAATGCAATTAATGATATTTAATGTTATTTTTTGGCATGTCAGGCGACCGTACCTCGTACCTGTGGAATGGTAATCATTCCCATTGCCGGAGCTCGTCGAATAATAAGGAAGATCGAGCTGCAGTAAAAAAATAGGATTCTTGAAAAGGCATATAGAGAGAACTATTCGGTGAATATACATGCGAGACTAAAGAACACACAACAAAGTTGGAAAAGGGGCATTTAAAAGATCTAAAGAAAACTATTATGCACGAAATCCAGCACTGCTGAAGAACATACAAAGAACAGTGGAAATCAAAGAACACACTCACCTGTGAAGGACATCAAGCTGAATCACGATACTCTGTTTCTAATAGAAAAACCACAGAAGGACTCAGAAGCATCTCTGCTAAATCCAACGAGTCCAGAGCTGCACTACAAATCACTACAGCTTTCTAAACTCTGATGTATTCTCTCTTAGTGATTATTTTACTTACATTTTTGAGCAGTGTGTGTAATATGTTCATCATACACACACACACTGACTCATGTGCTGAACTGGAGGATATCATAATCCTCAAACCAAAATTGTTTACTCTTGTTTACCCACGATAACTGTGGTAGAGGTCCTTGTGTGGCCTGGTCATTGTTTTTCTTTCCCTCAAAGAACTGTGGTAGAGGTCTATGTGTGGCATGGATAGGCTTGTACTGTTGTTAACCCCGATCGGGGGGTGTGGATAAACTTTATATAAATTGTTTGAGAGGACTAAGTCTCGGCTTGAGACTAAACCTCTTGGTTTAATCCACTGTGCATATTACACTAAGTCTAAAGTATACTATTTATATATGTTTCATATTCCGCTGCTGTTACTTTGAAATATAAATATATTTTAATGTTACATTAATAGTTAAATTAGCAAGTGTTTATATTCACTATAAACCTTTATGTTAGTTTCAAAAGTCAATTTAATCTTGAGATTAAATTGACTAAGACCTAATCAATATTTGAGAAACTAATTGAAAATTTATAATCTATATAAATTCACTACTGTTTAACATTGTTTTTACTTTGGGGGATTTTAAGAGAATCCTTTTTAACAGAAATTTTAATTGGAAGTCAATTCACCCCTCTTGAGTGTCCACTCTGACCAACAGAATTCATATATAATATCTCATATTTATAAAAGTTGGATACATCAAAAATAATATCCATTTATTCGAAAATACAAAACTATTAAAAAATAAGATTTCTTTGAAAAATATTCCAAAAATTAAACATGACTTCCTTTTTTCTCTTAACAAAACTATTACCCTGTGAAATACGTTTAAAAACATGGTATGATCAAAAAAATCTTGGTGAGGGACATAAAGAATTAAAATCATTAGTCTAGTGAAAACGTGAAAACCCATTAAAACACATTTTATTGAAAAATAATAATCATGCATTGAAAAATCATATTATTTCAATGGGAAATCATTTCCATATCACTCTTACATTTACACTTATAAATGTAATAACCTTTCTGTAAAATTTCAACTCTAGATTACATAATGCATTGAGGATCTATAATTATTATCACCTATCATATCTTGATCTATAATGGGGATCAAACCATCATATCCTTAGCTATAATGGGAATCAACCCATAATATTTTTAAATATAATGGAAGAAACCCATAACAAAAAACATAAATGAAAAATATCATGAATAGAACCCACGATAACTCACTTAATCCATGACCAAAACACATTCAGGTATCAAAATATCTATTTTTTGTAAAAATATATTTTAAATTATTAAAATCATGAACATAATAATGTATTTGTATTCTATAAAAAACTATGAAATATTAAAATTTAAACATTATTGTAATAATTAATCATGAAAGTAGTATAAACCACATATTCCTTATATAAAAAACAAGTGTTTTCAAAATTTCATAAAAGAGACATTTAAAAGGATTTTAAAAGGAGAGTCTCTTACATAAAAAAATTAAAGATACCCCATTTAAAAGAACATGAGAGAAATTAAAACATTAATAACCCTATAGATAAATTCTAAAATATTATTTTGAAAATATTTATATGAAAAAATAAATATTTAGAAGAATAAATATTTAAAACAATTAAAACAAAGTTTAATTAAATAGTCACTTACCTCCATTTTGACTTTCATAAAAAGTGTTCAAATCACATGTATAATGGTTTTGAGAGTGTTATTACTATATTATATAACTATAATCAAGTTTATAATACCTTACATGGTCTTTTTATAACGTTTCTACTAACTTATTAATAAAATTTTAATATATCTATTGTTATAGGTGTAGTCTTTTCATGGTTTTTAATGATAGTTTATTATAGAATTTCTTGTAAAAAAAATAATAATCTATAAGTGAGAATTAATATATATATATATATATATGTATATATATAGGTCATTTTATAAAATTACATGTGAATTTAAACATTCATGATCTTGGTAAAAGGGAAATGAAAACTCATCATCCACGAAGGCAGTGAACTGACACACCATGGATGAAAATTTCGTTATTTATGAATAGAATGAAGAAATGAGAGATTTAATTATCAACATACCATAAAAATAACAAAAATATTCTATATATATGATACTTTATTTTTCATGAGACGTTACATTGGAAGTGAGGATAAGGTAGAAGTGAAATGGAATTTAAAAGGGAAGAAGAAAAAATCATTCCTCTTGAAAATCTCTCCTTGATAACCTCCTTAAGGCTCTTGGAAATGGAATTTTTATGGTAATAAGAGAACTAGAACGTGAACATTTAAGAGGATAAGGGAATTTGGGAGAATATAGTCGAGAAAAAAGGTTTAAGTTGATGGATATTTATGAAGGAAGGAGCCTCCTTTTTTAATTTAGGTGAGGGGTAACTTAGGAATTAAAAACTTATTAAAATATAATAAATCTGTTTCAGGGTTTAAGATTAAAAAAAAGGCCTCAAAACTAAACGCCATAACATTTTGACACAATATTATCCCATTTATAATTTTTCAACAATTTTTAGACTTATTAATAATTCAATAATATATTTTATTCATGAAAAAACATTTTTATCAAAATAAAAACAATTTATATCTATAACTAAAAACACATCAAAAAAAGTTTAAAATTATAAATTAAATTTTAATTATATCATATAAATATCATATTCATATAATAAATTCATTAATTACCTTAAAAATATAAAATTATATTTATTTTATTATTTGTAATATCACTAATATGATTTCATTATTAATTGAATATTTTTTACATCATTATTTTGTAATACATTAATTTAATAATTTTTTTCTGAATTTTTTTTAAAAAAAATAGGAAGAAGATTAATTTTATATTTCAATACAGTATTGATGATTTAAATCTATTGGAAAACCATACATTAAAATATTATTGTAATTAAAAACTATAATGTGACAACTTGACTTTCCATTGAAATAAAATATTATAATTTCCTTAAAATGATTCATGTGGGTCCAAAATTTCTCAAAATTGAAAACAAAGAGATATTATCCAAAACATAAAAATCTAATTACTTTTATACAGTTTATGAGTCAGTTAATTATATTTATAAATTTAAGTATAAACATTTAATTTATTTTTTTGGTGCTTGCAAAATCACTGCATCAGAGTTGCATAAGCCTTAATGTTTATTATTTCATATTTAAAATTTTAAAATAAATTAATAAAATTAAAATAAATTAATAATTATAAAAATAAAATACTATATTTGTTCATTATGAATATTCAAACATATACATATCCAGGAAACTTATTAAATTTTTTATTTTTTTTCTTTCCTTATGCAAGCATTACACACGAATTTGGATAAGACTTATGTTATATAACTATAAAATTATAATTTAATAGATATAAACATTAATAATACACAAAAATTAGTAAAAAAGTCATGAAATTGTTTTATCCGTCAATTATGATTTATAAGGAACCAAATTTTATGTTTCCAATGTTGCGCAGACACTACATCGACATTGACATTAATTTTTATACTTATCTTGAAATAACATATAATATAAATTTTTTGAATTAAATATGTAAAATATTACACTTATAATATAATAATTTAATTATTAAATATTTTTTAAAAAGATATATCTTAATTATATCTTCATGACATTAGAAAAAAAATATTGTATGTTATAAAAAGATAGTTTTTTTACAATTCCCCAAAAATAATACATTTTTATAAAATTCTAAAAAATTCATACATAGATAGTTTCATCATTATTAATTCAAAAACGAAATTAGGTATCTCAAATTAATATTCTATAATTTAAATATTACGGATTTAAAAAATTAACCATATAATAAATTATTTATTTTATGAATTACTTATCATAAAAAATATAGCAAATTAATTCAAGAATACTAATAAATATGATTCTATAAATACCTAGGTTATTACAATAAATAATTTTATATTTTCATTAAAATGATAAATTTTATATACCTAAACTCCTTTAATAATATTTAATAAAACACTATATAATAACCTATAAAAATACTATATATGATAGAATTCCAAATCATCGTTATGTTTGTTGCAATTTATGGGGATTTATTGACTCATTACATATTTATGTAATACCTACCATATCGTTTTGTGATCATTTGATAAAATGGAAAAACAAAACTATTTATTTAGTAAAATTTATGTCGAATAAATATTTGAGTAATATTGAGATTTATGAATCATGTTCCTAATGTTCAACTCCATGAAAAATGCAAACTAATTAACTTAAAAACCTCAAATTTTATGATGTCATGTACTATTTTCTACATATAAATCTAACTACTTATCACATAATAATCCTTTAAAACCTTTTTCATCTAGTTTTACACTAAAATATTTTGTACATATTGAAAATATTTACATTATTATTTACCAAAACCTATTAAACTATTTATGATAATGTAACACCCCAAGATTTTATGAGAAATATTCTTTTTAATTTATTTGATGTCTTGTGTTGTACACTTCACCAAGATTATCTTGCGCTATACACAAAACCGTATTTTCTTGTAGTATACGGAACAATATTCTTGGCTTATGTTTCACATAATTCAAGTTCTTTTGAATAAAATTAATTTTACACAACACCAAGTATATATTTTTATCAATTTATAAATGAACTATATTTTTATTATGTTATACTCAACACCAAATGATGCTTTAACTACACGCAACCTTGGCTTGGCTTGCATTACACTCAAGAGCGACCTTCCTCGATAGCGTGTGTTTTACACAATACCGAGTTTCACTGAAAGATATATTATTATAATATTATTATGAACTAGAATTTAAGAATAGTATTGAGTAAATTTTGTATTTTATAACATCATAATTCATCTTACACATTTTCTATATCATGTAAAGGGAAGAAAATAAATTTTTCGGGTAAAATAAGTATTTTTCAAAAAATGCAGTTTTGCCGCCTTTTGATGATGCACCCATTTTAAATCTAATTTTTGACAAGTTTATAAGTTCAATATTACAAAATAAACTTCTTATTTTTAATCGGGACATAAAAATTTACATTTTATAATGTTTTGATATTTTTCTGACAACATTTTTATTTTGATGAATAGTAAAATCACTCTAAATTTTACATAGAAACACCTTTTTTCATCGAGATAATTTATATGGATAAATTATAATAGTAAAATGTTTTAAAATATAAATAATATAAAATTTTCCCATTTAATCTAATTCAATTCATTATCATTAATTTTACATTGACTTCATAGGTAAAAATATTTCAATCTTTTACAATGTTTTAACTTTTAAAACCCGTTTTCTCAACTGTGGGATTAATTATAAATTAAATAATGCAACTTCATTGTTTTGAATTTGGAAAAATGGATTCCATATTTGGAATCAGCACTCCTAATTATGTTAATAGGCTACTTTTTATTTTTAGACATTATGAATAGTAACTACGGTAATTTTTATTTACAATAGTTAAAGGTAAATCGGGTAATGAAGGGTATAAAAAGATTATAAAATTACCCTAACACATTCCAAAATTCTTTTAGATGAATAAAAGTCGATCCATATCACCTAATTGTTGGAATAAATTCATTTTATGGACTTTTGACCATGAAAATGATGTAATTATTATTAAAACCAAAGAAAGTGACAACATGTCACTCCTATATATCTTATAAGTGTAATTATTTTAATTTAGTGATAAACATCATTAACTTAGAAAATAAACACTAACTATAAAGATAATATAATTATATACATCATGTGAATGTATTTATAATTTTTAGGGATTAAATTATTATCATTAATGGTGACACAGTAGTGATGGAGAAATTGTTTATTTAGTGAAAAATCAATAATACAGTTTTTATTAAAACTAATAGTAACCATAAAAGGCACAAAACCCTGACCAAAACTTATTGGTAGTGTATATGTAATCCATAATAATCCAATGGTATAATAATTAACCATTTATTGCCTTATAAAAGTGATTATGACACTGATATTAGTTTATTTTAAATGATGTCAAAATTGTCACCTTCAAAATTTAATAAATATAACTTTTTAAATGTTGTGATTTTAAGATTATAAATTCGAGTAAAAGTATTATTATGTAAGATATTATATTTATCTAAAACATTGTATTTTTTTTTAATTTTTATGCAACAAATAAGTATATTAAATAATTATATACAAATGTTGTAGTAATTATTTTATTAAGAGAAATATCAAATAAATGGTTTTAAAAATATTAAACTAAATATTATATGAACAAATTAATGTTCTACATGAATTTTTTAGATTAATATGACATTTTAGGAATGTATTAAATATTTTGGTTCGAATATATCTTCTGTTTGGATTTTATTTAAATTTAAATAATTGAATAGTGTCAAAATTGACACTATTGATATTTTTTAAACATAACATATTATTAAATTGTTTAGAAATCACAAAAATATTTAAAAATTACAAATTTAAAATTTTATGGCCTAAAATGTAATAATTTATCTAATTATGGAAAATTCACAACACATAAGTAATTATTTATAACAATTTAAAATTTAGAATATTTTTACCTCAAATAAAATTAAATAAATTAAATAAGGATAAATCAGGTTGATAAGGTTTAAAATAAATTAAAAAAATGTATAAATTTTATTGGATGATGAGATTAAAACCCTATATCATCTCATCTTATAATTGAGTTCTATTTGGATGTTTTTAAGTGGGGTTTGAATTTATTATAAATTAATATTTTTGTTGATTCCAAAGGTGCCCCTCTCCTCCCTTATAAAAGGGCACCTCCTCCCTCTCCTCATCACACAAAACTTTGACCATTAAATCTCAGCCAAAACCTACCCATTACTCTTATATACATCCCTAGTAACAGTCTGGATGTTCTAGTCTTCTCAAAAAAACAACTCTAGTCCCTTAAGAGGAATTTCAAAGGAGATGCGTCGAAGAATAGGTAATCTCTTCTAACGATTCTTTCAAATCTCGTTCTTCTTAAACATAATCTTATTTAGGTGTTTATTTATAAATTAATACCATAATTATCAATAATAAAATGATATGATATTATAACTATGAAACAACCCCATTTCACCTTCAATCCATCCTACGGAAATGGAAATCCCCGCGAGTACGTACGTACGGAATACCGTCTCCATGCCGGGGTGTAATCTGTTTTTCCACCACCACCTTACATGGATGGGTGTAATGGTGTAAAGAATAACTATATAACATTATTATTACATCATACTGATTTTGAGATATTATATCAACCACTCCAATTCCATTCAATAATTATGGGAATGATATCATCGCCCATGTGTAGGTACGGATTACCGTCTCCACGACGTGATTAGATTCATTATCCATGTTAACCATTCAAGAATGATTATAAACTATATAAAATAAATAATCACGAAATATATGACATAATAATGATACTTGATTTATTTACATATTTGTTTCATTTACTTAATTCCATTCAATTCAATAAGGAAACGAATACAGCTTTCATGCATAGGTACGACCTACTGTCTCCATGAACGGTGTATTTCCTTCCATTTATTGATCTATTATACATATATATATTCTGATAATATATTATATAAATATTTTTTTACATTCTGGATGTATGTAATCATGATCTAAGCAATCATATTAATATTGAAAAGTCAAAACACGGACAATAAATGAAACGATTTTACCCAAAACACAGCTTTAACAGGGAATTGTCAAATGAACGGGTACTATAAATTAATAAGTGAATCATATATGATATCATAAATATTATTTTTGTTATCTTACAAGATAATAATATGTTTAAAACAACTATACAAGAGTTTTGGACCTGTGCGGAAGAAATTGGACCAAAGGTAAGGGATAATTTTTGAATCTCATTTTTATCTGAGATTGCTTATACGTAAGTATTTACTGGGGTTATATTTTTCATCAATGTCCATAAAAATGTTTTTCATAAAGTTTTTAATATTAATCCTTGTATGTTTAAAATAATTTTTACCCCTTCTTGACTTTTACTTTGTGTTATGGAAGGAATCATTATTTTTTTTACCATACATGGTACTTTTTGACTTTTCCGTTAAAATTACGAGGAGAATGTTTTTTTAACTTATACAGCATGAACACATTTTTACCGTTTCTTAACACCTTATTTTTATGAAGCTTCCAACACAATATTTCATGATTATTTTCAACAAAAATCCCATCCTTTTAATATTTCATGGCATTTTGTGAAAAGAAAATCATTTTTAAGAAAAAGGATATTTTCCCCAAGAATTCATTTCAAGTGTTTTATCAAAACTACTTTCCATCTAAGATGGTAATATTTATTATGATTATGTTTCAAGTATAATGTCTCTGTAATTTACATGTATTGATTTTTCATATGATGAAATGACATCCATTTTTTTATATGGGTTATGTTATGATGGGATGATGTTTATGAAACCCATTTTTATTATTTGGGTTATTATGAATGATTTATGTTTATTTTGTGGATCACGTAAGAATGATTTAAATATGGGTTGGGTGGGACCTATATCTCCCTCCAATGCATTGGGTAATGATTTATATCTCATGAGATAGACATGGCAGGAACGACAAGTAAATTTGGTTCAGTAATACAAGGATTGAACGACAAGTAATCCTGGTTCAGTAATGGAAATTTTCCACTATAATGGTGTTTGTAGAAATACCTTGGCTACTATGAAAATCATATCATGTGCTTAATGGTTTTCCACAATTACATGTTTTATTCCCATGTTAATTTATCATGATTAATGTTCCTTTATGATCTATGTCTTACATACTGCCAAGATTTATTTCACCACTCAAGATTTTGATGTTTTATCATTATGTTCATGTTTTTAAGTTCAAATGTATATGGTTTGTTTTATTTTCTCCATTATTACCCTTATTGAGAATTTGAGGTCACAATTTTTATGTTTTCTTTTCCCAGGATATAAAGAAAGGTTTTAGGTAATAAAAAAGGGGGAAGGATGTTTATGGGAGATGTTGAAGATCTTAGAAGATTGTGTTCCATGTTTCCAAAGACACTAAAATATTACGGTCCTTGAGTCTTTTTTGTTATGTATTAAGTATTCCACAAATTTAATGTAATGTCCATGTACGTCAAGATTTCGGTCTCTACAGTTGGTATCAGAGCGAAGGTTTAGTTATCCTTTGGAAACTAGGATGCAAAAACATTAGTGAGATCCCTAGAGATATTTCTATGGTATGTCTAGGGATGTCCCTAAGGGTTAGTATAACTATATGTTATAGTCCTAGAATTATGTTGACAATCATGAATAACCTAGGGTGAACCTACGGTGTCCTGGATTAAAGAATGTGTGATAAGTTAAACTTTTTATGATTATTTGGTTCCCCGTTATTTTAACTATTTCTTACACCATGGTTTTTGGTTTTAGTGAATGGTGGGAACCAGAAGTAATTGGATCAACATTGAATCCAATGAAAAAATTGGTGACTATGTGCAATGAAATTGTGTAATGCTTATAAATAAAGACACTGTGAGTATGCCAAATCAGTCATTGTGACATATGATTAACAAGGTGAACTTTAGTGGTATTCCTAATTCATCAAATAAGAGGAAGATGGTCTTTTATGCGTGTTATCTTGGTGAGGAGCATAGAGAAAAGAATATTGAGATTTCTAAATAAGCAAAGAAGAACCATGATGAATACATAAAATATAGGGGAAGATGTTATCTTTGTGGGAATAAGGGTCATAGAGTGACATACTGTTATGGAGCTCAATGTCTTATGTGTGGAGAACATGGGCATTACCCAACTCAATTCCCTGACATAAGAGGTTACTTTTAATCAATGAAAGAATTATTCAATGTCAATCATTTAAGAGGAGGGATTTAAGTGTTTATGTAATGGTATTCAAGAATAATGTCGATGAGGTACTTTTATGGTATATTGTAATATCTATGTATTGGTCCATTGTGGTTTTCCATAAGAATATGGTACCGGTAACCATGAAAAGTGATTGAAATATTTTTGGAAAGAAGATTATAGGAACATAGTGAAGGGAAAAAGAGAAAGTAACATGTTTGATAGTATTCAAGAGATCATGACTTATATAAGGACAAAGTGACATCATGGTTTGAGTAGTTATAAATTTTGGGATTTTGGTATGTGGAAAGAGTTAACTTTTGACAACATTCATGTTTTCACTAAGCTTCTATGGTAATTAATATTTAAATATAATACATTATTAAGGAATTCACATGTTTGGAATGTAACCAACAAGATATATCCTATGATATATGTGGGATAAATGATGGTATTTACATTCTTGGTAGATGACCTCTCTATCAATATTTTTCATTATACTGTGAGATTGGACAGAAGTATTTTTGATAAGCCTAAAGGTTGTAATGGATTACGTTAGACATCATATAGTATTATTTAAGGATAGAACATGTTTTTTCTATATTATTTATGGAATGTTATAATAGTATTGTTTTAGACAAAAAAAGGACAACCTGCAGGATAGGCGACAACTCGTCGCGTTGGACAAGATTGTGGGAATCGAACCCACAATCGAAGTGCGACATGCCTTTATCTCCTACCACTATCCTATTGGAAGTCCCTAGTTTTTAGAAATTAGTTTTATTTTATTAAGCGATATGATATATGAAGTATAAGTCGATTTTAGGAACCATATACAATTAATATCCCCATAGATGGACTTATGTATATTTAATAACTTATGATTACCTTTTGGTGATAGAAACAGATGGGATGACTTATCATTCTATTGCATGATCTGAAAACACTTCATGAATGACAAATTCAACTTCACATCCTTAAATAGAGATGATGTGGAAATTGTTCATGGTATGACCAATGATGATTTTACAATGAAATTAGGTAAGCATTTATCCTTATGCAAAAAAATTCATCAACTTTAGGGAAATGATCATTAAAACCATAAATGTTGTCATAGTACTCTCATATCTGATGAATCAGATGGTACCTTATATTATCACAAATTTATGGCTTTGTGATTGTTGGATTTTTCATAGCCATGTTCTCTACCACTCTCTATCATAATGTGAAGGTGATATTTCTCTTCCATATCAATATTTTCACCTATATTATCCTATGTGGAAACCCAGTGATGAGTTACTTTGGGTATCTGTTATGTTTCGAACATTATTTTTTTAAAATACACTTTTAGTATTCCTTTTTACGATGTGGGTTTCTATGAAAGAAACTTTCAAGTATAAAACCATTTATAACCCCAATGAATTTCGAGGGAGAAATTCATTTTAAGGGGGGTAGAATGTAATGCACCGAGATTTTAGGAGAAATATTCCTTCTTAATTTATTTGATGTCTTGTGTTGTACACTTCACCAAGATTAGATTGCACTATTCACAACATCGTATTTTCTAGGAGTATACGCAACACTATTCTTGGCTTGTGTTGAACATAATTTCAAGTTCTTTCGAATAAAATTCATTTTACACAACACCAAGTATATATTTTGAAAAATGTATAAATGAAATATATTTTGATTATGTTATATGTAACACCAAAGGAAGCTTTCACTACACGCAACCCTGACTTGGCTTGCATTACACGTAAGAGCGACCTTCCTCGATAGCGTGTGTTGTAATTAATACCAAGTTTCTCTTAACGACATATTATTATATTATTATTATGAACTAGGTGTTATGAATAGTATTAACTAAATTTTGGATTTTATACCATTATAATTCACCTTACACATTTTCTAGATCATGGAATGTGAAAAAAATAATTTTTTTGGGTAAAATAAGTATTTTTCAAAAAATGTAGTTTTGTCGCCTTTTGATGGCGCACCCATTTTAAATATAATATTGGAAATTTTTATAAGATAAATTTTAAAAAATAAACTTCTTCTTTTGAATCAGTATATAAAAATTTACATTGAAATTTTTTTTGATATTTTTCTAACAATGTTTTTATTTCGATGAATAGTAAAGAAACGCTAAATTTTACGTAAAAACAACTTTTTTCATCGCGATAATTTATGTGGTTAAATTATAATGGTAAATTTTTTAAAGTATAAATACAATATATTTTTACCATTTAATATAATTCAAGTCATTATCATTAATTTTAAATTGAATTCATAGGTAAATACATTTCAATCTTTTGCATTGTTTTAACTTTTAAAACCCATTTTCTCAACAGAGGGATTAATTTTAAATTAAATATGGAAACTTCTGTGTTTTGAATATAGAAAAATGGATTCTATCATTGGAATCATTAGATACAAACTATGTTAATTGTCTACTTTTTATTTTTAGACATTATGAATAGTAACTATGGTAATTTTAATTTACTACAGTTAAAGATAAATTGGGTAATTATGGGTAAAAAGAAGTTTATAAAATTACTCTAACACCTTCCAAAATTCTTTTGGATGAATAAAAGTCAACACATATCACCTGAGGGTCGTAATAGATTCATTTCATGGACTTTTGACCATGAAAATGATGTAATTATTATTAAAACCAAAGAAAGTGACAACATGTCACACTCTTATATCTTATAAGTGTAATAATTTTAATTTGGTGATAAACATCATAAAACTTCAAATATAAATAGTAAATAGAAACATAATAGAATTATATACATCATGTGAATTTATTTATAATTTTTAGGGATTAAATATTTATCATTAATGGTGACACAATAGTGATGAAAAAATTGTTTATTTAGTGAAAAATCAATAATACAGTTGTTATTAAAACTAATAGTGACCATAAAAGGCACAAAAACGAGACCAAAACTTATTGGTCATGTACATGTAATCCATAATCATCCAATGGTAGAATATTTTACCATTTGGATCCTTATAAAAGAGATCTTGACACTTATATTTTTTATTTTAAATGATGTCCAAATTTTCACCTTCAAAATTTAATTAATATAACTATTTAAATGTTATGATTTTAAGATGATATATTCGAGTGAAAGTATTATTATGGAAGATATAAAATTTATTTGCATCATATTATTTTATTTTTAACTTTTATGGAACAAATTAGTATATTAAATAGTTATACAAAAATGTGGTAGTAATTATTTTATTAAGAGAAATATCAAATAAATGGTTTTAAAAATATTAAAATAAATATTATATGAAAAACATAATGTTCTACATGAATTTTTTATATGAATATGACATGTTATAAATCTATTAAATATTTTGGTTCGATTATATCTTCTGTGTGGATTTTATTTAAATTCAAATAATTGAATAATGTCGAATTTGACACTATTGATATTTTATTAAAATAACATATTATTAAATTGTTTAAAAATTACAAATATATTTAAAAATTACAAATTTATAATTATATGTTCTAAAATGTAATAATTTATCTAATTAGGGGAAATTCATATCACATAAGTAATTATTTATAACAATTTAAAATTTAGAATATTATTACCACAAATAAAATTAAATAGATTAAATAAGGATAAATAAAGATGATAAAGTTTAAAATAAATTCCAAAAATGTCTAAATTTTATTGGATGATGATATTAAAATTATGTATCATCTCATATTCTAATTTATTCCTTTTTGGATGTTTTTATGTGGGGTTTGAATTTATTATACGTTAATATTTTTTATGATTCTAAAGGTGCCCCTATCTTCCCTTATAAAAAGGAACCTCCTCCATATCCTCTTCACACAAAATTTTGTGCCTTAATGCTTGAAAAAACCCTGCCCATTACTCTTCTCAACTTTCCTAGTAACATTATGTATGTTCTGGTCTTCTCAAAAGACCAACTCTAGTCCCTTAAGAGGATGTTCAAAGGAGGTGTGTCGAAGAAGAGGTAAAATCTTCTACCGATTCTTTCAAATTTCTTTCTTCTTCAACATCATCTTATTTAGTTGTTTAATTATAAAGTAATAAAATCAGTATCACAAATATACTGATATGATTTTATAAATATGAAACAACCCCATTTAATCTTCTATCGATCCTACGGAAAATGAAATCACCGCGCATGCGTACGTATGGAATATCGTCTCCACGCCGTGGTGTAATATGCTTTTCCACCATCACCTTACGTGGATGGGTATAATGGTGCAAATAATAACTATATAAGTTTATTATAACATCATACTGATTCTAAGATATTATATCATCCACACCAATTCCATTCAATAATTATGGGAATGATATCATCGCTCGTGCGTACTTACAGATTACTGTCTCCACGACCTGATTAGATTCATTCCCCATGTTATCCATTAAAGAATGATTATAAATTATATATAATAAATAATAATGAAATATATGACATAATAATGAAACTGTGTTTATTTAAATTTATGTTTAATTTACTTAATTCCATTCAATTCAATAAAGAAATGAATACAACGTTCATGCGTACATACGACCTACTATCTCCATGAACTATGGATTTCATTCCATTTATTGATCTATTATACATATTTATATTCTGAAAATATATTATATAAATCATGTTTTACATTTTGGAAGTATAGAATCAGGATCTATGTAATCATATTAATAATTACAAGTCAAAACACGGACGATAAATGAAATGATTTTACCTAAAATGCTGCTTTAATATGGAATTGACAAATGAATGGGTAATATAAAGTAATAAGTGAATATTATATGATATCATAAATAGTATTTTTGTTTTTTACAAGTTAATAATATGTTTAAACCCACTATACATGAGTTTCAGACACGTACAGAAGAAATTGGACCAAAGGTAAGGGATAATTTTTCAATCTCATTTTTATCTGAGATTGCTTATAAGTAAGTATTTACTAGGGTTATATTTTTCATCCATGGCCATAAAAATGTTTTTCTTAAAGTTTTTAATATTATTCCATGTATGTTTAAATTCATTTTTACCCATTTTTGACTTTTACATTGTGTTGTGGAAGGAATCTTTCTTTTGTTTACCATACATGGTACTTTTTTACTTTTTTGTTAAATGTGCGAGGAGAATGTTTTTTTAACTTATACGACATGAACAGATTTTTACGGTTTCATAATGCCTTATTATTATTAAGATTCCTCTACAATATTTCATGATTATTTTACAAAAAAATCATGTCCATTTAAAATTGCATGGCATTTTGTGAAAGTAAAATGATTTTGAAGAAGAAAGGATATTTTCCTTAATAATTCTATTCAAGTGTTTTATCAAAACTACATTCCATCTAAGATTAAATTATTTAGTATCTTTATGTTTCATGTATAATGACTCTGTTATTTACATGTATTGATTTTTCTTATGATGAAATGACATTGATTTTGTTATATCGATTATGTTATGATGGGATGATGTTTATGAAACCCATTTCTATTGTATGGGTTATGATGAATGATTTATGTTTATTTTGTGGCACACGTAAGAATGATTTAAAAAGGGATGGGTGGGACCTAAATCTCACTCCAATGAACTGGGTAAATATTTATATCTCATGAGATATCCATGGCTGGAACAACAAGTAAATCCGGTTTAGTAATACAGGTGTGGAATGACAAGTAAACTCGGTTCAGTAATGGACATTGTCCACTATGATGGTCTTGGCAGAAATGCATTTGCTACTATGGAAATAATATCATATGCTTAATGGTTTTATACAATTACATATCTTATTCCCATGTTATTTTATAATGATTAATGTTTTTTTATGATCTATTTCTTACATACTGCAAATTTTTATTTCACCACTCAAGATTTTTATGTTTAAACATAATGTTCATGTTTTTATGTTCAAATGTATCTGGTTTGTTTTATTTTCTCCACGCTTACGCTTACTGAGTATTTGAGCTCAACCTTTTTATTTTTTCTTTTACCAGGATATAAAGAAAAATTTTAGGTAAGAAAAAAAGGGGAAAGATCTTTATGGGAGATATTGAATATTTTAGAAGATTGTATTCCAAGTTTCCAAATACACTAAACTATTATAATCCTTGAGTGTTATTTTTCTTATGCATTATGTATTACGCAAAAGTAACGTAATTCCCTTGTACGTCAATCTTTGGGTATCTATAGATAAAGTGTTATTCACTTTATATTTTTACTCACATTATCCCTTTAGAAATAGTTATATTCACGTTTTACATTAACTAAATATAAATATTTAAAAATTTCATTAATACTATATCCTCAATCATTTAGGATATAATGTGAAAAACACATTAATATTTGACTCGTTGAATCCATTATTTTTAAATTATTAACTTCTTTAAGACCAAAAATATAATAATTATTCACTTAGATATTATTTTTTTATAAGAATATCATGATAAGATACACAAACTATTTTTTGTTGGAAATAATTCTTATTTTTTATTATTTGGAATATTTAACTAGTAAACTATTTTTCCATATCATATATAGTATTTTATGTTCTTGTATAATTTTCTTTTAAAAAGAATACTATCCATCCAAATATTCTACCGATGTGTAGAGGGAAAATTTTCCATTATATTATAACAAATAACAAGATAAAAATAGTATACTATGTATAACAATTTTATCCATATAAACTTTTAAAAAAATTCTATAGAATCATAATGAATCATGAACCACGGGTATATTATTAAACATATCATTTTTATCATAATACATCATTTTTAAAAAAAACATCTCTTATCAAAAAAGGGAAATGAGAAAAAGATACAAATCCTATACATAGATCTATATGATCTTGATAATTTCATTACATTAAATTATTTTCTTTAGAAATTATTTACATTTTCACTTGAATATATACTATAAAATCTATCAATTCATCCATTAAATTTGAACATCTTTATATTTATGACACCTATAAAGTATAAATTGAGTATCATATACCATTCGAAATCAAAGTATTTGTTTCTATATAACTGATATTAGACATTAAAATTATGTGGGGTTTCAAAAACTACACTATGTATCCTAAACTATTCCATACCATGTAATAATTACTGATTCATTCATTATTTCACTTTTAAAATCTGAATGAACTTAATTGGATACTTGAAGAAACATCATTGGACCATCTAACAAACTATTTTTTTCTTTTATAATTTTAGCTTTTTTATATCATTATAGTGATAGAATCTTGACATCACAGGGATAGTCCCTCTATTCTAATAAATTGAGAAAATTGGGTCAAATGTTTCTTAAATTTATTCATCTTGTTGAAGATTTTCCGTAGATAACAAAAAAATGATAAATTAACCATAATATCCTTAAGGAAACATCTAATATAACTATTTATTTTATATATACAATCATATTGAGTATATCAGAATAAAATTCATTAGGTTAATTTTCATATTATGCCTTTAAAACCTTAATTTAATCAATATATTCTTTATAAGCATCTAGATTCAATATATTAAAAAACTTCAACACTTTGTTACATCAAAAGTTATTACGTGAATAAATAGAAATTTTACTTTCTTATAAACTCTTATTATGTTTTCTATCTTTTCATTTACATACATTAAGCTTTTATATCATAAAAATTAATGTCAAATCTAATTTTGACGATGGTGATGTTATTTATCAACAATGGAACCTTTATTAGATGAGTATCATGTTTTATTAAAACATAATAAGAAAAATTATTAAAATAACTCACACTAAAATAATAACCCATTTCAAACCTCTAAACCCATTAGTGGACCAATATCCATATTTCAACATGACTTACATTGGGTATCACATAAATAATAAACCACTATATCTATAAAAAATTATTATCAAACAAATTACATATAAATCTTGTTTAGATGAGTGCATAAAATATTTCTCCAAATATAAAATAAGTATTCACTCTAAATGACACAAATAGTATTCTAAATGTTAGGGTTTCCTAGATATGTGTTCCCCAAAGTAAATGATAAGAATAAATCACTAAACAATTAGGTTCAGCTCAGTTAGTTCTTACGTTAGACAATACAATTTATTAGAACATAATGGTTAAGGTCACCCGTACTTAAGTCTTGATAAGTGAAGATTTGGAATAAATATAAAACATATTATTTAAAAGGTGTTTCTATATCACAAATATATCTCGTGTAATTACCCTTATATATATATTCTCATCATGACTTATATTTTTTTTATCATATTCCCTTCAACAACCCTACATGTTCAAATGATAATAATGTGTAATTATTGTAAAGACCCGTAAAATTCAAGAAAAATTTTTTTCTTATTTTTTTTTTGAATTTTACCAGAAAACAGTTTTAGACGGCACTTGATTCTGATTCCTGGTGTGCCTGGAAATTCAATCCGAAGTTTAGCTCGGGTACGTTCAGTAAACGAATGAGCGGGAATTTATAACTTTTGAACCGGTGCTCAGAATCGAATTCCGAGAGCACCGATGGAACAGTAGCACCGGTAATTTCTTAGGAACACCTGTTCTGGAGTTGGGTTTTCATGAGAGTTGATGATAAAAATTGTGGAAGTTTAATTTATAATTATTCTATAATTTTTATTTTTACTCTAAGTGATTGATCCTTTGGATGGAAGTTGGGTAACTACCCAACCTACCATGGGAGGTTATGAGGATGGTGGAGCCCACACAAACCCCACCCCCTTCATATCCTCTAACCCCATCAACTCACCATTATTGTTGTTAACTTAAGTTTATCAAACTTATGGAATTAATGTTGTGAGTTTAATATAAGTTTTTGAAATTCAAACCCTTGAATTTCAAAAGGCATATTGTGTTAATAAAATAAGAAAGGAGCTTATTTTATTTTTCTGTTAGAGTTTTGTCGTTGAGAGATTTTGGGAAGAACATCTTCTTCTTTGACGAAGAACGCGAAGAACGAACGATCTCCGACGTGGAGCGTCGAGCCCTCGGAGACCATCTTCCACGACACCGACCCGCAACGCGACGTCTTCTTCCACGGCGTTTTTCTCCTGTGAAATCTCTTTTCGCGATAGTTTTCCGCGACAAAATCTCCATCAATGTCTTCTAATCCTCGCTTCATGACGCCGACGTTAGTCATCTCTTTTATCAAGGTAGGGGTTTATTTTATTTAATTATTTTCATCCGTGTTTTCTAGTTTGTCGTTCTTCGTGGATATATGACTAAATGTTATCGAATAACGAGAGGGGGCTAGACCACACAAACACGGCCGACCTTCCTCCAATTTTGAATGTTGTTTCAAATATGGTTGGGACGGAATGGTGTGGTGCCATCACACCACGTGGAATCGTAAGGAAAAGTAATGTGCGGCGCCGTCGCGCCGCGCCGTGAAGTTGAACAAGGACGCGACGCCGTCGTGCCGCGTCGAAGAAAATCGAAGACACCGTGGCCGGAGCGGGGCCGCGGAGGAAGGGTGCAGTGTCGTCGTACCGCGCCGGACGATCCAAGCTGTGGCCGGTTCCGGGCCGCGGCAGAGCAGGGTGACCGGCGGCCGGTTCCGGGACGCCGGTGTCGGCGAAGGAGGAAGGACCGGCCGTCGCCGGTCCTTGTTGGCAGAACCGGCCGGCCGGTGCGGGCCGGCCGGACAAAGGGGAGCCGAGGGAATTAATTCCCCCATCCATCCAGCCTACCGGCCCCCATAAATGGGGGCGGGGCGGTTTCACCAAGGGGGCAGGCGCCCCCCCCCCCCCCCTTTCCGAAACGGCTCGACCACTGGCCGAGCTGGCCAGCGCGCTGTCCCCAGGCCGGGCCTCGCCCAGGCCGGGCCGCGCCCATATGGGCCGGGCCGACCCGGACCCGGGGCAGGTCGCCCTTTTCGGGCCGACCGGGGGGTCTCGGGCCGGGTCGGTCTCGGGCCTGAAACCCCCGTTTTCGGACCGTCTTCGGTCTTTTGCCCGAAACATGGGCTACGTACCTTCGATCGACACACCGTCAGTTGAGATGAGATACTTGAATCGAGACGGTAGTTTCGGGTTATTGCACTCAAGGTTTCGGATTACTTTGAGTTCGTCCGGGTTGGTTCGTACACCAAACCAACCGGGCCCTCGGAGCGGAAACGCTCATATCTTGAGCTTCGGACATCCGACTGACGTGCCGTCGACTTTGTTGGATTCCTCTAAGTGAGACGGATCTTTTGGCTTACTCCGCCCGAGGTTAGGACGCAAGTGGAGTACGGTCAGGTTGGTTTTGCCTTTAAAACCAACCGGGCCCCTTGAACGAAAAAGCCAATAACTCTCAGATCAGGCGTCTGATTGACGCGCCATCTGTGATGTTGAGTTCCAGTTGACGATACAGAACTTTTGGATATATCAACTCTGGACTATGTGTCAGTTGATGTATCAGCCTCTCGGCTCGTGGAGCGGACCCTCCCGAACGAGCTTGTGGTGTGTGGGAACCCTAGAGCAGGCTGCGACTGCTACTGTGACTATGACGACGACTGTGCAGAGATCCTCAGTGGATTCGACGATGACAACTACAGTACTCAGCGATCCTGTGTGGATCAGTGCTACCGATCCTGTGTGGGTCTGATCCTGTGTGGGTTAGCGTTCAGCGGTTCTGTGTGAGACAGCGCCTACAGATCATGTGTGGGTTCGATCCTGTGTGGGTCATTGCGGGGGTTAGTACCTATCGATCCTTTGTGGGTCTGACGACTTAGATGGATCAGTGATCATCTCTATCGTCTTTCGAAGAAGTATACCTGTGTGAGCTGAATCCTGTTTTCTTTCCTATGTGGATTGTGTTGTGCTATCCTATGTGGATTACATTTTTCTTTCTTGTATGGAATATGTATGCTTTCCTGTGTGGACTGGGTTGTACATGGGCTCGAAGGTTGGAGCGTATTGGAATTGATGACTTAGGTATATGTATGGGCATATACCTAAGAAGTGTCGGTTGTTACTTCGTGATTATATCTTTCCTTTTTGGTTCATCCTTTATGGATTTTGGGAGACCTTCGGGGGTCTCGGGGTCTCTACTGAGTAGCTTATACTCACCCCTGCACGGGCTATGCCCGCACTACGTTGTGTTGGTTGCAGACGACGGACAACGTTGATCGTGGTTGAGGCTTGCAGAGCAGGACGGTACCTGGAGGTGGACCATTGGGCGGAACATACTCGGAGCGGACGGCGGGACCTGAGGAGCAGTGGAGCTATCTGTACCCACCCTTTAGGTGGGATTTCTAGTGGATAGCTCAGCGTTGCGGCTTTACTTTCATGTTGCTATTTTCCCTTTCCAGTTGTACTTTACTTTCAGTTTGGGTTTGTATACTGGCCCATTTACTTTTCCACACTTACTGTTGTACCAGCTTTTACTTAGTGTTTGCCTCTTCTACTTACATGCTCTGTGGTGTTTGTTTATTTTACAAAGGCAATGCCTTCCCTTTTTACCGGGATTTACGCCTTGGTGCTAGTCGCCATCCCTTGGCCTATGGAAGGCGGGCTTGGGGTAGTCACGACACGGGCCCTGAGGACGAGTCGTGACAAATTGGTATCATAGGTGTTCGGTTCTACCGCAGAACTTGGACTCTGATCTTTTTCTATGTGAAGCAATAATGTTAAGCGTATTGATTGTGGTTATCAGTCCAGGGAGTCCAGTGTTGGTGCAGTGGCTGACATATTCGTACACCAGGACCCTGACTTCTGATTTCCGACTTAATGCACGAAAACATTGATTACGTGTGTGTTTCATGTTTTCTTTGTGATTACTTTGTGTCAGCTCACCAGGTAGATTGTTCTGACCGTGGAGCACCTGTTTCCTTTTCAGGATGGCCCCATGACGACATCCAGCTAGGGTTCCGAGAGATGAGCGTGACGACAGCCCACCGAGCGACGAGGCCTCGGTGCAGGGCCCTTTTTTAGCAGTGGCACCGGCGGTAGCTCTACCCGCCGAGCCACCGATGCTTCCAGCACCAGCCGCTGACGATGCACGTCGCCTCAGTGCACTTCATGAGTTCCAGCGCTAGCGACCACCCAGGTTCTGCGGGGAGACGAACCCCTAGGAACCCGAGGACTGGCTGGAGGCAGTGGTGAGAGTTTTCAGGTTAGTGAGGACACCATAAGACCTCATGGTGATCCTCACAGTGAGCCTACTGCATGCAGCAGCATGCAGATGGTGGAGCTTGATGCTCCAGGTGCCCGATGATGCATCTCTTCTCTGGATGGACTTTGAGACCCTCTTCCAGTCGTAGTTCATCCCATCCACCCTTCGTACAGTGCGCATTCAGGAGCTTTTTCAGCTGTGATAGGGAAGCTTGACAGTCGCCCAGTACTCGGTGAGATTTACCGATCTCTCACGCTACTCGACAAACATGGTACGAGACCCGTTCTTCTAGGCCCGGACCTTTGAGAAGGGATTGAGACCCCAGATCAGGGCATCGCTGATCTCCCTTAGCATTCTGACTCAAACAGGAGTATTAGAGCGAGCCCTTTTGATCGAGAGATTTATTGCTGAGTATACACCAGTGCCGAGACCCACCGCAGGGCGGCACGTAGCAGAGTCTTCTGCACCAGGCAGTCGACGAATGACACATGGGTCCAGACAGACCAAACCCTCAGGCAGAAGACCTCAGGACACTGGCTCAGCAGTGTGGGGCACACAACACAGAGCTAGTCCTTCGAGAGGCAGGCAGTGCTACTCGTGCGGCGGGCAGGGCCACATGGCTCGTGACTGCCCGACCCACCGTGCCGAGGAGTAGCAGACGGTTGAGGGACCACTGAGGCAGAGGCAGAGGGTCGACCGTGGCGGTCTGCAGGGAGCAGGTGGACGAGGCAGAGCAGCTGGCCGAGAAGAAGGTGGTGGGCGACACTTTGAGGCTCTACCACCACCACCATAAGGAGGTCCACCCCGACCATAGGGAGTTGGCGGGCAGAGACAGGCATAGCTCCATGCAGCAGATACCTACGACCACGGCGTGCCCGAGATGATTCGAGGTACTACTTGTGTCTATTCTACCCTTGCTGCAGTACTTATAGACACAGGAGCGAGTCACTCTTTCATAGCCGCTGCCCTTGTTTGGAGCTCAGAGATTCCGACAGAGACATTGGCTCGATCCTTACGGCTAGAGACTCCTACGGGAGCAAACTCGATGATTACGCACTGGTGCCGACAGTGTGAGCTTACTCTAGGAGGCGAGATCTCCGGCTGGGATCTTCTTGTAGTAGCGTCGAGGCCTTACGACGTCATCTTGGGCATGGATTGGTTGTCTACGGTCCATGCACAGATTTACTGTATTGGGTGCAAGGTGTGATCTGTATGCACCGACGGGAGCAGGTTCACCTTCACCGGAGATAAGGGAGCCTTTGCAGCACAGGATGGACTTCCACGGAGAAGAGGACAACCCTTCACTCATCAGTTGGCTAGTCTCATCCTAGGAGCAGTTGACATGTGGAGTCCTGGTTTTCTTGCAGTGGTGGATCAGTATGCGGACGTTTTTTCTGACGACGTTCCAGGGATACCTCCTCGCAGAGTGGTAGACTTTTATATTGACCTGTACCCCGGGACAACCCCGATATCGACTCCAGCATATCGGATGGCCCCCGCCGAGCTTCGAGAGCTACATGTACAGTTGGAGGACTTACAGGGCAAGGGGTTCATCTGACCCAGTGTTTCACCCTGGGCTTCCCTGATATTGTCCGCCAATAAGGCGGACGGGAGATTGTGACTTTGTGTCGACTATCGTCGCCTGAACCAGGTGATAGTGAGGAACAATTATCCGCTACCGAGGATTGATTACCTCTTTGATCAGCTCAAGGGAGCACGGTGGTTCTCGAAGATAGACCTCAGGTTAGGCTATCACCCGCTCAGAGTTCGAGACGAGGACGTGTTGAAGACGGCCTTCAGATGACGGTATGGCCACTATGAGTTCTTGGTTATGACTTTTGGCGTAACCAATTCTCCAGCAGTGTTCATGGCCCTCATGAACATGATATTTCTGCCATACCTGGATCGATTTTTTGTGGTATTCATCGACGACATTTTTATTTACTCAACGACTGAGGAGGAACACTCCTACCACTTACGGGTTGTACTAGACACACTCCGAGAGCACCAGATTTATGGTAAGCTCCCGAAGTGCCAGTTCTGGATACGTGAGGTCCACTTCTTGGGACACGTCATCTCTGAGGTGAGAGTTGCAGTGGATCCTGTGAAGATTGAGGCAGTGCTAGCTTGGGAGCCACCCAGGAGCGTGACGGAGGTGCGGAGTTTCTTGGGAATAGATGGATACTACCGGAGATTCGTGCCAGACTTCTCTAGAGTTGTGGCACCACTATCATCTTTGATGAAGAAGGGGAAACCCTTCGTGTGGTCAGTCAGATGTCAGCAGAGCTTCCAGGAGTTGAGACTGATATTGACCTGTGCACCTATCTTGAGGTTTCCTGAGGAGGGAGTAGGGTACGTAGTCTACTGCGATGCATCAGGGACCGGACTCAAATGTGTCCTGATGCAAGAGCGGGAAGTGATCGCCTATGGATCACGTCAGTTGAGGCCGCATGAGCAGAACTACGCTAACCATGACCTGGAGTTAGCAGCAGTAGTCTTCGCTCTGAAGACATGGCGACACTATCTAATGGGTGAGCGCTTGACAGTCTTTTCTGACCATCAGAGTCTCAGATACATCTTCTCTCAGAAGGAACTAAATCTAAGACAACGACGATGGCTCGAGTTCCTCCACGACTATGACTTTTAGATAGTATATACTCCTGGAAAGGGGAACATGGTAGCCGATGTTCTCAATAGGAGGACGGGCATTCAACTACTTGAGGAGGCGACATAGCATCTAGCCTCTTTGCAGATATCCTTCGTGGATAGAGATGGAGAAGCCTTCCTTCAGTCTCTCACAGTCACCCCTCTACTACTGCAGCGGGTCAAAGAGGCACAGCATGGGGAAGCTGACTATGAGACGCGGCGTGCACAGATATCCTAAGGACAGGCACCTGATGGTTTCTCCTTTGGAGCAGAGCATGACATCCTTTTCAGAGGACGTACCTTAGTACCATTCGCTTTACGGGAGGAGGTGCTGAGAGAGTTTCACACATCTCCCTTGGCGGTACATCCCAGAGTGGCGAAGATGTACCAGGATCTCATACGACAGCACTAGTGGCCGGGCATGAAGAAGGCTGTGGCGGAGTTCGTTTCTCGATACCTCACCTGCCAGCAGGTGAAGTCTGAGCACAAGGTACCATCAGGCTTGGTACAGCCCTTAGAGGTCCCAGAGTGGAAGTGGGACGGGATATCTATGGACTTCGTGACTGGACTTCCACGCACTTCCATAGGTCACGACTCCATTTGGGTGATTATCGACTGACTCACCAAGTCGGCACACTTATTACCCATCAGAGAGCATGGCTCAGTGGAGATCTTGGGACGACATTACGTTCATGAGAATGTGAGGCTTCACGGTGTTCCATCATCTATCATCTCTGATCGAGATGCTCTCTTTACTTCCTGGCTTTGGAAGGGGTTGCAGGAGGCATTTGGGATGCAGCTACGTCTGAGCACAGTCTTTCACCCCCAGACGGATGGTCAGACGGAGAGGACCATTCAGACTCTCTAGGACATGCTCTGTGCATGTGTCCTTGACTTTGTTCGTAGCTGGGAGGACCACCTACCCTCGGTGGAGTTCGCGTACAACAACAGCTACCACTCCACCATCGGGATGGCACCATACGAGGCGTTGTACGACTGACCTTGTAGATCTCCTTTGTGCTGGACAGACCCTAGGGAGTCAGCACTTGTGGGACCGGAGATAATCCAGGCCAAGACAGAGAAGGTCCAGGTTATCCAGGGGCGGATGAGGACAGCTCAGAGCCGGCAGAAGTCATATGCTGACAGGAGGCGGAGTCCACTAGAGTTCGAGGATGGCGACCACGTCTTCATGCGTGTCTCACATCGACGTGGATTACGGAGATTTGGCCGAGGAGGCAAGTTGTCTCCACACTTCATCGGACCCTTCCAGGTCCTCAGTAGGATTGGCAGGGTGGCTTATCACCTGGATCTACCACCTCAGTTGCACCGGGTGCACAACGTCTTCCACGTATCTCAGCTGAGGAGATACGTGCACGACCCGACGCATATCATTGACCATGGGGAGCACGACGTTGATGATGGGACAAATTTTGCAGAGGTCCCAGTGGAGATCGAGGATCGACAAGAGCGGGTCCTACGTGGACGGTCGATTCCTCTTGTGTGCATCAGATGGCAGCACGGGAACCTCCAGGAGAGCACTTAAGAGCGGGAGGCTCAGATACGTGCTCAGTAGCCTCTTTTTTTCCCTAGTTTTCGATGTATCTTTGCGGGGACATAAAGACCTGAGGTGGGAGTAATGTAAAGACCCGTAAAATTCAAGGAAATTTTTTTTCTTATTTTTCTTTTAAATTTTAAAAGAACGCAGTTTCAGATGGCACTTGATTCCGAGGCCCGGTGTACCCGGAACATCAATCCGAAGTTCAGCTCAGGTACGTTCAGTGAACGAACGAGCGGGAATTTATAAATTTTGAACCGGTGCTCGGAATCGAATTACGAGAGAACCGATGGAACCGTAACGCTGGTAATTGTTTAGGAACACCTGTTCCAGAGTTGCGTTTTCACGAGAGTTGATGATAAAAATTGTGGAAGTTTAATTTATAATTATTCTACGATTTTTTTACTCTAAGTGTTTAATCCTTTGGATGGAAGTTGGGTAACTACCCAACCTCCCTTGGGATGTTATGAGGATGGTGGGGCCCACACGAACGCCACCCCCTTCATATCCTCTAACCCCCTCAACTCACCATTAATGTTGTTAACTTAAGTTTATCAAACTTATGGAATTAATGTTGTGAGTTTAATGTAAATTTTTGAAATTCAAACCCTTGAATTTAAAAAGGATTTTTGTGTTAATAAAATAAGAAAGGAGCTTATTTTATTTTTTTGTTAGAGTTTTGTCATTGAGAGATTTTGGGAAGAACATCTTCTTCTTTGACGAAGAACGCGAAGAACGAACGATCTCTGATGTGGAGTGCCGAGCCCTCAGAGACCGTCATCTGAGACTCCGACCCGCGACGTGACATCTTCTTCCACGACGTTTTTCTCCCGTGACATCTCTTTTCACGACGGTTTTCCATAACGAAATCTCCGTCAACGTCTTCGAACCCTTGCTTCGCGACGTCGAAGTTCGTCATCTCTTTTATCAAGGCAGGGGTTTATTTTATTTAATTATTTTCGTCCATGTTTTCTAGTTTGTCGTTCTTCGTGAATATACGACAAAATTTTATCGAATAATGAGAGGGGGACAGGCCACACAAACACGACCGACCTTCCTCCAATTTTGAATGTCGTTTCAAATATGGTTGGGATGGAATGGCGTGGTGCCGTCGCACCACGCCGAATCGTAAAACAAGGTAATGCGCGACGTCATCGCGCCGTGTCATGAAGTTGAACAAGGACGCGACGCCGTTGCGTCGCGTTGAAGAAAATCGAAGACACCGTGGCCGGAGCGGGGCCGCGGAAGAAGGGCGCGGTGCCGTCGCACCGCGCCGGAAAAACCAAGCCGTGGCCGGTTCAGGGCCGCCGGTGTCGGCGAAGGAGGAAGGATCGACCGTCGCCGGTCCTTGTTGGCAGAACCGGCCAGCCGGTGCGGGCCGGCTGGACAAAGCGAAGCCAGGGGAATTAATTCCTCCGGCCGGCCAGCAAACCAGCCCCCATAAATGGGCTGGGGGCCACGGTTTCACCAGGGGGCGGGCGCTCCCCCTTGCCGAAACGGCTCGGCCACTGGCTGAGCTGGCCAGCGCGTTGGGCGCGCTGTGACCAGGCCGGGCCGACACGGTTCCGGGCAGGGCCGACCTGGTTCCCAGCCGGGTCGACCCAGTTCGGGCCGACCGGGGGGTCTCGGGCCGGGTCGGTCCGGGCCCGAAACCCCCGTTTTCGGACCGTCTTCGGTCTTTTTCGCATAACTTGGGCTACGGATCTCCGATCGATGCACCGTCAGTTGCGATGCGATCCTTGAATCGAGACAGTCGTTTCAGTTTATTTTACTCAAGGTTTCGGATTACTTTGCGTTCGGCCAGGTTGGTTCGTACACGAAACCAACCGAGACCTCGGAGCAGAAACACTCATATCTTGGGCTTCGGACGTCCGACTAACGTGCCGTCGACTTTGTTGTATTCCTCTAAGTGAGACAGATCTTTTGGCTTACTCCGCCCGAGGTTTGGATGCAGGTGGAGTACGGTCGGGTTGGTTTTGTCTTAAAAACCAACCGGGCCCCTAGAACGAAAAGGCCAATAACTCTCAGACCGGGCGTCCGATTGACGTGCTGTCTGCGACGTTGAGTTCCTGTTGACGATACCGAACTTTTGGATACATCAACTCTGGACTATGTTTCAGTAGATGTATCAGCCTCTCAGCTCGTGCCGCGGACCCTCCCAAATGATCTTGCGGTGTGCGGGAACCCTAGAGCTGGCTGTCACTGCTACTGTGACTGTGACGACGACTGTGCAGAGATCCTCAGTGGATTCGACGATGACGACTACAACACTCAGCGATCCTGTGTGGATCAGTGCTACCGATCCTGTGCGGGTCCGATCCTGTGTGGGTCAGTGCTCAACGGTTCTGTGTGAGCAAGCGCCTATAGATCCTGTGTGGGTCTGATCCTGTGTGGGTTATTACGGGGGTTAGTACCTATCGATCCTTTGTGGGTCCGACGACTTAGATGGACCAGTGATCATCTCTATCGTCTTTCGAAGAAGTATACCTGTGTGAGATGAATTCTGTTTTCTTTCCTATGTGGATTGTGTTGTGCTATCCTGTGTGGATTACCTTTTCCATTCATGTGTGGAATATGTATGCTTTCCTGTGTGGACTGGGTTGTACTTGGGCTCGGAGGTTGGAGCGTATTGGAATTAATGACTTAGGTATATGTATAAGCATATACCAAAGCAGTGTTGGTTGTTACTTCGTGATTGTATATTTCCTTTGTGGTTTATCCTTTGTGGATTTTGGGAGACCTTTGGGGGTCTCGGGGTCCCTACTGAGTAGCTTATACTCACCCCTACACGGGCTATGCTTGCACTACGTTGTGTTGGTTGCAGACGACAGACAACGTTGATCGTGGTTGAGGCTTGCTGAGCAGGACGGTACCTGAAGGTGGACCATTGGGCAGAACATACTCAGAGCGGATGGCGGGACCCGAGGAGCAGTGGAGCTATCTGTACCCACCCTTTAGGTGGGATTTCCAGTGGACAGCTCGGCATTGCAGCTTTACTTTCCTGTTGCTGTTTTCCCTTTCTAGTTGTACTTTACATTTAGTTTGGGTTTTTTTCCCTCGGAATTCGGGGATGACCTCTTGGATGGGAGATTCAGACGTTCCGATCGGTTTCTAGCGGGTTTGTTTGTAGAACCGGAAACATCCAATGATTCCACATCCATTTGGACCTACTTTCCAAAGGTAGGCGCTCATTAGCTTGTGGACTGATGAGGCTTAGGAATTTGCATTGGTCGAGAGGATGGGAGGTCGGACTCATCACACCTTTTTGAGGGAAATTATTGTCTATTCTGGTACTCTCTTTATAGATTTAAGTTATGTTTGTGATTATTTATTACATTACCAAGTATAAAATGAGCTTTTCCTTTAGTTTTGACAATCAATGATTAAATATGTAATAAATTTAGAGAATATTTTATATGTATTCAAGGTTCTTCATCAATAGAGAATCATCTATATCTATTTAGATATTATTGATCAATGGTAACCTTCAAAACATTTATTTAAAAGTCTCTTGGTCATTATGATGACCAGGCTGGTTTTAAAGCCACTCAGTGGGGCACTTGAAGTTTATTTTCATTCAGAAGGACAATGAATTATTTCAGAGTTGAGATCGAACCCATAGATGGGCTACCTATGTATCCTTTGTTTTGGAAAAGGAATCAGAACCCACGTAGTTCGAGTAAGGGTATTATGTTTATGATTGATGGCTCAAAGAAGGATGTCACAATTACTTTTACACTCTAAGCTCACGTGAGTCATGCTCGGTGTGAGAAATAAGAGGTATTGGTAAAAATTAGACAATTGTGCCACAAAAGATGCAATCATAAGAAATGGTTTGGGGCTTATGTATGTATGACTGTCCAGAGGATTTACTTTAGGGAGAAAATCCAGGAACAGGGTCCATAAAGTTATATGTGCTTCATGGAGATTTGAATACTCTTACTTGGGACTTATTCCTGAAGAGGAAACCCAAATTAGGAGAGGTTTGATAACTGGGTTTTACTCCTGAGAAGGAATCCCAGATCAAACGTAAATTAGGACTGGTTAAGGAGAATTTAAGGGACTTGGGGATTACTCCTGAAAAGGAAGCCTAAGATTTATGACTGGGACTTATTCGTGAAAAGGAAGCCCAGGTTAAGAATTAATGTTTGGGGCTTACTCCTGATGAGGATGCCCATATTCAGGGACGTGGGGCTTACTCTTAAGAAGGATGCCCAAATTAAGGGATTTGGGGCTTACTCCTAAAAAGGATGCCCATAATTATGACTGGGACTTATTGCTGAAAAGGAAGCCTAGGTTAAGGATTAAGGTTTGGGGCTTACTCCTGAGGAGGATGCCCATATTTGAGATTGGGGCTTACTCCTGAGAAGGATGCCCAAATTAAGGGACTTAGGGCTTACTCCTAAGAAGGATGCCCAAAATTATGACTGGGACTTATTCCTGAAAAGGAGACCCAGGTTAGGGGACTTGGTTTGGGGCTTACTCCTGCAGAGGATGCCCAAATTAGAGGACTTATGACTGGGGATTATTCCTGAAAAGAAGACCCAGGTTAAGGATTCTTTCATCTTAAAGGATGAGGTTGAATGTATGAACTGTCCATATTTAGTGACATAAGGATATTTAAATCCCTAGGTTTTGAGAGATATTTCACTGAATTCCTTTCGGATAAAGAAGTCAAATCAAGAAATCATGACATAAATGGATTTGAAGAGTGTCTTGAAGACTGAATCTTGAATAGGAAAGGTGTAATGACTTAAGAGGGGTGAAATGGGAAAGAAAGGCACCCAAAAAGGAAGGGGCGTGCAAGTCTTGGAAGGCGCGCAAGTATTGCGGGGGCGCGCAAGTATTGGTCGCGCAGTTATGCCTGTGCGACACATGGTGTACTTGTGCGATGTTCACCCAGTATATGAAACACTTGAGTGACTCTTTATTAAAGCCTTTAGAATCATCTTGAGGTTCTTTCAGAAAAAGGACGCGCAAGTTATATCGAAGGAATAAGGTGATGCACAAGTGGGACCACTTCCCTTAAGGGCTGGCCACTCAGGTGCGCAAGTGTAGATGAGTTTCAACACTTAGGCCTTACTCCCTCTCTTTGGATCTTCCGTTCTAGGTAAGAAATTACCTTAGAAGTGTTCCAGAAGCTTTGAGAAGAGACTTGGGCGTCGGGAGCTTCAATCCGAGTTTCTAGAAAAAAACTCCTCTCGAATGGGGGGCCCATAGGGTCTATTTATAGGCAGGACAAGACCTTGGGCCGTTACCGGGCGGTTATCACTTAGGCCGCGCAAGTCACTTGCGCGACCAAGGGCGTCGCACAAGTGGACTTGCGCGATAGTGATATAACTTGCGCGGTGAAGTTTCTTTTGATCCTTTGTTCATTCCTTTGTAGATTTTTTGATATTTTCTTCAAAGGTTGAATCACTTTGAGCTCAGATATTCCTCTTTTCCGATTTTTAGATTCTGTGACGAAAGGAGCGTCAACAAAAGTCCCCCCTCAGAGTTGGATCTGGAGAAAAATGAGGATTTGACTCTGAGGAAATCAAATCCATCCAAAGGAAAAGTGGGCACGCAAGTCTTTAGGGTATAGAGGGCGGCAGGCAAGTGCACATCGCGCAGGGATACGACCCTCGGTTGTGCAGGGTCCGGGGTTGCAGGACATAAGTCGGTAAGAAGATGTAGCAAATGCTCCCACTGGTGAGACTAACCAGTATTCTGAAATATAATTGGATGAAATGGTGAATCAAAGAATGACTTTTGAAGAATTTTATGATCATGCTAATTTTTCATGTGATTTAGAAGACCTTGGGCGTGAGTGCTACCCTTCGCCCAATTTTTTTTAAAAATTTACACTTCTAACCATGACTGAAAACAATATGCAGTTTCTTCCGTAGAAGCTGATGAACTGCCAATGCCTGAAGAGGGTGTGGACATTGATGTCAACCCTACCATTGCAGAAACATTAGCTCAAGTAGAGCTAATCCCAATAAACCCTCCTGATACCCATCTTGAAAATTCTGTTGAGGCCGGGAAAGATGGGGATAAGTCTTCTCAGGTTGCTAAACCATCCTTGGGTAAGGGATAACAATATTTGTGATTGTACTTTATTCGAAAGACAATCTATTCTTTTGTTATCCTTTGAAGCTGACTAAATCTTTCAATTAATCATGCAGGACCATCAACTGCAATGACTAGATCCGGAGGTGAGGCCTCCGCCTCTGCCCCAACAGGAATTGAAAGTGAAGAAGCACAAATCAGGGGGGGAAAGCAGGACATGGCACTTCTTTAAGTGCACTAATTCCAGATTACATACCCCCCTCTGACGATGATATTGAATCAGATCCAGAGATGCTTATAGCATTCAGCTTTTCACGACGTAAGGCATGGAACAACATATGAAACATCATATCTGGGGTGCCTTTAGAAGAGCTACCATCAAAAATTCCTCGATTTTCATCCCAATTTGTTATACTAGGACTTGGTGGTTTTGGATATGAAAAGATCCACGCCATGGTGAAACAGATCATTTTCAGGAGGGAACAGGCTCAAAAAAGTCGCGAAGATTTGATCAGAGTGAAACTGTCAGTCAACATAGGCGAATTTGAGGCTGCGGTCTCCCAAGCTGAAGCTGATTATGCTGCCAAGATGAAGGAGTTGAAGCATACAATTAAAGAAAAAGTTTTCCAGCAGGTGAAACTCCAGTAATAGTTAGATGCGGTTATTGGGGAACTTGATCAGCTTAATAAATCATTGGATGAAACTCATATGAATGGCATGAAATCCATCGCAGATGCTGAGAAGGCACTTCATCATGCTGAAAAGAGTGAAGATGTTCAAGTGCATGAGCTTCAAGTAACTGCTGATAAATCTCAGGATGCCGTAAATCAAATGAAGAGTTATGTTGAAAGCCACCTGTAATTCTTGAAAAAGAGAAGAGACTCCAGTCTGTGGATGTCTTTATAACTCTTGTGTATCAATAAAAAACACTTTCATCTTCAATCATTTGTACCTGCATTATTTCACTACCTGCTTCAAATTTACTTAAGCCAATGGGCTTAGTAAGCATAGTTTGATCTTTACTAGGATTATTAAAAATAACCCTACAAACTTTGAATCTTTTAATTGCTCAATATTACCTAAATCATACAGAATGTATGTCTAGTGAGCTGGAACTTGACTTTTATTCAGAGTTCCTTTGTCTTTTGTGGGCAGTTTAAAGTCATGCATGCCGGACATAATCGGGCTAATGTTTAAGGTCGAAATAGCTTTGACCAAAATGGATTAAAATTGATTCAATTCCTTGACAATTTATCTAAAAACATATTACCATACTCAAGTATGAGGGAAAATATGTAAGCTATGACTTATGAATTTTTGAATCTGAGGAATGATATGAAAAAGAGATAAAAGGCATTAGAAGAAGTAGTTTCCAAGAATGAAGTTTCTATTATTTGACAAAAACCCGTTAGGGGGTTGAAATATGCAGGGCCACCTAAGGGCATTGGCTGCATGGTCAAATAAATAGTATCTTTCGGCTGACAAGTCTGTTATGTGGACTGTTTATGCAAGGCCACCTATGGGCACGTGCTGCATAGTCAGGCAAAAGAACTCTCAGAAATTTACTTTCCTAGTGCTAAAAGCCAGTGAAAGTTTATGGAGATTCAAATTTTCTAAAGTATAGAGTTTGTTGTATGGAAAGAGGTACTTGAATATGGAGAAGATATTTCCAAACAAGAATATCTATGAACTGGATGAATATCAATCCTATGAAGGTCTGACCCAAACGTAGGTAAGAAGAATAAACCATAGACTTGAATACATTCAGATCATGAAAGAGGATATGGGACAAATATGTTAAGGATGACTATTTTTTTGCGGAACCCTACATACTGTCGTTTTTGACAAATAAGGACAAAAGAGGCATTCTTCCAAAGAATGAAGTTACCATCATTTAACAAACCCGTTAGGGGTTTGAATTATGCAGGGCCACCTAAGGGCATTGGCTGTATGGTCAAATAAATAGCATCTTTCGGCTGACAAGTTTGTTATGTAGATTGTTTATGCAAGGCCACCTATGGGCACGTACTACATAGTTAGGCAAAAGAATTCTCAGAAGTTTAACATTTTTGTGACTAGAAGTCATGAAAAGGGTTATGAAGATCTGAAAATATTTAAGGTTAGGGTTATAACACATAAATATGGGTATTGTCCAATGTATATAGAGATACATAGGTCAATGATAACCATAATCATGTTGAGGCTGGGTCATGAATTGAAATTTTGGACTTCACTACGTATCTCATAAGAATGAGAATAAAGCCATACGTATTTCTTGAAATGTAGTTTAACATCGTGCAGGACAAAAGTATGAGAGATCTTAGTTTAGGGTCATAGAGTTCGGACCATAATAATGAATACACAATGTGTGTTTTCATGAGGACTTTTCAGCAAAGGGACTGAAAGTGAAATTTGGGGTTAGGCCCAAAAGACTTGGGACTGGATTCGAGGGACACACGAATGTTCCTACGTATTCCATAATGATGGGAATCAATCCCACGTAGTTCTAGAACTACCCTTTGTACAAATTTGGTCCGTACATGTGAAGGGTGAAAGGGGACTTTAGTGCAATGATGGTTTAACCTGAGATAAAAAGTTTAGGTATTACCATGTATGCACGTAGTCTTTTGAAATGAAACATGATTGAAAAATCAATGTCAATAATAGTTCTCTCTCAAATGAGGAAATCAAAGAGTATTGTAGTTTATTGTCGTACCAGACAAAAGTGTTGCATAGTTTAATGTCATATAACAAGGACGAAAGTGAATCAATGTAAAGATATTGATTCTAGGGGCGGTTTCACGAATCAACATCATATGAGATGGTGGTGAACCGATGTGAAGAGATTTGTTTTGGGATTGAACCCTGGGAGGTTGCCTACTTACCCAGCCTGGAGGGCAAGGATCAAAGTCCGTGTAGTTCAATTAAAGAATGAATTAATGATCAAGTTGTTCTTGGGGACAACGATCTAAATAAAATGTTGTTGGGACTTATACATGGTTAGCGGCCCAAAGAGAGTGTTATGGTTGAGGTTTTCTCTAAGCTCACGTGAGTCATACTCGGTGTGAGAAACAACAGGTAACAACAACCTTAACAATGCATAGTTTAATGTCATGTAGGACATATAAAGGGACTATGCAGTTTAAAGTCTTGCAGTTAGGACTTTTTGTGCTGCGCAGTTTAGTGTCATGTAGCAGGGACAAAATACAGTTTAATGTCATGTAGGATGTATTATGAATTTTCTGTACAGTTTAGCGTCATGTAGTTAGGACGATCGGAACAATAGAGTTGAACGTCATGTTGGACGAAAGGGGAATTTTTCCACAGTTTAACGTCATGTTGGACGAAAGTTCGAATAGTTTAAGGTCATACGCATGGACCGTGGATGGTGCAGTTTAATGTCATGCTGGACGGTGGTGTAGTTTAAGGTCATACAGGACCATTGAAGATTATGTAGTTTAACGTCTTTCCGGACGTAAGGGACTTTTATACAGTTTAGCGTCATGTAGTTAGGACGTCACAGTTTAACTTCTTGCTGGACGTAAGGGAATTGCAAATAGTTTATGGTCATATGCATGGACCAGGGATGATGCAGTTTAAGGTCATGTTGGACGATTTAGGTAACTTTTTCACAGTTTTAACGTCGTGTGGGACGAAGTTGCAGTTTAAGGTCATACAGGACCATTGCTGTATACTTTAACGTCATATAGCAAGGAAAAAATGGTTCTGTAGAGTTTTGTGTCATGTTGCGGGGACATTCTCTGAATACATTGTATTTTATAAAAAACATTTCTTCAAAAATCTGGCATTAGATGGAGTAGTAATGAGTTCTCCATCCATTGAGATTAATGAATAAGCTCCATTGGAGTAGACCCTATGTATTGAATAAGTTCCCTCCCATTTTGTCTCATGCTTGGGAGGTTTCTTTCCTGGTATCATTGGAGTTCTGAGAACTAATACCAATTCTCCCTGAATGAATGAACGAAGACGAACTTTTTTGTTAAAATCTCATGCTATTCGATTCTGATAGATTTCCAAGTGGTGCAAAGTGCACAATCTTTTCTCATATAACCGTTCCAATTCATTCAATCGCTTTTGGAATTGCTCATCTATAGATAACTGATCACAAATGGCTACTCTGAGTGAGGGAAATTGAACTTCAATTGGAAAGACTGCTTCTGTTCCATATACCAACGAATATGGGGTTGACCGCGTTTCATTGCGGGTGGTAGTCCGATAAGCCCATAAAGCATGAAAGAGTTTATCAGGCCATGACCTCTTATCTTTATCCACCATCTTTTCCAGTATATTTGAAAGAGTCTTGTTAAAGGCTTCTATTTGGCCATTGGCTGCCGCATGATACCGAGATGAATGGTTGGATTTAATGTTGTATTCTTGATACAATTTCTTCACCTCAGAAGAACAGAAGTTGGTGCCGTTGTCCGTCAATATGGTATGAGGGACACCAAATCTAGTAATGATGTTAGACTTGATGAAGCTAACAATTCATTTAGAACTGACTTCTTTGAGAGGTACTACCTTTTCCCATTTGGAAAAGAAATCAGCAGCAGTAAGAATGTACTTAAACTGCTTGGCCGTAGCTGAAGGGTAAGGTCCCACCACATCCATTCCCCATGTGACAAATGCCCATGAGTATTTAGCTGTATGAAGCAACTCTGGAGGTTGATGAATGAAGTTGGCATGTACTTGACATGAATGACACTTCTTTGTGAAATCAACACAATCTTGTATCATTGAAGGCCAAAAGTACCCAAGCCTTCGAATTTGATCAGACAATCTATGTCCAGACTGGTGGGCACCACCGACTCCTGCATGAACTTCCTTCATGACAACCATTTTCTCTTCACCATCAATGCATCTGAAGAGAACTCCATCAAAACCACGTTTGTAGAGAATTTTCTCTAGGTGGTTTGGGCTATCATAAAGAGTAAAATTGACCACACGTCGCCGGATTTGTTCTTTCTCGGCTCTATCAGGTGGAAGTGTTCCATTTTGAAGGTATTCCCTGATAGGTGACATCCATCCTGTAGTATGACCATACGGTTCAGGAATGGGACTAATTTCATTAATTTCCTCTGTTCTAGCTTGAACATAAGGTGAAATTGCACGACGGTGGGCAATACTGATGGTTGTCTCGTCCCAATTTGGATCTTCTAGAGATGTGGCTATATTAGCCAGTGCATCAAATTGATCATTTTGTGATCTTGGGACATAAGAAAATGTCGGTTCTGATGGGAATTCCGCCATTAACTTTCTGACGTACTCATACAAAGGGATTAACTCTTCTTTTATGATGGCATAATCCCCATTGACATGTTTGATTACCAAGTCTGAATCGCCTTTCACTTTTAAGTGATTCACTTGTGCTTGAAGCGCTAACTCCAAGCCTGTGATAAGAGCTTGGTATTCGGCTTCATTATTGGTACCACCTTCCCACAATAAAAAGGAATAAGGTAACAATGCCTTATCTAGAGAAATGAGTACAATTCCTAAACCAACTTTGTTGAATTTAAGATTTTCCATTTTCTTCCCTGTTGGACTTCTGGAAGCACCATCAAAATACATTTCCCATCTTTGAGGATTCTCTTGAATAGAGAAAACTTCCTCATCAGGGAGTTCAATATCAGAAGACGTGTCTTCCACTGAAGGATGTTCAGCTAGGAAATCAGCCAGATCTTGGCCCTTTATTGCATTTTGAGATACATACAAAATGTCAAACTGCTGCAAAATAACTGCCCACCTTGCTAGACGTCCTGTAAGCATTGGACGACTAAGGATGAATTTGAGCGGATTATTGTGAGATACCAATTGGACCTCGTGATGTTGCATGTAGTGTCTCAGTTCTTGGACTGCAAAGATTAATGCTAGGCAGCACTTCTCAATACTTGAATACCGGGTTTCTGCTTCAAGCATAGTTCTACTGAGATAGTAGACGCTATTTTCATTCCCAGCATCATTCTTTTGAGCGAGAAAGGCACCCAATGATCTCTCTAGAGCTGTCACATAGAGGATAAGTGGTCTTCCTTCAATATGTGGCATGAGTACTGGTGGACTCAAGAGGTATTTCATGAGAACATCAAACGCTTCTTGACATTCTTCAGTCCACTGGTAAGTGACTCCTTTTTTCAATAATTTGGTAAAGGGTAAACTTTTTCCTGCCTAATTGGCGATGAAACGCCGAATATAGGCTAAGTGTCCTTGAAGTCCTCTTAATTATTTCAAATTCTGAGGAGGTGACATACCAAGGATTGACTTGGTCTTCTCAGGATCGACTTCAATACCACGATGGCGTACAACAAAGCCGAGGAATTTTCCTGAGGTTACCACAAAAGAACATTTTAAGGGGTTCATCTTCAAATTATGTTGTCGAAGCTTGTGGAATATGAATTCCAAATCAGACGAGTGATTAGAACGTTGTTTGGATTTAACCACCAAATCGTCTACATAGAATTCAACAAACTTCCCTAAGGAAGGTTTGAAGATACGATGCATAGTGCGTTGATATGTTGCACCTGCATTATTTAAACCAAAGGGCATCACACGGTAACAAAAAACACCTTGAGGGGCTCTGAAGGCTGTAGATTCCTCATCCTCTGGGGCCATTCGGATCTGATTATATCTGGAATATCCATCCATGAAGGAAAGTACTTCATAACCAGTCGTCTCATCAATTAAGAGTTCTGTAATCGGAACTGGGAAATCATCTTTAGGACAATACCGATTAAGATCTCTGAAATCGATGCAAACTCTACTTTGTCCGTTCTTCTTCATTACAGGGACAATATTAGCCAACCACTTGGGATACTGAACTTCTCTGAGGAAGTTAGCTTTGATCATCTTATCCACTTCAGCTACAATTTTGGAAGCATAGGTTGGGTGTGTTCTTCTCGCGGCTTGCTTAAATCCTCGATGTTCTTTTGGTAAAACCAAATGATGAGTAGCAATATAAGAATCAAGCCCAGGCATTTCTGTATAGTTCCAAGAGAAAATATCTTTATTTTTCTTTAGAAAAGAAATATACATCTCTTGCTCTTCAAGGGTCATGGATGCACTAATTAAAGTGGGGAGTGGATCTGTCTCTGTACCCAAATTTATTTCTCTGAGTTCATCCACAGTGGTAGAGATACCTTCTTCAAATGCTGGAGGAGAATCTCTAAGATCTTCCTCTTCCTCTTCATCATGTTCTATTTCTTCCGTTTCTACTTGCATAGTAGATGACAAAACGAAATTTTCATGATCATAAGAGATTTCAAAATTTTCACATTTTGAAGAAGACGCTTCCATTTCCGACCCTATTGATGATAAAGGGCATTCTTTGGGAAATAAAGAGGAGATGATGGATTGAGAATTGACATAATTATTTACCTCTAATTTTGCTATATCTTCTTCTGGCCTGATTGGCGAAGTATAAACCTGTTGGATTTCAGCAGATGAAATGAAGACGTCACCACTTGTGCTTTCATCGCTGTTTGGTAGGTTACCAATTTCTCCCATGTTGTTTGGCTCAACTGCCGTAATTGACATTATGGATCTTTCCATAAGAGTATTTTGATTTGGCCCTTTTTTGTCAATTTGACTGATAGGTAACACATAATCTGTACTCACATGTGTAAATAGATTTATTGGAATTTTCTCCAAACCATATGGAGCATTAACTTTGGTAATTTCCTTCATTGTAGATTTTTCTCTTCCCTTCATGTGATAAAATTATGCCTCAATGTATTGAGACTCACATGTCTTGAACGGGGCCTTATCACCATACAATGTTCCAACTTGACCATTGAAACAGTATTTGAGACATTGATGGTATGCTGAAGGGATAACCGCATGTTGATGTATCCTAGGTCTTCCAAGAAAAATGTTGAAAGATGAGTATTGATCAACAATCATGAAATCCGAATTGGATACAAGATCTCCAAACTGTGTTCTGATTGTATCTTCGCCCAGTGGTTATTGTTCATTTTTATCATATCCTTGTAACATCATGGTATAAGGAGATAAATCAGATTCCGTGAGGCCCAATCGACGAAATGTATGAATGGGCATGAGGTTGACTCCTGAACCATTTTCAATGAAAGCTCTTCGGATATCTACACCATTGACATTGCCAGATAAGTAGAGAGGTTTTATGTGCCCATGCACAACATCATCTTCATCTTTATCAGTAAAATATATCACTTCATGGCATTCTGCAGGATTATTCTCTACGTGATATACTTCAGCTGCAACAATTTCAGCTTCAAACTCATGAGGACTTGACAAAGCTTCGATGACTGCTTCCTGAAGATCTTTTGACAGATTCAAAGCATCCAAAATTGATAACTTGGCTGGTACATGGGCCAAGTGTTTCAATATATCATACTTTTGATCTAGAGTTCTGTGTTTCCCAACAGGAATATGCGGTTTAGCAGGTACCTTGGAAGCAGATGCTTTGGAAGCTGATGCATCTTGTATTGGGATAGAAGTTGGCAACATCCTTGGTTTTGGAAGATTAGACCAATTAGATCCATTTACTTGCTAAGATAAAGAAGATGGAATCTTCAATCGGTCTTCCAAAATAACTATGCCAAGACTGAGTTGGCCATTAGCAAAAGAACTTGCTTGTTCTTTTTGAGCTCGCTGAAGGGCACTACCACGAGTTTCTGCTGCATACACAGTGCTAGCAGGGGTAGAATTGGAGTAGTGGCTTTGGAAAGATCCACATCTTCCTCTGTATCCTGAACCTCTGGAACTTCCTCGGATTCCCTTATTTGATACAGGGAATTCAGGCTCATCAAAATTGAAATTCCGACTGGAATACAGATCTGTTAATTGAATCATATTAACAGAACCAAAGATTAACTCTTCTTCTAATAAAGACCCTTCCTGACTAGCCTGTTTAGGCTATTCCGTTTGATGGGGCGGTGGCCGTTGTTTTGAAGTAGATGGCATAAAGTCTACTAGAGTCAAAGATAATTTAGGCTTTGACACATACTCATCTTCTTCTGATTCTTTTTTCTTCTTTGAATCAAACCGTTTCTTTGAGGATTTTCCCTCTGATGAAGAGGGTTTTACCGCAATATTAATGGCAGAAGACACAATTGGTTTCTTTAATTGTGTTCGCAAAATGGCATGAGTCCGATTGATTGTATTTCTAACCATCCAATCATCATACTTCTGTGCATTTCTGCTTTTGACTTCTTGCCATTCACCTTCCTCCTCTGGAACTGTAGTAGTAACACATGCTACCTGAGTCGTAGAACCTTTCAACTTGACTTGTCCCAAGTCTACCATCTTTTGCAGGAGGTCTTTGAAGACAAAACACTCATGGATGGGATACCCTAACATTTGATGAAAGGGACAATAATTGGGACGGTCTTCATCTCCTTCTTTGTTTGGCCTCTTGGGCACTGGTAATTGAACCAAATTATTTTCCAGAGCTGAAATGAAGTAACCAGGAACATGCTCACTTCGGAAGGAGTATGTTTTACTCTTAATATCCTCAAATTGTTTTCGTCGTTGATCTCTTTGATCATTTGGACGAAACGACCTTTGTTGTTGGAGTTCAGGAGGTGGAACCCTTCAAGAAGATAAAGGTTTTGAAGTAAAAATAGGTACAGGTTCTTGTTTAAGAATAACTGTAGCTGTTTATTCTTTACCCATTCTCCTTCCTGAAGCTGATGTAATTACACGAGATTTAACCTTATCCTGTATAAGGGAATCTTCAATCTGCTGAGCGATTGAAGTAAGGTCTCGAAACCCTCCTGTGTATTTCACAGGGATCAATGGCGTGCGTAATTCGTCACGCAAATTTGCCACACAGATTGGCAACAGCTCTTCCTGAGGGAGTGATAAACTAAGGGAATACATTAATCCCTTCCAATGAGCAATGAAATCAGAGACTCTTTCATTTTCCCTTTGCTTGCAGTTTGTAAGATCGAAAACTTCCGTTTTTGGCAAAGTTGAGATGAACTGAAGAAGGAATTTTTGGCGAAGATCCTCCCATTCGATGATTGACCGGGATTGCAAGCTTGTATACCAGACAAAAGCTGGTCCTTGCAAGGTTCTCATGAAGTATCTGAGTTTCACTGCTTCTTGCTGCTCTGGAGTTCCCATCATAGGATCACAACAAGACACGTAATGCGTCAAATGTTGTTCAGGGTCGCCTGATCCATTGAAAGTAGGAAAAAAAGGGTTTCCAAAACTGGATGGAGGAGAAATTGCATCTACCCATTCAGGGTAAACTTTCTTTTCTGGTTGAACTTGTGCTCGTTTCCCTTCCATAGTTTCTAACCGAGCTGTTAATGACTCAATAGTAGTTATTAACTTTTGATAAACATTTGGTTGAATCTGGTCTTGAGTAGGTGCATTGAATGGAGCTTGGACAGATGTGGTGGTTGGTGTTGCAACTGATGGTAGCACTGCCAACCGTTGTTGCACTTGACCCACGAGATTAGGCCTCTGAGGGTGTACTGATAAAGAAGGATATTCTTGATCCATATCAGTAACTGTAACAAATTCCTTCGGCTGTCGGACTTCATCATTCTTAAGAAGAAGACTACTCTGAAGTAGTTCTGCATTCAACCTTCTTAATTCTTTCATTTCTTCCTCCTGTTGTGCAAACCTTTTCTCTAATGAGAGCGATTGACCTTCTCCAGAGGAAGGATATGTAACCTGATTCTTTCCCCTCCATTTGTTGGATACTTTTTGGAGAGAGGGAAGTGGATTACCTAGGTTCTGAGTAATCCTTTGACTTCGTGTACACACACCTTCTTCATTTGTATCGGTGCGTACATTTTCTTGAGCCGGACGCTCTTCATCTGATTCCCCTGAGTGAGTCTCCTCTGGTGGATTAGCAACAATGGCATTGATGACATTGATTGATGCATAATGCATCGCATCCCTTCTATCAACATTTCTGTGATATTGTCTTCTTTCATATCTTTGATGAGACATTGCCTTTTGTTGATTCAGTCCTTTAGGAACTTCTTGACGTGCTATAATTTGGAGGGAATCTCCTGATAATTTGGCTCTTCGTTCCTCTTGGGGATTCTTCCCCAATCGAGAAAAGACCGATATTCTCTGAGAAGGGGAATGATGATTTGAAAGAGTCCCCAGTCTCGTGAACTGGGGATGTTCCTGCTGATTCCGCTCAACTCCTCGAATCCCATTTGTTGACTCTGAGGGTTGGGTTAAAGGAGTCCCCAGTCTGAAAAGCTGGGGTGGCTCTTGACATGCTATGTCTGAGACTTTTTTAAAAGCTCTCTTGATCTTGCGAATCTTAGTTCGGAAATTAGCTGGATACATTAACCTGTATCCACTTTTATCACCTGGTTCAACAGACTGTTGGATGATTTCCGAGACTTCTGTCATTTGATGATTTGTTTTCTCCAGATGAGAGGCTTGTGCAATATTCTCGCTTTCATGATGTAGGAGCAATTCAACAAATTTTTCTCTATATGCTTGATTTTGAGAGGAACAAGTTGAAGCTTGTTCTTGAGAAAGCTTTTGATTATGAACAAATCCCATTGACTGTGGCCGGCCATGGGCAATAACATTGCATGAGACCATTTTCGGCGGGTTTTGCTGACTGGAAAGCACTGTAAAATGTAGTTCTCCATGAATACCCCATCCTCTGATATGAACACCAGATGGAGCATTGTCAATTAATTGACGCAATTTTCTTAGTGCGCCAAGGCATGAACGTTGAAGGGTTCTCTGTTGCTTTTCATCCGTCGGATACCGAGAGACTGATAGAGATGCCAAATCAATCTGACATTGTAGCCCTTCAATTATCTTAAGATGATTTTCATATTCATCATAAGATAATACCTTCTTCTTCAATTGAAAAAGATTTTTCCATATGTTGAGACGAATATCATGGACTCCATCTTCCGTCAACATCTTTGGAATATCATACTGGGAGTCAGCCAAAGGCCAAAACATGACTAGTACTTCACATTTCACCAGTTTTTTCCACATGTTCAGCATTTCTCTTTATCATTAAATGAAGATTCTTCTACCTGTTTTGACCAGAGTTTGTATTTCCTTGTTTCTTCATCAGATTCAACAAGATCGGTAGAGAGATCATTGATCAAACTAGAAGATGCATGACTTAGCGGTGGTTCGGAGAATGACCTACACCCTGGGCTATCTTCTAATTGAGAAAGTATTTCACTTGCCAGCGATAAAGCTTCAGACATGACTGGTTTCGAATTTTCAAGTGCCTCAAGATAAGAGGGCTTTCTCGGCACTACATTGTCCACTGGAGTATTTTCCAGGCAATGTGAATCACTACTGTGGAGAGGACTTTCGCAGCGAAATTCATCATCGTGGGGAGGACCACCATAATGGGTTACAACAAAAGATGAGATCTCTTGCTCCTTGGTCTTCTAACCACACAGAGGGTTCCTGTGGCTCTCATCTAAAGAAGAAACTTCAAGATTGACCGAATTTTCATGAAGAAATCCTTCATGAGGAAGTCTCTGTTGAAGACCTTCAGAATTAATGTTCCCATTATTGGGAACTGAGGGAGTAGAATCTTGAATTCCGATAGATAAATGTATGAGGGCTTCAAGAACTCTAGCATCGAGCAAGGCTTGGTTACAGATTGGCCTTTGATCTCCTGACTGTGCTGGGCAGATCTTTTTCTTAGATGCCTTCTTACCCGCTTTAGAAACCACTTGATGACGAAAGTGATTTCTCTGAGCAGGTGTATGTGCCTGATCAGGAAATATGGCCAGCTTAGGCTAACGATCTCCACTCAAATCAGGTGTATGTGAATGACTTGGTTGTCCGTATGATATGGGGGAGTATGCCCCATAACCCTCTTGGACTGGAACAGATGTGCATGTCTGTTCTGGAGTGAATCATTGATGTGTCACTCCACTGCTAGGGATAGATTTATGTGTCTTTCCCTGAGATGATATTGAAGCTGTTATGATATCCTGGCAAGCATCCAGAATATGAGCAGGAATTTGCTTCTTCTCTTTCACCATTGACAAAATATGCTTGGTGTCTTCAGCCGCCGGAACGGGAATATACGTCCATTCCAGGTTTGGATTAGGTGTATGTGCCTTCTCCTGTCCTCCTTTTCCTGTCAGTGAATCCTGACAGTACTCAAGTGTGTAGACAGAGAGTTGAGTCTGCCTCATGTTTGTCGTCGGAGCTTTCCGATTGACTTCTCTGTGCGCTACCAAGCGAGACTGTTGGTAGGCTTGATTAGTACTAGCAGGTGTATGTGCCTGCTGATTACACTTCACCAAACGCGGTTGACGAGATCCATCATATGTAGTCAGGCGAGCCTGCTGACCAACTGATGATGTATAAGCAGGTGTCTGTTCCTGCCTATAGTACTCCGCCGGAATTGCTTGGCGGGATTGGCGTGATGCTGCCAGATGAGTCTTCTAGACAGCGGAATTAAAACAGACAGGTGTGTGTGCCTATTCGTTGTTCGCCACCAAGTTAGGTTGGTGGACTTCATCATATGTATTCAGGCGAGCCTGCTGACTAACTGATGATGCATAAGCAGGTGTATGTTCCTGCCTATAGTACTCCGCCGGAATTGCCTGGCGATATTGGCTTGATGCTGCCAGACGAGTCTGCTAGACAGCGGAATTAAAACGGACATGTGTTTGTTCCTGTTCATTGTTCGCCACCAAGTTAGATTGGTGGACTTTTCCGAAGATGGCAGGGATGAAAACCTGCCCATTTTTAACCGGATTCCGTCTCTGGCGGTTCGTCTTGCCTGCTCGGGTTCGAGGAACCTGAGCTGAATGCCTGGAGTCGGTACCCTCATCATGTTTAGGGCGCACTGCCGCACGAGTCTAGCGGCGATTGTTGATGGGATCCCTCGGGAAGGACTCCTGTCTTTTTGAATTAAGGCCCTGAGGGACCTGCTCATTCACTTCCTCAAAGTAAGGGAGTTAATGGAAATTGCGTTCTGGGGATAACGACCCGAAACGGTTGGAGACGGTAGTCAGCACCGCCTGCCTCTTGATCACTGGTCGTCGTTGTCCGGACGACCTGTGTGAGTTGTTCACTTGGAGGGCCTGTCGGGCAACCTCCAAAGATGGGATGGTACCATGTTGATGGTACTCCTTAACTAGCGCATTTGATACCCAGCGTTGAATACACTGAGTATGTGATGTCATCCTCAGAGTAGATGACGATCAAGTAGGAATAACAGCAGTGGTATTTGCAGCAGCAGTATTCACAGATGTGAATTTGAGAGCAGCCATTATGAAAATACAGAAGATCTTGGAAAAGAGTGCCTTTTTGATATAACAGACGTAATCAAGATAAAATTCAGTCACTTCATCCTTTGGATGAGAACCTATGTCAATGATTTTTTTTTGTTAGCTCTCCTATTGAGTTTTAAATAGGGGCTTAACAAATAGGTAAAACATAATTTTAACTTGGTTAAGGATTCACGCCAGGTTCACCATTTTTTGTTTCCCTCAGAATTCGGGGATGACCTCCTGGATGGGAGATTCAAACGTTCTGATCGGTTTCTAGCGGGTTTGTTCGTAGAAACGGAAACGTCCAATGATTCCACATCCATTTGGACTTACTTTCCAAAGGTAGGCGCTCATTAGCTTATGGACTGATGAGGCTTAGGAATTTGCATTGGTCGAGAGGATGGGAGGTCGGACTCATCACACCTTTTTGAGGGGAATTATTGTCTATTCTGGGACTCTCTTTATAGATTTATGTTATGTTCGTGAATCCTTATTACATTACCAAGTATAAAATGATATTTTCCTTTAGTTTTGACAATCAATGATTAAATATGTAAGAAATTTAGAGAATCTTTTATATGTATTCGAGGTTCTTCATCAATAGAAAATCATCTATATCTATTTAGAGATTCTTGATCAATGGTAACCTTCAAAACATTTATATAAAAGTCTCTTGGTCATTATGATGACCAGGCTGGTTTTAAAGCCACTCAGTGGGGCACTTTAAGTTTATTGTCATTCAGAAGGACAATGAATTATTTCAGAGTTGAGATCGAACCCATAGATGGGATACATACATAACCTTTGTTTTGGAAAAGGAATCAGAACCCACGTAGTTCGAGGAAGGGTATGATGTTTATTATTGATGGCTCAAAGCAGGATGTCACAATTACTTTTACACTCTAAGCTCACGTGAGTCATGCTCGGTGTGAGAAACAAGAGGTATTGGTAAAAATTAGACAATTGTGCCATGAATGATGCCATCATAAGAAATGGTTTGGGGCTTATGTATGTATGACTGCCCAGAGGATTTACTTTAGGGAGAAAATCCAGGAACAAGTTCCATAAAGGTATATGTGCTTCATGGATATTTGAATACTCTAACTTGGGACTTATTCCTGAAGAGGAAACCCAAATTAGGAGAGGATTGATAACTGGGTTTTACTCCTGAGAAGGAATCCCAGATCAAACGTAAATTAGGACTGGTTAAGGAGTATTTAAGGGACTTGGGGCTTACTCCTGAAAAGGAAGCCTAAGATTTATGACTGGGACTTATTCCTGAAAAGGAAGCCCAGGTTAAGAATTAAGGTTTGGGGCTTACTCCTGAGAAGGATGCCCATATTAAGGGACTTGGGGCTTACTCCTAAGAAGGATTCCCAAATTAAGGGATTTGGGGCTTACTCCTAAAAAGGATGCCCATAATTATGACTGGGACTTATTCCTGAAAAGGAAGCCCAGGTTAAGGATTAAGTTTTGGGGCTTACTCATGAGGAGGATGCCCATATTTGAGATTGTGGCTTACTACTGAGAAGGATGCCCAAATTAAGGGACTTGGGTTTTACTCCTAAGAAGGATGCCCAAAATTATGACTGGGACTTATTCCTGAAAAGGAGACCCAGGTTAGGGGACTTGGTTTGGGGCTTACTCCTGAAGAGGAAGCCCAAATTAGAGGACTTTTGACTGGGGATTATTCCTGAAAAGGAGACCCAGGTTAAGGATTCTCTCATCTTAAAGGATGAGGTTGAATGAATGAACTCTCCATATTTGGTGACATAAGAATATTTAAATCACTAGGTTTTGAGAGATATTTCACTGAATTCCTTTCGGATAAAGAAGTCAAATCAAGAAATCATGCCATAAATGGATTTGAAGAGTGTCTTGAAGACTGAATCTTGAAAAGGAAAGCTGTAATGACTTAAGAGGGGTGAAATGGGCAAGAAAGGCACCCAAAAAGGAAGGGGCGCGCAAGTCTTGGAAGGCGCGCAAGTATTGCGGGGGCGCGCAAGTATTGGTCGTGCAGGTAAGCATGCGCGAAACGTGGTGTACTTGCGCGATGTTCAACCAGTATTTGAAACACTTGAGCGACTCTTTATTAAAGCATTTAGAATCCTCTTGAGGTTCTTTCAGAAAAAGGACGCGCAAGTTCTATTGAAGGAATAAGGCAGCGCACAAGTGGGACCACTTCCCTTAAGGGCTGGCCACTCGGGAGCGTAAGTGTTGATGAGTTTCAACACTTAGGCCTTCCTCCCTCTCTTTGTATCTTCCGTTCTAGGTAAGAAATTACCTTAGAAGTGTTCCAGAAGCTTTGAGAAGAGACTTGGGCATAGGGAGCTTCAATCCGAGTTTCTGGAAAAAGATCTTCTCAAATGGGGGGACCACATGGTCTATTTATAGGCAGGAGAAGACCCTGGTCGGTTACCAGGCGGTTATCACTTAGGCCGCGCAAGTCACTTGCGCGCCCAAGGGCGTCGCGCAAGTGGACTTGCACGACAGTGATATAACTTGCGCGGTGAAGTTTCTTTTGATCCTTTGTTCAGGTATTTGTTTATTTTTTGATATTTTCTTCAAAGGTTGAATCACTTTGAGCTCAGATATTCCCCTTTTCTGATTTTTAGATTTTGTGACGAAAGGAACGTCAACAGGTTTGTATACTGGCCCATTTACTTTTCCGCACTTACTGTTGTACCAGTATTTACTTAGTGTTTGCTTCTTCTACATACTTGCTCTATGGTGTTTGTTTACTTTACAATGGAAATGCCTTCCCTTTTCATCGGCATTTACGCCTTGGTGCTAGTCACCAGCCCCTTGCCTATGGAAGGCGGGCTTGGGGTAGTCACGGCACGGGCCCCGAGGACAGGTCGTGACAATTATTTACATAACTGAGAGTTTATTTCACTCACCTAAAAATATAGTTGGAACATATTCGTATATATCAAAATTAATATCAAGTATAAGTTATATAAACTATACATATGATCATTTATATTTATATTATATTTATAATCTCTACATGAGTATGCCTAGAGTGATATATAGCCAACCCATATATTTCTAGAATGAGGCATAGCCTCCAGGCTTTTGGAATGTCCCTCCCAAAGTCTATATCCTAGGGAATATTTACTCCAGAGAGAATCAAATTCATCATATCTATAATAGAAAATATATATAATCTATAATTCACAACTATATTATTGAAAATAACATCAACTATGAAATGATGTCAGGGTATATTAAAAGTAAATCATATATTTTCGTTCCTTGATTGAGATAAACAATTTGATAATTTATGAGGAGTTTAATATATTAAACTAAAGAAGACACTTATTTATAAAACATATAAAATGGATAACTATTTATAACTGAGGGAATGACCACTAAATAAATGAAAATTTCAGATATTTAAACCTGAGATAACTATTTAAGAAAAAATAATAAAAATAGATACGTATAAATAGTTTATAATTTTTTCTTGTCCATTGTTGGGATTAAATAATTCTTGAATATAAACACTTTAGATTCATAATACTAACTATTCATATCATTAATTATATTATAGTTTCTTTAAATATATGATATTTATATGAATTATAAACATTTTATAATACAATTTATATTATCCAAACTATTTACATAATCTAAATATCATATACGTAATATTATTTAATCCATTGATAAGATTATTCATCAAAACACCTTTGATGAGATTTAAATAATATCCCAAATAAGTCATTATTTTTATAAATTTAAATTAATTAAATAATATAATTCATAATTTAAATATAAAAACATTATTTTATGATTTATTGTTTTAAAATTTATAAACCATTTATAACTTAATATTACAATTAAATAACAACATTATTTAATTCCTAATTTATGAAATACAATTGGTTTAACATTATTTTTATGTTAACTTTTAATATTATAGAATTTATATATTTAAATGTTTCATAAACATTTAGTTTATTAATTAGAAAATATTTATAATTAATTTATCCACAAACTCTTTATAAATTTATAAAATCATAATTTTTTCAGAAATGAGTTGGTCACCAAACACATGCCCCCTACAAAATTTTAAAAAAGAATAACTTGGGTATAGTGAAACCATGAGGTGTAGAGAGATTTCACCATTTAGAAATTAAGAGATATTGTAAATGTAAGGGACATCCAACATACATTAAATTGATTTAAAAATTATGTTCAATTTGAGAAAACTAAAATAATTTTACATCTTCTGTTCTTAGCACCAAATTAGGATCAATTCAATATATGATTTGAGAAATTAAGTTCATTCTCTATATCAACAGTCTTCCTTAGTTATAGCATCACCAAAAAACACGAGAAAATAATCTATATTCTTTTGAATCCAGTCATCCCACAATCCAAAAAATATTTAACATGAAATAGAAAATGCATGAAACTTATTATGAATTCATTCCAATAAGAAGATTAAATTTTTCCTCAATTAAACATCACAAAAAATATAATTTATAAATAAACCTAATATAGATTTTATCATTATTTATAAATTATCTATAAATAATAAATATATTTTAGAATTGAATATATAAATGAAATAATTTTTTTTCAATAAAATATTTATATTTTTGATTATTATTATATTATAAAAAAATATTATGGAAGGTGTTGTTGTATGTTTTTACATTTAAATAAAAAAAATAGTAAAAACCCTAAATAAGTGATTAATGGGAAAGGGGCCAGTCATAGGATAAGAAAACACGTTCCGTTAATATCAAATTTATTTTCATAATATCACCTGATAATCCATTGAATACAATTTCAGGGATAAAAAACTTTAATATAACTTCAAAGGATCAATGCACCATAAAAACCTCATTTTAAAACAAAGTCTCACCCCCTATATAGTTTCAAGTGATGGAAATGCCATGTCTATAGGTAATCCACCACCATTCACCCATTCGCAATCCTGAAATTTTTCTACCTCGATCCAAAAAACTACTAGAATATGAAATGTGTACCATGATATAGGAGTAAAAATGATTTATTTAAGATTATAATTTTGTTGTGTAGATCACCAAGAGAAAGTTACAAACCTATTCACAATCCTTGGGAAATTATACATCCCCAACCAAACATAATTGAAAATGGAAAGAAAAAAAATTAAAAGGTATATAGGATCATGGTGATAGCTCTTATGGGGCTTAACGTTAGGTTGGTACACCGTTACCATGTATTTGATATATTACTATTATATAATAATGAAAAATAATTTATAAGGGATTAAAAAGAGAAGGCATAATATAAGAGATAGAATAATTTGACTTCATATAAATAACATTGAAAATAAAAAATTGGAAAATGTATTATGGATTGTCCCCAATGACATAGCCTTGCATCAGTACTCTATTACCTAGTAGTTTAGAGATCATAGTTACATAACAAAGAAGAAGAATGCGAAAGGATTTGATTTCCAATCTAAATAACTAAATTAATGTGGTTCATTCCAAAGAGGGATAATTCCTTAGTAAAATATGGATCTTGGTTCACTAAATGAACGTGATGTATGTGGTCCTCATTTTCAAGGGGATTATTTTTATAAATAGACATTTATGAAAGGATATAAAAAATAATAATCATTTATGCCATTATTATAGACTATCGAATGCATAATGTATATAATTTTGAGATATCTTATAGGTATGTCCTATAATATAGTTTTAGGTTGCTATCAAATCTCATCAAGTGTTCACAAAGAAAAGTAATATAAATATCTCAATGTGTATGTTGTAGAGATCAATTTATCCAAGTCTAACTCATGTGTATTATAAAATGGGTGTCCATCAAAAATTTAGGTTTATAAGCACATGATCAAAGATACAAAGGAATTACTAAAAGATGAATTTGACCAACATGTCTAAAATGGAGAAATATTTGTTGCATTGGAATTCATTAGTTATGATTTCCATCTACCTATCTAATTAGATCTGGAATTCAAGAATTGTTATTGTGTTCCTTCTATAAATATTTTTTTTTTCTCTGTTTTGGAAAAGAATAAATTCTCATTTATTTTAAAGAAAACTATTTGAATTAAATGTTTTATTATAATGGGTTTATGATAAGTTGTTTATACATTTTGAATATGGATAATCATATCCATAACATTCACTGTAATATGGTAAAAGTTGAATTGAACCCTATATATATTTTTCATTGTCACCATGGCCATATAAATGAGACATACATCCATAGAATCCATAAATATTATTTTTTAAAAGCCATTAAATTATGAATAGTTTGATAATTAGGAATCATGTTGGTTATGAAAAATGAAAAAATAAACTTTATGTGGAAATTTAGAAAAGTACAGCGGAATATTGGATGTTTTTGGGTACTTTGAAGTTTATTGGTATCCCACTGTTCCATTAAATTTATTCTTTAAATGAAAATTTAAATTAGTAAAAAAATATTGTAATATTGGAACTCATACAAATTTATTTATATAGAACAATAAGTATTAAAGAAATTGATGGGTATAGTAACTTCATTGCTTTAATTGCTAATTTAGTTTGTATGGCTATGTGTTTACAATGAGAAGAAAGTATAATTTTTTTTAGAAAACATCAAATTTATTCTGAATTATGAATATAATCAGTTGGGATAAAGTATTAATATTCTTAGATCAAATCAGGTTGATAAATAATTATGCCCAAAATTCCTTGATTAGTTGAAGATTCTGTAATTATTACACATCTCACTCCACCTAGATCCACATAAAGGAATTTACATTAATGATTTTGGGCCATCCCTAAAATGGAAACCTAAACTAGCATAGGGAAATGCCTAAATGGAATTCATGATCCCTACGTAGAAAAACCCTTCACTATGAATCAGAACAGACATTATGGGACCAATTTCAACAAATAAATAATATAAATAAGTAGAAAAATTATAATGGAATTCCTTTATGGAATAACAATACATTGGACATCCATGAAAAAAATAAACCAATCATTATTATAAACTATCTAGACATGGAAAAACTAGAATAAATTAATATCTGCTAAAATATAAAGGATATGACTGAGGAAGAATCCAAAATAAAAAAGGGTATAGTAGGGAAAAAATTTATATATGATAAAAAATAAATTAAAATATCTTTCATGATATTCATGTGACCTAATGGTCACCATCAATCAGTCAGATCACCCCCTCTATGGTTGGTTATAAACCTCACCTGAATATATAATAATCCGCTATTTTTATATTTTAATGACCCGAAATTTCCATGTAATTGTTTTTAATTAAATCGGAATTTTACAAGTCTGCAAAAATTGATGGCGTGTGATTCGGAGGCTCGGTGTTCCTGGAATTAATTTCTGATTTTTTGTTCGGGTATGTTTAGTAAACGTACAAGCGGATTATTATAACTTTTGATCTAGTCCTCAGAATTGAAATCTGAGGGCACCATTGAACTCCCAGTGCCAGTATTCGCTTAAGAAGACTTTCACCTCGATGGCAGTGGTTCGGGAATAAATGATAGTTTTTTGGGTTTTACGCAAAAGAATAAAATAAAAATAAATGTGTGTGACACTTTATTCTTATTTCCCCATCAACCATGTAGGTGTTGGGAGGTAGGACCCACTGGAACTATAACCTCCATGTGGAGGGTGGAAGTGGGGACCACAATGCTATAACATGTCATGAGAGGTTATGGTGGTGGGGACCACCACGCCTCAACCTCCCATGTGAGGTTATGGTGGTGGGGACCACCCGAGACCACATAACCTCCCATTTTGAATGATAGGGGTGGGGACCACCTGAACCCTATTAATGGGAGGAGAGGAAAACCTATCAACTCCCCTCATTAATGAGGGAGAGCCTCTTGACCTCCTCTCACTACTACAAACACGGCCTTTATCAGCACTAAAAATGGCCTTTATTAGCGCTAGAAAAGTGCTGATAAAGCCAGCGTAGATAAAGGGGGGGTCCCCTTTATCAGTGCTCCGAAAAACGCTGATATAGGACTCCTATATCAACGCTTCCTTTATCAGCGCTTTCATTTTAGTGCTAATAAAGGACCCTTTTATCAGCGCTTTTTAAAAAGAACTGATAAAACTTTAAAAAATTTAAAAAAATTTAAAAATACTGCCAATCGGGGGGGCTTTTATAGCGCTTTAACCCCCCCTTTTACAGGACTTTTTGGCCCCTATACAACACCCCACACACCCCACGCACCCCCCTCCACCCTTTAAGAGTGCTTGCTCCAATATTCCTCATGCGCACGCACCCCTGCCTCCACCAGGATTTGAACTCAAGACCTCCCCCCTGCGCGCCTAAGCCCTTACCACTACTCTATTTTGATTTGGTTTCCAATTCATGATATGTCTATATATATATATATATTTATATATTTAGTTATATTTATTCGTATAGTAATATATATTTATATTAATATATATATAGTTATATTATAATATATAGTTCTATAGTTATATTATAATATATATAGTAATATTATAATACGTATAGTAATATATATTTATATTAATATATATATATAGTTATATTAACATATATATATTGTTATATTAACATATGATATATAGTTATATTAACATATATACAGTTATATTAACATATATATAGTTATATGAATATATATTTATATAGTTATATTAATATATATATATATATAGTGATATTAATATATATATTTATGGTGATATTAATATATATATTTATAGTAATACTAATATATATATATGTAGTTATATTAATATATATATAGTTATTAGATTAATATATATATAGTTAGATTAATATATATATATATAGTTAGATTAATATATAGGTCTACAAATAGTCATATATTGGTATTTTAAATAAAATGGATGTTAGTTATTATTTAGATAAAGCTAATATATTTTATATGTAAATATACTTTATTATTTATATTTATAATTAAATTTTTAGGTGTTAATATTCAAAAAATATGAATATATTGTTATATATTAGATTATAAATAGCAGTGCATTATAAAAAATGATGAAATTTAAAAGACATAATATCAATATGAATGTAATACCTTGTAATAAATTCATACCCCACCAAAAAAATCCAATAATACCCCCTTAAACGAGGGTGAAAATCCACAAAATGTTAAAAAATCGGGGTACCCTGACTAAAAACTCAGTTTTGGAGGCCTTCTGGGCCTTTTTTGGCCTTGAAAATCGCTTTCCTGGGGTCCCCCCGAGTCACAGCGACGTAGAGATCATCGCAGGCTTCGATTTGATCTGTGGTAGAGCTCAAATGGACACCCGGATCAAAAGTTATGGCCGTTTGAAGTTTGAGTTGCGTTTTCAACATATTTTGGAACTTTTTTTAATTTTTTTTAATTTTTTTAGTCCTCAAATTGTTATTAAATGACTATTACTCTATAAAGATTATCAAAATTTTAATTAAAAATATTTATTTTAATTTTTTAAGAAGTCATTTTCACTAAATATCTTATATATTAAGTATAATAAGTGTAAATGTACATTTATACACATCTAAAATATATTTTAAAATTATATATTATATTTATATAACAATATTACTATATTTATATATTAATATATTAATATATGTTATTTTTTTTGAAGCCGACCCTTTATCAGCGCTAAAAAAAGTGCTGATAAAGGCCCCCCCTTTATCAGTGCTTTTTTGAGCGCTGATAAAGGGACCCCCCTTTATCAGCGCTTTTGTTAGTGCTGATAAAGGGGGGCGCTGTGAAAAACTATTTTTGTGGTAGTGTCTAACATTAATGTTGCCAACACACCACCCATAATACGCCAACCTACATAATTGATTTCCCTAATTCGAGTATTGTGCCAACAATTAAATTGTGGAAATCATATCACTTTTGGATTTGGGTGTAATATTGGGGCGAGGATCGTCTTCGACTTCCTTCTTCAGGACCACCATTGATGTAGGACGTGTTCGCCTAAAATGAATCGACATTCTCCTTCTCAGGCAATCGTTGATGATCAACAAATAAGGTAGGGGTGTGTTTGTTTTGATCAACATTATTGTTGTTCCTCATAAGTTGTTTTATTCCTCTTGAACCTCTTGTTATCAAACTAATGTGGAGGGACCGGGCCAAACTAAAAAGGCCGGATTCCTCTACCGTATTTCTTGTGGTGTGTTCTTCGTGTTATTCTTTGGTGATGAACAATGGAAAATTGAGGGTTTGTTGTGCGATGCAACGATCCCAAATTGATGACCCAAAATCACTATGACCTAGCGGATATGCAACGACGATAGCGGGCGACAGATCAAACTGGACTGGGAAGACAGTTTTTCGACCGTTCCTCGAGAGGGTGAATCATAACTTGTTTTCGGAGCTGATCTGAGGCTCGAAATTGATGGTAGTGATTTCAGAACATCAGGCCGACCTGGATTCTACAGTTTTATGGTGATTTGACTGTCAGAACAATGAACATGCATCACGGGAGGCGCACTGGCCAGAAGCGTTATTTCAGGAAAATTCAAGAATACACTGCGTGTACTTCTGAAGAACACGCCGTGTAGTATGGTCGTACAGTGGTTAGGGATACGGGCATCAAACACGCATAACAAGGCATGTGACCACTGTCACATGGCATGTACTCTTCACACATCTTGGAAGAGGAAGCTACGTGAGACTCGGCGTGTATTCTAAGAAATACATGGACACGGGAAAAATTACACTGCCTAGTGACATGGTTTGTGCTCCTTATACATCTTGGAAGAGGCAACTACACGAGACTCGGTGTATATTCTGGGGATACACAGACACAAGGTGAAGTACACAGGCATGTACTCCACCACACGGCCAGGCAAGGACAGTGACACATGCTACCTCATGTACTAGTTACACGTTATGTAAAACACGGGTTGAGGCTGTGTACGAGCATATGGACATCATACAAGGAGTCGACCCCAGTTTCTTGGACACAACATGTAACCATACCACACGTTGTGTACTTACTTTTCTACCTGACCAACCTTTCGTCATGGTACATTTCACGTGGGTAGTACCCGAGGTCTGACTACATGACTTGTACCTTATTCCAACACACCGTGTAATTTCTGGTAAATGACTTGGTCATATCTTCCTTTGTTTCTTGGGAATTAATTGTTTGGTTTTTTCATCTATGAAATGGCAGGACCATTGAGATACTCCTCCTTGGGACTTCCTGGAAGTTGATGTATCGAATCATGGCTTGAGGAGCGGACCCTCCCAGAATTAATCGTGCTTTGTGTGGAAACCCTGTGGTTGGCTTCTCTCTAACTAATGTTCCTTGATCCTATGTGGTTTTGACAGTTCTAACCGCTGTTCCTAGATCTGGTGTGGGTTCGACAACTTTGACTGCTTTTCCTGGAACCTGTGTGGGTTTCAAATCTCGGAATAGTGTTCCTAGATCTTGTGTGGGTTCGAAAGTTCTGAGTAAAGTTCATGGATCTTGTGTGGGTTCGACTGTTTTGACTGTTGTTCCTAAATCCGATGTGGGTTCAATAGCTTTGAATTCTATTCTTGTATGTTGTGTGGGTTCGACAGTTCTAATTACGGTTCCTAGATCCTATGTGGGTTCAACAGCTCTAATTTATGTACCTGGATCCTGTGTGGGTTCGATAGAATAAATGATTTAGTGGCAATATCTAATCATCTCTAACTCTCAACAAAAGTGGAATACCTATGTGAGATGAGTCATTAACTTTTTCCTCATGATTGAGATGGATTACTTGTTAACTTAGGTATATGTATGGGCATATACCTAAGTGGGGTTATATGTTGAATTAATACTTTTTGATTTATCCTTGTTGGATTTTGTGATACCTTGAGGGTCTTGGGGTCATTACTGAGTATCGATATACTCACCCCTGAACATGCTATGCACACACCTCGTTCTGTTGGATACAGACAACAGACAGCACTGACTGAGGCTGAGAGCACCACGACCAGATAGTACCCAAAGGTGGACCATATGTTGTAATGATACACGGAGGAGGTGGACAGAACTGGAGTGAAGAGGAGGCAATTTGTTCCTACCCTTCAAGTAGGAACCTCAGAGGACAACCCAACAACATCTTTTCTTTTCTTTAGCTGTACTTTCCGTTTCCTTGTACTTTACAGTTTGGCATGTATTTCCAGCCCCTCTTTTACATTCATTACACTTTGTTATACAATTTTAATTAGTTTTTTTCTTCCATCTTGTACTCTGTTGTGTGCATTTTTAGGTCATAAAGGCAATTCCATACCCTTTTAGGGATTTAGGCCTTTGGTGCTAGTCTCCGGCCCCTGGCCTATGGAAGGCTGGCTTGGGGTAGTCACACCATGGGCACTGGGGGATGGGTCATGAAAAATTGGTATCAAATGAGTCGGTTCTACCGTAGAACATAAGACTCTGATCATTTCTATGAGGCAATTGTGTAAAGGTTATTGAGTGTGGTTTTTAGTTCAGGGAGTCTAATGTCGGTGCGGTGGCCGACATATCCATACACCAGGACCCTGAATTCTGATTTCTAACTCATTGCATGAAAACACTGATTGCATGCGCGTGTTGATGATTTTTCATTGAATTCATTGATTCATCTCCCCAAGTATAACTTTTTTACCATGGCACACCTATTTCTTTTTAGGATGCCTCCACGTAGACAACGATCTAGGGTTCTAAGAGTTGTATGTGATGGAATCCCACCGAGCAATGTGGCCTTGGTGTAGGGACCTATCACAGTAGAGGAAACGGTGGTACCACTACCCATTAGGCCACTGATTCCACCATCCCTAGAAGTAGAGAGTGCACGCCGCCTGAGCGCGTTGCATGCATTCCAGTGTCAGAGGACACCCAGGTTCAAGGGTTAGATGGGCCTCTAGGTAGATGAGGAATGGAGGGAGGCTGTGGTGAGAGTCTTCAGACTAGTAGGGACACCGTCTGACCTTATAGTGATCCTTTCCGCGAGTCTCCTTCAGTAAGTAGCAGGTAGATTTTGGAGTGTTATTCTCCAGGTGCATGATGAGGTGACACTTCTCTAGGAAGACATAGAGATCCTATTTCGGGTGGAGTTTGTCCTAGCCACCCTACGTGATGTGTGGATACATGAGCTAATTCATCTGTAGCATGGAAATATGACGGTGGCACAATACTTAGTGAGGTTCACTGGACTCTCGCTCTACTCCATAGATATGGTGCGGGACCCATTTTTCAAGGCCCTGACCTTTTAGCAGGGGCTAAGGCGTGAGATCAGGGCTTTGATGATCTCACTCATCATCCCGATGCAGGAAGGGGTGCTAGATAGAGCCATCCATGTGGATATTTTACTTGATTAGAAGTCACCAGTAGCGAGATCTACCACTAGTTGACACATTGAGGAGTCTTCTGTAGCAGGCAGCAAGCCGATGTCACAGAGGTCCAAGTGGACCAGACCCACGGGTGGATGACCTCATGACTCAGGGTCAGTTGTGCGGGGCACAAGAGACAATGCCAGACATGCCAGGAGCAGACAGTGTTACCCATGTGGTGGGTAGGGTCACATGGCTCGTGACTCTTCGACCTGCCATTCGGATGATCAGTATACAGTTGAGGTACCTCTCAGGCATAGGCAGAGGTTTGATCGAGGTGGTACATAAGGAGCAGACATATGTGGCAGAGGATCTGGTCGTGCAGCTGGCAATGGACGACGTTTTGAGATGTTACCACCGCCACCACCAGGAGGTCCACCCCAACCGCAGGGAGCTGGTGGACAGGTGAGAGCTCAGATTCAGAAATCTGAGGCATACGATCAAGGTTCTCTGGAGATGATTCAAGGTATGATATTTGTCTACTCCACCATAGCTGCTATTCTTATAGACATAGGTGTCAGCCACTCTTTCATTTACACATCCCTCATTCGGAGCTCAAACATTCCTTCAGAGCCGTTGGATCGATCCTTACAGCTAGAGACTCCTACGAGAGCAGATTCGAGGATTACACACTGGTGTCAGCAATGTGAGCTTACTCTAGGAGGAAAGAGCTTCGTTTGTGATCTCCTAGTAGTGGAAGCTAGGCCTTACGACGTCATCTTGGGTATGGAATGGTTATCTACATTCCATGCTTAGATCGACGGTATTAGGCACAAAGATTTGTGTTTCCGCATGGATGTGACCAGGTTTACCTTCACCGGCGAGAAGGGAGCCCTTGCAGTACATGACAAACTTACCCGAAGGAGGGTGCAGCTGATCACTCATCATTTGGCTAGCCTTACCCTCGGATTAGTTGATGTAAAGAGTCTGACTTATCCAATAGTGGTGGACCAATACATAGATTTTTTCCCTGATGATGTGTCAGATCTACCTCCTCACATAAAGGTGGATTTCTATATTGAACTATACCCCGAGATGAGACTGATATCTACACCAACGTATCGAATGGCTCCCGCGGAGCTTTGCGAGCTGTGGGTAAAGATAGAGGACTTCCAGGGGAAGGGATTAATCTAGCCTAGTGTTTCTCACAGGGTAGCCCCGATTTAGTTCGCCAAGAAGGCAGATGGGATATTGAGGCTTTGGGTTGACTACCGTCACCTGAACCAGGTGACCGTGAAGAACAAGTACACACTCTCGATGATTGAAGACCTCTTTGATCAGCTGAAGGGAGTACAATGATTCTTGAAGATAGTTCTCATATCATGCTATCACTAGCTCAGAGTTCAAGAAGAGGATGTGAAAAAGATGGACTTTAGATGTCGGTACGACCACTATGAGTTCTTGGTTATTCCTTTCAGCATAACCAAATCTCCAACAATGTTCATGGGACTCATTAATAGGATTTTCGAGCCATGCCTCGATCAGTTTGTCGTAGTCTTCATCAATGACATTCTGATTCACTCAACTACTAAGGATTAACATGCCTACCATTTACAGGTATTACTGGACACACTCTAAGAGCACCAAATTTATGGTAAGCTCTCTAAGTGCCAGTTTTGGATCTGATAGGTTCACTTTTTGGGACATTTCATCTCAGAGGCTGGTGTTTCAGTAGATCCAGTGACGATTGAGGCGGTACTTTCTAGGGATCCATCCAGGAGTGTGACGGAGGTACGGAGTTTCTTGGGTTTGGATGGTTATTACCGAAGATTTTTACTAGACTTTTCTTGAGTTACATCACCACTGTCAGCATTGAAGTAGAAGTGGAAACCCTTTGTGTGGTGGGAGAGATGCCAGTAGAGCTTCCCGAAGCTTGGCCAGAGGCTGACTAGTTCCACCGTCTTGAGGCTTCTAGAAGAAGGTATTGTTTATGTAGTCTTGTGAGACGTATCAGGTACTAGACACAGATATGTCTTGAAGAAGGAGCGAGAAATGATCACTTATGGTTCACAACAGCTGAGACATCATGGGAAAAACTACGCTACCTGTGACCTGGAGTTTTCAGTAGTGTTTTTCTCCTTGAATATGTGGCGGCACTATCTGATGGGAGAGTGTTTTACCATGTACTCTAATCACAAGTGTATTAGGTATATCTTCTCTCAGAAGGACCTGAACCCGAGATAACGATGTTGCGAGTTCCTCCAGGACTATGACATTGAGATAGTCTATACTTCTGTGAAGGGGAATATTGTTACAGATGCACTCAGTAGGAGATCTGTTATATAGCTTCTAGGCGAGGCGATAGAGCAGCTGACTGCTTTACAGATATCCTTTGTGGATAGAGATGGACCAGCCTTCCTCCAGTCTCTTAAAGTCACTCTCCCACTTCTTCAGTGAGTCAGGGAGGTGCAACGTGGGTATTCTCACTACGAGACATGATGTGCTCAGATATTCACAGGGCAGACACCTAATAGATTTTCTGAAGGTGGGTAGCATGTCATCCTCTTCAAGGGATATACTATAGTGCCAGTGTCACATAAGGAGGAAGTGTTGAGGGATTTCCAAACATCTCCTCTAGTTTTACATCAAGGAGTGTTGAAGATATACCAGGACCTTCATTGACAGAACTGGTGGCCAGGTATGCAGAAAGCAGTAGCAGAGTTCGTCTCTCGATGCCTCACTTTTCAGCACATGAAGGCAGAGAATCAACTTCTCAGAGGCTTGGTTTAGCCTTTAGACGTCCCAGAGTGGATGTGGTATGGGATATCCATGGACTTCATGACAAGACTTCCACATATATCCTAGGGTCAGGAATCTATTTAGGAGATCATCGACTGACTCTCCAAGTCGGCCCACTTCATACCGATTAGAAATCAGAGTTCAGTAGAGAGCATGGGAAGACTTTATGTGAAGAATATTGTGTGGATACATGGAATACCTTCTTCTATTGTCTCTGATCGGGACACACGGTTTACTTCCTGAATTTGGAAGGGATTTCAGGAGGCCTTCGGGATATAGCTTCGATTTAGCACTACCTTCCATCCTCAGAGAGATGGTCAGACTAAGCGGACCATTCAGACCCTCGAGGACATGTTGCGTGCTTATGTCATTGATTTTGGTCGCATCTTGGAGGATCACTTACCTTTGGTAGAGTTTGCATACAACAAAAACTATCACTCCAACATTGGGATGACACCTTTTGAGGTGTTATACGGGTGACCTTTCAAATCACCCTTATGTTGGACTAACCCTGGGGAGTCGGCACTAGTGGGACCATAGATGGTACGGGCTACCCCATAAAAGGTGCACATCATCCAGGAGCGGATGAAGACTAAACATAGAAGATAGAAGTCGTATGACTAAAGGAGATGGAGGCCTCTGGAGTTCGAGGATGGTGACCATGTCTTTCTAAGAGTCTCACCTTGAGTAGGTCTATGAAGATTTGGTCGAGGCGGCATTTTATCTCTGAGATTCATTGGACCTTTTTAGGTCATTAGTAGAGTTGAAGAGGTGGATTATCACTTTGCTCTTCCACCAAAGTTGCACTAGGTGCACGATATCTTCCATGTATTCCAACTGAGGATATACGTTCATAACCTTTCTCACATCATCGACCATGGAGAGTTGGACGTCGATGATGGGGTGACTTTTACAGAGGTCCCTGTGGATATTGAGGATCGACATGAGCGGGTCCTTTATGGACAGTTGATACCTCCGGTGTGCATTCACTGGCAGCACGGGAACCTCTAGGAGAGCACATGGGAGAAGGAGGCTCAGATGAGTGTTCAGTACCCCTACTTTTTCCCTTAGTTATGAGTTGTGGCTTATGGGGATATAGAGCCTTGATATGGGGAGAACGTAAAGACCCGAAATTTCCATGTATTTTTTTAAATTAAATGGGAATCCTATGAGTCCGCAAAAATTGATGGTGTATGATTCTGAGGCCCGGTGTGCCCGAAATCAATTTTTAATGTTTTCTTTCGGTACGTTCAGTATACATATGATTGGTTTTTTATAACTTTTGAACCGGTGCTCAGAATTGAAATCGGAGCGCACTGTTGACTTTTAGCGTCAGTATTCGTTTAAGAAGAATTTCACCTCGACGACAGTGGGTCGAGAATAAAAGATAGTATTTGGGTTTTACAAGAATGATTAAAATAAAAATAAATGTGTGTGATAATTTATTTTTATTCGACCATCATCCATGTGGGTGTTGGGAGGTAGGACCCACTGGAACTATAACTTCTTTGTGGAGGTTGGAAGTGGGGACCACCTAGCCCTAACCTCTCATGAGAGGTTATGGTGGGGGGGACCACCATGCCTCAACCTCCCATGTGAGGTTAATGTTATGGGGACCACTCTAGACCACATAAAATCCCATTTTGGATAATAGGGGTGGGGACCACCCAACCCCTATTAATGGGAGGAGAGGAAAACCTCTCAACTCCCATCATTAATGAGGGTGAGCCTCTTGTCCTCCTCTAACTTTAATGTTCCCAATGCACCACCCTTAATATGCCACACTACTGGAAATGAAAGGTATACCAATGGCTGAAAACTGTTGGTATAGGGTGGAGAACTTTTGGTATAAATTATACCAACGGTTTTAGAAATCGTAGCCAAGTAATCCGTGACAATAGACATATACCAACGGTTTGAGATAAATCGTTGGTACACATGAATAAATATACTCTATACCAATGGTTTATGTAAAACATTGGTATAGAGTTGTTATACAACACATATTCCAACAGGTTAAAAACCGTTGGCATATCTTCTTTAGTCTTCCATTCGCCCCTATACCAATTGTTTAAACCCTTGGTAAAGGTTTTTTACCAATGGTTCTGAATTGTTGGTAAAAAAATACATACAGAACCTATTCCAACAGTTTAAAACCGTTGGTATACGCTTTGTTGTACAATTCACACAACATCCTGCTATTTGTACTGCTGTGTGAATTGTACAGCAGTAAATGTAGAATACAATACAATACATAATAAGGATACATAATTGAAAACTGAAAATTATAAGGATACATAATTTAATAATCAATTATGAATACCAAACATTAAAAACTGAATATGTAATTATATGTGATACCAAATTAAGATTACATACAAAATTGAATTTTTTATAACACATACATGATTGAATTCAGTAATTAGAAGCTAATAACCCAAAATACGGAAATTAATAAATGAATTCAACCAAACACAAATATAATGTCATGGTTTGGGGCGGGTGTATTTGGACTTAGTGATGATGATAATGGGTGTGTATTAATGAGCTTGTGTGACTTGGGGAATATAGTGGTCTTTGGCATATTAAATGTCATGTGTTTTAGAATAGGGGTAGGAGTTCCTCACATGAGAATTGGATTGTGTGAGGCTGGACCATGGATAATTGTGATAATGTATCAACACAATCCGAAAAGTTTTGGTCAGTTTTCCGTATGCCAGTTGTTTTTACTTAAAATGATGTTCATTTTAAACAAAAGAGAGATAGTTAGAGTGATACCAGCCACACCGTGCCTCATATTGAAGCAGGGTTGACTCGTACACATCACATATGACCCATGGATCATTGTCCTAAAGTATCAATACAATCTGAATGTGTTTGGTTGGTTTTCCATATGCAAGTTATTGTTTTCACTTAAAATGTTGTCCATTTCAAATAAAAGTGAGAAACTTTGAGTGGTACCATTCACACCGGGCCTCAGATTGAGGCTTGGTTTACTTTTACACGTCATAAATGACCCATTTATTGTTGTTCTAATGTATCAACACAATCCGAATACATTTGGTCAGTTTTCCATATGTCCGTTGTTTTTACTTAAAACATTGTCCATTTTAAACAAAAGAGAGACACCTAGAGTGCTACCAGCCACACTGTGCCTTATATTGAGTCTAGGTTGACTCATTCACGTCACAAATGACCAATGGATCATTGCATTAATGTATCAACATAATCCAAATCTGTTCGGTCAGTTTTCCATATTCCAGTTGTTGTTTTCATTTAAAATGTTGATCATTTCAAATAAAGGTGAGACACTTTGAGTGGTACCGGCTACACTGTGGCTCAGATTGAGGTGGGGTTGACTCATACATATCAAAAATGACTCATGGATCATGGTCCTAAAGTATCAGCAGAATCCGAAAATGTTTGGTCTATTTTCCGTATGCTAGTTGTCGTTTTCACTTAAAATGATGTCCATTTTAAACAAAAGAGAGACATTTAGAGTGGTACCAACCACACCGTGCCTCGGATTGATTTTATATTGACTTTAACATGTCACAAATGACCCATGGATCATTGTACTAAAGTATCAACCCAATCTTAATGCGTTTGGTTTGTTTTTTGTAAGCCAGTTGTCATTTTCACTTAAAATGTTGTCCATATCAAATAAAAGTGAGACACTTTGAGTGGTACCGGCCACACCATGCCTCATATTGATGTAGGGTTGAGTCAAACATGTCACATATGACTAATGGATCGTTTTCTTAAAGTATCAACACAATCTGAATACATTTGGTTTCTGTATGCCATTTGTTTTTACTTAAAATAGTGTCCATTTTAAACAAAGGAGAGACACTTTGAGTGATACCAGCCACACCATCACTCAGATTGAGGAGGGGTTGACTCTTACATGTCACATATGACTCATGAATCGTTCTCCTAAAGTATCAACACTATCCGAATGAAATTGGTCGGTTTTCTATATGCCAGTTATTGTTTTCACTTAAAATGATGTCCATTTTAAACAAAAGAGAGACATTTAGAATGGTAACGACCACAACGTGCCTCATATTGATGCGGGGTTGACTCGTACATGTCAAAAATGTCCCATGGATAGTTTTCCTAATGTATCAACATAGTCAAAATAAATTTGCTTGGTTTCTTGTATGCCAGTTGTTTTTTTCACATAAGATGATGTCCAATTTAATCAAAAGAGAGACATTTAGAGTTGTACAGGCCACACCACACCTCATATTGATGCGGGGTTGACTCTTACAATTGAAAAATGTCCCATGGATCGTTTTATTAAAGTATCAACTCAATTCGTAAAGGTTTGGTTGGTTTTCTGTATGCCAGTTGTTTTTACGTAAAACATTGTACATTTTAAACAAAAGAGAGTCACTTGGAGTGGCACCGGCCACACCGTGCCTTAGATTGATATGGGGTTGACTTTTACATGTCACAAATGTTCTATAAATCTTTTTCCTAATGTATCAACACAATATGAACGTGTTTGGTTCGTTTTCCATATGCCAGTTGTTGTTTTCACGTAAAATGTTGATCATTTCAAATAAATGTGAGACACTTTGAGTGGTACCAGCTACATCGTGCCTCGAATTGATGCGGGGTTGACTCCTACACATCACAAATGTCACATTGATCTTTTTTCTAAAGTATCAACAAAATACGAATACATTTGGTCCATTTTCTTAATGTGAGTTTTTGTTTTCACATAAAATGTTGTCCATTTCAAAGAGAAGTGAGACACATTGAGTGGTACCGGCCACACCATGCCTCAAATTGAGTTGGGGTTGGGGTTTCCATGTCACATATGACCCACATATCGTTTTCCTAAAGTATCAACAAAATCCAAATTTGTTTGGTCGGTTTTCAGTATGCTAGTTATTTTTACTTAAAAGGGTGTCCATTTTAAACAAAAGAGATACACTTTGAGTAATACCGGCCACATTGTGCCTTTTATTGAGGCGGGGTTGACTCTTACACATCACATATGAATCATGGATCATTTTCTTAGAGTATCAACACAATCCAAATGCGTTTGGTCTATTTTCGGTATGCCAGTTAGGCAAATCGTGCAACAATAGTGATAATATCTTATACTATAACTATAGACATTGTGCATGATGTGCAGCCCTTGGTTCATTGTTAGGGAAAATTATGCACATGGATTCTAATATATAGCCTTATATGGATGGTAGGATGGACATAAATTGTTTACTAACCGTGAGGCATAGTGTTTTCCTACACCGACCGGGGTTCTGAGCACCGTACAAGCCCCAAAAGCCCCATAAACCATTATAACATCATTAGGATTCCATATTTGGTCAAAATTAAAGAGTTATACTGAATTCAAAAATATCCATACCAGAGTGAAATCCCAGGTTCTTATAGTCTTCCCATTTAAAGGAACTCATCCTGATGTTCACCCTCAATGGGTGGAAAAAAGTTATTTGAGATCAATTCTATCCAGGGGTTTTCTGGGGTCCAGGGGGGATATGGGGGGGGATGACTGGGGTCTAGGGAGGATGGGGGGATGTCTGGGGTCCAGGGAGGAGGGTGGGGGGCTGTCCGGGGGGCTGTCCAGGGTCTAGGGCAGAGGGTGGGGGTGTTGTCTGGGGAGCTCTCCAGGGGGCTGTCTGGGGGCTGTCCAGGGTCTAGGGTAGAGGGTTGGGGGGCTGTGATGGATGTTTTCAAGGTGTTCTAGTATTTGAAGTAGAACTGCACATCCATAATAAATCAAAAATCAAATGTCATAAATATCAGTTATAAATGTAATGGATGAATCTGCCCCTGATCACCATCACCATCACCACTGTCATCATCAGCCTCATCCTCGCCACCATCTATGTCCTTTTCATCATCCTCATCATCTACCTCGTGCTCATCCTCATCCCCATCCTTTCCCTCACCCTCATCCTCATCCTCGCCCTCACGCTCACCTTCATCCTTTCCCTCGATCTCAACATCATCATCATCCCCAACATCTTCCTCTTTAACATCCTCGTCATCACCAAGAACATCATCATCTCAACCTACATTAGAACTTCCACCTGGTGCAATGGATAATGCACCCATGGATAACATATATGTCTGACAAGAAGCGCTTTCCTCTGGTGGAAGTGATGAAGATAAAGCTTTGATCAGTTTCATAAATTCTTTCTCCCTTGTTTGAACCTGTTCGTCCAGCTTTGTGACCCTTTTATCAGGCTTCCTTACAAGCTCCTTGACCTGTTCCAACTCAGTGGTACTATAATGAATACTTAGAGAGGACCAATACCTCGTCGAGACTATATTCTTACCAGGTCAGTAGTATACTCGACCAGAGTGCTCATCTCCCAAAACCTATTATAAATGATCGTGTGGCCCAAAATTGTCAGGATCCTGGGCACCAAGGGCCTCTAAAGAAAACTGTTAAAAATATTAATAGATTATTAAATTTCAAAATATATATTAAAATTTGAAATAAACAAATTAAAACTTACAATCTTTTCTTCTGTCGGTTCATTAACCGCAGTTCCGTCTTTTTTCCTTCTACTTGAGAAAAAAAATTGCTCGAGGGAGACGTCCTTCAATATTCAATTTGTGCTTCTATAATGACATTGAAACAACATAAAGTGCATGTATAATAACATATTCAATATTCAATAAATCACATAATTTAAGTAGGAAACAATAAAAAGGGAATGTTCTAAAGAAAATTTATTAACAACTATATCGTACCAGCTGACTCTCATGATCTCACATAGTAGTGCACCCCAAAGTGTTAAAGTATATCTTTGAATCAATGTTTTTTTTGTTTTTTTTTCAAGAGGTTATTTAATAATGTTTAATAATAAAAAATATAATATTAATTAAAAATATGAAAACTGTCATTTAAATAACTCAAATGGGATTAATACATTAAATTTGGCAGTCTCCCAATGGGTAATCATTTGGTGATACTGCTCTATCGGGTAGTCATACATGATAGGTACTTTCTACAAATATATTCCCACTCTATCACACCAGCCAACATACAACTAATGCTTATATGCTCTCCAAATATCTCCTATCTCCTTTAAATGTGCTGGTCGTGCACCCTCGCCATCAGGGAAGTTAAACCATAGCTGACACACAATATATTAATTCATATAAATACAAAAAAATACTACATTAAATTCAATAGATTTTTTACCCATATGTTTTCCCATGAATTATCCTTGACTTCATGTGGAAGATATTTCTAAGATAGAGGGCTGACTGGAATGATGTCAGAGTAGTTGGCTAGCATCGCCAAAAAACCCCCCGACATTCCAGCCCAGGTTTATCAATCATATGTCCATCATCATTGTATTCAACAATCAAATACATATAGCCGTTTTGTACTGCACTCAAGCGAGTATGCCCCCTCCCCTTCCTCTTATTAGTAGATTAATTTGTTATTAATGAAAAAATATCAGTACAAGTTATAATAATAATAAATTCTGGTATAAAAATTTGTTAGAGTTATATAAATATACATGTGGTAGCCAGATCAATGGGCGTCACTGGATGTGCAGAAGCTGAAGGAATATCTTGAACAGGTGTAGTATCCCTCAGTGTACGCTCCTCAACCACATATTGTGTCAGAGGAGGAGTAGAAGAAGGTGGAATATAATATCTTGGAGATAATGAACCAGAAGAAAAATATAATGGCATAGACATATGGCTAACTGGTAGTGTAAACATCGAAGGCTTAAATATCTCGTGTGTCCCTAAAGACACACCAGGATCAAAATGAGGCTTAGAAGATACGTCTGTGGTAGGGGTATAGTCCAATCGGGTACGACCAGTGGATCATCTAACTCTCACACCATGAGCCCTCGTACCACTAGCCTTAGTACCGGGACCACCAGATGAACGTCTAACTCTGACACCACCCCCATCCTACCACCAACCTCTATACTGGGATAAATATTAGGTTCCTTGTCAGATATATCTCATATAGGGTGTGGATCTTGAATAAAGTTTAAAAAAAAATTAAACACCTGATATTATAAGTTATTAAAATATATATATTTGAAATAAAATACTCACAACAGGGATAAGTGTAGGAACACCGATCTATGTCATGCGACGATTATTTTCTGTCATCTTTTTATGCCGCATCTCTTTAATGGGTGTCATTTCCTACAATGAAAACAAATATGGAAGTAATTAGAAACAAATATCTAATGTGTAACCCCAAAAACAAAATATAGAAAAACCATTCTGATAAAAAAACATTAAGAAACAGAATATTTATGATGGTTTGTAGGTATGTAATAGGATATAGACTCTGAATGATGTAGGTGAAACATTTTGGCGAGAAGACGACTGTATGATTCTATATATTCCCCCCCACAACATTGGGTTCACAATCAACTCTGAAAATTGAGCTATTGGCATCATCATAAGTAATAAACTGATGGATTCCAATTGCAGTAGGGATAGTTTCAAATTTATCATCACTATTATAAAAAACATGTTGGGTATATACATCAATAATTACACCGAATTTAGGATGATGAAGATCTTTGACATAAAAAACTAGTTTCATCATTGATGCCAATACATATGGTTCATCGGTGGTAAGAGTGCAAGTCATCTCAATAACTCCAAATCCAAAATCATCAATAAAGGTGACTTGCCTCATCATTGAATCAAACCACTGACATTCATCATCTTGACTCGACCATGCGATTAACAATCCAAAATTATTATTTTATCCATGACCCCATAATTTGATACTTTTTTAGAATGAGGTCTATTATATGATGAACTAGAATAAAAGTCTGTTGTGGAAGTTAGAATAACACCATAATGCTGTGTTCTCATGTTCCTTGATCGATCAATGATAATAAATTCGTATCCATTGATCACAAGTGATTTACAATCACGAACCATGGTATTAGGACAAAAAGACAAAGCTATTATTTCCTCAGAAATAGAGTCTGTAGGAAAACTCAATACCTAAAATATAAAAAAAATAGTAAACTTAATGAAATATTACTTTTATTTAGTTATTAAAGAAATATTTTTACATTCATTTTCAACCAAGCATAAAACCCTTTTCAATGATAATTCTCTTTCCTTATCAAAGATAAAGAACGATGCTTTCTATATATCAATTCATTATGTTCCCTATAGATAATAATAATAATATTTTATCAAATATTTAAAATGACAAGTGAAAAAATAAGAGATACATGTAAAATTTACATACTTGATATACTAATCGAACAAATCACAATTGAAAAACACTGTGTGATGTACCATCTCTCGCTATTCAAGGCTTAATGTCGTTAATGTATATGATCCCGGAATTCCTTCTGTCTGAGGAAGTGATGGAAAACTGGGTTCAATTTTATCATACTATTCTTCTTCATTTCTCATTGGTCTGTTTATTCTCGTAGTTAGATCAGCCAAATACATTGAGCAAAAAGACATACATTCTTGATCCAAGTAGCCATTCACAATAGAACCTTCGGGATTCTTCCTATATTGAATATATGATTTCAATGTGTATATGTTTCTTTTAGTTGGATACATCCAACAGAAAGAAATGGGTCCTCCAAGAATTATTTGGGTTGGAAGATGGATAGTCAGATGCAACATCTATGTAGAAAAAATGGAAGGAATATTTTTCTCTAAATACACAAAATTAATGGTGTCTCTACCAACAGTTTTTGCAAGAAGGATTTGGAAAACTTCTTTGGACAAAGATATCTAAACAAATAGCAGAACTGAATAACTATGACTCTTATATTATTGGACAAGAGTTTACGGATTTCTATTGGAATCAACTCATGGAAAAGGATGTGATAATCATGATTCTTCAAAGATTTCATCTTCCACTCTTTTCCATTGACCCGTTTTGATATATTTCTTGAATAGCCATCCGGAACATTAATAGTATCTAGAACTTCTAGAAAATTATTTTTTCAAGCAGGTGTCATCATATAAGAAGAACATAGAACATGCCATTTATTTTAACTGATTCAAACAGGATGAAATTCTGGTCTGATCCCCCAATATACCAAGTCACGCCGAGATTGTAAATCATCTTATGTCTGCCCCCTTGAAATTTAAAATAATATAAAGCAACATTTCACATATATTATTTTCAATGTGAATTACATCTAAGCAATTCCGTAACAAGTTGGTTGACCAATACGACAACTCAAAGAATATACGCTTTGTCTTCCAATTGTAACAAGTATCATTGGAAATATTTTTCCTCCTTCTAGATTTCAATACACCCGTCCCAATTGAATAACTAAAATCATTCAATTCATTAGGCACATTAGTTCCAAACATAATCTGAGGTGGATCGTTAGTCTCCAAAGTATTCTCAAATCTTCGACGATTGTTTCTATATAGGTGGTTCATTGGAAAGAATCGTCGATGTCCCATAAAACTAAAACTATGACGATATTTCGGTATTCTTGGTCAAGTATTATTCCTACAAATAGGTCATGATAGTTTTCCTTTTGTGCTCCATCCAGACATCATTTCATAAGCAAGAAAATCATTGACCTTCCACATAAGTGCAACAAACATCTAAAATATGTCTTTCGAGCATGAAAAATATGTGGGCACACCCACATCCCAAATAAGTATCAAATCTTTTATTAAAGGTTGCATGTATACATCTATATCATTTCTAGGATCAGAAGCGCTAGATATAAGTATACTCAAGAAAGTGTTTGGCTTATTCATACCCAACCATGGGGGACAGTTATAAATGTGTTTGAAAAAAAACCATGTGTTTTGCGAAGTAATCATCTGCCCAAATGGATTAAAACTGTCACATGAAAGTCCCAGTCTCAGATTACGCACATTTGCTTCAAATTCAGTATATAGAGAATCAAATATTTTCCATGAAAATCCATCTGTAGGGTGAACCAACTCTTCATTATTCTTTTTTCTCTCGGTGTCATTCCATTTCATTTTTACTGATATTTCATCAGACATGAAAATGTTCTGTAATCTGGGGATCAATGGAAAGTTCCACATTACATTTTGTGGCACACGAGATACTGTTCCATCATCTTTTGGCTTCCATCGGAAGGTACCACATTTGATAAAATCATTTCTTTCAGCAGTTTCCTCCCATAATCTTCTGCAATCATTCGGGCAAGCATGATTTGTTTTCTGAGAATCCAAGTTCATCAACTAACTTTCATTCCATATAGTGGTTTGAGGGAATATCTACATCATCTGGAAGTAAGTCCTTCAAGAAGGTAATAATGTAATCGATTACAGTATTTGAAATCCTATACATAGATTTCCATGAAACAATCAGAATAAAAATGAAACTTTTTCATTTTACCACATTGCCGATATACTGGAGTCGTCGCATCATCATTTAATTTTTCCACCCTTTCAACACCATCATTTTCTTTGGAAGCATCATGTGTTCTTGTATCGAAATCTTGTTGATTGGACATCCTTTCCTTATCATGATGCCGAATAAATGGAAACTAATAATATATCAAACTCGCTAATTCAGTACTATCATTTGGGTCATCAACATTTTGAGATTCCATTTTCTCTACATTATGATACCACACATAAAAGTTTGTTTAGAAACCATATTTTGTTATATGATAGCTAACTACTTCACGACTCAACCAAGGTCTTCCAACATAATTATAACATGGGCAGTGTATGCGACCACTATCTAAAGCATTTTCAAATGAAAAATCTAAAAACCTGTTCAAATTATTTTGAAAATCAGTCGAAATCTGATCAGTTTCATACATCCAACTTCTATTCATTCTGTAAAAAAATTGTAATAAGTCATTTCAAAGAAATCCAGTAATATTGAAGTTCAATCAAAAAAATATTTAGGTAAATGACAATTATTTACTTTATATAAAATTATAACTAACACATTACTGGATATGATAATCATATTAAGAAACACAACAAAATACAGTGTATATAAAAAAATAAGATACATAATTTATAATGCCTATATTCATTGATTGCACAGAAAGATATGGGTATTGGATCAAATAATACATAATCCTTAAGGGTATTGTTGGGATTACATGTGTTTTATACTTTAACTTCTTTAGGGAGATCAGGATGAGGAGCAGGATGAGGATCAGATCAAAAGTAGTTATGGCCTCATCAAGTTTCAGCTTAACCATGGATTAAAGGATCCTAGGTTTGGGGCCATAGATCATAGGTTGGTAGCGTGTATTCATTGAATCATGTCCCAATTGATTTTGGAGAGGGACCTTCAATAGTTATAGGTATGGATTTGATTAGAGACACCTATAAAAAGGATATCCAGAAATTGTGACGTCCCAAACCAGGATGCCACTCATTAGGGACCCGTACCCAGATGGCCACATGGCCTCAAGCACATCTACCAAAATTCAAAATGTTATTGACTAATAGTGATATCCTTTGGTGTGTCTAGGGGAGACTATTCCTTCATTACCCAAGTTGTACAATTTTAAAATTATCAGTTAAAAAGTAGAAGAAAGGTAACAATGGGAAAATATTGGAAATGGATGAAAATAACCAAATCAGTAATACCAACTAATAATAGAATCATAAACCGAATGATGGTAATGTATGTCATGTATCAAGAAGAAAACATAGTTTCAACTAGTAGGAAGTAGTACTATACAAGAGCCTCAATAAATTCTAAAATTTTACCTAGCATCTTAAGATACAACCCAATCATCTGCTACATGCTCTATCCTATGTCATGTGAGTAGTCATGCATTTGTAAAATGGTGATTCCCCTAATCTAAACATATGATCATGTAGTTTATCCAGGTACCCAATGGAATCTTGAATAATGTGTGAGATACAATTCATGTAGGTGACCACTGAGAGGTCTATAACTATCCAGTCTATTTATATAACATTTTAATATAATGATATGATAAATTAAAGTGGAAACTAAAAAATCTAAAAGGGTTTTCTATGGTTCCTGAGAAAAAATCTAAAAGGGTTTTCTAGGTTAGATCAAAACAGAAAAATAAATAGATACACATCAAAAATCAATACTTTAAACTAAAATATTACATAGATAACAATAAAAATAAAGAACCAGTTAAGAAAACACCTAATTTGGGATGGTTTAGATGAAGATTTAATAACTTGGATGGGGGAAGCTAAGATCCCAACCGTTCGGATGGAGGATCTGAGATGAACCTGAGAGAGGTGATATCCGAACAGGGGAGAGGTGCTCTGATCGTAGGGGCTGTTGTCAAATTAGGGTTTTGTCCGAATGGGGGAGATGAGAAGGGCCATGCGGTGTTATTGGGGAAAACATTTTTCAACAGTTTTTAAAAATCATTTGTAAAGGTACCCTTTACCAACGGTTTTCAAGAACCATTGGTAAAGGGGGGAAATTTAGACTCCTTTAGCAATGATTCACTTGAACCATTGGTAAAGGGTGTCCTACACCCAGTTTTACCAACGGTTTAAGGAAACCGTTTGTAAAATTCTTTTTGACCAATGGTTTAAGTAAACCGTTGGTATATAATTGTTGGGAAAAAACCCCTATTCCAATATTTCCAACCTACGTAATTAATTTCACCAATTCAAATATTGTGCCAAAAATTTAATTGGGGAAATCATATCACTTTTGGATTTAGGTGGAATATTGGGGAGAGGAGAGCTTGGGAGAAATAGATTTCTCCAACGAAGAACCTCATCCCCCAATGAAGAACCAAGAATAAAGAACTAAGAATGCTGGTGAGGATCGTCTTCGACTTCCTTCTTCAGAACCACCTTTGACGTAAGACGTATTTTTCTACAAAGAATCGATGCCCGCCTTCTCACGCCAACATCGATGATCAACGAATAAAGGTAGGAGTGTGTTCGTTTTGATAAATTTTATTCTTGTTCCTCAGATGTCGTTTTATTCCTCTTGAACCGCTTGCTATCAAAATAATGCAGAGGGACTAGGACAAACTAACACGACTCAATTCCTCCGTCATATTTCTTATGGTGTGTTCTTCACTTTCTTCTTGGGTGATAAAAAATGGAATGTTGTGGGTTTTTTGTGCGATGTAATGATCTAAAATTCAAGAACCAATATCATAATGACCTAGAGGAGGTGTGATGATGATAGCGAGTGAAATATCAGACTGGACCAGGAAGACCATTCTTCGACCGTTTCTCGAGCAGGTGAATCATAACTTGTTTTTGGAGACTATTAGAGGCACGAAAACGCCGGTAGTGATTTAGGAACTTTGAGGAAACCTAGAGTTTATAGTTCATGGCGATTATACTGTCAGAATGATGATTGGGCATCACAGGAGGTGCGCTAGCCAGAAGCATCATTTCAGGAAAATTCCAAAATACATGATGTGAAATTCCTAAGAACACACCGTGTAGTATTGGTGTACTACGGTTAGGGTTACGGGTGTCAGATGCGCATTACACAGTGTATGACCCCTGTCACATGACATGTACTCTTCGCACAGCTTGGAAAAGGTAGATACATGTGACTCATCATGTATTCTGAGAAATACACGGACACGAGAAGAATTACACGGCCTGGCGACTTGGAGTGTTCTCCTCACACAGCTTAGAAAAGGCGGCTACGTGAGACTCGGCGTGCATTCCAGGGATTCACAGACACGGGGTGAATTATACAGGTATGTAATCCACTATATGGCTAGGAAAGCCTAGTGAAACAAGCTACCCCGTGTACCAGTTACATGGGATGGAAAACATGGGTTGAGGCCGTGTATGTGCACATGATGAGCGTACACGGAGTTGACCCCATTTTCTTGGACACGACGTGTCACCATACCACACGACGTGTACTTAATTTTCTAAATGAACAGCCTCTCATCACGAGCCTTTTCACATGGGCAGTACTCGAGTCTTGACTACATGGTGTGTAACTTATTCCAACACACCATGTACTTTCTAGTTAATGGCTTGGTCATCTCGTCCTCTGTGTCTTGGAAACTAATTGTTTGTTTTTTCCATCTATGACATGGCATGTCCTTTGAGATACTCCTTTTTGGGTCTTCGTGGTAGTTCATGTATCGACTCTTGGCTTGAGGAGTGGACCCTCCCAGAATCAAGAGTGCTTTGTGTAGAAACCATGTGATTGGCAGCTCTTTGACTACTGTTCCTGGATCCTGTGTGAGTTCAACAGTTCTGACCGCTGTTCCTGGATCCTGTGTGGGTTTGACAGCTCTGACTACTGTTCCTGGATCCTGTGTGGGTTTGACAGCTCTGACTACTGTTCCTAGTTCGTATGTGGGTTTGACAGTTCTGATTACTCTTCCTGGATCTTGTGTGGGTTTGACAGTTCTGACTGGTGTTCCTGGATCCTATGTGGGTTCGATAGCTCTGACTACTGTTCCTAGATCCAGTGTGGGTTCCACAGTTCTGATTGCTGTTCCTGGATCCTGTGTGGGTTCGACAGCTCTGATTTCTGTACCTGGATACTGTGTGGGTTCGAAAGAATAGATGATATAGTGCTACATCAAATCATTTCTAAATCTCAACAAAATTTGAATAGCTGTGTGAGCTGAGTCAGTAACTTTTTCCTCATGATTGAGATGGATTACTTGATATCTTAGGTATATGTGCGGACATATACCTATGTGGGGTAATCTATTTAATTAATACTTTGTGATTTATCTTTGTTGGATTTTGTGAGACCTTGAGGGTCTCTGGGTCCCTACTAAGTATCGTTATACTCACCCCTGCACTGGCTATGCCCGCACCTCATTGTATTCGATGCAGATGATGGACAGTGCTGACTAAGGCTGAGAGCACCTGAACCGGATGGTTCTCGGAGGTGGACCATACGGTGTGACGATACACGGAGGAGACGAATGGACATAGATTGCTGAGGAGGAAATTTGTACCTACCCTTCAGGTAGGAACCTCAGAGGATAACCCAGCATCAACTTTTCTTTTCTTCAGTTTTACTTTCCGTTTCCTTGTACTTTACAGTTGGGATTGTATTTCCATCCCCCCTTTTACTTTTAGTACACTTTTTTATATAGTTTTAGTTAGTTTTTTTCTTCCAGATTGTACTCTGTTGTGTGTGTTTTCAGGTTATAAAGTAAGTGGCTTCCCGGTTTTAGGCATATACACCTTTGGTGCTAGTCACCAACCCCTGGCCTATGGAAGGAAAGTTTGGGGTAGTCACGACACGGGCCCCAGAGGATGGTTCGTGACATATATGCCCCAAGTTGAATAAGTAGGGAGTGTTCATAACAGATGACTAGGATATTACCAGATATTCTATACATTTACTTCAACAAAAAAACCATAAATTATACTATTAAATATATGTAGGATATATTTGTTATCCCTTTGAGGAAAAAACACATGAACTATACCATAATCTAGTCTTTAGATCCCAAACATGATTTTATGAAACATTTATAGTAATATCTTAAAATTATACTATTAAGACACATCTTTTCAAATACTCTACTTAGAACAACCTTTAAATCTAATCAATAAGGTACTTAAAAATAAAACAATAAAAACAAAAAATATATTAATGAAATGAACTTACCAAATTTATAAAATTAAATAAATGAAAATTTCAAGGACAAAAATAAAAAATAAAATAGTTGAAAAAACTATAAATGCCACATGTATGGTAGAAACTGAATTGGAATGTATTACTTGTTAAACATTTAATTTATGTGTTTTATGCATAAAGTGAAACTCTGATAAGAATAATAGTGTTAAATTGAATGTAATGAAAGATAAGTAATCATGATAAACAGCTTGACACACCTTGAAACAATCCTAGATGTACTCAAGTGTAATCATATATTGGTCAGTTGATTCATTCTTAGTCATTAACCTCTAATATTTTTGTAACCTAGAATCACTAGTTACAAAACCATTGATTAGGATGTATCCCGTGTAAGGGTATCTTGCTAGTATTGTCATGACTACATAGGAACCACCTCCAAATCCCTCACCCAGATGATTAGGAATCCTCTGATGATAGTGATTGGTGGTGAGGTAACATTTCTCAGTCACATATAAATATTAAAATCTTATATATCAATATCACAAACATTCAACCTCATCCCACCTCCTCATACCATTTAATACCAATCCCCTATCTTGAAACAAAAAAAATATCAATAAATCATATCACTCATAATATCATGAATAATTTAGTAACAAGAGTCTTATCATAAGGATATGGAATTCATTTCAAACATATCTATTTAAAGACTCAAATAAAACTTTTGATTTAAAACTAATATTCACATTCCAAATTCATTTTAGTACTATTTCTAAATCTATATTACTTGAAAATCTAATTTAAAGTTACAAAAGGGCATCAATTAAACAATTTTGAAATTTCTTCAGAAAATATCTATATGATTTTTTTGGAAATCTAAATATCTCCCAAATTATATTTTTATTTGCAAGAAAACAATTATATTTTAAAATACCATTTATATAGCATTCATGTCAGTGACGTATCAATAAATACAAGTTAGAAATAACGAACCTAAGTCACAAATGAAAAAAATAACATAATACAAAAAATACCATCAAAATCAATAAAAAATAAATAAATACCCAAATTCCTTAATCCAAATAATATGCAATCATAAAAATGTCCAAAAAATCAATTGAATAACCAAATATCTCAATAATCCCAATTTTTTATTTTACCAAACACATAGTATACAAACCTTTCTATAAAAACAAAATCATGGGTTCATATAATTAATAAATATTTCTATAAAATCATTATAAAAATACAAAAATAAAATAACTTTTTGGAAACATATTTTTGAAAACACAAGAACACATACCATTTTGAGAGAATCAAAATTCCTGGAAACACTAACTTCAAATAGAGTGTGGATGGAACAAGACAATCTAATTTGGATGAATAAGGACCCAAAAATCAATTATCACTCCCTAAATTCAGAAAAAATATTATTTGGTTGAATACCATCCCTAGGGTACATCCAATAAGGATATATTTAAGGGAAGGGGGAATAAAAATGATAAAAAATAAGGAACATAAAGAATAATAGAAATAGGGTTCAAGCATTGGAGGAATCACTTGAATATAAAGACAGAAAACGAAAATAAAAAGGGGGTTGTATTCTCAATGGTATCACCTTAGAGGTATTTTGTGTGAGTTAGGGGAAAATGAAACACCTTTGGGGTATCATATCAAGTAAGTAAATTTCTTGATTCTTAACTTTTTGATGAATGTGGTGAGAATAATTGTTTGGCCCTATGGTTTATCAAACTACTCACCCCTCACTTCAAATGAAAATAATTGTCATATGATTTGGATGTATAGATATAAATTTTATTATAAAACAATAAAAAATTACTCTAAAAATAGATATGGGTTTTTCATGGGAAGGATTCATGCTTTTTACTAATCGTGCACCTGACATTACAATGTCGAACTATAAAAAACATGAAAATTCAATATAAAACACAATTAAAATATTAAAAGACAATAAATAAATAAAAACTATAAAATAATGGATGGGGGTTGATAATTTTACCCACAAAAAAATTATACCACCCGAAAGACACCATATTTTCAGGATAACAAAACACAATACAAGAGTTTCAGCCGAAAAGGAAGAGACAAAACTCCAGTTTCCACCTAAATAAAATAAGAAAAACACACATTTAAATCTAAAATTTACATCTACAACACAATATAACCAATGAAAATATCAATAAGGAGAGACTCATATTGTATCTCTTTATTAGTTTATAATTCTTGAGTATGTTGCATAACCAAATAAACTAAGAGGCACTATAGAATGTAACCCAAATTTATAACTAGAAAATCATGAAATAAGAGAAATTAAAAGGCATGTCCATAAATTAGTTGGAGGAAATTTTTGCTCTCAAAAATATTAAAAAACACCTAATATCTGAAAAAAAATGCTAGATATAAATATTTGAACTAATGAAAGAGAAATAAGAATGAGGAAAGGAAGGAATAAAGAGTAAAAAACACAAAATTTTAATCAATTTACATTTAAAATATAGAAGATGGAATGGATTTTTCTTATATGTATCCTTCAATATTTAAATTATTTAAATATTTTCCAATAATCAATAAAGATGATAGGTCATTGAAACATTTTAAAAATTGGTTTGGAATGATCAAATTTTCCATACTGAAATAACACAAGAGATCGCCTCTTCTCCTATGGTGAGAGAGAAAAAATATAATCATTTATAGAATAATTTAAATTCCAAAATATTGGATCCCTCTAACTACCAGTCTACTATAATAAGAATCATCCACCAATATCTATGGAATCATGGATTACACCCATCAGGGATTTCCTCCATGAAATCAATTCTTCCATCAATTTCATATTTTCTATATTTCCAAATGAGATTTATTTAGAAGAGAGAACCATGAAACCAAGGTATGTATGAACACAACATATAATCAAATTAATAACCAATGATTCAAATTTTTATATCTCATTTGAATAGGGAACCAACTCATTGAAATGGATGACATACACTTTTACTATTCTCTCACCCTGATATTGTAACACCCCGAGCATCCATGATACGCTTCTCATTCAATAATGCAATAGCTTGCATTGTACGCAACTTCGAGTTCAAACACACCGCAACTAATCAAAGTTGCCGTTATGAATAGTAATAACCAATTTTTAAAATTATAGAAATTTTATATTTCAAAATGGACATCATTTTTGGATTCGGAATATCGAATTATCCTATGTTGAATTTTTGGTATTTTTCTGAGAACTAATTTTTTTAGGAATAGTGAAAAATACTTAAAAACAACTTTTTTAATCAAAATAATTTATAGTGATAAATTATAATATTTAGTGGTTTTAAAGTATAATTAGAATATATTTTTACCATTTTATCCAATGGTGGTCATTAGAATTAATTTAACATTGAAATTGGACGTAAACAATTGCCAATCTTTTGATATAAATTGTTTCTTAAAAACAGGATATCTATCGTGACAACGAGAATTAATTATAAAACTAATTAATGCAACTTATATGTTTGGAATTCTTTAAAATAGACATCATTTTTTAATTTGGAATATCAATTATATCTTAGGGTGAAATTTTGGCATTGTTCTGAAAAACTTCAATTTTTGATGAATAGTGAAACCACAAAGTGGTAGTTAAATAACTGATTTTTCGTTTAAATGAAATATTACCACCTCTGTGATTTGATTTTAAAAAAATCTGACATACATGGTTTTCATTAAGAAGTAAAATGTGGTTCAATGAGATTAAAATAATTTTTGGTGAATAGTAACTTTTAAGTTCTTAATCGCGATTAGAGGTAATTAGTGTAGTTTAAGGTAAAAATAATGTTTTAATAATATGAGATGAGCTTGAAACATGTCCTACCCTCATTTGATGTGCCATGTCCGACCAAGAAAATCCATGGGTCAACTTGGGTACCCCATGGAGCCACTTTAGTTGGAAAATGACATAAATACCTTTTATTTAATGTTAATGTAAAAAATGACACAAACATGAAATGTTTTACTAAAACAATTTTTACATGGGGTTATACAAGTCATATTTTTGACTATAAATAGTAATTGGAAAGCTAAAAAAATTTCCTACATCATAGTATTTGTTTTATAATTTTTAGACAATAAATAAATTAAATTATTTATGACATCATTATGATGTAGTGATGACCTCATTATTTAACGATTTTAATAAAATGAAAATATAATGTAAAATACAAGGCTTACACTTGTCAAAAGACTATTAGATGGGTAGATTTCAAACCCTTATCACCTTATCCTTGAATTATATAAGTGTGGGACCTTTAGAATCCGAAAATCATTGTATAATAATGTAAACTTTCATTACTTTCCAAGAGTGCCCCTCCTCTCCACTTATAAAAGGCCCCCACCTCTACCACCTCATTCACACTTTCAAGCCATTTGGCTCGGCCAATATGTGCCCAAATACTCTCCCAAATTCCCCCTCTTACTCCTAGAAGCCTCACTTTGGGCAGAACGCTTCCCAAGGAAGCCTTTGGCTCAAATCAAAAAGAGTTACCCGATTTTGAGGTAATGTCTTCTCTAATGTTGTTTTGTTTTATTTTTCTTATCCAACCCCCTAAAATCTTTATATTCATTTATTTTTTAACAACACCAGTATCCTCAATATACTAGTATGTTTTTATAAGAAGGATTCGAGCTACACTAACACACACCTACATCTAATGGTTAAAGAACATACGGTTTCTGTGGGTGGAGAATTTCTGCCTCACGAAACGATGATTGTTCAACACTCATATAACACCTTCAAAGGTGGCCATTAAGATGTCAATATATTTATATATGATATATAATATGTTTATGTTTTACTTATGCTTCTGTATTTCTCATTTATGGCATACTTTATGATTTCCATTATGGGTAAACACGATAATTTCATTTTAGGAAGTGCGGACTACCGCCCCCTCAAAGTGATGTGAATCGTTAATGCCATATGTGGGATGTATAAAGGATGGAGTAAATGATATTATATATGATATTATACTGGAACTATATTATACCTTAATTTAATTATGATTTCATTCCATTAAATACGAAATAGAAATAAAAGTATCGTTCATGCGTACGTACGGCTTACCATCTCCATGAACGGTGCATTTCATTTTTTACCTGTAAATGTTACGTAATATTATAAATGAATGTATATACTGTATATATATGATAGATATGATATCTAAATCATGAATATACTTTTGGGTATAATGGATATTTCACCATATGAACAACTTGTAATTATAAGAAGTTTATTTTTGACTCAAGTACCTAAGATCGAAAAAATGACCGTTATAAACTTAAATAATTACATAATGTTCATAACATGGTAATAAGGGATATAAAAGGAGTAATGAACATGAAAAAGGTTCTTAAGTAAATAGGAATTAACTCTAGTTTATTATCCAGGAGGTTAAAGAACGGTTGAGTCAGGACAGGACGCAAGGTAATGGAATTTCTTAACCCAACTTCCATTCTTTGGGTTAATCTCCTACTTTCAAATTATGTCATGATATTATTATGTCATATTTTGTATTTTTACTTTATTCATGTGTACCTATAGTGAATACACATAATAGATCTATTTTATTTTAAAAAAGATCTTTTTAAGGACTTTGTCTCAATCTCCTTTCATTGAGGCATATTTGGTTTTATACACAACTTTCTTTTATACGGTGTATAAACCCATTTGACTTTTACATTTATTCAAAAGGAATCTTTTTATACGAAGCGTTTTACTAAATGAAAAAAAGGGAATGTTTTTATTTCCGTACATATGCGACGACAACAACTTCTCTGCCGCCGTGACCATTATTTGAGTTTCGGCTTCCTCTACAAGCCATCACTTTTTTTTAAAGAAAAATAAATACAAAGTTTTAACTTTCTTTTATTGTGGTATTGAAAATGGTTTTGAATGCCTTTTTATTATATCAATTTGTTGTATTGATATCCTATGATTTAAATGTGGAAATGTCATGTTTCCTTTATGCATGTTTTATGTGATACAATTATGTTATGGTTTATGATAAGTTTAAACCTATTCATATGAGGAATGTATTGGACTTAATAAGTGATGGGTGGAGCCTTCTATATATCCTCGATGCATCGGTAGGTCTAATGAGACAACTAGACGTGGAATTGGCCGAGGCCCTTTCCCAATTTGATTTATGGTTTTGGCCGAGGCCTTAATCATTTTAGACGTCTTGGCCAAGGCCTTGACAAAATGTTTCAGAATGTCTGGCATTATGCATTCCATCATTATGAAAGTGGTTATTGATATTGCATGTGATTATTCGACCAGTAGAATATCCATGTGATGAAGTAAATGGAATAATCTCATTTTACTTTTTCCATATTATGTTGATGTTCATGTTTAAAATGATTTTGTTTTAGTTATACATTGCCTTAAATGATTATGTTTATTTATGAAAGCTTCCGCAATATTTTTATCCTTACTGAGCATCTGAGCTCACCCCTTTCAATGTTTTAATATTTTCCAGGATGTGAAGAAGTATTTTATGAATGACCTACAGGGATAGTCAAAAGAGGATATGAGTGTGGACTATGAATACTTTGTTTTTAGTTTTTCACTTTATATTGTAATGTAACATTTATGAATGTATCTAGTGTTTCCAAGGCTACTAAACTAATCGGTCTTTCGAGACTTGATCTTTTGTGATCATGCCAATGTTACAAAGTAATGCACCAACTCTGGGTAGCTGGGGTCGCGGCGTTACAGTTGGTATCAGAGGCAGTTTAGTACTAACCATGGAATCTAGATTTAGATAAACTCTGATTAGAGAACATAGCACAAAGATAGACTTTGAGGATTAGTATAGAAGAACTTCCTAGAATTTTGTTGTTGTAGAGATTTTGTGAGTTTTCCGAGAGGTACATCCCTGTCTGGATACGAGTAGGTAGAGGCGGCTCTGGCGCAGATGTACCTAGAGGTAAAACCCAAAAACACTACTTTGAGCTAGACTCGAACGGGAACTGGTGCACGACAACGGGCCTTGCTGCACTCTTGGTTACGACACTCCCGGGGGATATGCGTAGGATAATTATCATTTCTTTACAAACCACTATGAAGGGTTATGAGTATATACTTCCTCAAAGAAAACTTTTTTTTATGATTATGGATTATATCCATAAAATAGTTCAATTAGTGTTAAGTGTTTTACAAGTACGGAATTATGTATTTTGATTCATAAACTAATCTAGTTTATGCCATTGTTTAGAAATGGCGCCTAGTGGAAGGAATGGAAACCGTATCAATGCACGCACTCCGTGTAGGGATTGCCCTCCTGCTCAAGATAATTATTGTGGATATGGAGATACAACTGGTGCTGACCAACTTATTACCATACTGGGACAACTCACTCAGGTTATGAATAATAACCTTACTCGTATGGAGCACCCTGATCCTCAACGTGGAGGATCAATGTTAGACCGCTTCATGAGGCAACAACCACCAACATTTAATGGGGGTACAAATCCGTTAGTAGCTGAGTAATGGATAAACTCCTTAGAGAACATATTCCACGCCTTGGGGAGTAGCGAAAGGGAGAAGGTTATCATGGCAGTTTACCGCCTCACTGGAGATGCAGATCAATGGTGGTCATTGATTCAAATTACAAAGGAAGATGAAGAAGTATCATGTATGGAATGGAGAGAGTTCAAATAGCTTTTCCTAGAAAAATACTTTCCTCATGACCATCGAGCAGATATGGAAATGCAATTTCTGAGTCTGAAACAAAAGGAGGATGAGAATGTCGCAAAGTATGAGGCCAAATTTACAAGGTTAGCGAGGTATGATGCAGATTATATACGTAACCCAAGAGGTAAGATTGGTCATTTCTTTGATGGGTTAAAAACATTTCTCCGTCGAGCTCTAGTATCACAATCTTTCTCAACATACGAAGATATAGTCTCATGTGCTATCAAGACAGAAAAGGAATTCTCTAAGTCTTATGACAACAAAGTAAAGAAAGAGAAGAAGGGAACGGTGGAACAAGAGTCAGATAAAGGGAAAAAGGGAAAGAAGGATTTTCCATTATGTGATAATTGTGGGAAGAATCACCCTGGTACTTGCCTAAAAGGAATGGGAGTTTGTTATAAATGTGGCGAAAAAGGTCACCAGGCGCGTGATTTCAAGGGAAAGAAAGATGCTACCAATGTTGAATGCTAAAATTGTAGGGAAATGGGGAATTATGAAAATGAATGTCCTAAGCGTCAGGGAAACTTACCTCAGAAAAGGCCAAGGGATCAAGGAAAATCTTATTCTATTACTACAGATGAAGCAGAATAATTAATGTATTGGTGCTCTTGGACTCAAGGATTATATTCTTGTTATTAGAATAATGTGATATATATATAAGGATTGTACTGCAATACTTGTTGATTTCATTAAGGTTTTAATATGATGAAGGTAATCATATTTTTAGAATGTGACAAAAAGAGAAACTTTAATTTGTTTGGGGAATCTGATAAATTGATTTTGGAATTAAGAGACCTTTTAGAGATAGTCTGGACAGAGGTATTTTGGATAACTATAAAGGTTGGAGTGGATTAAGTTGATCTTTGGATAGTATTGTTTAAGGTTAAAAAATTTATGAAGATTATTTTTGGAATATTATAATACTATATTTTTAGGAAAAGGACAACCTGCAGGATGGGGAATAACCCATCGCGTCGGACAAAGCTGCAGGAATCGAACCCACAATCATAGTGCGACAAGCCTTTATTTCCTACCACTAGCCTACAGGAAGTCCCTGGTTATTACAAAATAATTTTACTAATCTAAAAGGTATGTGCTTACATTTGGAACCTTATACAATTAGGATAAGTATAATATTTTTGAGTTCTATTATCTTTTTGAGTGAAAGATGAGTTGAAGGTTGAAACTCTAATTGTCAAGCATAAATATATATATATACCTATCTCTTATTCAATGAATGAATTAATTCTTAAACTTTAGTAAAGGGATATTAAAACAAAAAATTTTTTTTATCCTAATACCTTATGTCTTGTTGAACTGATGATATTTTAAATCAACATAGATTGAAGGCTTTGAGGCCCTCAATTTGACAGTTGATTGTGATTGATGACCTCAATCACTCCCAACAAATATTTACGTTTTTCCTCAAATTATATGTCTCTAATTTCCACCAATGTTCTTATAATTGATATCATAATTGGGTGGTGACTTTTTCATTTCGCTTTCCCTCTTATTAAGGCTAAATTTTATTAATCTTATTTCTGATGTGGGTTTTCCACAAAGGTATTTTCTATTTTCAACCTTTTATTTTCAAAGAAAAATTTCAAATTGCGAGGATGCAATTTATTGAAGGAGGGGATAATGTAACACCCCGAGATTCCGTGATACGCTTCTCATTCAATAATGAAATAGCTTGCATTGTACCCAACTTCGAGTTCTAACACACCGAAACTAATAAATGTAGCCGTTATGAATAGTAATAACCACTTTTTAAAATTATAGAAATTTTATATTGCAAAATGGACTTCATTTTTGGATTCGGAATATCGAAATTAGCCTATGTTGAATTTTTTGTATTTTTCTGAGAACATCTAATTTTTTTTATGAATAGTGAAAAATACTTAAAAACAACTTTTTTAATCAAAATAATTTATAGTGATAAATTATACTATTTAGTGGTTTTAAAGTATAATTAGAATATATTTTTACCATTATATCCAATGGTGGTCATTATAATTAATTTAACATTGAAATTGGACATAAACAATTGCCAATCTTTTTATATAAATTATTTCTTAAAAACACGCTATCTGTCGTGACAGTGGGAATTAATTATAAAATTAATTAATTCAACTTATATTTTTGGAATTTTTTAAAATAGACATCATTTTTTAATTCGGAATATCAATTATATCTTAGGGTGAAATTTTGGCATTGTTCTGAAAAACTTCACTTTTTGATGAATAGTGAAACCACTAAGTGGTAGTTAAATAACTGATTTTTCATTTAAATGAAATATTACCACCTCTGTGATTTGATTTTTAAAAAATCTGACATACATGGTTGTCATTATGAAGTAAAATGTGGTTCAATGAGATTAAAATAATTTTTGGTGAATAGTAACTTTTATGTTCTTAATCGCGATTAGAGGTAATTAGTGTAGTTTAAGGTAAAAATAATGTTTTAATAATATGAGATGAGATTGACACATGTCCTACCCTCATTGGATGTGCCATGTCCGACCATGACAATCCATGGGTCAACTTTGGGACCCCATGGAGCCACTTTAGTTGGAAAATGACATAAATACCTTTTATTTAATGTTAATGTAAAAAATGACACAAACATGAAATGTTTTACTAAAACAATTTTTACATGGGGTTATACAAGTCATATGTTTTACTATAAATAGTCATTGGAAAGCTAAAACGATTTCCTACATCATAGTATTTTATTTATAATTTTTAGACAGTAAATAAAGTAAATTATTTAGGACATCATTATGATGCAGTGATGACCTCATTATTTAACGATTTTAATAAAATGAAAATATAATGTAAAAGATAAGGCTTACACTTGTCCAAAGACTATTGAATGGCTAGATTTCGAACCCTTATCACCTTAGCCTTGAATTATATAAGTGTCGGACCTTTATAATCCAAAAATCATTGTATAATAATGTAAACTTTCCTTACTTTCCAAGAGTGCCCCTCCCCTCCACTTATAAAAGGCCCCCACCTCTACCACCTCATTCACACTTTCAAGCCGTTTGGATCGGCCAAACTCTGCCCAAATACTCTCCAAACTTCCCCCTCTTACTCCTAGAAGCCTCACTTTGGGCAAAACTCTTCCCAAGGATGTCTTTGACTCAAATCAAAAAGAGTTACCCGATTTTGAGGTAATGTCTTCTCTAATGTAGTTTTGTTTTATTTTTCTTCTCCAACCCCCTAAACTCTTTTTATTCATTTCTTTTGTAACAAAATCAGTATAATAAATATACTAGGATGTTTTTATAAGAAGTATTCTAGCTACACTTACACACACCTACATCTAATGGTTAAAGAACATACGGTTTCTGTGGGTTGCGAATTTATGCCTCACGGAACGATGATTGTCCAACACTCATATAACACCTTCAAAGGTGGCCATTAAGATGTCACTATATTTATATATGATATATAATATTTTTATGTTTTACTTATGATTCTGTATTTCTCATTTATGGCATACTTTATGATTTCCTTTGTGGGAAAACGCGATAATTTCATTTTAGGAAGTGCGGACTACCGCCCCCTCAAAGTGATGTGAATCGTTAATGCCATATGTGGGATGTATAAAGGATGGAGTAAATGAAGTTATATATGATATTATACTGGAACTATATTATACCTTTAGATAATTATGATTTCCTTCCATTAAATACGAAATAGAAATGAAAGTAGCGTTCATGCGTACGTACGGCTTACCGTCTCCATGAACAGTGCATTTCATTTCTTACCTCTAAATGTTACGTAATATTATAAATGAATGTATATAAGGTATATATATTATATATATGATATATAAATCATTAATATAATTCTGTATATAATGGATATTTCACCACATGAACAACTTGTAATTATAAGAAGTTTATTTTTGACTTAAGTACCTAAGATCGACAAAATGACCGTTATAAACATAAATAATTACATAATGTTCATAACATGGTAATAAGGGATATAAAAGGAATAATGAACATGAAAAAGGTTATTAATTAAATAGTAATTAACTCTCGTTTATTATCTAGGAGGTTAAAGAACGGTCGAGTCAGGACATGACGCAAGGTAAGGGAATTTCTTAACCCAACTTCCATTCTTTGGGTTAATCTCCTACTTTCAAATTATGTCATGATATTATTATGTCCTATTTTGTATATTTACTTTCTTCATCTGTACCTAAAGTGAATACACATAATAGATATATTTTATTTTAAAAATGATCTTTTTAAGGACTTTGTCACAATCTCCTTTCATTGAGGCATATTTGGTTTTATACACAACTTTCTTTTATACGGTGTATAAACCCCTTTGACTTTTACGTTTATTCAAAAGGAATATTTTTATACGAAGAATTTTACTAAACGAAAAAAGGGAATTTTTTTCTTTCCGTACATAAGCGGCGACAATGACTTCTCCGCCGCCGTGACCATTATTTGAGTTTCGGCTTCCTCTACAAGCCATCACTTTTTTTAAAGAAAAATAAATACAAAGTTTTAAATTTCTTTTATTTTGGTATTGAAAATGGTTTTGAAAGCGTTTTTATTATATCAATGTGTTGTATTGATATCCTGTGATTGAAATGTGGAAATGTTATGTTTTCTTTATGCAAGTTTTATGTGATACGATTATGTTATGGTTTATGATATGTTTAAACCTATTCATATGAGGAATGTATTGGACTTAATAAGTGACGGGTGGAGCCCGCTATAGCTCCTCGATGCATTGGTAGGTCTCATGAGACAACAAGACATGGAATTGGCCGAGGCCCTTTCCCAATTTGATTTATGGTTTTGGCCGAGGCCTTAATCATTTTAGACGTCATGGCCGAGGCCTTGACAAAATGTTTCAGAAATTCTGGCATTATGCATTCCATCATTATGAAAGTGGTTATTGATATTGCATGTGATTATTCGACCAGTAGAATATCCATGTGAAGAAGTAAATGGCATTATCTCATTTTACTTTTTCCATATTATGTTTATGTTCAAGTTTAAAAGGATTTTGTTTTAGTTATACATTTCCTTAAATGTTTATGTTTATTTATGAAAGCTTCTGCAATATTGTTATCCTTACTGAGCATCTGAGCTCACCCCTTTCAATGTTTTAATATTTTCCAGGATGTGAAGAAGTATTTTATGAATGACCTGTAGGGATAGTCAAAAGAGGATATGAGTGTGTACTATGAAAACTTTGTTATTAGTTTTTCACTTTATGTTGTAATGTAACATTTATGAATGTATCTAGTGTTTCCAAGGCTACTAAACTAATCGGTCTTTCGAGACTTGATCTTTTATGATCATGGAAATGTTACAAAGTAATGCACCGACTCTGGGTAGCTGGGGTCAGGGCATTACAGATAGTGGCTTAGGAGATATATTACCCTCATTATTTTTACTTCCACATGAAAAAAACATAATAAATGTGATCATGAAGAACACACATGTAATATTATACTATTATTAAGATGGTATTGTGATTTTATTCAATATTTCTAGGTCCATTTAACATGTTCAATAAAACTCTCACCCTTAAGGATTCTGTAGCTCCAAATAAGTAAAGAAATCATCAATCTCTCAATGCCACGTCAAAGGATCTTGTGAATTATGATCACAATTATTGATTTTAATTAATTAATATGAATCTATATTTATAATTCTATAATGATTCTAGGTATAGTCTTTAAGTTGAAGAGTCACACTCGAAGATCAGAATAAATATCCCATATGATTCAACCAAACCCTTCTAGGGGAATACTATAAATAATAAAATAAAACTTAAAACTCAATAAATATCCATTCAAAATCAATTAATACCCATCCGCACATAAATCACTTCCAAATTAATATCCCAAGATGTTAAATCACAATAAAAATTCAAAATAGTGTAGAATGAAATCAATTATCATCCAAATTTCATGGGATTTTTATTTTAATCAATCCAAAACTATAGTTTAATAATGTAAAATTTTTATTTAAAAACCATTAAAAACTCCATGTGTTTATACTAAAAAACATTTAACTATTTCAAATCACTATATCAATTTTAATTACATTATCAAAAAAAATTAATTTCAAAATGAACCTTCACCATTTAAATTCAAATACCAATGAAAATATCATTTACATTAAACCATATAGATCTAGCACACCATTAATATGAAATCTAATTTATCTCATATAGTAGTCACTCAATCCTAATTAAATTGATGGCAAAAGGAACCCAATTTCTTTTTAAAGAAGCTAGTGATTTTGTATGGTTTTGACCCATAGTTTGGTAGAATGTACACTAACCATGCAACAACACTTGATGGAAATTAGAACCAAGTTCACTATATCCATATGGTTTTCCATGTCTGTAAGGATAACCAAGAGTCTCTGGTTCTTCCTCACATTTAATCTAAAAAATATGTAAAAAGTTCAAATAGCCTATATAGAAATAATATAACCTTTAAAAAAACTAATCTAAATTAAAACATACCAAAATATAAGAAGATAATAAACCAAATAGATGAATTACAACATGAAATCATATGGTGACTGAAGGCCTCATATGATCAGTATCTAACTAGACTCTTATTGTACCTACCTATTGAGTTTATATATTCTTAAATTGAATATAATAAAAATTCCCAAATAATTGATGTTGCTTTGATAGTATTTTATCATGAACCATCCCTGGCCACCCCTGAACGAGGTGCCCAAGCCAGCCGATGGTAAGGCCCGAAGGGAATTCTCGATCAACATGGGTAGGAAACAAATCTTGGTGCATCAAAACATATATGATGGGAATTATTTTTTAAAAATAAATAATATTAACTGGTAGAAAAATTAAACCATAATTTCAACATGGAACTTCTATACGTTTTATTTCAATGCTAAAACAATTACAGGTTAAAAAATAATAAACAAATAAAATAATGTAACATATAATAAATAAATTTCCACTAAAATATAAACAAATATAATGATATAGAATTTTTAATTTAAAATGGACCAATATGTAAAATACATATCTATAACACTAAATAAACTGAAATACCTGACATTATCTATATGTGACTTCATGGTAATCATCCATCATCCAAACAAAGATCTTCACGAGTGGTCTGAAACGAAACCTATATCTATAATAAGACACTAGTTTTATAGACATTGATTAGTGTAAGTAGAGTGTGAGGATAATGGACTAGTAGGAAATCACAAGATCGTTCATGAATTTCATGACCAAAAAAACAATAAATAATAGTTTAAAATACAAGTAATAAATAGTAGATATTTTTTTTTGAAGAAAATAAACACATGATCATTCCAAAAAACATGTTATTAAATCCCTAACATTATTTTATGGAATATTTAAAATCCTCTTACAAAATTATGCTACTTAAAATACACTTTTTGAAATTATATTTTTTAAAAACCTTTAAAACAAAAAAAATATAGAACTCAAAAAGAACCCAACATAATAAAACTAAATTAAAAATTAAAAAGAACCAAATGTAGAAAATTAAACATCATATCATGTAAGGGACTAAAAAATAATAAATTACTAGAAGAACTAGTAATCATTTCATGTATGGAAGAAATTCCATGTAGATGTATAACTGGTTAAAACATTCATAGAAAATAAGTAATAATAATGTGGATCAATAATAAGAATAACAATTGTAAATAGAAAATAAAAAATGTTATGTAATCCTAGTAAACACCTATAAATATCATGAGATGATATTAGATGTACTTAGTTGGGATCATCTATTGACCCGTTGATGCATTCCCAATCTATTACCTACTAGATTTTTCTAACCTAGCCTCATCCATGGAACTCCCCAAGATTAAGATGTAATCTAATCTTCTTCAACATGAATATATTGTAGCTCCCACTCAATATCTCTATAATATGACTATGATTACCATGATGATACCGATAGGAGGTGAGGTAACATTTATAATTAATAAATCATATCAAAATAATTATTCTCAAATTTATATATTACAACACACCACCTTATCCCACATTCTCAAAACTATTAATACAAATACCTTACAAAAAAAGCATAAACATAGAATATCAGAAAAAAATCATATATAATTTTTTAACAAGTGGATTAAAATAAGGTCATGTCATTCTGTTATTATATATATATAAGGTGTCAGTGATTCTATTAAATTTAAAACTAGTAATAACTTAAAATTTCTTGGAACAACCATTTCCAAAATGATACCATTTGAAAATCCATGCTAATGTTCAAACATTAATTAATGCTTCATTTTATAAATCTATTTATATGATACCTCTATGGAAAACCATTTTTAAATTTTAAGACCACCGAATATCTATTTTTATTTTTAAAAAACCAAATCTATGTTAATACACTATTCTTATATAGTACATATTAGTTATTAATCAAGAAATAAAATTAAAAAATCATAAACCCAAGTATCATATTAAAATGATAATATTTATATTACAATACCCTTAAAATACATAAACAATGAAAATAAAAATCAATAATACCCTAATCCATTAATTAAAAAATAGAAACATAAAAAGTTCTAAAAAGCTAATTGAATAACCAAATACCTTTAGAAACCCATTTTATCATTTTATCAAACACATATAATATGTAACTTTATATAAAAACCAAATCATTATATCATATAGTTTATCAATTTCATAATAAAAACATCATAAAATTATAAAACAATAATAATATTTGTGAAACTTAATTTTTACATCCCAAGCATGTAGGGTGTTCCATGAAAAGAAAAATATATTGAAACAACCACCTCAAATAGAGTGTGTGCAACCCAAAACCTTCCAATATAGGAGAAGGACCCAAGGATCAATATTAAAAATTTAATATCACAACCCGTAAGTTACATGTCTGAATATACCCCTAGAGTTTATCCAAAAAATATATATACAGTGAATGGAATGAGAAAAAACGAGGTTGAAAAAGAATAAAGATAAGTGAGTTGAGAATTATTGTACAAACATTGGAATAATTACTTGAATCTAATGGAAGAATTACAAAATAGAAGGGGATAAATCATCAAAGGTTCAACTTTGAAGTGTGTTTCTTGAGTTATATGAAAAAGGACCCCATTTATGTCCTTATATCAAGTATGTTCATTTAATTAGTTTCAATATTTTTAGGAACTGGGTGAGTCACACAGTTTTGATGCACACTTTACCAAACTATGAACCAATAATGCACTTGTCTCTAAATAGAAAAGTGGTTCCACATGGTTTGGTTTTATAGTTTGAATAAAATTTCACCAACTATGTGAATTAACTCTTCAAATAGATTTAGGTTATGCATGGGTATGTGGAATGTATAGTAATAATTTTGTGACAACAAAATTTAAAATTCTAAAACATAGAAACATATAAATGTCAACAATATTCTATATTAAATTTATTGACAAGATTAAAAATAAATAAATAGGAAAAATAATATTGAAAAGAAGGATTGATGTTTAAAAATAATGGTGTGTTTGAGAGTAGCAATTGTACTGTGTTAGAAATGGTAAGATCGATGGAGAAATAATTTTACCTTATCATTTCATATTGAAGATATTCTCTCGAAAATATTGTATTCATACTCAACCATGTTCCCTAAAAATAAATTATAAAGACAGCATATGAGATATGAATTAAAAAAAATCTTAACATTCCTTTTATATGTACTTGGGGTTTTGAAGAATATGTACGACATCTGGATTCGAATAAACTCAACCCAAAATTAGAGAAATACATAGTAATTATTTATTTAAAGGAATATATGGGATATAATTTATATAATATTATTATAAATAAAATGACTGTGGCCAAGTGTGATTTTTTCCTTAAGAAGGAGAACATTGTCTATGGTGTTTGTCGGATAAAATATATAAATATACATATTCAATATCAATAAACAAGAAGTTTTCCTGATATGGAAATTAAGTTAGTTCAATTAAAGGATGTGGAGGTAAAACTGATTAAGGTTACATAATAAATGAAATGGTCTATTAATATTCTTATGGATCCTAATATATATTTAATTCCTATGGAAAATGATGATGAGGCAATGTTTATAGGCAATGAATCCCTAACCAACCAAGAGTATTTTGAGGCTTATAATTATAATAATTTTATTAAAAGCATGGAATCTAAAATGAAATCCTTTTACACTAAAGATATTGGAAACTCTATTTATGTTTCTAAAAGCCTAAGACACATAGGATTTAAGTGAGTTTTCATGCAAAAAAATAACTTGTATGATAGAATATATACTTATAAATCATTCTTAGTTTCAATGTATTATGAAAAGATTCATGGTATTGTCTATGAAGATACTTTTTCTCATTTTGTGATGGTAAAGTATATTAAGATATTTCTATTCATAGTCGTACATTTTAATTATAGGATATATCAAATAGATGTGAAAATGAATTTAAATAATGGGAATTTTGTCAAGAAAATGTATATGATATATCCTGAAAGTTTTTAAGTACCAAATGAGTCTACATAGGTTTTGTAGTTGTAACAATCCATTTGTTGATTAAAGAAAGGTTCTTATAATTAGAATATCTAGATTAATTTTGTAATCAAAGATTTTAGTTTCCTTAAGAAATTAGATTATTTCATTATATAAAAGAATATTAATAGAAGTGTGGTGGTATTTCTAATATTTTATGTGTATGACATACTACTTATCAAAAATGATTTTCTAACTTTACACTATGTAATGATTTGGTTATGGAAATACTTATGAATAAAATAAAATGGTGAACTAAAATACATACCATGTATGAATACGTATATAGATGTATTTAATTGGTTTCTTGTACTAATTCAGAACACATATATTAGTAAAGTCTTAAAATTATTTATCGTATAGAACTCCAAAGTGGGGTATTTACAAGTGTTTCATGGAATGAATAATCAGAAGCATCAAGATCATTCAAAATAGTTAGAATATATTGATATGATTTCTTATGCATCTTATACATGATCAATCATGAATTTCATATTATTTAATTTTCCCAATTCCTCTTATTCATTAATCAATACAAGTAGATACCAATCAAATCATGGTGGGAGTCACTACAATATTGTAAAGAACATACTTAAGTACTTGAGAAGAACTATGGATATGTTATTAGTATTTATAAGAGAGGATGATCCCTATATAATAGATTTCACTTATTTATGTTTCCAATTCAATAATGATGATTTGACATCTCGTAATTTTTTTTGTTTTGGTTAAATGGTGGAGCAATTAGATGGAATAGTTCTAGACAACCCATAGTGGAGGACTCAAAAACTATTGTATTATACATCATTGTAACATTTTTTATGAAGGAAACTATTTGGATTAAGAATTTCATCCTTGAAAAATGTGTGGTTCCTATAATCAAGGGTGAAATTGATCTTTAATTTGAAAAAATGGAACCATTTAATTGGCCAAGAAAACCTATCTCACCAAATGATCAAAAAAACATTTTTAAGTACCATCTCATTTCAGAGATATTTTATAGGGGAAATGTAATTATATGTTTGGTGGATATAAAGGATAATGTAGTTGATTCATTAATTAATCCATTGCCATATTAAAATAATGTGGTTAATGTTGAGTAAATTAATATAATATACATGAGATATTGGGTGTAATGGTTGTAATATGTATCATGAAATTATATTAAAGTAAATTTTCATTTATTGTTCATTCATGTGTACTATAATTTATATTACAAGAACAATGGAATTATAATATACCCCCTAAGTATAACATTGAGTATTCAAAAATAATTTATCATCATGAAGTATTATGGGTTATGATAATATGTTAATATCTGTGTGAGTAGAGGGATCAAGAGATAATAATTTGAGACTTATTGTTTGGATTGACAAGTCAAATTATATTACATGTAATTCCATATGGCCATTTATATACTTAGGGGTGTATATTTATTATTAATCTCCATTACCTAAATATGAAGATATATCTAGAATGAGAATCTCTATAAATTTATATCTTTCTTATGAAATCTTTGAGTTCCTTTAAATCATAGGATGGGTATTTATATTGTTTATCATGTCATTAGTTACAGAACAACCAAGATGATATTAGTACAATAATATGTTAAGAAAGGATAAGTAGCCATTGTTTTAATTATACTAAATAAATTCATCAACATTATTATTTGAGTGACATGCTATGCACTCATCGATGAAATGAGTGGCATGTGATGTGTCCATTGACTTGATTAGTATTCTTTTGAGAATCATGAAAGTATGGGATGTATTATTCTATATTAATATGATTGATCTCTATTGGTCACTCAATGTAATATAAAAATTAAATATATGTGTATATATATTGTTTATATGATATGTCTTATGGTGGAAATGTTCATATATAGAGATGATTTTTTTTGATCGAGATCACATGAAAACTAATTATAGATTGATTAGCACTAATGTCTTTCTAGAAGATTATCTTTCTCTATATATATGAAATTGGGATTTATAATTTATTTTTAATGAAATAATATCCATAAGTTCTAAAAGTTAGGCCTTCGGATATTAATTCATTTTTTTATTAATTTTTTTGTCATTATATGAACTGATTCTGATTAACTAGGCCCAAAATAGTTTGGATGGATTTTTAAAACAATTGTAATGTTCTTAAAAAAATCATTATATAAATTTAGTGTATGTGAGGGATTGTTTGAAATGAGCTACAATGCGTATATTTTATTATTCGATATACCCTATTTAATAACCAATTATATAGATGTAATTTTTATCATTTATTATTATAAGTTCATTTTGTACGATGTATCTGGATTTGATAAAACTAGAGATACCCAGAGAGGGGATTAATCAGGGTGCACTATAATTTAAAACATTTATTTTTCTAATTATTAATCACTTTGAGGATATTATTACCATGTTGGAAGGAATGATGCCTATTTCTCGATTACTATCTTCATTTAACCTCAGGGAGGATCATCAAATTAGGTAAAAAGGTAAAAACATCACCGAGAAAAAGTGATTTTTACTTAGTTCACCACATATGTCTAATTCAAGGAGCGTATTCCATCATTATGATGGTCATATGAAAAAACACTAAGATTCAATAGTATTGGAAGAAGATATGTTTCATTCATGTTTACTTGAGGATATGATAACTGGTTTTATAGGTTTTAGGGTTTAGTCACTCATATGTGTGGGTCAATCCCTCTTCATCACCAATATACACTACATTCTTGAAGGCAAAATCCATTTATAAACATTTGGGTCTCTTAAATAGATTAGATATAAAATAATCTATCCCTATTTAATATGATAATATTCTTGTATCATAACATGTAATTTGATTCATCATTTCACATCCCATGTTTCACTTTCCTTTTAATATGCCTAAAAAGATCAACACCTCAATGTGATGGTTGAATCATCTTCTTTCAAAATATCATAGCATAAACATACCATTCCAGATAAATAAAATTCAAAACTCTATATATATATATATTATTTCACTCGTATTCCTAATATAGAATGTTATGATAATGAAACCTAATATTTATTTTCATGCAACTATATTTCTTTCACCTAACATTATCATTCACACAACTCCAATATTCACAAAACTCAAAATTTCATGCCACTCTTACTCTAAAAAAAGTGTAATTATGTCCAATCCATATACCTTATTCATGAAATTTATTTATTACAATATAAAATTTGTTGAAAAACAATGGCTCACAAAAAAATATTTTGTTCATGGAACTCAGTGATTCATAGAAGATACACACAGAACATGGTTGTTTATATAACATTTTTAACTAACAATATGAAGAATTCAATGAATTTTTCACTCAAAATTGAACATTGGATAAGTATCTCCATTATTATATACTTTCACCTTTAGGGGGAAAGTATTTATTTTAAAATTAAAAACATTCATATAACTTTTTAAAATATCATTTGTGGAAACTTATTTCACGTAACATTTATAAACATTCATAATTCAGGAGAATTTTTCCTGAAAAAATATCACTATTGTGTAGAATCTTCAATTCAAATATGTATAAATTTTTTCAAAACAATAGTTTTAGTAATCCTTGATTTTTCATGAAATTTCTTCATTTTCCTGTATTTCTTGTTCTTTCTTCCCACAACCTTATTTATTTAATCAAACTAAAAATCATGAAATTCATTCCATTAAATTTTTTCTATCAATGAAAACACCATATGCTTCAAATAATATTGGAACTACTTACTGATTCCTTTTATAATATTATTATTCCTTATTCTATATCATATTAACTTGATATAGATGATACTAAAACATAAACTTCCTTTTATGACTTTCAAATACTTTGATTTATGCAACAACATTTGTATAACTGCCGGGATCATTTATTTGGGCTCTTTGATTATCATTATCAAGAAGATATCCCGATATTGGAATTTGTATTCTTTATTCAAATCATCTAAATTATTGAATAATAATCTATTGGATATTCCATGATATCTTTAAGACCCAAATTTCAAGAAATTAAGAGTCTCCCTTAATTTATCCACAAATTCCAAATATGAAATAATCTCTTTAAGCAACAAATAATGTCCTTGATATAAAGAGATAAAAAATAAATTGTTTTCATTTCTCAACATATGTTTACATTTTCACCTCACATTATAATCACATCACTATTTCATTAATAAACTCTCATTCATCTACACACTACCATCTATATTATTAAATAAAAAACCAATACACAACCTTTTAGTTTGAATTTTTTTCTCCCTTTATAATTTTATTGAAAATACTACTATAAATCCTCCTTCACATTAAAACTCAATGTTATTTAAGAAATAAGATGGATTTATGATGAATTATATATATATATCTCTTTTTCATTAAAATGATATTTTTATTCATATTCATATGTTTAATTTCATGAGATTTTTATTTATTATAATATCCCATAAGGGATATTTTATCATCTTTATTTCTCTTATATGTGAGGGTGTAACATTGAATCCTCCAATAAGGGAACAAATATAGGCTCCATCATTATTTTACGTCCACAAGGGAACCTTATTTAGCCCCCCTTTGTCGATTATCAATATGAAGCTGCATTTTTAATTATTAATTAAGCTAGGTTAATCCAATTTAATTTCAAATTATGTGAGAGTAATATCACTTTTTGATTCATGTCTTATTTAAATAATTTTATTAAAAATGGGGAACCCATTACATGGAATGTAGTCTTGGTGGAATTTAATACCTGCCCATCCTACATTCCATGCAATGGGTTCCCCATTTTCTATACAGTTATTCAAATCCCACACGAAATAACAAGTTGAAATATGAGATCCTATGGGATCTATAACCATTTGAATTATATCTTAAAAAAATTGGGAATCATTTTCCACCTTCACCTATTTATGATCATTAGACTAATTTTTTGAAAGTAAAATTCAAGATTTTTATCCCAGAACTATTCCACTTTCATTCAAACACATCTGAATTTACTCACTTATTTCAGTAACTAAAATTATAAATTGGAAATAAAGTCATAAATATATCCAATAATCCTCTCAAATAAAAACTCATTGTATGAGATAATAGTATATAAACAAAAAGAGATAACCATTTTACTGAATTTAAATAAATGCTAGAAACTAGATATTAAACAGTCTTAAAATCATCCGATGACCTCAATAAAAATAACACCAAACCAGAAGTGATTAAATTGGAAAGTGAAATTAGCTGAATCATACAAAATATTTATATAATTTTTATTACTTTTTAAATATAATATCTTGATATAACTCCGTATGAATGAAATTTATTTCTTTACAGAACTTCTTCTTTCAAAGATGATTCTAAACAAGATTGAATGATTATCACCCAATCCACTTTGATTTATTCATTTTTCCAAAGGTACCAATGTTTCATTCCAAGTACATAATTAATATTATCAGTGGGGGAATATTTTTTTTTGAAATCCTATTGTCTTAGCATCATTCAGGTATCCTTAAAATAGTCATCATATACACCAAAGTTAACAGAAGGACCAATAAAAAAGAATTCCATAAGATTTTTTATTCTAAAATTTATTGATTGTTTTCTTCTTAAAGGTGTTTAGACACCACTACATACATAAAATTGTTTCACAAGTTGATCATTAGATTTATCATGATACCATTGAAAAATTGAAGTATGGATTTGAAAACAGTTTAACACTAGACCAGACTATTCCTTATTTGATGTTCTTCATTATATTATGTTTCTTAAAAAAAGATTATATAAAAATAATATGGTTTTTCAACACCACTGGATGTGTTAGACTATTCTCTTAAAACAAATTTTTCTATATTTTAGGCCTTGATACCAATTTTAGAATTGAAAATATCTTGAAACCAGCTATTATAATAGATTATCTTATCAGATTATGCACATATACCCATTCATCACGTTCACATAATTAAATATATCTCCCCCTCAACTCTATAGCAAATTCACCAATTTTTTAAAAAAATTAATGAAATGGGAAGAGGGGTACCTCCAAAATCATAAAGTAAAGTATTGTGGTTGTTCATAATTGATTAACAATTTTTATCCATTTTTTCCACTAAGACATAACTGTGGGGACATTAATATGACACCGCTGGAATATATTTCTCTTTGGATTCCATTGTTGATATTCAAACTTGATGGATTGGGATTCTTAAAAATTTAATGTAATGAAATTTAATTATTTTAGTCTTATTTAATCTTCCCAGCTAATTAAAACTGATAAAACAATATTACATAGCATTCTATCTAAAAATACTCAATATTCATTTGTGTGTGAAGGTTATGTAGGCTTAATATTATTAGCAGAAGCAGTATTAAACCCATGTGTAAAAGTTCCCTTATTTTATGTAATATTTTTTAATTAGTTATCATTATTTTTTCTTAATATATGATAATCAAAAATTTCTTTATTTACTTGTTTTTTGGTGTGATATGTGGAACAAGAAAGGTATTCTTCATGATTTTCCCTTTTGACTTCTACAAGGGACTCCATTAAATTTTTCAAATATGGTGAGCCACTCTTTATGTGAACATTATCTTCCCTCAAAACCGGATAACCTACCTTACATTTATTAAAAATTTGTTTATGTTCTTTCCAAGGTGGGTTTTATCAGTATAGCCTAAAAGGTTCTTCTTACACCCTTCATTGTGCTATATGATTTTCCTCTAGGATAGTGAACCTACATTCTATTTTAACGAGTCACTTTCTTGGATACTCTTTTCATAATATAGCACATGAGTTTAAGAAATCCATCTTTCATCTTTTTAATTCATTTGTTACTTATTACTACAATTATTTTATATATGAACACGGTTAGACTATATATATAATTTTTCATAAAACCCATAAGTCGCATGATCAGACTTTGGTTGAGGTTTCTTTATAGATAGTTCTCTTATACATATGATACTTTTGGATTCTAGACACTTAATCATGGAGTGTATCATTATTCAAAATCTTATAACAATTTAACTATTTTTTCTTTAAAACCCTTTTTTCAAATTTTTCCATAACCGTCTACCTATTTCTAGATTTCATATTTTATTTTTCTTCATTCTCACTAGTTCAGGTTACCATTATTGGAATATTCTCCTTTCCTTTTCCATTTGAGGAATTGTGATTTTTATCAAGTTCCATGATATTATCATTTTTATTATTTATCTGGGTATCCATATAATTCTTACTATAGTTATCTTCCATTGAATATTTTATCCCATCTTGAATTCTTGTCTTAATAGAGAGAATACTTTCTCTAAATTATTTATTTGTGGCTAATTTATTCCTTGATAATTGGAGAAACTATTCATGTAAGTTGCATTGTTCTTTTTTCTTAGCACCAAAATCAATTATGTTTAAATTCAGGGAAAAATATCTCCATTTCGACCAATTTTTCCCCATGCATATATCTTCAATTACTCAATAGTTTACTTTTTACATGATTCGAATTGATCCATCATCTCTATAAGGGATTGGTAATTTTCTTGGCCCCTCCATTGAATTTTTCAAACATGGAGACCAAATATCATTTCAACTTATTCATTGGACTATTAAATTACTTCCTTATCTAAATATAAATATAAATTCTTATATTTTCAAATATTATCCAATGAAATTATTGTAGAATATTTATCATGGATATCGACCCCACTAACATTAGTGGGTGTCTCTATCTCGTAATCCCACTTCATACTCTTATTATTAATCTTAAGTTAAGTTGAAATGAAATATTCAACATATTTTTTCAATGGTTTATCTCATTGACCATTTTTGAAACCTTATCTTTTAATAGAAATCATAATATTGGTAATCCTCTAGACTTATATAAATGAAATTCTCTTTTTGATTGATTTAAATACACTATTATGTAATGTGATTATGGAAATAAAATTCACTTATTATGTTATATGTTGTCATATTTAAAATAATGTTATGAAGCATGAACACTGGTAATATAATTTTTGACATTGATTATATGATTATTATATATTAAGAGTGATGATAAGTTCTTATTAACAATGAAAAAAGAAGTGATGGCTATGTCCAGTAATATTAGGCCCCATGAATACCATTAATTAGAGCTTCCAAGCGATATAGAATCACTTGAATTTTACCTTCATTAATCCTAATATAGGATTAAATAATTAAAGAGTGAGTGAAACAATTTATGTGTGAATCTAAAGATAATCAAAATCACAACCCAAACCAAGTTTAGCTAACAAACCCAAGAAAATCTCATTATCGGACACATACCCTTAGAGTGTTCACTGGTGTAATAAAGGCTTATGTATCTCAACCCAAAAGTATGAATATGAATATTTTATTTCCAATAAAATAATTATTATATATATATTCCTTATTGATTTATTACTTTATATATGATTAAGTAATGAGTTTAATAAAAATCATATTTAAATATGACAAAACTAGAATAGTATTTTTGAGAAATATGTAATTTATATCTAGTAATTACATTTTAGGAATTAATTAATTTTTTAAATGAATTATTATTTATAAAAAAATATTTTTATTACCTAGAATATATTAAATATAAATGAAAATATAAATTTTTTGAATTGAAACTTTAATTCTGATAAGGGTTAGAGAAAATAGTTATCGTCAACAAAATCGATATTTTTTTACAAACAAGGATTTTAATTTAAAATTTTAATTTATTATATTAATATATTTATTTTAATTAAATAAATATATATATTATAATCAGAACATTTAAATTATCATAATGTAAATTTTTCATAATTTTCTGAGATAGTCGAGTTTTCAGGTAAAAATTAAATATGGTAAAACATAAACGTTATGTATTATGACATAGCAATGATTGAAAAGTGATTAAATTTGTAATGTAAATGGTATAAAAGAAAAAATATACGTTTTTTATTTAAAATAATATGTTTTAGGGTTATTTGATAAATTTTATTGACCCTTTATGAATCCCAAAATACCTATATTTTATTTGAAGGGTTCAAAATCTATTCAATGTAAACATGACTCACTTCAACATCACCAATAGTATAATTTTAACATTATCAATTAATTAAATTATAAAATAATTATACATACTCTTACTTGGAAGAATCCATGGGGAAAAAAGTAAGGTTTGTGGTTTTTATTATTTTATTGTATAGAGTCCACAACTGATGTTTGGAAAATAAAAATGTACTCCCCTCGCATTTCTATATAAATGAACCCAATATACCATTATTATTATAAAATAATAACCATATAAAATGAATATAATAATCCATTCCATCTCTATAGTCCCCCAAAGGTGGCCCAAGTCTCTCAAAAAGTTCCTCCCAATGTTTTTGAAACACCCTCTACTGTATGAGACCCTCTCCTCCTCCTCCTTATTCAAAACAATTATTTATGAAATCCATTTTGAATTTAAATTACTATTGATGTGGTATGATTATAAACATATCAATTAATAACCCTATTATTTAAAAGTAATTAAATACACCTTTTACTCTCATTAATCCCTCCCAAGATTCATTATGTACCCCCGTTATGCTGTTGAAATTATCCTGTGATTTTCCATGACAACTTTTTTTACTGTGAATACCAGTATCATTTCCACTCAATTGTACACACATATAAATACCTATAATTATTATATTGGTTATCTACAATATATTTATTAAATATAATTTAGTTTTGGGATTAAATTTTATGAAATATGATTTTATTATTAATGATATATGTGAAAGACTTATTCAAGTACATGTTATGAAAGAGAGGGTGTGTCTGGAATTATATATCACTCAAATGAATTGGGTAATGCTTTAGTATAATCATATGTCATGTAAGGGAGTATGGACTAAATTTAATCTATTTTGAGACTTTTTTCACTATGTTATGATTTCACAAAAGTTATCCTTGACCTATATTTATGATGTCTAGTTTAATGTTGATACCACATTCCCATGTTTCCTTAATGTTATCATCGTGTATAATGAATTGATGTTAATGTTTATGAGTATCACCCCATTTATTCCTATTATGAAGTAATATATACTAACATGTAAAAAATTCATCATGTTGTTATTTTTTTATTCCCTTACTGGGATTTATAGCTCACCCATTGTTTATGTATGTCCACTGGCTATCCTGTCCAGTTTTAAATGTAAAATGGAATATTAGAAGCATGTTAAGAAAGTTTTTAATAATTTTTTTATATAAGTATAATTTTAATATTATATATAGATAGTATATCAATAGACTGTGATTTTAAAATCTTCTATGTTATACTATGTTTTCTTTTATGTAATAAACCATAAAATAAAGTGTATTAAAAACATGGGTTTTCCTTGTTTGTATTAGAAAAATTTCTCATTAGTTTTGGGATAGGCATTATAAAATATTAGACAAATACCTATGGATAATAATAAATTTATAATGTTTTAAACAAAAATTAATTTAATGTATAGAGTAAGTGTCTTCTAAGAAAAAACATATATTTTTGGATACTCTATGTTGATGTGGATCTGACAAAGAGGTACCTAGGGGTAATAATCCCAAAATGGGAACATTGATATAGACTTGATGGTCACCTAGTAAACGATAACAAGATTTTTTGTACACCTGGTGTAAAACCCCGAGCTTCCATAATACGCTTCTCATTCAATAATGCAATAGCTTGCATTGTACGCAACTTCGAGTTATAAAACACCGCGACTAATCAATGTAGCAGTTATGAATAGTAATAACCACTTTTTAAAATTATAGAAATTTTATATTTCAAAATGGACTTAATTTTTGGATTCGGAATATCGAAATTAGCCTATGTTGAATTTTTGGTATTTTTCTGAGAACTTCTAATTTTTTATGAATAGTGAAAAAAACTTAAAAACAACTTTTTTAATCAAAATAATTTATAGTGATAAATTATACTATTTAGGGGTTTTAAAGTATAATTAGAATATATTTTCACCATTTTATCCAATGGTGGTCTTTATAATTAATTTAACATTGAAATTGGACATAAACAATTGCCAATCTTTTGATATAAATTGTTTCTTAAAAACACGCTATTTGTTGTGACAGCAGGAATTAATTATAAAATTAATTAATGCAACATATATGTTTGGAATTTTTTAAAATAGACATAATTTTTGAATTCAGAATATCAATTATAGCTTAGGGTGAAATTTTGGCATTGTTCTAAAAAACTTCAATTTTTGATGAATAGTGAAACCACTAAGTCGTAGTTAAATAACTGATTTTTCATTTAAATAAAATATTACCACTTCTGTGTTTTGAATTTCAAAAATTAGACATAAATGGTTGTCATTAGGATGTAAAATTTGGTTCAATGGGATTAAAATTATTTTTTTGGTGAATAGTAACTTTTATGTTCTTAATCGCGATTAGAGGTAATTAGTGTAGTTTAAGGTAAAAATAATGTTTTAATAATATGAGATTAGCTTGAAACTTATCCTACTACTATTGGATGAGTCATGGCCGACCAAGAAAACCCATGGGTCAACTTGGGGACCCCATGGAGCCACTTTGGTTGGAAAATGACTTTAATATATATTTATTTAATGTTAAAGTAAAAAATGACACAAACATGAAATGTTTTAATAAAATAATTTTTACATGGGGTTATACAAGTCATATTTTTGACTATAAATAGTTATTGGAAAGATAAAAGGATTTCCTACAACATAGTATTTTTTTTATAATTTTTAGAAATTAAATAAATTAAATTATTTATGACATCATTATGATGCAGCGATGACCTCATTATTTAACGATTTTAATAAAATGAAAAGATAATGTACAACCCAAGGCTTACACTTGTCCAAAGACTATTGTATGGGCCGATTTCGAACCCTTATCACCTTAGACACGAATTATATAAGTGTGGGACCTTTAGAATCCAAATATCATTGTATAATAATGTAAAATTTCCTTACTTTCCAAGAGTGCCCCTCCTCTCCTCTTATAAAAGGCCCCCACCTCTACCACCTCATTCACACTTTAAAGCCATTTGGCTTGGACAACCTCTGCCCAAATACTCTCCCAACTTCCCCCTCTTACTCATAGAAGCCTCACTTTGGGTATAACTCTTCCCAAGGAAGCCTTTTGCTCAAATCAAAAAGAGTTACCCGATTTTGAGGTAATGTGTTCTCTAATGTTGTTTTGTTTTATTTTTCTTCACCAACACCCTAAACTCTTTTTATTCATTTCTTTTGTAAGAACACCAGTATCCTCAATATACTCGGATGTTTTTATAATATGGATTCGAGCTACAGTTACACACACCTACATCTAATGGTTAAAGAACTTACAGTTTCTGTGGATGGAGAATTTCTGCCTCACGAAACGATGATTGTTCAACACTCATATAACACCTTCAAAGGTGGCCATTAAGATGTCAATATATTTATATATGATATATAATATGTTTATGTTTTACTTATGCTTCTGTATTTCTCATTTATGTCATACTTTATGATTTCCATTATGGGTAAAACGCGATAATTTCATTTTAGGAAGTGCGGACTACCGCCCCCTCAAAGTGATTTGAATCGTTAATGCCATATGTGGGATGTATAAAGGATGGAGTAAATGGTATTATACACTATATTATACTGTAATTATATTATAAATTTATATCATTATGATTTCATTCCATTAAATATGAAATAGAAATGAAAGTAGCGTTTATGCGTACGTACGGCTTACCGTCTCCATGAACGGTGCATTTCATTTCTTACCTCTAAATGTTACGTAATATTATAAATGAATGTATATACTAGATATATATGATATATATGTAATATAAATCACGAATATAATTCTGGAGATAATGGATATTCTACCACATAAACAACATGTAATTATAAGAAGTTTATTGTTGACTCAAGTAACAATGATCGACAAAACGACCGTTATTAAATTATATAATTACATAATGTTCATAACATTGTAATAAGTGATATAAAAAGGATAATGAAATTAAAAATGGTTCTTAATAAGGTATATATTAACTCTAGTGTATTATTCAGGAGGTTAAAGAATGGTTTAGTCAAGTCAGACACGAGGTAAGAGAACTTCTTAACCCAATTTCTATTCTTTGGGTTAATCTCCTACTTTCAAATTATGTCATGATATTATTATGTACTATATTTTATTTTTACATTATTTATGTGTACTTATATTGAATACACATAATAGACTTACTTTATAAAAAAATGATCGTTTTAAGGACTTCGTCTCAATCCCCTTTCATTGAGGCATATTTGGTTTTATACACAACTTTCTTTTATACGGTGCATAAACCCCTTTGACTTTTACGTTTATTCAAAAGGAATCCTTTTATACGAAGCGTTTTGCTAAATGACAAAAGGGGATGTTTTTCTCTCCGTACTTATGCGGAGACAACGACTTCTCCGCCGCCGTGACCATTATTTTAGTTTCGGCTTCCTCTACAAGCCATCTTTTTTTTAATGAAAAATAAATACAAATTTTTAACTTTCTTTTATTTTGGTATTGAAAATGGTTTTGAAAGCGTTTTTATTATATCAATGTGTTGTTTTGATATCTTTTGATTGAAATGTGGAAATGTTATGTTTCTTTTATGCATGTTTTATGTGATACGATTATGTTATGGTTTATGATATGTTTAAACCTATTAATATGAGGAATGTATTGGCCTAAATAAGTGACGGGTGGAGCCCGCTATAGCTCCTCGATACATCGGTAGCTCTCATGACACAACTAGATGTGGAATTGGTCGAGGCCCTTTCCCAATTTGATTTATGGTTTTGGTCAAGGCCTTAATCATTTTAGATGTCTTGGCCGAGGCCTTGACAAAATGTTTCAGAATATCTGGCATTATACATTCCCTCATTATGAAAGTGGTTATTGATATTGCATGTGATTATTCGACTAGTAGAATATCCATGTGAGTAAGTAAATGGCATTATTTAATTTTATTTTTTCCATATTATACTGAAGTTCATGTTTAAAAAGGATTTTGTTTTAGTTATACATTGCCTTAAATGTTAATGTTTATTTATGAAAGCTTCTGCTATATTGTTATCCTTACTGAGCATCTGAGCTCACCCCTTTCAATGTTTTAATATTTTCCAGGATGTGAAGAAGTATTTTATGAATGACCTACAGGGATAGTCAGAAGAGAATATGAGTGTGGACTATGAAGACTTTGTTATTAGTTTTTCACTTTATGATGTAATGTAACATTTATGAATGTATCTAGTGTTTCTAAGGCTACTAAACTAATCGATCTTTCGAGACTTGATCTTTTGTGATCATGCCAATGTTACGAAGTAATGCACCGACTCTGGGTAGCTGGGGTCGGGGCGTTACAGTTGGTATCAGAGGCAGTTTAGTACTAACCTTGGAAGCTAGATTTAGATAAACTCTTATTAGAGCACATAGCCCGAAGATAGACTTTAAGGATTAGTATAGAAGAACTTCCTAGAATTTTGGTATTATAGAGATTTTGTGAGTTTTCCGAGTAATACATCCCTGTCTAGATACGAGCAGGTAGAGGCGGCTCTGGAACAGAGGTACCTAGGGGTAAAACCCGAAAACACCTCTTTGAGCTAGACTCGAACGGGAACAGGTGCACGACAACAGGCCTTGCTGCACTCTTGGTTACGACACTCCCGGAGGATATTCTTAGGATAATTCTCATTTTCTTTACAAACCACTATGAAGGGTTATGATTATAATCTTCCTCAAAGAAAACATTTTTATGGATTATATCCATAAATAGTTCAATTTATGTTAAGTATCTTAAAAGTATGGAATTATGTATTTTGATTCATAAACTAATATAGTTTATGCCATTGTTTAGAAATGGCGCCTAGTGGAAGGAATGGAAACCGTATCAATGCACGCACTCCGTGTAGGGATTGCCCTCCTGCTCAAGATAATTATTGTGGAGCTGGAGATACAACTGGTGCTGATCAACTTATTACCATACTGGGACAACTCACTCAGGTTATGAATAATAACCTTACTCATATGGAGCACCCGGATCCGCAATGTGGAGGATCAATGTTAGACCGCTTCATGAGGAAACAACCACTAACATTTAATGGGGGTACAAATCTGTTAGTAGCTGAGCTATGGATAAACTCTTTAGAGAAAATATTCCATGCCTTGGGGAGTAGCGAAAGGGAGAAAGTTATCATGGCAGTTTACCGCCTCACTGGAGATGCCGATCAATGGTGGTCATTGATTCAAAATACAAAGGAAGATGATGACGTATCGAATATGGAATGGAGGGTGTTCAAAGAGATTTTCTTAGAAAAATACTTTCCTCATGACCATCGAGCAGATATGGAAAGGAAATTTCTGAGTCTGAGACAAAAGGAGGATGAGAATGTCGCAATGTATGAGGCCAACATTACAAGGTTGGCGAGTTATGCTGCAGATTATATACGTAACCCAAGAGGTAAGATTGATCGTTTCTATGATAGGCTAAAACCATTTCTCCATCGAGCTTTAGTATCAAAATCTTTCTCAACATACGAAGATATTGTCTCATGTGCAATCAAGACGGAAAAGGAATTCTATAAGTCTCAGGACTTTAAAGAAAAGCATGAAAAGAAGACAACGGTGGAACAAGAGATGGATAAAGGGAAAAAGGGAAAGAAGGATTTTCCATTATGCGATAATTGTGGGAAGAATCACCCTGGTACTTGCCTAAAGGGAATGGGAGTTTGTTATAAATGTGGAGAAAAGGGTCACCAGGCTCGTGATTGCAAGGGAAAGAAAGAGGCTATCAATGTTGAATGGTACAATTGTAGAGAAATGGGTCATTATGCAAATGAATGTCCTAAGCGTCAGGGAAACTTACCTCAGAAAAGGCCAAGGGATCAAGGACAATCTTATGTTGTTACTACAGTTGAAGAAGAATAACTAATGTATTAGTGATTTTGGACTCATGGATTATATTCTGGTTATTAGAATAATTTGATATATATATAAGGATTTTACTACAGTACTTGTTGATTTCAGTAAAGTTTTAATTTGATGATGGTAATTATATTTTTAGTATGTGACAATAAGAGAAACTTTACTTTGTTTGGGATATCTGATAAATTTATTTTGGAAATTAAGAGACCTTTTAGAGAAAGTCTGGACAGAGGTATTTTAGATAACTATAAAGGTTGGAGTGGATTAAGTTGATATTTGGATAGTATTTTTTAAGGTTAAAAAATTTATGAAGATTATTTTTGGAATATTATGATAATATAGTTTTAGGAAAAGGACAACCTGCAGGGTGAGTCATAACCCGTCGCGTCGGACAAAGATGTAGGAATCGAACCCACAATCATTGTGTGACAAGCCTTTATTTCCTACCACTAGCCTACAGGAAGTCCCTGGTTATTACAAAATAATTTTACTAATCTAAATGGTATGTGTTAAAATTTAGAACCTTATACAATTAGGATAAGTATAATATTTTTGAGTTATATTATCTTTTTGAGTGAAAGATGAGTTGAAGGTTGAAACTCTAATTGTCAGGCATAAATATATATATACCTATCTCTTATTCAATGAATAAATTAATTCTTAAACTTTAGTAAAGGGATATTAAAACAAAAAAATTTGTTATCCTAAAACCTTATGTCTTGTTGAACTGATGATATTTTAAATCAACATAGATTGAAGGCTTTGAGGCCCTCAATTTGACAGTTGATTGTGATTGATGACCTCAATCACTCCCTACAAATATTTACGTTTTTCCTCCAATTATATGTCTCTAATTGCCACCAATGTTCTCCTAATTGAGATCATAATTGGGTGGTGACTTTTTCATTTCCCTTTCCATCTTATTAAGGCTAAATTATATTAATCTTATTTCTGATGTGGGTTTTCCTCAAAAGTATTTTCTCTTTTCAACCTTTTATTTTCAAAGAAAAATTTCAAATTGCGAGAATGCAATTTATTGAAAGAGGGGAGAATGTAACACCCCGAGCTTCCACAATACGCTTCTCATTCAATAATGCAATAGCTTGCATTGTACGCAACTTCGAGTTCTAAAACACCGCGACTAATCAATGTAGCCGTTATGAATAGTAATAACCACTTTTTAAAATTATAGAAATTTTATATTTCAAAATGGACTTCATTTTTGGATTCGGAATATCGAAATTAGCCTATGATGAATTTTTGGTATTTTTCTGAGAACTTCTAATTTTTTATGAATAGTGAAAAATACTTAAAAACAACTTTTTTAATCAAAATAATTTATAGTGATAAATTATACTATTTAGTGGTTTTAAAGTATAATTAGAATATATTTTTACCATTTTATCCAATGGTGGTCATTAGACTTAATTTAACATTAAAATTGGACATAAACAATTGCCAATCTTTTGATATAAATTGTTTCTTAAAAACACGCTATTTGTTGTGACAGTGGGAGTTAATTATAAAATTAATTAATGCAACTTATATTTTTGGAATTTTTTAAAATAGAAATCATTTTTGAATTCGGAATATCAATTATAGATTAGGGTGAAATTTTGGCATTGTTCTGAAAAACTTCAATTTTTGATGAATAGTGAAACCACTAAGTGGTAGTTAAATAACTGATTTTTCTTTTAAATGAAATATTACCACTTCTGTGTTTTGAATTTCAAAAATCCGACATACATGGTTGTCATTAGGATGTAAAATGTGGTTCAATGGGATTAAAATAATTTTTTTGGTGAATAGTAACTTTTAAGTTCTTAATCGCGATTAGAGGTAATTAGTGTAGTTTAAGGTAAAAATAATGTTTTAATAATATGAGATGAGCTTGACACTTTTCCTACTCCTATTGGATGAGTCATGGCCGACCAAGACAACCCATGGGTCAACTTGGGGACCCCATGGAGCCACTTTGGTTGGAAAATGACATTAATATATATTTATTTAATGTTAAAGTAAAAAATGACACAAACATGAAATTTTTTACTAAAATAATTTTTACATGGGGTTATACAAGTCATATTTTTGACTATAAATAGTAATTGGAAATATAAAAGGATTTCCTACATCATAGTATTTTTTTATAATTTTTAGACATTAAATAAATTAAATTATGTATGACATCATTATGATGCAGCGATGACCTCATTATTTAACGATTTTAATAAAATGAAAATATAATGTACAATCCAAGGCTTACACTTGTCCAAAGACTATTGGATGGGTATATTTCGAACCCTTATCACCTTAGACACGAATTATATAAGTGTGGGACCTTTAGAATCCGAAGATCATTGTATAATAATGTAAAATTTCCTTACATTCCAAGAGTGCCCCTCCTCTCCTCTTATAAAAGGCCCCCACCTCTACCACCTCATTCACACTTTCAAGCCATTTGGCTCGGCCAAACTCTGCCCAAATACTCTCCCATATTCCCCCTCTTACTCCTAGAAGCCTCACTTTGGGAAGAACTCTTCCCAAGGAAGCCTTTTGCTCAAATCAAAAAGAGTTGCCCGATTATGAGGTAATGTCTTCTCTAATGTTGTTTTGTTTTATTTTTCTTCTCCAACCCCCTAAACTCTTTTTATTCATTTTTTTTGTAACAACAACAGTATCCTCAATATACTAGGATGTTGTTATAAGATGTATTCAAGCTTCACTTACACACACCTACATCTAATGGTTAAAGAACATACGGTTTCTATGGATGGCGAATTTCTGCCTCACGAAACGATGATTGTTCAACACTCATATAACACCTTCAAAGGTGGCCATTAAGATGTCACTATATTTATATATGATATATAATATGTTTATGTTTTACTTATGCTTCTGTATTTCTCATTTATGGAATACTTTATGATTTCCATTATGGGTAAAACGCGATAATTTCATTTTAGGAACTGCGGACTACCACCCCCTCAAAGTGATTTGAATCGTTAATGCCATATGTGGGATGTATAAAGGATGGAGTAAATGGTATTATACACTATATTATACTGGAATTATATTATACATTTATATCATTATGATTTTATTCCATTAAATACGAAATAGAAATGAAAGTAGCGTTCATGCGTACGTACGGCTTACCGTCTCCATGAACGGTGCATTTCATTTCTTACCTCTAAATGTTACGTAATATTATAAATGAATGTATAAACTAGATATATATGATATATATGAAATCTAAATCATGAATATAATTCTGGAGATAATGGATATTCTACCACATAAACAACTTGTAATTATAAGAAGTTTATTGTTGACTCAAGTACCAAAGATCGACAAAACGACCGTTATTAAATTAAATAATTACATAATGTTCATAACATTGTAATAAGTTATATAAAAAGTATAATGAAATTAAAAATGGTTATTAATAAGGTATATATTAACTCTAGTTTATTATTCAGGAGGTTAAAGAACGGTTGAGTCAAGTCAGACACGAGGTAAGGGAACTTCTTAACCCAATTTCTATTCTTTGTGTTAATCTCCTACATTCAAATTATGTCATGATATTATTATGTCATATCTTGTATTTTTACATTATTTATGTGTACTTATAGTGAATAAACATAATAGACCTACTTTATAAAAAGTTATCTTTTTAAGGACTTCGTCTCAATCCCCATTCATTGAGGCATATTTGGTTTTATACACAACTTTCTTTTATACGGTGTATAAACCCCTTTGACTTTTACGTTTATTCAAAAGGAATCCTTTTATACGAAGAGTTTTACTAAACGACAAAAGGTAATGTTTTTCTTTCCATACTTATGCGGCGACAACTACTTCTCTGCCGCCGTGACCATTATTTGAGTTTCAGCTTCCTCTACAAGCCATCTTTTTTTAATGAAAAATAAATACAAAGTTTTAGCTTTCTTTTATTTTGGTATTGAAAATGGTTTTGAAAGAGTTTTTATTATATCAATGTGTTGTATTGATATCTTGTGATTGAAATGTGGAAATGTTATGTTTCATTTATGCATGTTTTATGTGATACGATTATGTTATGGTTTATGATATGTTTAAACCTATTCATATGAGGAATGTATTGGACTTAATAAGTGACGGGTGGAGCCCGCTATAGATCCTCGATGCATCGGTAGGTCTCATGAGACAACTAGACGTGGAATTGGCCGAGGCCCTTTCCCAATTTGATTTATGGTTTTGGACGAGTCCTTAATCATTTTAGACGTCTTGGCCGAGGCCTTGAAAAAATGTTTCAGAATGTCTGGCATTATACATTCCCTCATTATGAAAGTGGTTATTGATATTGCATGTGATTATTCGACTAGTAGAATATCCATGTGAGTAAGTAAATGGCATTATTTAATTTTATTTTTGCCATATTATGCTGAAGTTCAAGTTTAAAAAGGCTTTTGTTTTAGTTATACATTTCCTTAAATGTTAATGTTTATTTATGAAAGCTTCCGCTATATTGTTATCCTTACTGAGCATCTGAGCTCACCCCTTTCAATGTTTTAATATTTTCCAGGATGTGAAGAAGTATTTTATAGATGACCTGTAGGGATAGTCAGAAGAGGATATGAGTGTGGATTATGAAGACTTTGTTATTATTTTTTTCACTTTTTGATGTAATGTAACATTTATGAATGTATCTAGTGTTTCTAAGGCTACTAAACTAATTGATCTTTCGAGACTTGATCTTTTGTGATCATGCCAATGTTACAAAGTAATGCACCGACTCTGGGTAGCTGGGGTCGGGGCGTTACACCTGGTGTGAGACTTTCTAGGGATATTTTTAGTAGATTCATAGTCACAATATGAACCGTTATTAAAGGAACAAAAAATCACATAATATTTTATTTTAGAAAAAAGATAGTGGATAAATTAGATTGAATCCAAAAATTTAATAGATTATAGAATGTATGTAATTTATTATTTTTCACATCAACATTAATATTTTTCCCTTTTATGTGTATAATAATTTTTAAATTAGCGCTCTTAATTTCCCTTTATTCTGGTCTATGTATTGTAATAGGATGAACTGATTCAACAACAATTGTTTTGGGAATTGTTATGACTCTCTAAATGAGATGACCAACCTGATCGGTGTATGAATTATTAAATTTATGACATTTATTTCTCTATTGAATCATGTTTTGAATAAAATATTAAATCATGAGGAACACACAAATATACCCAAAAATATAAAGTTTCAATTGAGAAATTTTTGTGAAAAAAGGACTCTTACTTTTAATGTATATTTGGATCACTTAATTGCAAATAAAGGATCATATCCATTGAAAATATCTTCAGAATCCTTAAATAATATAATAAACAAAAGGTTGTGTTAGTTATTTATCATATAGAAGGATATTATGATCAATGGTGGATGTTAGTCAAGAATATGATTCCCATAGAGGAGATCGATGAAAATTGTGTGGGAGTAATTTTAGATTTTGTTTTCAATAAATAATTTCCCTGCACTCCTTGACTAAAATTGGATAGGTTCTTTACTATAATAAATAAAAATTACAATAAATATATCATGTCATACAATGAAAACATCACATGACATGCATGATACTGATCGTACCATGATTCAATGTTTTATTACACCCTTATACCAATGTATTGAACTGATTTTGTAATGAAAATTAAAAGTTTAATAATAAATGTTACATCATTTATAGCACTATAATTTAATTTTTATCACTATAAAAAGTATATTTTACTTGTTTGGATGTTTTTGTTTTAGATGGAGGTGATTTGGAGGGCCCATGATAAATACTAATAAAATGGGTCAATTTGCACAGGATCCAAGCACACTAGTGGACTAAACCGAATATTTCTACTAAACCATGTTTCCAAATGCACTGAAATTTTGTGTTAATGCCTAAATATTAATTTTAAACATTTATTGTGAAGGAACCAAATCCTCATTCGGCATCTAATATGCACATCATAATTGATCTTCTAGAAGAATCAAATATGCACAATGTCAAAAGCGGTGTTCTATACATTATCAATATCTCAAGATATAGTTGTCCAAATGGTGGAAAATTTTCTTTGGAGATATTATAGATGTGGGGAAACATATTTTTAGTTTTATCTAAATATATATAAGACTTTCTAGTGGCCAAAAACAATGGATCATGGGGTTTCTCGAAATAAGGGTGCCCAAAACCACCTCCCTTTGGTATAAAAGAAAACCGTGGGAACCTCATTTAGGAGTTCGACCAGGAGGAAAGGTTCTGCTATTTTGGAGTCCCAAAGGGGTCTTATCAACATCCTTATATGTTATATAGGATATGGTAAGTGCAACTTCAACATATTCTTCTTCCTCTACTCCAATGGATTTCTAAACACCCTGGGTTCACCCTAGGATGAACGAGATGTAATCCCAAGATTCATCTTTGTATTATGTTGAATGATATTTTTAATTATAGGTTGTATGTTTTTTTATTCATCCTATATTTTTTCTTAATTGAGTTATATACTGGTATGGTATAATCAAACTCAAATGATCATGTTTGGGGGTACCCTTTCATGTGACGTTTCACATACCGTTCATCCAATTTTCTTCCATCATTCAATTATGGTGTTTGTGTGTCTCATATTGGTCAATTTAACTCACATAATAATTTTCAAGTTCATGTAAATTTATATCATGGTATCAATAATAAATAACATAAAAACCAGAATGGCACATTGAGTTCTTCGTTTGAAGCCTTGGTGAGTTTTGGTTATGAAGTCGAACACAAATCACACAATCATCGACAGTGTCCAGGGAATCATTGTGTGTTTTAGAATGAACCCTAGGAGTTATCCCAACATGTACTTAGTAAAATAATGGTAATATGGGTTAAAAACCTGTGATTAAAATATCTATACCCTTTTTATTGAAGAGATTAAGGATGAGCATCACAAGACTTCCCTGGGTTGATCATGTATAATTAATCTACTTCATTTATACTTTGTTTTACCGATTTAATTTTCTATTGTCATATTTAATTATCCAACCAAAGTTTTATTAAATACAATTCCCCTTCTATTTTCATAACAAATTCTCATTTTAAATTAATTAAATAATGATCTGTTGAGAGACGACCTAGAATTACTGATATACTACAAAACATCTAGTAAACTAAACATCTAATTTGATGCTCTCAACAATGTGATCATATTTTGATGCCATTTATGGGGAGATAATATTGTTTTATTATATTATATTTATTTTTTAATTATTTATTTTAATTCTTAAGTAGAACTCTTTTCAATATCCAACCCCAATTTTATTGTTGTTGTTGTGTTTTTTTTGTTTCCATTTTTGTTTATTTTTGTGTGTTATTCCTCTCCCTCTCTATCCCTCTCCATCTTCTTCTTCTCCATATATCTCTTTATAATTATGTATTAAAACATTATAATATCCTTTCACCATTATTATTTTATTTTATCCATATTCAATCATAAAAAACCTAAAAACATCAAAAATTATTTGAACACCCCGATCAGAAAAAGAAAAACTACTTGAATTTGACCATAAATTTGAAAAGACACTTCACTCAAAAATCAGCGAATCTAGAGTAGGTAAACCAAGTTAACTAAGGAAACTATTTTAGAAACTCATGGTGTCCTAAAAAACTCATAAATTGAACCCAATCAATCCCAAAAATAACATGGCTACAAATAATTGAACCTTAAAAGAACTGACCACCCTGAATGGGGAGTACCGAACTGCGTATATCTAATATCCTGAAGAAGCAACCCACATTGATCTGAGATCAGGAATCATACTCCGACTTCCCAAATTCCCTGGTGTTATTGTAGAGGACCCTCACAAACATCTCAAAGAGTTTCATATAGTGTGCCCCACCATTAAACCCAAAAATGTGTCTGAGGGAATAATTAAGTTTAGGACCATCCCTTTCTCCATTATCAATTTAGCCAAAGATTTTCTATACTGTATTCCTACCACAATTGGGTACTGGAATGACCTTAAATGACTATTTCTAGAGAATTTCTTCTCTTCCTATCAAACTACATCAATTTGAAATAAAATATGTGGAATTAGGCAATCACTAGGACCGACCCTTCATGAATATTTGGATAGATTCAAAAGAATTTTCTCAAGTTACCCCCACCACAAAATTAGTGAAATTTTTTAATTCAATACTTATATGAGGGACTTGTACCCATTGAAAATAGAATGATGGATATTGTAGCTTGTGGTGCCCTAGTGTGTAAAACTCCTTCCACTGCTTGTGACTAATAGCCAACATGGCTATAAATGGACAACATTTTGTACACAAGAAATTTCACCAACATGAGGAGTGGAAAATGTGGTAGAAGACAACATTAGTTGGATTTCCCCCATTAGACAATCAGGTGGACTCACTCATCCTCATTAGAGAATTATTCCTTCATAAGAACCTTTGTGATGTTGTGGACCTTACCCCTAGTGTGCGGACATTGTGAATTTTCTAGAAACTTATGGGGTCTCCACTGATTTCTGCACTTCCCAATCCCATAGAATTAAACAAGATTATCAATGGCACATTTGGAATGACCCATACTGATGGATAATTTGTAGTGACCAATTTTTTTGTCGATCTATCCCTGACCATCAGGTCACCCTTGTTTTGACCTTCTTCCACACTTTGGCTTGTAGGGGTCACTTTGGCTCTTAAAATATGGCTCGAAAGGTCCTTAAATAAGGTATTTATTTGCCAACGTTTTATATATATTCTCCTCGATTTTTTATGTCATGTATTAGATTTTAATTCACCAGGAATATCTCTATGATAAATGAAATACCCCCACAACCCAATTTATTTTGTGATATCTTTGATGCATGGGGCCTTGACTTCAGGGGGATATTTACAAATTCATTTGGTTTTTTGTACATCTAATTAGGTGTTGAATATGTATCAAAATGGGAGGAAGAAAAGGCCCCCAGGATTGATGACTTTTATTTGTTGTTTATTTTATGCGGTCCCAATTTTTCAGTAGGGTTTGTTTACCGAGGTTCATCATTAATGATCCGGATTCACATTTCTTCAGTTGCAACATGAAAATCTTTCTTCATATGTATGGGTTTGTTCATAAATTATCTACATAAAATCACCCCCAAACTAAAATTTAATAATAAATTTCAAATAGGGAAGTCAAGATAATCTTGGAAAAAATCAGACAACCTAATAGGAAAGATTGAATTTTCCTCTTGGAAGATGCACTGTGGGCATTCTATACAACTTTTAAAACTGAAAATTAGAATGTAACCATACATGGTTGTGTTTAGAAAGGATTTTATCCTTTAAATGGAGGTTTAACACCATGAATATAGGTCTATTAAATAATTTAATATGAATATTTCAGTTGTAGGTGAGTATAAGAAGTTGTAGATTCAAGAGTTATAAGAAATAAGATGTGATGCATTTGAGAACACCCAGATCTATAGAGAGAGAAAAAAGGATTTCCATGATACCATGGGTCATGAGTGGAAGTTTCATATTGGTGAGAATTTTTTCATGTATAATTCTAATCTAAAGATCCACCCTATTAATCTTCGTTCTCGATGGATCAGTCCATATACTATTACTGATGTTTACCCTTTTGGTGCTATATGGGTTTTTCATGAGAAGAGTAGATAGAGGATTACTATAATTGGGTAGATACTCAAACACTTCTATGAATATTTTTCGAAGCATCTCTTTTAGGAAATCCATTTGATAGATTCCACATATTACACCACTTAGTAGGTTGTCCCTTCTCCCTACAATTATTTACTTTTCAATTTATTTAAAATACTTTCATTTAGAAAAAATGTAACTTTTAGGTGTCGGGGAGGGTGAGATGTCTTAGTTAGGATTAAAAAACAAAAAAAATTAAAAAAAGTGTTTTCATATTTGATTTATTTTTCCTTATATTTTTTATTTAGATAAAAATTGATCTTAAAAAGAATATCAAAAACCATTTTTCAGGCTTGATTCTATTTTGCGGAAAATTACACTATTTTTTTTATTTTATTTCAAATTAATTTTGATATGGAATCATTTTATAGAATTTTTATTCTCAAATTGTTCTTAGTAAGGTATTTTTTTATACCAGACCTCATTAGAACGGACCAATATTTTAATCCCTTAATCGAGAGCCATTTCTAAGCTCTTTATTGCATATTCTTCCATTTAATCACTTTATTAAGAGACTTGAGTCGTGTAGAAAAACTAGAACATTCCTTGATTAATTTTCAAGAAATAATATTCAAGTATGAAACATTCTTTATAAAGGAAGTCGTTCATTGAAAATCCATTTATAAAATTATCCTCTATTTTTTTCACTTTTACATTTAATCCTTCTTAAGACATAGATACCATGAAAATCTTGTTAGGTAGCCATATTACCAAATAATTTATCCCTACCTACAAATCTCTTATGTATATTCTTGTTTTATTTTCAACAAGTGTGGGAGATAGGATATTTCCATATGAATTCTGGGGAGAGAATCATTGTTATGGGTTGATATAAACAGTGCATACATTTTTCTTGGGAAATGAGTTCACAAGCATTATTTCATCACTGTTTTACACATGTTTATATATTTATCTATAAATAACTATATATTAAAAAAATAGTTCTGTACATTGGATAAAATAGAACAGAAGAATAAAATAATGAAAAGAGGATGTTTAATCATTATTATTCACTACTTGGTTTTGACCTACACAAATGGACAATAGAGATAGGGATTTGGAGGTAATACACTTTATGAGGGGTTTAGTGTACACATTAATTGGGAACACTTTCTTAAATTTGACATATTATGTACATAATTTATTAAAAACTCTCTTCTAACACATATTTTTAAACATTAAATCCTACCAACCCTTGAACATCATAACAACCTATTGAAGGCCTCTTGAGTAGAACACTAGTTTCTATCAGTGGAGAACTGGGAATCTTGAAAATAATATGGTAATATCAAATTTAATCTGGGAAAAGAGTATAAATCCACTTTTATATTTTCCTTGTGTAAAGAGAAAAAATTTCTAAGTGAGGTAGGCTGCAACATGTTTCATGGGTAAACAAATGATGTTGAACATATTCGAATGTGAGAAAAGAAAAATGATTGGAAAATTTATTCTATAAAAGAGACATGAAGAATTTAATTTCAAAGAATCTCGGATGACTTGACACCTTTTATTTAGAAATTTTACATAAATAAGATATTATAATTTGTCCCAGAGTGCAAATTTTTAGGTGTGGGGGTGCGATCGTACCACGATTAGCTATTTTATTTCACTCTTATACCAATGTATTAAACTGATTTTGTATTAAATATTTGAAGTTTAATAAAAAAATTTAATTCAATTTTGGTTCTATAATTTTACTATTATCACTATCACAAAGTTATATTCTACTGTTTTGATTTTGTTTGTTATAGGTGGAGGTGATTTGGAGGGCTCATGATGAAGACCAAGAAAAATGGGCCAATCTGCTCAGGATCCAAGCACACTAGTTGACTAAAGCTCATATTTCAACTAAACCGTGAATCCAAATGGGATGATATTTTTCAGATATGTCCAAAATTTAATGTAAAACATTTCATATTAAGGAACTGAAGCCTCATTCGGAATATACTACCCCCATCAGAACTGGTCTTTCCAAAGAATCAAATATACATAGAGTCAATAGTGGTGTTCTGTACTATATTCATATCTCGAGATTTTGTGGTCCAACTGGTGCAAAATTTTTGGTTTCGATATTAAATATGTGGGGATACAACTTTTTATCTTTGTACAAAGAGAGATAATTCTTTCTAGTGGCTAAAAACAATGGAACAATTTGTTTCTTGAAATTAGGGTGCCCAAAACCACCTCCCATTTTGGATGTAAAAGGGATCATTGGGAACCTCATTTTGGAGTTAGACCGTGAGGAAATTTCCAGCCATTTTGGAGTCCTGAAGGGGTATTTTAATAATCACTAGAAGTTCTGGAGTGTATTGTAAGTTCTTCTTCTTCTTCTTCTTCCTCCCCTCCCATTTATTTCTAAACCCCTTGTAATCACTTGGGGAGGAACGCGATGTAATCTCGAGCTTCATGTTTGTATATGTTGAATGATATTTTTAATTTCCATATGTATGTTGTTTTTCTTCATCTTATCTTCAAATTTAATTGAGTTATATACTGTAATTTTATTTTCAAACTCAAATGATCATGTTTGTGGGGTACCCTTTCATGTGATGTTTCACACTCCTTCCATCCCCTTTTCTTCCCACATTCAATTGATGTGTTTGGGTGGTTCATATTGGTCAATTGAACTAAAATAAACGCTATCAAGTTTATGTGTATTCATTTAATTGTATCAAAAAAATAACCTATGAACATAGACAACACATCAACTTCTTCGTGTGTTGCCTTGGTGAGTATCAGTTATGAAGTCGAACAAGAATCACCTAATCATCGGTGGTGTCTGATGAATCATTGTGTGTTTCTTAACTAAACCCTAGGAGTTATCCTAGAATCAACTCTGTAGAATTATTATAAAATGTTTTAAAAAATTGGTATTAAAATATATATACCCTATCTCTTGAAGCGATGAAGGATGAGAATCACGAGACATCCCTAGGATGATCACGTTTAATTAATCTTGTTCGATTTTAATTTGTTTTAGAGAAATCATTTTCTATTTTCATATTTAATCATCAAACCCAATATTTATTAAAACTAATTCTCCTTATAATTTCATAATCAAAAACTATTTTTAAATTAATGATCTAAGGACTTTTTGAGAGACTACCGAGGATTACTGCTGTACTATATAAATTATAGTAAACTAATTATTTAATTTGACATGCTCTACAACATGATCAGATACACCGCAATATTTGTAGTAACCCCCGAATATACAGTTGACTGATTATTTTCTTGAATAAATAAATGTATATTTATATCATTATATATTCAATACATTGATAGTGAAAATTAAATTTTCTGATGTTCCCTCATAGTTGAAATAGAGATCCTTAAATTTCCAGGGTCTCTTTAGGATAAGTAGTGGAATGTGGAGTTTAATTGTAGTGGTGTGATAGAGATATCTAATGGTGATAATCAATATCAAAATATTACTCTTAAATTGTGTGAGAATAATAACCCTATATATTTCTTGAATGGGACGAGGAAAGTTTTTAGGTGTAGGGAGGAAAGGAACTTAACTAGAAATTGTCGATGGGAGAAACCCACCAATGTTTTGGAATAATGGAATGATCTAGTCAAGACTCATATCATTTTCCAATGCTTCAAATTCTAGTAACATGTACACTATGTTAATCAATGCACTAATCCAAGGTCTTCAGTTGACAACTGGTGACAACAACTACCAAGGCCTAAAGTGAATGGGTGAGCTTATTCCATCACCACTGTAGAGGTGGATCCCAACAAAGAAGTGGTGATATGTATTCTAGTTACTCATTAAAGAATAAATAATTTAATTTTTTATTATTATTCTAAAAATTATATAGTATCATTTAATTTTATTAGAACTATTCAATAACCACAAAAAATCATGTATGAAGAGCAATCAGTGAAAATGGGTAATAGATAAATTATTTCATCCCAAGTATATAACTCTTCCCATGTCAAAATATATTGACTAAAATTCCTAGTGAACCTTCTAATACTACCATTAGTTTAATTTGATTATATTATGAATATTTATTATGTCTTCTTTTATAGATATAATATAGATTTTTGAGGGAAGAAAACCACCCTCCCTTTTGTGGAATCTATGGGAAAACACAGTTATGTTTTGTGAAGAATTGTCTTCCCTTCATCCAAGTCAAGTGGTGGAAATTTAATTTTAGATTATACCTAGGGAATCACCAATATCCAAAAATATATATATAGAATGGGTGTTGTTTAACATGAGGAGATGAAAAATAAACTTTGGAAATATCTTCAAAAAGTGTTAATACACCCATGTGCATCACCATGGGGTGCACCATTCCTCTTCGTCAAGAATAAGGATAGGTTAATGTGCCTCTGCATTGATTATCATGAACTCAAAAATATTAGGGTAAAGAATAAGTATCATATACCTTGGGATGATTACTTATTATATCATATAGATGATTCCCAATGTTCCTGTAAGATAGATCTTCAGTTGGGATATTATCAAGTAAAAGAGAAGAAGGTGGATATCCCCAAGATGGATTTTCATACAATGCACAGGAATTATGAAGACATAGTGATAACATTTAGAGTATCTAATTTGCAATAAATATTAAAGGATTTCATTATTATAGTCTTTAGGTACTACCTCTAATAATTTGTAGAAGTCATTATTAGTTATATTAATATCTACTCGAAATGAATGAAGAAACATGAGGAGAATTTGAATACAGTATTGATGACATTTAAGAAATAATATATGTATTAAAATAAAAATAAATGTGTGTCATTTTGGGATAAAGTTACATTCTTGGGGAAATTCATCAATATAAAAGTGCTATATATGGATCCTTCAAAAACAATAGATGATTCAAGGGGGACTAAACCAACCTCTATTGAGGATATCTGTAGTTTCCTTACATTATTTGGATACTATCATTGATTTTTGAGAAAAGTATCCTGAATGTGCAGTCCAAATTCTATGATAACATAGAAAGGTGTTGTGTTTTTCTAGGACTGTTAGTGTATGTAAATTTTTAAAGATATGGATAAGATAGTAATCATTGTACATCTACCCACATAAACCACAAATGGGGATTCTTTTTTGGACTATAGTGATGCATCCAAAAAGTTCTTGACTTGTGTACTCGAAAAAATGAAGAAATTATAACCTATGCCACACTGAAACTAAGTATCCATGAGTATAAATACCCAAATTATGATCAATTATTACCTATAGTGATCTTTACTTTAATAATTTGGGGACATTATCTATATGGGGATAATTGTGCTATATATAAGAACCCTAAAATCCTCTATTGTATATTCAATATTGTGACCCAAGCTCGACATACATGGACCTTACATTTCATTTGTGGAATTATTAATGAATGACTCAAATATAATCCCAAATAATATATTAGTTTATATTCTTTGTAAAATTGGAACATAATATTTTAACTTGGTGAAATATCTTCAACATCTCCCATAAACATCGTCCCCTATTATTTTCATACCAAAAAACATTCTCTATATCCTGGGGAAAATAAAATATAAAAAGGGTGAGATAAAATGATCATATAGGGTAAACATAGAGAACATAAAAAACCATAAACATTATAATGTAAAAACATGAACATGCTTTTTAAATATCCCTATATTTAGTCATGAAATAAATATTGGTAGTACGTAAGGCATATATCATAAAAGATAATTAAAAATGATAAAATAGTATAGGCATAGAACATGTAATTGTGGAAAACCAATAAGAAAATAATATTATTTCCATAGTATCCATGTCTTTTATTCCAAGACCATCATTGGGGATAAATTCTATTACTGAACCAGGATTACATGTCATTCCAACCATGTATTACTGAACTAGATTTACTTGTCGTTCCAACCCTGTGTTACAGAATTGGATTTACTTTCCATTCAATTCATGTCTATATCATGAGATATAAATATTTACCCAAAGCATTAGAGTAAGATATAGGTCCCACCCATATCATAATGAAATCATTCTAACAAGTGCCACAAAACATCAATAATTCGTCTTCTCATAACCCATAAAAAAAATGGGTTTCTTAAACAACATTTAATCATAAAATAATCAATAAAAAATATCATTCCATTATTAACAAAATAAAATCATAGTAATAATCAGGATATAAATGTAATCCTATTTAAGATCATCATCTTAGATGGAAAATAATTTTTATAAAACACTTGAACTTAATTCTTGAGGAAAATATCCATTCTTCTTTAGAAATGTTTTCTTTTCTCAAAATGCCCTGAAATTTTAATAGAAAATAATTTATTTGAAATTAAACTTGAAATAGTGTATATTAATATTCACAGAAATAAGTTATTATGAAACTATAAAAAAATCCATTAATGCTGTATAAGTAAAAAAGCATTCTTCTCATACTTTTTTCGAAAAATTCAAAAAGTACCTCGTATGGTAAACAAAAGAAATATTTCTGCAATACCATGTTGTACTTGTTAAAATTGTTTAAAAATTAATTTAAACATACATAGAAGAATAGTAAACATTTTATGACAACAATTTTTGAAAATATGGTCATTGATGATAAATATATCCCCCATAAATACTTACATATAACTAATAATGGATAAAATTGAGATTACAATCATATCCCTTGCCTTAGGTCTGATATGCTTCATATGTATCTGAAACTACTATATACTGGGTTTAAACATATTATTGACTTGTAAAAGAACCATAATAAAATTTATAATATCATATATGATTCCCTTGTGATATTATACTACCCGTTCATTTATCAAATCAATAATATAGAAATGTTTTGGGTAATAATCGTTTTATTTATCATACGTGTTTTCACTTATTATTGTTGATATTATTATATAGATAATGATTTAATTACATAATTAACATAAAACATGATTTATATATCATACTTATTTATTATATAAATATATATAATAGATAGATAAATTAAATGGAATACACCGTTCATGGAGATGATAGGTTGTATGTACGCATGAATGCTATTTTCGATTCCTTATTGAAATATTTGGAAGCAAGTAAATGATATATATATATATCCCATATCATTATTTTTTCATATATTTCATTATTATTTATTATTTATATTTTATAATAAATCTTTAAGGGCTAACATGGAGAATGAATATCATTGCGTCGTGGAGACAGTATGTCGTATGTATGCACGAGCGATGATATCATTCCCTTGATGGTTAAATAATATCGAATTGGATGGTATATGAAATTTAAATAATACTTATTGTGTTATATTAATTACTTAAAACCATTATACGCATCAATATACCCATCCAAATTATGTATTGTTGAGTAACAATTACACCACGACGTGGAGACAGTAAGTCGTACATACACACACATTGTGATATTTTTACTCATAGGATGAAAAAAGCAGGTATAAGGTTGTACCATAATTATAATAAAATATAATAATGTATAATATAATTGATTTATTACTTTATTATGGAAACAACATAAGAATATAAAGTAGAGGAATAATTTTGTTTTTGAAAGAGGTGATAATACAATTACCTCTTTTTTCAAGTATCACCTTTTGATTTGCACAAAAGGCCTCCCTAGGATGTCTTTCTGCAAATGGTGCGGACTCTAGGAGTAAGTTAGGAATTTTGGGAGCATATATGACCATATTTTGGTTGATCCAATAGTATTTAATGGTGTGATTATGTGGGTAGAGTCGGTGACCTTTTATAATAGGGAGTAGGGTCACTTTAGGAAAGTCTTGAAATTTGAATTTATTATAAATTGATTTTTGGTTTATAGTTCTCCCTTATTTATTTATAAGATATGATGAGTTTGGGTTCCAATACTCTCAACCAATAAAATTTAGATATGTTTTTATTTTATTTTAAACCTTATCATTTTGATTTATTTTTATTTAATCTATTTAATTTTATTTGTGGTAATGATAATCAAAATATTAAATGGTAATAACTATTTACATATGTGTTGTAAATTTTCAATAATTGAATAATTTATGAAAATTTTTACCAAATAATTTTCACTTTGTAATTTTTAATTTTTTTTTCAAATTTTAAATAATTTAATAATATTTTATTTTTATAAAATATCAATAGTGTAAATTTTGAAACAATTCATTTATTTGAAATTGAATAAACTCCATAGAGAAATTTGTTTTGAAAAAATATGGAATATACTACTAAAATGTCATAGTAACCTATAAAATCCATGGATAAAATTAATTAGTTTTTATGATATTTATTTTAATATTTATCAAAAAAATTATTTGATATTTCTATCTATGAAGTAATTTACACCTCAATATTATGTCATCATTAATGGTAATTATTTGGACTCTGAAAATTCTAAATAAATTCACACAATGTACATAATTTCATTATATTTCTAGTGACTATTTTATTTTAGTTTTTATTAGGTTTATCACTATATTTAAATTATTATACTTATATGACATAAGAGAGTGGTATGTTGTCACTTTTTAGGTTTTAATTATAATTACATCACTTTCATAGAAACAAGACCATTAAATGGATGAATGTCTACCCTTAGGTGATATTGGTAATATTTAATTCTTAAAATCAGACTTTGGATGGTGTTAGGATAATTTTATTATCATTATCATATTGATTGTTACCCTAATTTCCATATTTTCCTTTAACGGTGGTAAATGAAAATTATCGTTGTTACTATCTATAAATATTTTAAAAAATTAAAGTAACTGATTAGCATAATTTGGATTTAATGATTCTTAATATGGAATCCATTTTATAGAATTCAAAACACAGAAGTTTCATTAATTAATTTTAAGTTAATTCCCATTATCAAAACCAGAAAGCGGGTTTTAAGAAGTAAAAACCATCAAAAGATTGAAAAGTGTCTAGGTTCAAATTAAATGTTAAATTACATCTAATTACAAAAATTGGATTAAATAATAAAAATATAATACAATTATAGTTGAAAACCAATTAAAAATATGAGATAACTTTAAAAATAAATTAGATGAAAATGCGTTTTTGAATTAAAATGCTCTATTTTTCACTATTCCTTAAGGTATGAATTTTATCAAAAAAATATAAAAAATTAAAAAAAATTAATTTCTGATGTACTAATTCTAAAAAATATGTTTATCTTGTCAAATATAATATATAAAATTTTTTAAAACTAGATTTAAATTTGACGTACCATCAAAGGGTGGAAAAATAGAATTTCTTGAATAATACATATTTTATTCAAAAAATTTAATTTTTTTTATATCTTGTTTAGAAAATACATTATATTTATGTTAATGTTTTATAAAATTCAAGGTTTGGTAAATAATATTCATAACAGCTAGTTCATATCCCATTAGATAATAATATTTTTATAATATATCATTCTTTAGTGAAACTCAGTGTTGCATAAAATGAAAGCTATTGAGGAAAGTATCTCTTGCGTCTAATGAAATTAAAGATATTGTTGAGTGTAGTAAAAGATGTATTTGGTGTTGCATATAACTTAATACAAACATAGTTCTTTTACACATTCAAAAAAATATATACCTAGTGTTGCGTGTATCGTACGCCAACTCGGTGTTGCTTGTAACATACGACAAGTCATTTTAGTGTGAACGGAATGTTTAAATTAATGAATTATAAGATATAAATGAAAATTTTAATATATTCCAAAAATGGTCAATAAATACTAAAGGTGTTACATTCTACCCCCCTTAAAATTAATTTCTCCCTCAAAATTCATTAGGGTTATAAATGGATTACTACTTGAAAAATTCTTTCATCGAAACCCACATCATAAAAATTAATACTAAAACATAATATCATAAAAGGAATGTTTGAAACATAATAGTTACTAAAAGTAAATAATAAATGGGTTTCCAAATATCATAACATAGGTGGGAAGTGAAAACATAGATATGGACGAAAAATATAACCATCACATTTTGATGGATACTAGTATAGAACATGGTTTGGGGAAAGTTAACATCTAGAAACCCTTAAATCTGGGATGATTTAATTGAAAATATTATTCGTTGGATTAGAACGTACATAAGATAATATTTTTAGTTTTCAGGATCATTTTCCTAACATTGAATAACATGAGAAAAAATACTTTCTTTATTTCAATATAGTCTCACCATTGCTCAAGCCTTCAACAATTTCTACTTAATCACTTAATCAATTAAATGAATTTAAATTTGTCATTCAAGAAGTGTTAGCAGGTCATGTGATCCATAAATAGAATTATAATTTATTCCATATATATTAAAAAAGGATAAAAAATATTATCCAATATGCATAAGTCCACCTGTAGTGAGAGAATACTGTAATCTAACAAACTTCAATCGTAGTATAAATTATACTGTCCATCAATGGATAACCTTACAATCCTTCGAAAATATGAAAATATAAAACATTAGAAATAGGTGATGTAATTAATCTTAACATTTATGTCCCATATATCATAAGTTTTATTTGGTTGGTCACATTCCAAAATATGTGGAAACCTTCATCATGTATTCTCTTAAGTCACAGTAACAACATGAATTATCAGATAAACTTATTGAAAAATAAAGGTTTCCTTATTAAAAAACTTATTGAATATATTCCTTAAGTCCCAAAAAATTTTATACTTCATCCATGATAGCATAAACCTCTTGTAAATGACTCCATAATAAGATCTCAAGAAACTGACACCATCTAATTTTCTTATTTAACTCAAACATATCTTTAGCCTAGCATCACAATCTAAACATGAGGGACATATTAAGGGTTATCCTCCCCTTAATAATGTGATATCCAAGTATAATTCCTTACCATTAAATCACTTTTTTGGATCCTTATAACTATTTAACATATCCTTTCCAATCCTTAATAAAACCTTGTACTAAAAACACCAATATATTTCATGATTCATATAACATTAACATTTAATTCCAAAACATATACACCAAAATCATCCATCATTATTCTTAAACCATAACTTATGATCCATAATTTTAGTATTTCTTAAAATATGAATAATATATTAAGGTCTCTCAACCTCAATATTCTTAGGTTTAATGTAAACAATGCTAGAAAAACATCACATACCTTACACATGTAGTTTACAATATCTTTATCCTCAATAGTATAACCAATAATCATACCATCGTAATAATTTTCATCATGATATTTACACTTAAGAAATTGATCTTCATAATTTCCATAATTTCCACGTCTGAAAAATTCAATGAGTAACCATGTTCTATGTAGTTCTGGCTATTGACTACGACCAAAAGTCAAAGTGTTGGAAAAAATACCATAGATTAGAAACAGATAAGTAAAGAAAATTACATATAATAATTAAATATATGATAACTTTAGTTTAACCCTATGTTAGTCATGATTATAAAAAAACCTATTATTGTAAAATATATATAAATTATCCTAAAGAAATCATGAGAAATGTCCTTAGAAATATCTCTATGGATATCACTAAAGTTTTTTCATCCTAGTTTCCAATAGATGAATAATCCTTCACTTTGATACCTACTATAGATACCCATGCTTTACGTACATGGAAATTACATTTATTTTGTGGAATAAATATTACATGACTCAAATATAAGCCCAAAGACCGTATTAGTTTAATTTATTATGAAACTTGGAACATAATATTCTAACATGGTAAAGATCTTCAACATCTCCCATAATGTTATTCGCCTTTTTTTTCCAACATGAACCATTATCAATATCCAGGGGAAAAGAAAAAATTAAAATGGTGAGATCAAATTCTCAGTTAGGATAAATATGGAGAACATAAAATATACAATAAACATAAGAACCTAAAAACATGAACATGAAGTTTAAATATCAAAATCTTGAGTCATGAAATAAATCAATTCAGTATATAAGTTATGAATCATAGAGAAACATTAATCATGATAAAATATAATTGGAAAAAAACATTGAATTTTGGAAAAAAATAAGAACATAATATGATTTCTGTATTAGGTATGTAATTACTTCCAAGACCATCATAGTGGACCAATTACATTACTGAACCAGGTTTACTTGTCATTCAACCCATGTATTACTTGACCTTATTTACCTGCCATTCTAGTCATGTATTACTGAATTGGATTTACATTCTATTCCAGTCATGCCTATCTCATGAGATATAAATCTTTACCCAATGCATTTGAGGGAGATATAGGTCTCATCCAATAATGAAATCATTCTTACATGTGACAAAAAAACATCAATAATTAATCATAGCGTAACCCATGAAATAAAATGGGTTTTTAAAACATCATTCCATCATAACATAATCCATATAAAATATCATTCCATCATTAACACAATAAAATAATTCTAATAATAGGGATAGAAATAAAACTCTATTTAATAGCATCATTTTATATTGAAAATAATTTTGATAAAACAATTGAACTTAATTCTTGAGTAAAATTTCCTTTCTTCTTTAAAAATGTTTTATTTTCTCAAAATTCCATGTAATTATAAAATAAAATAATTTAGTTGAAAATAAAATTAAACTATTTGAGATGAATATTCATGGAAATAAGGAATTATGAAACTATAAAAAATCCATTCTTTCTGTATATGTTTAAAAAACAATATCCTCATACTTTTTTTTCAGAAAAGTCAAAAATTACCTCATTTGGTAAACAAAAGAAGTATTCCTTCTATAAAATGTAGTAAAAGTCAAATAAATGGGTAAAAATGACTTTAAAAATACATATAATAATATTAAACATTTCATTAAAACATTTTTTGAAATCATGGACATGGATGATAAATATATCTCAGAAAATACTAACGTATAAACAATCTCAGTTAAAAACTGGGATTGCAAATTATCCATTACCTTAGGTTTGATATGATCCATATATATCCAAATCCAATGTAGAGTGGGTTAAAAAATATTATTAACTTTTAATAGAACCATAATAATTTTTATTATATCATATATGATTAACTTATGACTTTATATTAACCGTTCATTTACCAAATTTATGTTAAAGCAACATTTTGGGTAATAATCATTTTATTTATCTGATGTGTTTTGACTTTTTATTCTTAAAATTATTACTTGGATAATTATTTACTTTGTATAATGTAAAAAATTATTTATAAATCATATATATTTAGTATATAAATATAAATAATAGATAGATAAATGAAATAATATTCATTTTTCATGGAGACGGTAGGTCGTACATACACACAAACATTGTTTTTGTTTCCTTATTGAATTGAATGGAAGTGAGTAAATAATATATATATATATATATATATACAGTAGCATTATTATGACATATATTTCCTTATTATTTATTATATATATGTTATAATCATTTATGAATGGTTAACTTGGATAATGAATCTCATCGCATCGTGGAGATGGTAAGTCGTACGTATGCATGAGTGATGATATCATTCACTTGATGGTTAAATAGTATGAAATTGGATAGTTCATGGATTTTAAAGAATAATTATTATGTTATATTCATTATTTTCATACATTATACTCATCATTATACCCATCTAAATAGAGTATTGTTAAATAACAATTACCCCACGACGTGGAAGCGGTAAGTCGTACATACACACGAATGGAGATATTGTTATTTTTAGGTTGAATAAAAGGAGTTATAAGGCAGTACCATAATTATAATAACATATCAGAATTTATATGATACTAGATTTATTAATTTAGTATGAAAAAAATATAAGAATATGAATTAGAAGAATAAAATAATTTTGGAAGAGGTGATAAAACAATTACCTATTTTTCAAGTATCTCTTTTTGATTTGCACAAAAGGTCTCACTAGATTCAAATGGATTTAATGGTGTGAGTAAGTGGGTAGAGGTGGTGGGCTTTTATAAGGGGGAGGAGGGGCACTTTAGGAATGTCTTGAAATATTAATTTTTTGCAAATTGATTTTTGGTTTATAATTGGACCAATCTCATTTAATTGGAATATAAAATTATTATGGGTAAAAATAATATAAACTAATAAAATTTATATATGTTATTATTTTATTTGAAACTTTATCATTTTGATTTAACATTTTTTTAATCTATTTAATTTTATTTGTGGTAATAATATTCTAAATATTAAATGTTTATAAATATTTACTTATGTGTTGTAAATTACCTATAATTTGATACGCTATGAAATTTTAGACCATATAATTTTGAATTTGTAATTATTAAATATTTTTGTGATTTTTAAATAATTTAATAATTTGTTATTTTTATAAAATATCAATAGTGTCACTTTAGATACTATTCATTTATTTTACTTTAAATAAAATTCACACATTAGATAAATTTGAACCAAAATATTTAATAAAGTACTTACTTTTAATATTCACCTATAAAATTTGTCTAGAAGATTAATTAATTCATATGATATTTATTTTAATTTTTTAAAAACTATGCATTAGATATTTTTATCAATAAAATAATTTCTACATCACTATTGTGACTTTATTAAAGCTAATTATTTAGTATCAAAAATTTATAAATAAATTAAAATTATGTACATAATATAATTATATTTATGGATTAAATATATGTTCGATATATTATGATTTTTATCACTATATTAAAATTATTATACTTATAAGATATAAGAGAGTGACATATTATAACCATCTTTTGTTTTAATTATAATCACATCACTTTCATGGAAAAAAGTCCATTAAATAGATAAATTCTTACCCTTATGTTATATTTGTAGACTTCAATTCATATAATAGGATTTCGTAAGGTGTTAGGATAATTATATTATCTTTATCATATTGTTTGTTACCCAAATTTACCATATTTACCTTTAACTGTGGTAAATAAAAATTACCATAGTTACTATTCATTGAATCCAAACAAATAAAATTTCTTATCAACATAATTTAGACCCAATTATTACAAATATGGAATCCATTTTTATAAATTCAAAACACATAAGTTTCATTTATTAATTTAAAATTTATTTCTGTAGTTAAAACCAGAAAGTGGGGTTTTATGAAGTAAAAACTATCAAAAGATTGACATGTGTTCAAGTCAAATTTAAATGGGAAAGTACTTCTAATGAACTAAATTGGATTAAATTATAAAAATATAATTCAATTACACTTTAAAATAACCTAAAAAGATAATCTAAATATATAAATAAATTATATGAAAATGTTGTTTTGAATAAAAATGCAGTATTTCTCACTATTCATTAAAATATGAATTTTATCTTAAAATTATAAAAATTCAACCAAAGAAAAATTTTACATCTTGTTTCCAAATAAAAGATTTATTTTTACAAATATAATATATATATGTTTTAAAAATGGATTTAAAATTTGTGCACCTTCCAAAGGAAGCAAATAAATATTTTTTGAATAATACTTCTTTTAACCGAAAAATTGAATTTGTTGTTAAATCATGTCTAGAAAATGCATAATATTAATTTTCAATTGATATAAAATTCAAAATATGGTTTATAATATTCATAATATAATGTTTAAATCCCATTAAATAATAATATTTTAATAATATATCGTTGTTTAGTGAAACCCAGTATTGCGTACAACACAAGCCAAGTCTGTATTGAGTGTAGTAAAAGAATCCTTTGGTGTCACGTATAACATTATCAAATCTTAGTTATTTTATAAATTTAAAAAAATATATTCCCATTGTTGTGTGTATCATACGCCAGCTCGGTGTTGCGTGTAACACACAACAAGTCGGTTTAGTGTAAAAATAATTTTCAACTTAGAGGATTGAAATATATAAATGGAAATTTTAATATATTCTAAAAAATGGTACGTAAAAACATTGGGTGTTACATTCACATTAAATTTTTTTAATATTAATCAATGTATGTGGTTATAACTGATCAAATATTATTATTGTTTAATAAATTACAATCACATGATAGAAAATAATACGGTATATATTATTTGTATAAAGGATCCCAAAACACTATCTATGATGAGGATTACGTGGGATCCAATATTTTTAGACACTAAAAGGATGTATATTTGAATAATAAATGGATATTCATCATACCTTTCTCAAATAAGTTCCCAACCATCTATTCTTGAGAGAATCATGTAGTCTCAGAGAGAAGATGTGTTTATACATAATAGGGTAGTGAATAATATGGAGTTCGGCTTTCCCAAATGTTGATTTATTAAGATTGGAACCCTAACATGTGTCACATTAAAACTATAACGATGGACGGAACATCTGCATGACGTGAATATCTAATCCTTCTATATTTTATCTAGGATTTACTATGATTTATACATATTCAAAGAAAGTTTTTTGATAGGATAACATGAAGATATATATTGATGAATTCATACCAAGATTCTTGGTAAGACAATAAGTCATGTATTAATGATATAAGTGTAATGGTATGATGAAACCATTTCCCATACTAGTTTGTAAATGAATAAACAACCATGTACTTTATTATAGGACTCCACAGGACACCTAAAAACAATACAGCATTTTGGTAATAGTTTTATTTCCTTATAATGTCAATGAATTTAATTTCTAAAATGGAGGATTTATATCTTGACTAAATCACCATTATATATATAAGAGAAGTTGTTAGACTCCATGGAGTGAAAATATCTATGGTATCTAATTGAGATATGAGGTTTACCTCAAGGTTTTAGAGAATCCTTTAGTATGAATTAGATATTGAATTGAGCTTCATCACTGCTAATCACCATAAAATATATGGAAAATTTGAAAGGATGATTTAAAATCTTGAGGATACTTTGACATCATGTTGAATGGATTTCCAAGGATTTTGGGATCAACACATTCACATAATGGAGTTCTCAAATTACAATAGTTTGCATTCAATCATCCAAATGGCACCTTATGGGGATCTATATTGGAAGAGGTTTTTGAATCTGACATGATGGAATGATGTGGGACAGTAGAAGCATATGAATCCTGATTTGATCAAATATATGATAGATAATATTCACACCATTCACCGTAATAAGAAATTTTAAAAAATTTGGTAGACCATATATGTATAAAATTGAAAATGTGAGATATAGTTTGAGGTTAAAGACAAAATGTTACTTAATATATCTCTATGGAAAAAAATCATTTGGTTGGAGAAGAAGGATAAACTTATTCCAAGATATATAGTCCCCATATAGATTTTCATTTTCATCAGAGCTGTTTCATTTTGACTGGAACAGTCAGCTATCCTATAGCAAGTAAACAATATGTTCCTTGTATCCCTCTTGAGAAACTAATTACTAAACCCCTATCATTTAAAAAATCCATAGGTGGTACCTTTGGAGAATGATTATTCATAAAAAGAGCAGCCAATGAAGATCCTAGATTGGAGATAAAAATTTATATGAATCAAGAAAACTCACATGGTCAAAGTGTTGTTGTGGAATTATATGTTTGAAGAAATAACTTGGGAACTATAAGAGGAAATGAAAGAGAAGTACCATCATTTATTTTAATATATGAAATAAAAATTTAATGTATTAAATTTATATATGGGGTATAGTTTAATCTCTTGAACTTTTAAAAACGAAATTCCATTTGTGATTGAATTAGATCCCCTGTTATATAATGTGGTTATAGAAAAACATTCACTTACTTGGTTATAAACTATCATATTTAAAATACATAAATAATTATAACTATTGATAATATAGTTGTAGAACAATGGTCAAATTATGGACATATATTAAGAGTTATCATAAGTTCTAATTGACATTGAAAATAATTGATGGCCTTAACTAGTAGAATAGTACCCTATAAAGGAAATTTATTAGGGATTCCAAGGAACATGGAATACTTGGGCTTTAACTTGACCAAGAACATGAAAAAATTAATCAATTGAATAATTATTGGAACATTTTATGAGAGAATATGAAGAACATCAAAATCACCCCTCAAACCATATTCTCCAAACCACCTTAGAAAATATCACTATAATACACCTTACCCTTAGAGTGTTCACTGGTGTAATAAAAATATATGTATCTCGACCATAATAGTATTAATAATAATGTTTTATTTATAATAAAATAATTTTGATATTCATTCCTTATTACTTTTAATTATAAATTATTATGTAATGAGTTTGATGAAAATAAGATTTTAATATGACAAAACATGAACTGTGTTTTTGGGTAGTATGCAATTTCTATTAAGACATTGTTTTGATGATTTCATGAATTTTTTAAATAAATGTAATTTAAATAAAATATTATATTTATATAGTATATATTTAAAATTTATATGATAATATTATTTTTAGGAATGGAAATTTAATTATTTTAACGGTAAAAAAAATATTATGTAACAAAACCAGTAATTTTAAATAATTGGGGATTTTTATTTAATATTATAATTTATAATATTTTGAGAGTTATTTTAATAAAATAAATATTATTTTTTTAATAATTACATCAAAATTATAAATTGGTTATTTTTTTATAATTTTTCAAGATAGTCAAATTGCAGGGCAAACATTAAATATGGTAAAAAATTATATGGTGTGTATCATTACATCATAGTAAACTAAAAGAAATTTAATATGTGTCCTAAAAGGTATCCAAGAAATATATATGTTTTATATTTAATATAAGGTGTTTTTATGTAATATTATTAATTTTATAAACACTTTATGAACCGTCCAATACCTATATTATATTTTAAGGTTTTAAAATCAATTCTCATTAAAGAATTCTTAATTCCACATCACCAAGGGTATTATTTTAATATTATTGGTTTATAAATTTATTAAATATCTAAAAGAAAACTTATTTTGGAGAATACATGGTAAAAAACTAATGGAAGGGTTTAGGTTTTTATTACATTGTTGTATAGAGTACAAAACCTATGCTTTAAAAATAATAAATAACTCCTCTATATTTTCCTATGTTACCCCACCCAAGCTCCCATTACTATTAACTATAAATACATGGATAATGACTATACTCTACCATTTTCTCTCATTAGTCTTATATATTATCCTAAAATCTCTCATGAATAAACTGTCATCTTTTTTGAAACACCCTCTCAAGGTAAGAGATCATATCATCATCTTTATTCAAGAACATTCTTTATGTAATGCCTTTTGTATTTCAATTCCTATAGATGGTATATTAATTACCATATCTATATTAATTCAATTATTATTTACAGGTAATTAGATACTACATTCACTCTCATTAATCCCTCCTAGGATTCATTATGTTCCCCTGTTATGCTGTCAAAGTTATCCTGGGATTTTTTCCTGTCAAACATTTGAATTGTGAATACCATCTCATCTTCCACTGATGTGTACTCACTTTGACATTATTATAATAATTTTATTTAGATCATCCATATATTTATTTTACATCCCTTAATTAAGGGATTAAAATTTATGAAATCTTATCCTATGTTGAATGATCTATGTGGCACACTTATGTATGTACATGATATGAAAGCGATGGGTGCACCCAGACTTATGTAGTGCAATAATTATTTTATTTAGATCATCCATATATTTATTCTACATCCCTTAAATCAATTTGTGATGTAGTTAGGGTTATATTTATTATATGTTTACGATCTCATGTTTAATGTTGTTTCCACATTCCTGTGTTACCTTTATGTTATCATCATATTTCATTCTTTGATGATCATTTTTATGATTCTCACCCTTTTTAGGTCATACATAAATTTCTATTTACTTACATGTAATACACTAATCATGTTATGAATTATTTATTCCCATAAGTTTCTTTATAGATCACCCCTTCCTTATATATTTTCCTAGGTTATCTCATGATGATTTAAGTGAGAAATGGAATATTATAATCAAGTTAAAGAAGTTTTAAATAATTTTGTTGTATCCATTTATCAATTTTATGTTATTTTTATCTAATAAAAAAAATACAGTAGTATTATCAATCTTATGGGTTATACTAAGTGTGATTTTGTTTATTATATCATGAAATAATTTGTATTAAAGACATGGGTCATCAAAAACCCCTTTTAAAGTGTAGTTACTCCATTAAGAACATCCAGGGTCTTCCATTTATCAATGGAAATTTCACTATATAAATTGTTCCTATAAAAATAATCAAACTAATATTTATTCAAAATATTCATTGTCTTATAATTACCAATTCTCTTATAGCCTTTTGTCATGTTAGCATCTCAATGAATAAACTCTATAAACGATTTTATGTGTAGTTATCAAAACATAAGAATTTATTTTATCCAACCACAAAATTCAGTTCGTCTAAAAAATTGAGTCTTAATCATATAATACATGGTATGAAAAATTCAAAAAACATATTCTATGGTTAAACAATAATAAAGAAACTCTATCCCTTAATACCTCTTGTTATAACCAGATACACCCTAAGAGGGGGGGGGGGGGTAAATTAGGGTGGTGAAAATTTCAAAACGTTTATTTTTTACTGGTTATTCTACTTTAGGATATTGTTTCAATATTAGAAATAACTTTTTTGAACCTATTTCTTTATAACTCTTTTCATTTAACCTCACAAATAGACAATAAAATATTCAAGAATGTAAAACATCCACAAGACATTGGGATTTTTACTTGATTCACTACTAGGGGATAATATGAGGAACATATATCGATACTGTGTCATTCATACCAAAATATAATAAGAACTAATAGTTTTTATAAATTATAATTTTCAATATGATCACTCTATTCCAAGATACCTACCTTTACAAGTTATAATGTTCAATCACTCCTCGCCCATGGAACACTCCCTCTTCTTCACCTATGCACACTACATTTATGAGGGCATGATAATTTATATAATAGATGGTCAATTTAATAGAATTGAAACATGATGATATATCTTTAATTATAATGAGAATATTCTTCCATCATATCTTTTTATTTGATTCCCTATTTCATTTCCCTCAATGCACTTCCCTTTTCAAATTCTAGATAAGATCATCACCTGAATGTGATATTTGAATCTACTTTTTTATAATATAAAAGAAATGACAAACCAATATAAATAAATAAAATAACAATTAGAATTTATTTATACTATTATTTGTTTCATATTCCTCAAGAATTATTATAATTAAATGTCAAATAGTCATCCTCACTGCAAAAAATTCTTACTTTCATGTATCTTAAATATTCATGCAACTCAAACATTTGTGAAACTCAATATTTAACTTAAATCCAAATTCCTTGAAATTTTATTATCTTTTCCAACACATGAAACATTTTTATGATAATTATTTCATGAAATATTGTGTACACAAAAAAAAGGTTCACACAATAAATGTGTACGTAGAACTCAGTGATTCATGGAACTAAAAGTTTCTTATAACATATTTCTTGCAACTAGGAATTTGTTGAATTCGAAGTTTTTTTCTATCAATAACATCACTCAATAAATTATCTACCATATTATCTACATTTTCATTTATGTAAGAGGTATTTATAAGAAAATATTAACCCTTATGCCACATTGAATCATCAAATATAGATAAATTGAGTTTATGTAACTTTTTTCATCTTTCTTTATTCACAAAAATTTTACTCACAAAACTACACTATTGTGTAGGGAATTATTTTTTAAAATTTTAATTTTTCACATAATGTAATCATCATTAAACCACAATATTTAATTAATCATTTTCCTTTTTCAAAATTTCTTCTACTTTCCCCTTTAATCCTTCTTTCACGAGTCATTTTCACATTCGAGAACTTTCATTATAGAAATTTTTCTGACTATCATCTCACAATATGAATTTCAAAAAATTTAAACAACTACCAAGTTTCTTCCAGAATAGAATCATCTATTTTTTCATATCTTATAAAATTGGTTTCCAATATACTCATAATTCTACATCATTCTACAACATTCAAATATTTTAATGAATGTCACAAACATATAACACTTAATAAGATCATTTATTTGGATTCATTCATTTTAAGTTTCAATAACATCTTTTGATGAAGAAATTAATATTACAGATTTCAACCATTTAGATTATTTAATACCCATATTCTATATATTCTATCAGATCCTTAGTTAACAACATTTATGAAATAAAATATCCCATTAGTTTCTCTATGAAATTTGTATATGTGATTAGATCCTCAACCCACACAAAAAATCATTGATATAAATAGATATAAAATAATCTCCTAGTATTTCTCTAAAAGTGTATACTTTCCCCCTTTACATCACCAAGTATTTTATAATTACTCTTTATTTAGTACACAACCATTTTGGTTATTGTTAGTAAGTCCAATACATTACATTTTGGGTAACTACAGGATGCCACTAAGAGACGCTTCCGAAGAGTTTGATTAGATTACGATATAGGATGTGATTAAATATCCTCCTCCACATATTCCACATAGTATAACTTTAGTTATGAACCCATGATTTGATACATTTATTACATGATCTATCATTTGAAAAGGTCAAATGTTCTAATCTATAATAATCATGTGTTGTCATAACTCATTTTGATAATGTTGTGAGGGGTGGGGGAATTCAACTCCCTTCATATAATGAATAGAACCTATATTAGGGATGGAATCCCCATATTTGTAGTAATTGCACCTATATTCCAAATATAAATTTCTCTTCTTTGAAGATAAATGTATCTATTTGAAAAGTAGTTACGAGTACTCTAATGGTGTTTAGGGGTCCTATTGTAACAGAAAAGGATCTTAGTTTTTGTTGTTCCACCTATATATGTGATACTAATTCATTTTTCGTTATACAATAATAATCATGTGTAATTCATCATTTTTAATAGAGGTATAGTTTACTATGATCAAGTTATGGCTATTTGTTTTGAGTTCATCATTTACAGGTTGATTATATTAATGATAAAATCAATTATTTTATAAGGTAACTCTACTTCTTAGACAATTATATGATCCATAAAAACCCATCACTTAGAAATGCTTCATATTTATTGTCCTTATTGAAAAATAGTATCACATTCCTTCATCATGGTTATTCTTTTCTAAAGAAACACATTCATTTTCCATTTGAGTTATCCACTCCTTAGTATGGGAGATTTGAATCTCTTCTTAGAATCATCTTCACAGTTCATACTTTATTACATTTCAATTTATCCATGGTTACAATATATAAGATAATTCTTGATAAAATTAGGCCACATATATTTTTTATTCCATTAGTATAGTGCATTAGATTCTCCACCATTCTTATGATCTTTTGATTCCAAACACACATCTATTGTTTGTACTATAACTTCACAATAGTGGGAAATTAATATAAAATTTCATTGAGATTTATTCCTTGTATATTTATAAATAAAATCTTATTTACTCACTAAATGTATAATTGTTTCCTTTGTATACTATACTTTTTAAGTCTAATATTGGAGGGATTTATAACCTTTCATTTGAAGATTTCAACATCATTTGAAGCTCATTAATAATTATATATTTGACCTTGAAATGGGAATAATATCCTTCATTATAGTTATAAAATATTTTTTTAGATTTTATCCTATATTCAAGTTATGTTTTATGATATATAAAATAATTTTTATGTTCCTCCCACCCTAGAAATTTGTTCTTCTACTTCAAGTGAATGTTCTCTGAGTAAAAAGATTTACCTTTTCATCTATACACTCATAAATTAAATGGATTCAATCAATGAAAAAAATACTCATGTTTTAACATATTCAACACTAAAACCAATTCATTTATGAATACACATCTTATTACATTAATGATTTTCAATTGATCCACCTTTTCAAATAAGGATTGGGCATCTGTTAGATTATTGTAAGAAAATTATCTGGATTGACAGCTAGATGTTTTTAGTAATTTTTTATTAGTCTCATAACATCAGTACATCTTCATGGAGGTGTATCCTTTCCCAAATTAACAAGAATATTCCTAAATAGTGTTATTTTCATATTTATCAACGGAATCAATTAATTATACCTTGGTGGAATGTACTTATTTTTAGTGGATTTCTTCTTCTTTCTCATTAATTTTTTTCCTTTGACATTAATAAATTTTCTAAAACACTATCAGTTGAAAACTAATCATATATGAATTTATAGTCATATTTTATGGGTCTGTTCACAAAATTGTCTTTTTTATAAAATCTATATACATATCCTTTAATGTTTCTAAATTTTTTTATGCTAAATCACAAAAGATATCCATAGTGAATACGTTTTTAATTATAACACTAAAAAAATTCTCATGAACATAGGATCTAGATCTCTTTAATTGGTTATTATAATACTAGAATCATAGTGAATAATTATAATAAATTCATCATCTTGAACCTTTAAATAATATGGAAATACCCTACAACCATTAAATTTAGTGAAATAAAAACAATATCCCTCATAATTATACTCATGTGTGAAACAAAAATAAAAACATTTAACACATTAATCTCTATGTTAAATCCATTAATAATTGATATAAATCTTTAGGACCAATAGTTATAATAATAGTATCAAAGAACCTTGACAGGGGGAATCAGGGAGCTTCCCCAAAAAACATTTCATTCAAAACCATCACTTATTTTGATATATTGTTCCCCATTTAAAAGTAATATGTTCAATTTATCATTACCAAGGATTAATATATAACAAATATGACATTCATATACATAAATTAAATTTCACATGGAAATAATAATTTTTATTGGTTATCGAACATTGGAGTACCTTCAAAGATAAAACACATGACGATGTGTCTAAACACCAATATCCAATATCACACTCTATTTAGATTTAATCAATATTTAGGTTTTCATTCCTATACACGTAGGCTCACATCCCTTACATGAAGTTTAGGGATCTCTTAATCTTCACCCAAATGTCACTTTATTTACATCCTTCTTTGTACACAACTTAAAAGGAAATTCATATGATTATAGTCATATAATTGTCTCCATGATTAAAAAAAAACTATTTTTCAATTTACATATTAGGAATCCAAACTTTATGCTACAATAAAATATACCTCACTACCACCTTGGTGTGATAAAATTCTAAATGAGATATTTGAATCAATGAACTCCAAATGATCTTTACAATAATAAGAACAACTTCAACATATGGGGATAATTTTATAAATGAATTACAATTCTTTTCACTCTATTTTCTTCTCTAGTGAACCTAATATAATAAATGAAGAACCATCCATAATTATCGTACCATAAGAAAACCAAATTTATCAAATAATCCATTCAATGTGATCTCTTTTCTCTATAAAAACTATATGTGTCAATATTATTCTCTGTTTCTCTTTTTGTTTCTCCAGATCTACCACAATGTACCTTATAAATAATTTCTATTACCAACACCATTGATCAATAGTTGAGATCAATCCATGTAATATCCAATATATGAGATTATGTCATGTGTCACACCTATTTACATGCGACTAAATTATTCCAATATGTTTATTAAGCCTTCCCACTGTCAAGGAAAATCTCTCACATTTTCAACTAAACAAAAATATCTAAGATAAACATATTTATCATAAATAATACCATGTAATGATCTACTATGATATAATAAAGTTTTGTTTCAAGGTCTTCTAAAAATTACCTGTTAATTTTATTTTTGCAATATGAAAACCATTGTCCCTATATCTCTAACATTATCTCCAATTAAAAAGATTATAATGTAGTAATTTATATTAAAACACAATAGTATATACTAGAAAAATGAGAAAACTCCATGTATATCTATTTTAGTGTGATCTAGACTTCACATATTTAGACTATTTCTCTATTACTAGGTGACATCCTTCTTTATAGGACAAAACCAAATTATAGAGGAATAATAAATGTTCACATCCTCCAATAATAATATGAAATATCCAACTTCGTAGTGAAATCAATTTTATTTTGGTATTTCATGTTGAACTTCTTAAATTTAGTTTAATATAGTAATAATCATGATAATTTTCATAACATTCAACATTGATCTGTAAGCGAATTGAGATACATTAGAGAAATATTATTTTTTAAATGCCACTATTATAACCTATATGTTCAATTTGATTGTAAAAATATGATTAACCAAAATATGATATATATATATATATAATGGTACTATTAAATACAAATTTATTAATTAATTCTTCTAAAATAAGAACTCAATTTTTAGTAAAGTCATTTTATGCTTTTAAAATAAATTTTCTACAAAAATGGATTTTATTTCATTTTCAGAATGAAAATTATAGTTAATTTTTCCACTTTTATAAATTATAATTTTTTAAATTAACATAATATTTTAAATAATAATATCAAAATTAATAAAGGGTAAAATTTTGGTATTTTTCTGAAATGATTGATTTCACAATGAATAATAGAAATATCGATTTTTCAAATACACTCATTTATTTTCATTAAATTATATAATTAAAAAGTATCATTATATTTAGGATTTTAACTTAAATATAATCATAATTCATTTTATTTATAATTATCTAATTAATTACAATTTAATCATCAATATTTGTGATTGTTATATAAGTTATCTTAATGCTTAGAAATTCATTTTTTTAAAAACTATTTTTCTGTATGTTTTATGAATTTATATTAAAAAATTTTTCTACCACTTATTGAATATGATTCTAAATAAAAGAATAAAATATTTGGAAATATTATTTTTATTTTTTTAAATATGTTTCTTTTATTTTCCTCATCCTGAAAAGTAACTGTTGAAATTATTTGTCAGCTAGGTAATGGTAAATTGGTTAAAAATGGTTAAAATTATGAGATAAGGTCTTAAAATCAACCAATACCTTTATTTCATTTTATGGGATTAGATCGTCCATATCTAACCCAAATTCACATGTATGGTATTTTGGTTTCATTTGACCATGATAATGACAATTATATGATATTATGTAATGAAATTTCCAAACATTCAAGTTCATTATTTAAATTTATTTTTTATGTTAAAATTGGGATAATAATATATTTTAATTGAATAAAAAAATTTATTTTGAAATCTATTAATTTATTTTGACGAACTTAATTTATTTTTAATTTTTAGTTATTATGTAAGAACCCAGTTCTTTCTTGAAGTATGGATATATTACCTTCTTTTAATTTTTAGATTAAATGTTTAAATATTAAATAATGTTGATTACCATTAAGATCACAGTGGTGACAGATGTGTCTGGGGATGGTACAGATCTAGTAACCCAATTTTGGGTGAAAATGGATTGGGAAACATTTAGTCGAAACTGTGCGGTGTAGGCCTCACAGTTACTTCTAACTGTGCGAGGCTACATAGTGGAGTTTGATTGGATATATAGTTAGACAAACTATGAAAATTGAGGTGCACGTCCATACACGAATGTATGCAGACTTCAAATAGTGGTTGAGACATGGTTTTCATAGAGTCAGTCCAACCATTCATGAAAACCCATCAGGGTGACCCTTTCCTAGAGAAAACGACGCACAGTGGGTTCATGGTTTGGCCAACTGTGTGGGAAAAACATGTGACCCAGTAAATTGGGTAAAATTATCAAACTAATCATAAGTAATTATTATTTATAACATGATTTCCATACATCCCCTCACATTTCAAATATAAGGACTAATAGCTCCCCTTTTGACCACTATTCTCAAAATGAGAGATCTCATCCATATTGAATCGGAATCAAGCGATGTTATTCTTGTAAGATCTTCATCGATAATATCTCAATTAATTTTAGCCATCGTTATTTCCAATTGGTATTTACTGTGATACTTTGGTGAATGATAATATTCCCGAGTTATATGTTCTTCATTTGTTCTTCTCTTTTCTATCAATTTGAGTCGAATTAATAGATGATAGTTGATGAGCTGTCCACTACATACCTACGATATGAGGCCTCATGATTTTAGTTTAATGTCGAGGTGTTTATATATGTCATTGTGTGGTTCACCCAATATTCAAAGTGTCTCCCTTGAAATGAAGATAATCCTTGTATTAACATGATAGGTATAGCCTACACAATTAATGGGGCCATTGATAAATGAACAAATGGTTATGGACCATAAATTGGAACGACCCCTCAGGTGTGTTGTTTAGTTTATTGGAAATTCATTGGTGGATATTGAATTTGGAATCCTTATGGTGTTCTTGTTTACCCCTCTCTATGGGATGTGAATTATGAAATGAATCGTATTCTGAATTGGGAATTTGAACTATGAATTGATATGGATTTTGAATGGAAATATCAATTGAAAATTGATTTGATAAGGAAAAGGGAATGTAAAACACGTCCATAGACACTTTCAATGTATTTTTTAATTATTAACAAGATTCTTATTAGAATGAAATTTCCATGTGAGTTAAATATAGGAAAGACTTCTAATCATATCCATGATTTGATCCACCTTCTAAGGTGATATTAAATTTAATTGATCATGGTTATGACCTAGAAATGTTTAAACCCATATGAATGAATGAATTCATATTTTCTTTAGGTGATAAATTTGTTATTATACAAATTCCATGGACAAACTCATTTTACTTCTACCTTGTTTATGAACAACTGACACTCAGACTCCAGTTATGGACTTACAATGATAGACTCGTGGGGGGATAACTATTATATACCAAGTGATACTTGGACTCTAAATAGATTTATTAGGATGGACTTAGAGGGTAGTCTATCATATATTCTATGAAGGATACTTGGGCTCCTTCAGTTGATCAATATGGATGCATTGGAGTTGCTATGACATTTTATGATACCTTGAGTGATACATGGGTTCTTATGATGATCTCCATGAATATACTAGTAGGGTGTTGGTTTATATTCTACCCAGAGATATACTTGTATTCCAAATGATGAATTCCATGGACAATCAATTGTTCTGAATTGAATAAAGAATGTAATTGATTATATGATGTTCCTTCTAAGGAAAAGAAAAGGCTTGGGTTTGGCCTTTATTTTACAGCTTATGGTTTTCCTGTTTAGGGATCCTTTCGGAATATCACTATGGGCGATATTGGGCTATGCGCCAAGTCCTGAGACATATTGATTGAATTATGTGGAATAATTAAATGAACATGGTTATAAAATGTCATAGGCATGAATATTAATATATAGACATACTTATTAATGAAATTGATGAAATTAATTGTCTGATAAATGAGATCCTGGACTTTATAAGATGCGACTTCAGTAATCCCTTGCATATAATTTTAATTCCTACACGTAGTTATTGTTTTGTTTATTCAATAACAAGATTAAATAGACCTTGGGTGGTTTCCTACTAAGATTTTGTGCCACACCCTATTCAGAACACATTTGGTACTCGAAAAAATTATATGATTGTATATATGGATAAGGTATATAACCCTACTATATGTTCTTGCGTTCTGCATAAGAGAAATAGATCACATGACCATGTTAAGGCTTATGATACTAGCTGGATAGTTTTGTCCTTTTTGTACATTCATTTCATGTATTTTACAACTATTGTGTACATTTTTTGGATGCTTTATTAGGCAAATAATGTGTATCATCATCATTTTATCTTAGGTTCCTTTTTATATCTTTATTTATTCAAAATATTTTTCTATTACTAGATTGTTATTATTGATTCATATACTTTTAAGTCATTGTATTTATATGGTGTTCCACTTTGGTGAAGGGGGAATAGTCTACCTATAGTCACACCTAGGACCTTACTAATAGTCAGTAGCCTCTATGTTTTGGGGATATGCGCTTGAGGCCAGGTGGAAAAAAGGTATTAGGGAAAATTTAGTTGTATACATTTTTGGGACATTATAATGTGGTATCAACATATTGTTTTCTAGTTTTCTTTACTATTTTAAGACCATGGATAGGGATACTAAGGAATATGGATTTAAAAATGAGATATCCCCAGAATAGATAACTTGTGTATAGGAAAAATCCGAATCATCTTGAATTAAATTATTGTTTTCTGAATTTTGGAAATTAAAATTTATTTGAATCCACTATTAGGGGAAAAAAATGAATTATGATATTATTATTGATATGATTGTGGGGTTTATATTTTTGAAAACTAATGAGATGAGGGTATGATATCTTATGCATCATGATAGCCACTTTATAGTAATCAAAAGCCATGAATAAGGACAATACAATTAGGATGAATTACTTATTTCATGATGTATTGATAGGTTTTTAGCTACATATACATGCTATTATGATATGTATTTTGGAATTTGTTATGGAATGAACTTTTTTGTGTGCGACATTTTGATTCATGAGGTGTATGGTCCCTTAGGGATCAGAATTTGGTGAACTATTGGTTAAACCTTTTAAAATGAATGGTTTTAAATGAAATTGATCAAATTAATTGGTTTTAAAATGAGAACCATTATGTTATTGGATGTTTACTTTTGTAATTCCTTGAATATTATGTTACTCCCTTCACAAAGTTGTTGTAATATAAATTAACTAACTGGATGGAGGTAGTTACTGTGTGGTTGCCTATTACGATATAGTCACTCATCATATTGATGATGCCTTGGGTAAATGAATTGAATATATGATTGTAGATATGGATAAGATAAAGTTCCCTCCTATAGGTTCTTTACTGCTACATAGGAGTAAGGGAGTATATGATATTGTTGAGGCTTGTGATGCGAGTTGGATAGTTTTGGACATTTTTCATTATTGTTAAATGTATTTTAAAGTGATTGTATACTAGTTTTGGAAACTTTATTATACATATGACATGTATCATCATCATTGTATTCTACCATCCTTTTGATATCATTATCATTTCATACAATTAATCTATTATCTAATTATTATTATTTATTCTGCTAAATTTATGTCATTATATTTTTATTTTTTTAACACTTTTTATGAGGATATAGACTCCACATGGAAAGTCCTAGGCACTCATTTCTAGTCGGAAACCTCAGTCATTTAGGGATGTGCATTTGAGGTCATCTGGCCAACTGAGATCAAGGAACCTTCGGTGGAATCTGGGTTTAGGATGTTACAAAGTTGAATTAGAGCTTACTTTTGATATCTTCATCAACTCCAACTATTTATCTATTTTTCAATTGTAATTAATGCTTCCAATACTTTAATGTTATTGTATTTTTATGGTGTTATACTCTGGTGATGAGGGAATATTATCCCCACAGATACACCTAGGATCTCACTATAAGGAAACAACCTATGACATTTGGGTAGATGTTATTGAGGCAATGTGGCCAACCAAACTTGGGGAACCTTCTATATAACAACCCAAACATTTTCAATAATATTTTGTTTCCTAAAAATTTATGTTTTATTGTTTCTTAATCAGTAAAACAATATATGTATATTTGAAATGTAACCATCGAGTTTTGACCATTATATGACCGTTCATTAATATGAAATTTGGAAACCATCATAATATTTAATGTTATAATTATTGTTTATAAATAGAAATGATAATGGAAAATTAAGGTGGAAAGAAGAGTATATGGCCTCTACTCATAGAATTGTTCCATACTAAGCCCGTTTTATGAAGCAAGTGATGGAGATCGCGTCACTGGGCATTTCTCTAGATCAATCCCAAGATGATCTTCAACATGTTAGGCTGGAATAAAATATCATTTGAGATAAGTTGAAGTTGATAAAAATTACCACTCATGAAATTTTGTTTGAGCCGCCACAAGATTCCATCACCATTGCACACATTACTCTTATGTCATATGCATGTTTCAGAAAGGATTATTTAACAAGGCCTTAGTTTCTTCGTGTAATACATTTTTATAAATAAAATTGTTATTTCACAATTTCTATTTTAGTAATAGTGTTTCTTAATATCATATATGTTTAATTATGAAAAATTTTATAAATTGATTTTAGAGGTAAAAAATTGTTCCTTCTTGATATTTCTCATACTTAGAGAATTATTGCGGTAAAATGAACATCATTGACGAATTTAAAATGTCAAAATTAATCAAGTTTAAATTTTAAGAATTTTTCTATGAAGTTTCATATTACTGATGAATATTGAAAAAAGTGTGTTTTAGAATATTTTTTTACTTTACATAATTGGTATTGTGAAATGTTTTTTGGAAATGTACATACACGATTGTGATTAGTAAGAAATTTAGAGTCTGATAAGATCAGCTTAATTTTTGGTGAATAAAAACTTAGGAATAGTAATACGACTAATTGAATAGTAATCTATCCTAAGAAAGTATAATTATAATTTATGTATCTTGAAAGGTAATGTGATATATTAGTATAAGTAAATAATTTTTTAAAAAATTATTAATTCAGTAATTGTATTTTTTGAGTAAATAGTGATTTTATACAAAAATTAAACTTCTCAAATTTATTAAATTATTTTCAATAATTAGATATCATTTTTAAATTCAGAACGTCGATATTTGGTGAGGATAAATATATGAGATTTTTGTAAAATGATTTTTTTTTGGTGAATAGAAAAAATATAGTTTTTGAGTATTCGATGTGTTTAATAACATCACAATGATGTAATGAAAAATTTAAAATATTAGTTGTCTCATTTGGATTAATAAATGATATGAGTTGTCCCAAATGGACAAAACCATGGGAAAATACCATGGTAATGCCCAAGTTGTTTTAAATACCACTGATGAGGTGTCCTTATAAATAAATAAAACACTTCCTTTATTTTATTAAAAATACCAAGTAATTCATTCGTTTCAATTCATCTTCAAATAATTAACCTAGAAGCTATGATAATTTTTCATCACAAGGATTCATCACAAGGTTCCCTTAATCCCCCATGGTCTTTATCATAGAGTTTTAGAATTTACTCTTCATGGTATGGGAATTCTCAACTTCCCTTTTTTTCATTCAAGTTCTCTATTATGTTGTATGACTTCCAAATTTTCATACCATGTTCTTATTACCATTTTAATATGTACCTATAATATATTATGAGTATTTTATGAATTTTTCACCATTCCCATCTCTTTCCTATGTTTTATAAAGACTTGTTTTATACCCATTATCTTGTAGAATTTTCATCTCCAAATCTCTCTCTTTTTTTCAAGAAATTATTTTATTTTCTTTATGAGAATACCCAAAAAATATTCATTTCCATGGGTATTCGTAAAAAAAATATTTATTTGATTCTGGAAATTACATGCATAAAACCTTCATTCTATTTTTGTGGGTTGTAAATGAAATAATGATCATGTTATTAAGAACTTTTTAAAGCATCATGATTTTGATATGAAACCATTTCTTTTATTCTATATGGGTTATTTATGAAATGACTAATAATGAAATATGTGGATCACATAAAAATAAAATCATATTAAGTGTTCTACCTGATATACCTCCAATATATTGGGTTTAGAAATTAATCTCCATAAATGACATGTTTTACGATACCTCAGTGAATAACCATGGAAATTTTTATGACACCTTAGGGGAGGAACTTGGTGATATACTTATGAATGTATGAATTAAATGTTGTAGACACATTTTCAAGATATGAATCATGATATAATTATCATTAAATGCCTCTTTCTCATGCCTTTATGATATTTTGTCAAGTTATTATTGTATTCTATCATGATTACATGTTAATTTTTTTCCTAGTTTTCCCTTACTGAGACTTATGCTCACCATTTCCTTTTATACGTGTCCCCAAATTATGATATATAGTAATTAAACATAGGATACATATTTCATGAATCCTATCAAGTGGATTAAAATATTATTATATGGTTTCATTAATTATACACCTTATTTCCAAGACATTATACTTTAAAGATCCCCTATTTCTAAAATGTAATGAAATGTTATGTAATAAAATGGTGAAATTACATAGTTGGCCTAAAAGGATAGTTTTGTTTATTTTTTGAAGTTATTATTAGAATGGTTTAGTAAGAACCCTAACAAAAATCTCGAATATAAAAAAACAACCTGGTATTTGGGTGAAATACTAATTAACTGGTTTCTGAATAAATAAATCCCTCTCTGGATATGAACTATACACTAACGACACTCTGATAGAAGTTGGAATGAAAACATTCCTAAGAATTTTGAATCAAATGATGTATGTTATGGCAAAATACTTTAATCATGTTGATATATTGGTTTCACCATGAAAGGGAATAACATTCCATTGAGTCACTTATGTGTCAATGAAGACTAACATTAAGTGTTTTTACTAACCCATTGATTTCTTAATAGTGGATAAGTTCTATAGTAAATATATTTTCTATAATTCATAGTTCTGAATAAGATAATGTCACCTTGACTACATACTGCTTAGAGGGAGAAGTTGATTACTGGTGGGAACTGATTAAAAACCTAAGGCCAAGATTTGTTATTGATGCTATGGAGTGGGAAAAGTTATGAGGGATTTTCTTCGATAAGTATTTCCCTCGTTCGATGACAAAAAAATGGAGAAGGAATTTGTCAAGCTGATGAAGGAGAAAAAATATATTAGAAGCTATGAGATAAACTTCAAAAGACATTCTGGTTAGACATCCAACTTTTTATATGGATCCTAATGGGATGGTTGATAGATTATTTGGTGGACTGATATCTAATCCATGGAATAATATAGACAACCAAGATTATGATAGCTTGGAGGAGATCGTGTGGAGTGCAATGAAAGTTGAAATGGAGTTTAGGGAGACCCAATAGTATCATAAATCCAATTAAAGGAAGATATCAATGGATCCATGCATGGGGATGATCTTTGATTAGGGAATATGAGTTAAGAAAGTGAAACATCCCCTGTGTAACAAATGTTAGGAGAAGCATTGAGGGAACTAACTACTCAAGAGTGGGATGTGTTACAAGTGTGGAAGAGATGGAAATATGACTCAGAATTGTTGTAGTGAGGTGAATCCTCAACTTCCCAACACTAATGACAAATGGAAGATGGTGTATGCCCTACCTAAAGTCCAATACTTCATGTTTTACAATATTTCATACATTTCTAATCAATTCTTGAATTAAAGAGAAGTATAGGGGAATCCACATTATCCTCAATATAGGCCAAGGGAGTAAGGTCATGCTTTTACTATCATGATGACTGATGTTGAAGCTCCAAATGATGTGGTGTAGGTACTCTTGTTATTCTCTCAAAATAAGAATGTAATTTTTTTGATTTGGATTCTACACATTCCTTTATATCCTTGAAGGTTTGAATGAATATAGAATCAATTCCTAATCTTCTAAAATTTGAGTTATCATCCAAGACTCCTCGAGGGATTATCCAAGCATCAATAGTGATTAAAAACTCTAGTATTTACGTTAGTGATTATAATCTTATGTAAAATATAATTTCATTCCCAAGTTGGAATTAAACAATATAATAGGGATAGAATGTCTCTCAATGTATAATTATATGATCAAATACAGAATAAAGGAAATATCAATATTCTTGAATGGAAAACGTACAATTATCTTCAATGGAGAGATATATCAATATAATTGTTGTCTAGAATCACATACTATAGCCTTCTCTAAGGACTTGATTGGTGATGATGAATAATGAAATGAGAGTATATGTATATAAAATTTCTCCATCATCCATGAAGACATGGATGTATTTTCTTAGGAGTTACCGAGACCTCCCCTAAAAATAGAGGTAGAGTTATCCATTGAAATCATGCCTGGTTCCAATATGATTTCAAAAGCCCTGTATAGAACGGTGAATGTATAGATGGACAGACTAAAGAAGAAACTGTCTGATCTTTTGGAGAATGGGTCTTTCTGATTGAGAATGTATCCTTGGAGAGAAAATGTTCCCTTTGTAATTAAGAAGGACATATAAATATTTCTATGCATTTATTATATGGAACTAAAGAGGTTCACAATAAAGATCAAGTAATCTCTTCCATGAATTGATTTTTTATTGGAAATCATTTGTGGGGCTCAGTTCTTCACTAAGACTAATCTTGAATATCATTATCATCAACTGAGGGTCAAGAAAAAAGATATTCCAAATACATCCTTTTGATCAAGAAATGGGTATTATGATTTGGTTCGTATGCCCTTCAGATTGACTAACTCAGATTCTGCATTTATGTATTTTATGAATAGAGTATTTGAGGACTACATTGATAACTGTGTGGTAGTTTTTTATGATATTATGATATATTCCTATTGTTGGGAGGAGCATGAAGATCATATAAGTGTTATTTTCCCTATTCTATGGAAGGAAATTCTTTTTGGAAAGTTCATAAAATGTAAATATTGGTTAAATATTTTTTTATTAAGGCACATTGTAACTAATGAAGGAATCTCAATTGACCCTCTCAATAAAAGGGTTTTATAAGTGTTGCCTCATCCAACAATAGTATCCGAGATTCCGAGTTTCCTTGGATTGGAAGGATATTATAGGAGGTTTATGAAAAAACATTTCATGAATTTTCAATCCACTAACCAAGTTAAATGTAAAAGGGGTATTGTTCATCTGGACAAAGGAGGGTGAGGAATGTTTCTGAGAGTTGAATAAGAGTTTGGTTACCATATATATGTTTTCTCTATTCTCAATCAGAGAAGGATTCATCATTTTTATTTTTACATATCTAAAAGTTCTTGAGTGTGTCCTCATGGAAAATGAAAGGTGATTACTTATGCATCTCAATAGTTGAAGCCTCAATGAGCAGAACTATCCTACACATGATCTTGAGTTGATTGTGGTTGTTTTTGTTATGATTATATAGAGGCGCTATATTTATGGGGGAAATGTGACATATACATACACCATCAATGGCTGAGGTATATTTTTAGACAAAAGAAATTGAACCTGAGATATAGGAGATGGTTGAAACTTCTGAAAGACTATGATTGCTCAATTCATTAATATATCAGAAGAGAGAACAAACCCAATGATGCATTAAGTAGGAATGGCCATGTTGTGATAGAAATGATGAGGATTCTAAGATATCTTTTGATCAAGGACCTAGTAAAACTAGACATGTGAATCTTAAGGGATGGGACATCCTCAAAAATATCCAAAATTATTTCTCAACCATAATTACTAAAGAATATCAAAAAATCTCAGAAAGAAGATCCTTTTTTATAAAAGAAATTTGAGGCTATAGAGTATGAGAAGTTTTCAATGTTCAATATCGATCAACAAGGTGTACTTAAATTTTGTACTAGGATGTGTGTTCCATATATTCCAAAAATAAAGAAGGAGATAATGGATGATTATTTTAGCTCTACATTCTCTATAAATTATAGAAGAAAAAAAATGTATAGGGACCTTCATGATTACTATTGGTGGGATAAAATGGAAAATGATATTTTTGACTACACTACGAGCTGCCTGGTGTGTCTGCAAGGGAATGTCGAGTGTCAACTACCTAAAGAAGTATTACAACCACTACTAATAACAACATATAAGTGGAAGAATATCACTATGTAATTTTTCACTAGTCTCCTGAACAATTACAAATTAAATAATGTGATATGGGTTACAGTGGACTATCTCACCAAGAATGAACAATTTATCTCTATTCGGGATGATTTCACTCTTGATCAACTTGCCATGATTTATGTAATGGAAGTGTTAAGGCTGCATGGAGTTCCACTTTCATCCATATCTGATCATGATCCAAGGTTCAAATCAAAATTTTGGATAATTATTCCACATTCTCTATATGAAAAACTGAATTTTAGTATAGCCTATTACTTGAAAACTGATGTCCAATCTGAAAGGACTATTCAGAGACCCGGGGAAATGATGAGAACATTCACAATGGAATTTAAAGGTGGAAGGGATCAACATATCCCATTAGTTGAGTTATCTTACAATAACATCTTGCATTGAAGCATTAAAATGGAACCCTATAAATCTATATATGGTAATCATTGTAGAAATCCCACATATTAGCATGAATCTGGTGAGAGAAAGCTTCTTGGTCTTGATCGTGTGTAAGAGATGATAGAAAAGGTTATTCCATCCAACAACACATTAAGGCTGCTTAGAGTCGTAAGAAGAGCTATGCTGACAACTATCGAAGGTAAATAGATTTTGATTTTTGTGATAAGGTCTTCCTTCTAATTTCTATATATAATAGAGACATGAGGTTTGGAAAGGAAGGGAATATCAACCCTCAGTACATTGGCCCTGATGAAATCCTTGATCTCATAGGTGTGGTGGCCTATGTGATTAAACTTCCTCCAAATATAGATCAGGTTGATTATGTATTCCATGTATCCCTCTTGATAAAGTACATACCTGACCCTTCACATTTACTAAATCTATATGTGTATAATTGGAACCTAATGTATATTATGAGGAGTAGCTGATAGAGATCCTGGATTGTGGAGACAAGGTACTATGTAACAAGACTGCCAACTTTGTTGAAGTGTTGGGGAGGGCCCACAAATATGAAGAAGAAACGTCAGAACCATGGGAGACTATGAGGAAAAAGTACAATAACTGTTTCTCTTTTAAGGGTTTAGGTAGAAATTTCGAGGGCAAAATATCTTAAGTGGGGAAGAATGTAAGGATCAGATCTTTTTTAATAATATTTTGTTTCCTAAAAATATAATAGTTACTGTGTCATAATCAATAAAACTATATAATAATATTATAAATGTAACCATTGAGTTTTGACTATTATATGACTATTAGTTAATATAAACATTGGAATCCATAATAATTTTTAAATTTATAATAATTGTTTATAAATTGTATTGAAAATGGATAATTAATACAAAAATGAAGAGTTGATGGCCTCTACCAGAAGAATCGTACCATATGAATCCCAGTTTTTAGAGCCTGTAAAGGAGGTAGCATCACTAGGATTTCATCAGTACTAATCCCACGGTGAGATTGAACATGTAAAACATGAAAGAAATTTCCTAGAGGATAATTTCCAGTTGATAGAAATCACCACTCAAAAAATGTTTCCCGAGCCTTCCCAAGGGTATATCACCACTGTACAACATACTCATTGGTCCTATGAGGGTTTTATAGTTGGTTTTGTAATGAGGCCTTTGCTACTTCGTGTAATAAATTTGTATAAATAAAATTTTTATTTCAACATTTCTATGTTAAGAAAAGTGTTTCTTAGTAAGATATTTGATTAATTGATACAAATTTGATAAATTGATTTTATAGGTAAGAAATTGTACTTTCATGATATTTTTCATTTTTAGAGAATTTTTATAGTACAATAAACACCATTTTTGACTCTAAAATGTAAAAATTAATCTAGGAGGAGTTTTTATTATATTTATAAGAGGGTTTATATTATTGATTAATATTTAAAAAAAGTATTTTTTAAAATATTTTTTATACATTAAATAATTTATACTGTGTAATTATTTTCAAAAAATAGACATACACAGTTGTGATGAGTAATAAATTTAGAGTAATATATGATCAACTTATATTTCAATGAATAGTAACTTATGAATAGTAATATTACCCTTATGAACAGTAATATGAAATATGGAATAGTAGCATCACCTAAAAAATTATAAATATAATTTAGGAAACTTGAATGATAATGTGATATAATAGTTTAAGTAAATAACTATTTTAGAAATTATTAAATATGTAATAGTATTTTTCGAGCAAATAGTGATTTTACGTAGAAATTAAATTTCTCATATTTATAAAATTATTTTCATAAAATGGATTTCATTTTTGAATTCATAAAATTGATATTATGTTAGGGTGAATTTATGAGATTTTTATAAAATGTTTTGTTTTTCAGTGACTAGTAAAAATACTGGTTTTCAGTTTTTGGTGTGTTTATTGACACAATAATGATGTATAAGTAATTTAAAATATTTATTTGACTTATTTGGATTAAAATGTGATATGAGGTTTCCCAAATGGCTGGAATCATGGGTGAATACAATGGGTAATCCCTTGGTTTTTCAAATACCATCGATGAGGTGTCCTTAGAAATTAATAATGAACTCCCTCTCTTTTACAATATATACAAAGTCATTCCTTCATTTCCATTCATTAAAAAATCATTAACCTCAATTATAATATATTTTTATCTCCAAAGGAGTCCTATTATGGTGCCATCACTCCCCCAAGGTCCCAATGTTATGGTTTTACATGTTACTCTTCAAGGTAAGGTAATTCTCAACTTCCCTTTTTTCCTTTCATGTTCTCTTTTATGTGGTATGGATTTAGAATTTCCATACCATGTTATTTTTTACAATTTATTCTATCCCTATACTATATTATGATTATTTTATGATCATGTGGCCCTTTTACCCTCTCCTTTTAGTGTTTTTTAAAACCATATTTCATACCCTCTCTGATGAATATGTTTTGTCTCAAAATATCTCACTTTTTTCTAAAGAAATTCATTTATTTTCATTATGTGAATATCAAAAACTCTTTTATTTCTAAAGGAATTCATCAATATAGAAATATTATTTATTTTATTCTAGAATTTATATACATAATACTCTCATTACCTTTATGTGACATATAAATGACATAATGATCATGTTTTTATGAACCTTTTAAAACAGAATGATTTTTATATGAAAACCATTAAATTTATTATATAATGGTTATTTATGATATGTTTGATTATGATCTATGTGTATCACATGAAAATAAGTACATATTAAGGGTTATCCTTGATATAAATTCATTTCATTGGGTAAATAAATTAATCTTTATAGATGATATGTTTTACGATACCTTGAAGAATAACATTGGTAATTTTTATGACACCTTGGGGATAGACCTTGGTGATACGCTTAGGAATATCTCAATTAAAATTTTTAGTCAATTTTTCAAGATATTACTCATGTTATTATTTTCATTATATTCCACATTCTCATGCCATTATGATATTTCCCCAAGTACATATTGTATTCTCTCAAGCTCACATGTAAACAGTTTTCCCTATTTTACCTTACTAGGCCTTATGCTCACCCATTCATTTGATGTATGTCCCTAGGTTATTAGATGAAGTAATTTAACTTAACATGAACATTTAATTAATCCTTTAATGTGGATTAAAATAATGTTATATGTTTTAATGTGTTATGTACCTCATTTCCAAGACACTATACTTTAAATATCCTCTCTTTGTTAAATGTAATGAAAAGTTATGTAATAAGATAGAAGGCTTCCATATTACATGGTATCCGGTTCTAAGACATTATATATTATATAATTAACTATAATTATTACACCAAACTCACATAATAATTGTTCATAGAGTATAAAAATCAATCTAGAGGATTTTAAAAATATCAAAAAAACATATTTCTTGATGAATTATGGTGTAAGAATACATTATGGTTAATAATAATGTATAATTTATAGTTAAATATTTTATTTTCAAATTAATTTTTTATCTTGATGTATTTAAGATTAAATTAAATTAATAGTGTCAAAAATGAAAATAATTGTATTTTATAAAAAATAATATTTTATTAAATTATTTGTAAATAATAAACATCATTCAATAGGAAAATAGGATTAAAATGGTCTAAAATTTAATTCCATATCTATTTATGAGTCAATTGATACCGTATATATATATAATTGTGACCCTTTAAGACTAATAAAGTCATTACCATTGTTATGGTTAAAATGGGTTTACATGGGGTTTAAACTAATAGATTATGGTAAGTTTACCTATTAAACCATTCTAAATCATATTTTATAGAAATATTAAACCACATAAGACATGAACATTGAATGTCATCCAATTAATAATAATTTTACTAAAGTGTGAAATTGTTATATTCTAATATTTTAAGAAACTCTATGTGTGTCTTATCCACCACTTATAAAAGGACACCCCTCTTTTCTCTTAATTTAAGAAATTTGTGCCATATAGATCAAAAATCCATGAGAAATATATCTTTTAAACTTCCATATATATAAATTATAGGTTTTTTCTTATTAAAAACCCTTCTATGGATCCCTATGAAGAGGTTTAATGGAGTTCTGCTGAAGAAAAGGTAATCACCCAACCCATCCCCTTACAATTTATTTCTTATTCTATGTCATACAAATCTATGGTATTCATCATAAAATAATAAATTAAGTATCATAAATATACTTTAATGTTATTATGATTATTTAAACCCCATTATTCACCCCCTTTCCGTCAATTAGGAAGTGAAAGTATCGATTCTGCACATATGTGGACTACTACCTCCATGTAGCGATATAATTCATTTTCCATCACCATACTTAAATGATAGTAATTATGATTTTTTTAATGTTTATATATGATATTTATGAAATAATTATTATTTTATATTTATAAAATAATATCTAACTTCTTACCCTCCAAAATTTTTGAAAATGATAATGTCACTTATTCGTATGTATGTGCTACCACCTCCACGAAGTGATGGGACTCATTTTTCATTTCCACTTTACACCGATGGTAATAAGGATAGCCTTGTGGAATATATATTATATTAAATACATAATTATTGTTTTGGAATGATAAAATAATAATAAATATATTTATTTCATTCACTTCCATAGAAATTAAAAATAGCCTTCTTGAATACGCATGGACTACCATCTCCATGAACGATTTTAATCATTTTTATATATTTTCCTTTAATGGATTAATAAATATATAAATATATAAAATTAATATTTATTATATATATAATTATTAAAAATATCGATATGTTGGAACCATGGTCAATGTATAGGGACAAAAACATTCAAACTGAGACTCTCATGTAAAACAAAATGTTAACCCCATGAAATGAAAATTTTAATTAAAAGAAATTTATAAATGATTGTTGAAATTTTATAAATATATAAAAAATGATATTATAAGTATGTAAATTATTATTTTATCAAATTAATTTTTTATTAATAAACATATGGTCAGAGTTCTTTTAAAGAAAGTATAACATAAGTTAAGGGGATTTCTCACCACAAATTTATTTATGTGGGGAAAATTATTTATTGAACACTTATATCCATTTTTTGGATCACATAATTATAATGAATGTATTATATGATTAATTTAATAGAAATTATTTTGATTGGAAAATACATAAGTGGATCTCCATTTCATGAGTTTTTTATTTAGAGTCTATGATAGTTTCGAGGGTTTATCATCTCAATTTGTCTTCTTTTGGAAATATATTATATTATGAAAATAATTATTTTTTTATGCGTATATTAAAAAACTATAAGATTCTAGGGAATATATTTTTAGAAAATTCAATATTTTATATAATTTTCATTACACATAACATCAATTTTTTCTTATATTGCATGCAACACCGAGTTTAGCTTGTGTTACATGCAACAATGAGTTTAAATGAAATGTGACATATTATCAAAATATTATATTTAAAAATTACCATTATAAATTAGATATTAAACTCCGAATTATAAAAATTAATAAATAATTTTAAAATATTATGTATAATGGTTTTAAATAAATAAACTATATTGATAAAAAAGTACATAATTTTCATTAATGTCTTTATATGTTTTGGAAATATTGGTGTCTCAAAAACATGTTTGTTATTCCTTTTTGTGAAAAATAATAAAATTAGTTTTTTAACCATTTAGAAAAATGATTTTATAAATAAAACATAATTTTTCTATATACTATTTTAAAATTTACATATTGTGAATCTTTCAAACATTTCTAAAGAGATTGTTTTTTAGATGAATAGTGAAAAAATACTTAATAGTAATTGAAAATGACCTTTACATTTAAATTATTTATTGCAATATATTATATTTTAAATTGGTTATAAAGTCACATTGGTAAAATTATACATTCATTAACACACATTGGGACATTAGAATCTCTTTCATATTGAATCTTGGTACAATAACTTTTTAACGTTTTGATCATTTTATATTTAAAATATTGCTTTCTTGCTGTTTTAGGAATTAATTTTAAGTTAATTTTTTTACTATTAAATTAATCTAATTTTAATAAAATTATAATTATAAAATACATTAATCCTAATTTATGTTATATAATAAGGAAAACTTAATTTTTTTTAATAATTATTAATGAAAATATCTAGCAATATTTATAATAATTTGTTAAATTTTAATTTACACACAATTTGAATTTTTTACATAATAAATTTGATTTAATATTTATACTAATTAGTTATTAATTGTATAATTGTTATATTTTAATTTTATTCTTAAACGACAAATTACCAAAGATAAAAAACTTGTCACCGTAGTGAAAGTTAAAACTGTAAAAGTGAGAAAAACTTAAGTATAAGGAATAAAATGTTAAAAACTTTTACTTTTTGTGTTATAGGTGTGGATCGACCATATCAGACCTAACCAACCATATTTATAATTTTTTTATCCAAATGATGTGATAGTGACCTCCTATTATTAAATAATTTTTAGTATTTAAAAAAATGCCACTACTCTTCAATTATAAAAGGCCACCACATATCCTCTCTTATTTAGAGCATAAAAAATTTGGATGGACCAAGACCTACTAAAAATACATAAAACTTGATTGTATCCTCATATAATCCTTAGTGTTGATAGTCATCCCACATATTAATGATTTTTGTAAAAACCTAAGGTGGTTACCCAAACAAGAGGTAAATATATTTATCAATTTTTTTTATTTATCCCTATAATATTTTAAATTATTATTTAAAAATGTTTATATTATAAAATATGTATGTTACATATATTTAAATGTTTCTATGTTATGTTGATCACCTAAAACCATCTCTACCTTAATCAAATAGGTTACGAAATCACTATTTGTGTGTACGGTGGACAATCGCCTCATGAAATGATGTCATTATTTTATCCATTACTATATCTCATGATTGGGTATGATGATGGATTAAAATTATATATATCATAGAACATAATAATACCTCTGGATTCATTATATCATATAAGACTTTTTTATTTTTCATTCCATTGTGGATATGATAACGTCGCTCGTGTGTACGGTGAACTATCTCCTCACGTAGTGATGTCATTTGTTTTCACTAACGCATTACATGGTAGATTATTAGGATATTATATGTTATATAAATATAATAATTATAATATTAATTACATATTTATAATTATAAAAGGAAAAATATCATTTAATTTTTTATCTTTTTAGACAGTGAAACAAGATAATGCTGTTTGTAAACTTGTGGACTACCACTTTATTGAAGAAATGTTACTCTCTTTTCATCACCACACCTCATGAATGATTTGTAAAATTATAATTAAATAAATAATATGTTATTTATCATATTATTAAAATTATTTACAGATAATATATTACATACCTCATTCCTAAAATTAACATTGAAAAATGGAAAAGTTACTCATGCGTACGTGTGGCATACCATCTCCATGATCGTAACCTACATAATTTATGAAAACCATAATTAATGATTGGTATTAAGAGTATGATTGAGGTATAAATATTATAATAATTAATTATTATTATTTTAGTTATAATGTTACCATGAACAATATAAGAGGGATGAATATAAAAAATCATAACATATACGAAAAACAAAGTGGTTATTACTAAAATCATTAATTTAACATGAAATTATTAATAAATGGTAAATAAATGGAAATAAGTGTAGGATAAAAAACCTAATATAGGTATAAATTTTTTTAAATTTTAGTGTAATTATATTAATTTTTTTAATGGAATGTTAATTGGGGGTATGATGAGGGTTAGGGGTGTTTTGGGGTTTTAGGTCACAAAAGAGAGAAAAAATGGCCATCCATTGAACATTTCACATTTTGCGAATAATTAGCTGAAACCATGCACCCAAAATGCATTGTTCAAGTGGAGGCATGCATGGGTAGATAAAACCATTCAAGGGGTTAAACTAATCTATGTGACAATGGATAGAGGTATTATGCCCTATTGGCACATGGTTTCCATACTCTGTGGGATCATCATGTAACCATGTGACTTGGAACCCTCTTGGATAGGGGATGGAACACTATTTATATCGTGCTTACAAAGCCTACTACCCATTAATAAGTGCGGAATTACTATTCCCCCCTCATGATTTTATGTTTTTAACCTGATTTTCTTCCCCCTTATTCTTCTTCCATCCCTAGTGCTAAACCTAAGAACTTAAATCTTCCTAATGGCTGATCTACTTTATTTATAGGATATTTTGAGTTCTATTGGTTGTGGATCAAATATCAGGTAAAGCTAACAATTAAATTTCTCTTGTTTTCCATATTTGGTCTTGTAGTTTTTTTTCTTCGTTCAAAGCACTAAAACCCTCTTTTTGATGGTCAATCTGTGGTTAAGGCTTCATAGGTTTCTTGAATCCAGATCTAAGGAAAATATTACGCAAGAAATTGTCTAAATATTTGAGGATGGTGGTATAAAAGTTATATATCATAGTAATTATGTTTTTTCTTGTTTTATTGTGTTAATGGTTCTCTATTGTGGTGCTTTAAATGCATTTAAATAAATTTTGTAAAATGGTTGGATAAATGATAAATTGAACCCCTCGTGATTCCCATAGAATGCATTGAGGTTGACTAGAATGATTTAGGGCCACCCATCAGGTCTTCCAATATTCCTGAGAATGGAAAATTATAATGTAACCCTATTGTTCATTTATGTTATAATAGAACCCATGATAACGATGATGACATGTTGGTTTTAGTTATAAAAAGGCACTAGTAGTTTTTGTTTCTAGTTCCTGGAAATGACATTAAGGATTGATGGCTTGATATGAAATGATTTGAATAAAATAAAGTCAGTGTTCCAGATTAAATAGGAATTGTACCTAGAATTCATGAGTGGGTTAGTTCATGTGAAATGATGAACATATCAAATGGGTATATTCTAGTGAATTTTAATATGTAAATGCAATAAATTATGTGAATTGATTAATATGTTAAATGGGTTAATTAGTGGGAATTGGTGAATGTTCATATTAGGTAAAAAAATTACAATAGGAAATGGGTTAAATGGGTTACACACTATTAATTTTAAATTTACTAAAGGGATATGTCATGATGATGAATGATTTCTCAAATAGCTATGGAATTTTAATGTTGTGTATATTTATTGTTCATGGTAATTTATTTTGGTATATGTACTAATTGTATGAAAAATAACGTTCACATGGATTGGAATTTATGAATTATTGGACTAGAGGATCTACTCCCATTGGCTAGGACAGACTAAGGCTCAAAAATGCACCCCTATAATGCATAGGTTATGGAAGGTGACTGAGGCTCTATGACTCTAATTTTTGCATTTGATGTGATTACCTAAACTGAGGCTTTGTGGAAAGTGTGATGAATTTTTATTATGAAACTTTTATCCCTTATGATATATAGACCATGAAAAGTTCCCTTATGAGTGGTAATTTACCATCTTAGGATCCTTTTTAATTGATGAAAATACCAAACGCATTGAACAAGTGAAGAATATGGATTATGTGATTAAAATCGTTAACTAAATATTGATAACTAATGGAACCAAAGTTGTATCTTTTTTATATTTTCATTTATTCAGTAATTTAATGAAATATCTATTTAGAATAGATGTTTTTTAGAAAAAAAAATTTCTTTCATGTTATGTTGTACTCACACCCTTCTCGGGCCACCATTGGGTTCCCAAGAAGATTTCATGGTTGCAGGTCAGGACATGATGTTCGTCGGGACAAGGGAAATGGGCCTATGCTGGGAAGTTGAGCTAGGCTTGGCATGTTAATGGATGAGGATACAGACTGGGAGTAAGGACCAATATTGGTGATTCATATACTTTCATTATTATGGGGTTTACTTTACCTTTTTCTCTATTATCGTGACATGGAATATTATTTATTGGTAACAGTTTGTGCCTTCTTTGGTAATTGGTTAGTAATTCAATTTTTATGTTTATTATTTATTGTTTTAATTTACTTAATATGATGTATTTTGTATATTACTATGGTAAATATGGTATAGTATACCCTAAAGATCCATTGGACCCTCGGTACTGGTCAGCAACCTCTGGAATACGGGTAGGCACTCTTAAGTTCATGTAGAGACCCAACCCAGTGCACTGGTTTAGTCGCTTCCAGGTCAAGGATGTTACAATGCTGTGTTAGTGGATGTTTCTTTTTTGTGGTCTTATTATTTTGGGATAGTATATGAGCTATTAAGATGTTTTGGGTCTTGTAAATGAGCATGTGCTTTGGAGTAGAAAACCCCTGCACATGGGAAAACCCTAGTGACGAGGGTCAGATTATTGTTCGTGGTGTGTTTTTTATGGTTGAATGATATTTCACCATTAGGTGATGCATTTGTTGTGTGATGTGGTTGTTTTATGATATTTTATTCTTGTTCATAATGGTATGTGGATGTGTATTAATTCATCATAATAGGAACCTAGGGATATAGGTGACAATTCGTCCTGTCAGGGACACACAAGAGAGGTGTGTGGGACATGAATGTTAGGATGAATTTTACTTTCTTGAAAATTCATGGAAAATGAGGTCTACTAAGGATGATAAAAATGGGTAGAATAGAAAGAGTGTTAAATGAATGTTTAATGAATGGTTCATAAAGAAGGGTTTTAAATGAGTTAAAATGTTGTTTGAAACAAGTTGTGAAATTAGGTAATGTGTCTTAAAGGAAAGAGTTACATTTAGAGTGTGGAAATTGTTTTAAAAAGGGTTTTAATGAAATAATCATGACTATTTAAGTTGTTTTACCCATTTTGTACATGAACCATGGTTTGTATGGTTGAGTTTAGTGTTCAAGGTGTGATGATTTATGATGGGATAATATTTGTGAAATGGGGTTTTCATGGCTAGTGGAGAGACATATATTAGGTCTATTGTGGAAGAATTAGCTTATGTTCTCTGAGACTCATACTTGGAATTCTCAAAAGATGAATCTATTGTGAAATATTTTGGTTGGTCCGTAAGAGTATGCCACTAAGAATTCTCCACAAGAAATGGTGTAAGAGAACTCAATGATCTAGGGTAATAGAGGGAAAGAGATGTTATTTGATAACTTTTCTCAATTTATGCAGTTGATTGAATGGGACCCAGGTTGGGTCATTCCTAGTATGTTAGATCGTACCAAAGAGTTTTAGTTTCCATACCCTCCAATGTTTATAGAAGATGGTAGACCCAAGGATATAGAGATACTGATAATGTTCATCTACATTATTTTGGATCACATGAAGAATCATCTAGAGAAGAGAGATAAGTTGTATGTATGTATAGTATGGGGACCTATATAGCACTAGTGGGATATATTGGTTCAGACTCACCTGGATGATGGTATGCAAGGGAATGAATTCTAGGAAAAAAATTTAGATCACACACACACACACACACATATATATATATATATATATTTTTTTACCTAAGAGTGGGCTGTAGGGTTTGTGAGGATGACATTAGGAACTGTGTCAGTGATGGATTACATGGGATGATTCATGGACTTGAAACACTTTGCTCTAGCATTGGAAGAGGATGAGGCTGCTACGCCAAGACACTTCCAATATGGGATTAGAAATGAGATTTAGTCTCAGGTGAAAATATACCATTTAAAAAGGATTGCAGAAGTGGTGTATCATTCCCTTATCTCTAAGGGAACATGAGAAAGGTATCAAGTGGTGTACATGTGGTTCTAGTTGGGAATACTAGTGGTGGTACTTCTAAGGGTAGGAAGAATAATTTTGTTAATATTCACCAGGGTGGTAGCATACATATTAATTATAATAGAGGATTAGCATCTCAGGGTGGTGACCAATTGTTTTTCTTTTACTTTTAATGGCTAGAACATATTTTGGATCAGTTCCCGAATCATCTATATACTTTGTATGCATGAGAAATAATCGGTCATGTGAAGAGGTTCTTTATGAAACCTTGACTATTTGGCATGGATGGAGGATCGAGGTCAATACTGAGTGGTGGCCTATATCAGGATGACAGTTAGAGGTCTACCAGATTCACTAGTAGAGGTGGTGGCCATAACACTCTGGGATGAGAGCATCCATTCCAGCAAGGGAGACCTTCTGATATACCACATACTCCATTTAGGAGAGGGTTTGGGTTTTATGAGCTTATTTTTAGGTTGTTCTGGTTAACCAATCTGTCAATAGTGTTTATTTCCCTAATGAACCAAATCATTCAACCTTACCTGGATGAGTTCTTAGTTTTATTAATTGATGATACCTTGGTGTAATTTAAGCCCCATAACGATATTTCCAACATCATTGCATCATCCTGATTACACTGAGAGAGAATAGGATAAACATCAATCTATAAAAATTCAATTTCAAGATTTACAGGGTTCCTTTCATGGGTCACATCATCTTGGATAAAGGTGTGTTAGTGGACCATGAGAAGGTACAAGTAGTGGTGTATTGGGAGAAACCCAATAATGTTTCAGATGTCTGATGTTTTATGGGTTTATACAACTATTACCAAAGATTCATTAAATAATTTCAAATTTGGAAGAATCAATGTTAGGCATAAACAATAAGGGATTAAATTTTGTGTGTTTTGAGGAATGTGAGATTTACTATGGAATTAAATAGGTTGTTGACAGCTGCACTATTCTGATCTTACATGAGATAGGTAATAAATATAGCTTGTTTTATGATGCATCTAGTGTTGGTCATCAAGGTGTGTTAATGTAGGATGATCAGGTTATGGTGTATGGGTCACGATAGTTGAAGCCTCATAAAATAAATTACCATGCACAAGATCTTCAATTGGTTGTGGTGTTTGACACCTTAAAATCTTGGAGGCACTACATGTTAAAGAATGGATTATGACGTATATTTATAATAAAATCCTTATGTAAATATTCTCTCATCATGACTTGAATATTCATCAATGAAGAAGGTTTGGATACATTAAATCCATTGAATTTAAGCCGGTATACACACTAGTAATGGGAAACAATGTTACAGATGATTTGAGTCAGAATAACCAAAAATAGGTGCTTCAAGAATCATGATTAGAGAGGAAGGTGATAGAATTTTTTTTAAAGATGCATCTTGAGGTTTAGGATTGACAAGGTATGATGAACTCTTCATCCTTGGTAGTGTATTCCACAATTATGACCTAGATTAAGATAAGGACTTATGAGGATTCATAATTTTTTTCATTAAGGGAAAGTATTTTTGCAGGGGAGTCACCATCTTGTTATACTATTGCATATAATGGCATAGTTTATATATGTCAAAGTATTTTTGTGATAATGTTTATGTGAGGGGATATTCTGCCTAAGTTTAACGAATCAAAGTGGTGAAAAAACATTAGTTTGATAAAAAATTATCATGATCCTCATATGATGTATTGGAGGTCAGGTATGAAGAAGGATGTTGCATTTTTCATGGTATGATTCCATACCTTATAGGAGGTGAAGGTTGAGTGTCAATGTCCTGGTGGGATTTTGTAGCCATTGACCATTCTAGAATGGAATTGAGAGGATTTGAAGATGAATTTTTTTGTGGGTCTTCTGAGGATTCAACTATCGAAATATGGGATCTTGGTAGTTATGTAAATTTTGACCATGGTGGAACTTTTCCTAAAACTTCCAGAGACCTTCATCGTTGATCATTTTGGTTGTTTTATATTTATAAGGTAGTATGGTTGAATGGGGTTTATTGAATGATAGTTTCGGATGATGATTTCTATTTTACATCATGTTTATCTCATAGAAAATAGAGGTCCCTTGGTACCCATGTGTTTTTTAGTATGACATTTCACTGGAAGACAGGTGGGAAATCAGAGTGTACTGTAAATGTACTAGAGGAAATGTTGAGGGTATGTGTCTAATTCTTTGGTGGGTCATTGGAAAATAATCCTTCACTGGTCTCATTTTCATAAAAAAATAGTTACTAAGATATGATTTAGATGGAAAAATTTAAGGATCTCTTTGGTAGACTATGTATATTTCCATTGTGTTGGTCAGAGGTTAGGGGAAAAAATTGGGATTGATTCTCAATTAGGATATTTCAAAATAGGTTTAGTTGATTAAAAAATGTCTGAAAATGGATCATGGTAGGTAGAATTCATAATTAGATCGATGACATATGCCTCTTAAATTTATGGTGGGAGATCATGCTTCTCTAGGTGCCTCAAAGGTTAGGTCACTATCAGATTCAGAAACATGGTAAATTGGTTCCCAGGTATATGAGGTCGTTTGAGATTTTGTAGAGGACCAGACTAATGGAGTACCTATAAGCTCATACATAGTGATATAGTCGTATGGATGAGGTTTTCCATGATTTATAACTTTGATAGTATAACCTTGAATCATCTCACATTATCAATGTAGTGGATGTTCAGCTTGAAGATAATATGACTTTTAAGGAGAATCTAGTTGATATTTTGGATCATAGTGAGAAATTCATTCGAGGAAAAATTATGCCAACGTATTGAGATTTGTGGTTGTATGATAATGTTCCATAAGAAACATGGGAATGGTATTTAGCTATGTGGGTCCAGTGGACCAATCTCATTTATTCATTATCTCAGTGATTCTTGTAATCTTGTCTTAGTGAAATTCCATTATATGGTGGGGAGGTTGTAAGATCCCAGAATTTTTGGAGATACATAAATGTTTAAATTTTAGTTTAAATCTCTTAATTTTGGTTAATTGAGTATTTGATGGGTGTATGAGGAGGATCAGGGGTGTTCTGAGGGTTTTGGAAACATATGATATGGAAAATGGCCATCCAGAAGATGTTTCGTGGTTGGTGAACATATAGAAGAAACCATGCACCCAAACCATGCTAGTCAGAAGGAAGGTTTCATGGTTAAAAAATCTATACGGGGGGGGGGGGGGACCAAACCATGTGGTAGTAGATAGATGAATTATGCATGGTTGGTTCATGATTTACTAAACCATTCAAGGTCCCCAGGAAACTATGTGACTCGTACCCCTCTTGGATAGAGGTTGTCTCATGGTTTATATATAGTTTTGGAAAACCATGTGTCCAAACCATGAACCTCATTAAAAAGTGAGAAATTTCCTTTTTCCCCTTAGTATTTTATGATTTTCACCAAATTTTATTATTTATTATTCTTCTTCCATCCCTAGAGACTAACCTTAGAACCCCAATCTTCATAGGGGTCGATCAACATCATCTCTAGGCTATATGGAGTGTCGTTGGTTGCGGATCAAAACTTTGAGTGTCTCTAATGGTCCTCTTGACTCTATTTTTATGATTAGGTCTTGTAGATTTTTTATTCTTTTTCTGAATCTCTAAAACCCTCTTTTCCATAGAATCATTTGTTGAGTATTAAATGGGTTCTTGAATCTGGATCTTAGTCTAATATTAAATGAGCATTCACCAATAGATTTGAGGTAGGTGGTCCAAAATTTATATCCCATAGTCTTGAAGTTGATTTGCGCATGTGTGGTTGTGTTGATGTTTCTCTATTGTGGTGATTTTTAATCCTTTAAATTTATTTGATGAAATGATTGGCTAAATGATGAATTGAACACCTCATGATCCCCATGGGATGCATTAATGTTGAATAGACCGACTTAGGGCCACCCATAATGTTTCCAAATATACATGATCCTGGAAAATAGTAATGATAAGCCTAGAGATCATTTATGTTGAGATAAATCCCATGATATATATGTTGACATGAAGGATTGAGTTATAAATTGGAATTAGTATTTTTCGTGTCTTGTTTATGGAAATTACAGAAAGGATTTTTTTGTTGATATGAAATGGGTTGAATGAAATAATGTGAATTAGAAAAATGTCTTTTGAACTATAATTGGAATGAATGAGTGTCTTAATGTGTGTGAAATAATAAACATTTTAAATGGGTAAATTCCTATGAATTGAAATGTTTAAATGAATTAATGTATATGAATTGGTGTATATGTTAAATTGGTTAATTCATAGGAATTGTTTAATGTTCATAATAGGTGAAGGATTGGGTAAGGGAAATGGGATAAATGGGATATTCAATGTATATGGTAAATATGATAAGGGGTTATGGAATGATGTTCAATTATATGTTAAATATTTATGAAATTTTAATGTTTTGTATATTTATTGTACATGGTTTATGATTTTGGTGTATATGGTCATTTGATAAATAAGCATGCGCAAATGGATTAATAGTTGTGGGTTATTATACTTAAAGATCTATACTCATGGGTTGTGTTAGAATAATGTTCTAAACCCCAGCCCTATAATGCAAGAGTTTGGGATTGGGAATGAGGCTCTATTCCCCTAATGGTTTCTTTTTACGAGGCTACCTAGGCCGAGGCTCCATGGTAAGTTTGTTGTATTTTTTTAATGAAATTCTTATCCCTAGGGAGATAAGGAACCTATATTATTACCTTATGCATAATAATATATTGTCTTAGGCTATTGGGTAAATGATGTAAATTCATAACCCAAGGAACGAGTTAAGAATACCGATCAAGTGATTAAAATAGATAAAGTGAATATTGTTTACAAATCCCACCTGAGTTATATCTTATTTATCTTATCATTAATTTAGTACATTAATGCACTATCTATTTGGACTAGATATTTTGTAGACACTTTTGGGGTGTCCTATTGATTTTTAATCACAAACTGCTCCAAGTACCATTGGGTACCACAGAAGATTTCATCGTTGTAGGTATATATAAGGGTAAAGGAATTATGTTGGGGAGTTGAGTTGGGATTCAGATGTAGATGGATGAGGATCATGAACTGGGAATGCATGTTTCTCGATTATAATTTATTTATTTTATTTATTTCATATTCTACCTAAGATATCATACTATGATAAATATGTTATAGTCTCCCCACATGATCCAATAATCCATTTCTCCTAGACAACAACCTCTGGTGTTTGAGGAGGTATGCTTGAGGTAAAGTGGTGACCCACCTCAGGGCACTAGTTTAATGGATCTCGGTTCGGGGATGTTAAAGTAAAGAAATAATATATGGTATGATATATAAATGTGTTTTTATGTAATATATGTATAATAATATTATAATTATTTTAAATTAGTTTTTAATGTGTTTGAAGGTAGTCAAGACTTACAATATGGGATAATCATCTCACTTTCTACTTCTATGATAAATATTCCATACTCCCCACCAATTTATTTCATGTTGTGTATATTATTCCAATTAAGGTATACTATTATGGTTATAGTATTTTTTTAGGATAGACATATCAATTATATGATATCAATTTCACATGGTTTACTGTTCTAAAGTTACCAATTTGGTAATGGATTTGTGTCTAAATTTTTCCTCTCTGAGACATATGTTATGTTATGAACCTATATTCTTCTATGAGATGTATATAATTCTCATTTGAAATGTTATATAATTAATATCCATATTTTTATTATATTCAATGTTTCATTTAATGAAATTATTACATGATGGTTATGGTCTAAAGGTACAAAATTGGTAAGAGTTTTATGTTACAATATCCTCATTTATCAAAATTATTTATAATTATGATTCAAATGATGAAATCTTATGATCCATAACTCAATAAACTAATTAATATTTTCATCCTATGTTTATCAATGATATATTCATGTAATATTACATTTCTCCACTCTTTGGTACTTAAAATAATCAAGGAATATTTTTTTAATAAAATACGATATTATTTCTCTCTTGGGTTGAAAAACAAAATTCATCAAAAAATATGTTTTCTTAAAATTAATTAAATAGTTATTCTAACATTCATAAAAATGTTTAAAAATGAAATTTTTACCCATTTCTTAACTTTTTAAAAAATTATTTACAATGGATCTTTATATCATATTAGAAAACATTGCATGTTTTTATGTAACTAAAATTGTTAAATAAATGTTTGTTTTAAAATGTAGTACGTGAGAAGAGTTTCCACCTATCATCAAAATGTTTTAATTCGAATATCCATTCATATGTTTTTATTTTTTCCAAATAAAAACATTTATGAAATATTGTATGTTTTAAAAAAATTCAATGTGAAAAGTTTATTTTCTGGAAGAAAAAGTTTCAATGATTTTTAAAGCATCATATATAAGAATAAAAGGTTATTTTTAAAGAATTTTTTTAAAAATGTTTCATGTTATAAGAAAATATTTTTCAAATAGGAATGTTTTTTTTCCTCAATAACTATCCCAATAAACATTTCTAAATCAATTTCCATCTAATATTAGATCAGTTTATATTACTTAAACTTCACAAGGGATATGATCCCAGGATACCATTCTTATTATTTATCTAAATGGTTTATGTTTATGATGAAAACATGTTTATGAATATTGTTTCTCTTCCATAGGTTTTATCATGATAAAATCATTTTTCAAGGTTCTTCATTATCCTTGGTACATGCTTTGATTAAAGTGTGAAATTATTATGAAATGTATTTCTTTTCCATAGGTTATTCTATGAAAACAATTTTACGAAACCCATTTCATTACATGTGTTTTTATATGATAACTGTTTTATGATCTTATTGAACAAATATATATATTCTTTTCTATATGTGATGGTGGTTATGTTATAAGTAATAGTGGTGGTTACGTTCTAACTAAGGAAAATCACTATTTAATAACCAATGAAGGTGGTTACATTATAACCAAAGATGGGTGGGACCTATATATCCCTTCTATGAGTTGGGTAAATATTTAAATTTCATTAGATATATAATAATATAATGGTATTTTAACCCATTTTAGTAAGTTAATTTTTCTCCAATAATGTTCTTGGGAATGAACCTTGACAACTATGATGGTTTGGGGAGTGAAACCATTCTTATTTAAGGCAATGGATTCTATTGAGGATGGTGGAGTGTTCCTCCCTGGATGCATATCCACTCATAGAGTGCCTCAATATGTTTTGGTGATGATCCTTGAAAACTAAGGAAATGGTTTCATATTCATATTTTTATACGAAGAATCTATTAATTATGCTAATAATTTCTCATGGATCATGTAATTTTATTCCCTTACGATTCATAACTTATGAACAACCAATATTTATTCCATGAATCAATATGATGATCTTAAATATATAAGGTATGATTTTCAATTTTTTATCATGTTATCATAAAATTTATATCATTTTATTCTTATATATGTCACTTATTTAACCATATTGAGCATATGATATCAAACCTTCTAATTTTTCCTTTCATTAGGTTATAAATAATGGTTTGAATCTGGGGTACTAAAGGGGGGATCTTTATTGGAGGAATTTAAGACCTTTCATGAATTAAGAATATTATGTTCCAATTTTACCAAGGTAATACACAATTATAGTCCTCAAGTGAGTGTTTTTATAATATAATGAGTATTCAACTTGAAATATGTAATATCCATGTATGAGAATACTGGGTCGCTATAGTTTGTATCATAAGAAATATTTTGTCAATATTTGGAAACTAGGATGAGAAACATGTAGTGATACACCTTGGGATATTTCTAAGTATATTTATTGAAATTTATTTAAGGATAAGTCTATAGATGATTCAATGTTTTGAAAATAGTCCTGGAATTTTGGTAATGGATAGATCAAATGGTTTCCCAGAAATTACATCCATGTATTGATATTACATGTGAATGTGGATCTAGAATAGAGGTACCTAGGTGAAATAAATCTTAAAAGGGAGCATTAATCTAGACTCTTTCACCCTTTAGTGCACAACAATGGGCATTTCTGCACACCTAGTTTTTCCATACTGGGGTATATTCTAGGGAAATTAAAAAACTCATTATGAACCATAATGGAGGATGTAAATAGATGATAACTATGAATAGACTAGGATAAACTTAAGGGGAGATATATTGAAAATAAGTTTTCATGATTTAAACATACTATAAGATATTTTCAAAGATCATGTGGTTTTCCAATATGATTTTTGTTTCTTACACTATTTATTTGGATTTTAGACAATGTATAGAAATAGATTTAGTCATGTTAATATTGAATATGATGGAAAATTTGGAGACTATGATCAACAAAATTGGAATATGACTGGAATGAAATTTATTGTGATTATTCATAATTTACTATAACGATATATTAGTAACAACATAAACTTTGATGATATTTGAAACACATGAAATAATAGGAATATGAGCAATTATGAAGGTTCATGTGAGAATTAACGTAGATAAAAGAAATTTTTTCTTCCTACATATCGTTAAGGTGGGAAGAAGAACATGGTGGAATATCTCAAATGGATGGGAAGATGTTATGAATGTGGAAAAAAGTTTATAAAGTAAAAATTTATCGAGTAATTTAATTTCTCTTGTGTTGGGAACATTTTAATTATACATCTCAATGCCCTGACCCAAGAATTAAATTCTAACTAATAAAGGAAATATTCAAGTATATCATTGACGTATAATGATTGAATAATTTATGTAACTTGATTAAAGATTTATATGAAAAAAGTATATTACCAATGGTATTTTGGTCATATAAATCATGAAACATCTACGATTTTTTTTATTTTTTGAAGCATATATGTCTCCACCTAATACTAAAATAAGAGTTATGGATTACATAGTGGGTTTATGAGTTTAATGTGATTATATGTTCAAATCCATAGAAAACAATTTTGATATTTTTATGATGGATGTTTATCAAGATTAAAGATATTTTGAGAGGAATGTATAGAAATACACCATGTTGGTTTTAAGGTGGAATTAATTTTTTAGGGTCTTATGATTAAATTAACTTGAAAAAATTAGAGTTTAACTTATATTTTATATTGAGACAACTATGGGTAACATCCTATAACCTGATGAAGTCTGTACACTTATTTTCTATCACATAAGTTTCTCATTATATGTAATTTCCATAATACATAATTTGTAAGTGGTAAGGTTTCATGGAGTACCACAATCAATTTTATTTTGTTGGAATATATAGTTTAACTATAATTTTTGGTGATTTCTTTATAATGATCTTGATATGAAGTTTGGTTTCATCACATAATTTTATCCTAAAAAAATGCTCACTTTTAGGGAATAATTAAAACCCTAGAGGATATTGTAAGATCTCATTATATAAATGAAATTTTTTTTTATTTTATTTATTGAAAGACCTCTTTTATGGATTTTAATTATGGTTAGGATCAAAACATTAATCAAGTTGAGTTTTCTTGAAAAAAATATTTCAATTGACCATTTAGATGGCTCCTTATGAATCCCTCAAATGAATAAAGTGTAGAACTCCAATGCACTAGAATGCAGTTGAAGAAAGGAAGCTATTGGGATATGATAAGGTTGATGGTATGGAAAAGAAGTTATAATCCATTTAGCAACATTTAAGGACATCAAAAAGTTTATAAAAATGTTATTCTGTTCATTATTAACGTGATATAGACTTTGATGTTAGTGAGAAGGTCCTTCTATATGTTTGTGCATGGAAAAAAGAATTAAAAACCAATCCCAAGGTGTATCCTTCCTATTAAAATACATTATTATATTGGAACAATATATTATCACTTGGAAAATCCAAAAAACTACTCTCTAGTCCATGATGTGTTCCATATATATCTCCTAAGGTGTACATACCTGATCCATCACATGTACAAAAATCATAGGTCTTACAAATGATGCAAGATATTTCTTATGAGGAACAACCAATAGAGATTATATTCTTAATAGATAATGTTGTATGTAACAAGACCACTCACTTGGTAAATGTTTTTTGGTAGAAACCCATATGGATGAGGCTATATGAGAACCTGAGGAGGTAATGTGGAAGATGTATCCTTATTTTTTGGTACCAAATTTACAAATTTCGGGGTTGAAATTCATTTTAATGGGGATGAATGTAACACCCTAGGATTTTGTAAAAAAATTCTTTTCAAATAAATTTAATCTTTTAAATATTTTCAATTACATTCGATATCGATTTTATATTTCATTCGATGTAACATTGAGTTTATATTGTGTTATATGCAACACTAGGTTTAAATGAAATGTGGAATACTATGGTAGTGTCATTGTTTAAAAGAAACTGATATAACAGAGATGTTAAACATACATTAATTAATAACATTAAATAATTTTTAAATATTATGTATAATGGTTTTTTATATACAACCATATTGATAAAGAAGTACTTAATATTTTTTATTTTATTTATATGTTTAAAAAACACTATTTTATCAAAAAAGATAGTTTTTATTCCAATTCCCGAACAATAATAAAATTAATTTATAGAAATTTTAGAAAATTATTTTGATAAAATAAATTTTAATTTTTAAATAATAATTTTAGGATTATATTAGGGTTATTTTTTGAGAATTTTCTAAAAAATATTAATTTGTTCAAGAATAGTGAACCTACTGAATTTTAATTGAAAACTTCCTCTTTATTTAAATTTTTTATAATTATATATTTTATTTTTAAATTGGTTTTATAGAAAAATTAGTTCATTTATACATCAATTAATTAAATTTAGTACATTAGAATCAATTTTATATTAAATTTGGGCATTAAAACATTGTAAGCTTTTGGAAATTTTCTCTTTAAAATTGTGTTTTTGTCGTCACATCTATAGGATTAATTTTAAATTAAATTTTTTAAATTATTTTCATATAATTTGGAAAAATTGATCAATTATTTGAATCATAATAACTTATATTATCTAATAATTTGATCATAATTTTTTCCATGATTATTAGCGAAAATATTAAGAAATTAAATACCTCAATTAAGATTAAAAATTGGTTTGGGGTGTAACATACACTCATGTTAAAATTAACATTCCTTACACATAGTATTTTTACATAATAAACATTATTTCACTTTTATAATCGTTATTTATATTTTATATAATATTGATCATATTAGTTTAGGCTTAAATGATAAATTACATAGGTTAAAAAAACTAGTTACCATGGTGAATGTTAAAAAGGTAAGAAAGAGTAATACGTATAGGATAAGGAATGGCATGTTATCATTATTCATTTTTTTTTTGAAGTTTTTATCATCCATATAATCCATAAAATACATTATTTATCTATTTTTTCTCACATGAGGTGAGAGTGACCAACCATTGTTGAATACATCTTGGATTTACAAAAAATTCCACTCCACCTCAATTATAAAATGCCACCACCTCTCCTTTATTATTCACACCGTAAAACAACTTGGGATCAGAAATTACCATCCAAAAACCCTTACCAACTTACCTTATACAATTATATAGGCAAAAATTGAAACATAAATCCATTGAAGGAATGATTTTTGTGCAATCCTAAGGATGCTTCCCGAAGAAGATGTACCGATATTGAATGATCTCTTTTATTTTATTTCTTCCTCCACCCCATTAAATTATTATTTTATCATAATTATATAACAAAATAATTATATTAAATATAATAATATGTATTTATGTTAATTTAATAACCTCAAACCATATCTACTTCAATCAAATGGGTTATAAAATCATCATTCATATTTACGACGGACAACCACCTCACGAACTAATTTCATTCATTTTTCTGTTTCCACTTATCGTGATTGGGTTTGATAATTGATATAAAGTATATATATGATAATTATAAAATTATTTTACCTTTAATGACATTATATAATATATATACTATATTACTTTCCATTCTATAGGGGAAAAGATAACATCTTTCGTGTGTACGGCGGACTGCCGCCTAGCGAAGCTATGTGATTCGTCTTCAATAATAATTTACAAGGAAGATAATAAGGATAAATATATTTTATATACATGATATAATTATGATATTAATGACATAATAATCATAATTAAAGCATAATATATCATTATATTTCTTAAATTTTGTCTCATTGAAAGATGATTACCTCATTCATGTATATGTGGACTACATCCTCTATGAAGCGATATGGCTCTCTTCTCATCATGAAACCACATGGATGATATGTATAAATATATTTGAAGATTTTTTTATTTTTTGTATTATTATAATTTTTAAATATAATATATTAATTTCCTTATTTAAATAAATATTTTTGAAAAAATTAATCATTTATCATTCTATATATGTTCTATCGTCACAATTATCATAACATTGTTCATTTCTCAAAACCATCATTCATGGTTGATATTAAGAGTATAATTGAGGTATAAATATAATAATTTTTTCCTGATTATTATTAAATATATTATGTTACCATGATTATAGTAATATTACTAAAAATAAAAAATATAATCATATTTGAAAAACAACATAGTTGTTACTAAAAATGTTACTTTAACATGAAAGTGTTAATAAATGGGTAATATGAGAACATAATTAAATGATATATGGTATGATATTTAAATATATATATATATATATATATTATTATGTATTATATTTATAAAAAACTTATATTTATTATACATTAGGTTTTTAATGAGTACAAAGTATGTCGGGACTTATGGTAAGCAATTCATATCTCACGTTTTACTTCAGTTAGAAAAATGATATATTCACTAATTATTTTTTATGTGGTGTTTATAAATAACATGAATGTATTTTATGATTATGATAATAAAAACTCCTGTGATATTCATATATATTTTAGGATCTATCATTTATGGTTTTTATGGTTCTAAATTTACCAAACCATTGAGGGATGTTTTTCTCAATTTTCCTTCCTTCATACATAAATTATGTTATGAATCTATATTCTTCCATTAAGTGTATATTATAAATCTACTTAACATTATATAATGAATATCATTATTTTAATTATAGTATAATTTTAATTTAATATTATTATTTCATGGGTACTATGGTTCAAATTTAATAAAGTGGTAAGTTATTTATGATACAATCTCTACATTTATTGAGATTGTTTATGATTATGATTTCAATGATTAATCCTTATAATCCATCTATCAATAAACACATGGATTTTATTATACTTTTTTTATGTATTATATTTTCATTTTTTAGTACCATTTATACACACTATTTTACTTAAATTATTTGATAAAAAGTTTTTAAGAAAATATGACATTATATCACTCTTCGGTCAGAAATAATATTTCTTCCAAAACCATATATTTTTAACATATTTTAAAAAATTATATTCTAATTATTTGAATGATTAATTAAATTAAATTTTACCCATGTTTTTTCATTTTAAAAATTTATTTAAATGGAATCTTCATGTCAATTTCCAAAAAAAACTCATTTGGATTTTAATGAAAATGTGAATAGAATATATTTTTAATGTGTACGACATAAATGAAATATCTTACCTTCATCGAAATTATTTTAATTGAATATTATTTAAAAGGATTTAAGGATATTTTCAAAGGAAATTATTTTTTAAATTTTTTAAATTTTAAGAAGTGTTTTTCAAGTGGAATTTATATTTTCCTCAAGAAATTTTTTGTTCTGATTTTTAAATATTTTAGGATAAGTTTAAGAAGAATTTTTCAAAAGAAAATATTTTGAAAATATTTTATTTTTAAAAAAATTGTTTTTAATGTGGAAATTCTGTTTTCCTTCAAAAATTTCCTAAGTAACCCTTCGAAATAATATTCCATATTATGTTAAATCTTTTAACGTTTCTTGTGATTAAATGGTGATATAATACAAGGATACCATTATTATTATTTCTCTAAGTGGTTTTTGTTTATGATGAAAATAGTTTTATGAAACCCATTTGTCGTACACATGTTATACAATGATAAAATGATTTTGAAACACACTTATTTTTCCAAGGGATATGCTGTAAGGAAATGAGGAAATAATTATGAAAACTGCCTCTTTTCCACATGTTATGTTATGATGAAAAATATTTAGGACCCTTGAGAAACCTAATATGGGAGGGGTGAATCAAGGTGTAAAATATTTATTTTATTATGATTGATATTATTCTAACATTATTATGAACATGTTACACATGTCTAATATACTCATACAAGAATATAACATTCACATACAAAGAGAGAACAAAACAATTTATCTTGATTCACCATTAAGAGCTACATTAAAGAGCATATGATGATAGTGTGTAGGTGTTATATAGATACACTAATATATTCTATTTTTGGAATATATGAGTTATTACACATATAAAATATGTTAGGAACATTTCCATTATATGATTTTCAGGATAACACTTAGCCTCCTTCATAAAACTTATGTCGAGTCCCACTAGCTAACTTATTTGGGAGAATTATTAATCAGTTTAATAACATGAAGGTCACTTTAGTAGGGTGGAATTTAAATCATTGTCCCAGACTAGCACAAGACACTTCCTTCTTCAAGGTCCTAAGTTTATGAACATTAAATATTTGTTCACTTAATTCATATGTTCATAAAATAAACATCTTGAATATCCATTGTGAATCTCCTTCATGAAGCCCAAATCCTTTGTAAAGAAAAATATCGTCTCATAACACTAATTCCACATGTTATAACTTGTATTCATGAAACTAGTTTTTCCAATACACCTTAGCATTTTTCAAAAATAAGATCGTGTTTTCATAATGCTTAAGATCATAATTAATACTTTATTTAAAAAGATATTTGCCTCCATATATTCCTATCAACTTATACTTTTATCAAATTATTTTCATGTCAAATGAAGAATGGGTATCCTCATATATATAGGTTCATCATTTCATGATTATCTCATGCCTCAAGCAGATTTTTCATGATCCTCCAAGATCATGTTCATGAATCTCATTCACTCTTGAATCTCTAGGGAAATGTAACCCACTAATAAAGATTACCATTGTCACAAATATTACCATCAACCCTTCAAGAATTCATGATGCTCCACTTCACATATTTGTAGAGATTACTATCTACCCATCACACTTTTGCGATGTTTTTTGTGAGGCTCTACATATTTTCAACTCTCAACCTTTTCAAAAAAAAAGTAGTTAATAAATACATTCATTTACTATATTTATGATGATTAAATCCCAAAAACCCATCATTAATGATGCTCCACCCTTCCTATGGATTTTGATCCAAAATCATCCTCAAACACTAGAAAATGAATCCACATTCTATCTTGTAGTCATCTTGTACTATAATATAACTTTTCGTGAAAACACCTAGATTATATTGGTGATAATTGACCCAAAAAAACTAAATAGACTCTATTTCATACAATGGAAGGTGTTTATTCCAATAATATACCCCTTTAGACTTGTTTTGAATCTATAGAAAAATTCAATAAATCACAAATCAGTTATTAGAACCTGATAGTTGAGAAACAATTCAACCAATACTCTAAGTCTATGTGACCAAATCTCGGTGAATAAAACAAAAGATAGAGATCATGAATTGGGTTCTAGTATTTCAAAATCATCATATATTATTTCCTTATAACACCTTTTCATGTCACAGAATCATTGAATATTTTTTCCGAATAATATCTCATTCTCATTGTGTCATAAAACCATTTCTTGGTTTGTCAAAATCACGAAACTAAAAATCCTTTAAAATTTTAATTTCTCCGTACTCCCCCATTGTAAATAAACCCATATAACATGTATTTGTACTTTTAGAGATTGAAATAATCTCCCCCTGGATCGTTTATCCCCCATTAACCTACATCACTTATAACGGTCTAGAATTACTTCCAGTGGACTACAATTGATACCTATCAGGGCACTCCATGGGCGGCTACACCCCCTGGGCGGGACACACCACCATCCCCAGTGGCAGCCATTTCCACATGAAGCCCTTGGGCGGAGAGCCATGCTTCGTCCAACGCTCACATGTGAGAGTTCCCAAGGATCGGATACATTCCTACCTCCTTTGCCTATGATACCAACTGTAGAGACCCGAAGCTTATCGTACATGGACATTACATTATTTTTGCGGAATACTTAGTACATAACAAAAACACACACACAAGGATCGTAATAGTTTAGTGTCTTTGGAAACTCGGAATAAAATCTTCTAATCGTGGGGAAAGATCTTCAACATCTCCCATAAAGATCTTCTTTTTTTTACCTAAAACCTTTCTTTATATCCTGGGGAAAATAAAACATAAAAGGGTGAGCTCAAATGCTCAGCAAGGGCAAATAAAGGAAATAAAATTCATATCATATCTTTATGAAAATCAAAACCTGCAAAAGAGATCATAATATCTTAACATGGAACAAATCATAGAAGTGAAAATAAGATCACCATAATCATAACATGAAACTTGAAACTTTGTGGCATGCACACATAATCATGGAAAATCATTTCTTGTTAGTCATGACTCATTGCCAAGACTATCTTAGTGGACAAAGTCCCTTTCTGAACCGAGTTCACTCCTCGTTTCAGTCCTGTATCACTGAACCGAAATAACCTTCCGTTCCAGCCATGTCTATCTCATGAGATATGAAATCTTTACCCAATGCATTGGAGGGAGATATAGGTCCCACCCATCTCTTAATGAATCCTTTCTTATGTGTGCCACAAAATCATAAATCATACATCATTGCATAACCCATGTAATAAAAATGGGATTCTTAAACAACATGACATCATAAAACCATTCATATAAGATAAAGGAATTCATAAACATAATTTCATCACAACATAGTCAAATCAATGTAAAAATATGGATATAAACAGAACCCTTTATTATCTTATATGGAAAATAATTTTGATAAAACACTTGAATTGAATTCTTGAGGAAAATATCCTTTCTTCTTCAAAATCAATTTCTTTTCACAAAACATCATGAAATTTTAAAAGAAAGAGATTTTATTGAAAATAGTCATGAAATCTTTTAGAGTAAGCTTCATGAAAATAAGGCTTTATAAAATAGTATAAATCCGTTCGTGCCGTATAAGTTAAAAAAAACATTCTTCGTACTTTTGTCGGAAAAGTCAAAAAGTACCTCGTACGAAAAAAAACGACAAAAGATTCCTTTCGTATCTTTTACTAAAAACTCACCGAAGGGTAAAATTGGATATAAACTATTTTAGAAGGATGGAAATAATATTACATATTGAGGTAACATGGATGTGGATGATAAAATACACCCCAGTAAATACTTATGAATAAACAATCTCTGATAAAAATGAGATTGTGATATTTCCCTTACCTTAGGTCCGACTTGCTTTGTAAGTGTCCGAACCTCCTGTATAATGATTTAAATCATGTTATTGACTTATTACAGAATCATATTCATTGTTATGATATCATATATGGTTCACTTATGACATTATATTACCCGTTCTTTTGTAAATTCCATGTTAAAGAAGTGTTTTGGGTAAAATCGTTTCATTTATCGTAGGTGTTTTGACTTGTTGTTCTTGACATCATTATTACTTATATCATGATTTACTTACTTCCAGAATATAAAATATGATTTATATATCATATATATTCAGTATATATATATATATAATAGGTAGATAAATAAAATGAAAAACACCGTTCATGGAGACGGTAGTCCGTACGTACGCATGAACGTTGTTTTCCTTTCCTTATTGTCTTGAAATGGAAGTAAGTAGATGACATACATATGTATATATATACATAAATCCAGTAGATTTATAATTTCATATATTTCATTATTATTTCTTATATATACATTATAATCATTCTTAAATGGTTAACATGGAGAATGAATCTCATCGCGTCGTGGAGACGGTATTCCGTACGTACGCACGAGCGATGATATCATTTCTATAAATATTGAATTGAATTGGAGTGGATTATAAAATATATCAGAATCAATATGATGTTGTAATAACTATGTATAGTTATTCTTTACACCATTATATCCATCCATGTAAGGTGGTGGTGGAAAATAGATTACACCACGGCGTGGAGACGATATTCCGTACGTACGCACGCGCGGTGATTTCTTTTTCCGTAGGATGGATAGATGGTGAAATAGGGTTGTTTCATACTTATAATAACATATCATTATATGAGTGATACTGATGTTATTACTTCATAATGAAACAACCTAAGAAGAAGAAGTGGAAGAAGAAATAAAGATGAAAGAATTGGTAACGGTAATTACCTCTTCTTTGAAGCGCCTTTTGGAGACCTCCTCTTAGGGAACTAAAATTGGTCCTTGAGTAAGACCAGAACCTCTAGGATGTTTCTAGGGAAGTGGAGAAGAGATTTTGGCAGGGGTTGGCCGAGCTTTAGTGCTCAAATTGGTGTGAGGAGGAGGGGGAGGAGGTGTCCTTTTATAGGGGAGGAGAGTGGCACCTTAGGAATATCTCAAAATATTATTTTATATTAAAGTCAAAATCAGTTTATAATGGTTCCAAAGGGTCTTATTTCGAAGCTAAAGTGGGTATGGGTCGAAATCCTATCAACCAATAGGATTTAGACAAGTTTAGGGTATTAGTTTAACCTTATCAATTAGATTTAACTCTAAGTTAAATAATTTAACTTTTACCGTGTCTTTTTGTTTTCTTTCACTATATGGTTAATAAACTTACTATAACATGCCAAACGAACCCCAAATTGTTTATTATTAATATATATATCCTTATCTAAGTCATTTGGCCGAACCTTAGATTTTTAGGAATAAAATATAATATTTGATTTAAAAACTATTTTGTGTCAATTTTGACACTATTTGATATATGATTTTTGTGAAAGTCATAACAGAATTATATGTTCGAACCAAGTTGATTAAATCAACATTAATATATCTTATTAACCTATAAAAGTAGTGGAATTCATAAAAAATCTCAAATTACATTTATTTTGGTGTTTATAACATCAATTATGTCAATATTTCATTAATAAGATAATTACTGCATCATCGTTGTGTCATAAATAAATTAAATTATTTTATGTCTAAAAATTACAAATAAAATACCATCATGTAGGAAATCGTTTTAGCTTTCTAATGAATATTTACAATCGAATTTATCTTATGTATAACCCCATATTAAAAATGATTTACTTATTAAACTTTGATTTTAACTATTTTAACCTTTCTTTAAATAAATTAATAATAAATGTCCTAATCTAATCCAAGTGGGCCTAAATGGTCATATTTTATTCATAAGATTATTTTTGGTCGAATTACACTTTTCCAATAGAATTAGGACATGTGTTAGGGTAATAGTAATATCATATTTACCCTTAGTTACCCTATTTACTATTAACCGTGGTAAAAAAAAGTAAAAAGTTACTATTCACCAAAAAATTATTTTCATCTCATTGAACCACATTTTAGTCCTTCATATTTACCGTGTCTCTCGGATTTTCGAAATTCCATTCACAGAAGCGGTAAAATTAAGTTTTATGCAAAATTCAGTTTTTAACCTACCACTTAGTAGTTTCACTATTCATCAAAAATTGATGTTTTTCAGAACAATGCCAAAATTTCATCCCAAGTTATATTTCATATTCCGAATTCAAAAATGAAGTCTATTTTACCAAATTCATAACATAAAAGTTGCATTAATTAATTTTATAATTAAATCCCGCTGTTAAAACAAATAGCGTGTTTTTAAGAAACAATATCTATCAAAAGATTGACACTTGTTTATGTCTAGTTTAAATGTGAAATTACATCCAATGACCAACATTGTATTAAATTGTAAAAATATATTCTAAATATACTTTAAAACCACTCAAATTAATGATTTATCACTATTAATTATTTCGATTAAAATAGTTGTTTTTAATTATAATTTAGTAATTTTCACTATTCATCAGAATATGAAAGTTATCCGAAAAGTACCAAAATTTCACCTTAGGCTAAATTCGATACTTCGAATCCAAAAATGAAGTCCATTTTGAGAGTTAAAATTTCTAAAATTTAAAAAGTGGTTATTACTATTCATAACGGCTAGTTTTAATAATATTTTAATAGCATATCATTGTTTCGTGAAACTCAGGATTACGTACCACACACACTATCGAGGAAGGTTGCGATTGCGTATAATGCAAGGCAAGTCAAGGATGCATGTTGTGCAAGCTCCTTTTGGTGTAGCGTATAACACAAGACAATAGTAAAAGAATATTTTTCATAAAATCTCGGGCTGTTACATTCTACCCCCCTTAAAATGAATTTCGCCCTCGAAATTCGTCGGGGTTATAAATGGTTTACTATTCGAAAGTTTCTTTAATAGAAACCCACATCGTAAAAGGGAATACCAAAACTTGGCTTTAAAAACTAAAGTATGAAATGTAACGATTACCCAAATAAACTAATCACTGGGTTTCCCCATAGGTGAAAATATGGATATGGAAGAGAAATCTAACCATCATGTTCTGATGGAGAGTGGTAGAGAACATGGCTATGGAAAAGCCAGTAAACACAAATCCATAAATTTGTGATGATATAAGGTACCATCTGATTCATCAGGTATAAGATCACTAGGACAACATTTTTGGTTTTCAAGATCATTTCCTTAAAGTTGAAAATTTGCTTAGAATAAATACTTACTTTATTTTGGTACAATCTCACTTTTGTTCGTGCCTTGAACAATTTCTACTTCATCTCTTAAATAAATGAAGTTGAATTTGTTATTCGTGAAGTGTTAGCAGATCATGTGATAGAATGACGGGTCATTCCATCTGTCTCAAACAAAAGGTTAGCAAAAATTATATACATAAGTCGATCTATAGTGAGATTAATCACATATGGTTCCTAAAATGGAATTATACTTCATATATCATACTTCTTAATATAATAAAACTAGTTTCTACTAAACAGGGACTTCCTGTAGGCCAGTGGTAGGCGATAAAGGCCAGTCGCACTTCGGTTGTGGGTTCGATTCCTACAGCCTTGTCCGACGCGATGGGTTGTCGCCCGTCCTGCAGGTTGTCCTTTTTCTAAAACTATATTACTATAACATCCCATCAATAATATCGAAAAACGTTTTATCCTAAATTATGTCCAACATAATCCATTCTAATCTTTAGGCTTAACCATAATACTGTAGTCCACTCTCATAACATAGTGAAAACGATTACCAGAGATTTAATACCATCGTTGATCCCCATATATCATAAGATATGTTTTGTTGGTCACATTCCAAACATTCAAAGTCCTTAATCGTGTATTCTCTTGAATACCTTAGTGAAAACATGAGTGCAGTTAAAAGTTAACACTTTCCACATACCAAAATCCTCAAAATTCTATATACTCAAACCATGATATCACTTAGTCCTTATATCAATCATGAGCTCATGAATACAATCAAACATCTCATTATCTTCTTATCCTTTCATTATGCACTTATCATCTACTTTCCAAAATATTTGAATCACTTTTCATAGTTACCGGTACCTTAAAATTATTGAAAACCACAATATACCAATACTTAAATATTTCAACACACCATAAAAGTACCTCAACAACATTATTCTTGAATACCAAAACACTTCAGTCCATCCACATCAATGATTATCCTAGAATAAGTCCTTCCTTGATTTAGAAGTAACTTTTTAGGTCAGGGCATTGAGTTGGGTAATGCCCATGTTCTCCACAAATAAGACATTGAACTCCATAACAATCTGTCACTCTATGACCCTTTTCTCCACACAGATAACATCGGTCCCTCCATTTGAGGTATTCCTCAAGGTTCTTCTTCCCTTCTTTAGAAATCTCAATCTTCCTTTCTTTATGCTCCTCAACATGCGAACATGCATAATATTCTATCTTCCTCTTCTTTGATGAATTAGGCATACCACTAAATTTCACCTTGTTAATTATATATCGCGATGACTGATTCGGCATAATCACAATATCTTTCTCTCTAGGTATTACACAATTTTGTTGCTCATAGTCACCAATTTGTCCATTGGATTCAATGTTAACCGAATTCCTTCTGGTTCCCTCCATTAACTAAAACACAAAAATAATTCTGTGAGTGGCAAAAATCATGCTAGAGAAAACAACATAGTAAAGGGGAAGTACCCTCAATATCTAACATCTTAGGTTAAATTCTAAAATCTTTAGCGTAATTCTAGGACTATAACCTATACGTATACTTAACCTTAGGGACATCCCTAGACATACCATAGAAATATCTCTAGGGATCTCACTAACGTTTGAGCATCCTAGTTTCCAAAGGTTGACTAAACCTTTCCTCTGATACCAACTATAACGGTCTAGAATTACTTCCAGTGGACTACAATTGATACCTATCAGGGCACTCCATGGGCAGCTACACCCCCTGGGCGGGACACACCACCATCCCCAGTGGCAGCCATTTCCACATGAAGCCCTTGGGCGGAGAGCCATGCTTCGTCCAACGCTCACATGTGAGAGTTCCCAAGGATCGGATACATTCCTACCTCCTTTGCCTCTGATACCAACTATAGAGACCCGAAGCTTATCATACATGGACATTACATTATTTTTGCGGAATACTTAGTACATAACAAAAACACACACACAAGGATCGTAATAGTTTAGTGTCTTTGGAAACTCGGAATAAAATCTTCTAATCGTGGGGAAAGATCTTCAACATCTCCCATAAAGATCTTATTTTTTTTTACCTAAAACCTTTCTTTATATCCTGGGGAAAAGAAAACATAAAAGGGTGAGCTCAAATGCTCAGCAAGGGCAAATAAAGGAAATAAAATTCATATCATATCTTTATGAAAATCAAAACCTGCAAAAGAGATCATAATATCTTAACATGGAACAAATCATAGAAGTGAAAATAAGATCACCATAATCATAACATGAAACTTGAAACTTTGTGGCATGCACACATAATCATGGAAAATCATTTCTTGTTAGTCATGACTCATTGCCAAGACTATCTTAGTGGACAAAGTCCCTTTCTGAACCGAGTTCACTCCTCGTTTCAGTCCTGTATCACTGAACCGAAATAACCTTCCGTTCCAGCCATTTCTATCTCATGAGATATGAAATCTTTACCCAATGCATTGGAGGGAGATATAGGTCCCACCCATCTCTTAATGAATCCTTTCTTATGTGTGCCACAAAATCATAAATCATACATCATTGCATAACCCATGTAATAAAAATGGGATTCTTAAACAACATGACATCATAAAACCATTCATATAAGATAAAGGAATTCATAAACATAATTTCATCACAACATAGTCAAATCAATGTAAAAATATGGATATAAACAGAACCCTTTATTATCTTATATGGAAAATAATTTTGATAAAACACTTGAATTGAATTCTTGAGGAAAATATCCTTTCTTCTTCAAAATCAATTTCTTTTCACAAAACATCATGCAATTTTAAAAGAAAGAGATTTTATTGAAAATAGTCATGAAATCTTTTAGAGTAAGCTTCATGAAAATAAGGCTTTATAAAATAGTATAAATCTGTTCGTGCCGTATAAGTTAAAAAAAACATTCTTCGTACTTTTGTCGGAAAAGTCAAAAAGTACCTCATACGAAAAAAAATGACAACAGATTCCTTTCGTATCTTTTACTAAAAACTCACCGAAGGGTAAAATTGGATATAAACTATTTTAGAAGGATGGAAATAATATTAAATATTGAGTAAACATGGATTTGGATGATAAAATACACCCCAGTAAATACTTACGAATAAACAATCTCGGATAAAAATGAGATTGTGATATTTCCCTTACCTTAGGTCCGACTTGCTTTGTAAGTGTCCGAACCTCCTGTATAATGATTTAAATCATGTTATTGACTTATTAGAGAATCATATTCATTGTTATGATATGATATATGGTTCACTTATGACATTATATTACCCGTTCTTTTGTAAATTCCATGTTAAAGAAGCGTTTTGGGTAAAATCGTTTCATTTATCGTAGGTGTTTTGACTTGTTGTTCTTGACATCATTATTACTTATATCATGATTTACTTACTTCCAGAATATAAAATATGATTTATATATCATATATATTCAGTATATATATATATATATAATAGGTAGATAAATAAAATGAAAAACACCGTTCATGGAGACGGTAGTCCGTACGTACGCATGAACGCTGTTTTCCTTTCCTTATTGTCTTGAAATGGAAGTAAGTAGATGACATACATATGTATATATATACATAAATCCAGTAGCTTTATAATTTCATATATTTCATTATTATTTCTTATATATACATTATAATCATTCTTAAATGGTTAACATGGAGAATGAATCTCATCGCGTCGTGGAGACGGTATTCCGTACGTACGCACGAGCGATGATATCATTTCTATAAATATTGAATTGAATTGGAGTGGATTATACAATATATCAGAATCAATATGATGTTGTAATAACTATGTATAGTTATTCATTACACCATTATATCCATCCATGTAAGGTGGTGGTGGAAAATAGATTACACCACGGCGTGGAGACGGTATTCCGTACGTACGCACGCGCGGTGATTTCTTTTTCCTTAGGATGGATAGATGGTGAAATAGGGTTGTTTCATACTTATAATAACATATCAGTATATGAGTGATACTGATGTTATTACTTCATAATGGAACAACCTAAGAAGAAGAAGTGGAAGAAGAAATAAAGATGAAAGAATTGGTAACGGTAATTACCTCTTCTTTGAAGCGCCTTTTGGAGACCTCCTCTTAGGGAACTAAAATTGGTCCTTGAGTAATACCAGAACCTCTAGGATGTTTCTAGGGAAGTGGAGAAGAGATTTTGGCAGGGGTTGGCCGAGCTTGAGTGCTCAAATTGGTGTGAGGAGGAGGGGGAGGAGGTGTCCTTTTATAGGGGAGGAGAGTGGCACCTTAGGAATATCTCAAAATATTATTTTATATTAAAGTCAAAATCGGTTTATAATGGTTCCAAAGGGTCTTATTTCGAAGCTAAAGTGGGGATGGGTCGAAAGCCTATCAACCAATAGGATTTAGACATGTTTAGGGTATTATTTTAACCTTATCAATTAGATTTAACTCTAAGTTAAATAATTTAACTTTTACCGTGTCTTTTTGTTTTCTTTCACTATATGGTTAATAAACTTACTATAACATTCCAAACGAACCCCAAATTGTTTATTATTAATATATATATCCTTATCTAAGTCATTTGGCCGAACCTTAGATTTTTAGGAATAAAATATAATATTTGATTTAAAAACTATTTTGTGTCAATTTTGACACTATTTGATATATGATTTTTGTGAAAGTCATAACAGAATTATATGTTCGAACCAAGTTGATTAAATCAACATTAATATATCTTATTAACCTATAAAAGTAGTGGAATTCATAAAAAATCTCAAATTACATTTATTTTGGTGTTTATAACATCAATTATGCCAATATTTCATTGATAAGATAATTATTGCATCATCGTTGTGTCATAAATAAATTAAATTATTTTATGTCTAAAAATTAAAAATAAAATACCATCATGTAGGAAATCTTTTTAGCTTTCTAATGAATATTTACAATCGAATTTAGCTTATGTATAACCCCATATTAAAAATGATTTACTTATTAAACTTTGATTTTAACTATTTTAACCTTTCTTTAAATAAATTAATAATAAATGTCCTAATCTAATCCAAGTGGGCCTAAATGGTCATATTTTATTCATAATATTATTTTTGGTCGAATTACACTTGTCCAATAGAATTAGGACATGTGTTAGGGTAATAGTAATATCATATTTACCCTTAGTTACCCTATTTACTATTAACCGTGGTAAAAAAAAGTAAAAAGTTACTATTCACCAAAAAATTATTTTCATCTCATTGAACCACATTTTAGTCTTTGATATTAACCGTGTCTCTCTAATTTCTAAATTCCATTCACAGAAGCGGTAAAATTAAGTTTTATGCAAAATTCAGTTTTTAACCTACCACTTAGTAGTTTCACTATTCATCAAAAATTGATGTTTTTCAGAACAATGCCAAAATTTCATCCCAAGCTATATTTCATATTCCGAATTCAAAAATGAAGTCTATTTTACCAAATTCATAACATAAAAGTTTCATTAATTAATTTTATAATTAAATCCCGCTGTTAAAACAAATAGCGTGTTTTTAAGAAACAATATCTATCAAAAGATTGACACTTGTTTATGTCTAGTTTAAATGTGAAATTACATCCAATGACCAACATTGTATTAAATTGTAAAAATATATTCTAAATATACTTTAAAACCACTCAAATTAATGATTTATCACTATTAATTATTTCGATTAAAAATTTTGTTTTTAATTATAATTTAGTAATTTTCACTATTCATCAGAATATGAAAGTTATCCGAAAAGTACCAAAATTTCACCTTAGGCTAAATTCGATACTTCGAATCCAAAAATGAAGTCCATTTTGAGAGTTAAAATTTCTAAAATTTAAAAAGTGGTTATTACTATTCATAACGGCTAGTTTTAATAATATTTTAAAAGCATATCATTGTTTCGTGAAACTCAGGATTACGTACCACACACGCTATCGAGGAAGGTTGCGATTGCGTGTAATGCAAGGCAAGTCAAGGATGCGTGTTGTGCAAGCTCCTTTTGGTGTAGCGTATAACACAAGACATTAGTAAAAGAATATTTTTCATAAAATCTCGGGCTGTTACATCACTTCCACAAATAGATTAAAATAATTAACACAATGGGTAAAATGAAAAACCGTGACATCCCCATGCTATTTGAGGGGGATAAACAATGAAGTTCAACCAATGTTTCTAAAACACATGGTCTACCAATGGATTATAAAAAATTTCACCCACTTCTTCATCAGTTCCGACATGTTCCATTTAAATCCCACCTTGTTCAACATTTTCCTTGTTGAGGGGTTATCTTATATCAATTTGATTTTTACAAGATTGTTGAACAATATTATTCTTAAGATTAACCATGCACTTGTTGTCATTGTGAATAACCATCGGATATTTCACCTCATCAATAATATCAGTTAGTTTTTTATTCCTCTATAATACCTTAGTACAAGCCTTGGTATCATAGATATACTTTACTTCATCCATACTAAGAGAAGTGATTTTCTAGATATTTCTCAACATGTCTACACATTTTTTTAAAATGAAGAATTCCAAACACTTGTGTACTTTATATCCATCACATATCTAACCCATTCAGCATCATAAAATGATTTTATGTTATTATCTTTTTCTTCTACCAGGTGGAAGCCTAAATTGAGAGTACGTTAAATGTAGCTCAATATTCTTTTAACTACATCCAAATTCTTTTACATTGGATTAATTAAAGGTTTTCCACAAATCATGTTGTAAATATTATATTTATTTGTTTTTTAGTAATGTATAATAAGATTCAAATGAATCTCATATACAGTTTGGGATCCACAAATGTCCCATCCTCATGCTTTTTATGTTTTGTCTTAACCACGATCAGAGTCTACGCTGGTTTGGATTCATTCAAGTTGTATTTCATTAGAATTTATCTTGAATATTTTTTTAGAAATAGTGGTATAATCATTTTTTTTAAATAACCTATATCCCTAAAAATTATGTGATTTCACCAATTATTGATATTTAAAATTGCCATTACAGGTAATTTGTAATTTCTTCCACCGAACCCTACCTAATTTCAAAATATATATTATCATAAATGTATACAAGAACAATAAATTGTTCTTCATATGAATTATTCATATAAGTATTATGATCAAAACCTCCTATTTTTAATTGAATCTTCTTTAAATATACATCTATCAAAGAATACAATGAATGTTGTGCCTTCATTGGACCGTAGGGAGCCTTCTTTAATCTAGATTTTGGTTCTTCATAATCTCTAGTAATAAATACTAATTGTTTTATAATGTATACTTATTCTTCAAGAAATACATTTAAGAATTATAATTTGGTATCAATTTCATTTAATTTTTATCCTCTTTGGATTTAAATAAAATGAAAATATTAATTGACTCCATTATCTTGGAGAGAAAAAATAAATATAATTCATCAATTATTCCAATCTAATAACAGCCTTTACATGATAATCATTCAATATTTATAATGAAATTTCCTTGAAAATATTTTTTTTTAAAGATACACATTGTTCCAATCACATCTTGTTTATCATGAACTCTTAATAAGATCTCATGTCTAGTTCATTCAATCTGTTCAATCTCATCATTCATGGACTTAACCCATGATTCATCATTCCATATTTCATTAAATAAGTACGGTTCCACAACTAATAAGATGAAGTAATATTCTTTTTTTGTCACAACATAAGAAATATTTTTTCCCTATTCTCCTTTTCTATGTGGGGGTGGTCCAATTCCCAATGATATTAAATTGATCAAGTTATTTTATTCTATTTCCCCAATGAATTTATGATGAAGTTTCGTCATCCCTGGAATCATGTTCTAATTATTCATATGAATTATCTTCATTTTACATGCTCATAATGTTTTTAAATCCTTCCTCTATTTATTCATTTGAATTTTTCCCTTTCTCACTATGTTGTTCATATTCTATCATACCTTCTTATGAGTTCTTATAGGTATTTATTTATTTATATTCATTTATTTTGGAATCACTATATCTCGAAATTCTTCCAATGTGACTATTTTAAAGATTTTCTATTCATTTAATATATATGGAATATTACCTCACCTATAGCATCACCATATATTCCTTGATTTCAATCATTATTTTGGATAAAGAATTTACATCTAGAAACATGAAAATACTTCAAAGGGGCCTTCCATACAAACCATAACTCATATAAATTATTGGTTTCCCCCATAATGAGCCATTATTTATTTTTATTAGACGATGCTACTTGATTATCCTTTTTTCAATAATTATGAGACGTAAAACATTCAATCATCATTATTATCAACATATTTTCACATATTAATTTATGTGTTTAACAACTCAATTTAGTTGCAAGGTTCCAACTATAACATCCTCATGATTTATTCCCAGTTTCTCTAGAAGGTTTCTAAATTCAATGGAATTGTATTCACCCACAATATTAGAACATAGTAAATTAATTGTGTTTCCAGTATCATTATCTACCATTTGATGATAAATTTTCATGAAAAAAAGAATTTTTTATTTCTCATGTATAAACATTAAATTATAATTTCTACTATAATCATAAAATAATTATTGAAAACCCTCTTTCTATATGTTCTAGCCACACTTATTGGACCACATATATCTGTGTGGAAGAGATCAAGAATATTTGATTCCCTTTTGTTCTTTGGATTATATAAATTTCAACCCTTTATTACTCATATGTAATAATCACATGTCTTTTATCACTCATGATTCCCATTGGGGATATCGATGACCATATTAATCTAAGATAATTTTTCCATGCATTTTATAATAAATTTAACCAAACCTAAAGCTCCATAAGTTTTTTTCTTCTTAAAATATTAATTAACAAGTGTTCTCTTTGTTGTCAAGCTAGTATAAATTTCAATTTATTATGCATCCCTTCTAGAGAGAATTTCCTATCATTCCATTGATAGTGTACCCCTTTTTATTAAATGTCCACATCAATCTCGAGTCACATATTTGACACAAACATAAGAGATTGTGATGTAATCCATCCACAGAGTGAACTTCAGTTTTTATAAGATCGTTATTTCCAGTACTGTACTTCAACTTCCATTGATCATTAAAATACTACAATTTTTGAAACTCACCATTCCATCAAAATTTTTCTAAACATTATTCAGCGATAGCGATTGATGATTCCGGGTCATCGGTGATGGGCGATGCTACTGCCTGTGTTTATTTATCAATGGAGGGGTTTGATAATGGTTCCCATATTATTGGAGACCATTGGGGAAATCAACTACCCTACAGACAGAGACATCTTGGCTTGATATGAATGGAGACATCAACACATGGGTTTCTCCTAAGGTGGCCTCAGGTTTATTTTTTTGGCAATCTCAGTTGGTGTCAGTTAACTTCCAGCGGTGGCAGAAGGGGTGTTCTCAAACGATGACAGTTGCAGATGAGGAAGATGGAAGACTTCCCAAGTGGCGTCGACACACTCAGTCTATGTGGGTGTTTGTCTTCTTTGATGGATTTTTGGTGACAACCTAATATATGGGTACTATTGAAGCGAGGAATATATCGAGTTTTGGATCCTTGTGGAGAGATCACGATGGTGGCACATGCGGGTGAACGTGGAGCGATGATGCATATCGGTGTAGAAGATATGGTCAGTGACGATAAATCTTGCTGACGGTGATCAGGGAAATGGTCGTGGTCAGGCAGCTACGGTACCCTGATGGTGTTGGTCGTGCTGATGATGTTGTCGGAATCGTGGATGGTATTTTTCCTCCTTGATTTCTGGATATGTGGAGGATTTTGTCTCGGTGGAATGGAATGCAAGATCCTTAGTGTGTTGTAGATGGATGTGGCTCCAGTTAGAGTCGGTGGTGTTCCTTCATGGCTGCGTGTTGGGTAGGAAGGTGACCTCAATAAGGGAGATGAAGTATTTGGAATGTAGTGATCATGTAGGGCTAGTGATCTCTTGATGGTATGATCACTGGATGTATGTTTACAGGATGTCTTTGACTTTGGGGGGCGGTGTTCTCACATGATGCTTGGTGATTTGGGTATTGCTGTATTTTGTTTGGCAGGAGCTGTGAGTCGGACGTAGGGTTGGGCACATGGTGTTTTTGTGGGTCGTGATGTGTGAGTATTTTGGACAGTTTTATTTTTTGAGGATGTATTTTTTTTTTAAACTCCAGGTTTGGATGTGATTTTTTATGCATGTTTTTTATGTTTCACTTTATTTACCTTTTCTTAAATAAATTTTTAGGACACAAGCTCGATTTAGTCCTAAACATTCCTGGTATCTCGGTTGGAAGGTATTTCCATATCTCTAAGTTATGTTGGTAATCTTTCAGACTTTCCTCTGTCATAAATTAATATATTTATGGCCATAATTTATACATGAAAAAAATATCCATAGAAACAATTTCTGTTATATGATGATGGATATGGTCTCATTCTCCATCATTGATATTCAAGCATTTATTCATTGATATATATCCTACACTCTTCACTTTATAACATGGTATTGAAGATAATTCTACAAAATTGACATTTCATTAGAGTAAATGGATTCTCACATGCATTCCTCCTCATGTCCCCTTCACTTTAAATAATTCTATACCAGAAACCATTTCTAGTAACATGACGATTATATTCATCTCACTTTTCTATTTAAATGAATTCATTTTTTAGGATATCATGACCTTTTGGGATATGTTCAACTTTCTACATCCCTTTATTTTAGATCATCTTGTTTCTGGTCTTTGATGTTTTATAATAACATACAATTCCTCTTTTTACTATACATGTGTATATTTGATCATATAGATAATTTTCCACTCTATTAGAACATCATTACTATCTCAACATCAAAGAGTCTTCCAAAATGTAATTTCATCAATGTTTCCGTTGATATTTATTCACTTTATTATTTAATCCTTAGTATAACAACATTTTTTTCCAAGACCCTCAATATTTTACATCTTCTTCTCTAGTATGGATGCAATGTCAATGATAACTTTACCCATCCCTTAAATCCTAATATTAAATTCTATAACTTCTTATATTCTTTCATGAGTTGAAAATAAATTTTCTACCTCTTCTTCTAGTTGATCAATTTTTTCATCACTAAGATAAAAAAACACTTATGACTATTCTATAATGGTTATCAACATTAGATTTCTTTTTCTTTGATCACAAAGCTTATTAATAACACCATTAAGTTGCACAATGAGATCAAAAACACCATCAAATAATTATCTTTATCTTTTTAGGTTTTTTCATTTTTCATCTGTAACCATCATGGATATGGGGGTTTCAACTTTTTGACTTTGTTTTTTCATCCTCAAAAAATTAATAATAATAATATTCTTCTTATTTATAGAAAAAAATAATTCTCTATAAATAATTTCTTGATTTTATGTCATCATTTTGTGGGAGAATTTTCTGAGTTTTATTCATATATCTATCTTTACTTTCATCATCGTCAAATATCATTTTTATCCAGGAGGAAATATTCATAGGACTACAACATCGAAAACATGATATAGGAAGCATGCCTTCAAATATTCCTCTTCCTCTTTTGAATTTCTTCAAAAAAAGAGAAAGAAGTTCATCTCCATCATTATATTCATTGACAATATCTATGGACACCTAAAATTTTACTTGGATTTCAATGCAATTTTTTAGCTTACATGATTTGTTTAATCTTCTAGTTTAACTCTCATTTAATAAGCCTCTAGACTTCATAGAATATAATCAAGAGAAACATAGATAGATCCCTTTCCTCAAGGCCTGATGCTTTTGGATAGTGTAGTGGTGTAATCCTCAACCATATTTTCTTCACAATTTTAATATAATTGTTTTCTTAAAAAATTATTGAAAATTTTCAACAATTTTAGTAATTCAATTAAAAATGGTATCAGAATTCTCAAGAAGATGAATTTTTATATCATCAAAACATTTGTGAAAAAAATTTAATTTGGCCTCATTCTATTTTTTATCTCATTTTTATATATTTTTTTTATTTTTATAGACATATATTTTTCTAAAGTGAGTCTCATAACCTTTATATATATTTGATCAGATGATGGTAATGTAAGAACATTTTTTTCATTAGTGTCTACATCAAGAATTTTCTGCTCTATTTTATCCATAGATAGTCATGCTGAATTAATGAGCAGAATCCTTAGTGAAGTTGAAAAAAGAACTTCCATTCCAAATGATACTAGAGGTAATATGATCATATTATTATAGATGTATATATTTCTTACATAAAATTGTTAGACTTCCCTAACATTGACTAATTTCTCCATGAAAAAGTAGATGATTGATTTAATTTTAGCAAGAAATACACACTAATATTACATGTAGGACCATGGAACACCCTAAAAGGGGAGGGTTGAATCATGTTGTCAATTTTTTAGTTTAATGAAAAAAATATTGTTCCCTCATTTATTATATGTTATTAAACATGGCTGATAGAGTCATGATGTAATCATACATTCACATTGAGAAGGACAACATAATAGTTTTACCAGGTTCCCCACTATGGTTGGTCCCAGGAGCATACACGGATAGTGTGTTGGTCATACCTAAATAAACTAGTGTTAATTAGTTTTATAAAATATATGATTATAAATAGACCCTCTTTTACCATAAAAATATCTTCACCTGAATTTAGGGATTGAACACTGCCTCTTTAGAACACTTCGGTTGAATGATTATGGTATAATTCAAGATATGTCTTACTCAGTTTAATGGATTGATGGTAACTTTAGTATAATTGAAGTTAATTTTTTGTCCCTAACTAGAATAAGATCCTATTTTCATCAACTTCCAATGATTATTCAATTTAAATTACAATTCAATTAAATCATATATTCAAAAATAGTTGTTCGCAAAGCCCTATCAAGAATCACCCAACCTTCATGAAGAAAACTACCATCGCATAAGCCTAAGTCATCATGGTATAACCAATCAATACAAAACCCATTTTTAGGAGCCACCTAATAATTGGTCAAGACAAATATAGTCTCTTTTTGATTCTCAATATCACAATGAATAAATGATTCAAAAATCTCCTATACTTTGTGAATTTAGAGTAATTCTTCCTTTCATCCAATTAGTTTCATTTCAAATCAATTGGGGATAACTTCATATTTATAGGCTCATCCATCCATGATGGTCCCACAATTCTAGAAGATTTTTATAAACCCTTAAATTCATGTTTGTGAAGCTTTTTCACTCACAAATCTCCAATGAAATATAACCCTCTCGTGAAGTTTATTGTAGTCACATATATTAGCGTCAACCATTAGCACACTCATGATGCTACACATATTATAGTTGCAAAGATCACTTCCAAGCCATTGTGAAATTCATGATTTTTTTTCGTGAGGCTCTACATCATAGAATCTCTTCTTTGGAAAACATAGTCTTTGAGAAACCAATGACTTTTCCATATTTATGAAGATTAAATATAAGAAAACCACCTTTCATGATGTTGAACACTTCCTCTTAAATTTTTTGCCAAAAATTTGGAAAACACTCGAATATGATTCCACATAAATAATGTATCTATCTTGTACCATAATATAACTTTTCATGAAAACACCATGATCATAATTGTTTTTATTGACAACAAACATGAACTAGAGTCTATTTCCAGTTATGAGATTCCTTGGTTCCAACATGTTTATGAAAACCATTTCATTTCATGGGTTCTAATATGATTGTTGGTTTATGATCTTATGGAACACATATGTTTGATTTTAATTATGTGACAATTGTTATATTACAACCAAGGATGGTGGTGATGTTATTACCAAGGATAGTGTTTATGTTATAAACTAGGAAGTTAGTTACATTATAATAGGACATTTGTGGCCCATAGATACCTAAAAATAAAATGGTTAAATATTTCTGGCATCCTGACTTTTTATCACATAACATTTAATTACATTTTAGAAACAGAGGATCTTTAAAGATTAGTGTCTTGGAAATCAGGAACATAAAACATGAGAAAAACATAAAAAATTCTTCTTAATCACTTGAACTGCTTCTTTGTTGTTCATCATAAGTTCATTACAACGTCTTATAACCTGGGAGCATACATCAAGGGAAAGGATGAGCAGAAGGACCATTAAGGGAAACAAGAGAAAAATTTTACATGTGAACTTGAGATACATCAATAAAGTAATGATAAATAAAATAAAGGCATGAGAAAGAAATCATGAGGCATATCATAATAAATATAATGTGTTTCGTAACTTGAAGATTCAGCTACAACATTTAACATAGAAAATCATTTCCATATCACCAAGGTCTATCCCCAAGGTGTCATTAAAAAATTACCAAGGTTATTCCCCAAGGTATCATTAAAATGGTCATCTCTAGAGATTAAGTCTTTACCCAAGGCATTGGAGCACTATCAGGGTGCACCCTTAATTTGTATTTATTATCATGTGACCCACATATTTCATCATCAACATTTCATAAATAACCCATATATCATAAAAAAAATTTCTTTACATAATCATAACATTTTAAAAACTTCTTTAAAGACGTGATCTTTATGTCACTTTAAACCCACAGAAAAGGAAAGTGGGTTTCATGTATGTAAATACTAGAATTTGAAAAAGAAAATTAATATATACATATGTAAATAAACCTTTAGAATAATGATTTTTGAGTATTCACTTAATAAAATAAAAGTATTAGAGAAAAAAAGTGAGACATTTTGAGGCGAGAATTCAGCAGCATAACGGCTATGTTGCAGGGTTTTAGAAAACACTGAAAAGAGAGGGGACATGAGTCACCCACTCATAAATGATCCATAAAGTAGTATAGGGAAAGAATATAAAGGATATAAGAACATGTTAATGAAATTTTAAGGGAATACCATATGAAATGGAAAGCATTAAAAAAAGAAAAAATAATATTTCTCTTATGAAAAATTCAGTAGCCTAACAGTGTCACTTAAAATTTCAGAAAAAAATGAATTGATGAGGTTAAATAGATTATCTCATCATGTGAACATAAAAAGGAAAGTATGATTAATATAGATATCATACCCAAACATGGGAAAAAGTAACTTCAAATACTTGAAATTAAAATAGAACTTAGAAAATGGGAAGAGTGAAAAAATCCCTTACCAAAAATCGGCAGCCTAATAGCGCCACTTAAACATTCATAAATTGAAATGATGAGAGAAAGAGGGGTTCTCTCATCACATGAACATAAAAATGACAATAATATGAATATAAAATCTCACCCCCAACATAAGAACATGGGGATTAAAATAAATTACATAAATGAGAGTACTTGAAAAGAAAGAGAGGGGTATGATCCCTTACCTTGAAGAGTAACTTCAAAATCTTAATGTTTGGGACCTTGGGAGGCTTGAGGGAACCTTGGGAGGTATGGAGACCAGAAGTTTGTTGAGGAGGATTTTAAACCTCATACCATATATTACTATTAATTAGTCTACCAGAATTATTACATAATTATTACATCCTTAATGATGTCATTAAATAAAAGAAACTCTAAACTAAGAATTCACTATTCACCGAAAATTCAACTTTTTAAGAAAAATCCCAAAAATTCACCTTAACATAATATAGATGATCTGAATTCAAAAATTAACTCCATTTTATAAAAATATAATTATAAATATTTTTAATTTAATTTTTATATAAAAAACAATATTCACCTGAAAAAGCTAATACTTAACTAATAATTTCTGAAATAGTTATTTACCTATTTTATTGAATCACATTACTAAATCAAGGTGCATGAATTATATTAATACTTTATTTAAGTGATATTACTAATCCATTTGGTAACATTACTAATCCTAAGCAGAAAATCAGTATTCATAATTTACTATTCACAAAAATTAAGTTGATATTTTTAGATTCTAAATTTATTACTGAACACATTTCTAGAAGACCATTTTTTGAAAATAGTTACACATAATTAATTATTTAAGGTTTACACAAATATTTTAAAATATACCCTTTTTCCAAAATTGATCAATATACAACCTATATTTATTCAAATATCTGAAAAAAATTACAAACTTCACCATAGGAAAAAAATCAAAAATTTATTTATCTCAAAGGATTACACATAGTAGCTATAGTATCGTTATATAGCCCCTTATAACCCTAGCATAGGACCAATGTGTATGGTGTGCTCAGGAGAGAGAATATTGTGGCAGCTCGGCCATCATTTCCCGAGTAGTGATTTCTATCAGCTTGAACTTCTCATGAAGGGAATTCAGTTCCAGCTTCACACGATGAAGCTCAACGTGGGATTGGTCCAGAGCAAAGCCCAATGGTGCTACCTCGGTCCTGAGTTCTATCAGATGGGATTTGATCGGCCCAAGCTGGATGGGGCCATTGAAACTTCTTTCTATATTAATTAATCAAGATCACTAGTATTTATAGAAAATAATTGTAACATTTTGTTTCCAATGGTCATATTGACCAGCATTCATATAATTGTTGAAACCCAATGATCTCATTTTAATTATACTCATTTTATTAAATGAAAAATAAAATAACCCACATAAAATAGGGAACAAAATTTACTCAAAAATTTAGGGTCATTGCAGTATTCCCTCCTTAAGAAATTGCATCCTCTCAATTTTAAAATTGGGCTAGGAAATTTCATTGAAAGTCCCACATCAGAAAAAGTGTCAGTAAAACAATTACTTTAAAAGAATGAAAGGGAAGTACAAAGGTCACCTGAGTTAACCCATACTAGGATTACATGTAGGTAAACATGGATATGAAAGAGAAACAAAGGGTCAAGTTCTGATGGAGATTGATATAAAACATGATTAGGATAAAATTAACCACAATAAGATCACAAACATAAGATGTGTTAAATGCTGTTTGATTATCTAGGTGGAAACATAAACCAACAACATTTTTGTTTTACGTTACTTTTCATAATTTTGAGGAATTCATTTACTACATAGAATAAAAACATAAGGAAATATACTTACCTTCAAGTTGAGTTTCATCCCTTAGTATGTTTCCACCAAGACTAATATTGTCTCCAAACAAAGAGAATTCAAAAGAACTTGGTCTCATCAAAAGCACAAGAATCATATTATAGAATCACATAATCCGCAAAATAATAACTATATTTTTACCTTGTCTTTACTCATAAACTAAAACCAAAATGGTTAGTACGAGATCATATAATCCCCAAAAAGAATAATCCTTTATAAAAATAAATATAACTTTTAATCTCCAAAATTCAAAAAAAGTACCCAAAGTTCCAGAAAGACCATTCAATACACAATCATCCTTAAAATTATTCATAATAATGAAAACTAAGATTGGAATGCAAAACTCATAAGGATTTAATCACATAGTCTTCCCTAATAAATCTTAACATTTATCTCCAAATAACATCGACTAATATTAAAGTCTCATACTAAAGTGTAATTAACCTATTCACATATTCTCTTTGCTAGGTTCATCATTTTCCAATAATAACCCAAATCACCCTATGTCCATAATAAATACATAAATTCTTTCACAAAAAAATCAACCATTCCTCCTCAATTTAAATCCTGTAGTATTTTATTTCTCATTGGTATATAGTACCCCAAAAGATAAAACATCATCCCAAATAACCTTTATCATTTAATCACAAAATCATTTTCCTATACAAAGGATATCCATTTGATAAAACATAAGTTTCAAAAATCAGCTTATTCTTGATCCATAAACATAGGAAGTGCATTAGTCAGTCCTAGGGGTATAACAAAAAACTCATAATGCTCATATCGTGATTGGAAGGTAGTTTTTGGAATATCATCATTCTTCACCCTCAATTGAGGATAACAAAAATGAAGACCAATCTTAGAGAATAATTGAGTCCCAAGACATTGGTCAAATAAGTCATCAATTCTTGGAAGAGAGTATTTGTTCTTCACTGGTATCTCATTTAGTTCTCTATAATCAATTCATAGCTGCATCAATCAATCCTTCTTCTTCACAAAGAGAACAGGTGCTCCCCAAGGAGACACACTTGGTTGGACAAACCCATTGTCCAAAAGATCATGGAGTTGTTTCTTTAATTCCTCTATCTCCACATTTTACATCCTATAGGGGGTCTTTGGCATTGGATGAGATCCAGGTACGATTTCAATGGAGAAGTCTAACTCTCTTTCTAGGGAGGTCCAGGTACCTCCTTAGGAAATATGTCCATGTATTCCTAGACAATGGGGACATTTTCTAAAAGAATAAATCCTTCGTGAGAAACTTATTTCATTTAAGAATCTTTTAACTAAAAAGTATTTTATGTATTAACACTTCATGCTTAGACAATTACATTTTTCTATAATTCCTTCATAATGATTCATAAAAATCATGCAATTAACCAAACATATCTCCCGGGAGTTTCGTAATAAATGGTATAGCAAGGCCCGTTGTTAATTACAAGTTCTCGTTCGATTCTAGGTCAAAGCAGTGTTTTTGGGTTTTACCCCAATGTACATCTGTGCCTGAGCCACCTCTACCTGCTCGTATCTAGACAAGGATGTATTTTCTTGATAAACCACTTATTTAATACTCACCAAAATACAAGGAAGATTTCCAATTTTTAAACTTTTCTATAGGGTTATTCCTAAAGTTTTCATATCCTAATTTCAATAAATAAATAAAATATTCTTTGATACCAAATATAGCATCTCACATTTTTATCACATAACTTTTCATAACATTTTACAAACATAGGATCTATAAATTCTAGTTTCTTGGAAATCAGAAACATAAAACATGAGAACAACATAAAAAAATTATTCTTAAACACTTGAAAGGATTTTTCGTTGTTCATCTTAAATTCATTACAATATGTCATAACATGGGATCATACATCAAAGTAAAGGGTGAGAAGAAGGCCCAATAAGGGAAATAAGAGTAAAAAATTACATGTGAACTTGAGATACATTAATAAAGTCATGATAAATAACTTTAAGGCCTGAGAAAGAGATCATGCGGCATATCATAATAAAAATAACGCGTTTCATAAATTGAAGATGTGGCTAAAAAATTTAAAATAGACAATAATTTCCATATCACCAAGGTCCATCCCCAAGGTGTCATAAAAAAATTATGAAGGTTATTCGCCAAGATATCATTAAAATGGTCATCTCTAGAGATTAAGTCTTTACCCAATGATTTGGAGCGCTATCAGGGAACACCCTTAATTTGTTTTTATTATCATGAGATCTACATATATCATCATAAAAATATCATAAATAACCCATATAGAATAAAAGAAATGTGTTTCTTTTTATAATCATAAAATTTTAAAAATTGCATTAAAGACGTGATCTTTATGTCACTTTAAACCCACAGAAAAGGAAAGAGGGATTCATGTATGTAAATCCCAGAATTTAAAATAGAAAAATTTGATATATATGTGAATAATACTATATAATAATGAGTTTTAAGTATTCACTTAATAAAATAAAAGTATTTAAGAAAAAATAGATACATTTTGAGATGAAAATTCGGCAGTATAACAGCTTTGTTGCAGGGTTTTAGAAAACACTAAAAAGAGAGGTAACATGGGCCAGCCACTCATAAATGATCCATAAAATAGTATAGGGACAAAATATAAAGGATATAAGAACATGGTAATGAAATTTTAAGGGAATACCATATGAAATAAAAAACATGAAAGGAAGACAAAAATAATATTTCTCTTATGAAAAATTCAGTAGCCTAACGACGTCACTTAAAACATCAAAAAAATGAATTGATGAGATTAAATAGGGTCTCTAATCAGGTGAAAAAATGGAAAGTATGATTAATATATATATAGTACCCCAGAATGGGAAAAAGGTACTTGAAAGACTTGACATGAAAATAGAACTTTAAAAATGGGAAGAGTGAAAGAATACCTTACAAAAATTCGGCAGCCTAACGGCGCCACTTAAACATTCATAAAATGAAATGATTAGAGAAATAGGGGTATCTCATAATATTAAAATGAAAAGTACATTAATATGAATATAAAATAATACCCCCAAAATAAGAACATGGTGCATAAAAGAAATGACATAAATGAGGGTACTTGAAAAGAAAGAGAGAGGTAGGATCCCTTACCTTGAAGAGTAACTTCGAAAACATGAAGGTTGGGACCTTGGGATGCTTGAGGGAACCTTGGGAGGACTCCATGGGAGTTAATTATACCATAACTTAGTTGAGAAGTATTTTTTAATATAACGGATTATAGAATGTCTTGGTTTTTATAGGGGAAGTGATGGGACAAGGCATTAATGGCCAAGGGACACCTCATTGGTGGTATTGGCCAACCCATGGGATTTCCCATGGTATATTCTCATGTTATTGGCCACTTAGGACACATAATACCTTATCTTACTATTAATTATTCTACCAGACTTATTAAATAATTATTACATTCTTAATGATGTCATTAAACACCCGAAACTCTAAACTGAAAATTCATTATTCAACGAAAATTCAACTTTTTCAGAAAAATCCGAAAAATTAACCTTAACATAATATTGATGCTCTGAATTAAAAAATGAACTCCATTTTTAAAAAATAATTTTCTAAATATTTCTAATTTAATTTTTAAATAAAAAATACTATTCACCCGAAAAAACTATTACTTAACTAATAATTTCTGAAACTGTTAGTTACCTATTTTATTGAATCACATTACATAATCGAGGTGAATAAATTATATTAATACTTTATTTAATTGATATTACTAATCCATTTGGTCGCATTACAAATCCTAAGCAGAAAATCGCTTTTCAAAATTTATTATCCACAAAAAATTATGTTGATCTTATTAGATTCAAAATTTCTTACTGAACACCTTTCTGGAAGACCATTTTTTGAAAATCATTACACATAATTAATTATTTAAGGTTTACATAAATATTTTAAAATATCCCACTTTTTTCAAAATTAATCAATATACATCCTATATTTATTCATATATCTGAAAAAAACACAAACTTCACCATAGGAATACGTCACAATTTTATTTATCTCAAAGGATTACACATAGTAGCTAGGGTCTCGTCACATAGCCCCTTATAACCCAGCAAAGGACCTAAGTGTAAGGTGTGCTATGGTGAGAGGATCTGGGGGTGGCTTGACCAACATTTCCTGAGTAGTGATTTCTATTAGCTTGAACTTCTTGCAAAGTCGATTCCGTTCCAGCTTCACACAATGAAGTTCAACATGGGTTTGGTCCAGTGCAAAGACCAATGGTGCTACCTCCTACCTATGTTCCATCAAATGGACTTCGCTCGGCCTGAGACTACTGTATGGGGGCATTGAATCTTCTTTCTATATTAATTAATCAATATCACTTGTATTTATAGAAAATAATTCTAACATTTAGTTTTCAACGGTCATATTGACCAAAGGTCATATAATAGTTGAAACCCAATGGTCTCATTTTAATTATACTCATTTTATTAAATGAAAAATAAAATAATGCACCAAAAATTGGAAAAAAAATTACTCAAAAATATATGGTCATTACAATATTTATTCCTCATGAGATAGACAAGATTGTAATGGGGAGTGTGCCCACTTTAGTAAGGGACTTTGTATAATATTTTGGACATGGGAGTGAACCATGACTACTATGATGGTTTTGGGAGTGAAACCATTCCATTATATGGAATGGACATCCATTGGGGATTGTGGTGTGTTTGTACGAGGAGGTGTATCTACCTATAAGGTATCCTTCTATATTTTGGCAATGAGTTGTGAAAACTTAGGAAATTATTTTTTTAAGCTTATGTGTATCTCTCAAATAAATTTCTTATTCCAGCATTATGCTCGTATGACTCATGTTATTTGATTCCCTTATGATTAAATTATTTTTAAATACCAATATATATTCCACGACTCCAGATTATGATCTTTTATATATATGGTGTGGTTTTCAAATGTTAAGATCATGTTTTCATACCTTTTTTCCCATGTAATGATTATATATCTCCGTTATTCACCCTTACTGAGTAGCTGAGTTCACCCTTTTTTATTTTTCCTTTAACCTAGAATTGAAGAATTATTATCAGTATGAGTAAAAAATGGGATGATTTTAATGTGATAAATTTAATATTCTTCATGAATTAAGATGATTTTGTTTAGTGTTTCCAAAGGCACTAAACTATTACAGTCCTCAGGAAAGTGTTTTAATAATGTAATGAATTTTCCTCTAGAATAATTTAACATCCATTTTTGAGAATCAAATATATCTATATATAATAAATAATTAAATTTATATATAATTTATCTCATTATAATAATTATACTTATTGTTCCAATTGAATTTATTATTTCATGGGGCTTACGATTAAGAATTTACTAAAGTGGTAAGCATTTTATTCTATAATCTCATTGTTTACTTGGATTTTTTATGATTATGTTTATGATGATAAAGTTTCATGATCTACCCTTCAAGAATATAAATATTGTTATTATATAATAGTTATTTATGTAATTTTAAATTAATTGTACCATTTTTCTCTCTTTAGAACATAAAATGATTGATAATATATTATTAAGAAAATCACATATTATTTCATCTTGGTTAGGAATATTATTATTCTATATTAATGTTTTCAAAAAAAATTTAAAGAATGTTTCAACTAATATCAAATAATTTTTAAAAATAATTTATACCAATATTAGATATTTAAAAAATCATTGAAAATTAATCTTATTGAAATTTTTTGAAGGAGGCAATTTTTACTCTTTTATGAAAATTTTAATTGAATCTAAGTTTAATCATACATGAGATGAACATAATTTACCATCGTCATGAGAACCAATAGAGTTGAAAATTCCTTTATAATTTTCAAATTTTCTTCCCAAATAAATTTTTTTCTGTATATTTAGAAAAAAAGTAATATTTTAAATAATATGTTTCAAAATGAAATGGGTATTTTCATTAATAAAATTTCCAAATGATCTTCTCATTAAAAATATATAAATAATATTATTTGATGTTGCATATTGTTTAATAGGGATAAGATCTAATGATACAATCGTTATTCTAATTTTTAAGGTGTATTATTATGATGATGATATGTTTATTAACCCCTATTTATTTTCTGTAGGATATATCTTGATAAAATGTTTAATTACTTTTAAAAACTATTTCCATTCCATGGTTTATGATATATGATGAATGGTTAATGATTTTATATCATGAATATGAATGTTTTATGTTTATGTGATAGGTGGACCTTGAATTATTTGTCCCTCTAATGAATTTGGTAAATATTGATATCTCATGTGATAATAAAGATGTAATCTAGAATGAACCCAATTTTATAGGGGGATTTACCCACAATGATAGTCTTGGGAGTGATCCATGACTATGGATATGATGGAATAGGGTTCGAAACCAATCCACTATAGTATTCTTGGAAATGAAACATGAAAAATTAAATAATTTGATATGATTATGTGTATGAAAAAACCTTTTCCTTGGGTCAATGTTATCCTATCAATGCTCAATATCTATAATTTATTTATGATTCATGTCTTATTAACTAAAAAACATTATTCCATGATTCATGATAATGATATATGATCTGATGGGTATCGTTCTCCAATGTTAAAATCTTGTTCTCATACCCTTATTATAAATATATTCTTAAGAGATAACTGACATCTCCCTTGATTACCTAAACTAATAATCTTACATCACCATTTCTTTTATTTCATTTCTCACTATAATGGAGAAAGGTTTTAGGTTTTTTATAACCCAGAAGAGTAACATGTGGGATGATCCTTGTAGGTGATGTTTAAGATCTTTCATGACATAAGAAATATTTTAAACTAGTCTCAAAATACACTAAACCTTTATAGTTCTCAAGTTTTTATTGGTAAAATATTTTAAATATTCATCTATTAAGATAAAATAACTATATATTAAATTTTAGGTTCATTATAGTTGGTATAAGATAGAGGGTTAATCAATAGTTTTATATTATATTTATATAACTTTATTAATAACTATTTGGACAATTTTAAGTATGGGATAATAGCCTAAAGTGTTGGTAAGGAATATATTATGGGGTTCTCTTAGAAATATATGAATGTATAAATATAATAAGTGAACAAGGGTTTTGAATAATTTAATTTGGGGATAATAACCCTTAAAATAGTTGGTTGAGTATATCTCAACCATCATTATGCTACAGGGTGAGTGTCCCCTTACTACACACCTAGTTTTCCACTCTCTGGGGATACACATGGGTTAATTCTGGTTTCCTTTACAGACCACTATAATGGATTTGAATAGATTATGGTCATGGATGACGTAGGTCAAACCTAAGGTGTCACATACTTAAAATAACATGTCATGGTATGGAGATCCTAAGAATTATTTTTCTTGATTTATCAATATATTTTTTTCCCACACTATTATTTTGGGTTTTAGTAAATAGATGGAAGAAAGAGGAATCTATTTAACACTGAATGTGACAGATAATGGAATGAATTTGCTCTTGAATAACCAAATAAAATGGATGCTTGAAGGTGGAACCCTGTGATTATTCATAGTAAGTTATCTCATTATATAATTAATAACCTCAACTTGGGAGAGATTCCCGACACACCTAATAATAGAAAAATGGTATTTTGTGGGAGATAATTTAATGTAAACCATAGATAAAATAATTTTAAGCATACTACATGTCAATAATTTGCGAAGAAAGACTCATGAAAATGTCTCAAAGGAAGGGGAATTTTATTTTTGTGTGGAAATAAAGGACATTGAGTAAAGAATTTGTAACTAAATCACAATCGTTTTTATGGAAATTGGGCATTATCTGAGTAAATGCTTTAATCCTAGGGTTAACTCCTAGAACATGTATTGACCTATACAATGTCAATCATTAAAGTGGATGGATTGATGTTTTTATGTATTTTTATATTTAGTAATTATGTTTTAGAAGAGTTTTATCAATGATATATTAGTTATAAGAATCCTAAAACATAAAAGTATTATTCTGTAGTAGTTTTTCATCAATTATTTCCATGAATATATTTAATGGTACTGATAACATAGAAAAGTGATTTCATGGTATGGTGATATTTTTTGGAAAATATATGATTTTTTAAAATATAACATTTAATATGATCCTAATGTTGAGAAACTAATGTATAAATGTGAAATTTTTTTTTTATGTTAAATTAGAAAGTATTAATTTCTTTAGAATACAATTTCTATTTGATAGCAAAGAGGTTTATGTTATATTTGAATAATTTTATTTCAATTTTTCATTTATGAAATATATTACATAGTATATGATTTTATTTGAGGAATAATAATGGAGTTAATTTTTGTTTTCATTAAGGTTATATAGTTATTTATGTTATTAGTATCTTTTCATAGAATATATGATCAAATTATAAAGTTGTTTGTAATGTCACATTATGATCTAATTCATGTTGTTGGAAGATAATTATTAATGTTGATCATGGAAAAATATATATATGATCATATCATTATGTTTTTTAGGATTTTAATTTGTTCAAATATATTTTGGTGGAATATTAAGGTTAAATTTTTATGGAATGGATTAAGTTGAACATTCGGTGTTTTAATTAATGTTTTAGAGATTATGGTATTATATTTTTCCATATTTGATAACTTGTGCAAACCATTATGGTTATAGAAAATATTTAGTGAGATAAAAAATAATATTTCATTCCATTATGGTTATTATGTTCTGTTAAAATAAAATTTCACTGCTTCATTCATGAAAAATGATCTTGAATATTCATTTCATAGAGTAAATGATGATGTTGAAATTCATCAATGAAAAACCAAAGGATAAAATTGTGATTATTAAATCCAATGAAATCAAGTAAGTTCATTTTATTATGTTTCCTATATTTTTAGTAGTAGAATACATAAAAATTAGTAAAAATGGTTTAAAATAAATAATCCATTTTTCCTTCATTTCATATGAATTTACAGTCTTTTATCCCCTCATTTATTTATGGATTTGTGGTCATTAAATTTCATATTACCATGTTCTCTATCACTATATATTAGTCCTATAAAGTTACTTTCATCATTTATATATATATTTTAACTTCCCACAGATACTCTTATTAACTGGGAACCTAATTATCACTTATTCAACATATCCTTTATGTTTCCCACTTCCCATTTTAAAGCATTATAATCCCTCTGTGTGATGTGGTTTTTCAATAAAGTTATTTTCAAATATTGGACCTTTGATGACTTAGATAAAATTAGGATCGAACAATTTATTTAAGTTGGTATAATGTAGGACCCCATAAATTTAGTTTAAAATAATAATAATAATATTTATATCTTGTCAACACACAAAATCTATCTTTAAGAGAATGAAGATATATTATTAAAATATTATTTTTTAAATATGAATATAATAACATAACCACAGAATTTTTGGATTTGAATATGAGTTACCACATTATGATATATATATATATATATATAATAGTCCTTCATAAGAAATTTTTTTATTAATTGTTATAAAATAGGAACTCAATTTTTATTGAAGTCATTTTATACTTCAAATATGTGTTTTCTTCATAATTGATTTTACTTACATTTTGGGGAAGGAAATTATAATTAATTTCTTAAATTTTAAATATTATATTATTTAAAATGAAAATAGTTTTTGATATTATAATATCAAAATTATCATAGGGTGATGTTTTTGGTATTATTCTAAAATAATTGATTTTTCAGTGAATAATTAAACTGTTGACTTCTAAAATACTCTCATGTCTTGTCCTTAAATAAATTAATTTAGCAGTCTCATTATATTCTGAGTTTAGAATTAATGTAAAAAAATTTATATTTTATTGTCAATAATCGAACTAAATCTATTTTAATCATAACTATCCATGATTTTGATATTAGTTAATTTTTAAGCATAAAATCCATTCATTATAAAATAATTTTTCGTCTCGTTTTATGAATTTATATTTAAGTTGTTTTAAAAAAAATAAATTGAAAAATGATAAATTTATACAATATTTTTAACCATGCTATTGAATTTTTTTAGATAAGTCGCTTTTAATTTTTTTGAGTATGAATATTAACTTTTGTAAATATTTGTCACTTTGGTGAAGGAAAATGGATATAATTAGGTCAAAACCATGACTTATGGTCCCAAAATCAATCACAAATATGAAAAAAATTTCATTGTATGATTTTAGGTATAACATATCCTTCCCAATTTTTAATATAAGTAATTTTTACATATTTCCTTCATAATAACATTTATCTTATTTTAAGTATTAAAAATTACAAAATATAACTCTATTGTAGTATTTTTAATTTTTATGTTCAAATAGATATAAGAATATGTTATAAATTAATATAATAGATTATTATAAACCTTATTAATTTTTTTTTTCTAATTTTAATTTATTTTTTTAGTTTCTCTATAATTACCTTAAACTATTATATATCGCTCACATGGTTCTCATGCAAGTAGTAGAAAAATCTAAGTAAATAAATTTTAAAAAATAAAAAGTAAACTTTTTTGATGAATTAGGATATTATATAAATTTTTATGGTTAATAATAATTTATAATTTATGGTTATTGAATTCATATTATAATTCCTTTATTATCTTGAAATATTTAATGTCAAATTAACTGAATGTCATCAGAAATCACATTAATAATGTTTTATGAAAATTAATATTTTATTAAATTATTTAAAAATATTATAAATATTTAAATAGAAAAATTAGGATTAAATACTATCTAAAATTTCATACCTTTTCTATTAAATATCAAATTTATACATTTTATGTAAAATTATAACTAGATCAGATTGAAATAGTTGTCATAACAGTTTTGGAAAAAACAGGTTTTCCAAGGGTTAAAAAATGATATAAGGGTATGTTTTCTAATTAAAGATGAAAAAATAATATTTTATATAAATATGTTTCCATATCACTATCCTAAATTCAAATATCAATCCATTTTAAATAGTTTTTGTTAAGTGTGACATTTATATATTCAAATATTTTTGGGTATTCCTAGTGTATCCTCTCATCTAATTTAGAAAAGGAAACCCCTCCTTTCTCTTATTTAAAAACATTGATCCATCTATATCAAGCGAACCACAAAAAATTAAATTTAATATTTCCCTATCCATGACGTAGAGGTTATGAGATTCTTAAAATACCATTTAAAGTTTTTTTATGAAGTGATCTAAAGGACATATACCAAAGACGTTTTAATCACCCAACCATACAAATTTAAATTTATTTATTCTGATACCTCATATAAATATGTGGAATTAATCATAAAAAAATAACTTAATTATCCTTAATATACCTATGTTTAATTATTATTATGGAAACACCATTATTAAACACGGTTTCCATTAAAGTTGAAGTGAATTTATCACTCATGCATATGTGTGGACTACCGTCTCAAGGAGTGATCCTATTCATTTTCCATAACCATTCTCCATAGATTGTTATTATGATGGGTTTAATGTTTATATATGATATTTATCACATATTTATTATTTTATAATTCTAATATCATATCTACTTCTTACAATCCATACATTTGGACAAAGATAACGCCTCTCATGCATACATGTGGACTACCACTGCCACACAGTGATGTGATTTGTTTTTCAAATCCTTTTTATAGGGATGAAAATAAAGAAATAATTAATATTTATATATATATAACATATTATTCATGAAATAATTACATTTATATAATAATAAAATAATATATATCTTTCTTACCTTCTTTTTTTAGAAAATAAGAAGAATGTCCATTCATACGTATGACCTACCTTTTCCATGAAAATGTACATAGTTTATCTATATCTACCATTTGTAGATGAATGTAAATATATATATATAATAAATATATAATATATTTATATCATTATTAACATTCGGTATATTTATTATACAATATCGAATTAAAATTGTCGGAATTGGGAAATTCAAACCCTTAGGAAAAACGAAATCGTCAACACTATGAAACGATGATATTAGTAGTGAATTAGTATTACATGGGTGTTGAAATGTTGTGATATTTTAATATATAATATTATATTTATTAAAATTATAATTTTAAAGATTTATAATATATTTATTTTTTATATAAAATAATCTAAATTTCTTTTTAAGTAATTCAAACTTTTGTTAACGGGATTTCCCTTATCACTTTTATTTCTGTGGGACATGTGACATATTCACTAATAATTACTTTTCTGTGGAATAAATATAGGCCATGAATTTATTTTTTACTATTTTTAAGAAAATAATTTATTTATAAATCTATTTATTTTATCACTTTCATGAGGTTTCAATTCATAGATTACCAATGTTTTTAGTGTTTAACGAATAAAATTATCTTCTTTGGTACATATATTGTGTTATGAAACTATCATATTTTATAAGGTTTATATAAAACACATTTAATATTATATATCATGAATATTATTATAATCAGTATATTTAAAATTTCACTTGATTTTATTCATTCATGGGGATTACAATTCAAAAATTAAAAAAGTGATATGGGTTTTAAGTTACAATCTCATTGTTTTCTAGGATTATTTTGGATAAAATTTATGATGATGAAATTTCAGGATCTAAATCTTAGTAATATCATTAATTTTCTTATCCTCTAGATATTCATGGTATATTTTTGGTATATTACCTTTTTCATCTCTTTTATGAGTAAAATTTTTGAATATTTTTTTTAATAAAGATAGTCATATTTTTTATTTGTTCCGGAATTTTTTTTTTCATTTCCATATTATCTAGAACGATTTCTGTAATATTTTTAATAATATTCTATTAGATTTTAATTTAATTTTACCAATTTTTTTATTTTCAAAAAAATTTAATGTAGTCTTTTAATTATTTATAGAATATAGGTAATTTTGAGTATTGGTAGAAAATGTTAAAGGAACATTTGTTCTAATGTACATCACATGAATGGAATTTCCCACCATCTGGACCACCCAAATATTTGATGATTACTTTATAAGTTTGAAAGTATTGTTTCAAAGAAAAATTTTCTTTACTATTTTTTATATTTTATAAAATTTATTCCTAAATGAAATGATTATTTTCCCCATGAAATATTTCAGGTGATCTTTTAAAGAAATTTATCATTTAAGATATCACACTATGATATTAAATATGCATTACTGGGAATATGATCCCATGATAATATCCTAACTCATTCTCTGGGTGGTTTATGATTATGATGAAAGTATTTTTATGATGTTTTCTATGGGTTATGTTATGATGAAATATAGAAATGTTTATGAATCTAATTTCTTTTTGATTGGATATGATCTATGATGAATGATTTATGATCTTTTGGAACACATATAAATTAATTATGATTATGTGAAAGGATATCCTGAAATTATATGTCCCTCTATTTCAATAGGTATATATATATCTCATGAGATAATAAGTACTGAAATGGGGAGTAAAATCTATTTGGTAAGGGACTCTATCCCCATAGATAGTCTTGGGAGTGAACCTTGAATAAGGATATGATGGAATGGGGAGTGAAAAAAAATCCAATATGATAGCCTTGAAATGATCCTTGAATAATGAAATTTTATTCTATGATTGTGTGTATTCCACAAAGTTATGTCTTATGTGAATTTTATGCCCTCATGGCTCATGTTCATTGATTCCATTATGATTCATTTAGTATAAACGTCCATTCATTATTTTGTGATTCATGATTAAGATATTTGATATATTTTTTATTTTTTTAAAATGTTAATATAATGATATTAAAGTATTTTTATCTTTTTATTCATAAATGATCATTTAAATATCCCGGTATTATACATAATGTTCATCTGAGTTAACCATTTATTATATTTTCATTCCCCATGTTATGAAATGTAGAGACCTATTTTTACCCTATAAGACTTTTGAATATGTCTACATATATTTCCCAAGCTAGGCACTTAAAGGGCATGCAATTATGAGGCTCGATGTTCCCGGAATAAATTATATAAAAATATTAACTGTTTTTGTACTATTCATGAAGTAGAAATAGTAAATCACTTCAATTATAGATCATTTCAGAAATATGAGACCACATTTTTGTCCACAATGCAGTGTTTACTCTAAGAGTGACATAAAATATGTCAGCGTGGGAAATTTGGACTCATTGCTCATTAACAGTATGTTAAATGGATGAATTAGTTTATTAATTCATTTATTTAATATATCAATCCCAAATAAATCTCAAACGGTAACTTGGATTGCATATCTGAGGCCATCGTTGATACCTGAGCATTCTATTTACACTAGGAATGTTATACGTTCTGTCAGCACAAGCCTTATGTAAGAAAAGGTCTAAGAGGGAAAAACCATAACTAAAATTATTAAATTAAATTGTTTTATTTGAAACTCTTATTTGAATAAATTACAAAAAGGGACTTGGATTGTAAATTTGATACCTCTGATTAGTTCGTAGTGTGGTCTTTAACCTAGGTGTGAACTCAGTTGTGAGGGAATGGGAGGTTCATATTTTGCATCTACAAATAGTTTCTTATAAATAGTGAATTTTTGAATTGAGCAGTGTTAGCTCATTTTCCCTCTCAGACGACGAAGCTATGGCCGATGACGATTTGACATCTAAACGTCATCGGATCGTGATGAAACTCCATACTATAATTTATCAGAGCATAACAAACACATTGGAAGATATAGAATCAAGGAAGGATTCCAATTTCAGATTCTTCGACCCCCCGCTTGAATATTTTGTTGTCATTTGTGACTTCTGTTCTTTTTTTTATGCTTTGGAAACATTCATTGATGACCAAACAAACAATTTCTATCATATGTTTAAGTATTTGATCAAATGTTCTTCAGTCTTCTTCGGTTACTTTATTGGAAAATTTTGGTCTTTTACAAACAACTTCTGATCATGATGTTATACCCTTGTTTGTGAATCCCACGACCTGAGGAGTATCGATATGTGCTTAGGTTCGAGTTTCAGGCACCGGAGGATCCACAACTATGATAAGAAGACCCAACAACTTTTTTTTACATCATAACATTGATGATTATTTGAACGGATGCCATTATAGTGAAGAGTGCATCCAAGGGATCCCATATATTGTCTTGAATCGTAAATCGGACCACTGGGGTGATCCCGATGGTCCGTAGAAGGATGAACGGAACTGGATGACAGTGGTGGGATAGAAGAAAGAGAGGATTGGCATGACCCCGTGATGTTCTAGAGTTTTTGATGGTAGCTAGGGGCAGCGGTAGCCGAGCGAGCCCATGTTGGTATGCACTAGCTGGTTCAGGCATCTCTTGTCTTTCTCACGTCTAGGGGTACTTTAAACCCTTGTATCTTCTACATGGAACGTTAGTTTTGCATTCTGTCTTTGGCCAAGTGTCCATCTGAATGATATGATCTTTTAGAGATAAATTTAGGGACTATTCATTTTGGAATCAATGATCATGAAGATGAAATGTATTTTTTAAAAAAAATAATATAATTATTATTATTATAGAAACTTGTATCTATGCGTACGTCTATATACGACGTTTAATTGACGTGTCGTCAGAGGAATTGGGACCCTGGAGTTGTGGCAGAATTCTCACAGAAGATTTAGAGTGCTTAAATTGGAACAATGGTGCATATCCCATGAGGCCTGTTTCGAGCAGTAGTGGTGGAATGTGTCCTTTTCACTATGTATCCATTTTGGATGATCTAGTAGTTGGTATTCTATTTTTTCTATGAGGATCTCTTTGGCTCAATCCACCAAACCAAATTTGGTGATGAGGCATGGTCCCCATAGGATGCCATTCGATTATAATGTATCATTTTTTGAATTTTACATTGGAAGCCTATTTAGGGAACATGAATAGTATACCTTGTGTGTTTTTCTACAAGGATCACACTGGTGCGATCTGTTTGGATGTACATGTATTTTTCATGATTGGTAGTTATTGAGTACTGATCGGGTCTTTGTGGTGAAAAACACCCTTTTCACTGGTTTTCCATTTTGGCAGAATTAATACCTAACCTCGTGTGTTTTTCTGATGGGATAGAAGCTTTATGATTCATGTGATGTGTTTTGGGGTCATGGTGTGGCCCCCATGGGGAACTATGTGTGCGCTACACGGTGGAGTGCAATTTATTCACTGGGAGTCCATTTCCGGTGAATGAATAGTTGATCATGTGCAATTTTACACAAGGATCGCAATGTTGTGATATATTTTTTTATTTTAAGTGGTTTTGAAAAGGCATATCAGTATTACTACATTTTCACCCTTCAGATGAGTAACGAGCATCGCACACTCGTCAACTTTATGGATAGATGCGCCATGTACTCTGAGAGTACACTAGCACAATTTGTGGGTGATTTATCACAGTTTAGTACCTGAGTATGGCTATATACATGACCAAATGATGATGTAGGGTCACACAAATTGGGGGCCCTACTCGTGTCATGTACCACTTTCCAAATCATCCACCTCTCGCATATCTTTCTCATGAACTTAGATTTTTTCATTCAAGTAGCCTATCCAGAGTGTTTCTCCATGTAGAACATGACGGTCCCCTCTGTAGTAAATTTTTAGTTACGATACAAGATGTTTCAAGTGAGATGTCTATTTGAGGTGTGATCAATGTTCTGGGTGTGAGGCATATCCGAGGAAATGCTTGATGATGAAAATGAAGGTAGTGATGTATTCAGATTCACCATAGAAATATCAGCTTACCCTATAGTGTGGTTGGGAAATGAGGTTTGGCGTTCTCTCTTTAGGACTTACCGTCCAGCAGGGCTGGGTAGTGAGGTTTGTCATTTATTATTTCAGTCTTACCCTTCAGTACAGATTGGTAGTAAAGTTATATGTTCCCTATTCAGGATGTACCCCCGAGCGGGGATGGGTAGTGGGGTTCATTGTTTACTCTTTTGATATTACCCTCAAGTGGTGTTGGGTAGTGAGCTTAGCTATTCTCTATTCAAGGCTTAACCTTCTACCTAGGTGGGTAGTGATTTTTCCCAGTTTCTCTTTCAGGACATTACCTCTAGTGTAGTTGGGCTATTTGGCTCATCATTTACACTTTTGGTCTTGTCTTTCAGATGTGATGGGCAGGGGTTCAATGATGACTCTTCTGAGCATACCCTCTATCTGGGAAGGGTAGTGGGTTCGTGAATTTGTGACATCATATCTCTATTGTGTATCATTGTAACAAGACGTGCTTGAAATGAATTTGGACACTCAAGAATGTCGATAACTTTTCCTACCAAGACACATCCTTTTGAAGTGACCTAAAACTATGTGGGTGAGATAGAACCACCCAAAGAAAATAGTATCAAGGTGTGTTGATTTATCCCATTCGACTTGTAGTTCAGATTAGACATGTGGGATAGTAGGCATCAATGGTGTTTACTTCAAGAACTATTAGAGACTCTTTTTTTGGGCTGAGCTAGTGATATGGAGATCCCCATACTCTATTTTTTGAGATTAATTTGTTGAGTAAACATATATATATACATATCATTTTGTTGTAACCACTCCTTGGGATTTCTTTACTCTCCTTTGAGGAGAGGTGAAGATGTGTGGGATATTCATCATGATTTATGTGTAAAGCTTCTCTTGGTTTCACAAGTATTCTCTCCTACTATAGGTATTGAATAATCAAAAAGAGTTTTATCTTCTCACAGTTTTTATCTCCTCATGTTTGGATGATCATACATAACTTATTTTTTAGGTTCATATGTACACTTTTACTATATATTGTTCTATATATTGCTTCCCTCTTCAGTAACTCACTTGATGCACCCTTTTTTCCTTCGAGGCATCCAACTAAGTACTTTATTACATACCTCTGCTTGGCCTTTGCCTGCACTCAGTGTAACCTTTCAGACAACATGCATGTTAATCGTATCCTTAGAGGAGTATAGGGATATAGGGTTGTTGGACCATGTGCGGTGATTGTAGCTTGGGATCTAGGATCGGGGCTCTCTCAGTGGATCTACTTTTCAACCTGTTGTCAAGTTGTCGAACTTTTTTTATTGGGTGTGTATTTTTCCCCTTTCCCTTTCAGTTTATGTTTCTATACTTGTTCTATTTAGTGGTCAATTCATATTTTTTGTTTATATATATAACAATGTTTTATCTTGTTTTTATTTCCTTCTGCACGTTTTAATTGAGTTGGTTGTGTGTGTGCCTATGAACAGGTACATAGGAAAATGCCTCCTCAAGATTGTTATGCCTTCGGTGTTGGTCTCCAGTCCATGTCTTATGGTGGTAGGCTTAGGGTAGTTGTGACTTGAGACCCGGTATAGATATGGTCATGGAAAAGCAGTATTCGTGGTTGTACATTTCTTGGGACATTGTTTGGATGATCCCTAAAAAGGAATTGGTTATGTTTTAGGGAAATAGTGTCAATGTGTCTCAAGAGAGGTTCATAGGATAGGGAGACCAGTGATGGTGCGGTGGCCAACATAGACATTCAACATGACCTGTATTACCCACTTTTTGACTTAATGTACTAACACACTTGTTGCATGGAACATTGGTACATGAATAATATAAGATTGATTCTTTGACTGTCCTTCTTGAGTCAGTTCCCCACTATTGTGTGTGCGTATATATATATATATGTGCTTATTTGACTATGGTACACCTTGATCAGATTTAGGATGCCTCCACAATGCCATCTGTCTGGGATACTAGCTCTAATTCATGATAATGATTCTATGAGAGATGATTCGTCGGTTCAAGATCCATCTTACGATTCTCCTTTCTCTAGGTGTGAATGTTGTAACTCCTCCACCCATGGAGCAGTAGTTAGTACCAGTAGTGAATGCTGATGATGGGAGTAGGCTGGGAATGCTCTGAGTTCCATCATTAGAGACCGATGAGGATCTATAGTGATCCAAACCCTCAGGCAGAAGATATTTTTCTAGAGTATGTGGTTTGACTATTCAGGCTTACAAAGAAACCTACTGATCAGATGGTGTCTTTGGCATCTTGTCTTTTTTCCATGGAGCGTCTTGGTGTTTGTGGAGCCAGGATACATAGATTCATGATGGTTCGGTACTCTCATGGGATGATTTATAGTGTCTATTTCATGTGAAGTATTACCCTTCCTGTTTTTGCTATTTTTGGTTTTAAAAGATATTGGGGATTCATCGGGGAGGGATAATGATGGCGGAGTATGTGACTAGGTTTTCAGACCTTACTCTGTATTCATTGGGTGTGATCCATGACCGAATCTTCTGGGTCCAAATGTTGGAGTAGGGTCTCCGTGGTGGAGATTCACACTGGAATAGTTCCCTTGTGCATCCTCACCTTTCTTGTGGTGCAGGACCAGGCACTGGTGATAGTGATCTTTCTATCATAGGGGTGTAAGTTGACTGGTTTTGGTAATAGGAACAATAGAGTTGGTTTTTCTTCTATATCTAGAGAACATTAGTTGGAAATCCCTTGAAACAGGAGGCCTCCCCTTGATAAGACTCATGAAAATGGTTGGGGACAGTGTAGAGCTCTAGGATAGCCCAAGGTGGTTTAGTGATATGCATATGATGGGTGAGGACACATGGCATGAGACTACCTAACCAAATGTTTTGATCATCCCAAGAATATGGTTGATTCACCACCATGGAAGAGGACATGTCGTGACCAGGGATATCCTATGAGGTGAAAATGTGTTCCCTAGAGAGGTGGTTCTGGAAGAAAAGTAGGAAGAACTGTGGTTGGTGGATGAGTTTGCGAGATCAATCCACCACCACTAGGTAGCCCATGTTATGCTTAGGGAGATAGCGGTCGAGGCTGTGGGCAGTTTCATGCTTGGATGTTTACAATACTATAGCATGTGAGATAATAGGAGGTACGCTCTGTGTCTTTTCTACCTTTTTCAATATAAAGTATTAGACACTACATGAGATAAACTTTTCCTTCAAATACATACTTGAGGATTTACCAAGGGTGATGTGGGGAATCAGCTAAACCCTGTGTCAGTGTTGTTTGATGTAGCTTTGAATGCATTAGAGAGAGGGGTTCTTCCCCCAATGAGATGCATTTTTGTGACATGAAAAAAACTATGAGGGAGAGTCAGTTCCACCCAAATAAGATATTGTTGAGGTGTGGTGGATGAATCCCTCTAACTTGTGTGTTAATGGCATTGTTGTGTGGAGGATTGTCAGTGCAGGTCTTGGATTTTGTAGTAGAGTCTTATTACTTAATTTCTATTTGCATGAGGTGCCTCTAGTGGGTTTGTAAGAATGATTATATTATGGATTAATCTCCTTACAAGAGGGGAAAAGAGGTGTGGGTTATGCCACCTTCTTTCAGTGCTTATACTCTTGTGCTTGGATGTGTTTTCTCACATTCCCTTTTCATTGGATCCTTGTGTGGTCAACGTTAATATTGAAACTTTTATCAAGTATAGTTTGAGGTGAAGAACGCCCCAGAAAGAGAACTATGTGACTCACTATGTGGTGCTGGTAGTAGTTGTCTTCACCTAGAGAATATGGAGATACAACCTTCTAAGAGATCACTCTGTAGTTTACTCAGACCACTAGTGTCATAGGTGACTCTTCGCACAAAGATATTAGAACCTGAGATGGTGGTTCTAGTTTAAATTATTATAGGACTATCACTTTGAGGTAGCCAATGATTTGGAAAGTGGCATCATTGTAGCAGATTCCCTCAGCAGGAAATCCCAGGCTCTCCATGTTTAGGGAGTTTCATAGCAGTAAGCTTACCTGGAGCTGACCTTGGGGGAGTAGTAGGGTACAACATTTCTATAGATTATATTGTTCATTTCTTCGCCTCTTGAGTGTGTTATAAAGTCTCAGTTTTGAGACATAAACTATGAAATTTTATGTGACCAGGTATACATGGGAGTTTCACCAGGTAGAAATTTTTAATGAGAGAATCATGTGACCATGTTCCTGGGACAGACTACGATTCCTACCACGATGTTGAATTTAGAAGTTCGGCCAAGGAAGTAAACTGTCCCCCTTGTTTCCTCAGGCCATTCAGAATCATGCAAAAGATGGCGAGGATGCTTACTGCCTTGCCCCCCCCCCCAAATAGCTGGAGTGGGTGCATGAAGTCTTCTAGGTGTCACCGCTGATTAGATATGTGTGTGTTCTTATGCACTTCATCAATAGGATCATACCTTATGAGTATATACCATCTCTTTGGTTCATTTGTTGTGCCATCATGGTGATGTACATGTTTTCCTGGGAGCAGGAGAGCCAGATGTGAGAACAGTATCCTAAGTTGTTTTTTGTAGTTTTGCTTTTCTGGGATGAGAATATTGAAGGGGGGATTTATATAGAGACTTGGTTTTCACACTATAACACTTTTTTATATTTCTACATATATTTTCAGAAGTGGGAGATGTTACATTGTGCAATTTCAAGTCCTGATGGGCCTAGAATAAATTATAAAAAAAATATTAATGTTTTTGTACTATTCACATAATGGAAACAATATATCTCTTAAAGGGTTGATCAAATAAGAAATATGAGACCTTGGTTGGGTTCATAACATGGTTTCAACCCTATACGTGGCATAAAATATGTTGGCGTGGGACGTTCAGGCCCCTCACTCGTTTTTTGTATGTTAAATGGATGAATTAGTTTATTAAATCATTCATTTAATTTCAATAACCATAATAAATCTCAAAAAGTAACTCAGATCAAAATATTTATGCCACCATTGAGTCTGGATCATGCCATTTAACTGAGAAAGGGTATAAGTTTTGTTGGTGAATGCCTTATGTAGGAAAAGGTCCTGCAGGGAAAATCGTAAATAAAATAAATCAAATAATTTTTTTTATATGAAATTTTACTCTGAGAAACATCCAAATGGGGACTCATATTAGAAATCTGAGACTGCCATTGAGTTAGTAACATGGTTTTTATCTTATGGATGACCTCTATTGTGAGGGTGCTAGAGGTTCAGATTTCACTTCTACAGGTAATTTCTTATAAATAGGGAATTAGGGAAGTGAGAAGAGTTAGCTCATTTTCCCACTTAAATGGTGAAGCTATGGCCAGTAGAGATTCAACATACAAACATCATCATATTTCAATGAAACATCAGACACTAATAGATCATAGCACAATTACCACCACTATGGATCTGTCCATTAGAGATTCGGCCCATCGCTCGTTCTTCAATGTTATTCGGGTTATTCATCGGATAAATTTTCATGTTTCACAAATGACCTCGGATCATGATGTTTGACTCATGTTGGTGAATCCCTTGACCCAAGGAGTCTCGATCTATGCTAGGGATTGAGTTTCGGATGTCGGAGGAGTCGTGACGGAAAGTAGAAGATCTTCCAACTTTTCATCACATCCAAACATTGATGATTCTGTGAACGGAGTCCATCACAGGGAAAAGAGTGTCCCAGGATCCCAGATCTAGTCCCATATCACAAAACGGACCACCGAAGTAACCTTGTATATATGCAAAAGACCGACTCAAAACAATCAAGTGCTACGACGCCACAGGAAGGAGAAGACCATTGTGGCCCTGTGGAGGTCTGGTGTTTTCGGTGGTGGCCTGGTAGAGGCCAGGACATCGGTGGCTAGGGGGTCTGGTGTTTTTGGGTCTCGTTCTTCTTTAAACCCTCGTATCTTCTTAATGGGAAGTCTGTTTTGCATGTCATCTACAACCACACAATAATCATAATGTGAGAGACGTTTTAAGATAAATTCAGGGGCTATTCATTTCGATCTTGATGCTCAAGGGCACATAAAATCTGTTTTTAATAATAATAATAATAATAATAATATAATTATTTTTATTTGAGAGACTTGTATCGGACCATACATCTTCATACGACGTCCGATTGACATTCCATCTGATGCATTGTGACCCTGGAGTTGAGGTAGAATTATCAAGGATGTTTTTGAGCACTTAAACTATAACAGTGGTGTGGTCCCCTAGAGGCTCGTTTCCGTCTTTTGCGGTGGATTAGGATGATTTCACTGGTTATTTGTTTTGGATTACCGAATACTTGATGTTTTGTGTTATTTTATGAAGATCACAGTGGTGTGATCCACCCAACTAAATTTGGGGCTGAGGCATGGGCCCCACGGGATGCCGTTTGAGCCTAATGCAGAGTTTTTGGGATTCTACATTAGAAGACAATTTGGAAAAAGTCAATAGTCTACCTTCTGTGATTTTTTTTCAAGGATCACAATGGTGCGATCTGTTTGGATGTGTGGAACCCTTTCTGGATCGGTAGTGATCGAGCACCTATCAGGTGTTTGTGGTGAAAAGAACACTTTTTTCTAGTTTTCCATTTTTGGTGAAGGAATAGTTGATTAAATTTGTTTTTACGATGTTATTTCGTTGCATTGTTCATGTGTTGTGTTTTGGGTTGAGGTGTGGGCCCCATATGGCACTATGTGTTTGCATCCTGGTGGAATGTAGCTTCTTCACTAGGAGTCTATTTCTGGTTAATGAATAGTTTATCTTATGTGCTTTTTCATAAGTATCACAATGGTATAATGAATTTGGTTAATTGAGACCATTACCAAGAGTAATTTCTATAGAATTACATATTTTCGATTAAGATCAGAAATGAGAAGTGCTCTCCCGTCAACCTTTTGGCTAGAGGTTCCGTGTACTATGAGAGTATACTGGCACTAATTATGGGTACTTGATCATAGTTTAGTACCTGATTATGCCTTGATAAATGGAATAAATGATGAGGAGGGATCACACATAGTGTGGGACCCACATGTTCCATATACCACTTTATGAAAATTCTAACTCTGATATCTCTTTCTTCTGAACTCAGATTTTGTCCTACGAGTAGCCAATCCTGAGTGATTTTCGATGTAGAACATGATGGTTCCCTATGTTGTGGATTTTGAGGTATGATGCAAGATGTTCCATGTGAGATGCCTATTAAAGGTGACACTCTTTGTTCTGGGTGTGATGCCTATCTGAGGTGACACTCAATGAAGATAGTCATGGAAGTGATGTTTTTAGAATCACAAAAGTAATATCGACTTACCCTCCATCATGGTTGGATAGTGAGGTTCATAATTATCTCTTCAGGACTTACCCTCCAGCAGGGCGCATAGTGTGGTTCATCTTTTAGTATTTTGGGCTTACCCTATAGTGTGGTTGGGCATTGAGGTTTGTCATTCCCTCTTTAGGACTTACTCTCTAGTAGGGAAAGGTAGTGAGGTTCATCATTTTCTTTTTTAGGCTTACCCTTCAGTGGGGATGGGCAGTGAGTTTATTCATTCTCTCATCAAGTCTTACCTTCCTGTGTGGTGGGGTAGTGAGGTCCACCGATTACTCTTTCAGGACATACCCTCTAGCATGGCTAGCTATTGAGGTTCTTCGTTTAGTCTTTCAAGATTACCATCCAACTAGGTTTGGTAGTGGGTTCGCTGATGACTCTTCTGAGAATACCCTATAGTGGGGCTGGGTAGTGGGTTCATGAATTTGTGACATGGTCTCTCAAATTTTTGATATAGTAAAGAGATGTGTTTGATGTGACATTGGACTCTCAATAAAGAGGGGTTTCTTCCACTTAGACGTGTCCTTGTGATACAACCTAAAACCGTGTAAGAAAGACAGACCCGTCCAAAGAGGATAATATCAAGGTGTGGTGATTGATCCCCTTTGACTTGTAGTTCAAGGTATATGTGTGGGATGTTGGGCATCAATATTGTTTTCTTCTAGAACTATTGGTGAGACTTTTCTTGGGATGAGCTTGTGATATGGATAACCCTATATATATATATATATATATATATAATTTTTCAGTACCCACTGCTTGGGATTTGGTTATACTCTTTCCAGGAGAGGCGAATATGTGCAAGGTATGTCACATGGTTTCCGTGTCTAGCTTCTCATGATTGGATGAGTCTACTCTCCTACAATAGGTAGTGAATAATCGATTAGAAGTTCATCTTCTCATTGGGTCTAGATTCTTGTGTGTAGACAATCTAAATTCTCCTATTTGTTGGTTTGAGTTGTACTCTTTTACTGTACATTGTTCTATCTAATTCTTCTTAATTCAGTACCTCAATTTCTGCTCCATTTAGCCTTTGGGGTATCCTACTGACTATTTTTATACTCACCCCTAGCTGGTATTTACCCACACTCATTGTTCCCTTGTATACAATGGTAATGTTTATCATTAATTTAGAATATCATAGTGATACATGGTTCTTGGACCACGTTTGGTGGTCGCTGCTTGGGATTTAGGAGTGGGGATCTCTTAACTATTCTACTTTTCCACCTGTTGCTAGATTGTGGCACTTTTCTAGTTGGGAATATATTTTCTCCCTTCACTTGCAGTTTACTTTTCTATTATTATAATATTTAAGGTATGATTCATATTTGTAGTTTATATATGTAGAAGTGTTCTATATTGTTTTCCTTTCCCTATGCACTTTTTCATTGAGTCTTTTGTGTGTGTTTATATAGGTACATAGGCAATGGCCTCCCCTGGTTTGTTATGCCTTCGGCGCTGGTCACCATCCCCTAGCCTATGAAGGTGGACTTTGGGTAGTTGCAGATCGGGCCCCGGTACGGGTCGTGCCATGACATGAAAAAAGATTTTATGTATTGTTTATATAATAAGATTAATATATCATAATACATATTCGGGATATATTGAATATCATTAGTGAAATAAAACGATAATGTAACTTGTCTCTGAATACACAAATCCTTTAGGATTATCGGGTGAGTATTTGTAAAATATATTAAATATTTACTTAAAAAGATGTAATATCTATGTATTAAAAGTACAGGTCTCTATATGAAACCTTCCCCGATCACATACCCACAATATAATATACACCAACAATTACATCATGATAACATACCATCGTTTCACAATACTCAATTATCACCAAACAAAAGTATACACCTTTTTCACAGTGTGATTATATGTGTGTTGCGATATTGATTTTTCCTCCTCCACAATTTTTTTTCCTTCTAAGAACACACAATCATCTTAATGAATTTTCCATAGATATGATATTCCATGAAATAAATATTCAATAATCCCTTGAATCTAACTAAACTCGATTGGAATAATCATTCTTTAAAGGAAGCTTCATCTTTTCAACAATAGTAACGACTTTACATGAGAATCCACTTCCAATTTTCATTTCAATAGTCACATTGTAGACAATATAGTGACTAAGAAAATTCCTCACACACTAACTATCCTATTCTCCCAAAAATCACAATAATGTTCCTTATACTATAATTACATGTATATCAATTTCAGTTATCCTCCACTGACAATATTTTTAAGTTATGATAACCATATTCAAATTCATTCACGAATAAAAATATTTTTATATCGTCTCACATGACAAAATCTTCATGGGGATAAAATTATCCTCTTTACATATACTTCCAATTACACAACATTCAGGTTTCCACATTTCTCTTCCTTTGAGTTTTCTTCAAATTTCCGTAATAATTTTCTTATTAAATTGATACAAACCCTTTGGTTTAAATTTAATTTCTAACCTATCCATCACTAATATTCATCCATAAATGACACCATGGAATTCCATCATATCTAAATAAAATATTTACTGATTACAAGATGTAAAAAAAATCATTTAATTAAAAAAATACAACACCCAATCTTTAGTTGTAAAATATTATAATGGAAAACTCTTTTAAATTACTAATTAAAGGAAACTAATTAGAATCTATTTTTAAGTAAAACATTAAAAATTGGGAATTATTTTTATGTATTTCAAGAGTTGAGGTATCAATATTATACCAAAAAACATATATGACAAGAAAAAAATATCCTTATATATCAAAAATAATAATCAATTTTGAATTATTGGACAAAGTATCATAGCTTAAGTAGTTGTTTGTATATACATATATCAATTATACTTGTTTAGTAAATTATGGGAAGTCAAAGATTTGTGGTGCATTATATCTTGGATACTTTTTTATTTATTGGATTAGAAAGAAACAAAATACTATATTATTGAGCAATGAATAAAATCAATACATATTATCTACTCAAACATGTACAAAATTATTATAAATGAAACAACTTAAATTTATTGACATTGAGGTTAATTATCCTACTACAATTAATTGTGATAGTTTGAGTTTAATTAATAGTTGAAAAAATATAGCACTTTATTCAGGAAAAATATTGTCTAAAAAAAATATAACAATATAAAGGGGTGATTTAACAAAGATTTGTTGAATTATATTAATGTTCTACTCTGGAGAAAATTCCAGATATCAAGATGAAGAAACATTCTAAATAATTTTTTAGAGGAACCAATTAGATATTGAATTTTAATGATTTACATCCCACTAAATGGTATAGATAAGGTTCCCTAAATCCTTAAAGGAAATTGTTTTTCATGTTTTGTATTTCAAAAGTGGTACCACTGATTGATAATTTTTGTAAGTGTTTCTGTTCTAAATAAATTTTATATAAAAAGGAATGTTTTCCCTTATAACCTAGTTTTCTATGTTGTTAATTCTATCTAATAACCTATAATGAAAAAATATTTTTGATTTTTAATAATTGAATAGGGTTATGAAAAAAATATAGGGGATAATTGTTTCCTCAAGTAATAAAATGCGGGAATAAAGTTTTTAAGGGGATTAGGGGACAAAACATGAATACTTAATCAAGGGGAGAACAGGTTTTTTAATGAAATTAAAAGTATTTTTTTAACATAGAAATATCTAAGTGGTGATAAGTGATAATTAATTTCATGTAATTAGGATAATATAGGTTTTGGATGTTTTTAGTGAAATGGAAGTTCCTATTGGATAATTACAACTAGGTTATTATTGGATTTAATGGATAATCCGCAATGTACATGATGTTGAAGAACATGAACAACAATTTTTTCGAATGAATTTTTAAAAATAAATCCATATATGAGATGTGATATTTTTCATGTTAAAATCATAATAAATTTATGAGATTAAAAAATTCCTCAGTCATGATTACATTCTTTTATGCAGTTGGTGATCGTCAAAACATAGTTCGAGTTGCAACTTTGTTGCATAAATGTTGACCCAAAGTAAAATTGATCCCTTGATCTCTACCATTATAATTTTGATCTATAAGGATTGTTTCTTGATATATCTATATTGAGAAGTGGATGAAGGAGGATTAGAATCTCTCGAGTTTGAGAGATAACCCTAGAGAATATATTCCCTAAGAGATAGTTCTCTTGGGAGATAACTTTTGTGCACATTGGCAATCCCTCACAATCCTCATAATTGGATATATATATATATATACGGTAAATAATTATAGTTAATATAATATAATTATAAAATGTCCCTTAATAATATGTAAAACACATAATATACCCCATTCCATGTAAAATAATAATATTGTTATTTTATTTCATTGTGTTCACTAACTCACACAGAGAGATATATTATTTTACATCTTGGTAAATAAATTTTTATTACTAGGAAAAATGTGGTATTCAAATCCTTCTCTATATTTTATGAATTAATGAAGGAATATTTAAATAAATATTAATAACTTTTAGTTAAATAAATAAATTCTTTAGAAGTATAGTGAATAAAAATTTTTTTAATGTTCACATAACTAACTGAATTATTTATTTCATAAATAATTATTTATTAACATAAAAATAACAAGAGATAAATAGATATAATATATATGTGTCATTAAATATTTAGCTTGAAAATTAATATTTATTTAATATTTTCAATCAATAAATATTTTATAAATATTACTCCTCTACATCAAGAATAATATTCATTGTAGATGTTAAATATAAAAGTATTTAACTGAGATCAATTTAAACTATTTGTGTGCCCCCCTCTTGGCATATTCTTTTGTGTAATTAGGTAGGATTTTCTAACGTCTAAGATTATTGTATATCAAGAGGTTAAGTAACCCACAATGGAATAAAATATGTTATTATGATAAGTACCACATATGAAAACTCATTGTGTAATAAAATCCCTTAGTATCAATATTTAATCAAGTAGGTTTCATAATCATTTCATTAAACAATATGATTGATAAGTCTTTTTTTTACTATCTGGAATGAAATCATCAATACAATAGGTCAACAGAATTTAATTTAATGGTTATACTTCAATCAAAGACGTAAGATATGAACATTCACAATGATAGAAGGGAAAAAATTCCTCAATTGACTTCATTATTAATAATGCATCATTTGGGACGTACCCAATGTATCTTACTTCATCAAAAAATAAGGAATATTTTTTTTGGGATATACATCAAATTATGTGAGTCCAAGTATGTGTTAATAATTATATTAATGTCTATGTTCTACTACATTTATATATAATCTATAATATGAAATTAAACATAAACATGTGGATTTTTTATAGTCAGGTCTATCCTCATAATCTATAATCATGGGGATTACCATGTGAAAACTTCATGAGATAACGTATCATCCTCTTATGAGTAACCACAACTAAGGGTAAAGACATTAGATCCTCATATTAGTGGTAACGTCTATGATATATTTTAATGCGATAGATACTCTTTGAAATTATTACATTAAATATTTATTGAAAAATAAAAAATATTTAATTAAATATTCGATTCCTTGAATACTCATGTTATCTAAAGTACAAAGAGTCAATTCTAGGACACCAACTCCAACATACTCCTACTTGTACTAAAGAGAACTTTTAATGGATTTTATTTCACCATTTCTCATATTATGATCATGTTTTTACTAAGTTTAGGATTTTATTAAGAAGACTTCCATTCAGTATTTTGTGGAAACTATACCCACTGTTGTAAAGACCCGAAGCTTATCGTACATGGACATTACATTACTTTTGAGGAATACTTAGTACATAACAAAAACACACACACAAGGATCGTAATAGTTTAGTGTCTTTGGAAACTCGGAACGTAATCTTCTAAACGTGGTGAAAGATCTTCAATATCTCCCATAAAGATCTTCCCCTTTTTTTTTACCTAAAACTTTTCTTTATATCCTGGGGAAAGAAAAACAAAAAAGGGTGAGCTCAAATGCTCAGTAAGGGTAAACAAAAGAAATATCAATCACATCATATACATAAGAACGTAGCTTTTGGAAATCTTGACCTGCAAAAGAGCTCATAATATCATAACATGGGATAAATCATAGAATTGAAAATGAGATCCCCATAATCATAACATAAAACTTGAAACTTTGTGGCATGCACACATAATCATGGAAAATCATTTCTTGTTAGTCATGACTCATTGCCAAGACTATCTTAGTGGACAAAGTCCCTTTCTGAACCGAGTTCACTCCTCGTTTCAGTCCTGTATCACTGAACCGAAATAACCTTCCGTTCCAGCCATGTCTATCTCATGAGATATAAAATCTTTACCCAATGCATTGGAGGGAGATATAGGTCCCACACATCTCATAATGATACCATTCTTATGTGTGCCACAAAATCATAAATCATATATCATTGCATAACCCATGTAATAAAAATGGGATTCTTAAACAACATGACATCATAAAACCATTCATATAAGATAAAGGAATTCATAAACATAATTCCATCACAACATAGTCAAATCAATGTAAAAATATGGATAGAAACAGAACCCTTTATTATCTTATATGGAAAATAATTTTGATAAAACACTTGAATTGAATTCTTGAGGAAAATATCCTTTCTTCTTCAAAATCAATTTCTTTTCACAAAACATCATGCAATTTTAAAAGAAAGAGATTTTATTGAAAATAGTCATGAAATATTTTAGAGGAAGCTTCATGAAAATAAGGCTTTATAAAACAGTATAAATCCGTTCGTGCCGTATAAGTTAAAAAAAACATTCTTTGTACTTTTGTCGAAAAAGTCAAAATGTACCTCGTACGAAAAACGACAAAAGATTCCTTTCATATCTTTTACTAAAAACTCACCAAAGGGTAAAATTGGATTTAAAAAATTGTAGGTGGATGGAAATAATATTACATATTGAGTAAACATGGATGTGGATGATAAAATACACCCCAGTAAATACTTACGAATAAACAATCTCGGATAAAAATGAGATTGTGATATTTCCCTTACCTTAGGTCCGACTTGCTTTGTAAGTGTCCGAACCTCCTGTATAATGATTTAAATCATGTTATTGACTTATTAAAGAATCATATTCATTGTTATGATATGATATATGGTTCACTTATGACATTATATTACCCGTTCTTTTGTAAATTCCATGTTAAAGAAGCGTTTTGGGTAAAATCGTTTCATTTATCGTAGGTGTGTTGACTTGTTGTTCTTGACATCATTATTACTTATATCATGATTTACTTACTTCCAGAATATAAAATATGATTTATATATCATATATATTCAGTATATATATATATATAATAGGTAGATAAATAAAATGAAAAACACCGTTCATGGAGACGGTAGTCCGTACGTACGCATGAACGCTGTTTTCCTTTCCTTATTGTCTTGAAATGGAAGTAAGTAGATGACATAAATATGTATATATATACATAAATCCATTAGCTTTATAATGTCATATATTTCATTATTATTTCTTATATATACATTATAATCATTCTTAAATGGTTAACATGGAGAATGAATCTCATCGCGTCGTGGAGACGGTATTCCGTACGTACGCACGAGCGATGATATCATTTCTATAAATACTGAATTGAATTGGAGTGGATTATACAATATATCAGAATCAATATGATGTTTTAATAACTATTTATAGTTATTCTTTACACCATTATACCCATCCATGTAAGGTGGTGGTGGAAAATAGATTACACCACGGCGTGGAGACGGTATTCCGTACGTACGCACGCGCGGTGATTTCTTTTTCCGTAGGATGGATAGATGGTGAAATAGGGTTGTTTCATACTTATAATAACATATCAGTATATGAGTGATACTGATGTTATTACTTCATAATGAAACAACCTAAGAAGAAGAAGTGGAAGAAGAAATAAAGATGAAAGAATTGTTAACGGTAATTACCTCTTCTTTGAAGTGCCTCTTTGAGACCTCCTCTTAGGGCACTAAAATTGGTCTTTGAGGAAGACCAGAACCTCTAGGATGTTTCTAGGGAAGTGGAGAGGAGAAATTGGCAGGGGTTGGCCGAGCTTGAGTGCTCAAATAGGTGTGAGGAGGAGGGGGAGGAGGTGTCCTTTTATAGGGGAGGAGAGGGGCACCTTAGGAATATCTCAAAATATTATTTTATATTAAAGTCAAAATCGGTTTATAATGGTTCCAAAGGGTCTTATTTCGAAGCTAAAGTGAGGATGGGTCGAAATCCTATCAACCAATAGAATTTAGACAAGTTTAGGATATTATTGTAACCTTATCAATTAGATTTAACTCTAAGTTAAATAATTTAACGTTTACCATGTCTTTTTGTATTCTTTCACTATATGGATAATAAACTTACTATAACATGCCAAAAGAACCCCAAATTGTTTATTATTAATATATATATCCTTATCTAAGTCATTTGGCCGAACCTTAGATTTTTAGGAATACAATAACAATTAATAATATAATATTTGTTTTAAAAACTATTTTGTGTCAATTTTGACACTATTTGATATATGATTTTTTTTGAAAGTCATAACAGAATTAAATGTTCGAACCAAGTTGATTAAATCAACATTAATATATCATAGTAACCTATAAAATTAGTGTAATTCATAAAAAATCTCAAATTACATTTATTTTGGTGTTTATAACATCAATTATGTCAATATTTCATTAATAAGATAATTACTGCATCATCGTTGTGTCATAAATAAATTAATTTATTTTATGTCTAAAAATTACAAATAAAATACCATCATGTAGTAAATCTTTTTAGATTTCTAATGAATATTTACAATCGAATATATCTTATGTATAACCCCATATTAAAAATGATTTACTTATTAAACTTTGATTTTAACTATTTTAACCTTTCTTTAAATAAATTAATAATAAATGTCCTAATCTAATCCAAGTGGGCCTAAATGGTCATATTTTATTCCTAAGTTTGTTTTTGGTCGAATTACACTTGTCCAATAGAATTTGGACATGTGTTAGGGTAATAGTAATATCATATTTACCCTTAGTTACCCTATTTACTATTAACCGCGGTAAAAAAAGTAAAAAGTTACTATTCACCAAAAAATTATTTTCATCTCATTGAACCACATTTTAGTCCTTGATATTAACCATGTCTCTCGGATTTTCGAAATTCCATTCACAGAATCGGTAAAATTAAGTTTTATGCAAAATTCTGTTTTTAACCTACCACTTAGTAGTTTCACTATTCATCAAAAATTGATGTTTTTCAGAACAATGCCAAAATTTCATCCCAAGCTATATTTCATATTCCGAATTCAAAAATGAAGTCTATTTTACCAAATTCATAACATAAAAGTTGCATTAATTAATTTTATAATTAAATCCCGCTGTTAAAACAAATAGCGTGTTTTTAAGAAACAATATCTATCAAAAGATTGACACTTGTTTATGTCTAGTTTAAATGTGAAATTACATCCAATGACCAACATTGTATTAAATTGTAAAAATATATTCTAAATATACTTTAAAACCACTCAAATTAATAATTTATCACTATTAATTATTTCGATTAAAAAAGTTGTTTTTAATTATAATTTAGTAATTTTCACTATTCATCAGAATATGAAAGTTATCGGAAAAGTACCAAAATTTCACCTTAGGCTAAAATCGATACTCCGAATCCAAGAATGAAGTTCATTTTGAAAAATAAGATTTACAGAATTTTAAAAAGTGGTTATTACTATTCATAACGGCTAGTTTTAATAATATTTTAATAGCACATCATTGTTTAGTGAAACTCGGTATTGCGTATTACACACGCTATCGAGGAAGGTCGTGATTGCGTGTAATGCAAGGTAAGACAAGGATGCGTGTTGTGCAAGCTCCTTTTGGTGTAGCGTACAATACAAGACATTAATAAAATTAAAAAGAATATTTTTTTATAAAATCTTGGGCTGTTACATTCTACCCCCCTTAAAATGAATTTCTCCCTCGAAATTCGTCGGGGTTATAAATGGTTTACTATTCGAAAGTTTCTTTAATAGAAACCCACATCGTAAAAAGGAATATCAAAACAAATCTTTAAAAACAAAAGTATGAAACGTAACGGTTACCCAAATATACTAATCATTGGGTTTCCACATAGGTGAAAATATGGATATGGAAGAGAAATCTAACCATCATGTTCTGATGGAGAGTGGTAGAGAACATGGCTATGGAAAAGCCAGTAATCACAAATCCATAGATTTGTGATGATATAAGGTACCATCTGATTCATCAGGTATAAGATCACTAGGACAACATTTTTGGTTTTCAAGATCATTTCCCTAAAGTTGAAAATTTGCTTAGAATAAATACTTACTTTATTTTGGTACAATCTCACTTTTGTTCGTGCCTTGAACAATTTCTACTTCATCTCTTAAATAAATGAAGTTGAATTTGTTATTTGTGAAGTGTTAGCAGATAATGTGATAGAATGACTGTTCATTCCATCTGTCTCAAACAAAAGGTTAGCAAAAGTTATTAAATATACATAAGTCATTCTATAGTGAGATTAATCATATATGGTTCCTAAAATGTACTTATACTTCATATATCATGCTGCTTAATATAATAAAACTAGTTTCTACTAAACAGGGACTTCCTGTAGGCCAGTGGTAGGTGATAAAGGCCAGTCGCACTTCGGTTGTGGGTTCGATTCCTACAGCCTTGCCCGAAGCGATGGGCTGTCGCCCGTCCTGCAGGTTGTCCCTTTTTCTAAAACTACGTTACTATAACATCCCATCAATAATATCGAAAATCTTCTATCCTTAAACAATACTAACTTATGTCCAACATAATCCAGTCAAATCTTTAGGCTTATACATAATACTGCAGTCCACTCTCATAATATAGTGACATCGATTACCAGAGATTTAATACTGTCGTTGATCCCCACATATCATAAGATATGTCTTGTTGGTCACATTCCAAACATTCAAAGTCCTTAATCGTGTATTCTCTTGAATACCTTAGTGAAAACATGAGTGCAGTTAAAAGTTAACACTTTCCACATACCAAAATCCTCAAAATTCTATATACTCAAACCATGATATCACTTAGTCCTTATATCAATCATGAGCTCATGAATACTATCAAACATTTAATTTTCTCCTTATCCCTTCATTATGCGCATATCATCTACATTCCAAAAATATCTGAATAACCTTTCATGGATACTGGTAACATTAATCATACACTTTCAAAACACAAGGAAAGACAACAGTGTAAAAATCCATAGATGTCTCTTTATTCCAAAATTACACATGATAAACATGTAATCATTCCACTACATTCTCAAACCATTGACCGAGCTTCAAAAATTCTTTCATCTCACATATCATTTGTAGTCTCTTCATCATCATCCACATAAATACTACTCATATGACCATACTGATTCTCTTCATGAGTCTTTCCCTTAGGGCATTTGTTTGCATAATGCCCATACATTCCACATTTAAAACGCTTAACCATTTTTGATGTCGTAGCAATACCATTATCCTCATCCATGGTGTTAACCGACCCTTTTCCTTTGCACTTACTTGCTTTGTGTCCTTCTTTTCCACACCCAAAGCATCTTCCAGTTCCCTTGAAACATTCTCCTTGATGCCTCTTCCCACATGATTTACATAGGGGAAATTGAACTTTCTTTCCTCTATGATCATCATGGAACTCCATCTTTCTCTTATTAGTCGAGTCAGGAAACTTACCAAATTTTACTTTATTGATCATGTTGTGAGATTGCTTATTCGGCATAATAATGATGTTTGGACATCCAAATCCCATTTCATTTGGTTGCTCATGAATAATATCATTCCATTGTCCATCATATCCTCCATTATTGTGAATCATCTTGTTTCCAGCCATTTTCTAAAACCCAAACAGAATAGTGTTAGATGCAAAAATTGTAATAAAGGGGGAGTAACTTAAATATCTATAATCTTTGGTTTAATCTAATATTGTTACCATAGTTCTATAACTATATCCTATACGTATACTTATCCTTAGGGGCATCCCTAGACATACCTTAGAAATATCTCTAGGGATCTCACTAACGTTTTCGCATCCTAGTTTCCAAAGGTTGACTAAACCTTTCCTCTGATACCAACTGTAAAGACCCGAAGCTTATCGTACATGGACATTACATTACTTTTGCGGAATACTTAGTACATAACAAAAACACACACACAAGGATCGTAATAGTTTAGTGTCTTTGGAAACTCGGAACGTAATCTTCTAAACGTGGTGAAAGATCTTCAATATCTCCCATAAAGATCTTCCCCTTTTTTTTACCTAAAACCTTTCTTTATATCCTGGGGAAAGAAAAACAAAAAAAGGGTGAGCTCAAATGCTCAGTAAGGGTAAACAAAAGAAATATCAATCACATCATATACATAAGAGCGTATCTTTTGGAAATCTTGACCTGCAAAAGAGCTCATAATATCATAACATGGGATAAATCATAGAATTGAAAATGAGATCCCCATAATCATAACATAAAACTTGAAACTTTGTGGCATGCACACATAATCATGGAAAATCATTTCTTGTTAGTCATGACTCATTGCCAAGACTATCTTAGTGGACAAAGTCCCTTTCTGAACCGAGTTCACTCCTCGTTTCAGTCCTGTATCACTGAACCGAAATAACCTTCCGTTCCAGCCATGTCTATCTCATGAGATATAAAATCTTTACCCAATGCATTGGAGGGAGATATAGGTCCCACCCATCTCATAATGATACCATTCTTATGTGTGCCACAAAATCATAAATCATACATCATTGCATAACCCATGTAATAAAAATGGGATTCTTAAACAACATGACATCATAAAACCATTCATATAAGATAAAGGAATTCATAAACATAATTCCATCACAACATAGTCAAATCAATGTAAAAATATGGATAGAAACAGAACCCTTTATTATCTTATATGGAAAATAATTTTGATAAAACACTTGAATTGAATTCTTGAGGAAAATATCCTTTCTTCTTCAAAATCAATTTCTTTTCACAAAACATCATGCAATTTTAAAAGAAAGAGATTTTATTGAAAATAGTCATGAAATCTTTTAGAGGAAGCTTCATGAAAATAAGGATTTATAAAACAGTATAAATCCGTTCGTGCCGTATAAGTTAAAAAAAACATTCTTTGTACTTTTGTCGAAAAAGTCAAAATGTACCTCGTACGAAAAACGACAAAAGATTCCTTTCATATCTTTTACTAAAAACTCACCAAAGGGTGAAATTGGATTTAAAAAATTGTAGGTGGATGGAAATAATATTACATATTGAGTAAACATGGATGTGGATGATAAAATACACCCCAGTAAATACTTACGAATAAACAATCTCGGATAAAAATGAGATTGTGATATTTCCCTTACCTTAGGTCCGACTTGCTTTGTAAGTGTCCGAACCTCCTGTATAATGATTTAAATCATGTTATTGACTTATTACAGAATCATATTCATTGTTATGATATGATATATGGTTCACTTATGACATTATATTACCCGTTCTTTTGTAAATTCCATGTTAAAGAAGCGTTTTGGGTAAAACCGTTTCATTTATCGTAGGTGTTTTGACTTGTTGTTCTTGACATCATTATTACTTATATCATGATTTACTTACTTCCAGAATATAAAATATGATTTATATATCATATATATTCAGTATATATATATATATAATAGGTAGATAAATAAAATGAAAAACACCGTTCATGGAGACAGTAGTCCGTACGTACGCATGAACGCTGTTTTCCTTTCCTTATTGTCTTGAAATGGAAGTAAGTAGATGACATACATATGTATATATATATACATAAATACAGTAGCTTTATAATGTCATATATTTCATTATTATTTCTTATATATACATTATAATCATTCTTAAATGGTTAACATGGAGAATGAATCTCATCGCGTCGTGGAGACGGTATTCCGTACGTACGCACGAGCGATGATATCATTTCTATAAATATTGAATTGAATTGGAGTGGATTATACCAATATATCAGAATCAATATGATGTTGTAATAACTATGTATAGTTATTCTTTACACCATTATACCCATCCATGTAAGGTGGTGGTGGAAAATAGATTACACCACGGCGTGGAGACAGTATTCCGTACGTACGCACGCGCGGTGATTTCTTTGTCCGTAGGATGGATAGATGGTGAAATAGGGTTGTTTCATACTTATAATAACATATCAGTATATGAGTGATACTGATGTTATTACTTCATAATGAAACAACCTAAGAAGAATAAGTGGAAGAAGAAATAAAGATGAAAGAATTGTTAACGGTAATTACCTCTTCTTTGAAGTGCCTCTTTGAGACCTCCTCTTAGGGCACTAAAATTGGTCTTTGAGGAAGACCAGAACCTCTAGGATGTTTCTAGGGAAGTGGAGAGGAGAAATTGGCAGGGGTTGGCCGAGCTTGAGTGCTCAAATTGGTGTGAGGAGGAGGGGGAGGAGGTGTCCTTTTATAGGGGAGGAGAGGGGCACCTTAGGAATATCTCAAAATATTATTTTATATTAAAGTCAAAATCGGTTTATAATGGTTCCAAAGGGTCTTATTTCGAAGCTAAAGTAAGGATGGGTCGAAATCCTATCAACCAATAGAATTTAGACAAGTTTAGGATATTATTTTAACCTTATCAATTAGATTTAACTCTAAGTTAAATAATTTAACGTTTACCATGTCTTTTTGTTTTCTTTCACTATATGGTTAATAAACTTACTATAACATGCCAAACGAACCCCAAATTGTTTATTATTAATATATATATCCTTATCTAAGTCATTTGGCCGAACCTTAGATTTTTAGGAATACAATAACAATTAATAATATAATATTTGTTTTAAAAACTATTTTGTGTCAATTTTGACACTATTTGATATATGATTTTTTTTGAAAGTCATAACAGAATTAAATGTTCGAACCAAGTTGATTAAATCAACATTAATATATCATAGTAACCTATAAAATTAGTGGAATTCATAAAAAATCTCAAATTACATTTATTTTTGTGTTTATAACATCAATTATGTCAATATTTCATTAATAAGATAATTACTGCATCATCGTTGTGTCATAAATAAATTAATTTATTTTATGTCTAAAAATTACAAATAAAATACCATCATGTAGTAAATCTTTTTAGCTTTCTAATAAATATTTACAATCGAATATATCTTATGTATAACCCCATATTAAAAATGATTTACTTATTAAACTTTGATTTTAACTATTTTAACCTTTCTTTAAATAAATTAATAATAAATGTCCTAATCTAATCCAAGTGGGCCTAAATGGTCATATTTTATTCCTAAGTTTGTTTTTGGTCGAATTACACTTGTCCAATAGAATTTGGACATGTGTTAGGGTAATAGTAATATCATATTTACCCTTAGTTACCCTATTTACTATTAACCGCGGTAAAAAAAGTAAAAAGTTACTATTCACCAAAAAATTATTTTCATCTCATTGAACCACATTCTAGTCCTTGATATTAACCGTGTCTCTCGGATTTTCGAAATTCCATTCACAGAATCGGTAAAATTAAGTTTTATGCAAAATTCTGTTTTTAACCTACCACTTGGTAGTTTCACTATTCATCAAAAATTGATGTTTTTCAGAACAATGCCAAAATTTCATCCCAAGCTATATTTCATATTCCGAATTCAAAAATGAAGTCTATTTTACCAAATTAATAACATAAAAGTTTCATTAATTAATTTTATAATTAAATCCCGCTGTTAAAACAAATAGCGTGTTTTTAAGAAACAATATCTATCAAAAGATTGACACTTGTTTATGTCTAGTTTAAATGTGAAATTACATCCAATGACCAACATTGTATTAAATTGTAAAAATATATTCTAAATATACTTTAAAACCACTCAAATTAATAATTTATCACTATTAATTATTTCGATTAAAAAAGTTGTTTTTAATTATAATTTAGTAATTTTCACTATTCATCAGAATATGAAAGTTATCCGAAAAGTACCAAAATTTCACCTTAGGCTAAAATCGATACTCCGAATCCAAGAATGAAGTTCATTTTGAAAAATAAGATTTACAGAATTTTAAAAAGTGGTTATTACTATTCATAACGGCTAGTTTTAATAATATTTTAATAGCACATCGTTGTTTAGTGAAACTCGGTATTGCGTATTACACACGCTATCGAGGAAGGTCGCGATTGCGTGTAATGCAAGGTAAGACAAGGATGCGTGTTGTGCAAGCTCCTTTTGGTGTAGCGTACAATACAAGACATTAATAAAATTAAAAAGAATATTTTTTTATAAAATCTTGGGCTGTTACAACTGTGATGTCCCTACTATCAGAATAATCCATCAATATATGATATCTTGGGCATATGTTCATTTTCTTTTGATGTAACCTTAACACCTTTGTATGAGACGCCATTATAGTACTATCACAATAGGGTGTGATAGGGTCTCTACTATTATGAACCATTTCATGCTCTTGGATGATGTTTAGTATCCAAAAATTTATCTTAGTTGTATCAGAAGCCGCAATATACTCGTATTCCTGAATATAATATATATCCATGATTTATTTGAGTTCTTCTAGATCACAAAATTTTCATTGAGACTGACGATATATCTAGACTATGATTTCATATTTCCTTGATCTATTTGGGAACTAGCTTTTATATAACATTTGTTGACTTTTTCTGTATCTCCTTTATAAAGAAATAATATTTCCTTAGTAAGCCCCATTTTCTTAAGTATGTCTTGAATTCCATCCAATGGTGGTAAACTAGGTTATGTTAATATATTCTTAGCAAACTTAAGGTGTATGTAACATCTATCCTATTACACAGCATATCAATTATGACTGAACTAATTGATAAATATTATAGATTCAATAGAAACCTTTAGCTCTCTAATGAACTTGTGTAAATGGTTTCATCGAAAAATGAATCCCACATAACATTGTAAACAATACCCTATTATATTTTTCTATATTTTATCTCATAAATATATTATTAATTTACATGCATTGAATTCATCTATGTATCCTCTCAGAACTACTCTGATATATCTTGTTCCCAAGAATATATGTTTCTTTGAAAAAGTATTTTACTAAGAAGAATGTCTTTAACCAAGTATTAATGGATAGTAATACTGGTATCTCATTTCCAACAAGTAATATGTCATCAAAATATACTATAAAGAAAATTATTGTATTTGAATTAAACTACATATAGATACAAGGATGACATTATTTCATTATGAATCCAAATTTCATTATATGTTTCATCAAAATGAATAAACTATGACTCAGGTGCTTTCTTTAATCCCTAAATTGAACTCTAAAACTTGTATTTATTATTGAATTCCTTTAGAGTGACAATAAATTTTGGTTGTGTATTATAGAAATCATCAAAAAAATTCCCATTAAATATGGTGATTTAATCATCCATATTTTAAATTTCATAATCATGGAATGAAACTATGGAAAGTAGATTTCTGATGGATTTTAGTATAGAAACATGTAAAAAGGTTTCATTGTAGCCCAACATTAACATTTTAAAACCATTTTTAAACTATTCATGTCTTATAGGTATTGAGTTTTCCATCCACGTCTTGTTTCATCTTGAATACCTATTTGGAATGAATATAATTTATATCAACTAGAGGATCTACCAAAATCCATGCTTGGTTTTGGTAATTGGAATCCAATTCATAATTCATGTATTCTAATAATTTAGTTACTCCTATATATTTTTTCTAATTCCTTATTGGTTAAAATATCATTATTATCGAATAATAATGAGTTATCATCTTTGATAACTATATAATCATATCATTCAATCTCTTTATCAACTATTTTACTCCTATGTAGTACTTTTGTATCTAGAACATATTCTTACATGGTATTTGTAATATATTTTCACATTAAAACACTTGTGCATATTATGTTAAACCTTCATGAAAGTCAATCTCTCTCCCAATATCTCTTTTAGATATATGATCATTCTCAAAGAATGGGGTATGTTTGTAAACAAAAAGCTTTATATATGAGGGTTCATATATAAAATATAACATTTCCCATTGTGGTATCGTATAATAATGCACTTAGTGATGCTGGGAGTATGTTTTTTCTAAAAATAGCATTAAAAACACTCAAAAACCCCACAATGGTATATGTAAAAATACTGGTTTATTTCCATATTATATTTCATATGGAATTTTTTGGTCACATTATTAAGTAATCAGTTTAGAATGTGTATTGTTACATATAACACATATCCCCAAAATGATAATGGAAGACTGGTTTAACTCGTCAATGATCTCAAGATATCAAATAATGTGTGGTTTCTCCTTTCAAAAACACCAATTCAATTTTGTTTATAACATGGGGTGGGTTGGGATAGAGTCCAAATAATATATAGATAATTAATTAATACTTGGTTTAGATATTTTGTGCCTTAGTCTTAGTTGAGATTCATTATTTTTTACCAAGTTAATTCTAAACTTCATTCTTTTATTATTTTAATATTTTAAAAATAATATATCATTTACCTCATCAAATATTCATATCAATATTTACTATAGTCATTAGAAAAATTTATGAAGTATGAGTATCCTGTAGGTTTAGGGAACAATAGTAGTGTCATATAAGTCATGCCAAACTTTTATTTTTTTTTATCAAATTCATTGATTAGTCTATGATTTACTTGATGATAAATGTGGTGATAAATTGAATTGAATCAGACAATATATAATATGGATAAATTATGGAACCGAAGCACAATATTATTAGATATTGTTGATAATTAATTTTATAAATTGAAGAATTACTTTGTGATAACTTTTTTTGTTGATAGATCTTCCAACATATCTACGTTGTATAGTCATTGTAGTTATGGAATCATGTATATATTTACTCGATAAGTGATCTACACATGTTCAATGAACCATATAATTTCTTTCATTGGAATATTAGGGTGCTAGAAAAAATGATCCTAACACTTGCATCATTCACCATTGATCACCCAAATAACCACTTCAAGGATGGGTTATCCTCAATCTCTCCTAACTTGGGAGAGGTGGTAGTGGAAGATCTCTCAAAATTCATGACGGAATTATTTGTGACTGAGCTCTATAGGGCTTTGAAAATATTCTATCTAGATCTTATTGTTCATAAATAAATGAGTGTTCTCTATATAAGATTATATAATTTGGTTTATATATTGATAGGGTTAAAAAATAAAAATTTCACACATTCCAATATTATTTCAATAATCCCTATGAAACAGCATGAATATAATAATGATAATAATAATAATATTTCTTAACATATGGTAAAACTGAAAATTAAATCAAATATTATTTATTTAGATAATATTTAATATGCATTTCTTCTCACTAGACCATTAAACTCAGTGTTCCATTCCTACATAATATTTATTGGGTCATTATTGATGACTATTAATTTTTTAGATAAATATTACTACATTATTCATCAATAAATAAATAATTATTTTATTTACTAAAAAATAAATGAATAGTTATAAAATATTCAACTCACATAATATTCTCTAAAATAACTACTGAATGAATATATATTATCTTGAAAACATGGATAATTATTAATCCATGCATGGTAATAATAAGTATTCAACCTATTAAATAATAATTAATTACATATTATATAAATATTATTATGGATACACTTAGTTTGTGACCCTCTATTCATCTTTCTCAGTGGCATTAGGGGATTCTACCTAATGTCCAAGGTTAGTATCTATATACATTCCAAGGAACCCGAATAGAAAAAATTTAACAATGAAATGACCTAATTGCTCATACAGATTATTACAGTGTAATATAATACTTTTATCATGATATCTATAATCAACCATGTTTTATGACGATGCCATCAACCTATGTGTTCATTGTATATTTATTTTACTTTCAAGAAATCTGACATTCCTATAGTACACAATGTCCATGTATTTAATTAGGCTATATAATTTCTAACAAAGGGCCTATGATATCAACATATGTTAAAGAAAATAAGGTCAAAATCATTTCCTGCATTATTTATTGATGATTTATTACTCGTAACTCACCCAATGTATATTAACTCATTATGAACATATGTTTACATGGTTTTCAACAATAAATCAAATTAAGTGACTTATAATAAAAATTTATAATTATCCTAAAGTATAATGATCGATACACACATCCATAGATAGGAACATAAAATGAAACATATGAATACAGATTTCATACTGGTGGGTCTCGTTATCATACTATCATACATTAGATATTTACAAGGGATTACACCATGATAAGGTGACTCGAAGTCAACTTAGCCTCCACTATTGATAGACAGAAACATTTTTGTCCCTAAAATAAATTCACATAGATATAGAACATATATTTAAGGATACTATCATGGAAATTTCTGGTTCTCAAAATAACAGGGAACTAATCTGACATTTTAGTGTGACTGATACTATTAGGATATTATCATAGTCAATGCTATGTTTGAGAACATTCATGATGTGATAAAAATTTTATTCATATTCAAAAAAATGAATAAAGGATATGAAAAAGTACATAGAAGGTGGTTCCATGGGACCAAATCTAATAGACTCTCATTTTCACTTGATCCAACTACTAACAACCTACATTACACTAGTTTTGACAAGATACTCATTATTCTACTAAGATAGGCCTTCAGTCATGTGGTCAATTAATTTTTCATCTATGGGAACTATACTTATTGCAACTTCATCCCTCTAGAAAAATTTCATCTCGAGATATTGCTTCCAGATTATGTGCTTTGTCCATTGTTTTGACCATGGCTCTTTTACAAGATCCACAGTTGTAGTATTATAATAATATAATGTTATAAAGTATTTATATCTAGGTACCACATAAATCTCCATGACAATGTTTCATCTCAAAATAACTTCATTTTATGCACTAAAATAAACAATGTTCTTAGAATCTATTGTAGAGTCAACGAAAAACATTTTCTTTAAACTCTAACAGCTCACAACACCTCTATTTGGACAGAAAACATATCCTAAATGTGAATTCAGATCATTCTGATCTATTTGAATACTAGCATCAGTATAACCCCTGATGACTAGATGTTCATCTACACCATACACAATGAACATATCATTTTTCTTCTAATATACTTATGTATATATTTAACAATAGACAAATGTTTTTCTCATGGATCAAATAGATATATCTTACCATGCTCAATTCATAGGCAATAACTAGTCTAGTATATAACATGACATACATAATTGATTCTTTGGATGAAATTTATTGTATCTTACCCATTATAACTTTTTTATGAAGTGTTTGAGAACACATTTCCTTATAGATATGAATATCATGTGACACTGGAACTAGTCCCCTCTTAGATTATTCCCTACTAAATCTCATTAGAATCTGATTAATTTTTGTACTTTAACTAATTCCTACAAACCTCTTTGATATATCCAAAATCATCTTGATTCATAAAATATAGAATTCATCACCCATGCCCTTCATGGAGAAAAATTTGTTTAACTATTAATTAATAGACTATAAGACTGGTATTTCATTACCAATAAGTAATATGTCATAGACAAATACTATTTGGATAACGATCGTATTTCAACGACACCTCTTGTAAACACATGGATCAAATTCATTATTAATAAAACCAAAATTTTTATAAATTCATAAAATTGAATGTTTAATATCTAGGTGTGACAACCCAGTTGTATATAGATATTATTTTATTCATTCTGGAATTAAATAGTTAAATTCATTATAAATATATAATGAAATAAGTGGTATCTATACAAATGAAATATTAACTTGACCTTTTGAATAGTAATGTACAAGTTAGGAATAGTAGTCTAGCCATTTGAATAATAAATTATAATATGAAAGTATAAATAAAAATTATGTATATAAAAAGTGAAAATATAATATCCTTATATCATTGAACAAGTAAATAAATGTTTTAAAAATGATAAATTAAGTGTTGGTATTTTTTTAAAACATTAATGTTTATTTATAATTTTATAATTAATATAATGATTTAAAATAAATTTTTTTTTTCATATAATATATTCAAAAACTAAAATTTATTTATAAGATAATTTTATGAGACCTTAGTTAATGTTTCATTGTGTTATAAAATTTATTATAATATGAATGCCAGTATTTTATGAGTAAATGATGATATTAATTAAAAATTAAAAAAAACCATATTTAGAAAATTATTTTCATAATATAAAGTCATTTTTTAAATCTAATCATTGAAAAAAATCATGGGGTGATTTTTTTTGGATTTTTCTCAAATAGTTGATTTTTTAGGGAATAGTGAAATGCTATAATTTTCGGTCTTTAACATTATAATTTAAATATAGGAACTATTGAGTCATTATTAATTTTAGAAACCATTGGTTAAAAATTATATGCACTGGTTAATTTAATTATTCAAAAGAATAAATATTATTTATAGTATTCAAACAAAATAATAATAAAATAAGTAAAATAAGAAAAACTACCCCACTCCTCTCCCTATAAATACCACATCTCACCACCCCTTCTCATCACACCTCCAAAGACATGAAAATTATATAAATTTTATAAAATTACATTCCCAATCCTTTTCCCAAATTCCAAGATATTTTTCTCTCATAAAATTACCAACTCCAAGTTCCTTAAAGAGATTCTCAAGTAGATGATTTTCAGGAGGTAAAATCCTCCTTTTTTCTATTTCAAATTCGTTCTTTCTTTCTTTATGCTACCTTATCTTAAACGACCATATAAAAAGTGGATTGATAACTCCAGTTTCATATATATAATATAATTTTAACATGTTAATTTAATATCTATCATCAAAAATATTCTTTTTTTCTCTAATTCCCATAAAATGAAAACATCGTCCGTGATGTGTCGATTCACCACCTTCATGGAAAAAAAGATTTCATTTTCCATTTAAACCTTCATGTTTTGTCATATAATGATTATTGTGGATAGAAAGTATTTTAATATTTATAATATAGTATTTTAAATTTTTTGTAACTAATTTTTATGCATAATATTAATCAAAAAGAATCTAGATTGTGATGGTCGAAAAAACTACAAAAATTAAACCAATCATTTATCATTATTTTTTTTGAATCATCCTAAAATAATAAAAAATGATATATTTAATAATTTCAAATTCCCAAAATATATTATTACAATTTCATTCCACTTTTTCTGTTTTTATTACACTTGATAAAAACTCTTATAATTATACAGAAGGAAACCAACCCTAAAACCATGTAACAAAAAATCTCGTAATGATGAAATTGAACTCTATGACCAAAAAAATGTTAATAAGAGACAATAATGAAGTTATAATAGATAAATTATATTAATAATAAGTTAAATATTTGGAAATTAATGAACCCAATTTTATTATCTAGGACATTATGTACAATAAAAAAAACTCTTTCAGATATAAGGTAATATAATTTGTCTCCCAATTTATATTCTTTATGTTGACCTTGTAATTAATTGATTATGTTGTGTAATGATTATTTTTCAAATGAATTTTGATTATATTAGTTTTTTATTATGTGTATTTATAATGACTATACAGATTATATTCATTTTATTAATTCTCATTTCAATGATATGATGTTTGTAATTGACTTTCCCATAAAATCATCTTTATTGGATATTTTCACAAAAGATATAGATATTTTTTTACATATATGGAATTAATGAAATTTCCCAATTTTATGATTATTTAATTCATTGAATCGTACTTTAAAAGTTTTAAAATTTATTTTAAATTGAAATGTTCTCATTTATGTGTTTGTGGTTTGTAATAAATGTCCAGTGATTTCAAAATCGAAAAGTTATTTTCCTCATGAATATTTATTTTATGAGAGCTTTATGTGTTATTATTATGTTATGTTTCTTGTAAATTGTTATGATATTGGTTGTTTTAATGATAAACAAAAGGTGGGTGAGACCGTTATATCTCTCTAATGCATTGGGTAGAGGTATAGAGTTTACTAGTTAGGATTCTACTATTATATTATAAGAATACAATGCGATGGTTATTCCAAGTGTATCCATGATGGTCACTCCCTATGTATCCAAGAGAGATAAATTATATGTAATATTAATATGAAAATGATTCAAAAAGTTACCTTGTATGATTTATTTATGAAATCTATGGTTTTATAAATAACTTATGATTTTATAAGTTTTTATAAAGAGGTTATCTTTTATGTGTAAATGTTATATCTTTGTTAAAATGTTTTCATTCATCGAATAATAGTTTTTTTTCTTCCATTTTAGGTTCTATAATGATATTTTTATTCTCATCCAATACTTTAAAAAAAATTGAAAAGTTTTATGTATGGGTATAGTAAATTAACAATTCATGTTTAAATTCGTGAAGTTTGGTGATGGAAAGAAATCGTGTTTTAATTTAAAGGTTTTATATTGTGAAAAGTGGATATTGATTAGAAGTGTTTAATTTGTAATATATGATTTTTATGTATAATTTAGGGCCTAATTTCATTAAAATATAAACCTAAAATATTTATTTCAATGTTTAGAATAAAATTCAAGTTTATTTTACTAGATTTTGTATTTTAAAGGATGGATACTTATAGTTGGTATTGGAGCAATGTTTATACAACTTTAGAGGTTAGGATAATATTAATAGAGTACTCATAAATTATTTTTTACTTAGTGGATGATTTTAAATTGTAAATATTTTTTATATTACCACGTTTACTTATCTAAGCTATGTATCTTCAAAATTTTTTCCCACAAAAGAAATAGGGAATATGAAGTATGAAGGCATTGAGATGATGATATCCTTCTAAATCTAAAACCTAGAATGATGGGAATCAGAACTAAGATTATTTTGAAAGTAGTGTCTCATTTTAAAATGTGATAAATGGTGGCTTCATTGATGAATGTTATCTCCTATATAATCCAAATAGAAATATGTTATTGGTGGAACATTATATGATGCAAAACCCTCCTACATTTAGTGAATCATCTAACCTAGTGGTAGCTGATTAGTGGATTAAATCCATAGAGTATTTTTTCATGGGGGTGTTTAAACCATTAAAAGGTTAGTATTTATAATTAATATTTTTTAGGTGAAGCCAACCATTAGTGGTAAATGCTCAAGAATATCAAGGATAATGAGAAGATTGATAATTTGGAATGGGGTGGATTCAAAAATATTTTCCTTGATAAATATTTTCCTAATGCGATGTGACTTTAGATGAAAAAAAATCATATAATTGATAAATAATTAGGATTTAGTGGAATTATATGATGAATAAGTCACAATAATATAATTTTACCCACCAATGTTTTTCTGGGATTTTGATAGTAAAATCAATATTTTTACTCAATAATAAATCCAAAATATCAAAGTGAATTGGATTCACTTGAATTGAAATGTTACGAAAAAACTTTTGGTGTGTGAAGAATGAGGAAATAGGGTTTTTGATGATCATGTTTTCTTTGAAAACCATAAGACAATGTGGTTAAGGTGGAAAAAAATGAAAATAATTCATCAAAATAGTTTTAAGGTAAGAAAATTAAATTTTACTTTGTGAGGATTATGGTAAAAACCCATTATGGAATTACTTTTGAAGTTTGGTACGTATTTCAAATGTGGTATGTTTTGGACTATGGATCATAATTTAAATGAATAAGATCATGGAAGCATAATAACAAATATGATATAAATATAGTAAAATGCTTTAAAATTAAATAGATGGGTTAGTATGCAAACGAGTGTCTGAAGAGGATGTTGAATGATGGGAAGCAACCAGACTATAAGAAGAAAGGTGTGAAAAAATCCATTTCACCTAACACAGTATATTTTGGGCCATAAAATGTAGTGTAATTAGGTATGTTGTGTGTTTATTAAGATTATACTAATATCTTATTTGATATGGGGTCTATATATTATCAGATTTTTTAAAAGATTCCTTGCAAATCGAAATTCCACCTTAAGAAATGAAGCCAGAACATATGGTCAAAACAGAAAGGGGAAATATTATTGCAAACAAGAAATTTTAATAATCTTATTAACAATTTATGTGGAAATAATGACTGAAAAAAATTATTTTATTTCTTTTGGTATAATTTAATGTTAATCATGGTACAAATTTATAAAAACTCTGCTCTTTACTACAAACGTAAACATGATTTATTACATAAAATTGCACATGATACAACCCAGAATCTTGAGAGGTATATAGTATTTGGGGATTATGAATATTACATAACAAATTATAACATAAAACGCAATGTCTTTATTTAATTACTTTTTAACATGACCACAACATTACTTTGGACATAGAATTGCATGGGATAACATGAGAACATGTATAAGAAAATGGTGAGCTATAAAGACCAGTAAGGGAACAAACAAGGAATAAAATGAATAATACAGTACATTTTAGACAATAGTTATATCAATTGAGCACAAGATAAACATGAACATAAAGGCATTATATAACATGATTATCATCTCTTGGAAACGTGGAAACAACATTTAACCTAATGATAGCATGATCCAAGGCTCATTGCACATGGAACATGAGTAAACCCTAATTTAACTTGAAATAGAATGAGTAAACCATCATTTCACTTGAAATATCTTAATACTATTCTTTACGCAATGCATTTGAGCACTATCAAGGCACACCCTTTATAAACATTTCTTTTCATGTGTAAGTGTTCCACATAGATCATACAACATGGATTCATTAAACATCATAATTTATTCCAAGAATAATAGATTTGTAATAAAATAAATTTAATCCCTCAATTAACATGTAAATGAACATAAATTTGAATACCCTAGATAAAATAATGGGTATTGTATTCACTTACACAATGATTTTGGCATGGGAAATTTTGGTGTAACATCAGCAACATAACAACGTCATATAGTAATTTTAAAATGGGTTTATGAGAGAGAAAGGGGTATCTAATCCTTTATACATTAAATGGAGAGTAATGGGGTCATGTAAAATAATATCCCAATATATTTAGAGGAATTTAGATGCGTAATATAAAATAATTTCTTGAATGTAAATGAGAAGAGAGAAATTCTTTATAGAATTTCAACATGGTAACATGTGTACATGGGAGGCATTAATGTGATATAAAGATATATCTCATCATTAAAACATAAAAAAGGAATTATTGGTGAGGTTATAAATAATAATTAAATGTTTTTAGTTGAAAATAAAATAGTATTACAATGTAATAAAATTTGGACGAAAATGAGAAAGGAAAAAATCCCTTACTTGGAAGTGTGATCCCAATGGTTTGGGAGAGGATTGAGAGAGGATTATGGGGAGCTTGTAGTGACTTGGAAAGATTATATAGAGAAAAGGGAAGAGTTTGGTCAATATCAAAAGGTTTTTAGTGAAGATTAATTGATGATTGAGTGTGTTTATATAGTAAAGGAGAGTGGATTATTTATTATTTAGGGTTTGGACACAACACATTAAAATAATATAAACCACAAACCATCCCATGGTTTTCGAATGTTTTTCTCCAAAGTAGAGTGGAAGAACATTATTTTATTTGTTAAACATCCTAAATTATTAAAATATTATGCTTTATTATGTGAAGGTGAGTCACACTCTCAATGAAATCATTTTAAAAAGAAAAAATATTTTATAAGTCTTGGAGGGTCCACTAAGGCACCATAAAATTAATCAATGAAATCTCAAATAAAATTATTTTAAAGTTAAAACATCTATTTTACTAATAGAACTTTTATAATATTTTATTACATCACTATTTGGTCATTACGATGTCATAAAACACACTATACATTTAAACATTATTTAATTTTTACCCAAAAATTTGACTGTCTAAGAACATTATGTCAAATTCCCTATTTGATAATTTTGATGTAATGATTCCAAAAATAATATTAATTGTATATAATTTTTTTAAAATGTGGTAATTTTTATTTTTAAAATAAAAACTGATATTTATCGAAAATTCGTGGGTTTTGACAAAAAAAGCTTTGAAACCTTAATAAAAATTACAATTGTATTCAGAAAAATTATACAATAATTTATATTTTTTAAAATTTAATTTAGTAATAATATTTTATTAAAATATTATTTAATTCAAAAATCTTTTGATTCATCAAAATATATTTCTTAATTCAATATTAACTAAAAAAACTATTTTAGATTTGAAAAAAATTTACCAAGTCACATTAATAAAATGAATGTATATTTTTTATAAAAAATAATGAACATAACCAAAGTGATAAGGTCTTGTAACATAACCCCTTATAAAACTTGCATAAGACCTAATTGCAAGTTATGCTATGGTGATAGAATATTGGGGTGGCTCGGATAACATTGCTCAGGTGGTAATCTATATCAACTTCCACTTTTCCTATACGAGGAACTTTAATGTGCTACTAGATGATCTAAACCTTCTCCACCATTTATTCGACCATATCTAGACCTATGAGTTTTCACTCCCCAACTTCATCCCAACATGCCAGTGTTCTGAACCTCTTCCCCTAAAGGGCTTCATTAGGATCTATTGGGTTGCTTGAGTAGAAACTATTATTGAAAGAGAACTCAAATAGAAGAAGATGTTGACCCCATCCTCCATTTAAGTCCATTGAGAATGCTATCAACATGTCCTATAGTGTTTGGATAGTCTGCTCATATTGGCCATCAGTTTGAGGATGATAAGCCTTACTGAAGTTCATCTCAGTATTCAGAGAAAGTTGGAGACTCTTACAGAATTTAGAGGTGAATCTTTGATCTCTATCAGATATAATAGCCAGTGGAACTCCATGATTCCTTACCACCAATAATATGTAGATATATTCTAGTTGATCCAATGAGAAATCATCTCGAATTGAAATGAGTTGCGTAGTCTTTTTAAGACGATCCACAATGACCCAAATAGCATTGTTTCCATTGGATGTCTTCACAAGTATAGTTTCAATGCCCATGGTGAATTTCTCCCATTTCAATGTTGTTATGGGTAATAATTACATCATCCCCTTAGAATTATACCTATTATACTTGACCTAATGACATACCAGGTACTTTGATGTATACTCAGCGATCTCCTTCTTCATGTTATCCCACAAATAATCCTCTGATAGATCATGATACATCTTTGTGTTTCCTAGGTGAATGGTGAAATTTGAACTATGTACATCATCCAAAAGATCATTCTTTAACTCTAGATTTTATGGAACAGATAGTCTTGACCCAAATCACACAATTCCTTCTTCATTAATAGTGAACTTCGAGGATTTACTTTTTTCATAGTTTCCACTTTCTCTTGAATTCCCACATCATCCTTTTGAGCATCCCTTAACCTTTAAAAAAGAGATGGTTGATCAATTGTATTTAAAATTATTGATTATATTCACTTATTTATGATTTCCAAGTCCTTCTTCATAAAATCTACGAAGATTGGATCCTTTTTAATTCTCATCAATGATAGAATTGCTGGTTTCATTCTACTTAGAGAATCTTCCACCCTGTTTTCTTTCCCAGGGTGGTAATGGATTGAATAATCATAGTCTTTGATCAGATCTAACCATATTTGTTGGTGAATATTCAACTATTTCTATGTGAATATATACTTGAGGTTTTTTTCATCCGTATATATTTCACACTTCTCCCCAAAGAAGCAATGTCACCAAATTTTCAAAGAAAATATTACTACAGCCTACTCTAGATCTTGTGTTGGATAGTTTTTCTCATGAAAATTCAATTTCCTTGATGAATAGGCAATGGATTTTCATTTCGCATCAACGCACATCCCATAACCTTCTTAGAAGCATCATTGAATAAGAAAAACAGTTCTACACTTGTCGGTAGTGCGAGCACGGGCGTAGTGATAACCCTCATTTTAAAATCCATTAAGATATCTTCAAATTCATCACTCCAAAAAAACATGACACCCTCCCAAGTTTTCTTGGTAAGAGGTTTTGATAGTCATGAGAAATTTATCACTAATCATCAATAATATCCTGACAACCTAATGAAGCTACAGATATCTGTCACTGATTTTTGCCTCGACCATCCCTCAATTGTGGCAGTCTTGGAGGGATCCATAGATATCCCATTGCTTGTGATGATATGAACCCATAATGAGAATTCCTTCAGCTAGAATGAAAAATTGTTGTACATGGAATATAGATTCTCTTTTAACAAGGTCTCTAGTATAGTTCTTATGTGCTCCTCACGCTCCTCCTTCATTTTGTGGTATATTAAAAAATCATCTATAAATACTTTAACTAATTTTTCAAAGTAATCTCTGAAGACTCTATTAATCAAATCCCTGAAGATTTCTAGAGCATTAGTTAGACCAAAAGGAAATACTATGAATTCATAGTGCTTGTACCTTGTAAGAACAGTAGTATTAGGAATATCCTCATTCTTCACCTTTACTTAGTAATATCATGACTTAAAATCCACCTTGAAGAAGTATGGTTATCCACATAGTTGATCGAACAAGTCATAAATTTGGGGTAGATGATACTTTTTCTTTATCATTATTTTTTGAGATCATGATAATAAATGCAAAGGTGCATGGACCCATACTTATTCTTGATGAACAGGACTGGTGCACCTCATGGTGAAGTAGTTGGGAATATAAACCCTTTATCCACATTCTATTATAGTTCTTTCTTTCTCTCATCAAGATCCAAAAAATAAATTCTATAAAGAGTCTGGGACATTGGAAAAACCCCATGAATAAGTTCCATCAAGAATTCAATATCTGTTCTAGGAGGAAGACCCTCCAATTCCTCCGGAAACGCTTCATCAAATTCCCTCACAATAGACATGTATTCAAGGACTTTTGCTTCCTTTGACTCAATCATATGAGAAATATATACATGCTCATAGGGTATTAATATCTATGTTTTAGATGATGATTGTAAAGAATATTCATCCTCCTCCTTGCACTTTTACAAAATTGGGGGGCTGATTTGCGATATGGAGAGTGATTTTCCTCTCATGGAAATTTATGTTGTCTCTGTGTAGGGAAATCCAATACATGGAAAGAAATGCATCAAATTACACTAGAGGGAGTATGATGAGGTTCGATGGGATGTTGAAAACAAAAATTGTGATAGGGGAGGAGTTATATTCATGGGTTTCAATGATTTCCCCATTTTTTGTTCTCACTGACATCTCTACTTCCATGATTTGTGGTGTTGTTGGAATTATTCTATAAAAAATTCGAGATATAATAGATTGCGTAGAACCAGAATAACAAATTATGTTCATTATTCATGAATGAATACCTAGTGTACCTGTCACCACTTAATTTTTGGGGTCCTCTTATGAAGTAGTGGTGGAAAAATCTTTCCCTTACATCATTGTAGGTTGTTGGTTTCTTCCGAAAACCCTAGGATTAGTGATCTTGTTTAAAAAGTTCTTTGGGTCTTTTCAATTGAAGAAGAGAACAATGCATTGAGGGTCAAATGGAGAATTCCTCTCCTCTATCGCATTAGTGTGTTTTTTCATGTTAGCAGTTAATATCCAAGTTCCCTTCTCTTCGACACCTAAAGCATTTCCTTGTCCCCTTTAGGTGATTTACAAGGAGCGTCTTTCCACTCCTTTGGCGTGTGGGGTGCTGGAATTTCATAGTACCATTCGATTTATTTATCGAACCACCAGAATTAAATTCCACCTTACACTTCTTATCCCCAGTATACACCGAATATTTGATGGTATCCATTTTTACTTTGAGGTCACATTAGACAATTTCATCATAGCTCTCGAAGTCATGGATAACTATAGATTTTCATAGGCTAGGTTTTATCCAACAAAAGAAGAGGTCAACCTGACATTCAGGGGTAAAGAAAAAGTAAGATGCATATCGAGCAAGACTTGTGATGTTTTCCCCATACGCTCTGATGGATTCGTTGTCTTTTTTCACGAGGGAAAGGAATTTCCTTTCCATATTAAGTCAGAGGGTGCATGGAAAAAATTTATTGAAAAACATTTTCCAGAAATCTTTCCATTCCAATGCCATGTTATATTCCTCAGGCACATTATTTTTGATCAATTTACTCCATTTATCAGCTTCACCCCCCATATGATAAGCAGTGATATGAACCATTTCTTGTTCAGAAAATTTAAGGATATAGAAGATATTCTCAATAGATTTTATCCATTGTTCAGTGATTGCAGGATCATATGATCTGTTAAATATTGGAGGCATTTATCTCATGAAGCTCTCAATTGTGGCCTGTTATTTCTTAGGTGAGTTGAACATTCCTCTTTACACATGTTTCTATTGAAAACATGAGTTAACCAAGAGATTATCAGGACATTGTTATCTATTCTCGCTACCAAAGTATTTTTCATTTCACTAGAATAGTCATCGCATTGATCTTCACATAATTTGTTATCTAGAGACCTCGTATTACTGGAAATTGGATGGAATAAAAGGAATGTTAGGGTTAGCACATATATGGGAATCTAATTACCAAAAGGGAAAACTTATAAATAACTTGTATTTCCTTAACATATGAACTTATAGGCTACAATCAATGATATCCATGATCTACTTCCCAAAAAATATTTTTAGGGGAGTTTTTTTATTCCCTTAATAATGGTTTATAAAATGATTATAAATTTACCAAAGGATATCCTCCGAGAGTGTCATAACCAAGAGTGCATTAAGGCCCATTTTCATGCACCAGTTCTTGTTCGAGTCTAGCTCAGAGTGGTGTTTTTGGGTTTTAGCCCAAGATACATCTATTCCAGATTTTCCTATACCTTCCAGTATCCAGACAAGGATTTATTTACCTGAAAACCACTTACTCAATACTCACCAAATTTTTGGGATGTTTTTATTATACTTATTATTATCCATAAGGCTTTCACTAGGGTTTTCTAATCCTAATCCATAAAATAACTAAACTTATCCTCTGATCCCGACTATAAAAAACCTGGTCTTTATTACACACTTAAAAATGATTTATTACATAAAATTTCCCATGATACAACCCATAATATCGAGAGGTCATGTTTTTTTAGATATTAGGAACATTACATAACAACTTAAATCATAAAACACGATGTCTTTATTGAAAACTTCTTTTACATGAACAAAAAATTCCTTCATACTTAACATTCCATGGGATAACCTGAGGACATGCATTAAAAAAGGGTGAGCTATAAAGCCTAGTAATGGAGTAAACAAGGAATAACATTAATAATATATTACATTTTATGTAATAGGCATACAATAGAGAAAAATATAAACATGAATATAAAGTCATGATATAACATGATTATCATAGCTTCGAAATGTGGCTACAACACTTTACATGATATAGCATGATCCAAGGAACATTACACATGGAGCATGAGTAAACCCTCATTTCACATGAACTAAATTGATTAAACCTTCATTTCGCTTGATGTATCAATATAATATTCTTTACCCAATTCATTGGAGGGATACCAGGGCACACCCTTTATAAACATTTCGTTTCATGCATAAGTGTGCCACATTGAACATACAACATGGATTCTTTAATCATCATAATTTATTCCAAGAATAATATATTTGGAATAAATAAATGTATTTCCTCAATAAATGAGTACATGTCTATAAAAATGAATACCATTGATAGAGAAATGGGTATGTTATTCACTTACACAATGATTTTGGCATAGGATGTTTTGGTGTAACATTGGCAGCATAACAACGTCAAATAGAAATCATAAAATGGGTTGATTATATAGAAAAGGGGTATCTCATAATTTTTACATGAAATGGATAATAAGGGGGTCATGGAACATAATATACCAACATATGTAATGGAATATAGATGCATAATATTAAATAATTTCTTGAATGTAAATGAGAAGAGAGAAATTCTTTACAGAATTTCAGCATGGTAACGAGTGTACTTGGGAGGAATTAATCACAATGAAATAGGTATATCATCATTAAAACAAAAATAGAGAAGTTTTTGGGTGGTGGTAATAAATCATACCCAAACATTTTTAATTGAAAATAAAATGTTATAACAAAATAAATAAATTTGGAAAAAATAAGAAAAGAAGAAATCCTTCAGTTTGAATTGTGATCCCAATGGCTTGGGAGAGGCTTGAGAGAGGATTCTTGGGAGCTTCGGGCACCTTGGGAGGATTCTGGAGAGATGAGGTAAAAGGTTGGTCGAGGTAAAAAAAGGTTTTAGTGAAGAGGAATGTGATATGGATTGGGATTATACAGGGAAGGAGAGGGAATTATTTATTATTTAGATTTAGGACACTTCACATTAAATTAATCAAAACCACAAAACATACCATAATTTTTTCCATGGTTTTTGTCAAAGTGGAGTGGAAAAATTATTTTATAAGTACAATGGCTTAGCTTATGAAAATATTAGGCATGCTTATGTGGAGGTGAATCACATTATCAAGGAAATCTTTTTAAAAAGATAATATATTTTATAAGTCATGTAAGGTCCACTAAGGATCCCTAAAATTAATCAAACAAATATAAAATAACATTATTTCAAATTTAAAACATATATTTTCCGAATAACCCTTTTATAGTATGTTCTTAAATCACTATTGGGTCATTATGATGTCATAAAACAAACTATATATTTAAATTGTATTTAATTTTTACACAAAAAATTGGCTGTCTCATAAAATTATGAAAAATTCACCATTGGATAATTTTTTCATCCTGATTCCCAAAATAATATTCATTTTATCTAAATAATTTTCTAAATATATGAATTTTGTCTTATTATATAACACCCTATATTTACCAAGAATTCATGGGTTTTGAAAAAAACAACTTTCAAACCATGATAAAATTTACAGTTGTATTCATAAAAATTATACAATCATTTATAATTATTAAAAACTTTTTTAGTAATGATATTTTATTAAAATATTATTTAATTAAAAAATATATTGATTCATCAAAATATATTTCTTAATTGAATATTAACAAAAAATATTTTTTATAATTTAAAACCCATTTACAAATTAACCCTAATAAAGTTAATGAATATTTTTTATACAAAAATAATGCACATAACTGAAGTGTTACAGTTTGGTTAAATAACCCCTTATAACACCCTCAAAAGACCTATGGGTAAGGTGTGTGATGGTAATGGACTCTTGGGGTGTCTCGAATAACATCGCTCTGGTGGAAATCAATATTAACTTCCACTTATACTGTAGGCAGTTCTGTTCAAGTTTAATGTGTTAAAGCTTATCTTGGGATTGGAAAAGAGTGAAGCCCAGTGAAGCTACTTCCTTTCTGAGCATCGAAAAATGTTCTTCGTACAAAGCAATTCTACTGGATGAGGTCATCCCTTCCTTTTTCTGAGTAAATTTGATTTGTTAAAGCCCTATATTTATAATAATCGTGTGATCCTTGTTCAACGACTATATTAGCAACAACAACAATTCTTAAGGGTATTTTGAAATAAAAAAACATAAAACCAAGGAAGTTAGTATGTTTAATATAACCATTTTACAGATTAATAAATTTATTTGTATCAGGGTAATTTTCTTTAAAAAAAGTTTCGGTCGTTACTGGATTGGATTTCTTTTTACCATTCTATGATTTATTTTTTAGATAAAGAAGTTTTATTTTAAAAAGTGTTTCAATATGTTTAAAATAATGAATCCAGACTATTGATAATGTATCAGGAAGCCATGAAATTGTAAATATATAGAAATTAATGTTATCTTACACATATTTTTGAAAATAAGCGAACTATTCTGATTAATTATTTGTGGGTGGTAAATGTGTATCATGATGATTTTCTTGAAGAGTTTCCTAGTATTACACCTGATCGGGTGGTTGGGTTTACTATATATTTATTTTCTCATGCTAAACCTATTTCAAAATCATAATACTGAATTTCTCAAGTTTAACATCTAGAATTGAAAATTTAGTTATAGGATTTTATAGATAATGTCTTTATTTGTCTGAGTATTTCATCTTATGGTCCACCTATTTTTTTGTTAAAAATAAAGATGGTACCATGAGGGTTTACATTGATTAATGATCATTGAATACAATTATTGTTAATAATAAGTAGAAATTTCCTCACATCGATGTATGTTTTTAACTTCTCCAAGGAGAGAAATACTTTTCAAAGATTGATATCAGGTCCAGGTACAATCAGATGATGTTTTTGGAGGATTACATTCTAAAAATTGCATCCTGGAATAGATATGAGCATTATGATTCTGTAGTTATGCCCTTTAGTTTGAAAAATGATCATTATGTATTTATGGATCTTATGAGCATGACCATCCATGAATATTTGGATAATATTATCATTATTTTTATTTATGATATTTTGTTTTACTCAGAAATTTATGAGGATCATTAGTAGAATATAATTATTATTATAATAACCCTTAATGAAAATTAGATATATAGGAAATTTAGAAAATGTGATGTTTTTTCTACAATATATTTTTGTTATTGGTAATATTGTAAATAAGGATGAACAAATGGATGATCAGGATAAAAAAGGTTTTTAATGAATGGAAAAACCTAGAAAAATTACTTGGATTAGTATGATATTATAGATATTTTATTAAAATCATTGCATGGTTATCTAGGATGCTAAATAAGCTTACATGAAAACGGGATTAATTTTTTTTGGACAAGAAAATGTGATGTTTGTTTCCAGGAACTTAAAAAGTGAATTGGGAAGACTTTATTTCTTGACCTACCTTCTATAAATATTCTGTTTTTATCTATTGGGATATTTATTTAATGGGACTTAGTTTCATTATGATGTGAAATGATCAGATAATTACTTAGACTTTATAGAAACTAAACCCATATGAGTTAAATTATCACAGACATGATTTGGAATTATTAGTTTTGATTATCGCTTTAAAAATTTAGAGACAACATTTATATAGATCCAAATATGATATATATATATATATATATGTATATATTGATCATAATATTTTGAAGTATATATTTATTTAAAATGAATTGAACATCAGGAGGATATGATGGATATAATTTATTAAAGATTATAAATTCAAGATTCAATACCATCTTGGGAAATAAAATAAAGCGGCAAAATTTTTGATTTAAAAATTAATGTTACATTAACCATGATTCATTTAGAACATGACCCATTGGTTAATGAGTTTATGAATTTTGGATGTTAATTTTTTGGTGTCGGGAATTACTCTATTTTTTAGGAATCATTGAAATTTACTCTATTAAATAGAATTAAGAAGATGTAAAAGGAAGACAGTGAGTTATATAAAAAGGTACAATTTGATAAAAATGTTTAGTTTCTAGAATTTAACAATGATAAAGATTGTTTTTTTCATATTTGGGAAGAGATTAAGTTCTCCTTTTGATTCATCGTTAAAGAAATATTTATTAAGTGAAGCTTATAGTTCCCTTTTTCTAGTTCATCTAAATGACACTATAATGTACATAGACCATAAATTTATTAGTAGTGGGATGGAATGAAAAGGTATATTTGAAACATTAAAATGATATGTTTAAATTTCATATAATAAAAATCAGAATGAAAATTAATAAAGGGGATGCATTATCCTTTTCCAATTCCAAAGTGGAAATGGAAAAATCTATCCATTGATTTAGTAGCAGGTTACCAAAAACATCTTTAGTTATCAATTTGATATGTATTATTGTTGATGTACTGACTAAATCAATGAATTTTATCCTAATTTGAGACACTATGTCACTAGATCAACTTTATTGACTATACCATAAATAGTTACTTACCTTACATGAGTTCTCCTCTCCATTGTATTTGATCATGATCCCAAGTTCACATATAACATTTGGAAAGTCCTTTAGGTGTCATTGGGAACTATATTAAATTTTATAATTTCTAAATATCCTCAATATAATGGAATTTTAGAGTGAAAATGAATACATTGGAGGATTTTTTGATCTTGTAAATGGATTACCAAGGAAGCTGGGATCAACATATTTCTTTGGTTGAGTTTTATAATAATAAAAGTTTTCATTCATGAATTTAGAAGAATCTTATAGAGGAATTATGCAGAAAGAGGTTTCAAAATATAATATTTTGGAATGAATAAGTTGAAACAGTGTTTCTTGGACCATAATTTGTAGATGAAATAGAATAAAAACTCGGTTGATTGGGTGACACTTGAGGAAAGCTCTGAGTAGATAGAAAAGTTATGCAAATAACCCTAGAAAGGATCTTTATTTCGATTTAGGTGTTCATGACATTCTAAATGTTTCTCCATGGAAAAGTTTGATGAGTTTTTAATGAAGGGTATGATGATTCCATGGTTCATTGGACCCTAAAAATCATAGATAATGATGGATTAGTTACGTACCATGTGGATTTTCATTAGAGTTTGTCCAAGTTATATAATGTTTTTCAAGCTTCGATGTTAAGAAAGTATGTTCGAGATTCATATCATGGTCTAATTCATGAGGTTGTTTAGTTAAAATACAACATTTTATATGACAAAACCCCTTTTAAAATTCATTATCATGGAGATCATGTATTGTGGAATAAGGTAATTCACCAAGTTAAGGTTTTGTGGTGTGACCACATAGTTGAAGAACAACATGAAAATATAAAAATGAGATGAGGGAAAGGTATCCTTGATTTTTTAATAAGTCAATCAAATTTTCAGGATTCAGATTCGAATAGGGTGGGGGAATTTAATAACTCAGGTACTTAGAGATTTTTTTCATTAAGGAATTCAATAGTTAAATTCATAATAAATTTATTATGAAATTGGTGGTCTCTATACTAATGAAATATTAACCTAATAAATAGAATAGTAATTTGATTGTTATAAATTTTGTTAAGGATATTACAATAATAACCTCACTAGTAAAATTATAAATAAAATATAGTTATCTCATATGTCAAAATATGACATATTTAAATCATTGAATAGGTAAATAAATGTTTTAAAAAAGATAAATCCAGTGTTGGAATTTTTGTAAAAAATAATTTCTTCCCTAATTTTATAATTAATATAATTTTTTAGATATAATATTTTTTCATGAAATGAATTAATAAATCAATATTTTTTATAAGATAATTATATAGGGCATTAGTTAATTTTTCAAACAGTCATAAAATCCGTTATAATATTAAAATCAATATTTTTATGAAAAAATGAGATTTTAATGAAAAATATAATTCCTAATATTTTGATATATATTTTCATTAAATTGTGTTGGTATTTTAAATCTACAAATTCATAAAATTTAGGGTTATTTTTTTGTATTTTTCTGGAACAGTGGAATTTTTTTTGAATCATGAAATACAGAATTTATGTTATTTAACATTATCAGTTAAATACAAGAATTTTTGAATCATTTATGATTTAACCAACCATAATTTCTAACTGACATGAAATATTTATTTTAATTTGTCATAATAACCAATGATCTTGATATTTTTATGCGAACATAATAATTAAAATGAATTAAATAATCAAGAAAACCAATTTCCCCTATGTATAAATAACACCCCTCACCACCCTTTCAAATCACATTTTATATCCATTAATCTTATAAAAAGTATAACCAATAACCTTACCAATCCAATTTTTCATGTCCAAGATTTTTATGTCTCACAAAATCACAAAAACCAAATTCATTAATGAGGTTCTAAAGGAGACAATATTCAAGATGTAAAATTCTCCTTCCTTCACTTTCAAATTCATTATTTCTATAATTCTTATAACTTATATACAAATACCATATAAAATGTGGCATGAAAAATCCAGTACCACATATATAATGAAATGTTATTTTTTTAATGTAATATCCATCATCAAACCTCTTCTATTTTCCTCTTTTTCTAAAAAATGAAAACATCATTCGGGACGTGTCGATTCACTGCTTTCACAGACAACGAATTTTCATTTTCCATTACTACATTCAATTATGGAGATAAATAAATATTTATGGTTAAAATATATTTTAATTTGTATATTATAACTTCTTTAATGATCTGTAACTAATTTAGAGACATAATATTAAATAAAATGAAACCATTTTATGATGGTTAGAAAAAAGTCCAAAAATAAACCAAACATTTATCATTATTGTTTAATCTAATGAAGCTTCCTCATAACATAAAATAATTGATTTATGCTATAATTTTGAATTATTTAAGTATGTTAATTTCATTTCATTACCCTTCTAGATTTTTTTTCCATTTGAAAACAACTATGATGATTATACTCAAGGGAACCAATCAAAAAACCATGATATGAACAATCTTGGAATGGGTAAATTGAGCTTTATAACTCATTAAAATGGCCATAAAATAACATAATAAAGATGTAATTAACTATGTAAATTAATAAATAGGTTATTTATTTTTTAATTAATTATTATAATTTAATTATCCATAACATTTAGTAAAAGTAGAGAACAATTTCTCACATAAGTTAAGGGATTTCTTAACCTAATTTTTGATCTTTGGGTTAACCTTGTACATCATTTATTATGTTGTTATATGATTATCTGTGAAATTAATTTTTATTATATTATGTTATATTTTCCTTTTTTTGAAAATTCATATTCCATTCATTTTATTAATTCTCCCTTCAATGCTATCATATTTGTAATGGACTTTCCTTAAAAAATAATCTTTAATGAATCATTTTATGAACTTTAGAAAGAATGATTTTTTACATATACATCCTGAATAAAATTTCAAAAATTCATGAATATTTAATTACATTAAGCATTCATTGTAGTGAAAAAAAATTCTTTAAAATAAAATGTTTTCATTTAAGTGTGAGTGGCTTGTAAAAAATGAAATGTGATTTCAAAATTGAAATTCTATTTCCCTAATGACTATTTATATTATACAATATTTAAATGTAAAACTTATTTCAGGGTTATTGGGAATTATTATGATGACATAGGATTTAATGGATAACTGGGGTAAGATGATCCCATTATAGCTATCTAATTAATTAGGTAATGTGATTGAGTTAAACTATTAGGTTTCTCCTAAGAGATTACGGTAATATTCTGTGATGGTTATTCCAATGGTCACCATGATGGTTACTCCCTGTATAGCCATGTGATATATTTATATGTAATAGTGATATGAAAATTATCCCACAATATACATTTTATGATTGTTATATGATTTATATGGTTTTATTTGAAACTTATGATTTCATAAGATATTCTAAAGGACTTATGTTTTCTATGTAAAAGTCGTATATTTTTTAAAATATTTTCATTCATGAACTAACAATTTGTTTCATCATTTTTGTGTCCATTACAGATATTTTTGTGCCCATTACATGTTTTAAAATGTTTTCCAACGGTTTTATGGATGGTTAATTAAAATAAAAAATTCATTTTCATGTAATAATGGTTTTTATGGGATGAAATCATGTTTAATTTTAAAAGTTTCTTATTAAGAAAAAATGGATATTAAGTAGAAATGTCTACATATAAATTTATGAGTTTCTATGTATGATGATATGACCTAATTATATATAACTCTAAAGCTAAAACATATTTGGTAATGTATGAATGTTTAATCATGTTGAATTTACTAGATTATCTAATGTTAAGTTCATGTCCTTACACTTGGATTCATGCTTCAATCCATAAATGGATCAATATAACTTGTAAATCATTTTGTAACCATATGGAGTCACAAAACCTTTATTTTGTGTCACGTAGAAATCTTCCTAAAGGTTTCCATAATGTAATGTCATTTTTACACCCCTCTTCTAAATTTCACAGTCATGGTAAAATTTTATATAATGTTGAATTTTGATGGATTTAAACATAGAAAATATTGAAAATGTTTCATAGTAGTGAATTCTATGAAAATTTATAAAACCACTATACACTATAATTTATAATTGATATTTACTATGCCATCTACGTTTAGTCTTCTCTTGAATAATGATTTCCACAATACGGGGTTTACATCAACTTGTTCTTCAGTTAGAACCAAACATGGTTATAATACATAGAATACATTTTAGAATTCATGGATTATTTCCATCTAAAATCCTATAATATCTGTACTACCTATTTATAGGAGATAGGTTTATCATTTAAAAATGATTTACCATGTCCATTGACTAGAAAACCACATATATCTGGTTTAATTACCTGTCTAGTGGTCCAACACAATACTTGTGTTTTAGAAAAACTTAATTCATATGGACATACGAAATATGACATAATTCAAAATATTGGGTATATTGAGCATCAACATCATCTAAGTCAATATTTCTACCACAATATTTTCATAGTTTTTTCTTCATCTCAAGAAAGGCATATTGTCAAGAGACAATCACTTTTTTGTCTAGGGGTTGAATAGGTAGTATCCATTTGTTTCTTTATGACACCCTATAAAGATACACATTATTCCCTAGGGTTATAGTTTTTTTTCTAAGAAGGCCTTAAAAAATTCCTCGAAAACACATACATGTGTATGTGACAATGTACATTCCTTTCCACTCTATATCTCGAAGGGAGTTTCTTTTTCTTATTTAGTTAGTACACAAGTTTTTTATATGTCATAGTTTGTAATGAATATCCCCAAAAGGATAATGGAATATATTCATGACTCATCATTGAACATACCATGTATAATAATTTATGGTTACTCCTTTCACTAACACTATTCCACTATTGTGTCTAAGGTGGACTAAGTTGATATTGAATCCCAAAATCCATTAGAACGTTTATAAAATCTTGGTTAAGACATTCACCACCCATATCTGATCAATGATTATTTATCTTATTTCCAATTTGATTCTCCAATTCAGTATTGGATTCTTTAAATTTATCAAAGAACAAAGAATAATACTTCATTAAGTAGAAATAGACATATATACTCAAGTCATTAGTAATAGTTATGAAGTAAGAATACAAACCACTGGGCTCTAAAACAAATGGTCCACACAGATTATTGTGTAGAAATACTAAAATCCATGCATCCCTTTCACCCTATCCACCAAATTATAGTTTATAAATTTTTCCTTGTATGAAAACTTTACATATTTCAAGTTATTTAGTTTAATAGAACATAAATAAGAATCTTGATAGAGATTTTTAAAATACTATTTTTACTTGATGGTGACTATGAAGCCAAATATGGGTTTTATATGAGTCATGTGAACATGATTAATTATCAATTTTATATACGTTATTTTCATAATTTAATACATAAAGTCCATTATTTATATATGTCAAACCATAACATATGTTTTACTTACTTTAACTGTTGGCATATCACAAATGAACCTCTCCAATAGAAATATTTCAAAATATACGTGGTTATTATTTTTTGATATAAATGTATGCACAAAAAGATATATCTAATACCTAATGTGGTGATATTGAATGATCACAGTCAATAATGAACACACCAATAGATTTCAATTACTTATGTGTGTGATTCTTCTTCTAGTGGACCTAATTTTCACATGAAAAACAAACTACCTTATTTCCATTACCCTACCTTTGGATCTTATTATTCTTGAAAGGATGGTGTTTTGGATATTAAGACTTTTTATGAGTCTTGTCACCCTTATACTTCTTCTTCCATTTACAATTCACCATAGGAACCACATGTTCTTCACACCCCATGTCCTTTTCTACTCGAAGAGTCAGAGGAAGAAGTTAAAAACACACTTCTCATTATTTCTCATGTTATAATTCAAAATAATATTAAATAAGTTCTTGGTTAGTGTTGAAATTATGGGATCTAGATGCATCCATGTCCACATGATGCTTCAAATGATCATTGGTCATGTATAATAGCCCAAAACACAAAACATCTATATAATTTTTCAAATTCCTCCCAATGATAAATAACTATTACTCACAAGACTCATTACTAGTAACATATAGAATTATTTCTTCTATTATATATAATTTCTATTCATGGAATAAGATAATTCATAAGTGTCATTTCGAATCATAAAAAGAAAATTTCCATGAGAAGGTTACCCACCTTAAGTATGGATCACAGTGATATTTTTTAAGACCGTTTTATTCTTGTTTCTACAAATTGGATGATTATAAGTATAGTACATTATTAGATATAATTTATATAAATAGATAGATATTACATTTGTTAATTTCCAACTATTTTATCGAAACCCAATATCCCACATCATTGGATTTGGAATATCCTATTACTTGGACATTATAGTGGAAATAATATATACTCTCTTTCTCAACACCATAACATTGGTTGGTAAAACAATTTGAAGATTTTTATGTAGGAATTCCAAATACCAACTGCATTAATTTACAATTCCTTAGTTTGTTGAGTAGACTCCACAATCCTAAAATCTGGAAATTGGATCTACTCATCCTTTTTCCTCTCAGTTTCACCAATTACTACTTTTTCAGTCAACTCTTGATGTAAACTATTTAATTCCATCCAAAACATCAAGATTGAATTACTCAATAATTAAAATCACCTAAAATTTGGTGGTTCAAGTACATTGAACTATGATTCGATTTTAACTAATATAGTGTATTGGTATACCGAATTAATATATATAGTTGAGGTATTTTTTCATTTTTGAAACATTTTCTAATTATTATCTTTATTTCTATATTGTTATTTTTAGTGGATTTACTTAGGTGATTAATAATATATTATATAATGTTTACAAGTAATACAATTTAATTTAGTTCAATATTTTATGCTAGTTAAATCATTAATTATTGTGATAAAAAACAACCAAAATTAAATAAACATGAAACCTCCTATAAATAAAATAATAATGTGGTATGACCATGGGATTTTACTAATGGTTAGTTTATCTAGCATATGATAAACCAATAATCGACCTAGGGTAAAAGACTTTAAACTGTTTATTGTTCATGTTGTAGCTTTAAACATATCCACCTATGTATTTATCTTGGATTGGTTTCACATCAGCACTAAACATAGGCCACCTCCACTATCTTGGGAGCACAATCTGTTACATATTCTCTTACATGCACTCAATATAGGGTAAACATAGAATTCAATAAGGAGTTTACAAAATAAAACCATGGGCACTAAGGCCCTTACATAATTAGATGAGTGATGAAACACAATAAAACATTATAATTTAATAATAAATTAAAAGAAACCAATCATTAAAAAATTTATGGTCTAGGCTCATGATCATCTACATGAATTTAATAAATTACCCATTTAATTATCATTAATTTATGATTGTTCTTATTTAAGATAAATCATGCTTGAATCAACTAATTATCTTGTTAAATTAACCAATTATTTTTTCTTAATTCCCATTAAAATTTTCATGAGATTCTCATCCATAATAATATTAAAAAATAAATAAATAAATTTAAATTCAACTATATACAAGAATGTACCTCAGAGGCAACACAGTGAGTACTCATATAAACTACCAAACATTTATTACACTCATAAATTGTATACTCTTAAAAAATGTTTCATACATGACTTATAAAATAATTTCATTGAATTTATTATTAACATAATGACCACATTGAATGCGTGGTGTTTACGTAGTTTGTTATGCTTCCAAGAACATTGAGTAAAAACTAAAATATGACTTATACAAGATGTGTATATTTGAACATTTTGAGAAAACAAATTAGAAACCCATCACATGGAATGTAATGTCAAATTAATGACCACATAGAACATATTTTTATAAGGGTTTCATAGTATAATAAATTAATTTTAAATTTTGTGTAATTTTGTAAAAGTACACGACATGTATATTTTAGTTTAAATTACATGTATTATTCTCACAGTATATTCATGAAACCCACCATAGAACATGGTGTGTAACTGTGCTACAGAAAATATTGGACTAAACGGTGAGTACATGGGATACATGGTGTGTTTTATTTGAGTTACACATTCACCAGTCATGTTGGTTGTGTAAGAAGATACACGACCCATTTATGACTTAAGTACAACATGTTGTCTACAGAAGTTATACGACATGTACTCGAACTAACCATGAACCAGACTAGCCTGGTCAACATGATGTGTATAATTAAATTCATAGCATGTAATTAATGTGGATCGAATAAATTAATTTTGAATTAATTTAGGGTGTTTTAAGAATTATAATATATTGTGAACTTTTATGATATCCACTCATATTCCTCGTCACCTCTAGATAAGATCTTTGAATTTATTTAATTCATAAAATTAATTAATTTGATCATATTTTCATGAAACAAAATGGAATAATGTATATGCCTCAGTTCGAATTAAATAATGATTAAAATAGAGTTGGAAAACAAATGAAAAATGTGTAAATAAATCAACAATAATTAAATAGTTCTGAATTATTATATGATTCCTCTAATTCCACTTCTATGTTCCTGACATAGTATAAGTTTCATATGGGGTATTCCCAAATTTTAATTTTTTTCGTGATATATGATTAATATAGGATTTAGATGATGAAAAATGTCTTGATTAATAAAATTGAATCAAATAATATAGCTAATGGACAACCATCAAAACCGTAAAACAAGATCTTCATGTTGGAATTGGTGTCCCAGTACCATCTCTTTGTACTCTAATAACATATATATTAAATGTATTGAATATTTATAAAACTATTTATTTCATATTTTTTGTAGTTCTGCATGACTCTAACGAAATAATTTATTAGAGTATACATGGCATAGATAAGGTAATAGCAGTTCCCTAGTATGATGTGAACCTTGATGTGCCATGATGATATTCTTAAATAATTTTATTTTGTTGGATAATTTTCTATGATGGTACATATAGTATATATATTATCATGTTCAATTACTCATCCAAATATGATTCTTCTTGTCATGAAGTTTTCACTTGGTAATCTCAAAGATGGGAGATTATGAGAACAAACCCACGAGTAGAAATTCCATATGTTTTTGTGGAATTATATATTACAATGTAAGAGCATGTGTGACGGTCCAAATAATTAACAATTAATGTTATTTAATGTTATAACTTGTGAACTTAGATATATTTTTTAAACCACAATGATAATAGTTCATGGAGAAGTTGGATACTTTGGGTGCGTCATGAGTGAAATTTCATTAATTAATAAATTGATGAAGTATTTTTCCCTTATATATTTATGGAAGCTAATATCTTAGCCCATTTATTTGAATCAAAACAACATATTAAATTCCATTACCATGGTGCAATGTAGTGTTTATTTCTGATAGTGATAGAAATAAATATCGAACATATAGTTTGGAGAAATATATTTCCAACCATCCTACTGAGATATTGTGAAATGGGGTTGTATTACATAGCGTGCGTTCATATGTAGTTTTCAACTTTGTGACATTATAATATTTTTCGATGGTTCCTTGACCCATTTCAAGACAGCAATCTTGGACTTTATGTAACCCTGCATAATTGCAATTAGAAATAATTCTATAGGGTCACAGAAAAAGTGTTTCTATTGATCTCTATTAAATTATATTTGTATTTAATTTAATGAAAAATATATATTATTCTCATGTTTGAGGAATAATTTTACTCAAGTTATATTTATCACATAAATTAAATAAATATTTATTCACCAACATGTGAATAAAATATTTATTTTATTTATTGGATATTTTAATATATTATTATTCTATAGATTGTGAATAAAATATTTATTTATGAATAAAATATTTATTAATTTATTCAATAAATGCTAGAGGAGTTTCGATAGACTAATACTGAGTCCTTTTAAAAATATTAATTGAAAATACCATTACATGATATTTTTTATTACGCAAGTTGGTGTGTTCCACAAAATATTATTATATAATTATTATTATGTGGCATGATATCTATTAAATATAATAAATGTTATTTAATTTCTAGTATGAATATAAATAATATTTTAACTCAACTCCTAAATCTATAAATAGACATCTATATCTATTGTGTAGAGAGTCCAAAAATTGATAACAGAGAATTGTTGTATACAACAAATTATCTCTAAAATCCTCCCACACTCTCCCTATTAATAATGAAAAGTGAAAGAGAGATTTATTCAAGACCTTAGAATTAGTGATCAATAACAAACAACACAACACATTTGAATCACCAAGCTAGCACCCATAGATAGAGTGGTATTGCTGAGAGATCATAAGAGCACATATGGATCACCGTAAGAAAGATACATTTCTTAGACCCTCACAATGCAACGAAGGTAATTCGAAAAGGTATTTGTATATGAGAAACATTCACCAATGAAGAATTTTCCTAAGACCGAGTATTTATTTCATCAAATATTAAATAAAAATATTACACATTGGAAGTGAAAAATACACTCTCTTGGTTTGGAGATATGTTTATTAAAATAAAATTTATTATATTTCCCACCATTTCCTGCTTCCACTGCACCTAGAACCATCAAGTGATATTAGATCTATCATGTTTAAATTTACAATGATTAATTTTATTGTTTATCTATACCAAATTTTGTTTAGATTTCCATTTCATGTTATTCATTCATTAATATAATTTTATTTAACATGTTATCAACATATTAATCATGTACGTTCAATGTTTCATTTTCATAAGGCTTTAAGAACAAATATAGAACAACTAGATATTCCATTGGGAAGTGACAATTCATTGGTTGATCAAGAAGGGTTACATGACAAACCATCGGATAACATTTTATATATCCATGTAAATTATATCTAGATTCTCTAAGAAATTAATCACATGTGATGATTTTATTGCACACTTTATATTGATCGGGACAACCAGGAATATTGAATGTTGAATGAGGTGAAATAATTATCTTGTACACACTATGTATTCTATTTAATTCAATACCTCTAATCCCTAAGAATGTGACATGGATATATGAAAACTAATATACATGGCATTTAGTTGCATGTACACGCTGTGTAGTGTCCCAAAAATGAATGAAATTAAAATTAAATTAAATTTGAAATTGAAGAATTAAAACCTTATTTTATTCATTAGCACACTATTGTGTGTTTGAAAATTTTATATTGGTTTTATTGAATTTAAAATTCTCAATTTATTTATTTCTATTAATATGTCATTATTATTTTTAATGTTTATTTTCCATGAATTAAATTAACGATGGGTATCTCGAAATAAGATATAAATCTCATTAATATGAAAGAGAATTAATTAATTACTATTAGAAAATTTATCCTAAATAATAAAACAATGAATAAATAAATGACTGCTAAGAATTTACTTTTTCATATTTGTTTCATGTATAATCATTTGTAAACTTGACCAAAACCTTTGAATGTTTTAGATGTTTTAATTTAATTTATTGCATTCATTTTCTATTATTTAATATTAAAATAAATTATTTCCTGAGAGTCATCCCCACCTCCAATAACATGTAGGACCTATGTGTCTATAGAGATTTATGTAATCTCCATTAACCAATATTTTGTTTCTCCTCAAGTATTTGTGTGTATAAAATATTTTTAATTAATGGAGAATCCCAAGGTTCAGGGAGGTAATTCTTAACATAACTATAATCATTCAAACCTAGGTGATATATAGGTGGATAGGTGGAATGTTTTAACTCATGCCAAGACCATAAAAGAGGAGTTATTTCCTCATGGTCATTCAAAGATTTAATATATTCTTATTAAATCAACAGTTTGATAAAGCTCATGAATAGGTCATTTAATTTATTATTTATGTATATCTCTGGAATTAATTATTTTAATGAGTAAAGGAAGTGCCCTCATAAATAAATAAATTATTGTGAAAAGAAAGAAATAAAATAAATGAGTTTTGCATGAATGGTTTTCCAATATGGTTAACTAATTATGTCATATCCACTTAGTATGAAAAATATGTAAAGGATAATAAAAGATAAAATTTATTCCTAATAAATTAAAATACATCAATTAAATATTATTTCAAACTAAGACATCCATTACTTGATTGGGAATGAATCCATAAAACTAATTGTAGTACATTTCCAAATTATGGATACCAAATTTATAGGGGAGTTATCAAGAGAGTTTTGGGTATACATAACTGAAAGTTTATTGAGTTTAACAGGAAAATTTTGTTCAATAAATTTTTTGAAAAAAAGTTTTGAGGAAATCCATGTCAGGATTTCAGGATAAGGGAATTCCCAAAATGGATCAAGGAGTTGTAAGTCCATAGTTGTCATGACTACCTACCTAATTATATCATAATGGTTTTCATGGAAAATGTATACATCATTAACAATGGTAATGGGGATCCTTTCCCCTATAATATTAAGGAAACTATAAATTTCAAGTTCGATGGTGAGGGATATTGAGACTTGATAAAATAGTTGAATATTTAATAAATAAATAAATAAAACATTTAATTTAATATATATTACTTAATTTTCAATTAAGAAAACTACTACTAATACATTCATTATAATTGTGTGACAAAATGAGATGTTCATCTTCCACAATATCCCTACAATCAATACTGGAGAAAGATTCACTACAAGAAAACTGCCCTTTAGCAGTGGTTACATTTGCATTTAGCGGCGGTTTAAACCTCTTCTACATGAGTTGGCGGCGGTTTACAGAAACCGCCGCTAAATTTGGCATTGGAAAACTATTAGTGGTGGTTTTTCCCATTTAGCAGCCGATTAAGAAAAGTGTCATAGCTGTCTCATTTTGTGACAGTTCTCATCACTTTAGCTGCTGTTTTTAATAGCCCGGGATTTTTGTATTAGCGGCGTTTAAAACCGCTGCTAATAGAATAAAATCTAGTGGCCGTAAAACCACCATTAAAGCCATGAGAACCACTGCAGAATGGACGTGGGTGAAGAAACTCTATATCGGCGGTTAAAACCGTCGTGAAACATAAAAATACATATGTTTAGTGGTGGTTAAAACCGCCACTGCTGTCATACCTGTATACTCTTAGAGGGGGTTAAAACCGCCGCGAAAATCTGACCAAAAAAAAAATATAAATTTTCTACTTCCACTACACCATTTCCCTGAAAAAAAAATCAATCAAGACACAATCTCATAAAATCACATCAACTCAATGATGTGTTGGACCTTTCAAGGATGTTTTTGGATATGATGTTGTAATATATATTATAATATTTGGCATTGAGAATTTATTCAACAAATCAAAAATGGGTTGAACTATTAGTCATCCAAAATCTCTACTACCAATTCAAACACAGGCCTAACTAGAATGATGTATACCACACTCAAGAAATAAAGACATAAAAGGAAACATCAGAAATCAATAAAATGAATAAAATCAAACATGAGAAATCAAGAAAATGTTAGGACATGAAAATATTTGGTGGAAACTATGTGCCACACATGGTACATATACAAACCAATTGTTCCCGTATTTTTTTTAAAACATCAACAACACAACTACTCACTGTTTGATGATGCATTGTCACCCCCTCCACCATCGTCACCCTCTCCACCTCCATCTCCACTTTATGTTGTCACCCTCAAGAACATTATATTGAAAATTAAATATTATTGCATATTTATATTAAAACTTAAAACCAATTAATGTTTGCAAAATAAATGATTTTTATTTTTTGTGATTTACCTGCTGACCACCAGTCGATGCACTACCACTAGGGGAATATCTGGTCATCTGTTGATGTATATCAGTCATCGCTTTCTGCAAAGCGGATATCTGAGCCCCCTGAACTTGAACTGTGGTTCATAGAGAAGCAATCTCCCTCTGATCATATTCGGCTATGGACTAACTATAACCAGTAGTAGATGCAGCTGGAATCTCCGGTTGCATGCCAAAGACTTTAGATGGTACGAGTCTGAAACTCATCCCACGCACTCTACCAGGATGCTCCATCACAAGGACAATAGCAAATGGGTCATCCTGGGAGACTGAGTAGGACTTCCCAGGATTGGAATCCCAGATTTCTTTAATTTTTACCTATAAATAAAATATAAATATATATTAAAATAGTAAGAACTCATAATAAGTTATTATAATAAAAAATTGACTTCATACCCCAACTTCTTTGGCATGCTCATTAATAAAACTTCAATCTGATTTTTTGTGAACGTCCTACCACAGTTCAGTTCGGGATGATTTGTGGCCAAAACTATGTGACTGAATTAAGAAAATATAAATAAACAATTCAATAAATTAAATAGATAATATTGTCTTATAAATATTTAAAATAATTAAAATATTACCAATGTCGTTCGACTTCTTGAAAAACTTTTGGAGTACGTAGTGTGAGGGATGACTTTCTTAGCTCGGTTTGTTGCATTCTATCTTGAGATATCCTAAAATAAATAAAATAAAATTTAAAAGTAATGTATTCAATGTCATATTCTCCTTATATACATGTATGAATTTAAAATGGGGATCATATAATAATATATATTTCAATACCATCTGCTTCTCATCACGATGTATGTCAACAAAAACATTCCACTGTTCTTTCGGTACCCCACTTGGTAGCTTCTCATACATTTGTTGCACGATCAAGGAATTATCGTTGACATCACACCACAATCTCCATTTGAAATCTTTCCATTTATTATCACGATTTTTCAATGTCCACTTTTGTGTTATCACATCAGCAATAATAATGTGGAAGAACATCTGTATACAGAAATTCATTTTGAAAATTTTAGTAACATGACATTGAATTAAACAATAATTTAATAAAATTTCCTTTATTTGGGAATCAAAAACATCAATTTTCTAGCTAGGAGTCATATGTCTCCAATCATCATAAGAAATTGGTAGTGAAATGGGCTCCGCTGCCAGCTGGCCTAGAATCTGGCCAAGTAACGCCATGACGTCATCCATAGGGACCCTATAAGAATAAAATGGAACAACTATATCCTCAACATTAATTTTTCAAGCATCTTAACTTTTTATTTTTTTTCTCCATGGTTTCATTTTTTCATCTTCAATGAGCAAACAATTAGTTTAAGAAAATAGAAATAAATTTATTTAATTATTATTCGTACCTTTGACAGTGACACTCCAGTATGTCCGTAATGAACTGGAAGGGGTGTGTTGCCACCCCTTTATTGAGGCATCTGAAGTGGGATTCAATGACTCAGTCTATAATGGGACACCCATAGATGGTGTGAGAGATGGTGCAGGGGGAGATGGTGCAGGGGTGTAGGCAGGTGGTGCCTCAGATGTCGTGGGGAGGGAGCCAGATGGATCGTCATCTGTCATATAACTAGATGAAATAGTGTACTGCTTTTTCCTTGGAATTCCTGTCATTTAATCAAATAATATTTAGTTCAGAATATATATTTAAAAAAAATATGCAAAAAAAATTAAACATGATAACAGATGCCCAGTACTAACAGACAAAATATATATAACAATGATAATGAATGACTGCAGAAATGAATCAAGTGGTTGTTGAATGAATAAATAATTTTACATACAATCATTTTCCCCTTCAATAATGTCGGTTTCCTTCTCCATTGCTTCATCCACATAATTATTCCTTGCTAGAAGAATATTTTCAATATCATGATGGAAAAATAATTCTACTTCCTGTTGTGGATGAAATTCAATTTCAGAGGTCAAATCTTCCACTTCATCACCCATATCATACAAATCTCTTTGTATTGTGTGAACAACTACACTCCACCCTTAATCCAAAACATCATTCACATAATATACCATTTTTTCTTGCGATGATAAGATATATGGATCATGTAGTTCACGATCAGCAACATCCATCAAGCGAGTGAAGTTCACAGAATTTAATTTCAAGGAATCTCTTTTAACACATTTGATAATATCGACTCCTTTTCATTTGAATAAAACAACAACAAAATGTATGTGGTTGTTTAATTCAATAATATCATGCAGCCTTCCATATTATCCCACTTCATCAAATGTAAATATACCACTATTCTGTATTTTCAAACCCACTTCTCGATCGACTGTACGAAATCTAAAGCCATTCACATTATAATTATCGAACTTTCTAAATTGTTTTATAGGACCTATAGCAAGAAACTTCAAATATTATGAAAAGTCAGCAAGAGTATCAATATTCATGATCTGAAAAAAGAAATATAATTTAATAGATTTACAAAATGTATGTGTCAAACTAATATTCATATTTATTGAAATATTTATGAACTTACACATCGTGCAAACCATTCAACAAACTCTTTATTCACAAATTTTTTATATCTTTCTCAATTCATGTTCGGCCTCTCATTAGTCTCTTTGTTTGTATCCTAAAGTCTTCAATAAATGGATCTAAAATTTCACTATTCAGATGCACATATCTATGTGCCTGTAATAATTCCAATACTGTCAGTGTCACATTTGAGGTCCTCCCAACTGATCGGCCAATAGCCGGAAATATTTTTGATTTCTGATGCATTTGAGATTGATTTGATGTATCGTCAATGCGTAAAAATCGATTAAACATTGTCTCAATATCATCCAAATATCTGGAACAAAAGGAATAACACTCCTCAGCCAAATAACCCTCAGCAATAGAGCCTTCTGGTTGAGCTTTATTTCTCACGTATGCTTTCAAATGCCCAAGATATCTGTGAAATAAAATAATAATATTATGTATTTATTTAAATGCCAAAAATTATTTACTTAAATTAAAAACGTATAAATAAAATACCACTAAATTGGATACATCTATCGATAATGAATGGGGCCTCCTAATTTAGTTTCCTCAACCAAATGCACAGTTAAATGCATCATGACAGTACAAAACTATGGAGGAAAGATCATCTCCATTGTACAATGGTTCAATACAAACCTCTCCTAGTGGTTTTCAAGCTGAAATGGATGTAGATATTTTTCATATAATTGCCTGAAAAATGTGCAGAATTGGATTACAACAACAATAACTATTTCATGAAATAATGTACACAATCTCAATGGTAGTAACTGTTGTAACAAAATATTTGAATTTTGACTTTTCAATCCATGTAACTTATGATTCATCAAGTTAACACACCTCAATATGTTACTCGAATACCCATTAGATACCTTCACATTATTTAAAATTTGAAAGAATATATCTTTATCCATATTTTTCATTGAAAAAATGGCCAGAGCATACATTTCATTCTCATCTAGTCAGAGATCACGTTTTATAGTCATTAATTGTAAGTCTTTGCGAGCATTGAGATGATCCTTTGACTTTCCATGCTCATTAAGTAATGTAAAAATAAAATTATCACAAACATTATTCTCAATATGAATCACATCAATATTGTTCCGCAAAAAATTAAATTCCCAATATAGGAGTTTGAAGAATATACTTTTTTTCTTCCATTGGTGGATTCTGATTTCACCTGACGATGCACTTCGGACCCGTTATCTGCTATCATTAAAATGATGAACCTTCCAGAAATATGTTTCAACATTTTCAAGATGTTTCAATATTTCAGAACCAGTTAACAACTTTGGAGGTGGTCTACAATCAATGTAAATATTAAATTTTGATCTGTTTAGCTGAAATATATGAGATGCATCGAGAAATATCCGATGGAACAAGAAGCACCATTTTCTACTGTGAGGTAGCCGTTTGGGCTCAAAATCAAAGTTACAAATGGAACAAGCCAAACCCATGTAAGTGCTCCAACCAGATAAATTCCCAATCCCGGGGAAGTCACTAATAGCCCCCATTAAAGCAGCATGAATTTTGAACATTGTTTTAGAAGAAGCATCAAAATTTTCAACACTGTTGCTCCATAACTCCTGCAATTCATCAATCAAAGGCTGAAAGTATACATCAATATCATTTACAGGAATTTGTTTTTTTTTTTGGAATAATCATCAAAATGATAAATGATGTTTGTTGCATACACAACCACAGAGGCAGATTATAAGGGATAAAAACAACTGGCCAAATGCTATAACGGGTACTCAAAGTCCCAAATGGGTTGAATCCATCGACAACCAATCCCAATCAAACATTCCTAGGATCAGCTGAGAAATATAAATGTAATGAATCAAATGTCTTCCACAATTGGGAATATCTTTGATGTCTCATTAACCCATCATTTTTTTATCTACAGAATGCCACTTCTTGTGTTCAGCGGTTTTCAATGACATGAATAATCTTCGCAAACGAGGATTCATGGTAGAGTAATGAAAAACCTTTACAGGTGTGTTCCTTTTCTTCTTCTCCATGAAATTATGTTCATTCAGACTTCCAACATCACCCTTTGACTGTCATCTAGAAGAAGAAAATTTCATGTAATTCTGTCTACTTGAATCCTCTCCCCAATAAAGCATATAATCATTAGAACACACATATATTTTTGTATAATTTAGTCTAAACTTGTTAAAAACTTTTTTAAAATCATAAAAATATTTTGGAATATTTTCTTTAGGAAATGAATCACGAATCAATTCCAATATCATGGAAATTTACTTATTTGTAATTACATATAGACATTTGATATAGTACAACTGAAGCAGAAAGGAAAGCTTTGAATATTTCAAACACCGACTATACAACTCTTGATTTCCACCATCAACTAAATCATGAAACACATTTTTATAATTGAAGTTTTCTCTTAAATTTGGATCCATATAATCAAGATGAGAATCCAATGATATGTTACAATCTTGATCTACTTGTGTTATAGTCTCAAAAACATCACTTGTCACGTTGAAATTTGTAGCACCCTCTTCTGGTTGTTCTGATATGTTTTGATGCTGATAGTGGTTTCTTGCATTGTCAAATTCATCATTTATGTGGTTTTTGATTTCAATTTCCATTTTCAACGAACTTGGGACCTCATTATATGGATTAAAATCAGTACTAAATCTTTCTGTAACGTTCGATTCTCCATGAAAAAACCTAACACAAATATTGACCACGGAATTTCTTCAGTATTTAATGTTCATAAACTTCATCTCTCTTCAACCATGTTCTAAATTTACATTTAGGACATGGACATCTTATTCTCCCTTGAACGGATCGATTAGAAATTGAAAAATCTAAAAACTCATTCAAATCCTTCACATAATTAGGTGTGTTTCTTCAGTAATGTAATCCAGATTTTATCCATGTATATCACAATGTTCTTACACAATAATAATATTAATTAAAACACATAGTTACTACTAAATAGTGAAATAGATTCATATATACGATAGTGTAAGATTATAGAAACATAATATAATAAAGATGATCCCCTGAGTTAGATATGAACCCTCTAGTATATGGGATAGGGGAATTTTCTTTGGTAAAGAGAAAGAGTGTGCTAACAATACCATATTACTCAATTACCACATGGTCAATACTAAAAGTTATGTTAAACAATATTCCTATCATGTTTCTCCCAAATCTCCAAATTTTCAACCCTTTACTTTTGGAATCCATTATTGCATCAAAATATAATATTAGATAACAAAAAGTAACATAAGCATTACTTTGTTGGAATCACAGTTCATGAGAAAAAAAATAATGTTTCCAATCTTGATGAAGAAGCATGGATTTAGCAAGATGTAACCCTTAATTGGTCCTGATTGAGTGACTCTAAATCACAAATAAAATGGTATGGATAAAAGTATAGAAGTTCCATTAATTAAAAACAATTGTTTCCAAGCCATAAAATTATTGGAGAAGAAACTCCACTTTATCAATATTCTCCTATATCCCCATGATGATAGAAAAAAATTGGAATCAAACACATTTTATCACAGCTTAGTTTTTTACAGTGATGTTGTGATCCAAATACTATTTGCTTGATTTTGTAAGTATAAAGCTACCGATACAGTAGAAGCCTCCCGGTTTTATCCCTCCAAGAATCCACTATAACCAAAAGATAGAGAAACTAATAATGCAGATGATCTGGGAAAATAAGTAAACTAGGATATTGTTTAGAGTATAGAACATGATTTTGTGGAAGTTGTTAAGAGGCCTATAAATGTGGAACTTCATTAGGTAAATCATTTAATAGAACTTCTAAAATATAATCCACTAACATTTTATGGGGATTTTAGACCCAATGAATCAGATGTGTTTTCGTATAGGAGGTCCAGTTTTTTTAACATTGATGGGAAACCAGATGAGATAAACGTCAATGTTGGAATGAATATTCTAGAGTACCCGATGCTAGAATGATTAGACATTGTTTTTTTGGATATTTTATTTCAATACCTCACTTGTAAAGGATTTTTATACAAGTAATGTCAAATAATTATTCTTTAAAACCATTGGGGTAATAAATGTAGAATAATTTGTTAAATTTGAACATTTATGTGTATAAGAAATTAAATATACTTCAAAATTCACACACCTTGTTCAATGTTCATGAGAGGCAACACCTAGAAAAGGACTGAATGAATATATCATTATTTAAGGTATCCAAACTAAGGATCTATCAATATTTTTAATGTTCGATATTACATGCCACCTAGAAATAGATAATAAGGAGTTGGTTGGAGGAAGAGGCTTTGGATGGAATATTAGTGTTGTAGACAACATTGTTCATCTATGTGACACTAGGAGCATCAACATGGGATTTAAACCCAATATGTAGAGGTAGTCCTATGATAGTTATGTAAGAGAAAATCAATCAATGGGATGAGTTTCTTATAATCCATATCACATCAATTGACCAGTTTTTTTACAGTTCATCTTGAATTTACACATGAATAACTAATTCAGATCACAAATATATAATTTACACCATTTTTCCATGAATGCGAATCTTAAAAAATATTTTCATAAAATTCCTTGACTAGTTGGTGCAACAAGATTAACTCTACCTCCTGTTTCGTATGCTCAGATGGAATAGTCCTATTAGACTAGTTCTTATCAAAAGACATAGGAAAACTAAGAGGCATCTAGGAACATATAATTTTACTAGGATGGGCCTCATTAGAGAAGAAATAACTATCTTGTGACATTTGATAAGTAGGTTTATACATAAGTGAAGGATACCATGAATAGGAAACATAATTTCTATATGGTTTGGGGTACCATTTTTCTAAATATGGAAATTATGGATATCATAAATGATATTTTTTATTGGATACATCCATCATTATTCTATTGTTAATCCACATGTGGAAACTATTTCTCATACCATCAGTTTCAACACACCTCATAGATAGTGGTAGTGAGGAGTATTGAAATAGATAGAATTCTACATGACTATTATTGCAGGATAATTTATCTAGTTTATTTAGATCATATACATGTGTTTCGTTGATTTAATCTTTTGTATGAACTACATTGCGGGATTTAAAGCTGTAATAGTCCAAAAAAATTATTAGGTAGTGTTCATATCTATATATAGATATCTTCATGAATTCACTTGGGAATTAGTTCTAAATACAGTTAGAATTAAAGATATACTAATTGTGGTTGGAAAAATCAAGGACTAGATAGTGTTAAAAAATTTGATTGCTGCTAATGAAACTTGAAATGTAACTCTTCCTATCATAGTGGATTGGCACACCAACATCTTTCCAAATTATTTCTCTAGGTTAACATCCAAGAATGAAATAATATATTATATCATTCTACTTCAATTATCATTCCCATAACTGACTATTTTTATCCCATTTACAATGAATAACCCATTAACATATATTCCATTTACAATTGCAACTCATTTATCACATATATCAATTCCATACCTTAACCCATTTAACACAATCACATTATAACAAATGCCCCTTATGTTAGGTCATCAACAAAACACATTTATCACTTATTTAATTTAATAAAACAATTTAACATGCCAACCTAATTGTCGGGGGTTCTATCTCACTAACCAATATATCATTTAAATTATTGTGTTCTCAACATATCTTTAAAATCAAATCAAGGAATAAAACACAATTCAAGATACTCAATTGAAATAATCTTGAATCCACCCTTCAAAAAACGATTCATCCACTTTTAAAAACTCAACATGTCCCAAGAATTTCATTTCTATTTACAACCATAAAAGTGGATTTCAAATCATTTTCAAAAAAGGGGAACCACACCCTCATTTCTAATCACCATTTGAAATCTATTACGATAACCCCTTTTTTCCTATAACATTGAGGTCAAAACCTCCTTTTCAAAACAATACCCACTTTCTAAACATTGTTTCCCTTCATGGAAGACCATAACCAAATCAAAGTGGAAAATTCTTATTTTAATCCATTTCAGAATCCAACTAGGAATTTCAAAAAAATACCAATTCATATTTCAATTATCCCATTAACCTTGACTATATTCCAACTTACAATTATCTACCCATTCACTTTCATAATTTTAATATTGCAACATTTTAAATAATATTTCACCTACCTTAAGGGGTTTTAATAACCCAAGGGTAGACCTAGGTACGATCTCAAACATCAATGGACCCAAAATAGTCATTAGAGGGTTTCATAAATCAATTTGAGTCATAATATCACTTTTCTTACTCAGAAACACAAAACATAGAAAAGAAGTAAATTGGAACAACCACATGTGCATATAATACATAAATTTTATGAAAAAAATCTTCAATACCACCTAGGGTTGCGGGGGGGGGAGGTGGGTTCGCCGGGGTCACGGGGTCGCCGGAGTCGTGGGGTCATCGAGGTTGCTGGGGGCCGGGGTCACCGGGGTCGTGGGGTCGCCGGCTTCGCGGGGTCGTGGGGGTCATGGGGGGATGGGTTTGCATGGGAAGTGGGGGATGTGGGGAGAAGAGGGGTCAGGGTGGGGGGGAAGGGTCGGCAGCGTTAAAAAAATTTTAGCAGTTGTTTATAATAAACCACCACAAATCCATTTTAAAAAAATGTTTAGCGGTGGTTACCAAAACCGCGGCTAAACAACCGCCGATAAAAGCAATTTATATTGTAGTGATTACCTCTTAACATGGAGTAACCTCCATGAGTGGTTTATATTCCTTTAGGATATGCAACAACATTAAAAAACATATTACATTCTATAATCCTCAATTCATCATCTACCTGCTAATGAAGTGAGTGATGAAGAGTTCTTTGGATATAAAAAAAGTTGAGCAACATAGTCGATATTAAATTTTTGATTCTTTCATCAATGTCTAGTGAACTAATGAAGTCATTCGAAAACATGGATGTCTATAGAATTCTTGAGAACCTTTGTGTTATTTACCAGGAGAGGGATAGATATGTTTGGTTTGAGATTTACTAGTGTTTATTTCAAATAATTCAGGGAGAGAGTTCCCCAATTAGGCCTCATTTGTTAATGATGATTGGATACATTGAGTTCTTAGAGGTTATAGGGATCAAACTCCCCAAAAAAACTAGGCATTGAGATCATAATTGTATCACTACTTCAGAGCTTCTCCAGGTTTTTCATTAATTTTAATATAGGAAACATTGAGAAGTATGTGCCAGATCTTCTTTCTCTTATTCTCTATGTAGATAAGGATATGAAGCACAAAAAACCTTCCATCCATATGGTGAAAAAACAGAAATGAGAATAATATAGATTTAACACCAAATCTTCTTCACACGCTTACAAGAAGTAGAAGATCAAGGTGAAAGCGGGATAATTGGATGTTGTCTATTTTTTATGTGTAAATAAGGGCCACTAGAAGAAAAACTACACCCAAATAACAAATAAAGGGTAAGATTTGGTTGTGTTTATTATCGAGTTTAATTTAACCATTCATACAAATTCTGAATTTAATATAATTTTTGGTTATCATATATTTATTCAAATATATAGAACAAGTATGTGAAAAAATATTGGCCAATGATAGGTTGGTCACAGAGTATAGAACCATGATAAAGATTCTATTGTACCTTTCAAGGACATCCACCTTACATTTTCAATAAGAATGATCTTGGTTTTAAAGGGTTTTTATTATGTGATTTTTGTTACCAAAAACATTGATTTTATATCTTGACATGATACATATGGATTTATTTCCATATTTGGGAATAAATTTTTCTTATTTAATAATGATATAATTTCTTATTGTAATTCAGATTTAAATAATGGTATTTATGTGTTGTATTACTCAAAACAAATAATTGAAATTGATAATGAAGTTACGTCACATTACTGATACCACACCCAACTTTGGCATCACTGAACAAGTCATGTAAATGAAAAGAAATTGATTAAATTACATAAATATTGATATTTATGTTTTTTTAACTAAAACCACACGGTGTATGTCTGACATTATTACAAGTAAAAATGACGGAATCCCCATTTAATGGGAAAGGTGAAAGGGTAAAGAGCTTCTGGGATTATTCCATACAGATGTGTGTGGACCATTTCATGGTGAAGAAAGGGGTGGGTACTCATAATTCCTAAAATTTTTTGAAGATTTTAATAGATATATATATTTCTACTTTGTGATGTACAAGTCGGATTCATTTGAAAAATTCAAGGAATACTATAATGAAGTGGAGAACTAGATTTATAAGAAGATTAAAAAACATCGCCCAGACCATGAAGGAGAATATCTTAACTGAAACTTCATTGATTATCAACATGATTTAAGGATTTTATCTCAAATCACTATTCCTTATATTCTTTAGTGGAATGGTGTATGTGAAAGAAGGTGTAAAAACCCAGATCTTCTTTTCAGGTATGTTTTTCCTTTTCTGGTCATTTTTGAAAAAAAGAGTAAATTCTGGAAATTTTCGAAGTACACGTTGTGTACTCAGTTACCACAGGTATCCAGGTGATGGCTGCATACCGGCAATGCACATGGTCGTGTGGGGGTGACTTGGAGGCCACCTAAAGTGGAGTATGGAAATGGTGAGTACACACCATTTACTTCAAAAGTACACACCGTGTACTTTGTTTTTTTTCATTAAATGCACTGGGGTCGCATACAATCACCAGAACAATATTCTTTTAGGTTTTCATTGTCTGAGATAACCCATACAACTATTCCTCTTCTCCGATCACCCGTTCGTCCATCTGATCTCCAATTCGACCACCATCAATTGCATTGGGATCAACTCGGTAAGCTCTCTCTTCGTCTTGAGCTTCGTTTCATGATTCCTCTTCTTCCTCATGTTATCCTTCATTGAAAAATTTAGATATATTTGTAGATATACCATGTTCTAGGTCGATTCAAGGGCCGAGGCTAGAGTATATCAATCTCACAATGCCGAGGTAGGTGGTTTGTTCCTTTCTGTTGAAAGTCTTCAAGTATTATGTGCAATTATGCCCAGTAACCTTGGATGGGGTATTGTGTGTTTACCATTTTACCAATGTTTTTTGCCTACCATGATAGTATGACTGTGTAGAGGTTAATTGGATATGAATAGGGTAGATTTATATTCTTTGGATGTGTTGCCCATGCATGTTCTGTTTACGACCATTGGTCTGCTTAGACTTTTTCCTCATTACCTATTTTCCATGCCTGTTGTTGTAGGGTGGAGAGTTTGTATTCTAACATGCTTGATATGATGTACACCGGTTAGCCAAGTAATTCTATAGTTTTACTTTGGACATATTGCAATGCTATACTCATTTACCTACACAGGGCCGTGAGAACCTAGTGTAGTACACTATAAGGGGAATTGACCAAGTGAGCTTCCATATAGAGTCTTTGAGCACTTTAGGATATAAGGGGGATTGACCGAGTGGTCTTCCTTAGATATCCTAGGACCACATGGGGATATAAGGGTAATTGACTGAGTGAGATTCCTCAGAGAGTCCTTGACTACTTTAGATTATAAGTCAAATTGACCGTGTGAGATTCATCAGAGAGTCTTCGATTTTACTGAACGACATGGGCTATAAGGGAAATTTACCATGTGACATTCCTAAAAGAGTCCAGGACCTTGGGGAGATAAGGGGAATTGACCGTGTGAGCTCCCTCATAGAGTCCTTGACTACCTTAGACTGTAAGGGGAATTGACTGAGTGAGCTTCCTCAGAGTGTCTTGTTTCACCTTTAAATATAAGGGGAATTGAATGTGAGTGATTTCTCAGAGATTATTATTATATTTTTATAACTGAACCAGATGGTATAGGTTGTGTGCACATCCTAGAGGTTTATTGTGCCTGATTAGTAGATTTTGATATGTGGAGTTGTTTCTGCTGAATACTTTTGTTTACTACTTCCGTACTTTTACGCACCATATATTCTCTGACTATTAGGTATAGATCTTTGGGTGGTTACCTACTAGGATTTAGGCTCACGTCCAATTTGGGCCATTATTTTGAGCCGAAACAGATTATATTGTTGCAGGTATAGACAATGGAAGGTGCCCTTCTACTTTAGGTTCTTGACCTTCGGTGGATTTGGAGATCATGGGACCAAGATGAGGCTTCTGATGCTGAGGAGCTATTATCTATTTTACTTTTTCACTTTGGTTCAGTACTATTTGTATTCCAGCATACTGACTTGTTTGGATACATTCCTAGAAACATGTTACCATGAATCATTTATATATGTGCTTCAATTGTTGTTATTCCAGTCTTACGCGATTAATGTTGTTTGTATATTTACATCTTATGCTATTGTGTACTTATTTCCCTTCTGTTGTGTTACTCTGCCAATGAAGTTACATTTTTCCCACTATCACACCCAAGTCCCTTGCTTCTAGTCAGCAGCTTCTGACGTTTGGGTAAATGCGCTTGAGGCCATGTGACCAACCTGGTACATGGCACCTCTGGGTGGCTTCCAGTTTCGGGACATTATAAACTGGTATCAGAGGGATTATTTTTCTCTTGAATTACTATTTTGAGACATTATCTAGGGATAGGATGGAATGGGTGTTTGGTAATAATATGTGCCCTATAGTAGCTAACTCTTGTACAGGGAAAATCCAATCTACCTTGATTAATTGCAATTTTTCTTGTTTTGCAATTATTACAGTTGATTTGATTTCACCTCAAGTGATTCACATGATTTATGATGTTGTTTTTGATTTTATTGAGGTTCTATTTCTTTTGAAACCCAATGAGATGAGGTTATTCAATCTCATGCATCATATAGGCACTTGCTATAAATCACATGTCATGCATTCTTTTCATGCTATCTAGGGTGATTTAGCCATTGCATGTTGTTGTGATAGATGTTTTGTAGAATATGTATTCTGTTGTGATAGTAGTCATGATAAAAATACATGTTGTTTGATAGGGTACTTTTGTGTAAGTTTTTGTTTGAATAAACACCAAAATTTTGTTCTTGAGGTGTTATGGGCCCTCATGGACCAGAATTTGGTGGATCATTGACTTGTTTTCATTGTTATATTGTGTATAAGATTCCAAACATTGATTCGAAGGGAGTATGGGCCCTCATGGATCGAAATTTGTCACATTATCTGTTTGTTTCAGTTTCTATAGGGTTCCAGAGTAATTTCTGAGGATTACGTTCTGAAAAAACCTAGAATATATGCCCTGTAATGTTAAGTACAAGCCATGTGTTCTTCTATTGGGAAGAAACTACTTTTCTTTGGTACACACTGTGTACTTTATGTACACGCCCTGTAGTATCTAACCATGTCATAGGCTATGTGGTCAGAGACACGGGATGGGAAAAGTCTAGTGGGAACACATCGTGTACTAGTAGAACACGTCGTTTAGTGTTGACCCTGTGTCCGCCTGTGTAACTAACAACACGGATTGAGAAACCTTAAGCTATACATGTCGTGTCCGGATTTAACAAATCATGTAGTCTGACCCAGGGACCCGACTATGTAATAGAAAACACGGGTTGGTGTTATCCTTTTATGTACAGGCCGTGTCTGCCTTGAACACGCCATGTAGTTTGAGCTGTGTGTTAGGCCGTGTGACTAACAACATGGGCCAGGTGAAGCTTTTCTAGTACATTCTATGTCTACCATGAACACACTGTGTCATCTTGTCTTATGAGAGTCATGTGGCTTAACTGTGTAGAAGGACTCAGACAGGGGAAGAGGATTCAAGTAAATGCCATTTTCTTAAGAAACCACGCCAAGTGTTTGGGTGTTACATGACCAGTTCAAGAAGGAGTACACTCCCATGTAAAGGACATAATGGAACACGTCGTGTAGGAATTGTAAACACTGTGTAGTCCTGTTTTGTATAACTTGAGTTCTATTTTTTTATCTTTTTTACTTCATACACTTCTATTTTTCAGTCCATGATAATTTTGATCTATGGTGTGTGCTTGACCTTGAAGAGTCATGCCACCGAGACATCCTCCGGTTGTACACCAGTTTCCAGGCGGAGATCAGACACCGGACCTGGCTAATTAGGGACTTCCTGCAGATCCTCCCATCATGCCAGTCTTGGAACTAACCATTATACCAGAAATAGGTGTTGTTGCACAGTTCGGAGAGGGATTTTTTAGGATGATGCAGACCTTTCATGGAGCATCGCCTCCTACACCATCGATGGAAAAATTGACGCAGGTCTTTAAGCAGCAGTTTCATCCCACTTTCTTAGGGGATGGAGGAACCCAGGCTTCCGAGACATGGCTATAATCCACACAGATGATTTTTGAGCATTTGGAGATACCTCCAAAGAAGAGGGTGAAGCTCACTACCCACATGCTTCAATACTCCACAAAGAGGTGGTGGGATATGATCTCGTAGGCGAGACACCATCAGAATATGGCTTGGGATGTGTTTCAGTGCATCTTCTATGATTGCTTCTATCTGGAGACCTTGAGGGCCAATCGAGCTAGAGAGTTCATGAGTCTGGTTCAGGTTACTCTTACTGTTATGGATTATTCTTCTTGCTTCGCAGATCTGCAGCAATTCATGCCTATTCCAGGATGTGATGATTTGTTCCTTGCACGAGAGTTTGGGGATGGTCTGAGGCATGACATCTGATCTTAGGTGAACAACTTCAGGTTGAATTTGATATCCTCTATCATTAACTAGGTTTTGATCACAATGAATAATATGAGGGATTCTAGAGCAGTGAGCCAGGGCGGTTCGACATCAAGAGTTTGTATTCCTTCTACTGATAGTAGGAAGCACTGTATGAGGAGATCAGAGTAGGCGGGATACATCTACATGTAGGCAGGTGGTGTGCTACCAGTGCGGGAAGAGTGGGCATATGAGGCCACATTTCCTGAGAGACCCAGTGGAGTGCCGATCTTACAGCAAGATGGGTAACCTTCAGTGCATCAGTGAGTTATTCTCACCAGCAATTGGTGATAGGGGTTGTTCTATGACTCCGAGATTAGGAGCAACACAACTAGTTTCTCACCAGTCTAGGAACTAGACCTCTTTCGGCTGTTTAGGATGATGTGGAGGTCATGGCCCTGGTATCTAGTTTCCCGGTTTTCAGCGACATCATTGTGGATCAGCTCAAAGTGGTCAGGTAGGGTCACAAGGCCATGGTACAGTTCATAATTTTGCAGTGGAGTAGACCACGAGGAGCAGGATCCCGAACCCTCTACAGTTAGTGGTACAATCTCTGTAGCCTCAGTTTTATATTCTCCTCTTTTAGATATAGGGGCTTCCCATAGATTTATATCTGTTGTAGTCATGGAGAGCCTTGGCCTCTGCATCTTTTCTTCTGTTGATATCTTAATGCTAGAAACTCTGTTGGGGACTAGAAGGACTAGTGTACGTTAGTGCAGAGATTTCCCTCTACAGGTTGGTGGGTGTCACTTTTTATGGGACCTCTATATCCTAGAGATGACATGATATGATGTCATTCTTATGATGGACTTTTTAGTTCCATTCCAGGCAGTTGTCGATTGTTATCGCCGCAGGGTGAGTTTCACGACACCGAAGGGAGGATCTTTTCTTTATAAAGGCGAGTTGGATGTCCAGGCGAGCAGAGAGGGACCCGAGCATCATGGTTTGGGAGGATTTACAACCCATATTGATAGTGTATATCTACATGACCAGGACACTTCACTGTTATACTTTCCTCCAATGGTGGATCATTTTAGAGATGTCTTTTGAGAGGACTTTTCAAATTTTCCTCCATAGCGTGAGGTAGACTTTTCTATTGAGCTTGTTCCAGGAGTGGCACCAGTGTCCATTCCTTCTTATAGGATGGCTACTGCACAGTCTTGATAAAATACATATGCTAATCAGTGGAGATGACCTCAAGAGTTCAAGGTCGGGGATTAGGTTTCCTGCATGTCACACTGAGGTTGGGACACAGGAGGATTAGGAGACAGGGTAAGCTTTCGCTGAGGTACGTCGGGTCATTTGAGGTTGCGGATGGAGTTGGGTTGGTTGCCTATCTATTGTATTTACCCCAGAGGTACCGGGATATGCATGACATTTTTCGCATTTCTCAGCTCTGGCGTTACTTTTCAGATCCATCTCATGACATTCAACCTGAGGAGGTTGAGCTCAAAGTGGATGCGTTGTTCAAGGAGAATCCTTTCTGGATTGTCGATCACATTACAAAGGTTCTTCGTGGCTGGTCTATTTCTCTGGTATGAGTGCTATGGCAGAAAGGGTGGGTGCAGGACAAGACATGGGAGAGGGAGGCTGATGTACGAGCACAATAGCCTGAACTATTCAAGGATTCTTCTTCTACGCCGTGCTAGGGAAATTCAAGGATGAATTTCTTTAAGGGGGGAAGTTTGTAAGAACCCAGATATTCTTTTCAGGTATGTTTTTTCTTTTCTTTTCATTTTTTAGAAAGAGGAAATTCTGAAAATTTTCAAATTACATGCCATGTAATTTATGTGTACACTCCATGTACTCGGTTGCTGTAGGTAGCTGGGTGTTGGCCGTCTACCGGCCATGCACACGGCCGTGTGGGGGTGTCTTGGAGGATGCCTAAAGTGGAGTACATAAACAGCGAGTTCATGTTGGGTACTTAATAAGTACACTCTGTGGGATTGTCTTTTCATTAAACGCACCAGAGTCATGTCTAATCACCAGAACCATCTCTTTTTCGATTTTCTTCGTCTGAGAGAACCCGTACGACCGTGATCCTTCTCTGAGCCCCCTATACTCCATCTGATCTCCAATTCAACAGTCTTCAATTGCATTGGGATCACTTCATTAAGCTATCAATTTTTCTTGAGAATAATTTCATGATTCATCTTCTCCCTCAAGTTATCCATCGTTGAACATTTTTGATGTTTTTGTAGTTCTACCACGTTCTAGGTCGATCTATGCTCTGACACCAGAGTTTATCAATCCCACAATGTTGAGGTAGGTGGTTTGTGCCTTTCTGTTAAAATTCTTTGAGTATTATGTTCAATTATGCCCAATACCCTTGAACGTGGTTTTATGAATTTACTGTTTTACCCCTACTGTTTGCCTGCCATGCAAGTATACTTGTGTAGAAGTTAATTGGATATGAATAGGTTTGGTTGATATGATTTGGATGTGTTTCCCATGCATGTTCTTTTTAAGGCCTTTGGTCAGCTTAGCCTTTTGGTCACCTTGCCTATTTTCTATGCCTCTTGTTCTAGGGTGGAGAGTTTGTATTATGACATGCTTGATATTCTGTATAATGGTTAGCCAAGTAGTTCTTTAGGTTTACTTTGTCCATATTTCACTACTATGCTCGTTGACCTACACAGGACCGTGAGAACCTGGTATAGTAGACTATAAGGGGAATTGACCAAGTGAACTTTCTCAAAGAGTCTTTGAGCACTTTAGGCTATAAAAAGGATTGACCATGTGAGCTTCCTTAGAGAGCCTAGGGCCAATTGGGGATATAAATGGAATTGACCGAGTGAGTTTCCTCAGAGAGTCCTTGACTTATTTAGACTTGAAGGGAATTGGCCATGTGAGCTTCCTGAAGGAGTCGTTGATTTAATTAAAGGACTTGGGCTATGAGGGAACTGACCATGTGAGCTTCTGCAGAGAGACCTTGACCTTGGGGATATAAGGGGAATTGACCATGTGAGATTCTTCATAGAGTATTTGACTACCTTAGACTATAAGGGGAATTGACTGTGTGAGCTTTCTCAGAGAGTCTTGTTTAACCTTTCACACTAAGGGGAATTGAATCTGAGTGCTTCCTCAGGGTGTCTTATTATATTATTATAACTGAACCAGAGGGGATAGGTTGTGTGCACTCTCGAGAGGGTTACTATTATTGAATAGTTGTTTTTGATATGTGGAATTGTTACTATTGAGTACTTTGGTCTGTTTCTTCTGTACTTTTACCTGCCATATATTCACTAACTGTAAGGGACGGATCATTGGGTGGTTTCCTACTAGGATTTAGTCTCACATCCTATTTGGGCCATGCTTTTGGGCCCAAAAAGATTATATTACTATAGGTATAGACAAGGGTAAGTGCCCTTAATCTTCAGGTTCTTGACTTGCTATGGAGTTGGAGAGCATGGGACCAAGCTAAGGCTTGTGATGCTGAAGAGCTATTATTTCTTTTCCTTTTTTTCTTTGGTTTAGTACTATTTTTATTCCAGCATTGTGACTTTTTTGGATGCTTTCCCAGACACATGTTACCATGCATCATTTATATATGTGCTTCAGTTGTTGTTATTCCGGTCTTTCACTATTACTGTTGATGGTATATTTAATTCTTATGTTATTTTGTACTTGTTTCCCTTCCGCAGTGTTACTCTGCCAATGAGGGTGTAGTTTTTCCACTATCACACCCTAGGCCCTCGCTATTCATCGGCAGCCTCAGGAATATGTGGAAATGCGTTTGAGGCCATGTGACCAAAAGGGTAAGGGGCCCCTCTGGGTGGCTTCTAGAACCGGGACGTTATAGAATGAACCACACCTTTTTGGGCATGGTGAGATTAATGATGGGTCATGAGAGTATTCTATTATACTTTTTGGGATACACATTAAAAATAGTAACATACATACTAAACTGGGTTCTAAATAATTAAAAATATGGTATAACATACCAATTATGGAATAGAAAGAAACATGTGATTTCTTATAGACATGTCTGGGTTTGTGAAGAATTTTTTATGGTGAATTTCGTGAACAAGATTTCACTTCGAGATATAAAGTGTATATTTTTAGGATATCCCAAAGAAACAAAGGGATTCTACCTATACAATCATTTAGACAAAATGGTTGTGGTTGATATGAATCCCACATTTCTTGAGAAGGATCTTATCTATAAAAGAGATAGTGGGGGAGAGATAGAATTCGATGAAATCTAGGCTCAATATACCCAATATCTGGAACATAAAAAAATACCACAAAGCTCCATCAAAGAAGAAATTGTTCTAGATACACAATTACAATGTAAGATTACTAGAGAGGATAGAGGACCAAAAAGATGTGGTTTTATATTTACTGATGATGGTGACTCATTATTTGTTGATATTAATGATCATATGACCTACAAGGAAGCATTGTGTGGAATATATGATTCAATGTGGAAAGAATCCCTGAATTTTGAAATGGATTCAATCTACCAGAAACATGTTTGGATTTGGGTATACCCTCTAATAGATATAAATCCCATTGGTTGTGAATGTGTATTCAATAAGAAACTAGACATGGAAGGAAAATTAAGAAGGTTTAAGGAATGAATTTATGCAAAAGGGTTTAAATAGCGTAAAGAAATTTAATAAGAAGATACATTTTCACCAATTTCTATGCTAATATAAGTTAGAATTATACTTTCCATTGTAGAGTTGCATGATTATTATAATTGGAAAATGGATTTCAAAACAAAATTCCTTAATGGTGACATTTAGAAAGATGTTTATATGGCCCATCCTGAAGGTTTTGTGACTCTAGAAGATTCCCACAGGGTATGAATGTTGCAAATATCCATTTATACACTAAAGAAATAATCCTGGTCATTGAACATCCATTTTGATGAGGCCATACGAGAATTTGGTTTCATAAAGAAAGAATATGAGATGTGTTTTTATAAATGGTTTATTGTGAGTGATGTAATTTTCATTATAGTATATGTTGATTAAATATTAATCATTAAAAAAGAAATATTGGTCTTACAGTCTGTTATGGCATGGTTGACTAAAAGCTTCTCTATGAATGACTTGGGTGAGGCATCATATATTCTTGGGATCAATATCCATCGTGATATAGCCAAGGGATTTCATATCCTATGTCAAAGTACATATATTGAAAAGATAATAAAGGGATTAAATATGGAAAAATAAAAGAGGGTGTTGTTCCTCACATCACATGGAATTCATCTTTCCATGGAAATTTGTTCTCAAACACATGATGAAAGAATATGGATGACAAGAAATCCAAACACATCAATGATTGGGTCAGTCACATAAGTTATGATATGTACTAGGCTAGATGTCACCAATTCATTAAGTATGGTATGGAGATATCAATATGATCTAGGTTACCGTGATTTTATGGAAGTCAATGCTATCCTTAAGTATTTGAGGTGTACTATAGATATTTTTCTGGATTATAGTGGATATGAGGAACTGGTCATCATAGGATATGCATACAATAGTTTCCAATCATAAAAAGATGACAAGAAGTCAAAATAGGGTGCATATTCATATTGACTTGAGGTATTGGAAGATGGAAGACCTTAAAACAGGTAGTGGTTATAGATTCTACAATAGAGTCTGAGTATATTGTAGCTTCTGGAGTAGATAAAGAAGCAGTGTAGATGAAAAAATTCAACCAATAGATTGATGTGGTCCTAAAAATAAATATCTTATCACACTAAATTATGATAATACTATAGTGGTCACGCTTACAAAAGAGCTAAGGACACATAAACATATGAAGAACATACTTTGTAAGTATCATCTCTTTAGCGACTTTTCTCAGATAGGTGAAGTTTAAATGAGAATTATTTACATAGAATACCACATGGTGTACCCCGTGATTAAATACATGACTCAGTAGAAACATTATTATCATGTGAGGTTTAGCATATTGAAGGCCATAGGTACTTGGCACTAGTACAAGGGGGAGTTTGTTGGAGTTGGTGTCCTAGGACCAAATTTTTGTACATTGATTACATGAATATTTAGTGTATTGAAATTAATAAAACTACTTCATATATAAAGTTTTTTATTCTAAAGAACACTAATGAAATAATATTATATGGTATACATTGTATTGATAATGTCATAGTAGTTCCCCACCATGATGAGAACCTTGATGTGCTATGACAATATTCTCAACAAATGTTCTGTGATTGGATACCATGTTTTTATGGGACACATAATACATATATTATCAAGTATTAGTACTCTTAAGAAGATGAGGATTCTTCCCATGAAGATTTCATTTGGTAATCTCCGAGATAGGAGATTCTTAGAACAATCCTGCCAGAAGGAATTCTGCATGTTTTGGTGTCAATAGATATTCATATTTACCAACATGTGTGATGGTACATAGACTATAAGTTTATTATTAATGAATGTTACAACATGCATATTTTGATGTATTTTATAAACTGTGATAATAATATTTCATGTAGAAGATGGATATATTGCGTCTTTCATGAGTGAAATATCATTAATGAGGATTTAGAGGAAAGAATTTTCAATTCTATCTTTATGGAAGATGATATATTGGGAATTTTTTGAAATAGAGTCATCACATTAAATGCATGTCCATGTTGTAATGATTTTTTGATTTCATATAGTCAAAGAAAGACATATTGAGCATATAGGTTGGTGTAATTAATGTACACACTTCCTGATTAGATATTGTGACATAGGGATTATATTATACCATGAGTGTTCATATGTCATTTTTGACGTTGTGACATTAATTTTTTTATCTTGTGTTCCTTTACCCATTTCTAGATAGTAATTGTGTAATTTAGGAAAGTATACCTAATTCCAATGAGAAAGAATCCTAGAGGGTCACACACAAATTATTTATACTGATCTTGATTAAATTCCATTTGAGTATAATTAATGGAATAAATATTATTCTCAAGATCAAGGAATATTTTTAATCAAGTTATAATGATCACATAAATTAAATAGATATTTATTCACTGGCATGTGAACAAAATACTTATTTTATTTATTGAATATTTTAAAAAATAATTATTTTATATATTGTGAATAAAATATTTAGTTATGAAAAAATATTTATTTTGTTATTCAACAAATTATAGAAGTGTTCAAACAGACCAAGACCGAGTCCAGTGACAAAAATTTATTAACAAGACTATTACATATTATTTGTTATTTCACAAGTAATGGCACTCCAGAAAATAATAATTATATAAGTATTATTTTGTGGAATGGTACTTATTAATGATAATAAATGTTATTCAATAGTCGATATGAAATTAAATAATGTTATAACTCAAATCCAATCTCTATAAATAGTTTGCTATGTGTATAGTGTATAAATTCAAAAAATTGATAATAGATAATTTTTTCACACAATAAAATATCTCTCAACTCCTTATTCTCTCTCCCTATCCTGAATGAGAAGTGCAATAGAGATTTTCTCATGAACGAAGAATGAGAGATCAAAAATGAAAAACGCTAGACATTTGACTCACTGTGCAAAAACCTAGAGATCAAGTGGTGTTTCTCAATGATCATAGAAGATTGTTTAGATAACCTCTACAAAGATTTATTCCATTGATCCTCATAGTGCATCAAAGGTAATCTGAAAGGGTCTTTTCAAACGATCAAATTTTAATAGTGAATAATGTTCTTAAGACCATGTATTAATTTCATCATATATTAAATAAATTAATTACATCCTCTCTCTTGGTTTTAGTTAATGACTATTAAAATAAATTTTATGATATATCCCACCATTGAATGCTTTCATTTCATAGGGAACCATCACACTCGTATAATTTATAATTTATATAAGAAATTAATGAATTACCTTATGAGAAATTATTTTTTTCATTGACATATCCTTGAGTCTGTCTATGTCATACTATCATTTTAGTATAAGAATCATGTACATATTCTCTCTAGTAGTGAACCAAACATTTTCCATGAACATCTGAATGTCTCCATAGTAATCTTTGTGTGATAGAATATAAGATACTAACAATTTAATCATTTTCATTTGATTGCCTCAAGAACCGCTTCAGAGAAATATTAACTTCAATATATATATACTTTAGATAAGTGGTTAAGGAGAATTTATATCCATTTGTGAGAGCATTCTTGGAGAGGAGTTGTCTAGGTCTTTGAGCAGATTATATTTACATCTCTTTGGGCATAAGAAAATGGATTTTCTGTATAAAAAATAATATAAATGGGTTTATATAGTACTAGGTTTAGAAAATAATTATTTCACATATGCCCTTATTATTTAAATAGTCCCTATGGAGGCCCATGATAATAAAAATTATATTATTGTTATTATAATTTATTAACATGTTCTAAATTTGAGAATTAAATTCAATATTATTTATTCAAAAAATATTCATTATAAATTATTTCTCAGCAGACCATTAAACTCATACCATTATTCCTTAAAAAATTTATCTAGGACTTAATAATGATTATTTATTTAATAAATAAATATAAATGTATTATTATACAACAATTAAATAAATATTATATTCACAAAATTGATAATAAATATTTTTAAAATATTTTTTCTCACATAATATTTTTTCAAATAATTGGCGATGGGATATATGAAATCAATAAAAAGTGAATAATTATTAAACCAAATGTGAGAATAATATTTATTTAACTTATTTCCTAATAAATAATAATATATTATTTTACTGAGATTCTAGATACACTTAGAGTGTGAGACTTTAGGCCTATTTCTCGGAAGCATTATGTAAAGCGGCCTAAAGTCCAAGGATAGGTATTACAACACACAAAGGAATCCATAGAGAAACAAATGAAATAATACATCATACATATGAATACTTAGTAATATGATACATTTATAGTGATATCACTAATCAAGTAGGTATCATGCAGGTTCCATTGACATAGGTGCTCAACATTTCATTCTTTTTCTTTTTTGAAAATAATAATTTCCTTTAGAACACAATGTCCATTGATTTTTCTAGAAAATATCATTTCCCTCAAAGGGACTGGGATATTAAATTCTATTAAGGAATAAGAGGTAAAAATCCTTTCTCAAAGTATTCATTAATGAAATATTACTCATGATGCACCCAACATATCCTACCATGCAGTGAACATATGTCATCATGATTTTATTTAATACTTCAGTTTATGTTAATTATAGTACTAATTAATAATAATCATATATTATAAGGATAAATACACATGTCTATATATAGGAACATCCAATGACACATATAAATTTTGAATTCCTATTGGTTTGTCTTATTATAATAATATCCTATAATAGATATTACCAAGGGACTACACCACGATACGGTTCCCCAAAGTCCTATAAGAATCCACTTCTGATATCCTAAATGACATTTGTCACACAAATGAAATATAGAACATTTATTTAATAATATTATTAGGGTACTTCTCTGTTCTCATCATATTGGGGAACTATTATGACAATTTTCTGTGAAAAATCTGTTAATACATTATCACATACAATGTTATGGAGAATAAAAATCATGTTGTGATAATGAGTTAATAAATATTAAAAACATTGAATACGAGTTATCATAAAGTACATAGATATTAGTTTTAGGGAACCAATAGAAATATATAAACCACTTTTTCTTACTAAATATTTCTAAATTTCATTTCTATAGACTAATTAAGTAATCTTTATGACCCTTTAACCTATTCAACTAATTAAGGATTTAGATATTTTTCATTGAAAACAGAACTAAAATACACAAAGTGGTTTTATATGAAAATAACATAAATATCAATATTGTTTTAATCTCGTCATGTGTTTTTCATTTATATTACCCAGCTGGTGATTCCATAGGTGAGTTTTATATGATTCTTGTTAATCTAATTTGTAATCTATTTTCATTACTTAGTATGGGTAATCTAATACATAAAGACTATTATTTAAATATTTATTACCATGGCAATTGTTATCTTAATAAAAAAGATACAATTATTCCATAATTTTTAAATAAAAACATTTTTATCAATTCTAGACTAAGAAATAATTTTTTTGGTATCCAATGGAACATAAAACAATCATTTAAAAACTAGATCATTTTAGTTTGAAAAGTGATGTCGTAGTATCTGATATCCATAGTAGTAAGTTTGTATCCATTGGATGATCATAAATCCACCTCATCATGAGAAATTTTCTATAATCTATATGGTTCTTATATTTTATTACATATGCGGGAATCACATGTTGTATTTAATACCCAATTTTATGAAATATACGGATTACACTTGATAAAAAATTCCCTTGAAGTTTCCCATTTCTTCTCTGTCTGGGTACAGTTTTTCTTCCAGGGTCCCTTATTTCTACATGTGAAATAGAAATCACCATGTTCCCATGATCCTTCAATTCATGAAATGTTTTTTGAAAGACCCATATGAATTAATTTCAATCTTAGGGATCTTCACTTTTACCTTCCTCTTTTTCACCATAAGATAAAATGGATTTGTAGGTTTCATTTCCTAATTGACTTTGATATTAATAGTTATGATATATGGGAGAGATTTATCAATGTTTTCCATATTTAAATTTATTGTCAAACTACGGAATGTTGAAATTGGGTTGAAATAATGAAATTTGTGTGAAGTTCGTCGCATACCATAAATCGTAGAACCACTAGATGCTCAATATAGCCAATGGGTTTGATTATTTGAGGCCCTGCCGATGAACATTCTTGATGTTTTACCTTAAAGTGTTCCTTAAGTATGTAAAAATTTTATCATATAGCTTTATCCAAAAAAAGATCACATACATGTAAGAGGATTTTATTGTCATTGATTTTCGCATACGACTTTATGTGTTCACTAGATAGGGAGGATTACATCAAAACTGAAAATATCAGATTGTACTTATTTTTCTATATATTAGAAAATCCTAATCCCTCACCTTTTTGGAATGTGGATAATGGATTTGGGTTATGGAAAGTAATAAATTCATTAATAGAATAGTATAAACCATAAGAACTAGAAACATTCATGGAAGATACTGTATGTCAGGATAATGTTTTCTATAAAATTGATCATTGGGATGATTTAGTTGATGAATGTTCATTTTTCAATAATAATATAAAAACCAATTATTAGTACATTATTTTATCAATAGATGTAGCATAATATATTATATTTTATTAGTCTTTTAATAATTTACCAAACCAAATATCCCTCAATATCAGAATCATAATATTCTATTATATGGGAATTATAGTACTAAGGATCCATATTTCCCTTATAATAATCTTGAACAAGGACATGAAAATTATTAAAAATCATTTAGGTGGGTGGTATTACCATCAACAAACTATAACCTATATAATATTTAGTGTGGACTCCCCAGTCCAAAAAATGTGACTCATATTTCCTCAACACTTACCTCTAATTTTTTAGGAATATTAATGCTATTAAACCCAATATAGATTATGCTATGTAAACCTTCAATCATGTTTTAGACTTCATTATAATTAACAATGAATCTGAAAAAATCCAAACTAACTGTTTAACTATGGTTCCATAATTATTCATATGATATAAGTGTTATTCTAAATTAATATTTGATTTGGTTATTTTTATATTATGAGTGATTTTTATTATTTAATATTCTACATGCCTATTTAGTATTACATGGATTTTACTAAATTTATTAATAATGTATTAATAAAATTTTTACATATAATTTAATTATTTTAATTAAATATTTTCTTGTTAATGCATTTATTTATGTGAATATGGTCTTGCATCCATAAAATAAACCACGCATCAGAAAAATAAATATAAAAGTGGGCATCATCACGAGAATTAACAACTTTTTTATTGAGAATAAAATAAAAAAAATTATTTTCATAGGGGAAAAACTCCTTGACTTTGGTTGGACTTGTGTTGTAGTATTTCACTTGTACTACAACGTGTCTTCCAGGTTTGTTCACCTCAATACCTCAGATCTATCTCAAACCGGCTATATGTTCCTGGCTACTCAATCCTCACATATGATTTTACTTTACACATATGGTAATGGAACCATAATAGGTGGTTTATATAAAGATATCTAAAGAAAAAAGGTCCATAAATAATTTGGATTAAGGGATAAATCATAGTCTATCATTTTAATTTAATAATTATAATTTCATAACCCATGAAATAATTAAATTAAAATAATCCATGGACATAAATTGGTCTGTATATGATAATGATCATCCACACATGCAATGAATACACATTTCAAATAAGTGTCTATAATTCATTTCAATTCTTCTACATTTAATATAAAAAACATGCAAATTAATCAGATTAATTTTATGATTAATAAATTAATTCATTTTTCTTAATTTTTATCCAATGTTAACTAGATAATTCCATTCACTATTTTATTAAATAAATCAATTAGATAAAATTTGTATAAAATTTAATAAAATTAGTTTATATCTTATACATTGAATCAATAAAATTATTACCTATCGGAACTAACTAGCATGGTTCTTATTATATAATGTTCACTCACATAAAAAGACATGTACAAGGAATGTGATGTTGTTTCATGGTGTTTGATATCAAAAAATGATATATATAACACATGAAAATTACATTGCATGTTTCAATTTAACACATTTTGAGTAGACAATATGTAATTACTTTGAATGACTTATAGTCACAAATATTTTGTAGTATTAATTAAGAAATTAATAAAATATAAAAACTATTAGTCAATATGTATTTAAAATAAATGTCTTCAAAAAATAAATTTATGGGTTTTAAGAATGTAATTGATTAAATTTAATATTTTTTCATAAACCGGTAGGATAAAATATGTGTATAATCCTATAAAAAATATCATATGTCCATGGTACACTTCTATAGACTGGGAGTGTTATTTACTATACATATTTATGAGGTTAATAACGTGTAGCAACGTTACACACCATGTTACTTATTTATTACATGGATGTCAGTCTGTACATGTGGTGCAAAAAATACATAATGTGTCTTGAATTCATTTATTTTTCTATGAAAATGTGAATAATACACATCATTTAATATAGTTATATTGTAGGTGGTCTAGGAAACCATGTTCCATTCTAGTCATGAAAACACATGGTTTGAATTTAATTCTATCCATTTTAATTTAATACATGATGACATATAATTAAAGTGATTCCTACTAGATTAGTGTACATAGGTACACAATATATACCATTGGGAAACACTTTGTGTAGTGTTATATTATCTATCCAAAATTCTTATCACTTAAAAATATATTTTTTGGATGTTATTATTATTTTTAAAAACATTTTTGGGTTATATGAGCATGAAATGAAAGAAAGAATAAGAGTATCAAAAATTAGATTAAAATAATGAATTACTAGAAATGAAAAATAATTTTTATATACATAAATAAATTTATTAACAATAAAAAATAAAAAATTGAATTTGACTACTATAATTATACTAGGTTGTTATAGATTCATTAGAAGTACATATAGGAAAATAACCGGCATGGTTTTCTTCCTATAAAATTCATAACATGAAATAGATATGTTGTCGAACATCATGAAAAATTAAAATTTTCCATAGAATATTTAAAAATAATTAATGAATAAAGTGTATAATTGTTTAATTGTTTAATTAAATTTAAAATTAATTTAATAAAAATAATAAATGCCATGGTCTTGAGTTATGTATTTGATATAGGTGTAGATTTTATGATCCTTGTTTGATTTTCACCTTCATTGTGCTAATGATCACCCAAATACATCCTATAGTGGTGATTCATACATTCTCCTTTAATATCAGAATGTCACTAATGGTATTTCTGGTACCATCATGGTAGTATTGATCATCTTGAATTTCTCCCTTGATAGCTACGATAATTGTTTAATTCTAGATGAATCATCTCTTAATCATTATAGATTTAGAAGAGGAAAATATCTCAACCTTCATAGATAAACCTAAAGAAATTCTTTATTAAGTGAGAGTAAACTTGGGAGGGATTCGTTTTCACAATAATCAACACTCACATTCCTCATAACAATGAATAAATAGAGTAAAGGTTGGGTTTTAATGTCAATTAACTAAACAAAGGCCCTTGATAATATATTAAACTCATAATATTTCCCATGTCATGTAAATAATAATTTTAATATTTTTATGTTGTTTGACAGTCCACATGGTGAAATGTAGTATATTTTAGCAGAGTGTAAAAATATTTATCACCGCTCAAATTTTTTTCAACCCATCCTCATCAATATTTATTGAATTATAAAATATATATTATTTATTCAGTAAATGAATAAATAATATATTAAAAAGATATTGAATAAAATATTAATTTAACATTCATGTAAATAAGTAAATTATTTATAACCATGAGATTAATAAGATATAAATAAAATAATATATCCACTTAATTAATTAATTACATTGTGAGTTAAAATTTATTTTATATTTGTAATCAATAAATAATGAACCAATATTAATTATCAGACGGATGAATAATATTTATAATAACTTTTATATATAATAATATGTTTTTGAGTATAATGGATTCACTTTGTGTGTGGCCCTCTAAGCCTCTACCTCTGTTGTATTGGGTGGCCTTTACAATAGTCTAAGAACACTATCCCGAAATGTGTTCTAGCACCCACAAAAGAAGAATATTTTTTCCAAAGACAACATTTTTCTGGGAGGATAGCTTGATAGGAGGTTTGAATTGAGATTCCCATATAAAAATTCATTATTTTGAAAAAATAAATCTAAACTATATTAATGTAAAAGACTAGACAAGTTTACAATTGTAGTTTGTATATATAATTTTATGATTTAAAGTTCTTTCTAGGAGAGGCACCGAACCCTAGCTCCCCTTCTCTCCCGATGACCTAGATTTGGATGTCGCTGGACTCAGCTCCCCCCTCCCGATCGGAGGGGGGAGTTTCGCACTATCTCCCATAGAGGATGAGTAGTTCAGATGGTAATCTTCCCCCCTTCTCGAGAATCACTATCGCGTCGAAGGTTCCGAATCTTTTCCGAGAGGTGCCTCAACTTTCATTGCTACCAGAGGAGATTAATGGCGCCTCCGATCTTTGCAAACTCACAATGGTGGCCCGATTACATCCCCAACGACCCTCAGTTGAATCCTTTGAGCGCTTTGTCTCCAATTCGTGGAATCTTAAGGAGCGAGTGGTAATTGGTTTACATGATCGACGACACTTCATGATCTATTTTTATTCGGAGGAAGATCTAATCTACGCCTGGTCCAAGGCCCCACGAAGATGCAACGGATCAGCGTTCTATCTGTTTCGATGGAACTTTGATTTCCATATGCGGCGTGATCCTTAAACATTTGCAACCTGGGTGAGTCTACCAGGTCATCCACTTTCTTTCCAGAACCCCTCTATTTTGTGTGCAATTTGCAATTTGATCGGGAGGTTCTTATGCACTGATTGGCGTACTGAGGTGGTGTGTAACCCTATTTGTCCGAGGATCTGTGTCGAAGTTGATTCTACAAGGCAGCCGGTCCGAAGAATATGGATTACCGATGATAAGGAATTTCGATGGAGGCAGGAGGTTGTCTTTGAATCATGGATGCACTACTGTGTATCTTGTTGCCGTTGTGGTCACTTAGCATTGAATTGTCGTAGCAAGAGGATGAAGGGTTTCTCTCAGGAGAAGGTAACGCGTCACAGCAGTGGGGATTTTGCTGCTACGCTAGAAAGGACCTTGCACACTGATGCTAGTTTGGTAGTGAAAGGGGATAATTTGAGTGCCAAGTTGGGTCTTGCGGAGGTTATTGGGTGTGCTAAAGGTGGAGGTTCTCTCGAACAGGGCACTCAGGTGGGGGATCCCTGAGGTGTAGGTGATGTTGCAGATGAACATGTGGTTACAGTACTTGTGCAGGGGGTGGAACATGTTTTATTTTACAAGGTAGTGGGAGAGGGAGTATCTGTTGTTGAGGTCCCTGGTTGGTCCCATGGTATGAAGGAGTTGCAGGATGGTCAGGCGAGGGCTGTGGACAGTCAGGCTGTGGATGATCAGGCGGGGCAATCTGTGTCTAGTGTGTCTCGAAATCTGACAGTTGAGCAGGTGCTTCACCGTTTGAAGTCTGATCTTGGAATTGGGAATTCTAATACAGTGGGTTCCTTGGCATGCAGTCCCTTGCCGTCAAGGAATTTGGAAGGCTGTGTCCAGGAACAGGAAGAGAATGTTGGACGTATGATGATCTTGGTTCCCACAGACAACAGATTTCTGGAATTGGACAATGAGGAGGCCTTGCATGAAGAGGATAATGTGGCAAGGTAGGAGGGGGGTATGTTGCAGTTTACTGACTCTCCGGTGGAGGCTACTGCAGGTGAAGATGTCCGGAACTTGGTGGATCAGCCTCAATGTTCCAACACATATCAATATTTTGGTTCAGAGGGGGCTTTTCGAAAGGTGGATATTTTAGGAAAATGGGGTGACATCTCGGAAAGTGATAAGAAAAAATATGGTGGGATGCTCTGGACCTCCTTCAGTGCTGTTGTTCATGGTGATAGGATGAAGGTGCATGGGATTTAAGACAAAAGGACGGGTCCACCACGTTGACGGCTGAAGAAAGATTATTCTTATCTCCCAAGACCAGTGTCTACCAGAGCCTCGATTGGTATGGAAAGATGGGATATGCAATCTTCAAAAGAGTTTTTAGCTTTGGAGAAGTTGAATCTAAGAAGAAAATATGCAATGGTTCATAAGTATTATGAAAAATCCGAATGGGAAACTGATAATGAAGAGGAAATAGTCAACAATGGGGATGGTGATGGGTTTGGTTTCTATGATATGTAGGTGTTTTGCTTGCACGTTGTACCTGCTTTATGATTTTTCTTTTATTAATAAATGGTCAGAGGCTTTGCCTCTGACTAAGTGATTCTATTAGTATATACAAGTTGTAAGTTTAAACTATTAAATAATATTTCAAAAAGATTGGTTTCAAATGTAATCTGTGAAAATAAATGATTATTAAACTGTTTTAGAGAGAAGTTAAAAAATATAGATAAATAATGAAGCACCCAATGAAATTAAAAAGTGGTTAGATCCAAGATCAATATTATTCCAATAAAATTGAAAATCATACACTACTAATAATATTAACCAAATACAACAAAACGTATAAATAACCTGATGTGGGATTATAACAAATAATTACGATTGAATTGGTCCAATATATATCCAACATCTTCCACAATTCTACCTGGGAGAAAAATGTAAGGAAATTAATAAAGGAGTATTAAAATATATACATTTAAAATATTGGAGAATTGATAGTAATATGTATATGAATATCAATCATAACTCAAATTTTAAATAAAATAGAGAGAGTATAGTAATTGGTTAATGTTTTTTGTTGCTCAATCTATGATGAGGTACAATTTTTCATTAAGGTTCTCTTCTCTTGAGAATTCTCATTAAATCTATACTTGGGAAAGCATCAGATATTTTTTGATGTCATTATTCAAAAATAGAATATTGTAGAATAATAAAGAAATAGAGCATCTCATGCACGTGAGATTTTCTATGTTAAGAACTAGCACCACACTTTCATTATCTCTTCTTGCACAATTGAGTCATCCTTGTATTTGAAGATCCTTCATTAAAAATTAGTTTTTGGGGAATGGTAATTATATTATTGATAGATTATTACTAATAATAAATGTTCATTCATTCCCTAAAAACCCATTAAAAACCCCCAAAACCATCAGAATACCTAGAATCTCTAAAAACTATGAACCAATAAAAATCCTAAAATCTCTAAAATTGCATTAAAATGTAAAAAAATATGAAAAAAACCATTAAAACCGTAACTTTCCCTAAAATCATTCAAGCCCACCAAAACCTAAAAAACCACTAAACACCACTAAAAACCCTTAAAACCCCTAAAATATAAAAAACCCTAAATACCAAAAAAACCCATAAAACCTGATAAATACCTTAAAAGCCCCTAAAAATCCATAAAATCCATAAAAATACTAAATAACATAAAAATAATAAAAATCTATAAAATTACATAACATGTAAAAAATTCTAAAAAACTAGAAACACCATAGAATACAATAAAAACCCATAAACCTGTAAATACCGTAAAACCCTTCAAAACCTTATAACCCTCAAAACCCATTAAAATCCTAAAAATTACTAAAACCTTTAATACCCATTAACACACCAAAAAACATTAAAATATATAGAAACCTTAAAACCCTGAAAAACCTCAAAAAACTCCTAAAACCTATTAAATCCAAAAATACCCAAATAACCTGTAACCCCCAAACACCTCAAAATCCCAGAAAACACCAAAACCCCAAAACCATAAATATCCTATAAAATTCTTAAAATAACTGAATATATAAAAAAATTATAAAAACATTGAAAACCATAAAATACCCAAAAAACCTAAAAAACTCTAAAATCCTATAAAACCCCAAAAATCCCGACTAAAAACTCCAAAACCACTTAAAACCCATAAAGACATTAAAAAATATAAAAAAAATAATAACCATAAAAACTCAAAAATAACCCTAAAAACCAAAAAACAATAAATACCATTAAAAACCCTAAAAATCTAAAAATCCATAACACCCTAGAAATCCTAAAAACCATAAAAATCATTATGACGCAATAAAAATCCTAGGAAACGTAAAAACTCTTAAAACTCCTAAAAATGCCTTAAAACCCCAAAATCCCCTAAAACCATAAAACCCAAAAACCTTTGAATAACCTAAAACCAACTGAAAAATATAAAACCAATAAATATGTTTAAAACTCTAAAAACCATTAAATCTGAAAAATATAAAAAAACCCATAGAAAACCTGAAAAGACACTAGTAACCTGTAAAGCCCGCAAAACCCAAAAAACACTAAAAACCCATAAAAACACTCAAAATACTAATAAACCCTAAATAATAATAGATATTATAAAAATAAAATAAATGAAAAAAACCCATGAATACATAAAAAAACCCAAAAACCATGGAAAACCCCAAAACACTAAAAACTCTAAAACCTTATAAAACTGCTAAAAATGTTAAAATATCCAAAAAACATTAAAACCACTAAAAATAAAAAATAAACTAAAACTCCAACATACACAAAAAAACATGAAATCCCTGAAGAATCCCAAATCTCCATTAATACCCCTTAAAACCCTCAAAATCCCTCAAATCCAAAAAAATCATAAAAATATTAAAAAATCGCGGAACACCAAAAAAACCAAAATACCCTAAAAACCACATGAAAGACATAAAAACTATATAAATCATAAAAACCTAAAACCCCAGAAAAATTCCAAAGAAAAAAATTGTAAAACCACCATAAACACCTAAAAATGTTTAAAAACACGTAAAAAATATGAAAACCCTAAAAAATAAAAAACCGTAACAATAAAAAAAATACCCGCAAACCCTGTAAAACCCTAAAAACATAAAAACAAAGAAAAACACATGAAATTATTAAAATCCATAAAACCCATAAAATTCTAATAACCATAAGAATCCTAAAACTCCCTAAAAATCCTTGAAAATGAAACAACCCTAAAAACACCTAAAAACCTAAAAACCTCTAAAAACCTTAAAAACTGATAACCCATTAAAAACCCTAAACCATTAGAAAATTTTATAACACATTAAATTCTTAATAATTTTAAAAACTATAAATAACCTTAAAACCCAAAAATCACAAAAATTGAAAAAATCATAAAAACCCAAAAAAACACTTAAAACATTGAAACCCCCCAAGACCATAAAATACCTAGAAAAATCAATAGGATGGAATCCCCTCCACTATATTGTGATAGAGTTTCTTCTTACCATCTACAATATTTAATATTATGGCCGAAATCACGCCTCTCCCTCCCTTCACTAAGGGGGACGAGCCTCTACTAATTCTCAAGGAAGATCATGCTTTCGCTCTGTTCACGGTTCCAGATCTTCTACCTCCTTTTTCCACGGATTGAGATATTCTCTAAGGTGACTAATCTCCATGATGGACATCAATATCTACATCTCTCATTTATATATTTCAAAGGATCCTTCTCTCTCCATAACTTGACCTTGGTTGCCCGATTCTTGAACTGTCGCCCACTAGTGGATGTTTTTGACAGGTTTGTTTTTTAGAATTGGGATCTGTAGGAACGTGCTATAGTAGGTCATGTTTATAGACACAATATAATGATTTTTTTTACACATGATGAGGATATTATCCTTGCCTCATCAATGTCTCCTTGTAAATGTGATGGCATTGCGTTCTCTCTATTTCGATGGAGCTTTGATCTTAATTTGTGTCGTGATTCACTAATGGTGGAAACCAGGGTGAGATTCCCAGAACATCTTATCCCCTCCCAAAAAAGTATATTATTTTAATGTTGGGGGATCTGGTTGGATGGTTCTTATTTTTGGATATCATAGCTCGGGCTCTATGTCATCCTATGTCTCCAAGATCATTTGTAGAGGTTGATGCTTCCAAGGGCCTAGTGGACTTTATGTGGATTGTTGTTGGTGAGGAGCTTCGATGGAAGCAGATGGTAATCATTGAGTCATGGATGGATTTTTGTTCTTCCTTTTCGAATCATGTTCATGGGTACTATATCTATAGGCATGGATTAAGGATACATGGTGCTTTGAATCTGGCTCAGGTAGAGCTTGGTGAAAAAAGTAAGATTTCAGTGGGGTGGGGAAGAGGTTATTATGCACCCTTCCCAGCCAAAGGATAGGGAATTTTTTGCATGTTTGAGGGATTATATATAAAGATAGGGTGATAAAGAGGTTGTAAGGGTGGAACCATGTAGATAGAGATTGGTGAGTCCCATAAATGGTTGTGGAGGTGCAAGTGATAACACTGCAGTGGTTCATAGTGCCAACAAGGTGGTAGTGCATAGTTCTAGAAATATGATAAGTGCTGGTTGCAGTAGTGGTGGGAAGGATGGAAAAAGTGAGGTGCATGTCCAGGATGGTCTTTCCTTTTATAATCAGTTCAAATGTATTGATTCGGCTGAGCTTGGGGTGAAGAAGCTGTACAGGGGGACATGAATTATGTGGCTGCAGCAGCAGCTCGGGACATGGACTACAGTGACAAAGGGAAAGATGATGTGCAGGTGATACTAGTGTTTATCAATGTAGAGGCAGGGGGAAAGAGATATGGTTGGATATGGACACATATGCATGGACATTTAAAATATGGGTTGGTCATTGTGGTAGTTGATGTAATTGTGCCTTAACATGGGGCTCATCATGGGGAGTTTGCTGCTGGGCAGGAGATGAGTGAGGGTCAATTATTTAGGGATGGGAATGAGGTATATACTATTCTAGGGGAGGGTAGGTCACAGGTGATGCATGCTAGGATTAGGCAGCAGTGAGTATGGATTTTTTTGGACACCAATGGGTGCTCGGATAGTGATTTTGAGCAACAGCAAAGGGAGATATAGGTGTTTGTACACAATAGTGATGGGATTGTTGAGAATCATCCTTATTTACAGGGAAAAGTAAGAAAGGTGCTTGGGGAGGATAAGAATTTGACTCTTTATCAACCTGAACTGGTGGTGTAAAACACAGTTGGGCGTAATGGTGTTGTGGTTTGCCCTACTCTGAAATGAGGATATAGGCCTGCAGCCGATGCAGGCTGGTGTGGTTCTGATTGCTCCTAGCATGCCATGTTGTGGGGTTCTTGATGACTGTATTCTCAATCAAGAATCCACATTCATCCCTGAATAGAAGGATAATAGAAGAATGAACCTCAATATGTCTATGACTTCTAAGGGGGGCCTTTTTTGGGGAGACCATCTCATATGGGAAGGAAAACAAATATGCAGGGGTCTTTGGGGAGAAAAGGATGGATAATACTACCACCCCTTCTCCTTCAAAGAGGAGGATGAAGCAACATAAAACCCTAGAGCAAGGAATACATAGGGAGGAGCACCTGGAATTCATAAAGCTTCATGAGTATTTTGATTCATGATGGGAATCAATGGACATAAGTGTAGACTCTGACTTCTGCTTTGATGTCATGACTTATGGATATGGTACCGAGGGTGACCCTTATGGTGAAGATTCTTTTTCTGATTTTTGAGGTGATGTTGACTGACATGTTTCTCTTTTGGGGTTTTCTTTTTTGGTTTTTTGGGGTTGTTAGGGGTTTTTTGATGTGGGTCGATTGACCCCTCCCCGACCTTGTCTAATGAGTCTCTTTTTTCTAATAATTTGGTGGGGGGTCAGAAATAGCCGGGCTTCGCACCGTCCTTTCCCTTTGTAAGAACCTGAATCTTCATTTCAGGTATATTTTCTCCTTTTATGGTCATTTTTTAGAAAAAGAGGAAAATATAGAAATTTTCTAAGTACACGTCGTGTAATTTGTGAGTACACATCGTGTACATTTCCCCCGCGCGAGGCCATATGATGGCCGTGTCCGGACCACACACACGGTGTGTGGTTGTGATGTGGAGCCCGCTTAATGCGGTGTATGAAAGTGAGAGTACACGCCATGTACTCATGAAGTACACGCCATGTACTTTCGTTTTTTTCATTAAACGGACCGGGGTCGAGACTTAACCCCGCATACATATTCATCTCCAGCTTCTTCGACAGAGAGCGAGGGTACGACCACAGATCTTCGATGATCCACTGATCCTTCACCTGCTTTCTGAATCGAATGCCGTTGATTGCGTTGGAACTACAGCGGTAAGCTCACTCTTCTCCTAGAGCTATGTTTTCCAATTCCTCTTCTTTCTCAAGTTATCTGGGGTTGAGTGTTTTGTGTGTTTTCGTAGATATATGTCATTCTAAGGAGAATCAAGCCCTGAGGTTCAAATAAATCGATCTACTAGGATCGAGGTTGGTGGTTTGTTGCCCTACGTTGAATGACTTTGAGTTTATTGTGAAAAAGTGCTGGATACCCACGTATCGGGTATCTCGGGTTAGTATTTTGATCATGTATTGTTATCTGCCTTAGATTTCAGGTATTCTTGAGGTTATTAGATGATTGAAAATTTCTTGTTAGCATGTTTGAGGATCACCCAATGGGTGTTTTTCACTGTTTTTGCTGTTTATCGTCGTTTGGCTTAGGTTTCTCGTGAGGCATACCTTGTTTCATTGTTTTCCTTTCGTATTAAAATTAATTGCATGTATTTCCTACTATTTATATGTATCTGAGGCATTTAAGCTACTAAACAAGTAGTTGTTGAACTTACTTAGGCTGATAAGAGTCGATTATGCATGACTAAACTACTTAGGGCTGTGTGAACCTGGTGTGGTAGAATAAAGGGGTAATTGACGATTAGGGCTTCCCTAGAGAGTCTGTTATAAATTAGTATCATTCATAGGACCTATGGTAATTGGACTTTGTGCTTCCTCAGAGTGTCCTTAGTTACGTATTGAGACTATAGGGGGAATTATACATAAGTGCTTCCTCAGAGAGTCTAAAGCTATTGTTGCAAGACCATAGGGGAATTGACGGTGAGAGATTCCAAGAGTGTCGGTGCCTTGTGTGTTTACTTGACTAGAGGGGTTTTCTAGTGTGAGCCACCCATATAGTCACCTTGAATATTGTTTGGTTGGTTGTGATCAGTCCACCAAGCCAATGAACAAGCTTTATTTTTGTACTGCTTGCTGTTAGGTAATCTACTGAGATACCTGTTGTGTTACCTGCAATGCCTTTAGAATATATAGTTGTTTACTAGATTCCATGGTTGATAATTTAATGAGTTAATTAAATTAATAAATAAATGTGAATGGATATTGGTGGGATTTTTTACTCTAGTGTACTTCTGTTTCTCTGTTGCATTTATTTCCTTTACTTTTTCTATATTGCTCACTGACAAAAGGGCACAGATATTGAGGTGATTGCCTACTGGGATTAGTCTCACACCTTGTTTGGGTCAGGATTTTCAGCCCAAACAGGTTATATGGTTGTAGGTTTGGATAGGGATTGTGGCCCATCTACATCAGGTACATGATTTCTGGTTGGAGATGGAGAGCATAGGACCGAGCCTAGGCATGCGATGCTGCTGGAGTTGCTATTTACATTTAGTACTTTGTTCTCAGTTGTATTTCAGAACGTTGTTGTGTTTTCTTCTTTCCTTAGATACTTGTACCTGTTTCATCATTTCATCATTATTATATTATACATTTCTTCTACTGTTTAGTTTCAGTTATTGTATACTTTTTACTGCTTCCGGTATTGACTATTATTTCCTTTCATTTTATACCTTACCAAATGAGGGAATAGTTTCTCTAATGACTCACCAAGGACCTCGCTGCTAGTTGGTAGACTCTGGAATTTAGGGAAACACGATTGAGGTCATGTGGAGAACTGGGTATGGGGGACTAGTTGAGTGGCTCTAGAGTCATGTCGTTACAAAGTGGTATGAGAGGAGGTTTCCTTCCTTTTCTATTGACTTACTATTTAGTGACATTAGACAAGGATAGGACGAAATAGGTAAATGGTAAATAGATGTGCCTGGGAATTCTAGAACCTGTGTACATGGAAAAATCTAGATTACCTTGAATATTGCAATTTTCGAGTTTTTCAAATGTTACATTTTAATTGATTTCACCATTGGGTGGGGCACTTGTTTTTTGATGTTACTATTTGTATGATTGTGGTTCTATTTTGTTGCAACCCAGTGAGATGAGGGTATGCCATCTCATGCATCATATAGTCACATGTTAGAAAATCACATGTCATGCATTTTTTCATGTCATCTATGTTGCATTAGAAATTGCATGTTGTTGTAATAGAATTTGTGATAGACAATGCATGCTGTTGTTACATCTGCTGTGATAGAGTACATGCTATCTTGGTAGGGTATCATTTGTTTAGAGCTTCATTATCATGGACGCCAAACATTGATATTAGAGGTGTTATGGGACCTCAAGGATCGTAATTTGGTGGGTCGTGAGTTTGTTATACTGTTTACATGTTATATACATGGTTATGATGCCATGCTTTAATTCACGGGGAGTATGGGCCGCCACGGATCAGAATTTGGCACCTTAACACTCGTTTTTTTCTGTGTTTTCTGGGCTCTAGTGTTGTTCTGAGGTTATTGTTCGGAAAAACCCAGAATACACGGCTTGTAATTTATGAATACATGTGATGTAGTTTTTATCCCTTTCACTAATCGTGTGGGTAAGGACACGGGGTCCTGGAAAATCTTGTAATAACAGGCCGTGTACCAGCTTAGCACTCCATGTGGTCTGGAATAGGTATCCGACCGTGTCATGAACAACACGGGCCCGGGTTTTCCTTCAAGTTCACGTTGTGTCCCATGGAAACACGCCCTGTATAGTTGATGATGTAGCCAGCTGTGTATCCAATGGCACAGGTTGGTGTGAGTCTTCTACATACACGTAGTGTCTGTATAGAACACGCCGTGTAGCATCGACCGTGTGTCAGACCTTGTAACTAACAACATGGGCTAGGTAAGGCATGTCAAGTACACGTCGTGTCTCCTTTGACATGTCGTGTAGTAGTGGTCCGTGTAACCAGTTCGTGTGACTGAAGACACAAATAGTGGAGATATCTTAAGGACACATCGTGTAGTGGACAAGCACGCCGTGTAGTTTCCTGCTGGGACAGTCCGTGTTCCTCGTCATGTATGAGTTAAAGGGAAGGGAGAAAAGGGTTAGTACACGCCGTGTAGTTTAATAACACGTCATGTTGCCGGGTGGTTTACACATCCATGTATGGACAAGGTACACGCCCATGGTAAACTTTTAAAAACACGCCGTGTAGTCATGTTTTTCCCAAATTTTTAAGGTTTTTCCCTCCTGTTTCATTTTACTCACTTATGTTTAAACTTTGTTTGTCGTTAATGAAGGTGTGTTTTTGATCTTTCAGAGCTATGGCACCAAGACGTTCTTCTTTTGCACGTCAGGGACCGGGCAGTGACCGTACACCTGATACGGCATATCAGGGACTACCAGTAGTTCCGCCTATCGTTCCAGACATGGAAACTTTAGTGATTCCAGACACTGGTTCCAACACTCAGTTTAGAGAGGGTCTCATGAGATTCATTCAGACCTTCCAGGGAGCTCATCATCCAGGCCCGACTATGGAAGAGCTGACGCGGGTTTTTTAGCAGTTGCATCCTCCTACATTCTTAGGGGATGGAGGACTGCAGGCTGCGGAGTCATGGCTAGAAGACATGCTATCCATCTTTAAGCATCTGGAGACACCTCCAAAGAGGATATTGAATCTTGCGACATATATGTTGCGAGATTCATCCAATAGATGGTGGGATGTGGTTTCGCAGACCGGGCGCCAACAGGCTATGGCTTGGGACGAGTTTTAACGTACGTTCTACGACTACTTCTACCTGGCAACGCTGAGGTATGACATAGACATAGAGTTCATGAGCCTGTAGCAGGGTACTCTCTCAGTTATGGAGTATTCCTCCCGCTTCACTACGTTATAGCATTTCACTCCCGTTCTAGGGAATGACGAGCAGTTTTTAGTGAGAAAGTTTGAGGAAGGCCTAATACCGGACATCAGATCGCAGGTGAATGTCTTTCAGTTGACTTATATTACTCTGATAGTCAACCATGTACTCATTACGAAGAGAAACCTGAGGGAGGCTAGAGCTATGGTCCAGGGCAGTTCCACATATAGGGCTGATTCTTTTCAGGCAGACAACAAGAAGCGCCACCGAGAGTCTACACAAGGTGATCCGAGGAAGCGAGGTGTTTCTTATGGTAGATGAGATCTTCCTTATGGATCCCATGTTGTGTGTTATCAGTGTGGAAGGAGGGTGAATAAGAAGCATCAGTGCCCGAGGGACCCAGTGGAGTGCCTATCTTTTGGAAAGATGGGCCATCTGCAGCGCTTCTACAAGGTCCCCCTTCCAGCGGCAAGTGAAAGAGGATCAGTTTCGACTCCATGTGCGGGAGCTCAAGAAGTAGTTGGAGGAGTTGCAGAAAAAGGGTTTCATCCGACCCTGTACTTCTCCATGGAGATCACCTTTAGTGTTTTCAATGAAGGCAGACGACACCCTTCAACTTTGTGTGGATTATTGGAAGCTGAACCAGTTGACAGTCAAGATCTGATATCCCTTGCTACGGATCGATGTCCTCTTTGATCAGCATCGAGGAGCATGGGTGTTCTCGAAGATCGAATTGAGGTTCGTTTATCATCATTTATGCATTATACCAATAGATATACCTCTTATAGCCTTCAAGAGCAGGTATGGTCTATACGAGTATACAATCATGTCGTCCGGTCTCACGAATGCGCCAGCGGTCTTCATGGCGCTAATGAACATATTTTTCCATCCTTACTTGAGTTCCTTCATGGTGGTTTTCTTGGATGGCATCTTGGTGTACTCTCACACTCGACATGACCGTGCTACCCATCTTGAGGTCATTTTGTGTACACTTAGGGAGCATCAGTTATATTCTAATCTCTCCAAGTTTCACTTTTGGATGGATGAGATTCACTTCATGGGTCATGTCATCTCAGAGAAAAGAGTATCAATAAACCCAGAGAAGTTGGGAGAAGTAGTTACCTGGGAGAAGCCGAAGAATGTCTTCGAGGTGCGGAGTTTCTTGGGGCTGGCTGGTTACTACAAACGGTTTATTCAGGACTTCTCACGCTTAGCAGCACTGTTGACGGGCTTGACTAAGAAGGGGTGAAGTTTTTTTTGGTCAGAAGCCTATGATTTATCCTTTTAGGAGCTGAAGGAGAGATTGTCTTCAGCGCCTATTCTAGTTTTTCTAGAGCCGGGAAAGAGTTACATAGTTTTCTGTGATGTATCTGGAATCGGGCTTGGAGCAGTGCTTATGCAGGAGGATCGTGTTGTTCCATATGGATCTTGGAAACTGAGTCCACATGAAAGGAACTATCCTATTCACAACCTGGAGTTGGCTGCAGTTGTTCATGCTTTGTGTTTATGGAGCCATTACCTCTTGGGAGAGCATTTTGTGGTATATAAAAACCACAAGAGCCTCAAGTACTTTTTCACGCAGTGTGACTTGAATCTGAGACAGCGGAGGTGGTTTGAGTATCTCCAGTCCTTCAACATCGAGCTTTCCTAAACGCATGGGAAAGGCAATGCAGTGGATGATGCACTGAGTAGACGGACTCAGATATAGGCAGTTTAGGAGGCCAACTATGAGTGGCAGCTTATGGATCTATTCACTGAGATGTATTTGGAGGTTCACAACTGATAGGGGAAGGCTTTCATGTCTTCTATATCTGTTACCTCTATTCTTCTTGTCCAAGTTAGAATGAAGAAACTAGAGGATTTTGAAGGCCTATTCCTATGATAAAGTGTGTCAGGAGAGGACCCTATTACCAGATAAACCATTGGCGAGGATGAGATCTTTTGTTTCCAGGGATCCGTATGGTTACCAGCAGATATACGTGAGGAGTTGATGCGAGACTTTCATTCCTTAGTTTGGGCAGTTCATCCTGGTGTCACCAAGATGTATCGTGATCTACACCACCAGTAATGGTGGCTAGGTATGAAGAGAGATGTGACTGGTTTTGTCATGAGGTGTTCCACTTGTCAGTAGGTGACAGCGGAACACCAGCGGCTAGCAGGGATTTTGAAGTAGTTACCCATTCCTAAGTGGAAGTGGAATGATGTCGTGACGGACTTCATGACAGGGTTACCGAGATCTCCTCGAGGGAATGATGCGATATGGGTTGTCATTGACAGGATCATGAAGGTTGATCACTTATTTCTGATTAAGGAGACCTTTGGTGTTGATGAACACAGACGGTTGTACATCCGTGAGATTTTACACTTGCATGGGGTTCTAAGTACTATCATCTCAGATAGGGATGCCTGCTTTACGTTGCATTTCTGGCAGGTGCTATAGAAGGCCTTTGGTACACAGGTAGTTCTGAGAACAGTTTACCATCCCCAGATAGCTGGCCATTCATAGTGCACAATCCAGGTGCTTGAGGATATGCTCCGATCTTTCATTCTAGACATTGGCGGTTCTTGGGAGAATCATATTCCTCTTGTGGAGTTTTCCTATAACAATAGTTTTCAGGAAACTATTCTGATGGCACCTTATGAGGCTTTGTACAATAGGAAGTGCTCATCATCCTTGTGTTGGATGGAGGTAGGAGTGGCATCTATGATGGGACCTCGTCTCATTTAGGAGACCACAGAGCAGGTGGAGTTGATTTGGAAGTGGATGGATACTGCCCAATCTCGTCAGAAATATTATGCTAATCAGTGGAGACGACCTTTTGAGTTCAAGGTCGGAGATCAGGTTTTCTTACGTGTCACCCTGAGGTTGGGACACAAGAGGATCAGGAGACAGGATAATATTTCACCTTCATATGTCGGGCCATTTGAGGTTCTGGAGAGAGTCGGACTGTTTGCTTATAGGTTGTAGTTACCTCATAGATATCATTCTATGCATGACGTCTTCCATGTTTCTCAGCATTAACGCTATTTCTCAGACCCAACTCATATTTTTTGACCCAAGGAAGTTTAGTTAGAGAAGGATGCATTGTTCGAGGAGAATCCTATCAGGATTGTTGATCGTAGTGCAAAGGTGCTCTGTGGCCTATTTGTTCCTCTAGTGCGGGTGCTATGGAAGCATAGCCGTGTGCAGGACAAGACCATGAAGTACACGCCGTGTACTTTATTTTTTTTATTTAACGTATTGGGGTCCTAACTTAACCACACATACATATTCTTCTCCAGCTTCATCGACCGAGAGCGAGGGTATGGCCACAGATCTTCTCCGAGCCACTGATCTGTCACCTGCTGTCCGAATAGAACGTCATCAATTGTGTTGGAACTGCAGCGGTAAGCTCTCTCTTCTCCTAGAGATATGTTTTCCAATTCCACTTCTTTCTCAAGTTATCGGGGGTTGAGAGTCTTGTGCGTTTTCATAGATCTACACCATTATAAAGAGAATCAATCCCCAAGGTTCAAATATATCGATCTCCTAGGATCGAGGTATGTGTTTTGTTTCCCTACGTTGAATGTCTTTGAGTTTGTTGTGAAATAGTGTCGGATACCCATGTATCTGGTATCTCAGGTTAGGATTTTCATCCTGTATTGTTATTTTCTTTTGATATCATGTATGTTTGACGTTATTAGATGACTGATAATTTCATGTTAGCATGTTTGAGGATCACCCCATGGGTTTTTCTCCCTGTTTTGGTTGTTTATCGTCGTTTGGATTAGGTTGCCCATGAGGCATACCTTGTTTCATTTTTTTCCTTCCTTGATATAATTAATTTCATATATTTACATCTGTTTATAAGCTTTTGATGCATTGTAGATATTATACAAGTACTTTTTGAACTTACTTAGGCTGCTAATAGTCAATTACGCATGACTAAACTGCTCAGGGCTATGTGAACCTAGTGCGGTAAACTAAAGGGGGAATTAACGATTAGGGCTTCCCTAGAGATTCTGTTATAAATTAGTATCATTCAAAGGACCTTTGGGAATTGGAATTTTTGATTCCTCAGAGTGTCCTTAGTTACGTATTGAGACTATAGGGGTAATTAGATGTATGTTCTTCCTCAGAGAGTCTATAGATATCGTTGCAAGACCACAGGGGAATAGATGGGGAGAGATTCCAAGAGTGTATGTGCCTTGTATGTTTACTTGACTAGAGGGGTCTGCCAGTGAGAGAAACCCAGAGAGTCACCTTGAATATTTTTTTGTTGGTTGTGATGAGTCCACCAAGCTAAAGAACAAGTTTGAGTATTGTACTGCTTGCTGTTAGGTAGTCTGTTGAGATACCTGTTGTGTTACCTGCAATGCCTTGACAATATAGAGTTGTTTCTAGATTCCTTAGTTGATAATTTGATGATTGAATTAAATTAATAAATAAATGTGAATGTGGATAGGTAAGATTTTTTACTCGAGTATACTTCTGTTTCTCTGTTTCATTTATTTATTTTACTTTTTCTATATTTCTCACTGACAGTAGGGCACATATCTTGTGGCGATTTCCTACTAGGATTAGTCTCACACCCTGTTTGGGTCCTGCTTTTCGGACCAAACAGGTTCTATGGTTTCATGTGTGGATATGGATTGTGGACCTTCTACTTAAGGTACATGATTGATGGTTAGAGCTGGAGATCAAAGGACAGAGCCTAGGCTTGCGATGCTATTGGAGTTTCTATTTACTTTTAGTACTTTGTTCTCAGTTGTATTTCAGCACGTTGTTTTGTTTTCTATTTTTCTTAGATACTTGTACCTCTTTCATCATTTCATCATTATTATATTATGATTTTCTTACTCTATTTAGTTTCAGTTGTTGTATGTTGTTTATTGTTTCCTCTATTGACTGTTATTTCCTCTCTTTTTATACCTCACCAAATGAAGGCATAGTTTCCCCAATGACTCACCAAGGCCCTCGTTGCTAGTCGGTAGCCTCTGGAGTTTTGGGAAACGCACTTGAGGTAATGTGGTGAACCAGGTATGGGGAACCAATTGAGTGGCTCCATATTCGGGTCGTTACACCCTTAAAATCCCTAAAACCCCTAAGAAACCCAAAAATCCCTAAATATCATAAAAAGTCCCAAAAAATCTTTATAACTAGAAAACCCTAAGAACCAAGAAAACCCCTTGAAAATCATAAAATAATATAATAACCATAAAAAACCCCATTGAAAACCATAATACCCCCACAAAAACTAAAAACCCATTAAACCCCAAAAGATAATTAAAAACAATGAAGTACCTTAAAATCACAAAAATAACCGAAAAACCCTACAAAACCCAAAAAGTCCCTAAAATCCCGAAAAAAACCCAAACAACCTTAAAACCCATGTAAAACACCAAACTCTCTCAAAAACCATAAAAACCATAAAATAAATAAGAATCATAAATATCATAAAACATACCTAAAATTTCATAGAACATAAATACCCAAAAAAACCTTGACAACCACTTGAAAACCGCTTGAAAACCAAAACAGCCACTGAAACACTTAAAAATCCAAAACACCCATAAAATCATATAAAACCACTAAAAACTCTAAAATTCATTAAATCCTTAAAAACATTAAAAACACTAAAAAATATTTAGAACCCTAACAATAGAAATAAAACTAAAACCCCAAAATACCTGAAAAGCTCAAAAAACCATAAAAAATCCTGAAACTCGTAAAAATCATCAAAATCCATAAAAACATAAAATTCAATTTTTTTTGAAAATCTATAAGAATATAAAAACCCCAAAAACCCATGAAAACCATAAAATTCCCAAAAAACCCCATTAAATACATAAAGCCCCACAAATCCTATAAACACCACTAAAAACTATAAAAACCCTTTAAACCCCTAAAATGATAAAAATCATTAAAAAAGGTAAAAACTGAGAAAACATAAAAAATTATAAATACACCAAAATCAGAAAAGAAAACTTGAAAACAATAAAACCCTAAAAACCCCTCAGCCTATCAAAATTTTGAATCCAAAAAAATCCTAACTTCCATGAAAAAATAAAAGTACACTAAAAAACTGGAAATCCTCCATAGAACCATAAAACATTAAAATATTAAAGCCCTAAAACCAATAAAACATAAGACCCTAATAAAAACTCTAAAACTCTTTAAAACACCAAAATAAATATTAAAAATTCTAATTAACAAAAATTCCTAAAAAACTAAAAACCCAAAAAAATCCATGAAAATAAAAAAAACCATGAAAACCCCTAAATACCTTAAAACCCATAAAATAACAATAAAACCCTAAAAATCATTAAAATCTTAAAAAACTCATAAAACCCCTAAAAATGTAAAGACCCTAAAACCCAAAAAACCATGAAAACAATAAAAACAACTAAAAACCATAAATTATCTCAAAACCCTAAATAACCACTAAAAACTCTATATTCCCGTTAAAACCCTAAAAATGTTAAAAAATATTATAAAAACCATAAAACCCCAAATTACTCAAAAAACCCTAGAAACAGAAAAAAAACATAAATGCTTGAAAACCCCCAAAAAATAAAAACCATGAAAATCCCTAAAAGCACTCACAATCACTGAACGCATAAAAATCATAAGAAACATAAAATACTAAAAATTCTCTAACAATTCTAGAATACATAAAAACCCCTAAAAATAAAAATACCCCTTAACGACTACAAAACCCCCTAAAACCCCTAAAAAGAACTAAAAACACATAAAAACACTAATAACCCACTAAAAACTCTAAAAATCATCAAAAACCCTAAAAATGTCAAAACATATTAATAATGATAAAACCTTAAAAATATCAAAAAAACCGAAAAAAAAATGATCCTATAACCACTAAGAACCCTAAAAAACCCTAAAACCCCTTTGAACTTCTAAAAACCATCAGAATCCTAAAAACCCATAAAAACCCCAATAACCCATAAATATCCTAAAATACCTAAAAATCCATACAAACTTTAAAAACCCTAATAACTTAAAATCACTTAAATCCATAAACACCCCTAAAAACCATAAAAACCCTAAAACCCATGATAATGCTAAAAAACCCTATAAAAACCTAAAAACATTAAACCCCTATAAGTCTTAAAAAATTCAAAAAAACATTAAAATCCAATAAAAATAAAAAAAACTTTAAAAACCCAAAAAACCATAAAAACTCAAAATAATCATAAAAACTAGGAAAACCACTTAGAACCATCAAAATCCCTAAAATCTCTAAAAACATCTAAAACACATAAAAATCCAAAAAATCCCTTAAGATCTAGGAAAACATAAAAAACCCCAAAAATCCCCTGAAACACCTAGAAAACCATAAAAAGACCTAAAACCATTAAAATCCATAATCCCCATAAAAATAACAAAACCCCACTAGGAAGATGGTGGCCCCTCTCTCTTGCGATGGAAATCCTCCTCTCCCCTGGCATGATTTAAGATTACGACCATTATTACGCCTCTCCCTCCCCCCTCTTCAGGGGAGGTCCCCCCCTGGTTCTTGATGAAGAGATTCCATTTGTCCCATTCTCGATTCCTGATCTACTCCCCCCCCCCCTTTCCTCAGGTTGAGACGTGCCCTAAAGTTCCTAATCTAAATAAAGGATGCATGCGGCTCCGATTATCAATGGCAGAGTTCAACGATGCCTCTGCCCTCCATAGGTTGAACATGGTTTAGTATTTATTGAATTGGAAACCTCCTTTGGATGTTTTTAACAGATTCGTGTTTGAACATTGGGACCTCGATGACCGATCCACATTAGGTCTTGTTGATAGCAGACACATCTTGATTCGATTTGCGTTAGAGGAGGACTTCATTCTTTCCTGGTACACGGCTCCAAGAAGATGCAACAGTGCTCCTTTCCCTCTTTCCTAGTGGAGCTTTAATCTGAATTTGAACCGTGACTTACCGATGGGGGAATCTTGGGTTAAATTTCCAAAACTTCCAATTGCCTTTCAAATTTTATCCATTATCTCATTATTGGAGAATATGGTGTGAAGGTTATTATGTTTCAACAGTAGAATGAGGTCCATTTGTCACCCTATATCCCCAAAGGTCTTTATTGAGATTGATGCATCGAAGGAACCAGTTGATTTTGTTTGGATTGTTGTTGGATAAGAGCTTCGGTGGAAGCAACCTATGATTTTTGAGTTGTGGACTGATTTTTTCTCCTCCTGCTGGAACCTGGGACATAGTGATCGGTTTTTCAAGTAGGGCGGTAGGATTTTTTGTTCTTTAAATCGAACTCAGGTGGTGGCTGGCGAAGGGAGGCAGAATTGGTGTGAGATGTAGGGAGAGAACATAGATCATCATCTCTTGAGTGTGGTCCAAGTTGAGTCTGGTGAAGCGGGGCAGGATGGCATGGGGGTTGAAACGATTGTTCCAAGTGGGAATGAAAGGAATAGCGTTGAGGTGTAGGAATCTGCACTTGGTCTTGGTTCTGGATCACTAAGACCGAGTGTGCGGGCTGATCTTCCGGTTGTGCTGTTGGGCCATGGGTCTGCAATAGGTGATCAAGGTTTAGAGAAAATGGATGTCTAGTGCCAACAAAAGCCCAAGGTGAGTGACAACTTCAAGAGACTAAGGAGAGAATTTCTACTTTCATATACCGGCAGTTCTTTATGCAAGGAGGTTTTTTCTGGTGGGATGTATATTTCCTGGGATAATAGTATGTTGAGGAGGCTAGAAGCCTTTCCAACATTCAATCACATTCAAGGGCAAGATACTAAGGAGGAGGTGCAAGGGTCTCTGCTTGCTAACTCTCGGAGTGAGAGGTATGCTTTACAGTGGAGTGAGGTGAAGGGCGTTGATTCTAAGCATGATGGAGGGAGTGCAGGCCATAATGCTAATGAATCTTTTCTATTGTTGGACATTACTAAGCACTTGGACGGTGCAGTTGAGAAAGAAAATAGGGACGTGCATGTGCTTGGCGAGAACTGTGATGATATTGTTGTGGATGAGGAGAAAGTAAGCTAGATTCATGTGGAGGAGGGGCTCGGGTATCTAGTTATTGATGCTTGGAATGCGAGGTAGGATATTCAAGTGAGGTGTGAGGTGAAGGTCATCACTACTAGGAATGGGGGAGGGAGTGTGTCCCAGAAAGATTGTGAGATCAAGCTGATGTTGGACACCATTGGGCACTCGGCTGGTCCTGGTGAGTAGGGGCAAAGGGTGATGTAGGAGATTGTGCAGATTATACCCTCTTTTTGGGGGGAGTCAACAAGAATAATAGGGAGAAGAGGAAGGTGGAGGTGTAGGGGGTAGTGAATAAAGTGGGGGAGGTGGATGGTCAGGGGGGAGTGTCTGAGGAAGGGACTGAGTAGATGGAGGTGTTGGATAGTAAATCTCATGTGGTTTCTAAGGTGGTCCCTAGAAATCTTCCTCGTGGGTTTCTTGTGGACTGTTCACTAAACCAAGAATCCTCCTTTATTCCTGGCCAATTCAAGGAGGATGGAATAAATGAGAGGGTTGTGCTTCAGGGGGCCATTGGGAAGGAAAACGAGCCTATAAGGGTCCATGTTGACTCACGAAGGAGGAAGCCGAGGAAGGACTACTCTTCATTGCCAAAAAATGTATCTACAAGATCCTCCTACAAGGCTAAGGAAAACGCCTCAGGAAGTGGTGGAAAGGAGCAGCGTAATGTGAATCAAAAACAACTAAGGGAGTATTACACTATCATTCTCAATCCATAAGAATCATCTGAATGGGAGCTAATGGATTCTGATGTATCCTATGGGTATGGTGCTGATGGGATCCATATGTAGATGATGTGTCTTATGGAGACTCCCGTGGTGATGTTAACTGACTTGTTTTTCTCTTGGGTTTTTTCTTTTTTCCTTCCTTTTTGGGTTTTTGGGTTGTTAATCGTTTTTGGGTGTGAGTTGATTGACCCCTACCCTCCCATGTTTGTGTTGTCTCTTTTTTCAAATAAATTTTGGGGGGTTCATGATTAGCCTATCCCCGCACCATCCTTGCCCCAAAACCACACTAAAAACATTTAAACCCCTTCAATCCATATAACATTTAAAAAAATAATAAAATTAAAACATATAAAAACTCAAAAAACCCCTAAAAACCAAATATAACCATAAAACCCCTAGAAACCCTAAACACCCTGAAATCCCCTAAAATTCCCAAACAACCCCAAAAACTCTAAAACCCATAAAATGATACAAATCCCTAGAAACATATGAAAACATAAAAAACCCTAAAAAACCAGGAACCCTTAAAAACTATAAACCCCCCTAAAAACCCATAAAACCCCTACAAACAAAAAAGACTCTTAAACCCCTTTAAACTCCTAAAACATTAAAACACTATAAAACTTTAAAAACCTAAAAACTGGACCCCCAAATAATAATAAACCTTAGAAACCCTAAAAAACCTAAAACACCAAAAGAAGCCTTGAAAAACCCTAAAACCCACAAAATAACTAAAATCACTAAAATACATTAAAATCCAACAAAATCACTAAAAATCCACAAAAACCTTGAAAATTCTAAAATTTCTAAAAAAACCTATGAAAACCATGAAAACTGCCTAAAATCATAAGAACCCCTAAAACTCGTAAAAGCCCTAAAACACTACAAAAAACTATATATGCCACTTAAATTCCATAAAACCATTAAAACACTAAAAACCCTTAAAATCATAAAAACCTCAAAAAACCCACAAAACATGAAGCGACCCAAAAAACCATGAAAAGTTGTAAAAACTCTAAAAAACCCTAAAACCCCCCAAAACCCTAAAAATCCCTACAAACTTTTAAAAACACTAAAATTAATAAAAACCCGAAAAATATCAAAACATATATGGAAATGTAAAAATATAAAAACATTCCCCCCCAAACCATAAAATCCCCAAAAAACCTTACAACCCCACTAAAAATCTAAAAACCAAAAACACTAAAAGATTGTAAACCCTTAAAACCCTAATAACCCCAAAACACATAAAACCCCTAAAGCCCCTCAAAATCCCAAAACCTGATAAATCATAAAAACCATAAAATCATAAAAAATACCTCAAATCCTTGAAAATGTAAAAAAACCATAAAAAATATTACCCCCAACCTACAAAACCTAAAACCCTTAAATCCTAAAAAAACTCGAAACCCATAAAAGACCTAAAACCACTAAAAACTCTAAAACCATTAAAACACCTAAAAATGTTAAAAGAAAAAAAACATTAAAACTACCTAACAAAAAAATCATAAGGACCCAAAAAACCATAAAAACCCCAAGATCCATAATAACCTTATATAAACAGAAAACCCCCATAATACCTAAAAACCCTAAAAATGATAATAATCATAAAAGTACCCAAGAATTACTTGGAAACATTAAAACCCTTAAAAACCTTCACAATAACCTAAAAACCCTAAAACCGCTAAAAATAATAAAAACCATAAACCCCATAAAAATCCTAAAAACCACTAAAATATCTAAAAACCCATAAAAACCCAAAAAAAATGTTAAAAATATCAAAATCCCATAAAACCCTAAAAACTCAAAAGAGCTGTAAAAACCAAAAATGACCCAAAAAACCCAAAAACCACTAAAACAGTTCAAAATTCCTAAAACTCTAAAAAAAATAAAAAGCACTGAAAACCCCTAAAAATCCCAAAAAACCCTAAAACCCTAAAAACCATGAAAAAATACTTTAACACAATATGCCCCCTAAACATTAATAAAAAATAGTAAACTATAAAAGACCATTAAAATCCCTAACATCCATATGAAAAGTAATAAAACACTTTAAACCGTTAGAAGCATTAAAAACTCTAAAAAATGATAACAACATTTTAAAACAAAAAATACCAATAATCCCAAAATGGTATTAAAATCCTTAAAAACACTATAAAACCTAAAAACATAAAATCCAAAATATGAATTAAAACCATAAATACCATAAAATAAATAAAAAAAATAAAAACCCCTTAAAACCAAAAATACAAAAAATAACATAAAAACCATTAAACCCTAGAACCCCATCATACCACTAAAAACTAAAAAAAACCCTTAAATCCTCAAAAATATTAAAAACTATAAAAAAACATAAAATCCAAAAAAACAACAACAAAATACCTCTAAAGACACAAAATAACGAAACAAAACCCTTAAAACTTCTAGAAACCCTAAAACCTTAAAAACCAATACCACCATAAAACCCCAAATAAACATTAAAAATACTAACAACCCCATAAAATCTATGAAGAAGTAAAAACCCCTAAACCCCAAAAAAAGTAACTACAAACAATGGAAACCCCTATAAACATTAAAAACCATAATACCCATCAAAACAAAGTAAAACTCTTAAAAACATTTAATACCCTAAAAATATAATAAATCACTAGAAACCCTAAAAAACTCAAAAAAACCCTAACAAGACACTAAAAGCATGGATACCACTAAAACCTTAAAAACACAAAACCCTAAAATACCTCAAAATCCCTAAAAACCAACTACACAAAACCATTAAAATTATAAAAGCATAAAAAATCTCTGAAAATATAAAAAATCCTAATAATCCATAGAACCATAAAAACATTTTAAACCCTAAATACACATAAATACCTAAAAAAATACTAACAACATTAAGAACACTTAAAAACCATAAAATTCTAAAAACTATAAAATAACATAACAACCCAAAAAATCAAGAAAACATTAAAAACCCATAGTCCATAAAAACCCTAAAAATACTAAAAACCCCTAGAAACCCTGAATACCTCTATACCCCTCAAAGCAGGTAAAACCTATTAAAAACAGAAAACCCAGAAAAAACCCTCAAAACCATCCAAATCCCTAAAAACCAACTACAAAAAACCATTACAATTCTAAAAGCATAAAAAATCTCTGAAAATGTAAAAAATCCTAAAAATCCATAGAAAAATTTTAAACCCTAAATACCCATAAATAACTAAAAACATACTAACAAAATTAATAACACTTAATAACCATAAAAAGCTAAAAACTATAAAATAACATAACAACCAAAAAAAATCAAGAAAACCTTAAAAACACATAGTCCATAAAAACCCTAAAAACCCATAGAAACACTGAACACCTCTAATCCCCTCAAAATATATAAAAACCCTCAAATCACTAAAAACCATAAAAGTCCTATAGTATCCCAAAACATTCATGAAAATGTATAAAACCCTAAAAACACAAGAAGACACCTAAAATCCATAAAAACCACTAAAAACCTTAAAAAACGTTAAATACTCTTATAAAACAACAAAAAACACAAAACTTCATTAAAACCCAGGAAAACATTTAATAAATGTAGAAACACTTCAAAATTAAAAAACCCAAAAACCCCCCTAAAACCCCAAAAAATACAAACACCCATAAAACCCTAAAAACACGATATTCCCCTAAAATGTTCAATATCCCTAGAAACCATAAAAACAATAAAAATCCTAGAAATACTAAAAATATATATAAAAATCCCTAAAAATGAAAAATATCCTAAAAACAATGAAATATCCCTAAAAATAATATAAATAACTAAAACCCATTAAAACCTTTAAGAACCATAGAATCTACTAAATACCCTTAAACATCCAAAAATATTCAAACTCTAAAAAAAACCATAAAAAATAAACCTAAGACCACAAGAGACCCTAAAAACCCTAAAAACCATGAAAACCATTTACAACACTGATATTCCCTAAAAATACTACAAACCCCTAAAACCATGAAAATCCAAAATAATCCCTAAAAATTCATCAAAACATAAAAACCCTAAAATATCAGAAAAAAAATAAAACCCATAAAAAACATAGAAAACCCTAAACACCTTAAAAACCCTAAATAACCACTAAAACTATAAAACCCATTAAACCACCTAAAAATGCTAAAATTATCTAAAAATCATAAAAACTCTAAAAAATAAAAAAACCAAACACCCGAAAAAAATACCTAAAACCATCCAAACCCCTAAAATTCACGAAAACACTTGATAACCCATAAAACTCATCAATATTCCTAAAAATCATAAAACAACATAAAAAATAAAATTTCCAAAAACCCATTAAATTTTAAAAGACCCCTAAAACCCCTGACCCATGATTGGGATCATAACTTTTACACCTCTATTGTGAAGAAACCTTCACCTAAGTCAGGTTTCATATCTTCAAACCGATCATTATTTAATGGCACCACCCGATCATATGGGAAATTTCCCCATTAGTAGTCTTCCCCCATCAAAATTGATAGGGGGATATAAAATCCTCACTAATTACATTATTCTAGGGTTCTTATTGATGTTGAATTGGAAAACACTCTGGTTGAGGAGGTTTCCCTTACTAATATGAAATACAACCATACCATAGAAATATGATATTAAAGAAGGCCAAAAGTTTTCAACAATTGAAACAAGTTTAGTCACCATATCCCTAAATGAAAAAGGATAAATATTTTTAGTGTTTGCAACCTCTATTATCATGATGAAATTACTTCGCACAAGAACCATAAAAAGGGTAAAGAGAGGGGAATTTCCTCCTCAACTAGACCCCTCAAGGATATGATTCCTATAAAGACTGAGGCATGTAATTATGGGATCACAAATATAGGCAGGTACGAGTCTCTTCCCCAAGACTCTAATGAGATAATTATTTTACCAGAGGATTGGAATTTCACTTCTAAGAAAGATTATGAGGAGATGAACACTTCCATGGTGCCATCTCCCAATAATTCTATGGCATAGTTGAGTATACATGAACTACCTACTACACGTGTTGAGGTACTTGAGATGAAATTCTACCATGTAGGGAAGGATTGTGCCTCTACTTATGTTGATGTAGTAATAAATAATTCCCATGCATAGGGAAAGGATATTGATGTTTCCTATATAGATCATTCTGATGATGTAGGGAATTTCCAAGTTGTGGCTGAGGAGAAGAGTGTTATTATTATCCTGGGATCACCTTCCCAAAAAAACAAACTATCTGAGGACACTATCCAGACTAAGGACTCTTCTCCTCAGGACCATCCATAGGGAAGTGGTTATTTTTTCCCCAAAGGGATGGATGATCCAGTGGGCCCTCTATCTATTGATGACAAGAAGTTGGTCACTCCATGTAATAAATCATAGAATGTATTAGGTGATGACTCATTCATAATGTTTTCCTCATAAAAGGATATAAAATTGAATTTGAATAATGAATCACCCAAGGAAGGAGTTAATACCCACAAAAAATCACTTTGGTTAGTGGGAAATACTAGGATGATTATAATGATGCACTCAACCTCCTAGTGATGGTGATCAAATAGATGAAGTAAAATATAATCAGCCCCTCAAGAAGTTGGTTGGAAGGCATTTGAAAAAAAATAATGAAGGTTAAAGGAATGTGTAATTCCGACTCTAATGTTGTAAATTAAAGCCAATCCCAACTCAGGGGAAATTATTCTGTGATTTAATGAGGATCATATATTGTAATTTTCAAGGACTTCGGAATTCTCTCACAGCCTTATCCCTTAGTAATTTTCTTACATCATATGGGCCAGTGTTGATTCAAAGCAGTGAAACCAACATGAAAATTACAGACTTGAAATCCTTCAATTGGGAAAACCTTGGTTACACGTTTGTACCTCACAATATGAATGATTCTTCCTTGGAGTCATCATGGATTCTATGGTATGATGAAATACTTGTCCTTTCATTTGAGACAAGGCCCCATCTCTTTTTTCTGTCAATACTTATTTATGATTCTACAGTCACCCTCTCTTTTGTGAATGCTTCCTACTTGTACACAAGAATAAGGGATCTCTCGAAGGATCCGATTCAATTTAATGAGTAAATAGACAAGAATTGGATAATTATTGTGGAATTCAACACATTTATGTGACATGATGATAGAATTGGATTCAACTTTAAAATAATTTATACCAAGGAATTCCCTCATTTCATTTAACATTGCAACCTGACTAAATTTTCTACTACTAGTGTAGATTTACCATTATAAAGATTCACTATTAATGTATGGAAGGCAATAATGCTTGAAAGATTTCTATATCGTATCAACGATAACAGTGTCCCCATATCACATTATGGAACACTCTTCCCAAATGAAACTCTGATTATAACCACCACATTTTTTATGCCGGGGTGGAAACCATGAGGTCATCACCTTTTCCTTTTAAATTCAACAACACATGGGTCACTATTCCGGGATGTAGGGAAGTGGGTTTTAATGTAGGAAAAACACCTATTGTGGAAGGCATATCATTATTGGGGCTTCCAAACAGAAGATAATCACAATGCTCTTGAGTGAATGGAGTAAAAAAATGATTTTATATGGTCGATGAAGATATTAAAAATGCTGAAATCCATCATTCCAACTTCTAGATTAACACCCAGTAATAGAATTTATTTTCCTATGAGGAGCTGAAACTTATTGATAAGCTAGATGAACTCTTGGATCTCTGTGAAGGGCTATCAAGGAACTGATTTAATGCAAATTGGATCAAATGTGGTGTCAGGAATTCTAATAGTTTCCCCCATTTTCTCAAAGAGAAAAAAGATAATGGAGGAAAAAATGTAGTCAAAATATATGACACCCTTATCACATATGGGAATTATATTTATAATGTTGTGGTGGATTACATTAATATTATATTTAATGATTATGGAAATTGAGACTCAACTCAACTAGTTGAATCCATTTTTCCTTGCATCAAGGATGATAATAACAGGTCTTTAAATTGCTCCCCCATTAAAGTGGAGGGTAAAATTTCCTTGTACTGACTAATTATGGAGAGCTCACCAGGCACGAATGGATTCACCAATATGTTTTTTGTTTTAATACGAAATTATGGAGGACTAAATTACAAATGTGATCAATGAATTATTTATATTTATCTTGATTTCAAGTTTAAAAAACTCGAACTTCATTAATTTGATCCCAAATACTAAGAATGCAATTGAAATAAATAATTTTTGACTAGTCGAAATTAGGAATACAACCAAAAAAATTATTTTCATAATCCTGACCATGAGAATGGGGAATATTTCCCCAAAAATTATAACCCAATAAGAGTTTTGGTTTTTTTTGGCTAGAGTGTCCAAAGATGCTTCGGTATAGCCTCATAAGGCATCAACATCATGAAAAAGAAGATTATTCATGGGAGTTTTTATCTTAAAGTGTACATTTTGAAAGCCTTTGACACCCTAAATTAGAGCTTCATATTTAATGTTCTCATTATGTATTTATTCTACATTATTTTGTCCAAATGATCTACACCATCTTAAATACGGATAGGATCTAGATCCTTATTAAGGGATATCTAAAGGGGTTCTTTAAATTCTCCAATGGTGTTAAGGATGTGGGCCCACTGTCAGGCCTCCTCAATACACTTTATAAATAATATATGAGTCATTGTATCTATGACCTCGCTCATTCTGCAATTTATAGTCCGATTAAAGCTGAAAGAGATCTTCATGTTCCCACTCACCTTCTCAATGTTGATGATATCCTTATTTTTTGGAAATCCACAAAGAGAACCATATATTCAATCAAGCTTATCTTTCAACAATTTGATAAATTGGAAGGAAAATTCTTCATCTGGAATCATTCATCGATTTTCTTTTTCAGGGGAATTTCAGTTTCTAGAAAAACTAGGATAGCCGGAAGCCTTGGTATAAAATGTGGGTATCTCCCATTTTATATCTTTGTATATCTATCTTTTAGTGATAATTGAAAAGATGTTACTTAGAGAGCATATTGGTCAAGATTTATAGACAATGGGATTGATGAAATGAAAATTCATTTCATAAGTGGGAAGGATATTCCTAATAAATTATGTTATCACCTTGATGTTAGTTCATTTTTCTTCCACTTACAGATGGCCTATTAGTCTTCTTGAAAATATTCAACCCAAGATTAGAAACTTTTCTTAGACTAGATGAATCAATGAAAAAAAGATAATTTTTGTGGCTTGGAAGGAATGTACCAGACCAGTTGACATGGGTGGATGGGGTATCAAAGGACTTAGAAAATTCAATGAAGTGGTTATTGGAAAATTTACCTAGAATTTGTTCACCTCGGATGATAGAGGCCTAGAATTTCCCAATGAAAAATTTGTTTATAGTTATTTCAATGGATATTTAGGTTATATCTTCTCTTTTGGATGGACTACAATCAAAGCTTTTTTTAATGAAATTATGTCATACTCAAAATTGGATGATTCAAAGTGCTCCACTCTAAATTTTTAGACCACTAATGGGATGAATAGTCTACTAAATGTGATTGTTTAACCCCCATACGATATGCTCTATTGGTTGATTGCTGAAATTAATCAAAGTATTGATTAATTTTATGAAATTATCTCCTCACACCTCTTTTTGGAGATCAAGAGTTATGATTTTATTGATAATGACACTCTCCTCTGGAAACCCAACATTGATGGAAAACATAATACCAGATTCTTCTACTAGAAAAATCTGCAACAAGGTATTAACCCCCGACATGTCTCTCTAAATTTAGGAGACCGTTCATACCTCCTTAAAAAGGATTCTTTTATTTAAACTATATAACAACTAGCTACCTCCCCATGAAAAGATGAAGGGGACCGGCTCACACTTTTATTGGTAATGTAACCTTTACCTACAAGCAGATGAATCTGGACAGAACCAATTTGTGAACTGTAGGTTTTTGGTTACGCAATGGGATTATGTACATAATTTGTTCAACATTGATCATCACATGGACTAACAAGCAGTGGACCTTCTACAACGCATTATTGAGTTTGATCTCTAAAATAAAGTTCTCAACCTCCTTATTGTAGTGAATTACACCATGGTTAAATACATATATAAATCACCAAAGTATACTACTTTTTAAAATAAATTGGGTTTTTTCAACTGTGGGGTTTTGGAAATTCACAATGGGGCCCATGCAATGTTTAAAATTCAAAAAGGTATGATGGAAAATGATGTTAATGATATTATTGTTATCTGTATACTTGGGTAGTCTAGTATGAGAAAAGTCCATCGGTTTTATTTTTTATCCAATGGATTCCACTAATACCATCTTCGAACAAAGATAATATTGATGGTGCGGCCTTGGAGGATCCCAGTCCCTCAGGGTGTGGGGAAGTATTTCACACACCAAATGTTTTTTGGGAAGGGGTTATTCAATCTCTTCATTGGTTATGGGTTCTCTTATTAAGCTGATCTATGTGCAAGGATTAAGTCTATTTCATTTGTCGATGAATTTGTGTGGAAACCACATTGGATAGAATCAGATTCAATGCTAACGATGGAGGCCATAAAGAAAAAAATCTAAGAATGTTCCTTGGATTATTCTTCCACATTGGATCAAATACCTGATGGTATCTCAAATCCTTTCAGTCAATGTCACACATGACTACTGGGAAGTGAACATGGTGGAATATGTTCTTTCTATATAATAAATTGTGAATTCGAGCTTGATGTGGTCCTTTGTTGATGTGGCTCTATTTTTACATAGTTTTGCCACATCGTTTTACTTAATTTTTAATTATTTAATTAATTATTTGAGCACTATATACTAAATAACTGTACTTTTGTATTTTTATAGTTAATTTTGTCAATTAATAAATTTTTATAATTAATTTTGTATTTTTAGTCTTTACAATAATAATTTTAATCTACTTTGTTTTATTTAAATTATTTATTTGTTTATTAGTTGTGTTAATACCAATCTGCTCACTATTTAAAAATTTGAATTTAATAATAAAAAATATTTTAACATCCTTAGACTTTATTTTAATATTTTATTATTTAATATGGATTCATTAAGATATTTTAACTTTAATTATTAACTTTTCTAATCGTCCTCCTAATTAATTAAGATAATAATTTTAGTTTTAATTAAATAAAGAGAGTGCTTTTAATTTTTTTTATTCAATTAGTTAATTAATTAATTAATTAAGAGTTTTTTATCACTAATTACATTATCTAATGTATGATGTTATATGATTTATTCATTTTATTTTGGTTTTAGTATACCGGTGAGGTAGACAAGGGCTATCGGTAACCTACTGGGTTACAGATGCTCTTCATTTCTACTCACTGCTACCATGAAATTATTCATATAGTAATTTTAATTTAATTCTTTCATAATCCTAGTTTATTAATGATCCATTTCATAATTTAAGTATTATCTAATTAATAATATTACTTGTGGTTTTAATATTTTGAAGTATAATAAAAATCCTACTATAAATTTATGGTATTTAACATACTTTTAATTAATTATTTTCAGTATTTCTTTTAGTTTACATAAATTTTAGTTTTACGTTTTTTTAAGGTTACTATTAGTTCTTTATTTTATACTAGTGGTGAACAGTGGATTTTAATTAAACTATCAGTGAAACTTTTTATTTCCACTATACCTGTAACCTTTATTTTTATTTTTAATGGTAACATTTTAATTTATTTGTACCGGTGACCCAATTATTATTATTGCGCAATGGTAACCTAAATTTCTATACTAACAGTAACCTTGTGCACCTCACAATTGGTTTTTCTACCCCACTGATTAGACCACCCCATTGCTTTCCTTTGTTGTTTTTTTAAAAGCTAATAGTAACCTTATTTTTATACTACTGGTAGCCTCTACTATTTTATACTAACGGTGACCTTGCCACTACACTCATCATTGCACCCCTCTTTCTCTCATTATTAGACTTCATACCCCAAACCTCACTATTACTCAGTTTTTTCTTTTTTTTTAACTATCGTAGACCAGTGATGTCTTTTTCAATTTAACTATCGGTGAAATTATCTCCCCTATTTCATTCTCACACCTCACTCATAGTCTTCTTTTTTCTACCATTGTTTCCTCGCCAGTGCTCCGTAAGAATGGTTCTTCCAAATCTACTCAACACCCACAAATCCTGACACCGTTTTCTCCAATTCCACTTAATGAATCCCCAACGACTCAATACCATAGAATCAAAGAAACTCATAATACCAAAAATTGGACCAGAATAAGACTTGATCTAATTCTAAATCAAACTTCAAATCTGAGTGCACCAACCAGCATTGTTCTCACAGCAGTTCCATTATAACCAGTAGTCCATATCCTCACTTCTTAGAGTCGCACTGTTGTCAGCAAAGAAACCCACTGGTCTGAGCCCCTGATATTGTGAGATTGGATCAGGCACCGCTAGTTGTGGTATCTCAATGTAGGGTCCACCTGAGCTGAGCAGAGGATGAGGCTTTGAGTAGGAGGCCACTCCACCGGTATAGAGGAGCTGATGTATCCACGCTGCGCTAGAGCCGAGGGAAGTCGGGCCGCCGCTGCCTATTTCCAGCACCGAACAGAAACACTCCCCCTTGTTGTTGTGCACCGATTTTTGGAGGGGGGAAGATATTTAAAAATATATCAAAAAAATAACTAATGAATTAAAAAACAAATTAAAAACATAAAAAAATAAACATTAATAATTATAAATAAATAACTTACATAAGATATTTTATAAAACAGAATTATTAAACATGAGTAAAATTTTATTTTATTAACTGATTGTTATTTATAAAATTAATTTAGAATATATCATTAAAAATATTATTTAATAGTAGGTATTAATAATGATTTAATAATACAAGTTCATAAAATAAAATACAAATTAAATTATAGTTACACTAAACTAGTTAATTTAAAATGTTAATAATTTAAACTTTCAAAATAAATAATAAACATAATGTTTATAATTTACTTTAATAAAGTTAATTAATTTAAAAATAAAAAAAATATCTTGTATGCAATTTAGCATCAAAATTAATAATAAATAAACTTCTTATTTTTCATAATAATAATAACTCTTTTATTAACATATTCGTTCAACTTAAAATCCACATTTTATCCTGATTTATCTTTTATAAATTTTATTTCATTATAGTTAATTAAAATATAATTCGTAATTGTTAGTAATTATAATGAAATAATTCATTTTACAACATTACTTAAGAGTTATTAATAATTTTAAATGTCTTTTTATTTTTATAATCTATAAATATTTATTTCATTCATGTAGTAAATGTGTCATTCATTTTTCTTAAACAGGTTCATTCAATAGCTGAAACCCCATCCAGGTTCACGTAACTAACTTAGAGAAAGTTAGTTATGAGGGAAAAACTAGCGCGACATGTCAGTCACGAAAAATCGCACGTTGTGTGGTGCATTTGTGAAGGGTTTTCAAATTCGGTGGAAGATGTTCAGTGACGAGCAGCAGAAAATAGTGAGTACTTAAAGTAGAGCAAGAAAAATTATTTCAAAAAAAAGTATGATATTCTCAATCATTCCATGATCACATCATTTCAAGAGGGGATTCCCAGGAGAAACGCCGGAGACGAGCTGGAGGCTAAGGAGCCCGAAGGAAGAGCAGTTCTAGGGGAGTTTACCTTCCATTTGTCCATAATCATTGTACTATGTTTTCAATTGTTTTTACTAAATTAATCAATATGATCATAGGTTAATATTTTCATAGCTTTGGAATTCAATTCTGCTAGTTTATCTTTCTAGATTCTTCAATTACTTTATATTTTTCAGAATCATCATCTATCGGCAAGATAGAATTATGATTCTCTATTCAGTTGATTCACCTCTCAATTGATTTCAAAATTAATAATTCAATTTTAACTGTAGATTTTTTTTAAATGCATCTTTCTGAACATTAATGTCATTAATTTGTAAATTTATGGTGAGTTTATTTCCAATTTTTAACATTTTCAAACTTTTTAGTAGTTCGGTTATGTTTTGGTGTGTCAAACTCCAAAACATAATCTTCTTCCTGTTGAATTTCTTAGAGAGTGGGATTCTTAATCATGTTTTTGAGGAGTGACTCAATTAAAGTTGTGATTAAGTCAATTATTATAACTAGTAGATTAGATTTCCAAAGTGAGTTTTTCTTTATTTGAGGTCCTTTTTCTTTATTGTTAAATGTTAGTTTTCTATAATATATTAGTTTGATAGTACATTGTATAAATCTTAGTTTTTTATAGAAAATATTTTTTCCTAATCCGGTTTCCACTTCATCATATAAATAAGAAAATATATATAAAGTAATAACATGTTTCCCCCATAGCTGACAAAAGTGGGGGTTTAAAATTCAAAAACCTTAGAATTCACTCACCTGTGTTCTCTATGGATCGACCCTACACAACTATGATAGTGTAGGTTAATAAATGTAATTCTGAGGGTCGTGATGAACTTTACCCTGTTCAAAATTTGGCGTTGTTTACATCGAAGGAACATGTTGAGTTTTCTTAAGGTGAAAAATGAATAAAAAACATAAAAAAAACAATAAACAAAAAAATAGCTTAAAAATCGTGAACTATGACTTACTTCTTTAGTTTTCCATTAAAATTATGCATCAACTGTGAAACTTTGTGTGTTTAATCATAATTTTTTTAGTTTAAATATGGAATTTTTTGAAGGCTTAATCTTTTTCACAGGTCCTTACTGTGTTTGTTGTGACAGTTATGGACACACTGCCTGGCAGTGTATTTATAGCCTGCCACAACAATATGTTTATATCGAAGAAGAGGAAAAGATTTAATCTAATCCTGAATTCGTAGATAAAATAAATTAATTAAAACCAAACCGTATTGTAGGGAGAGTAATTGAAATACCAAGTTTAACGAAACCCATGAAATTTAATTTACAGATTCTCAAGGGCAAGATCAAAGAATGAGAATATTAGAAAACATGATTTTGGAATTACAATAAAGGGTTAAAGAATAAGAAGAATTTGAAGAAAATGAAAAATAAAATTTTTACAAATGATTTGAAAATCAAGTGGAAGAGGAAAGTGATAGTGAAACTGGACATGAAATCATCCTCTTTGAAAAATCGGATTCTGTTAAACTAAATCTGGAAACAACCATCTCATTGAATCAAGAACACATTGATGAAGATCTCAGAATGAACTTTAATGGTGTTGAGTTGGAAAATTTTGAAGATGAATTGAAATAGAATGAAAATGAATGTCCTGTTCTCTTCATGATTCCTACATTTGAGAAATATCATTATTTTAGGAGTTTTTAAATGGATGTCATTCTGGTAGAAGATATTATTAGGAATGAAAATTTGAATGTTAAAAACTCTTCACCCAACTTTTCTGAATTTGTGAACAATGATCCTGAACATGATATTGGGAACACTTTGGAAGAGAACCTTAAGCTCAAAAACATAGAATCTGAAATTTTGGAACTTGAACTGAACACTACTCTTTCATATTTTGAACATGTAAACCCAAAAAATTATGAAATGTTTTTGGATGATTAGGATGAGGGAATGATATTTGAAGAAAGATTAACTGATGAGTCTCCATTTCCCTATTCTCATAGTAATCACTTTTCTGAATCATTGTGCAATGAAATGGAAATTAGTGTTGTCCAACATTGTGAGAATTGTCTTAATTTGAACATTCTAGAAAATGAATTTATTAAAACTAAATTGTACAATTCATCTCCAGAATTTGAATTGCAAAAGTCGAATGACATGTACTTAGAATGTGATCTTTTGAATTTGAACATGAAGTAGAGGTTGAACACACAGTTGAATTAGGAAGAACTGATTTGATAGAAGTATTTGATGTTCTATGTGAGTTAAAATATGAGGATCTTTTGGAGGAGATTTACAACATTGTTAGACCTGAATCTGTTTGTGATAAAATATATTCTCTTCCCTATCTGTCACTTTCATCCTCAACTATGAAGGGTGTTGAGCCTTCTTGTGTTACTGATAATGATTCATAGGTGAAATAATACTTGAGTTTCAATGTTCATAATAATTTCCACCATTCAATTGAATCTCCTCTTGAACTTGCTAATAAGAATTTACCCATTTGCACCATTGAATTTGAACCTTTTAGTGTTGAGGTTAATAGAGATAGCTCTGAGGTCTATGGTAAACCCTTGGAAGCACCTAGATCTATGTTGTACCATCATTTGTATTAAAATCTTGAAATGTCTGAACTTATTCTAGAAGTGGAAAACACTATACCCAATATTGTTAAAGGGTGCGACTTAGGGGTTATTTTAGGCTATGATAATTAAGTTATTGTTCTGTTGAGTCTTGTTGCACAAAAATTATATCTTTCTATTAAAAATATTTGCGCCAAACACATGTGGTGGTTCTTATTAATGAAACCACATCCACTGAGTGATTATAGTTAGTCACTAGGTGAATCTTGCTGGGGACTATAAACCTGGCAATGCATGGGAGAAAACCCATGGTTTTTGTTGTGTTAATAAATAAAAATTTGACTAAATAATGTCTAACTGACAACTTTAAAATCAGTTCTTCATGGGAGTAAACCCATGCTCTTCCTTTGTTTTTATTTTTCTATATTGTTTAGTCCTGAATAAAGTGCTACTTGTTATCTTCTGTATGATTTTTCTTTGCTGGTTAATTGTTCTTGGTCTTCATGCTTGGTATTTATAGGATGATTATGTTGTGTCATTTAGAGAGTGGAATTACCATGATCATTTTTGGACAAGAACATAGTCAGGGAAGTACTTTAACTTTATGCATTTATTTCTGCTCTTGTTTTTGCAAATAAAATTCTAATCACTAAAAAAATTATTCGTGTCTATGAAATTATGCTTTATATTTTTTGAAAATCATCTGTATATATTTCATAAAAAAACTTTTTCTGCATGTCACTAATTTGAATTCAAAAATTCCTCTTATACCTCTTTCTTAAATTTGAATTAATTGATAAATATTAAAATAATCAGTCATTGTATGAATTTAAGTGTGGAGGGTACATGTTTGCTGGTAGTTGTGTTTTTCATTGGAACTAATCAGTTCCTACGGTGTTTAGCTTGAATATTTATTCTATTTTGAACATCCATTTGAATCATACTTTTTTAAACATGCATTCACCCAATTAATTGTGCACTTACACATCACATTTACTTTTGATTTGTATTGAAAATCTTTGTCACTAGACATAAATGTTAATGCATATACTATCTAATGAACCTACTGATAATTTATTCATTGTGGAAAAAAATATATTTATACTTCATTGAGAACCTTTAAACATTTCATCAATATACTAAATTGGAAATATGTTTTAAACTTTAATTTTTTTAGTGTTCTTCTCCACTTTTCAAGTAAACTTTGGGGACAAAGTTTGGTTTTATGTGTAGGGGAGGGGGTCAATTCTTGACTGTGTTGAACTATGCTTTAATGTAAGTCCATCAATTACCACTTCACTTCAAAAATTTTGGTAAAATGGTTATCTTTTTTTTTCAAAATTCATACATAATTTTAGGCTTTACACTATACTCAATTTGGTCATTCCTTTGGACAATTTCCTTACTGGTAGTTAAGAACTGCTTAGTGTCTGAAATTTTTGAGTTTGGGTGATTGTTGAGAGATCTTCTCTAGTGATTTGATGGAAATATGGTTTAGGAACTACTTTTTAAAGTGAAATGGGTAACTTATTAATGTAATTATGATCATAACCCATGGAACTGGAAGTTTAATTCTGATTCTAGGGGCCTCATTCATCTTTTAATTTTAAAAGTAATTACTTTAATGAGACAATTTATATGGTTTCTATATTAATATTTTTTAACTTGAGTAATTTGGGAATCTGGGATCTCACAGTGAGTCTTTGAGACACTAGATTTTGGGCACCTTTCTGTTAACATTAAGCCCTCTTTTCACCTTGTACAAGTTCTTATGCACAATGCTTAGCACATTGAAACATGGCTTGGGAAAAATGGAATAAACTGTCTAGGGTCAAAAATGAGTTCATTAAGGTGAGGGGAATGATGAACTCCAAATGAAGAAGGGGTCCATTGGTTTATATGGGAGTCATTTAGGTTTTATCATTAAGGTGATTCAAAAAAATATTTATTTTTGGAACTTAGGTGAAAAATCAATGTACAATGTTCCTTGGTTAAGGTCTTAATTCCATTGATATTTCACCTCTTGTCATTCTTGGACTTTGAAGTTCATCTTGGATTGAAATGAGTCACTAAGTTGTATCATATATGACACATGAAATCTTCATTGTTTGATGATTCATAGCTTTCTTAATTACCCTTGAGTATTTTTTATAGGCAAGATTCATATGAGTAATTTATGTTCTAAAATCCTACTGTTATGTTTTGTCCTCCATTTATTTTTTTCTGGACATGTTGCATAGTGATCTTAGTCATTAATACAATTTACTGTTTTTCAATGTTAACAAAGAATGGGATTGTTTGAGGACAAACAATGCTTAAGTGTGGGGGAATTTGATGTGGCTCAAATTTTACATAGTTTCCCCACATCTTTTTACTTAATTTTTAATGATTTAATTAATTATTTAATCATTTTATACTATATAATTGTAATTTTGTATTTTTATAGTTAATTTTTTCAATTAATCCGTATTTATAATAAATTTTGTATTTTTAGTCTTTAAAATAATAATTTTAATCTACTTTGTTTTATCTAAATTTATTTTTTGTTTATTAGTTGTGTTAATACTAATATACTCACTATTTAATAATTTGACTTTAATAATAAATAATCTTTTATCATCCTTAGACTTTACTTTAATATTTTATTATTTAATATAGATTCATTAAGATATTTTATCTTTATTTATTAACTTGTCTAATCATCCTGCTAATTAATTAAGATAAGAATTTTAGTTTTAATTAAATAAATAGTGTGATTTTAATATTTTTTATTCAATTAGTTATTTAATTAATTAATTAAGAGTTTTTAAAAACTAATTATATTATCTTATGTATACATTTATATGATTTATTCATTTTCTTTTTGTTTTTTCCTACAGCTGAGGTAGACAATACTATCGGTAACCTACTCGGCCACTGATGCTCTTCATTTCTACTCGCTGCGACCTTGTAATTATTCATATATTAATTTTAATTTATGTATTTCATAATCCTAGTTTATTAATCATCATGTTCTTAATTTAAGTGTTATCTAATTAATAATCTTAGTTGTGGTTTTAATATTTTCATGTTTAATTAAAATACTGTTTTAAATTTATGGTATTTAACATTCTTTTAATTAATTATTTTCAGTCTTCTTTTTTGTTTACTTAAATTTAAATATTATGTTTTTTAAGGTTACTGTTAGGTCATTATTTTATACTAGTAGTGACATGTCTATTTTAATTAAACTATCAGCGACCCTTTTTATTTTCATTGTATCGGTAACCTTTATTTTTATTTTTACCAGTAACCTTTTAATTTATTTGTACCAGTGACCCTCTTATTTTTATTGCACAGCGGTAACAAAGATTTATATACTAATAGTGACCTTGTGCACCTCACTGATTGTTTTTCTTCCTCACTGATTAGACCACCCTGCTGCTTCCCTTTGTTGTTTTTTAAATCTAACAGTAAACTTATTCTTATACTACTGGTGACCTCTTCTATTTTATACTAATGGTGACCTTGGCACTGCACCCACCGTTGCACCCCTATTTCTCTAACTGTTAGAATTCATACCTCACACCTCAATGTTAAGACGTTTTTTCTTTTTTTAACTAACGTGGACCAGTGACCACTTTTTCTATTTAACTATCAGTGACATTCGCTCACCTATTTCATTCTCGCACCTCACTCATAGTTTTCTTTCGCTACCACCATTTCATCAATAGTTCTCCGTAAGAATGGTGCTTCCAAATCTACTCAACACCCAACACTCTTCAGACCGTTTTCCCCAATTCCACTTAATGAATCAACAATGACTCAATAAAATAGAACCAAAGAAACTCAAAATACCACAAATTATACTGGAACAAAACTTGAAATAATTATAAATCAAAACTCAAATCTGAGTGCACCTATTAGAATCCTTCACACTATAGTTCCATTGAAACCAGCAGTCCATATCCTTACTTCTCTGAGCTACGTTGTTGTTAGCAGAGAAACCCACCGGTCCGAGCCACCGCTATTGTGAGACCGGATCAGGCGCCGCTGGTTGTGGTATCTCAAAGTAGGTTCTGACGGAGTTGAGTAGAGGAGGAGGCTGTGAGCAAGAGGCCACTCCACAGGTACTGAGGAGGTGAATCCAACACGTCGTGCTGGAGTCGAGGGAAGCTGGGCCGCCGCTGCCTGTTTCCAATGCCGAACATAAACCCTCTCCCATTGTTGTTGTGCCCTGATTTTTGGGAGGGGGAAGAAATTAAAAGAAACTTTATAAAAAAACTAACTAATGAATTAAAAACAAAATTAAAATAGAAACTTAAACTGAAAAAAATAAACATTAATAATTATTAATAAATAACTTACATAAGATTTTTTTATAAAACATAATTATTAAACATGAATAAAATTTTATTTAATTAACTGATTGTTATTTATAAAATCAAATTTGAATATACCATTATAAAGCTTATTTAATAATAGGTATTAATAATTATTTTATAATACAAGATAATAAAATAAAATAAAAATTAAATTATTTTTAAACTAAACAAGTTAATTTAAAATGTTAAAAATGTAAAATTTCAAAATTAATAATAAACATAATGTGTATAATTAACTTTAATAATGGTAATTAATTTAAAAATAATAAAAATAATAACTTGTAAGCAATTTGGCTTCAAAATTAATAAATAATAAAACTTCTTATTTTCAATAATAATAATAACTCTTTTATTAACAAATTCAATCAACTTATAATTCACATTTTATCATGATTTATCTTTTATAAATTTTATTTCATTATAGTTAATTAAAATATAATTACTAATTGTTAGTAATGCTAACAAAATAATTTATTTAACAACATTACTTAAGAGTTATTAAATATTTTAAATTTCTTTTTTAATTTCATAAACTATTAGTTTTTATTTCCTTCATGTAGTAATTGTTTCATTTTTTTTATTGCACAGGTTCAATAAATAACTGAATCCCCATCCAGGTTCACGTAACTAACTCAGCAGAAGTTAGTTACGAGGGAAAAACTAGTGTGATGTTCCAGTCGCAAAAAAACACACATTGTGCGGTGCATTTGTGAACGGTTTTCAAAGTTCGTGGAAGATGTTTGGTGATGAGCAGCAGAAGAAAGTGGGCACTTAAAGCAGATCATGCATCAATATTTCAAAAAAAGAGGGATGAGATTCTCATTCATTCCACGATCACATCATTTCGATAGGGGATTCCCAGGAACAACACCGGAGATGAGCTTGAGGCTAAGGAGCCCGAAGGCAGAGCAGTGATAGGGGAGTTCACCTTCCCTCTGTCCATAATCTTTGTACTTGGGTTTTGACTATTTTTTACTACATTAATCAAGATTATCATAGGTTAATATTTTCTTAGCTTTGGAATTCAATTTTGCTGGTATATCTTTAAAACTTCTTCAATTACTTTATATTTTTCAGAATCATCATCTATCGGTGAGATAGAATTATGATTCTTTGTTCAGTTGATTCACCTCTCAATTGATTTCAATATTAATAATTCAATTTCAACTGGAGGGGTTGTTTTTGAATGCATCTTTAATAACTTTAATGTCATTAACTTTGGAAATATATGGCGAGTTTATTTCCAAATTTAATCTTTTTCAAACTTTTTAGCAGTTTGGTTAAGTTTTCATGTGGCGAACTCCAAACATAATCTTCTTCCTATTCAATTTCTTGGTGAGGGGGATTCATCAGCATGTTTTAGTGGAGTGATTCAATAAATGTTGTGAAGAATTCAATTATTTTACCTAGTAGATTATATTTCCAGAGTGACTTTTTGTTGATTTGAGATCTTTTTTCATTGTTGTTAAATGTTAGTTTTCTATAATACTTTAGTTTGATAGTACTTTGTATAAATTTTAGTTTCCTTGTAGAAATTCTTGTTTCCTCATCCTTTTTCCACTTCATCATATAAAATAAAAAAATATTTAAAATGTAAGAAGATGTTTAACCCACTGCTGACAATAAAGGGGGTTTAAAATTCAAAAACCTTACAATTCTCTCAACTGCCTTCTCTGTGGATCGGCCCTACACCACTGTGCTAGTGTAGGTTAATAAATATAATTTTGAGGGTCGTGACGACCTCCGGCCAGTTTATTTGTCACTCCAAATTTTTTTCATGTCCATTGTGGACTCTGATATGAGGGGTGAGCATCACACCCACATTTGTAAACCCCCTTCTAACGCTACATTCCTATTGACTTCTTTTAACAAATTTTTGGGGACTAAGAACTCTTTGTTCAGAAACTCCTTTCCTAAATCCATAAAAACTATAAAATCGTAAAAAATATCTAAAATCCTTGAAAACCTAAATACCTGAAAACCCCTAAAATCCCTAAAACCCTAAAAATGATAAAAAATCCAAAAACCCATATAAACCTTTAACAAATGAAAATTTTAAAAACCCTAAAACCACATATAGATTTTACAAACTCAAAAAACCTTAGAACCCCTAAAAACTCAAAAAACGCTAACCCCTAAAATGGCCATAAAACCCATAAAAACCCTTAAACCCAATACAAGCTCTGGAAACCACTATAACACATCAAAATCTCTAAACACTATAAAAAACCTCAAAAAATAATAATAATAATAAATCCTTAAAAATATCTAAAAAAGTAAAATTCCCCCAAAACACTGAAACCCCCATAAAAAGCATAAAAACCACTGAAAACCTTAGAAGACACTAAATAAACATAATAACCCAAAACCGCATTAAAATCTGTAAAACCCCACAAAACCCCTAAAAAGTTAAAAAAAATAAATACATTAAAAATCCTAAATAACTAAAGAATCCCTAAAAACCTAAAAAGATAAAAAAATCCGTGACGCCTACCCTCCCTTGTGTACTGTGTCTCTTTTTTCTTACAAATAAATTTGGGGGGGAGGGGAATATCCAGACCCTCACATCTTCATTACCCTAAAAACAAAAAATTCCCAAAAACTCTATCAAAACCCTAAAACCACTAAAGTCTCTAAAAAACCCTATAAAACTCTAAAAACCGTAAAAAATCTAAAAAATCTGAAAAACCAAAAAACTCCAAAAAACACCAGATAACCCAAATGGCCCTAAAACCCTAAAAAACCCAAAAAACTGTAAAATCATCTGAAAAACCCTAAAAACCATCAAAATTAAGGAAACCCCGAAAAACATAAAAACCATAATTAACTAAAAAAACCCAATAAAATCCCAGAAAACTAAAACACATAAAAACAAAGAAATCCCCCTTTATCCCAAATAAAATCTCCTAAAACCATAAAACTCTTAAAAACCTCTAATAAATAAAAAAACTCATGAGAAACTCTAAAAATACAAAAAACCGATAAATTTTTAAAACCACTAGAGACACTAAAAAAATAAAAAACCACTAAAACCCAAAAGACCCTAAACCCCTAAAGAGACCTAAAAACCAATAAAAGACTCCAAACCTAGAAAAATACTAGAAAACCTTAGGAAAATTCAAAACCTATAAAAAATTCAATAAAGACAAAAAAATTATTGAAAATGTAAAAATCCCTAATATCCCTGCAAACTATAAAAACCCTAAATAATACCTAAAACCCTTAAAACTCATAAAAGACCAAAAACCACAAAAAACTCTAAAAACTATTTAGATCCCTAAAATGTTAAAAAACTAAAACCACCTAAAACCCCCAAAATAAAATAAAAAACCTTTAAAAGTCAAGATGACCCTAAAATCCAAGAAACCCCTAAAAAACCTAAAAACACGAAAATGAGTAAAATCCCTCTAAATCCCAAAAGACTCAAAAAACACCTAAAACCATAAAAATCCTAAAAAATACCTAAAATACCTAAAACTCTAAAAAAACTAATAACCATAAAAAACACTAAAAATTATAAAAACGTAGAAAATCCTGAAAACCCCAAAAACACATAAAAATTATAAAACCATGAAAAACACTAAAAACCCTTAAAACCCATAAATTTTAAAAAAAATAAATGATTAAAGAAACCATAAAGAATAAAATGGATGCCCTAAAACCCCAAAAAATACCCTAATCCCTAATAACCTAAAATCCATGAAAACTGATATAAATAAAAAACCATAAAAAAATTAGAAAACCATAAAAACCATAAAAATATGAAAAAATAATTAAAATTCATAAAAACATAAAATCACCTAAAACCCCTAAAAAACTAAAAAACATAAAACCTCCTAACAACATTTCAAATCATAGAACCCATAAAACCCATAAAAACGACTAAACACTCCAATGAACCATTAAACCCATTTAAAAATTTAAACTGTAAAAATTCTTAAAAGCAAAAAAAGCTCAAAAAATCATTAGAACTCCAAAGAACCCGAAAAGGCATCAAAAACCCCAAAAAACCCAATAACCCTAAAAATAATAAAAGTACCTAAAACCCAAAAATACATAAAAACAATAATAACCCAAAAAACTTTAAAAACCACTACATGTAAAAAAAACCCTTAAAACCACAAAAAATATAAAATAAACTCAAAAAAACCATAAACCACTAAAAAACTAAAGAAAATACGAAATACCAAAACACACCCTAAAAACCCTAAAAACTCAGAAAAACAAAAATACACTCAAAATCCATAAAACCCCTAAAAACCCTAAAAACCATAAAAACATAAAAAGATCAAAAAATACATGAAAATGTAAAAACTATGAAAACCACCTAAATACCCTAAAACATATAAAAACCATTATAAAACCCTAAAATTCCATACCCCCCCGATACTACTAAAATCATTAAAAACGCTAAAACCTATAAAACATTTAGAAAACTCTCAAACCCTTAAACCCCCAAAAAACTCCAAAAAACCCAAAAAAGATCTTAAAAACCATGAAAACCGCTAAAAACTAAATAAGTATGAAAATCCCAAAAAACCCTCGAAAACACTAAAATCCCTAAAAACATGAAATCCCAGAAAATATTAAAAAATAACTATAAATAACAAAAAACATAAAATCCCATAAAACCCATAAAAACCATAAAACCCCTAAACACCATAAACACATAAAATCGCCAAAACCCACTTAAAAAATAAAAACCACTTAAGACCCCTAAAACATTAAAGAAATATAAAAACTAAAAAAACCCAAAAAAATAAATTAAAACCATAAGAAAAAAATACCCAAAAAACCCTAAACCCCCCCCTCCCCCAACCCTAAAAGCCCGTAAAACCCCTCAAAATTCTAAAAACCCTAAACCACTAAAAACCAAAAAAAATCCAAAAAAATATGTAAAAAATTTCTAAAAATGTATAAAACATTAAAAACATTAAAGGCCCTAGAAATACGAAAAGACCCATAAAAATCATAAAACCTATGAAACCGAATAAACCCAAAAGAATCAATTAATAACTGTAAAAACCTTAAATCCCCTAAAAATTTATACAAAACATTTAAAAAATCAAAAAACATAAAAAACTAAAAAACCCCCCTTAAAACCCAAAAACTCCCTGAAAAATAAATAAAACCCATTAAACCCCTAAAAAACCTGACAACCTCTAAAACCCTCAAAATAAATAAAATCCCAAGCACCCTAAAAACCACAAAATCATAAGAAATAAAAAAAATACAAAATTAAAAAAAACCTAAAAAAATCCATAAAAACAATAAAAAACCATATAACCCTAAAAATCCTAAAAACCAATAAAAACATAAAAACCCCACTAAAAATATAAAATCAATTAAAACACATAAAACATTAAAAAATATACAAATGTTAAAACCCTAAAAAACTCCAAAACCCTGAAAACCAAAAATCACCCATAAAATCATAAATGCCCAAAATATCCCCAAATAACCTTGAAAAAACCTATAACCCTCAAAATCCAAAATAATACCTAAAAACCATAAAAATTCAAAAATGAAAAAAAAATCATTGAAAACGAAAACACAATCTAAGAACCATGAAAACCATTGAAAACCATAAAACCCCTAAAATAAAAAAAACACCTCAGAGCCATAAAAACCGAACAAAACAACTAAATGCTCTAAACCGCCATAAAACAGTAAAAAGTTATCAAAACTCTAAAAACCAAAAAACCATAAAAACCCTAAAAACTATATAAAAACCCAAAAATACAATAAAAAAATAGAAAATCCCTTAATTCCCTAAAAACATGAAAACCCATAAAATCCATAAACCCCCCCCCCCCCAAAAAACACTAAAACCCATTAAAATAATAAAACCCCTTAAAAATCCATGAAAAAAATAAAGAAACCTAAAAACCCACTGAAAAATATAAAAACATTTAATTACCCTAAAATGATAAAAAAACTCACAAAACACTTAAAATTATTAGTTTCTAACGAAAACCCTAAAAGTAAAAAAAGACCCAAAAACCTGGGAATCACAAAAAAACCCTCAAAATTACAAATACCCAAAAAACGCAAAAAATATATAAAAATTATAGAAAACACATTTGATTCACTGAAGACGTAAGAAATTAAAAATAACATAAAAATAGCCTAAAAACCATAAACTCCCTGAAAACCCATAAAAACCCCTAGGAAAACATAAAAATCAAATTAACAACTCAAAACCCTAAAAATCCTTAAATTTATAAATTTTTTAAAAATCACTAAAAACCCTAAAATTTCTTGAAAACCCTAAAAACCCACAAATTCCACAAAAAAACATAGTATCCCTAAACCCATAAAAACCACTAAAAAGGATAAAATTCCTAAATAAAAAAGGAACCCTAAAAATCTCTAAAAATCCAAGAAAACAAAAGAAACCCTGAAAACCTTGAAAGACCTTGAAGAGCAGAAAACCCCCCTCAAATCATTAAAACCCCTTTACAACCAATAAAACCAATACAAACTATGGAAACTTTTAAAACCCCTAAATTGTTAAAAAATTTCAAAAAATCCTTAAAACCCAAAAATCTCAATAAACCCAAAAATTGATAAGACCCAAAAATCTTTGAAAACCCCTACAACTCTAAAAACCATAAAAACCCTAAAAAACCAACAAAATCCCAAAAAACCAAAAAATCCCAAAGAACAATGAAATCTTAATAAATCCCTAAAAATCCCTCAAAAAATATAAAACACTAAAAACCTTGAGAAACCCATGAAAACCAAAAAAAATTAAAATGCATATAAACTCTGAAAACACATAAAAACCCCAAAACTCACAAATAAATCTAAAAACCCTTAAAACCGTAAAACATTTAAAACTCTAAAAAACTAAAAAACCCTCTAAAACTCAAGAAACATGTAAAACCCAAAAAAGAAAAATAAAAAACTAGAAAAACTAAAATCCAAAAAAACCTATGAAAAAAACCCTAAAATCATTAAAAATTCTTTAAGACCATAAAAACCACTAAGAACCATAAAAATAATAAAACATCCCAAAAAATAAAAATATACATAAAAACCCTACAATCTATTAAAAACCCCTAAAATAGTAAAAACCACTAAAAACATTAAAAACCCCTAAAAGCCAATAAAAACTCTAAAAATCCAAAAAACCCCTAAAGCATTAAAAAATCTAAACAATAATAAAATATCAAAAAAATAAAAAACACCTAAAACCCCAAAATACCCTAAAACCCTCAAATATCCCAAAAACCCTAAAAACCCATGAAGACCATAAAAACCCTCAAATTCCCAAAAAAAATACCAATAACCTATAGAGATCCTAAAAAAACCACTCAAAATTCATGAAAAGGTGATTAAATCGAAACCCCTGAGAACCCCAGGATAGCCCCCTAAAAACAATAAATATTTTAAAAAAACAAAAAAACCACCTAAATACCCAGAAAACCCCTAAAAACACAGTATGAACTTTTAATACCCGTAAAACCCTAAAAGCATTAAAGAAACTCTAAAAACCTTTTAAACCCCTAGAAAACCCAAAACACTACAAAGGCCAATAATACCCTAAAAACCTAAACCTCTAAAAATCTAAAGAGGTCTAAAACACCTCAAAATCCCTAAAATCCTTAAAACCATAAAAACCAGATATATCATATGAATACCCTACAATCCCTGAAAATGTAAAAACACTGAAAACTGTCAAACCAACCTTAAAACAATAAAACCCATAACATCCTCAAAACACCTAAAACCTCAAAAAATCCTAACAAACAACTCAAAACAATAAAACCACTTAAAATGAAAAACAAATTATTTTTAAACTTTAGAACACATTAAAAACTGTAAAAACTCAAAATATTCAATCAAACCCTAAAACCCATAAAACCATAAAAGATACAAAACCATAAGAACATGAAAACCCCTTAAAACTCTCAAAAATGCAAAAAAAACCCTAAAAATCATACAAACCATAAAAATACTAAAACAACACTAACAAACTTATAAAATGTAAAAAACACAGAAATCCCTAAAACCCATGAAAACAAAAATAACCCCTAGAACCTTAATTTTCATAAAAACCCATAAAAATCATAAAACCACTATAAACTATAAAACCCCTTAAAATTCAATAAATATTTAAAAACTATATAAACTAAAAAAACCCTTGAAATACAAAAAAAACAAATAAAGAAAGAAATTAAAGGACTTAAACCCCCTAAAACCCTACGAAGACATAAAACCCCTAAAAATATAAAAAAAATACTAAAGAAACCTAAAAACCATAAAAATGAAAAAATACAAAAAAATAACCTTAAAACATAAAAAAAACCTATCTACCCAAAAAATCCTATGAAACAAAGAACCCCATAAAACCATGAAAAATATAAAACCCATTAATACATAAAAATATTTTAAAACTCATTAAAACATTAAATAAATATGAAGGCACAAGAACCCCCTAAAAAACAAAAAAAAATAAAAATCCTAGAAAGACCCTAAAACCCATAAAAACATTTATAAACCCTAAAATAATTAAAAACACTTTAAGACCATAATCCCCTAAAAATCCCAAAAACCCATAAAACCATTAAAAACCTAAAAAGATCTAAACATCCCTAAAAACATAGCAAAATTAAAAAACCATCAAAAACTCATGAAATCCATAAAAACCCCAAATAACATTAAAAACCCTTAAACCCCAAAAAACCCAAAAAACCCCACTAAAACTATAAATAAAATTTCCCATAAAAAGATAAAAAAATATAAAAACCTGAAAAATTTCCTATAAATTAAAATGACCCTAAATCCCAAAGTGACGGAAAAACCCGAAAACCACTAAAAACATAAAAGTACTGAAAATAACTAAAATACCTAAAATACATAAACACTAAAAACTATAAAAATGAAGATAAAATCAATAGAAATTTGGGAGAATTAAAAAAACCTAAAAACCCTGAAATACCATTGAAAACCATAAAACACCCAAAAAACGATAAAAATCCTAAAACCCTATAAAACCCAAAAAACCACTAAAAAGGATTAAAATCCATAAAATGTTATAAAACTAAAAAAACCTTAAAACTCCTAAAAACGAAAAAACTACTAAACCCCCAAAAGACCCTTGAAACACTGAAACCCCATAGAAACCGTGAAAACCCCTAAAAATGAAAAAAACCCAAGAGACAAAAAAAACCCCAAAACCATATAAATACCTAAAAATCATTGAAAACATAACAAGACTAAAATATGTGAAAACCCATTGAAAACCATAAAACCTAAGAAAAACCCTATAAATCATAAAAACCAATAAAACCCCATGAAAACCCTAAAAATATGTAAACCCCCCAAAATATTCAAAAACACTAAAAAACCATTAAATCCCTAAAAACTCAACCCCCATTCTAAAGACCCAAAAAACCCTACCCCAAAACCCCTAAAATGCCTAAAAATCATAAAGACCATGAAAACCACAAAAAAATTAAATTCATTAAATATCACTAAAAACATAAAAACCCCTAAAACAACTTATAAACCCCTTAAAACTATAAAACCCCTAAAACCCTAAAAACCCGTAAAACCCATAAAACCCACCCAATACCAATAACAACCCTAGAACCCTTAAAACCACTAAAAGTTTTTTAAATACACTAAAAAACATTAAAACTCTTACAAAACTGAAAAATAATAAAAACCCCCATAGACCTTAAAACCACTAAAACCCCTAAAACCCTAAAAATTCATATAAACTCTAAAAATCCCTAAAACCATAAAAATCATAAAAATCTATAAAACTACAAGAACAATGTAAAAAACCCCCCAAAACACTAAAACCCCTCTAAAACCATAAAACCTCCCTAAAACATCTAAAAACAATAAAAACTCATAAAAACACTAAAATCACTCAAAACATTAGAATCACTAAAATCCCTAAAAACATTAACAAATATTAAAAGACATAAAACCATCAAATACTCAAAAAAACCTAGAAACCAAAAAGGCCCTAAAAACCCTCAAAATAAAACCCTAAAAAACTATAAAGACCCCTAAAAATCATAATAATCCATTAAAACCTTAAAAACTCTAAAATCCATACATTTCTAATAATTCCCAAAACATCCACAAAAACCCAAAAACCACAAAAAATATTGAAATTACATAAAACCTATAAAAACCACTAAAAAATATAAAATCCCTTTAAACCCCTAAAAACATAAATACCTATACAAAACCATTAAACCCTAAAAACTAAAAAAGCACTAAATACCCAAAAATACCCTAAAATCCTAGAAAATCCTAAAACAACTAAAAACCCTAAAATCCCTTAAAAACGGCTAAAAATCCATAAAACCCATAAATAACCATAAAAACCATTAAATTTATAAAAATCAATAATAATTTCTAAAAATGTAAAAAATTCATAAAACCTAAAAAACCCATAAAAAATATAAAAACCCCTCAAAACTGTAATAAAATTTAATACCCCATAAAAATAAAATAAACCCACTAAACATATAAAACCCTAAACCTACTAAAAACATAAAAAAACTCTAAAAACCTTAATATCCTAAAAACACAAGAAAACCTAAAACCCACAAAAGATCTTAAAAACACTTGGAAACCCCCAAAACACCTAAGATAGAATAAAATCCCAAAACCCCCCAAACTATATATAAAACCTGAAAAAACCATAAAAATCCTTATATATCCTTAAATTCCTTAAAAACATAAAATTACATGAACCCTAAAAACCATAAAAACCCCAAAATCCCATAAAACCGCTAAAACCCCTAAACAACATAAAATCATACTAAAAACTTCAAACACCTTTAAAACCACTAAATCATTAATAAATTATGAAAAACCTTAAAACCATAAAAACTCAAGAAAACCAAGATAAAAAAAAACGACACAAAAACCCCGAAGACCCCTAAAAATGAAAAAAACCCCAAAAACAAAATGAAATCATAAAGCCCCTTATAATACCTTAACACCCTATAAAACCTAAAAACCATAAAATCCCACAAAATACCTTAAAATCCCTGAAACATAAAAAGCCACTAAAACCCCCCTAAAATCTATAAAACCCCCTAAAACCATAATAACACATAAAATTAATTAAAAACCCCAGAATCCCATGAATGGATCTAAAAACCCTTACAACCCATGGAAATTTTTAAATCTCAAAAATCCATTAAAAACCGTACAAAACTCAAAACCCCTAAAACCCATAAAAATCCAAAAATCCCTAAAAAGTATTTAAAACCATAAAAACCCTCAAAATCTATAAAACCCCAAAAACCCCTAAAAACCATAAATATCTTGAGAAATTTAAAAAAATCCCTAAAAACATAAAAAATACAAAAAACATAAAAAACATCTAATAACTATCAAAACCACTAAAAACCATAAAACCCTATAACCCATAATAACCAAAAAAACCAACTAAAAACTATAAAAACCCATGATGCCAATAATTTTTTTAAGAAAATATTCAATGACCTAAAAACACCATAAAAAACAAAAAAACCCAAGAAAACATAATATATCCTAAAAACAAATAAAAGTTTTAAAAATCCATGAAAACACCTAATACTAATCCAAATCCATAAAATTACTACAAAATTATAAAACCCAAAAATTCATAAAAAATCCTTAAAATCCATCAAAATTTTAAAACCAATTATTACAACCCATAATCGTGCATCCTTCACTTCTCCATTGAATATTATAGGAATGTAAAAACCATTCAAACCATTGGATTAAAGTTCTTAATAAAAATAGAAATGAAATACATGGATGATTATTCTTTGGTTTAATTGATTAATTTTGTTGGCCTCATATAAATTTTTTACTTGAGAATATTTTTTTAGATCCATTATGGGCCCTAACCAGAAAAAGATATCAAATGGGTAGTCAAACCAACGAACAACCACTAGACACATGTGGGACCATGGTTTACCACGTCGAGTGGGAACTAGCACATGCTAGCCAGTGGAGAGAAGGAGGCATATATGCCACAGGAAGTGAGTGGTATTGTGTATAAGGCTCGTGTTTCATGAGGCCAAAGTTGTGTATAGCGTGGGTGAAAATTCCCTAGGGAACAATATTTTGTGGAAGTTTTGCATGTGGTAACGGTTCCAAAAAATGTTCTAAAATAAATGATTTAGTATCCACTTCTTGGATTATATACTGAAGTTTATAATGGCCAAAATTTTGATGTGGGATGGGTTGAATCAAATTTGGACCATCTGATCTTGTCTCTCATCAATCTTATCCATCTACTTCAATATCACAAGTCACAAACTAAAATTAATTCGATCTGGAAGTGTGAATATTAATATTAATCTTGTACAGTATGAGACCACCATCTTCATCCTCTAGCTCTTTTATTTCCATATCACACTACAGGTTCAACATGGGTAAGAAACACAAGTCGCTATCACCCTTTGCTGAGTGCCAAGTGATCCTGAGCCAGCCAACACAATTCATCATGAGAATCTATTCACAATCTTTAAGGGCCTGCTACATGATCACTCATCAGAACATGAAGACCTCACATTATCCTCCTTTGATCATGTGATCTATGTGAATATGATCAATGGAGGTGTCGTAAACCTTTTATGAGAACAAACCCTTTCTCTTCCTGAATTATTTTTCATATGAATTAAATAGTTTTTATCAAAGGATGATACACTAAATTTAAGAAGAAAATATAGGGTTTGGATAGTAGGAGAAGCCACATCACGGCTATATGATGGACATATGTTAAATCTCCACCTTCTCTGTTAGAATTCACGAAGACCTACCTATGATGAGAGGCATCAAAACTGGCCCCCCACAGCATATAAAAACCTTTATCCCTTCAAAAAAAGACATGAAAAGGGAGAAGATGGAAAAAACTAGATAGAAATCATTGGAACAGGGTACATAAACAATATTCCCAAGATAACTTCCTCATGTCATCGTGAGAGCCTTCCAAATTATCTTTTAAATATCAGGTGATCACATGACAAACTGAGTGGCATGTGACACCTAGTACTTATGTTGTATTCATGTGATACCTATGGGGTTTGTGACTTCACTATGAAGTATGCTCATCCATCCTTATAGTCCCATGTTTAATTTTGTAATTCCAAGATCTCTTCTGTATCATGTACTCACAAAAAACCCTGTACAAGATCGTTATGCTTTAATCAGAGAGTTCATAGCAAGACCCCGTGTATGTCATGAAATTGAAGATGGGTTCTTCAGGTTTAGATGGCCCTATCATATGGATGTTCCTTGATAATATTTCTTCAATGAGGAAATTTCCATGATGGTTTATACATGAATACAATAATGAATACCTAAGCCCTCAGTCATGAAACATCATGAGTCCTTGTTTATACAACCCAAACATCAGTCAACACGTGGCTTCTGACATCGTGAACCCTCAGTCTCATAAATCTCAAACACATTCTCGGAAACAATGTATTCATTAATAAATTACTCTAATTACCTTTATAAATTGTAGGAAAAATCGAGGACAAGAACCCCATGATGGATAGTGTACCAATAGTCCCCAAATTATAGCCTTCATACGTGTATGTTGCACTAGTGGTCATCCCCAGCGCACGTCTACCTGGTCCCTAACATCATTCTTTATATATCATGAGGTATCTTGGTGATTATGTTACCATTATCATTTATTGTGTCGCAATATCCACCATCACCCATGAACGATGTGGTTTTGATATACATCCATAGTTAATAAGTACAAAACCAATGGAGGTAATGTAGATTTTGGATGTGTGGACATCGTGTGGTGTAATTGGGAATTGCCTATTCATGTTTTCATGATCCCTAATTATACAAATTTTCGTTCAGGAAAACCACATGTATGATGGAGCTTTATTCGTCTCCCTCATGTAGATATTCCCCAACCTTAGTATGAAATCATCCATATTGAGAATTCCTAATAAGTACCTTCCATTTCCATGATTCCCTATTCCTTGGAGAATATTTTTCTTTATATATTTAGGTAATGATCTATTTGGATTTTCTCTTTTGTAACTTAAACAATGGCATGACCCAAAACACTTCTGTGAGACCCTACCACTTCAATAGTTTTAGGAAATGTTATCAAAGAAACCTATAGGGGACTCACAATGACCATAGGGGACCTTGGACTTGTAATGTGGGTCAAAGGTAAAGCCTTGTTCAACTCATTTTGGTCTCATGAAAGCTATTTGACGTGTCTATATGGAGGTTTTAAGACAAGTGAATTAATCATGTGATAGTTCCCCTCGACTTGTCAGCATTGTCACCCGACATTACAATGACAAGTCATGTCGATCATGTGAGGTACCTAGTAATTTTCCTCCATGACTGTGGAAATATATCCTGAAAAATTAATATTGATCATGTGAAGATTTATTGACTTGTAAGTGTGATCACATGATTGACAAAATTTTCATTTGAACATTTTAATGCGATAATCTAAATATGAGTTAGGTTAATCATGTGAAAATGCATAGTCATGTGTACTTGAATCATTCACAAGACTTCAAACATATCTTCTCTGATTATTCAATTCATCTCAAACATTCCCACTTTACTCTTGCAAATGCATCTGAGATATATTCTATGATCATGATAAAGACCCATGGTCATGTCTAATTTGGTCATGTGGATGATTTTAGGCATGCCAAACTAAACATCATAAAAGGAATTAGGAACATGTCTAGAAGACACCCTTGGAAATTTTTTTCATATCATAATGTCACCACAAACCTATCAGACATGCAATCAAGAACTATCCAGAATAATGAAAAGACATGACATGAAAATATCCTAGGATATGTTAACCTCATCTGGTGGACCCACTTGGACTCATACCATGTTGACCCTGGCTAGGAACCACTGGCCACATCCCCACTTCATAATGGAATTTTCATTGATGATATATGGTTATGTACCCAAACAACCCTATTGGTTTTATTCTCCCATAAAATCCTTTTATAGTTTCCACCCCTCATTATCCATTAGAATATAAAGAATGAGTATATTAAAGGGCAGCCTTATAGTGTAAGACCTGGCCAAATGAGAATCCTCGGTGTGTAAAATCCGATAAAAAGGGGATCCATCATAGAGTAAGTCCATAAAATTCCATAAAACATAGGGTTTATAATAATATTTCTGAGTTTCATCATCCACCTTATCGTATTAGTGTGTTAAGGTATGAACTAAACTATAATGATAATGATTCATGTTACAAGATAGGATATATATGGAACCTTACTAAGGCACGAGCTTTATACGATATCCTCCAAATGATGGGTAATGAGGTCCCTCCAAATGAAAATTTAATTTGTAAGACCTGTATGGATATGATCTTATGAAATGTTCCCAATATAATTCTATCTCTTATTTCTCACACCAATTTTGACACACGTGGTATTAGAGACCAGTGGTGATTTTATGTAGAGAATATTTAGAATTACCCTAGAGTGGGACCATCATCAGGATGTAAATATGATTACATATCATCTTTGCTCAGAGGGTTATATTTGTGACCATGTAATCCAGGTAAGTAACATATGTATAAGTCCCACCTAGGGACACTACATTCATATGTCTTAAAACATTACTGCATGATGTTAAACTGCATGGATGGGTCCATTCGCACAACCTTAAACATTGCTAAATGATCTATGTGGGTATCGTTTCATGTTCTCACAAGATACATAGGATACCTCATAGTGGTTCAATCCCAACTGCATGTCACCAATAGCATCCCTTGGACAAAAACAAACTCCAAATTGCAAAAATATGGCCATAACCCAAATCATTATGACTAAATAAGAGAGCGGTTGAGAACCCCTATTATGAAAACCATTATTCCAATTGACACAAGTTCATAATCATTTCATAGAAGTAGGGGTAACTAGCCATATATCAGGGACTAAGAAAGATTTCATGATCATGTCATAAATATATAAGAGAGTCCTAGAGTATGAAATAATTCCCCTAAAAATTGTGTGATGAGCCTAGAATCCCATCCTATCGGCCAATGCGAGTCCCAAAAAGTCATTGTGTTTGAAACCACAACGTACAACCTACCTCTGGAAATTAGGTTCATGCTTAGTTATGAATGAGGGAACCAGTAATACAATTAATAATGATAATGATATTATGTTAATGATTATGAAAGAGGTTAAATCCCCCATAATCAACCATATTAACAAACCTATACCACCTTAGTAAGTGTTTCCCGAGTCATATCTTTCTCATAGAAATAAAATGGTGAACCTAATGTGAATCCTTTAAATTTTTCATCCCTTTGATTGGTTAAAAATGATATATTTTCATTTCCTATCAGGATGGGTTTTTCTTCACTCATTTCACAATTAAATAACAAACCTGACACATTTCTTTGTTCTAATATGATCCTTCTATAAAAAGAAGGGACCGTCTCACTATCCTTTAACTAATGATGTTATTGATAGAATATGTACTCTTATATATGATGCTTCACTAATAACGTGTCTTGTTTTGATCTTTAGGACTTCCCTAGATTCCTTGAAATAAAAATGTCATCATGGAATGTTCCATCAGATTCTTAGATTATTGGACAAATCTGCTTTGGACCTGAGGCCTCGACCCATGTTGTCATCAAAAAACAACTACGAGTAATATACGGTGAATGTATTGATTAAATATTACAACATCAATAGATCCATAATGACTCTAGAATAAACTCATGAAATCCTCTAGAGGATGATTTTTCACCAGCTGACTATCCCATAATTGGCCATAGGAGAGGAAGTGAACCTTACTTACACATTCGACCACTCTGGAAATCTATCCCTAGAGTGAAGTGATGCATACCTTCCCTACCAGATGGAGGTAGATGAGGACAAGTTTTATGAAAATGCAATCACCTTGGATTATCATATGAGGATTTCCATCTATTCTGGTCATCATCGTCGATATATGATCATGATTCCATAATAATTTTCATAAGAAGTCATGGATGCACCAACTGTCCACGTTGGGGCCCCCCCTAGGAGAGCCTGTAAGGGGTATCCAAACAATCTAGCTCTAGAGTATTCATACATCACTACTACTGAAAATATGTCTGAGTCCCACCAGTTTATCTTCATAGTTTCCAAATCCGATATCAACACTAGATAGAATCTTATGACATTATCATAGCTGGCCTTGGTGACTGTGGAATCTTTGGAAGCACCCCATCTCATAAGGAGAGGAAAAGTTTCTTCATATTTTACTTTGAGATCATTATCAATATGGTTAGTAACCCCAAAATGGTATCAAGGGAACCGAACCCTCAAATAATATCATGGTCACTGGCCCTGAAAATGGTACACCAGGCAGCAACCAGTGAAACAAGATACTATGTTGAGGGGAACAAGAACCCCCTGTGTCTTAGACAATATGATATCAATCAGATATAACAACTCTTTCTCAAATTTGGATGAGTTCATTCCCAAAGAGTATAATCATATCCTCTTTTAGTCATCTAAGTCACTACAGGTTGGACCTTATACCAATAACACATGAAAAGAAAGGCTCAATGGTATTTTTTTGTCATCTATAAGAAGGTACTACCGTATGGGTTGGCACTTTATAGGGTAATACAAATAGAGAATATGTCTAGTGGTAGTGGTGGATTTAGTCTCTGAGGTCTATATCGGGACTCCCATCATCATCCACTCTCCCTACCACCTGTAGGGGATAGTTTTTCTTCAAAGATCTAGTTACCTAGCCCCTCAAGGATGAAAATTCCATTTATAAAGGATAATAGATCACTCAAATCCAAGAAGAAAATAGTGATATTTGGGAGATAATTGAAGAAAAAACACATCATATATCTACCTCAAGATGATATACCCATTCTTTCTTATGGAAGCTCGCCATATAGAAAGGTTCCCAATCCCACATAGTTGGTGGGATTTTCATATTTTTCATCCCCTAATTAGAAAATATTCAATCATTGTTCCACTACAACCCAATACTTAGGGATGAGGGAATTTAAAACTTTGCATGAGCCAAAACCCACGAGATGAGGGAATTTCCATATTTTCCACCTCCTAGTCAAGTATATTCTAGAAACCATCTACCCTCATATATTTCCAAAAATATTCTAAATATTTGGTGCATTTTAATCAATGGAATACATCTATGTCATCTAAGATCCAAAATTCTTCAATACATGCCCCCATACCAACATAGACTAGGTCATTGTACCCCATGATCCAAACATTCAATGTTTCCACAGTAATAGATGAATAGATAACATTCAGGAGAAGTATCATGGTAACCCATCACTTGAACATAGTTAGTGAAAAGTGTATTCCTTTTAATCATGTCATGTTCCTAGTTATTTCAACTATCCCATGGAAAATGGATTGATAGAGCTTAGGAAGATGTGAAAGATAAGGGAGAAAATAATGGTAGGTCGTGAAAATAATTTACCCTACAATTGAAATCTCATACACAAGATAGAAGGTTTAATTTCATTTAAATATTGGATTTAGAAAAAGATGGACATGAGGATATTGAAACCACCAACACCTAAATCCCCACTCTAGTTCTCTAATCACTTTGAAAAAGATAGATCAGTTGTGTATTGGATCATGATTCATATACCTTCTAGGGATTAGAAACCATATTTAAAAGTATGATTTAAAAAACCTATTATTTCCCAACAAATCATGTCTCCAAGTGTTTTAAATACCCCATGGTAATTGGTTTGATGGAACTCCCAGCAATAAGGAATCCAAAAGAAATAGGGATGAAAGTATATGAAAACCATTTCCCCTACCATAGATGTCTCATGAACATAATAAAAAAAGGATTTTTCTTTAAGGATTGGTTGGATGTAAAGGTGAGTGTAGGCTTTATGGAATTGAAGGATCCTAGATATCATGAAAATATATAAGACTTATCAAAGCTCCATTGGAAGAGATACCCTCTTTATAGGTTAACAAACATTATACTTACTATAAGAGGTTAAACTATATGTCCATTTTCCTTAATGAAAGACATTATACTGCACATCCATTGTCTTTACTTAAATATGTTAAACTGCATGACCATTTTCCTTACCACAAGAAGTTACACTACATGATCATTATCCTTACCGCAATACGGTAAACTACATGACAATTGTACTTACCGTAAGATGTTAAACTAAAAGACAATAATCATTACCATAAGACCATAAACTAGACAACCATCATCCTTTACAAAATAAATTAAACTGTATTTCCATGATCATAACAACAATATGTTAAAATGAAAGACCCTCATACATATTGTAAGATGTTAAACTGAATGTTCATTATCCATACAGTAAGATGTTAAACTGCATGGATGATTTCCTTACTAAAATCAATTAAACTATTTGGCCATTATCATTACTATAAGATGTTAAAATTCATCGATCACATCCTTACTCCATGACATTAATATTTCAAAATATATGTCCTTACTACATGATATAAAACTCTACGGAACATAGCCTTCTTTAATGAAATTAAAATTTACAGGTTTCTTAGTTCTACGTATGGATTGAATCTCATTTTAATGAGATTAATATGGATTCTAAAATCCTATATCTTGGTCCTACCACCACATGGAAAATAAAATCCCATTTATTTCTCTTTAATGCCTCTATATAGTGAGAGAAACCCTTTTCTGCTCAATTTTTCTCACACTGAGCATGTACCACATGGGATTGGAGTTTTAGAAAATTATTTCACACATGAACAATGAATAGAAACTTGTGATAGACTCATCATGTTATTGAATGAAATACCATAAAAGTAATACCATGATTCCTCACCACATGATGTTAAACTGTATGGATGATGTCCCATACGTGACATAATGTTTTACATTACTATGGACCATGCACGAGAGGACCACCATTGGTGGTGTTAGTATCCTACACACCAAAAATCTAGAACTATTTATGCCTTGATTATCCTACTAATGACATACATAGGAACACTTGTATTCTATATACTGTCCCAACTACTTATATTAATTTCCTTCCCATAACACATTTAACTAAATGACTGATTTCATTTCTACATGATATTAAACTATAAGGGTAATTTAGAACTACGTATGGTTTGATTCTCATCCTAATGAGATATGTCAGTATTTCTAGATTCTATATCATGGACTGACCACCTACTTTCACATCCCTACTATATGATTATAAACTATGTGGATTATGTCACGGTTACATGTTAATAAACTATGCGACATCTTAATCTATGAGATACACTATTAGTATAAAGTAAAAATTATAGTATCCATAAGTATTATTGATATAGTCACATATCAATAATAGCTATATGAAAAAAACACCAATACCCCTTATTCTCTTTCTAAGGGTGTTCTTTGATAGGTCACCTCCCCAAACACTTATATTTCGGTGTCTTGAAAAACATAGAAAAATGTAGAAACTGAAGGACCAAAGAGAGAAGGCTCATGTCCATTCTCACGTGGAGAAAGTCTACATGCATATTTTTCTAACAAACATGGGATAGGAACATGTCCCTACCCTTAGTGCATGAATTCCAAAAAATTATTCCAACTTAACAAGGAGGATAGGAGTTTTCATATATCCCCACTTCAATAAAATTCATCTACTAAAAAATCCTCATTGTTGAGATCACACAATAATATATACAAGTAAATATCTTCGTGAAGTGTGAGTAAATTGTGAAAGTAATAGAGGAGAACTCCCATTTTATTCTGGTTAATATGTAAAGATAAGAATACCTTCATATCTTTACATCCTGGGAATCATACCAATATAATCATTTGGAATATGTGCTTGCTTTAATGTAATCTTATATTCATTCTCCTGTTTGGGATGATTATCTGTAAATCCTAGTAAAGGAATGGGAGTAAGTCCAAGATAATATCCCCGTTATGACCGGGGATCACCTTGTAATATTGGAACATTCCTCAAGATGAGATCATATCCCTGTTGAAAAAAATTTTGTGCATATTTGAACGGCTTAGGATCGGTCTCATACCACTGTTCTAGATGGGGATCACCATGTGAGAGTGAATCATGGATTGGTATGTGATCATACATCTATAAAAAACACCATAAACATACTCCAAATTCCCACGACTATGATTATATCCTTATTATATCTTGGGAAAATGAAGTAATAATGTAAAAAGACTCGGGACATGCTCATATTCCTATTAGTGAATCTACCTAGAATATTCCATCATATCACATAACCTAGTCACATATTCATAATTCCACCAATGAATTGTGATAGAGAAAATATTTTCCACATTTTTATAGGAATTTAAATTATTTAATCCCTCCAAATTTTATCAGTTTGATCTTATAAGGATCACTTTTGGATTTATGGTGTGTTTTGAGAAAAATGTAATCATTGGTTAATTATGAATTTTTTATAAAATTTTATCTCACTAGTATTTTGGTAATAAATTTTAAAATAATAATCTAATTTGAGTGATTATTTTTTACAATAATTCATTGATTTACTTTTTTCAACTTTTTCTAATGTACCAAGAGTTGATTTGAACATCATTAGGGCCAAAGAAATCATTTATGATGGGAAATCCTCAGGGTGGACAACATGGACCCCCCATCTGTAACAGAATCACAAGTCGGGGTACATACCTTCAAAAGAGGTAATTCCAAAAATACTGAAACTAGGAAAAGTAAGTTCATTCCATTAAAATAATTAATGAACTTTTATAACCATTAAATTATAAATTTTATGGTATATAGTTAGGGACATATCTATGAATTCTCGGATTGAAAAAGTAACAGTAAATAATAAATTATTCACTCCAACATATTGCATCCAATTATGCTGAAATTTGGAGGGTGGAAGAAAAATACATTAGTGAAAAAATATTGTGCTTTATTTAATGCATGAATGGTCTCATTATTTGGTCAATAACTTGTTATCTTTCATATTATTGATTTTAGACTATAAAAGGAAGAGAGCTCCTCTTCCCAAAAAAATCCCATTCTAGTCAATTTAATTCCATCTAAGGCACAAAGAAAGAGATCTATATTGAGAAAGACGGCCCACAACTCTCCCCCTTTAATAATTCATTTATTTCATTATTTTTCTTTTTTAGTTATCATTTTTAATTTATATTTCAAATAAATTCATGTATTGTTGTTTTATTTTTTCTTCCACCCAACCTCCCTCTTTTCTTCTCCATATTTTCATCTTCTTTTTTTTACTTTATTCTTCTAATACTATCCAACATGACCTCTTACCCAAAAAAATGTGAGGCTGACTCAAGTCTTTTCTTGTGGGAGGCGTGCGGAAATTTTATTTATTCTATTCTAAAAATTATTAACTTATATTAAGTTTGTGAAAAGCAAGAGTGATGTGAACGGGTGTGGCGATCGTCCATCATGAAAGTGAACTCAAAATAATTTCTATTATATTATTAAATATTTTACCTCTTTATAACAAATAAAATATCTTTATATGATGGATTTGTTCCATTCAGTAAATGAAATTGCATATGATGGAGTGAGGTCTTGGATGATATAACTCTCTCGATCATGGTCTTCCATCAACATTGATTGTAGGAGGAGGTGAAGTTAAGATTTAAAAATTTATTAAATATTTCACACCATTAAATAAATTAATAGAAATTCAGGAATGATATATCATAATTGAATTATCAAACATAATTGAAAAACCGATAAGAAGAATGATGGAACCCATAATCCAATCCATAAAATCCAAGTTCATACTCCACTAATTACATTTTTTCATTGCATGTTAGTTTAATATTTTTTTCAATTAAATTCCATTGCCTTCCAATTTTAAATAAAATAATCCAAATAGTAGTTTATAATAATTAGATTAAGTGATTAAATAACTAAGAAAGATCTTCAAGTGAGATGACCCTAGTCTGCCACTATTCTGCACTGGGAAAATATAGAAATTTATATTTTCCATTCCCTATGATAGGGGTACAAAGAAATGATGACATTTCCATGTAGATAATCAGTATTTTATTTAAAATTTATATTTTCACATTTTTATAAGTTTTAATTGTTTAAGAAACATCAAAAAAATCTTATACTATGATGTTTCCAAGAAGTTATTCATGTAATACATGGATCAATTACTCATAGGTGTAGGAAGAAGAAAAAATATATGCTAAAAAGTCCCACCAAGGAAGGGATGATTCACTTATGATAATTGTCAAGAAGAAGAAAATATGCATAGAAACATTTATCTCACATGTATATTTGATGGATATGGCCTTTGAGCTCCAAAATGACATACACAGATTCACGGCCAAGAAGGAAGTGCCATTGGTTTTCACCAATTTCACAAAATACATCTAAGATTATGAGGTCAAACATGAGGAATATCAACAACCCAACCATTTTAGGAACTAGATTCATGCTTACCATAATGATCTAGAGTGAATTCATGATGAGGAAGACTTACCTACTAAGATATGAGTGGGAGATCAACAAGATCTAGATGAATTCCATAATGAGTATGAGGTACAACATGATCTCCCTGATACCTATAATGTAGAATATCTAGTACCAGTTCATGTCACTATAGACAAGGAATTGGAGGAATACACAATAGTTATGCAATTTGAAGAGATGGTGTAAGATCACAATTACCTACTTCCATCCATTGATACTTTCATTCGAGATGCACTTATCACTAATGAAGTGATTAAACCAAACTCAAACCCAGGATTTAATCCTTTATTGAAAAATATATTTTATGATTTCATTCAATAAAATTTGATTATCAATATTTATGGTTTTAAATTTTCATAATTGGTCAATCGTAGATTTATTATAGAGGAAGATGAAGAAAAACACTAGTATAATCTTTTGAGGAACATATAGAGCTCCCTGATTTTAATGAACAATCATTTATGGAATCCTATAATTAAATCAATGTTGACGAGCCTATGGAAACTGAGATAGAGACTTCTCACATTGAAATGGGTAATTATGATTTAAATTCTTCATGTTCAAATTCAATCAGTTTAAAAATAAATTCTAACCTAATTTTTTAAATTACTATACATAAAAAACATGTAAAGCCATCACTAGAAGAGAAGAAGGATTCACAAGTAGAAACCAAGGAGGATTATCCATACTTCATCAAATTCACTCCATGTTGTTGGAACCATGGCTATTATATTCATGAATTATATTATAGTTTGTTTTTATTGTCAATCCTCAGTGGATGTTCAGAATGTGCACTAGTAATGTGATCATACAGTTTAAGAAGACAATAGTATTGAAGGTGGAACCGTTTCCCAGTGTTTTCCAAATTTTTGGGACTCAAAAATCAGAAAATGAAGACATGGATTGTTGGTAAAAGGAGGTGCGCGCGAAGAAGATGTGGTGCATGAAAAAGGTGGGTTGTGCGCGAAATATTTGAGTTCTGTGTGAAAAACAGTGTAGTGCGCAAAATAGTGGAGCGAGGTTTTTTGCGCAAATAGTGTTTCGGAATCAAAATATCAAAAAATGTCAAAGGCTTTTGTTGTGAGAAAAAAATTTCGATGTGCGTGAAAAACGATACATACGCGAAATATTACGCACCAAATGAGAGGTTTTTTGTGCCATAGGGGTTTTTGTACACAGGGGTCAGAGATGCCTATAAATAAGCGGTGACCCCCCTTATTCCATACTACTGATGACTAAGAGAATATTCAAGTATTGATGCACGTAAAAGGTTCGCATAAAGGGGATTTCATGAAAAATTCTGAGCTTCGTGAAAAATCCTGGCTTGCGTGAAAAATTCCGAGCTGCGCAAAAACTTCTGTGTGCGTAAAAAATTCCGGGCTGCATGAAAATGGTAGAGTTTCTTTTAAATATTGAGTCGGTGTGTAAAATATTCAGTTCCATGATAAGGGTGTTGTTGCACGAAATATTTGTCAACACAAAAAGGAAATATTGCACACAATAGTAAGGTCTTGCGCGCAAAGGGTTTGGGTTGTGTGCAATTTTCATTGACACTTGTTTGAACGTTCTGTTAATCCGGTTCAGTGGTTCAGTGCGTTCAATTGCATCATTTCCAGACTTCGATGCAAGTAGAGTCTCATGCTAAGTAGAGGCAAAGACTGCAATGCGAATCTATTGAAGAGACCATCACGTCTATAAACTGTCTGAGACTTCAACAAAAGAAGTGAGCTTGGGGGAGTCAACGAGAGTGACATGAGGGATGCAGTGGGAAATCCCTGAACAGTTGTAATGGAAGTGAGCATGGGACAGAGTGACTATACCCAAACCATTGTAATCCACTACTAGTGAAGAATAGTGGAATTTGGAATGACCGAAAACCTGTCGGTGTATGCTCCTTGGATTTAGCCCTTAGTGGTGAACCAAGTAAAAAGTGACATGTCATATCTTTTCATGTGAATGTTTGATTGCTTCTCATATCCATCATACAGGTTAAACTAGTTCCTACCAACGTGGGAACAAGATCCATCAGTTTAAAAGAAAAATATGACACCCTGATTCACCCCTCCGCTCTCTGGGTGTCCTGGGGTCCTTCAAGTGGTATCAGAGGGAGGTTGCTGGTGTTTGATCTATCTTATACTACCATGAAAAGTTCATCCAGGGTTAGAGGAGTTCCCCTCTTTGATGGACGGAATTTTTAGATTTGGAAGAACAGAATGAGACCTCATATAAGATCCCTTGGAATTGATATTCTTTTTTCCACTATACAATGTATACATGTTACTGATCCAACAAGGTTTTCTATGACTGATGTAGATAGGAAAAATTTTGATACAAATGATAACCCACATAATTTTCTCACCGCAGCCCTTTCTGATCATATCTATCTAAAAGTGATGAGTTTCACCTGAGAAAATTCCATGTGGGAAAAACATTAAAATATTTATGTAAGAGATATCAATGTAAAGGAGGAGAAACTTAATGTCCTGCACAATAGGTTCGATTATATGAAGATGCATCCTCATGAGAATGCAGACTCCTTCTTTAATCGAATTATAGAAGTGGTTGGAGCAATTCAGTATCTAGGTGAAGAAATCATAGATGTTGAAATTGTGAAGAACATATTGAGAAGACTTCCACCTCTGTACAACGAAATGGTGTCAGATATTGGGGAAAGAGATCTTTCCAAACTTTCTCTAGATGATCTACTGATCAGCCTAGTGGCATATGAAATGAGAGTCAAACCAGAAGATTCTACGACTCAAGTGAGAAAGGAAATTGCATTCAAATCCATTGAGAAACTGAAAATCACAAAAGATAGTAGTGGTGAAAATGACGATGCAAAAGAAATTAATTATCTCATTGAAAATCAGATCCAGAATGGAAAAGGTAAATTCAAAGGGAAGCTACCTCTAGCTTGCTTTCATTGTGGAAAAGTTGGTCGCATTGCCTCTCAGTGCTTAAGAAAGATCGATGATGAGAATAGAGATGCTGAAAACATTGAGAAGCCTCAAAAAAGGTTTTTCAAAAGGGGAGACTTCAGATCAAGAAATAAAGTACCAAATAAGATTTTTGTCTGTGAAGAGGAAGATGATGATAATGCATTTTGTGATGAAGTAGAACAATAATTTAAAACTAGAAATCATGCATCCATGATGTCCACTATTGAAAAATCATAAGATACTAGTGGATAAAATCAGTTGAAAACTTGTTCCAATCCCAAGTTTCAACTTAAGGATGTTGTTAGTAATATTATGATTAAATGTAAGAGTTGAAATAAGTGGAAATAAATTCTAGAAGAATCAACTAAATATGTTGATCAACTTGAATCTGAAATTGAACGACTGGAAGAATTTGTTAATGTGTAGTCTAAAATACTTGAAAGAAATGATGATTTAGTGGATCTGAAGCTGATAATTGAATAATAGACAAAGGTCATCAATGACCTTGTAAGAACATGGTTCTTATATTTGAGGTATGGGTTTCTTCTTTTCTCTTTTCCTTAAAGTGATTTTGAGAAGAAAAGGAAAATAGGGAAAATCCTAAATTTTGGAAGTACATGTCGTGTACTTTTTCACACGTCATGTACTTTTGGCCATGTGGAATGGGTACACAGGGTGTGTGGCCATGTCTGTGATGAAGGGTGTCGGAACCGACTACACGTTGTGTAGTGGTCCATGACACGCCGTGTAGTCAGTCGGCAGGCGAATAGTAAGGCAGTGGCCAGCTGTGTGATAGAACACATCGTGTACTCAAGAAGACATGTCGTGTAGTCATGTTGGTAGGTGAACAGTTCCACGCTAGTGGGAAGCCTCCAGAGGAATAGTTAAAAAATTGGAAGTTCACACCGTTTACTTGGAAATACATGCCATGTACATTGTTTTTTTCTCTTAAAATGGGCAGTTGCCTCCCCTGTTCACAGAGAAGTCTTAGAACGGGAAGAAGGAATGGGAGAGGGAGGCCGAAGCTTCAGGGATCCACCGAGCGCACGTTTGGAATCCGTTTTCACCTCGGATGATCTCATTGGAACCGTGCGGGTAAGCCCTCTACCCTTATTAATAAGTTTTTTCCAATTCTTCCCCTAACATAAGTTATTTTCGTTTGAGCTAGAATTATTTTACCTTAGATCTATGGCATTCTTGGACGTTTTAGAAGGTGTCGTTCATGTATACCGCTCATTGGTGTTTAAGGTAGGTGGCTTGGTGTTTATTTTTCCAACTGCTGTGTGTTTTATGTATTTTATTACCACAAACCCATGTTGGGGTGTCATTTGGATGAGTTCGTGGCTATTTTAACTACCTATAACTATATAGGTAATCAAATAAAATTGTAAAATTGTTGTTTGTGATCAGTTCTTGGATCCAGGACCACCTCGGGGGTGCGTTCCTCTGTTTATCTGTTTGGCCAGGATGCCTGAGGGTTTGCCTTTGAAGTATTGATTGTAGAATTTCCTTTAGAGGAATTGCTTATGAATGTTTATTTACATGTTGGGAATGGCCCAGTTACTTTCACCTGAGGGCAGTGTTCTACTTAACCTGTGGGCGTTGTTTTGCTTAGCCCGAGGGTAGTTGTTATCTTAGCCTGAGGGCAACGTACTTTTTCACCTGAGGGAATCCTTTCGTGCCTGAGGGCTTCACTTCTATGCCTGTGGGCGTCACTTCGTACGCATGAGGGAAATTTTTGTTATGCCTGAGGGAAATACCTACGGGTTGGATTCTAATTACCGGAGGGTAGGATTTCGTTTTTCTGAGGACGCTGACTGTTTACTTAGAAATGCACTGTGGTGTTTTCTAATATTAAATGGATTAAATGAATAATTAAATGGAAATATAATGTTAGTTCAGTTACTTTTTATTACTTCTTACTTTATTGTATTTTACTACTACACATTGTTGTTTCATGCTTTAGCACAATTGGGCATGAGCCTTTGGTGGGTGCCTACTTGGATTCATTTCTCACACCCTGTTTGGGTCATGCTTTTCACCCCAAACAGATTACGTTTATGCAGGTGTAGATAAGGGAAAGGAACCTTATATAAGTACTTGATTGTTGATGGGGTGTAGGAGAGCATGGGACTGAGCATTTGCTCGCGATGTCGCGGGCTGTTCTATTTTTCTTTTCTATACTTGTATTTCAGTAGTATTGTATTGCAGTGTAACATGTTCTGGCTGTTTTCATAGAATTGAAGCATGTTGCATAATCATTTATATACTGGATGGTTATATCTATTACAGTTGTTTATTTCAGTTCTGTGTGGTTATTTGCTTCTTCTATGGTTGTATGTTTATCTTACATTCTACTATGCTACACTTTGAAAAATGAGGGCATAGTTTCCCCAAAATCGGACCTGGGCCCTCGCTGCTAGTCAGCAGCCTCCAGCATTTGGCGAAATGCGCTTAAGGTCATGTGGAGAACTGGGTTCGGGGCACCCGTTGAGTGGCACCCGGAACCGAGACATTACAAAGTGGTATCAGAGGGGTTATTTTCTTTGACTTAATGTTTGGAGACTTAGTCAGGGATATGACGAAACGGTAGTTGGTAATAAGATGTTCCTAGGCGTAGCTAACCCGTGTACAGTGAAATGCCAGTCTACCTCGTATTTTTTCAATTCTTTTGATTTTTCAAATTTTACAGTTGATTAATTTTCACCGCTGGTGACACACTTGAGATTGTGCAAGCTATATTTTATTTATGGGTTCTATTTAGTTGCAACCTGATTAGATGAGGTTATGCCATCTCATGAATCATTTAGGCACATGTTGTAAATCACATTCCATGCATTGTTTCCATGCCACGTAGGTGCATTATAATTCTGCATTTTTTGTGATAGTTGTTGTGCTAGTAATGCATGCTGTTGTGATAGCTTCTCTGATAAAATACATGATGCGTGATAGGATAATTTTATTTGAGTCTGTTGAAAGAATGGATGCCAAACCTTGGTTTTTGGGGAGTATGGTCCCCCATTGACCGGAATTTGGTGGATCATTAGATTTTTATTTTGGTTATAACATAGATAAGATGTCAAGATTTGATTCGTGGGGAGTATGGGCCCTCACGAGTTGGAATTTGACACTTAGGTGTTGTTTTTTGGTATTTTTTGGGTTCCGAGGAAGTTTCTGAGGCATACTATCCAGAAACCCAGTATACACGCCATGTAGTATCTTTAAACATTCCATTTATGTCCTTCTGTTCGTGAAGAAAAATGAACTTTTTAAGTACAAGTTGTGTACTCTGAGTACACGTCGTGTAGTCTCTTCCCATGTCACAAACCGTGGCGGCGACGACACGGGGTAGGGAAAGGCTTGGGTAAAACATGTTTTGTACATGATGTACATGTCGTGTAGTGTTGACCCAAAGTCTGTCCGTGTAACTAATAACAAGGGTCGTTGAACTCCTGTACAGAACACGCCATGTCAATGATGAACACGCCGTGTAGTGTGACCTGGGGACTCGACCGTGTAACTAAAAACATGGTTCGGTGTCGCCTCTCCTTGAACACGCCATGTACCTATGGGACTCGCAGGGTAGTCTTGTCCGAGGACAGACTATGTGGACTTAGCCATGTGGCTGGGAAATGGGGTGGTGTACACGCTGTGTACGGGTGTAACACGTTGTCTAGTTTTGAGCCGAGTAGTCGGTCGTGTCACAGATGACATGGGCAGTTGGAAACTTTCACCATACACACCTTGTAGATAATATACACGCCATGTAGTTTTGTTCAACGGGAGCCGTGTGGCTTAGTAGTGTCGAAGGATCCGGGTAGGGGAAAAGAAGTCAAGCACACGCCGTGTAGTCATTTTACACGCCGTGTAGTCTTGGTTTGCAAATCTTTAAAAGAATTATTCTTCTTGTTCCCTTTATGGTTCCTTCATTTTCAATCTTCTTAATCTTGAATCTAAGGCATGTTTTTGACATTGTAGTGTCATTCCACCTAGATGACCGCGCGTTTTTCTCCAGGAGAGCGACAACGAGGATAATCCAGAGATGATGGGCCATGAGCTACCAGTAGATCCTCCAGCAGCGCCAGATGCTCCCCAGCTGTAATACTAGACACAGACGTGGAGGCACAGTTCTGTGAAGTCCTTATGTGATTCATGTAGACCTTTCAGGGAGCACCGCAGGCTTCCACATCTATGGACGAGCTGAGACGTATCTTCCAGCAGCAGCATCCGCATACGTTTTCTAGGGATGGTGGACCACAGGCTGCAGAGTCTTGTTTAGGATCGATGTAGACTATTTTTGAGCATCTTGAGACGCCTCCAGGGCAGAGGGTCAAGCTCACGACTTATATACAGCGTGATTCTACCAAAAGGTGCTGCGATGTTACCATCCAGTCAGAGCATCACAAGGACATGGAGTGGGAAGATTTTCAGGAAGTCTTCTATGATTTCTTATTCCCAGAGACACTGAGGGCAGATAGAGCTTCAGAGTTCATGAATCTACAGTAGGGAGTTATGTCGGTGATGGACTATTCTACTCGTTTCACTAAGCTTCAGCGTTTTTCACTCCTTCTGGTGGGTGATGAGACGTTGAGAGCTAGAGGTTTCTAGGATGGTCTTCGTTATGACATTCGAGCACTGGTGAATGTTTTTAGGTTTCCTTTAGTACATTCTATTATTAAAAAAGCACTGATTATAGATAGGAACCTTTGGGAATCTAGTGGTGTGGGCCAGGGCAATTCAGCACCAGTTACTGGTAATATTTCTACTGGTAAGAGGAAGATACAGAAGGAATTCTCTCAGGGTGGTAGTACCAGCCAGATTATTGCTTCAGGTGGCCTGGTCAGGTGCTACAAGTGTGGTAAGTAGGGACACAAGAGACTGCAGTGTCCACGAGACCCCGTGGAGTGTCGAGCTTGCAGAAAGATGGGTCATCTGCAGTGCTTTTGTAGGGAATTTCCACCGATGGCTAGTGAGAGGGGTTATGTGCTGACTCCGTGTGTGGGAGCAGGACCAGTGGCTTCTTACCAGTCGGGAAACTAGAATACGTCAGGGCGTGTAGGCAGAGATAGTGGTCGTGGATGTGGTAGCCAGACACTAGGATCTCAGAGGCAGAAGGACGGGACAGCTCAAGGTAGCAAGGCTGTGTCGAAGGGCCGCGACACTGGGCAGGCATATGCAATGCAACAGACCAAGCAGGAGCAGGATCCCGGACCTTATACTTTTAGAGGTACTATTCTAATAGCTTCTGTCTTTTCGTTAGTATATTTCTATACGGGGTATACACATAGTTACATATCTGTGCCTGTTGTGGAGAGCCTTGGGAACTGTGTTTCTTCTTCTTCTGATATCATGACGCTAGACACCCCATTGGATACTAGAACGGTTGGTGTGTGTCAGTGTAAGGAGTTCCCCCTTAAGGTTGGTGGGTGTCACTTTTTATGGGACCTCTATGTCTTAGATATGATGAGCTATGTTGTCATTCTCGTTATGGACTGGTTGGTTCCCTTTCGAGCCTTTGTATACTGCTATCGTCGTAGGGTGAGTTTCATGTCACCAGAGGGCGGAGAGTTTCTATACAAGGGTGAATGGGATGTTCAGGAGAGTAGAGCGGGACCAAAGCATCGCGGGTGGGGTGGAGTCATATCCCAGATTTCTAACTTATACCTGGATGATCAGGGGACTTGTCAGACAGATTTCCCTCCAGTGGTTTATCTTTTCAGGGATGTCTTCCCGGACGACTTTTCAGGTCTACCTCCGGAGCGAGAGGTGGATTTCTCTACTGAGCTTGTTCCAGGGGCAGCACCGGTGTCCATTACTCCTTATAGGCTGGCTACACCAGAGTTTTAGGAGCTCAAGAGGAAATTAGAAAAGTTACAGGCAAAGGGTTTTATCCGACCCAGTACTTCTCTGGGGGGTTCTCCAGTCGTTTTGCGAAGAAGGCGAACAGTACCCTCAGACTGTGTGTGGATTATCGGAAGCTGAACCAGTTGACGGTCAAGAACCGATATCCTTTGCCAAGGATAGATGATCTTTTGGATCAACATCGAGGAGAATGAGTGTTCTCGAATATTGAATTCATATCCGGATATTATCAGCTGCATGTGAGACCATCGAATATACTGCTTACAGATTTTTGGAGCCGATATGGTCTGTACTAGTACTTGGTTATGCCGTTCTGACTCATGAATGTGCCAGAAGTTTTCATGGATCTGATGAATCGTGTGTTCCATCCGTATCTTGATTCTTTTGTGGTAGTATTCGTGGACGACATCTTGGTGTAATCTCACACTCAAAACGACCATGCCATCCATATTGAGATCATATTGATTACAATGATAGGGAATCAGCTATATGATAATCTCTCAAAGTTCCACTTTTGGATAGACCATATTCACATCCTGGGTCATATCATCTCAGAGGTAGGAGTTGCAGAAGACCCAGAGAAGGTGAGAGTAGTAGTTTCCTGGGAGCATCTTAATAGCGTCTTTGAGATACGGATTTTCTTTGGGCTGGATGGTTACTACAGACGTTTCATACATGACTTCTCCCACTTAGCAGCACCATTGATGGGTTTGAATAAGAAGGATGTGAAGTTATTTTGGTCGGAATCTTGTGAGATAGCCTTTCAGGACCTGAAGGGAAGGATGACATCAGCACCGATCCTGATACTCCCAGAGTAGGGGAAGAGCTATATAGTTTACTGTGATGCATCAGGTATTAGGCTGGGAGCAGTGTTGATGTAGGGAAATCTAGTTATTGCATACGGTTCTCGGTAGTTGAGGCCACATGAGAGGAATTACCCAACACATGATCTTGAGCTGGCTGCAGTTGTGCATGCGTTGCACTGTTGGAGACATTATCTATTGGGAGAGCATTTTGTGGTTTTCACCAACCACAAAATCCTCAAGTATATATTTACTCAGCGTGACTTGAATATAAGGCAACAAAGGTGGGTTGAATAACTACAGTCCTTCGATTTTGAGCTTGCCTATACACCTGGTAAAGTTAATGCAGTAGCCGATGCACTGAGCAGGAAGAATCAGATACAGGCAGTGCAGTAGGCCAGTGGTGAGTGGAAGCTTATGGTATTGTTCTCTAAGACGCATCTGGAGGTGCATGAAAGTAGGAAAAGACCTATCTTTCATCTTTATTTGTGACTTCCACCCTCCTAGACAGAGTGAGGATGACAGAACTATTTGATTCAGAAGGCCTAGTTCTACAAGAGTCGGTGGTAGGTGAGGACCCTCCTTCTGGTTAGACGATTGGCGATGATGAGGTTCTACATTTCCATGGAAGAGTATGGGTTCTAGGGGATATACATGAGGAGCTGATGCGTGAATTTCTTGCCTCAGCTTTGGCAGTTCATCCTGGAGTTACCAAGATGTACCGTGACTTGAGGCGTCAGTACTGGTGGCTGGATATGAAGAGAGATGTAGCTAGTTTTGTTACGAGGTGTTCCACCTGTCAGCAGGTGAAGGTGGAGCATCAGAGACCAACTGGACTGTTACAGTAGTTACCCATCCCAGAGTGGAAATGGGATGATGTCACGATGGATTTCGTGACAGGATTGCTGAGGTCAGCTCGAGGAAATACTGTCATGTGGGTTTTTGTGGGCATACTCACGAAGGTAGATCACTTTTTTCCGATCAAGGAGACCTTCGGAGTTGATGAGATCGAGAAGTTGTATCTCCGAGAGATCGTACATCTTCATGGGGTCCCTCATTCTATCGTTTCATATAGGGATGCTCTCTTTATGTCTCATTTCTGGTAGAGTTTTTAGAGGGCACTGGGTACACATGTGCTTTTGAGCACAGCATACCACCCTCAGATTGATGGCCCGTCAGACTGTACGATTCAGGTGCTAGAGGACATGCTTCGTGCATGCGTCCTAGACTTTGGGCGCTCTTTGGAGAAGAATATACCCCTAGTCAAGTTTTCCTACAACAATAGTTTTCAGGTGACTATTGAAATTGAACCATATGAGGCTTTATATGGTAGGTCATGCCGATCACCTTTGTGCTGGTCAGAGGCAGGTGAGGCGGTTTTACTGGGACCACGTCTCGTCTAGGAGACTTCTGAGCAGGTCCAGTTGATTCAGAAGCGGATTGCTACTGCACAGTCTCATCATAAATCATATACTGATCGCCGCAGACGACCTTTGGAGTTCGTGGTCGGGGATCAAGGTTTCTAGCATGTTTCACCGAGGCTGGGACCCTGGCGGATCAGGAGAAAAGGTAAACTATCACTGAGTTATGTGGGGCCATTTGAGATTCTAGAGAGGGTTGGGATGGTTGCCTATCGATTACAGTTACCTATGAGGTACGAGGCCATGCACGACGTCTTCCATGTATCTCAGTTGTGCCGCTATCATTCAGACCCGTCTCACATCATCCAGCCCGAGGAGGTTGAGCTTCAGATGGATGTGTCCTTTGAGGAGCACCCAATTCGTATCGTTGACAGGAGCACGAAGGTTCTCCGAGGCCGGTTAGTTCCTCTCGTACGGGTTCTATGGCAGCATGGCCGACTGTAGGATGAAACATGGGAGTGCGTGACCGACATACATGCTCAGTGGCCAGAGTTGTTCTAAGCTATATCTTCACCACCCTTGGAAGGGAAATTTTGGGATAAATTGGTTTAAGGGGGAAAGTTTGTAAGAACTTGGTTCTTATCATTGAGGTATGGGTTTCTTCTTTTCTATTTTCCTTAAAGTGTTTTTGATAAGATAAGGAGAATGGGGAAAATCCTAAATTTTGGAAGTACACATCGTGTACTTTTCTGCACGTCGTGTACATTTGGCCGTGTGGAATGAGTACACCGGGCGTGTGGCCATGTCGGCGATGAAGGGTGTAGGAACTGACTACATGCCCTATAGTGGTGCTTGACACTCCGTGTAGTCAGTTGGCAGGTGAATAGTAAGGCGGTGGCCAGCTGTGTGACAGAACACGCTGTGTACTCAAGAAGATACGCCATGTAGCCATGTCGGCAGGTGAACAATTCCACACTGGTGGGAATACACCAGTGGAATAGTTAAAAAATGGGAAGTACACGTTGTGTACTTTGTTTTTTTTCTTAAGATGGGAAATAGCCTCCCATGTTCACAGGGATGGCTTAGAATGGGAAGAGGGAACGAGAGAGGGAGGCCAGAGCTTCGTAGATCTGCCGAGCTCACGTCCGGAATCGGTTTCCACCTCGGACGATCTTGTTGGAACCGCGTGTGTAATCCCTCCACCCTTCTTAATCAGTTATTTCCAATTCTTCCCATAACAAGAGTTATTTGTGGTTGAGAAGGAACTCGTTTACCTAATATCTATGGTGTTCTTGGATGTTTTAGAAGGCATCGTTCGTGTATACTGCTCATTGTTGTTTATGGTTGATGGCTTGGTGTTTATTTTTCCAACTACTGTGTGTTTTTTGTATTTTACTACCACGAACCCATGTTGGTGTGTTGTGTGGCTGAGGCCGTGGCTATTTTAACTACCTAGAACTTTGATGGTAATTAAATAAAATTGTAAAATTGTTTTTTGGGATCAGTGCTTAGATCCAGGACCACCCCGAGGGTGCGTTCCTCTGTTTAGCCATTTGGCCAGGATGCCCGAGGGTATGCCTTTGAAGTAATGATTGTAGAATTTCCTTGAGAGGAATTGCTTGTGAATGTTTATTTACATGATGGGAATGGCCCGGTTACTTGCGCCGGAGGTCAGAGTTTTACATTGCCTATGGGCGTTGTTTTTCTTAGCCCAAGGGCAGTTGTTATCTTAGCCTGAGGGAAATGTACTTTTTCTTTTGAGGTCAAACTTTCTTGCTTGAGGCCTTGACATTTTTGCCTGAGGGCACCACTTCGTTTGCCTGAGGAAAATTTCTGTTACACCTGAGGGTAATACCTGCGGGTTGGATTCTGATTACCTGAGGGTAAGATTTTGTTTGTCTTAGAAGGCTGATTGTTTACTTAGAAATGAAATGTGGTGTTTTATAATATTAAATGCCTTAAATGAATAATTAAATGGAAATATACGGTTAGGTTAGTTACTTTTGAGTACTTCTTACTTTATTTCATTTTACTACTGCACACTGTTGTTGCATGCTTTCACACAGTTTGGCACTGGACTTTGGTGGGTGCCTACTGGGATTCATTTCTCACACCCTGTTTGGGTCATACTTTTCAGCCCAAACAGATTACGTTTCTTCAGGTGTATATAAGGGAAAGGGTCCTTATATAGGTACTTGATTGTTGCTGGGGTGTAAGAGATCATGGGACTGAGCATTGGCTCGCAATGCTGCGGGTTGTTCTGTTTTTCTTTTCTGTACTTGTATTTCAGTTGTATTGTATTGCAGTGTAACATGTTCTGGCTGTTTTCATAGAATTGAGGCATGTTGCATCATCATTTATATACTGGATGGTTATATCTATTGCAGTTTTTTATTTCAGATATGTATGGTTATTTTTTTCCGCCGTTGTTTTATGTTTTATTTAATTTTTTTTCTCTACACTTTGACAAATGAGAGCATAGTTTCCCCACTATCATACCTGGGTCCTCGGTACTAGTCGGTAGCCTCTGGCATTTGGGGAAATGCGCTTGAGGTCACGTGTAAAACTAGGTTCGGGGCACCCGTTGAGTGGCTCCCGGAACCGGGACGTTACAGACTTCACCTCTAAACTAGAGGAAAAGTCCGAGACTATTGAGCATCTTGTGGAGGAATTTGTTACTCTTAGTAGTAAACTCGAGAGAGATTCAATTTCAAAAGAATCAAGGAATAATATATAGTTTGGATGGTTCTCAGATGCTGAGATGTTGGAGAGATCAAAATGTGGCTCTAATATAGTTGAAAACATTTTGGGTTATCAAAGACCCACTTCCATGGGAAATAGTGGAATCAGTTGTGAGGTTGAATTGTCAAATGCTGCAAACAAAGGGGACCAAAATAATGGCAAGATAAAAGTGGGTCATGGAGAAGAGTCTCCTGAAGTGGTGTAAAAGAAACCACCAATTAAATCTAAAAGAAGAGTTTAATACTATGCTCGAGCCTCCTCGAATAAGGGGCGTTCCAATTATTATACCACAAAAGATGGAATGAGGATAAACAAAAGTGAGAAGACATTTCATCTCATCATGTGTATGTTCTGTGGATATCTGGGTCATACCACGTCTTATTTCAAAGAGGCAAGAAGCTATTTCAATGAAGAGGATATGGGAGTTCAACAAAGGAGAAAAAATTCATATACTAATTCTTTTAGAAGAAACAATTTCTATGGATATTGTTATTGTTGTTCTAACTTTTGACATAAAGCCATTGATTGCAGGCAGATAAGGGACATGAACACCTCATACCAGAGTTTGAGACAAGTCAAATCTCGCAAACAAGATAGTGTTTCTTTTTCAAACATATTTACTCCTCTACAAGAAGACATAGACTATGAAGAACCTATGTACTTGAATGAAATAATTGAAAGGCCATCATTGTTCTACACTAAATCCAATGTCTCATGGAAAGAAACAAAGAAAATTAAAAAATCTAACCTTGTAGAGGTGGCCCTCAAATCTACAAAAAGAAACAGAACCTGGATTCTGGATAGCGGTTGTTCATCTCATATGATAGGTAATGTAGACCTATTAATGAATATCATGAAAAAGTTCGATTGAACAGTGTGTTTCAGTAAAGATGGTGCATTGAAAATAAAAGGTTGTGCAAGTACTGAGCTAGCTAATGGAGAACTAAATAAAACTGAAGTTCTTTATGTGGATGGTCTGTGTCATAATATTCTATGTGTTAGTCAACTCTGTGACTCAGGACTTATAGTCACTTTTAATCAGAAAGGATGTTCTATAAAGGGAAAGTCATGAAATTCACTTATAAAATGATGTAGAACATAAGGCAACCTATATCAGGTTGATAGCAAAGAAAACATATGTTACATGACCATTGAAGAAGAAAACTACTTGTGGCATCAGAGACTAGGGCATATAAATCATCAAGACATGGAGAAAATATCAAAACTAATGATTTTCATAGACAATACCAACCCGAAGCATGAAAGTGAAAAGTCCTGTGATGCTTGAATTCATGGGAATTTGGTCTGCAGTTCATATCAGATAAAGAAGAAAAGGGCATCTCATCTTATTTATCTCATTCATAGAGACGTATGTGGGCCGATAAATGTTTCTGGAAGTCATGGGGAAATGTAATTTGTCCTTTTCATAGATGATTATAGTAGAATGGCATGTGTAAGGGTTATACATAGTAAACGTAAAGTACATGACTGCATGAAAACATATTGTTGAATTGCTGAGAATGATAGTGGACGAACAATCAATGTACTGTGATCTGACAATGGATGGGAATCCACATCCATTGAATTTGAAAACAATCTAGAGAAACATGGGATACAACATGAAGTAGAAGTAGTGAGAACTCCACAACAAAATGGATTTTTCGAACGTAGGAATTGACAGGTGAACAACATGGCATGAACTATGCTGATTGAGAGTCGTATTCCACTACATTACTGGAAAGAGGTTTTTCAAGCTACAGTGTATATTCAAAATCAAACAGGACTTTATATGGGTATGACCAAGACACCATATTAATTGTGTCATGGAAGTAATCTCTCTTTGAAATATTCTGGTGTTTTTAGAAGTAAATGCTTCATCAAGAACAAATAAGGAAATCAAGGGAAGTATGGTGAAAATGCATATGAAGGAATTTTTGTTGGATACTCAATGAACAGCAAATCCTACAAGTGTTTCAACAAGAGATTATGAAGGATTGTCGAAAGAAGTAATGTTAAGATCATTAATGAAAAAAACCAAAAATGCTTCAAGGATTTCATATGCTGATGTGATAGAAAGTGAGGAAGAAATTGAATGTGGAGAAAATACAAACAAAAAAATAGAGGCACGTGTACAAAACACTTAGTAGTCACATCAAGATATTGACTCAGAAGAAGAATCTGGTGAAGAAACCTTGGCTGGAGAAAATGAAATTGAACCACAAAGGAGAAATCGAAGAGCAGATATTGATCCATCAAACATAATTGGGGATAGGAGTGCACCCACACAATCAAAGAGGATGATAAATAACACAAAATATTTATTTTTATCTATTGTGGAGCCATCCTTATTTTAATAAGCAGCAAAGGATGAATCTTGGGTGAAATCCATGAATGAAGAGTTAGATCTGATTGACAAGAATTAGACATGAGATCTTGTCCAGAGACCCAGAGGTCACAATGTGATTGGTAAAAAATGGATCTTCAAGAACATTGTTTATGAGCATGGAAGTTTTATTAGAAACAAAGAACGACTGGTATGTAAATGATACTCCCGGATTGAAGGTGTTGATTTTGAAGAAACCTTTGCTCCAGTGGCTAGACAGGAGTCGATAAGGCTTTTCCTTACCATGGAACTCCAAAGAGGATATCAAGTATATCAAATGGATGTCAAGACAACACTCTTGAATGGTTTACTCGAAGAAGAACTCTACATTGAACAACCAGTGGGCTTTCTTCATGGTACTATTGAAACAAAGGTTTGAAAACTAAATAAATCTGTATATGGTTCGATGTAGGCACCATGAGCATGGTATTGCCGGCTGGACTCTTATCTCAAGAATCTGGAGTTCAAAATAGGAGGATTTGATCACAATCTATATGTGAAGAATTCTCCAAAATATTAGTTTGTGGTTCTAGTCTACGTTGATGACATTATATTTGGTGGAAGTAGGCAGAAATTAGTGGATGACTTTTCCAATCACATGAAATTATAATTTGAAATCTCGTTGATTGGGTAGCTCAAATATTTCATAGGGATGTAGGTGATTCAAAAGGATTACACTTTCGTTTCTTAGGAAAAGTATGCAAGAGAGCTGCTGAAGAAGTTTAATATGCAAGACTCAAAATCAATGTCAACTCTGATTGTAGTTGGAACCAATCTTGGAAAGCATGAGGATGGGACATCTGTAGACCCCACCATGTATAGGAGGATAATTGGGTGCCTAATGTACCTAACAGTGACATGTCCAGATTTTATCTTTTCAACATGTCTAGTGGCCCACTTTCAGAGTAATCCAAAGGAGGAACATATGGTAGCTGTAAAAATAATCACGAGGTATATTCAAAGTACTCACAATTGTGGCTTATACATTGCTATAGGAAAGGATAGTGTATTATCTGCATTTTCTGATGCTGACTGGGTTGGTGATGTAGTGTACAGAAAGTCCACTAGTGGTGGAGCATTCTATATTGGTAATAAATGTGTTGTCTAGTTGAGTAAAAAACAAGAAAGTATTTCTTTTAGCACCACTTAAGGTGATTATATCTCCACCACAAAGGAATGTGCTCAACTTATATGGATGAAGAAACAACTAACATATATTGGTAATGAGGTGAAGCAACCAATGGTGATTTACTATGATAACAAGAGCACAATTGAACTTACGAAGAATTCTGTTTAGCATTCTCGTACAAAACATATTGAAATCATGTATCCCTTATTAAAGAAAAAGTTGAGTAAGGCATGATTAGAATGAATCATGTGGGAACTAATGAAAGAGTGGCTGATATCCTGACCAAGCCACTATCAGCGGCTATGTTTGAGAAGCATCGGTTGAACCTCAGTGTTCATCCACCTCCCAGTGCATAAAGAGGTTTCAAAATACCCCTCTCCCCTGTTATGTTAATTCCATTTAATCTGTTTATGGATGTGACACAGGTTTTTGGGGGAGATACTATCCTTGGGGAGTGTTTTTTGAGATGAACATTGAACAATTACAGGTCTTTGGGTTTATTGTCAATGGGGGAGAAAGAAATAAATTCAGGCATGTTCAGGCATGTCATGGACATGTAATGCTTCTGTGACATGATGAGAATTCAATTTTGGTGATAGGATGAGATGGATGAGAAGGAATAAATTGGACATGTAATCCTTCCGGGACACTGTAAGAGAATTACTTGGGCTTCATTGAGCATCCCAAAACATAGGAACCCAATTCAAGTTTCCTCTATTGTTTTCTATACTGGGCATTGCTCATGTATACTTAGAGTGTTGGCCGAGTTGATTCTTGTGTTTTTTCTTTTCATTTGGATGGTGGTCTATTCAATTTATTTAGTGATTTCCAACAAACCCAAAGGGGGAGATTATTGGAACCATGTCAATTCTATGCATGAATTATAGTATGGTCTGTGTTTTTTGTCAATCCTTAGTGGAAGTTTAGAACGTGTTCTAGTAAAGTGAGCATACAGTTTAAGAAAACAACAATATTGCAGGTGGTTCTGTTTCCCAGTGTTTGCCATATTTTTTGGGCCTCTGAATCAGAAAATGATGACATGGATTGTTGGTAAAAGGAGGTGCATGCAAAGAGGAAGTGGTGCATGAAAAAGTTGTTCTGTGCGTGAAATATTTGAGTTGTGCGCGAAAAAAATCATGGTGTGAAAAATAGTGGAGCGAGGTTTTTCACGCAAATAGTGTTTCGGAATCGGAACGTCAAAGAATGTAAAAGGCATGGGTTGTGTGAAAAATCTGGAGATGTGCCCGAAAAATGATACCTGCATGAAATATTACGGGCCAAATGAGAGGTTTTTCGCGCCACATGGGATTTTTCACGTGGGGGTCAGAGATGCCTATAAATAAGAGGTGACCCCCTCATTTTGTACGACTGATGACTAAGAGAATATCCAAGTGTTGATGTATGTAAATTTTTTACGTAAAGGTGCATGCACGATAAATCCTGAGCTGCGCCAAAAATCCTGGCTAGCGTGAAAAATTCCGAGTTGTGCGATAAATTTCCAATGCGAAAAAAATTCTAGGTTGCACAAAAAAGGCAGAGCTGTATGTAAAAATTGAGGTGGCACATGAAAGATTCAGTTGCGCGAAAAGGGTGTTGTTGTGTGAAATATTTTTCTACACAAAAATGAAATATTGGGTTCAATAGTAAGGTCTTGCATTAAAAGGGTTGGTGTTGCACACAATTGTTAGTGAAACATGTTTCCATGTTCTATTTATATGATTCAGTGCTTCATTGCTTTCAAGTGCATCATTTCCAGACTTCGATGCAAGCAGAGACTTGTGCTAAGCAGAGGAAAATACTTCAATGTGAATCTATTGAACAGACCTTCATGTCTATAAACTGACTGGGACTTCTGAAAAAGTAGTGAGCCAGGGGGAGTCATTGAGAGTGACCCGAGGGACGTAGTGGAATATCCTTGAAAAGTTGTAAAGGCAGTGAGCTTGGGACAAAGTGACTGTTCCCAAACCTTTGTAATCCACAACTAGTGAAGAATAGTGGAATTTCGTATGACTGAAAACCTATCGGTATATGCTCCTTGGACGTATCCCTTAGTGGTGAACCAAGTAAAAAGTGATGTGTCATCTCTTGTCATGTGAATGTTTTATTGATTATCATATCCATAATACAGGTTAAACTAGTTCCTACCAATGTGGGAATAAGATTCATCAGTTTAAAAAAAATTGACACCGTGATTCACCCCTCCCCTCTCAGGGTGTCCTGGGGTCCTTCACATGTAAAATATACCTCATTGTGAAGGGAGTGGAACTTGTTTAATCTATCCATGGATAGTTCCTCACATATTAGGATGATCCAAGTTCTGGGAAAAATCCATATGTGGTGGTTCAAATCAAATAAGCTTCATCCACCATCTGACTTTGGATAGAAACTAGTACTTCCTATTGTAGGTAGTAAAAATACATGGCCCACTTAGGGGATCATACGAAGTTTTATCATATAATTCCATTATTGTACTTTCATTTTCAATGTTATCAATTTAGATTTCAACTTTAGTATTTGGAATTATTCAATAATTCATCCCCCTCCCTCATATCTTGTTGAGTTATAATTACATGATCCTTGTGGTTAATTGAGTTGTCTTCTTTTATAGGTTCACGATGGAAGATTGGAAACTGAAATAGAAAAATATATGGAATAAAATTCATGATAAATGGAGTTCATTTTTATTGTTTAAAATTTTAAACTCCTTAAATTTTTTGGTCCAATGAATGTTTGGAGCTTTAATGATAATAATTGATTGCCCACACCAGAAGTAATGATTTATTTACTTATCTAGGAGACATGAGTTTCATAGGAATCCATTGATTACAAGTTTTAGGATTAAATGTTAGTGAAATTTTATGAGTAAAATGGATAATAAAATGTTTAAAGTGAATAATGGATATTGAAATAGTGACTCTATGATTTAAGGGAATTGATTGATTCATGTGAATGAAATTTCCAAATCATTTTTAATGCTTTTAATTTCTGAAACTTATGTCAATTGATTTTTTATTTTTAATTATTCCTTAAGTTATTGTTCAATATCATATATCACATTCCTGATAGGATTTATAGACTATGTACTTCCTATTTTTTTGAGCATATTTCTTGAGTGATCATGGGAAATGTCACATGTCAAAACTTGTATTAAAATTTTTCAAAGATAAGATGGTGAAAAACCCACATTTAAAAATATTTTGGAGTCTTTTTAAAATCCTTTATCCTTGAAGAACACCTTTACATAAATCCTTTTTATCCCATAGAGATCATGAAAGGAATTTATAGGGAAGATCCGTGTTTCAATCCATTTTTACCCCTCCTTACCATACTCTTGGTATTTAAATGATATTTTAGTATTGAAGTGTGGGGGTAAAGGGAATCATAGTGGGAGGGATGATATAAATTTTAAGGAAGATGTGTGGGGGTTCTATTTTTGGTAATGATAAAGGTAATTTGATTAATTAATTATAATCTATATTATAGTGCCCCTCTGGAATAAAAAAATAAATAAAAAACAAACAAAAAATGAAATAAAAATGGTTTTTGATTTGAGAAAACTAAAAATAATAATTACTAGACTGATGATTTTTATCATATGTTGTTAGGTGATTTATTTTAGGTTTTCTTTATGAATTAATTATGAAAATAGAAAAAAAATGAAAAAAAATATACGAACAAAAAATCAAGAGCATGGAAAAATCATTCATTATGATTTACTTTGATCAATTTCCGTACATTATGTTTTTGGGGAAATGAGAGTTGATACATTAAAGAGGATAATTTCATTAAAAAAATTTATATCTTGCATTTTAATTAATAGATAAACCTCCTCTATGAGCCTGAATTTTTAAATCATCAAATCCTACCCACCTAAAGCCTTATAGTCATTCAAACCCTTATTAAAAATTCCTCGTGATTATATCTGTCTTTTGTAATTAAAAAATAGATAACGTATTTTATTCACAAGCCAATAGATAATGAGAAAGTTCTCATAATATGAGAAAAACTATAAGTTATTTTTATCATGAGGGATAATAGAAAAGATTCAAAGGTGAGGAAAATCATGATTTGGAATTTTTAATAATAATGAATTGAGGAGCTTGAATGAATGAAAGGGTAATTTCCATCATTTTTTAAAATGGGGAAAATTAAAAGGAATGATTTTATATTTTCTCAAAAAAATGGGAAATTAAATTGAAATTTTATTTGTATTTTTTATTTTTTTATTGGACAATTAAAATTGTACAATTGTATTACATGGTAATTTTATTTCTGGTAACATTTGTGTCCTCTGAATTCCATGTTGAGATTTTATGCTTGGGGAAAAGTATGTTTTATGTGTGGTGGGGTTGATAGATCTAATATTTTAAAAAAATTTATATAAATTTTAATTATTAAATCCCATGAAATTTTATAAATTTGATCTTATATAGATAAATTTCTTATTTATTGTTTTGTTTAGTGAAAATGTAGAAATTGGTCAATTCTTGAGTTTTTATAGAATTTTATCACAATAGTATTATGGTAATAACTTTTAAAATATTAATCCAATTTGAGTGATTATTTTTTTGAATTATTATTTAATATAGTGTTTCAGATTTATCTCTAGGAATAAGTGATTATTCAGATATATTTAGGCCCAAATGAATCATTAAATTTTTAAAATCCTCTTGGTGGATAGTGTGGACCACACATATGTTACAAAATCACAATCCAGGAAAAAAACTCCAATTAAGGTAATTATACTGAGAATGGAATGAGTAAACATATATAAATTTCATAAATAAATATGAAGGAGTTTTACAAACACTAAGGTTGAAAGTGGATGTTATAAATCGAATAAAGCTTCTTGAAAATCTCGGATAGAAAACATAAAAGTCAATAAAACATTCAAAACTCATACATACCACAACCAATAAATATGAATTTAGGAGTGTGAATAAAAAATATATTGGTAAAAAAATTATGAAATATATAAAACGTGTATCATCCATTTATTGAGTAAAAAATTTCCCCTTTAGAGAGAAGATTCTAGACTATAAAAGGAGGGGACCTCCTCATTCCCAAATCATTTCATTCCATTCCATAATAGGCATGAAAGAGGATATCTACACAAATGGAGGTTAGCATTAAATATTCCCCTTTTATTTTTTTTATTTTATTTTTTTTCTTTGGTTTTCATTTGTAATTTAAATTTCTAAAAAAATAATTCATTTTTTTATGTTTTCATCCACCCAACCACACTTATTTTTTCTCTATATTTTCTCTTTATTTTATTACATTTTTCTTCTCATACTATCCATCATAACCTCTTAACCTAAAAAATTAGGGGCAAAATCAAGGCATGGAATGGGGGAGGTATGTGGAAATTTTATTTATTCTGCATCAAAATTCATAACTTTTATTAAGTTTGTGATGATCAAGAGAGACATGCATGGGTGTGGAGATCATCCATGATGACCATAAACTAAAAATAACATCTATTCAATTATTTAATATTTCCCCTCCCTTATACTGAATAGAAGCTCTTCATTTGATGGAGTTGAGAAATTTATTAGATGAAATGGAATATGATGAAACTAGGTCTTTGAAGATATCACACTCTCGATCGAGGTGTCACATCAACCTTGATTATAATAGTAGTAGAAGTTATGATTGATAAATTCATTCATTATTTCACACTATTTAAAAAACAATAGTAATTCATGAATGAAATCTAAAAATTGAATTATCAAACTTCATTTAATCACTGATAAGAAGAATGATGGAACCCATAAACCATCCCATAAAGGCCGATTTATTTCTCACCAATTACATATTTTCATTGCATTTTAGTTTTATATTTTATATCAATTAAATTATACTACCTTATTATATTAAATACAATAAACCAAAAAATGGTTTAGATGAAGTATATTTAGTGGCTAACAACTTAGAATGCTCATCAAGTGAGACGAACCTGGTCATCCACTATGTTACACTATGAAAACTTAGATTTTTTCTTTTTCATTCCCTACAATTGATGTTCATAAAAATTATCATTGTTATCAGGGAGGTAATTGTTAGCTTATTTAATTTTCTATTTTCACATTGTTTATATATTTTTATTATATTTTATAAAATTGTTAAAATAATTCTTATTCCATGATTTTTTTCATGTGATCATTCATACAATACATGGAATAGTTACTCATAGGTGTAGGAAGATGAAATAGACTACACTGAGGAGGACCTCCAAAAATGTTCTCATGCGCTTATGATAATGTTCATATAGAAGAATAGATTCATATCAACATGTATCTCACCTAAGGATTTGATGGATATTGACAAAGAGCTCTGAAATGGCATACAAATATTCAAGGCCAAGAAAGAAGTGGCATAGGTTATCCCCAAATTCACTAATAACTTCCAATTAGTTCATTCCAAACATAAGGAATATCAATATACCATCAATTTTAGGAACCCTCTTAAAGATGACCATGAAGATCTAGAGTGGATTCATGATGAGTAAGACATACATGCTGAGATATGTGTAGGAAATCAACACGATGTGGATGAATTATGGAATGACTATGTGGTACAACATGATCTCCCTAATAATAATAAAATAGAAGATCTAGTACTATTGCATGTCACTCTAGCCATGGATGTGGAGGAAGACAATATAGTGATTCAATTTAAAGAGATGGTGGAAGATCCCTTCTACATACTTACATCCGCTGATACTTTCATTCAAGAGGCACTTATCACTAAAGAAGTGATTGAACCAAACCAAACTCAGTAAATCCTTTCTCGAACACTGTCTTTTTTGATTTCATTCTATCTTATTTGATTATCACTCCTTTTGGTTTTGATTTTTTAGATTTTGTCAATCCGTTCTTTTATTTAGTGGAAGATGAAGCAACAACATCTTCATATGTTGATGAAGACATGGAGATCCCTGATATTTATAAAAAGAAATTTATGGAATCCCATAAATAAATTCATGTAGTTTAGTTTGTGGAAACTGGTATTAATGATTCTCTCAATGAAAGGGGGAATTATGATGTATAATTTTCATGTTTAAATTATATCAGTTTAAAAACACATTCTAACCCTACTTGTGAAATTAGAATACTTGAAGCCCATGTGAATCGAACACTAGAAGTGAATAATGTTACACAAGTAACTACAAAAGGGTATGATTCATACTTCATCCTACCCCCTCCATGAAGGATACAGTTTATTATGGTGGGGAATGAGATGGTGTACTTTATCCATGGATCATTCCTCGCCAATATAAATGATTCATAATCTAGGAAAATCAATAAGTGTTTGTTCAAATAAAATAATCATCATCCACTATCTGAGTTTATATAATAGATGGTACTGCGCACTGGAGGAAATAAAAAATCTCGGTCCCACATGGTGAATCATACCAATATTTATCATTTATTTCTTTCTAGTATATTCATTTCCAATATTAGAAATTTATATTTAAAATATATTCTTAGGAATTATCCAAAAATTATTCCCCCTCACTCGTATCTTTTTGAGAAATAATGATACAATATTTTTCTTAATTGAGTTATTTTATTTTACATGTTCATGATGGAAGAAGGAAGACTCGAATAAAGGAAGATAAGGACTATAATTTATGGTAAAGGGGGTTGATTTTTAATGTTTATACTACTAGACACCTTACATTTTTTGTTTCAATACATGTTTTGATATTTAATGATAAGGATTTCATGACAAAACTTGAATTAATGCTTTACTTGACATAACTAGGAGACATGAGTTTCTTAGGAATCCATTGATGCCATGTTTTAGAATTAGATTTAATGTAATTGAATGTGCAAAATTGATAATTTAATGTTTAATGTAAAGCATGGATATTGAAATAATTACTCATGATTTGAGGGAATTGATTGATGGATGGGATCACAGTGAAGAACAAATACCCTCTTCCAAAAATTGATGACTTATTTGACCATCCTCATGGGGGTTACTTCTTCTCCAAAAATTATCTTTGATTTGGTTATTATCAATTAATTGTAAAGAAATAAGATATTTTAAAAACCGACTTTTGATCAAGATATGAGAATAATGAGTTTGTTCTTATGACCTTTAGATTGACTAGTGAACCGTCTATTTTTATGGATTTGGGGAATAGAGTCTTTAAGGAATACCTTTATAACTTTTTGGTAGTTTCCATTGATCATATTATGATATATTTCAAAATTTGTAAGGAGAAATATGATCATGTATGTGTTATTTTTCAAAATCTATGGAAGGAGAGTATTTTTTGAAACTTCATCAAATGTGAATGTTGGTTACAACAAGTTGATTTCTTGGGGAACATTTTAACTAATGAAGGAATCACAGTTGACCCTGAAAGGACAATGTTTGTAGAGTAGTGGATGTAGCCAACAATAATAACTTAGATACATAGTTTCCTTAGATTAATAGGATAATATAGGAGGTTTTTGAAAAAAAAAATCATTTATAATCAATCGACCAAATTAACTCGAAAAGGGGTCAAGTTCAATTGAACACAAGAGTGTGAGGAAAACTTATAAGAGGTACAGAATAGATTGGTTACTGCACCCACATTAAGTCTATCCTCAAGAGGAGAATGATTTGTTATTTTTATCAATGTATCTTAGAAAGGGATTGGGTGCATCCTTCGGAAAAATGAAAAGGTGATTGCTTATGTATCTCGACAGTTGAAGGCTCATGAGAAGAACTATACTACGCCTAATCTGGAGATGGATTTAGTCATTTTAACTCTGGACATATGGAGGCAGTGTCTTTATTGGGTGAAATGGGATATATACATAGACTATCAAGGTTTGAAGTATATTTTCACTCAAAATGAATTGAACATGAGACAAAGGATATTTTTTTAACTTCATAAATAATAAAATTGTTTCTTCAATTTAATCTCGGAAGAGAATACAAATTCACTGATGCATTAAGTAGATAAGACCTAGTTATTCTATCCATGAAGAGGAATAAAAGAGATCCTTTGATTGATGAATTAGTAAAGTTATACATAGGAATTATAAAGGATGGAACATCATTAACCCTAACCCAAATTATTTCTCAACTGTCGTTACTAGTGAAGATCAAGAAAGATCATAAATATTATCCTTTTTTATAGAAGATGTTTGAGGTTGTAGAGGTTGTGATATTTTATAAGTACAATATTGATCAAGAAGGTGTGAAAAAATTTCATACAATACTATGTGTTCCATCTAATTTGGAATTAAATAAGGAACTGATGGATGAATCTCGTAGCTCTGCTTTCTCTATACATCCAAGAATCATGAAATTTATAGGGACCTTTGCGATCATTATTAGTGGGATAATATGAAAAGTGGGATTTCTGACTACACTATAATGGGCCTGGTATATAAGCAAGTGAAGGCAGGGATACAACTTCCTAAAAGGGTTTTACAACCACTACCCACACCAGCATGGAAGTGGGACAATATCACTATGGGCTTTATCATGGTATCCCAAGAAAATTCAAAGGAATCAATGCAATACGGATAATAGTTAACCATCTCACTAAGACAACCCATTTTATCATTATTTGTGAAGATTTCCCTCTTGATCAACTTGCTTGGATTTATCTGAAGGAAGAGGTAAGGTTTCATGGAGTTCCACTTTCTATCATATATGATCATGATCCAAGGTTCGCATCAAAATTCTAGTGAATTCTTCAACATGATCTATGTACCAAATTGAATTTCAGTATGGCCTATCACCCCCAAACTGATGGCCGTTATAAAATTTCAATTCAAACACTTGATGACATGGTGACAACTTGCTCAATTGAATTTAAGGGTGGATGGGATCAAAATTTTTATTTGGTTGAGTTATCTTACAACAACATATTCCACTTGATCATTCAAATGGAACCCTATGAAGCACTATATAGGAATCTATGTAGAATAGTTGCTTGTTGGGATGAAGTAGGTGAGAGAAATATTCTTGGGCCTGATCTTGTTCAAGAGATGACAAAAATGGTTCATGCCATCCGACAACACATTAAGGTGACCCAGAGTCGACAAAAGAGCTATGATGAAAACCTTCAAAGGGAATTGGTGTTAGATTTTGGGGACATATTATTTCTTCATATTTCACCTTGGAATAGAGTCATGAGTTTTTTGAAGAAAGGGATACTCGGTCCTAGGTGTATTGGCCCCTATGAAATCCTTGATCGTGTAGGTGCAATGGAATATCGGTTTGAACTTCCTCCAAATATAGGACCTGTTCATGATGTCTTAAACATATCCCTCTTGAGGAATTACATAACTCTCCATTCACATGTAAAAAATATAGGGGTGGTACAACTGGAACATGACTTCTCTTATGAGCAGCAGTCGTTGGTGATCTTGAATCACAGACACAAGTTTCTACAAAACAAGACTACCCACCATGTTAAAGTGTTTTGGAGGAACCAAAAATATGTAGAAGTCATGTGGGAACCAGTGGAGTATGTGAGGAAAAAGTACTGACACCTTTTCTATTCTGAGTGTTTGAGTTGAAATTTCGGAGACGAAATTTCTTAAGGGGGGAAGAATGTAACAACCCAAATTTTTGAATAATATTTGATTCATGAATTTGTGTGTTATTTTCTTTTGTACTCAACAAAACTATATCCTATTATTAATGAATTTAGTAAAATTAAAATGTCACCATTTGTTTTTTACTGTTATATGACTATTGGACAATATGACTATTGGAAACTATACACTAAATGTTGGGATTGTTGTTTATAAATACAAAACATCTTGTTTAATTAATAAAGAGAGAAGATTTTAAGGCCTCATCAAGTAAATTTGGGCCATATGAAGCCCATATTTCAGTTCATGGAAAGGAGGTAACATCACTTGGCTTTACTATTGACCAAGCCCAAGCCGAGCATGAACATATTAAGCAAGAATGTAATTGCCTTCAGGAAAAGATCAAGCTAATAGAAATCACCACTTGGGAAATGTTGTTTGAGAAAACCAATGATTCTATAAGTTTTTTCACACCTTAATATTAGGTCAAATGAAAGTGTTATAATAGGATATGTGACGAGGCCTTTGTTAAATTGTGTAATCATTTTATATAAATAAAATAGTTATTTCTTAATATATATATATTTTTTAATTTCAAATATCAAAATAAATATTGGATGAATTTTTAGAAGTTTCATATTATTGATGAATATAAAAAAAGAAGATTATTCTAAAATATTTTTTATACCTTAAATAAATAATAATGTGAAATGGTTTTAAAAAAATGGTCTTATACAGTTGTGATCAGAAAGAAATTTAGATTCTAGTAAGATCAACTTAATTTGTGGTGAATCGTAAATTATGATTAGTAATATTACCCTTATGAATAGTATTGTGAGAAATGGAATATTAACCTCACTTGAGAAATTATAAATATAATTTATGCATCTTGAATGATAATGTGATATAAAATCATAAGTAAATAAATGTTTTAGAAATTATTAGTTAAGTATTAGAATTTTCTCGTGTAAATAGAAATTTTACCTAAAAATTAAACATCTCATAATTAGAAAGGTATAATCATAAAATGGAGTTGAATTTTTAATTAAAAACATTTATATTAGTTTAGGTTTAATTTATGAGGTTTTTATATTTTTTTGTATTTCAGTGAATAGTAAAAATACAGTTTTTGAGTTTTCAGTGTATTTAATTACATCATAATGTTGTAATAAAAAATATAAATTATGGATAAATTATTTATAGTAAAATATGATATGAGGTGTCTCATGTGGTAATACCATGGGAAAATACCATGGTAAATCCCATGGTTTTTCAAATACAACTAATGAGGTGTCACATTGAAATTAATAAAATATTACCTCAAGGTTTCTATATATACCCACACATTCCTTCATTAAATTCCTAAAAATTCCTATTAACCAAGTATATAATCTTTTAAACATCCAAGGATTCTTAAAAAGGTTCCCTCAATCCCCCCATTGTCTCAACATTCGAGTTTTTGAAGTTACTTTTCAATGTAATAGAACCTCCAACCCTCCTCTTTTCGTCAAGACTTATTTTATGTTATATATTTTAGTTTCCATTTTATTATGTTGGGTTATGTTATTATATATTCATATTTATATTTATTTTATTTCCAAATTATTATAAACCATTTACTATCTCATAAACTAATTTTTTTTTTAATTTTAAGTGACGTCGTTAGGCAGTCGAATTTTCATAAGGAAATTCACAACTTCTCTTTTTTCTTTCAAATTATCTTTTATGTCGTATGTATTGAAAATTTACATACCATATTATTATCTACATATTATTATGTACTTATACATTATTATGACTTTATTATTAATGATTTACCTTTTTCCTCTCTCTTTTTAATGGTTTCTAAAACCATGTTACATAGCTGTTATGCTGCAGAATTTTCATCACAAAATCTCTCTCTTTTTCTGCAAAAATTCAATTATTTTAGTTATGTGAATAAATAAAACTATTTCAATTATTATGCTATTCATCAAGACATAAAAAAGATAATTTTATTATATAATTGACATACATTAAACCCTCATTCCCTTTCCATTGTTTATAAATGATATAAGGATCATGTTTTAAGGACTTTTTAGAACACTATGATTTTGATATAAAACCAATATATTTTATTCTATATAGGTTATTTATGAAAATTTTCATTATGATATATGTGGATCACATGAAAATAAATACATATTAATGGTGATCCCTAATATATCTCTAATTCATTGGGTAATGAAATTAATCTCTAGATTTGAAAAGTATTATGATACTATGGTGAATAACCATGATAATTTTAATGAATCCTTGGGGATTGACCTTAGTGATATTATTATTAATGTATAAATATAATTTTTTCCAAATTTTCATGTTATGATTCAATTTATTATTTTTATTATATTCCTATTTATCATTCTTTTACGATATTCCTCATGTTCTTATTGATATCACTCAAGTTCACAAGTAAACTATTTCAATTGTTTTTGCTTACTGGGCCTCTTGATCACCCTATCATTTGATGTATGTCACTATTTTTTGAGATTAAATAAATTTACTTAGGATGAACCTTAAATAATGCTTTCAATTATAATATAATAATGTTTTACATTTTTATATATTATGTACCTTTTTTCCAAGACACTAGACATTAAAGATCATCTGTTTGTAAAATGAAATGAAAAGTTTTATAAAAAAAGCGTGAATGCAATAAAAAATATAAACAACCATTAAAACAATGAAAACTAAAAAAACCCTAAAAACTAAAAATAACAAAAATTCTGTAAAACCACAAAACCCCCAAAACCTGTAAAACCCTCTAAAAACCCTCAAAATCCATAAAACACTAAAAACCATAAAAACCCTAAATACCTTAAATATCATAAAAATAATATCAACTCCTTAAAATACATAAAAAGGTAATAAAACCTAAAATCATAGAAAAATCCATAAAATCCATAAAAATGACTAAAACCCATAAAAACCTTAAAACCCATAAAATCCCTCAAATCCTAGTGAAATATATTTTTTTTTAAAAAGGTTATTGCCTAAAAATAGATAATATACATTGGGTATTATGTAATTGATCTACATTAGGCATAAAAAATCCAAATAGTGTCCAATGGGTTTGTTTGCGGAGCCAGAAACACACAGTGACTCTCACGTCCCTGATTCCTGGACCTGGTTTCCAATGGTCGGTGTTCATTTGATGATTTAACCAATTATAGTTACAAACTCACATTGGTAATGATGATGGGAACTTGGGATCAACACACCATATTTGGGGGAACTATCATATTTTCTGGGACTCTCTTATATATTTAAGCTATGTTCTTATGTTCATGAATCCTTGGATCATTTCTAAGAATTTGTCTGTGGATTCCCCTATAGAAGCACTCGGTCATGATTATGCATGAGTTCGGAATTGTCTGTATGTATTTTAGGTTCTCCATTGATTGAGAATCTTTATTTATCATAGGTTCTCCATCCATGTTACCCTTTGTGGATAAGTAATATATTATTTGTTTGTTCACTCAGACAATGCTTGTTTTAAGCGATATGGGATGGTTCTCAAGAGTTTATCATCATCCATGGGGCATGAGCTATTTCATTGTTGGGATCAAACCCATAATATGGGGTTCAAACATATCCTTGGGAAATGAATCAGAACCCTTGTATTCTAATGTTCCTTTACTAGACATTTCACCTTTTAAGTTCATGTCAAAAGTAGCTAACAATGAATTTTAACACTATTTGACAAGGAACATATAGTTGAATTGTTCCCTTATAAAGATAGTGTGGGACATACACCAAGATAGAATGAGATATCTAGAAGATATATAGTCTCTCTAGTGTATGTGACCCTACTAGTGATGTGGCCCAGAAAACAATAGGGTGATTTGGGTGTAGGGATTGGACCTCATGAAGGCATCCTGTCTATCCTAGTTAGTTTGTAATCAAATTCCTCATAGTTTGGTTTGAGTTGGGTCTTAAAATTCAGAGGATAACAAATAAGGGATCATGTTTTGGCATTAGACATAAAAAATTCCAATTTAGTTTAGGTTTGGGGCTTAGATCTATTGAGAAGGCCCATTTTAGGTGATTTTATTAGGTCTTACCCCTTTTAGGAAGCCCAAAATTGATGTTGGGGCATATGTCTAGGGAGAAGACACATTTAATGGAATTTTATTGGGGCTTATACCTTATAGGAGGGCCATTTCTAGATTCAGGAATTGCATCTATGGATAAGAACCATTTGAGGGGGTTTTATCAGGGCATACACTATCTAAGATACCCCTAATTAAATTTTAGGATTGCATATATGGGAAGGCTGATTTTGAGGGAATTTTATTCGGGATTACAGCTTCATGGAGCCCCATGATTGATGTCTAGGGATACATATATGTAGAAGCCCACTAAATTTATTTTATTATGGCCTACACCTTTTAGGTGGTCCATTATAGAATTTTCGGCTTACATATATGGATATGGACCATTTGAGATTTGGGGTTGTGGGATATCATGATCGCCACTAACTTCAAATCCCACGTAATTCATTCTCAGCATGAGAAAATATGGAAATATATATATTTGATGATCCCGAAACTCCCCCATCTGATGATGGATGGTGCTGAAGAATAAAGGGGAATATTGGGGTCTTTGAGTGCACACATTTCCTTTCTTGTCTTCATGTGCAAGATAGTCATGTTAGGATATATAACTAGATGCTTCTCAAACTAAGGAAAATAGGAGAAAAAGTGACACCTCCCTCAAGAAATTCTAGGGGCTTACCTTAGTGGGGGTGCCCTGAATTTGTTTCCAAGGAAATGGGGAAAATATACAAAACTGGACCTCATTTAAGGTAAAGGCTAGTGGCTCCCCTTGATCCCTTGAACAGGAAGGTACATGTGAGATTCTTGATTCCAGAACCCCCGTTACCATGGGAATGTAAACTTATAGTCATTATAGGGGTTTGACTTGATGCTAGGTTAACCAATAGGACTCATCTTACCATGGTTATTTAAACTCAAAATGTAATGTTGGTGAACCCTAATATTTTATCATAGACATCAACTGGATTTGGAAGAGCCCTTGGTTTGATGTCATTGGACTAGTTTGGGGGGGGCGTGGAGGATGATGATGTGAAAAATGTTAATGATCATAGTTGGAGAGTGGGATGTCTTAGGATACCTCATTCTGCAGAGAATTTTCTTTTGTGCGATGTGTATTCTTCTATGTAGGGTTTTCTAGGTGGGTCTGGATTCATTCTATGTAGTGTTTTTATATGCGGGGAAATGTAAGATCTACATAGCATAATTCTTTGTGGGATCAAGTTCTTTTAAAGTATTGGTTTGTTATGTGGGATAGGGTTCCATTATCAGTGGTTTTTTCAAAGAGGGATGCATGGTATTGAGGGGTCCATTGATTCTAAACCTCATGAGGGATATGTTTTTAGAGGATTCCATGTATCCATACTACTATTTTTAGTTTTTTCTCCTTATTAACATTATGTGGTGGGGTTTTACCTACATGTAATCATCTAAGGAGTCTATCTTTTGTGGAGTTATCAATATCTTGATCGATCCATTCACCTGATCTCCTCTTGATCTTATGATTTTCAACTATTCACACCAATCTCTATGATCCTTGATCCTCGATCACCTTTAGATATATTTATGGATAAAATGAGGAAGTGGACACCAGTGTAGCCACTCATCTATGGTGAGGTTATGATCCCTATTTTGCGAATGTCCATAGAAGAAACCAGACTCATGGACAACATAGTTGTTGGGGGCATGGGGTCATCATCTACAATGGTGAGGATCACCACCTCAATTCTGTGAATGACTTCATTTTTTTGGGGAGTTGACGGCTTCACCTTTCCCAAAAACTATTTGAGTTCACATGGGGTTTAGTGTGTGGGGAGGATATTTCCCCCAATTCCCACAAATTATTTTCTTTTATTTTTGGGGTATGCATAACTATCACCTTTCAATGATCTATTTAGATTATGGGTATCTCAAAAATATGATCACCATACAGAGTGTTAGTCTGTGAAGGGTTTTTACTCCATGGCTTGACTTTTTATTTTCCATTTTCACTAATTTAAGAATTTTTTCTTCAAATCTTCCTTTTATTCATCATCATTCCTTTACAAAATCCATAGGATAAATTCAATTTCACATGAAATGTTTTCATGACCCAAGAAAGTCCCCTATTAAAATGGGTTCTGTTCGGGATGAAGTGGAGGATATTTCGATGTAGAAAGGGGTCATGGTCTGAACTAGTTTTTGGTATAAGGGTAGACCCATAGAGGTGGACCATTCATATATTTAGGGGACCCCTATCATTTTCCATTACCTTAATTCACTTTGGACTCAGCACAACGAAAGATTATCTTGGATTCCTTTCCTCCATGAACTATACCCATTACAAACACCTTTATCCGCGAACTAAAACATTGGATACGCAAACTGAATCAACATCATCCATAAATGGTGAGTTTATCCTTCTCTATAGAATGACAATGCTTCATGGGTTTATCATTATTGTAACCATCAATTTGCTAGCCAATTCTTTGAAGTCCAGTGCTTCATGGGCTTCCTTACTCTGTTGGTTCGAAAATGGTGTCTTCATATACTATTTGGTCATGATACTTTTACCTTTATCCATTTTTGTTACAAAAAAACATTATATTCATTGTATTTTGATATAGATCAATATGGTCCCTTCACATGTCGTTTCTACTGCTACTTCTCTTTTAACAACTGATGAAAAGATGACGGTCATGATAGACTCCTTTGAATATAAGATCAATTTCATCCCATTTCATTAGTATTTAACTGAACTACCTTGTGTAGGTTAATAAAGATATCCAATTTTAGATTGGATACCTATTTATTGATTTGTTCTACCATCTGATGTGGAAATTCCAAAACCATGTCGGCCTAACTAGCCCACAACGTGGACAATTGATAATGGTAATATTCCTCATGCCTCTATTTTGGATATCAGATGATTTGTAAAAAAAATATACATTGTTGGGTATCTATTAAATTATACCCCTCAATCACTGGATGGAACTTTGTAGGGATTTTGAGAACCGGTTTGTTTATACCATAGTATCATGCAGAAGGCTACATTAGATGAACATCATGGGTGGTCACCAAAATGGGATGTCCCCCTAAGTTCTCATTTGGTTAGGATTGGGGTGGACATTATGGTTTCTCTTGATATGTGAGGAATTTAGAACTGAGTTATAGGGTATGGGGCTCTATGAAGTAGTTTGTGTATCCCAAACATATGCTCATCGAATCCAATATATTCTCCAGCATCTTCTTATCATGTGGAGTAAAGACACCAACTCCTTTTATCTAGCTCACGGGGAGGATGACATCAGTCTCTATGATATCTGACTGATTTCATGAGTTACCATTGTCAGAGACATGTAGAATCAATTTATACCACCTCTTTATTTCAGGAATGATGATAGAACTCCACATCATATCCTAAAACTTTTCGACTAGGAAAAATCCCGTCCAAATTATAAGAACCCTCATCCTAAGAATGAAAATTAATTTTTAGATTAGGATAACACCATTTACACACAAAGTGATCAAGAGACTCATGTGTAGATACATAGGACCTTCTTGACCTTTGAATCCTTATGTTAAACAAGTTCATACTAGAATATCTTTGAGGATAGTTAGTTCAGTGAGTGGGGATGGAAGCATATCCCTAGTGATGACCAATTGTTTCGATTATTGGCCTTCATGGGAATGTTTTTAAGATTTTTTCTTTTATTGGTGTGTGATTATGACATAAGATTCAAAGTCACAACCCTCATCATCGCAGATCAGCTTTCCACTAGTATATTTATCCACTGGGACATTCTGATATTATCGAAACTCTACCATTTTTTAGGATGGATCAGCGAGTGGAAAATACTACACCAATCGGTTTGTCCTTTCCAAATCCTTTGGGGATGGATGGGAGATCATACAGGAGGTTACACATTTATTAACCTTCAACATATTTTGGGTGCTACTATTCAGTTTTTCCATCAAATAATAAGTGGGGTCATGCCAATAGAATGGTACGAGTAGGATGAGCAATAATTGTGGGTTGAGCGGGATGGGAAGGAATTTATAGCCCAAATCAATTTTCATGAATTCTTCACTTATAATCCTTTATATCCCCCACGGGTTCGTTGGTTAATGATGAGTCAAAGGAATATGTAAAGTGAGACTACCTATTTTCCTTGATAGTGGCTATCTTAGTTTCTATGATTGATAGAGAACCTTTTTGTGGGGGATATGTTTCTTTTAGATTTAGCCATCACTTAAACTATGTCCAAATGTTTTACCCTCCTGATCTTAACCATTCACACAATGAGAAACAATTTCATGATATCATGAAAAAATAGGCTAATGTTCACCTGGGAAGACACCCAATGCAAGATTAAGATTCTAGAATCTATGGACCTCAAGCCTGCCCTCATGAATGGTTATGCCAATATTTGGATTTGATCATATCCAGATGGTCATCTCGAAAATATAGTTCCATTTTCATGGCCACTATGGGGTCTCTGGATAAAGGGAAACATAATAAATCCATTGGGATTTATATTCCTTGGAAATAGATGTATAATTAACTTGTTTTAGGACCCCCAAAGAAGGATTTGAGGGCATAGCATTCGACCTCTATGGATTCTTATTTAGCTATTGAATGTCAAACATACTTTCCTTCCGATGTTTCATTTCCCATGGCCTAGAGGAAATTGTATTCTTTAGGTGGGGTCAATCCTCTCATTCTGAGTTCCCTTGTGCTCTATGGTGATTTATTCATGAGAAGGGGGTTTCTCTCACTAACTTCGGCTATATGTCATCATCTACTAACATTTATTATGATGAGGACCTTGGAAAGGTAAATCATTACCTTTAGGATCATGAACCCATGATTCATTTTTGATGAGATAATTATAAATATTTTTTCTGAGTACTAACCATGGTGATATTTGTGGTCAATAAAGATGTTGAAGATGATGGCCATGCGTCAAGGGTTGAAAATACTTCCAATTTTTCCTCTATAGCTGGATCAGTGGAAAATTAAATCTTTCTTTTGGAACCTCACAAGCATCTATCCCCAAAGGATTATAGGGTTATAGAGGCACCTAGTAAGTTGTTACAGTTAACAAAGTCTGCTTCACTTACCTGAACATATCCCCCATAGATAGCCATTCCCATTATGGCTTCATTCCCAGAGTCCTGGAAGGTATGGTAAAAAATAAGCAAGAATGATTCTAATAAAGATATTTGGGATCTCCTTCAAGAAGATACCTTTGATATTATGTTATTTGGAGTATCCATTTCCCCCACCTAGATTATTTCTCATGAACATATGGGGCGAAGTAGATGTATATTTGGATGAGGCGGATACCTTCCTCCATTCATCTAAGGGAAGACTCTATTGGTCTGATTATGTATCATATATGGCAGTAATCCCAGAGTTAGATGATATATAATCATATTTAGTTATAATTGTTGACCTCAACCTTAATTTTCCATGTTTTTAGGGTCCTAAAATCATATTCTGTACTCTTTTAGGGGTATGAGGAGTCTCATGATATTGTATACACCCCCATAAGTACATCAACTGGGGAACATTTTTATTCAAATATGGGGGTCACTACGGAGGGCTCTTCTTAAGCCATAGTTCATATGCAGAAAGTTATTGTGGATCCTACTAAATAATTTTCCACCACTGGTCCATCCTTATATTTTTAACATAGGTTCATTCCTATTGAATACCATGAATTATCAACATAAATCATCTCAAACGATAATTATAAAATCAAGTATTACATGTAACATCAATATCCTTTTATTTGGATGTTGTTTCTGACACTTTCACCAGGGTTTACATCCATCTGTGGAGACATTCTGATTGTTTTCCTATATTCCTGCTTTCTAATGGTGGGAGACATTAATCAGTTTTTAACACTATTTTCACCTAAATAAAAATGGGTTGATGGGATGTTGGTCTCTCCTTCCATGGATTACTCCTTAGAATTTTTCTCCTTGTCCAGGTCTCCCTCAGAAATAAAGATATTGTTCAGGAATCTCATTTCTACTTCCATAACTTTTTGGATTCTAGTTATTACTATACTTCCATTAGGAAATTTCATGCGGTCTTGACATGGTAGAAACCTTCATTCATATTTGATGATAACACCAAGTATGTCAAGGAATCTCTGGATGCATGGAAATTTGTAAACTATATTATTCCTCACATGAGTGCGTCTCAAGAGAAAATAATCCAAGGAATCCCTCATTAATTGTGCGGTATATTATTTCAAAGTATTTTCTCTAAGTTGTTCCCCAGCTTCCCATATTTAACACGGGGTATGCCTTGATTTATATATATTTTATAAACAGATATAATTGATTTCGTCTCCATTAAGGGTGGATCAGGAAGGTGCACCCCTAAGAGGTGGAACTTGGGAAATTTACTTGGTTAATGGATTAGAATTCCCAAAAAGAGCAGACCCATGGTGGGGTGTCCCAAAAAAAGAATATGTCACACCGTGAGGGTGAATATCAAAAATTGAGTTCCAAATTGATGGATCAAAACACCCAATAAGAGTGTACCTTGGGTGGTGTGTCCCATAAAAGGGAGTTGTCACACTCTGAAGGATTATTTGGACACTAATGAGGGTGGATCAAAGAGAGTGCACCCCAAAAAGTGGAACACAAAATGAGTGGATCAGAATGCCCAATGAGAGTGGACATAAGGTGGCATGTCCCATAAATGCATGATAACACACCATGAAGGCTCATCTGGAAACCACTAAGGGTGGATCAGAGGGAGTAAACCACAAAAGGGGGACACCATATGGATGGATAATAACACATAATGAGAGAGGACCTAGGGTGGTTTGCCCATAAAGTGTTGATGGAACACCAAGATGGATGATCTGGACACCACCGAGGGAAGATAATAGAATTTCCACCTTTAGGAGGTCCATGATTGAAGTTGGGGATTTCATTTATGGGAAAGGATGATTTTATGTTTGGGGTTGTGTATATGTTTAGATATCCACTAGTCCCCACACCCACATGAGTCATTCTCGGTGTGAGAAACAAGCGAAAGAAGTAGATCTGATGATCACGCAAACCCTCCCCACCCACTGATGTATGGCACTGGATCCCAATGTGGGAGAGAGAGGGGCTTTGAGTGTGCATGTTTACTCTCTTGTCTTCATATTGAGGATTTTCACCTTTAGTGATCCACCCAGATGTGTCCTAGGCTATGTTGAAGAGGAGAAAGAGTGCCAAATACTAAAATAAAGGCTAGAGGCTTACCATAGTGTGAGTGACCTAAATTCTATTCTAGGGAAAAATGAAATATATTCTACAGTATACCTTATCAAAGGGAAAAGCTAGTCATTCCCCTTAACCCCTTGAATGAGGAGGTACATGTGAGCATCCTAAGTTTAGAACTGTTGTTACTATGGGAATGTAATTTCAAAGTTTTTCCTAGTGCCCCCATGATGATGGGTAGGAAAAAATGACCTCTCTTATGATGGGTATGTAAACTCAAAAGGGAATGATGGTATACCATATTATTCTATCATGTACATCTGATGAATTTGGTAGAGGCATTTTCCTGATTCCATTAGAATGGTTCATAGAGGGAGCTACATGGGGTCTGATGATGAAACAAAAGTGAATGATCAGAGCCATAGAGTGCAGCATCCTAGGATTCCTTGTTCCACATAGAAGTTTCTTACATGGGATGAGGATTCTTCCCCATAGGGGTTTCTACATGGGAAAGGGGGCTATTTGTGTACCTTGGTAGTATGTAGGCCTTGGTTTATTTCGCCTATCATTTTTCTACATGGGGATAGGTTTTATCTAGGTATCATAATGCTACGTGGGATGAATTTCCTCCCACGTGGTGATTTTCTTAAAAGGGGAATGTTTTAGTCTATGGAAGGGTTTTCAATGTGGGATGCCTTGTTTTGAGGGGTTCATTAGTTCAACACCACATGAGGGATAATCCTATAGAGGATTATAACTTTTTTGACTATACATTTTATTGTTTTTCTCGTCCTTAACGCTATGTAGTTGGGGTTTACCTATAAGGAATCACTGAAGGAGTCTATATTTTGTAGAGATATTGATCACTCAAACAATCCTTTCAGCCGATATCCTATCAATATTACAACTATCAACTATTCCCCACAATTTCCTAGATCCCTGATTCTCGGTCCCCTTGAAATATATTTATATGGAAAATGAGGAACTATACACCATCATAGATGGTCATATAAGATTAGAGTGAGGTTCCTCTTTGGCATAAGACCACAACATAATCCGGGAACACGAATGACATAGTCAGCGGGGATGAGAGGTCATCATAAACAGTGGATAAGATCACTACATCAGTCCTACAAATGAATTCGTTTAATTTATGGGGAGTAGACCGCTTCTGTTTTCCTGCAAACCATTACAGTTTCTACGGTAATTCTTATATGGGGATGATTTTTCCCGCCACATTCCCACAAATGATTTGTTTTCATTTTTAGGGTAGGTAACACTGTCTCATTTTCATAAACTATTTAGTTTTCAAATTTCTGATGAAGAGGATTTCCATGAGAATTGTGGGTCTATGAAGGCTTCATACTCTACAGCCTGACATTTTCTATTTTCATTTTTGCTACCTTAAACCTATTATCTTCCACCCTTCATTCGATTTGTTTTCCTTCCTTTTCCAAATCCACAGGATAATTTGTACATCCCTTCCAATGTTTTTAGTTCCCAACATACTATAAAAACTCATAAACCACCTATAATCGTAAAAAAATATAAAAACAAGAAAAACACTAAAAAACTCAAAAATAACCTAAAACCCAAAAAATCCCTAAAACACGAAAAAACTGAAAAACCCTAAAAACCCAAAAAAAACATCTGAAAATCCATTAAAACCCTAAAAAACATAACAGACAAGAAAATTCATAAAAATACCATAAAATATCTGAAATTCACAAAACAATAAAAATAATGAAAACCCTCTAAAACTATAAAAACCCCTAAAACCCCAAAAAACCCAAAAAAACCCAAAAAACCCAAAAACCAAAAAATATATCAAAAAATATTTTAAACCCCCAAAAGTGTTAAAAGGATTAAAACCCTTTAAAACACTAAAAAGTTCAAAACCCACTAAAAACACAAAAGGACTATACAAACCTTGTAAATACATAATAACCTTAAAAACATTTAAAACCCCTAAAAACATAAAAAAAAATTAATTACACTAAAACCCATAAAAATACATAATATCATAAGAATCCCAATAAAACCATAAATCCCTCATAATACCAAAAACCCTTATAAATCCATTAAACACTAAAACCCAACTAAAAAGTATAAAACAACATAAAACCCCTAAAAATGCAAAAACCTCTAAAATCATAAATATGCTAAATAGTAAAAAACTATAAAACGCAAAAGACCCTAAAAACTATAAAACCCTAAAAAAAACTAAAAACTGTGAACCCCCCAAACCCATAATATACCTAAAATCCATAAATCCCTAAAATCCTCTAAAACAATAAAAATTTTCAAAAATTCTTAAAAATCACTAAAACCTAAAAAACCATAATTCCCTGAAAGACCCATGAAACCCGTAAAACCCCATAAAAAGAATTAAAAAACTAAAATCCCATAAATATCCAAAACCACAAAAAAACACTAAATTTATCTTAAAACCCGTAAATCAAAAGAAACTCAAAAACCCCTAAAAACCCAAAAAAAACCAAAACACTTTGAAATCCCTAAAAACACATCAAAACCCATAAAACCATTAAAAATCCCTAAAACCCCTAAAACCCATTAATATCCCTAAAAATCCATAAAAATCCTTTAAAAAGTAAAATTTCCAAAAAAAAACCTAAAAACACTAAAACCTATAAAAACCTTAAAAATCCAAAAACCCAATAAAAACCTGAAAAACATCTAAAAACTCTAAAACCCTTATAACCCAAAAAACATTAAAAATTATAAAAACCCTAAAACTATAAAATACTCTAAAATTAAAAATCCTAGAAATCTAAAAATTCCCTAAAACCAGTGAAAAACATAAGGATCCAAAAAATCCCAAAAAAACCAAAACCCCCTAAAAATACTTAAAACCCGACAAACCATAAAAACCATAAAAAATCCTAATAAAATCCTACAAATTTCTAAAAACATGATAAACCCTAAAAACCCTAAAATACCCAAAAAAACCAGAAAACGTCAATCTACATTGAAAACATTAATAATCTATAAAACCCCGAAAAACAAAAATAAATTATAAATTCCATAAAACCCTAAAAACATTTAAAAACACTTAAAAACCATAAAAACCTTAAAAACACCAAAAATCATTAAAAACCAAAAAATCCATAAATACCCTAAAAACACTAAAAATCATAAAAATGATAAAAACAAAAAAAAATAATAAAAAGGAAATAAAATACCTAAAACCATATAAACACATAGAAATCTTGTAAGCACATCAAACTCGAAAAAACCATAAAACCCTAAAAACACATAAAAACCCTAAAACCCCAAAAACCACATTATACAAGTAGGGTACTGAAAACATCACAACATGTGGTAAATACTCTCATAGGCACTTTTTATAGGGAAGAATAAATTTCTAAAGGTATAACAAGTCAAATGGATGCAAATTGGATTGAAAATTTGAGAAGAAACATGAAGAAATCAATCTTTTGAAGAGTTTCAGAAACCCTAATTCCATCACCAAGAATGGATCATGGAGTACATTAAATGCGAACAATTGGAACGCAAAAGGACCCATGAGGTACCAGCCTGTGGGGTGATGGCCAGAAAACCCAGGACGCCACATGCTATGTCATTTGTTGAATCAAGCACGGCCATACCATCTGCATAATGTTTTGTGAACTAAGCAGTCTGTGAATGAAGAAAGGTGGAAAGGTTCCAAGGCCGTGACTCATGAACCTCAACTTCCATAAACCCTAGTTGACCGAGTATTCTGTGGGTTGAGATATATCTTCATTGGATTCCAAAAAATGGTTCTCCATGCCAACATATATGATATCACAACCCTCTATAAAAGTATCACAAGTGGAATGGAAAATGGGGATGAGTGGAATAGAGCATGAAGGAGACCCTAGATGCTAGAAGGAAATATTTGGATACATAGAAGATTACGACTTGGGTTTCGAATCATCGAAGAAGTGAGAACTATGAATAACGTTTCGGTAGGTATAACCAACAATAAACCTGAAAAATAAGGAACATAATAGTAATTGTTAAACCAAAAACCTAATTGGTTCCATCATGAACCGTAAATCCCTTGAGGATGAATTCTCCATGAACCATAGGCTCTAGTACCCTTCTTAAATTTGGTAATATATATCACTACTGGAAAACGGCCTATACCCATGGTTCAAGACCATGGGTATAGCCCCCAAAACCGTGGGTATAGCCTATACCCACGGTTTTGGGAACCGTGGGATGGAACGGCGTCGGTATAGGTCCCCACCTTATTCCCATGGTTTTCCAAAACCATGGGTATAGGTGTCCTACCACCATGTCATCGAAACATAGCCAATTTCCATGGTGTCAACGGCTTTTACCCATGGTTTCAAAACCGTGGGTATAGGTCCTAAAATAATGTAGCCGCCGAGTTTCGATCCCGCAACCTTTTCGTTGCAAACACCGCATCTAACCACTACCCTAACTTCACCTATATGTATATATATATATATAGTTAAATATAGTTATAAAAACAGTGGGTATAGAGGGATGAACCGTGGGTATAGGGTTCCCTCCAAAAACAAAACTTCCTTCCTGCGAAAAAAAAATTTCCCGCGCACACAAAATTGACCTATACCCACAGTTTTTCATATCCGTGGGTATAGGTATTTTAGCCCAGACCTATCCATATGGTTTTCCCCAAAACCGTGGTGATAAGGACCCCTATACCCATGGTTTTGGGAAACCATGGGTATAGGTAACTTTTCAGGACCTATCCCCACGGTTTTCCAAAACCGTGGGGATAGACCCCCCCCCCCCTATACCCACAGTTTTGGAAAACCGTGGGTGTAGGTCATGAAAATTCACCTATACCCACGGTTTTCCAAAACTGTGGGTATATGGGGGTCTATCCCCACGGTTTTGGGGAAAACCATTGGGATAGGTGCATTTTCCAGTAGTGTATAGTGCAACTGTACGTGGATTGAACCCTACACCGCGTGCTGCCTAGATACACAGATGGAACCTAAAGTAGCATGTCGAACAACATCCAAGACCATGTACCGCTTTAGAACACAATTCCCTCTACCCAGGTCCGCATATTGTTTCGGTATATAGACGACCCCTCTACCCGAATAACATTATGGTATGTGGGGATACCCCCACCCTTCATGAGAAAACCATATGCAGAATGGGGTGTCTTCAGGTTTCCTTCCCTCTACCTCCAATAATACCCCTCCGTCATTATCCAATTACCCATAGGTCTTCCATGAACCAGTCCAATGGCATCAGGCCAAATCATAATCCAAAGCCACCAGACCTGTATGATCATTCCATCAATCACATCAGAATGCCTTTCTGAGTCTACACTCCCATGGTAAGATAAATCATGAAGGATGAACGACAAAATTTCAGACCCTCAAAATGTCTCTAATTCCTCATTCCCAAGGTGACCCGAGGTTCGAATTTTGGATGCCAACGTGAACCTGCCTATTCTAGGGTTTGGGCATAACCATTCAACTTTCCTTTCAATAAGTTCTAGTGGAAACCAAAGATGTCACTCTTTTTCTTCCCCTTTGACCAGGGATGATGCTCCCCCCTTTCCTAGAATATATGAAGGGTCAATCCACATGAGGTAATCCCTATGTCTTTTCTGATAGGTATTACTCTTCACCCTCTCCACATTAGCTCAGGTAGCATCCGGATATAACATTAATATTTGACTATCCTAGATATCAACAGATGTGAGGGCTGCATGTTCAAATCCCCACTCTCTCTATCCCAGCTCTAATACCATTTTCCAGATGATGATCTAGGACATGTGATCTTCAGATCTTCTACCTCCTATTTTTTCCCACACCGAGCATGACTCATGTGGGATTAGAGGTTGGTGGTTATTATAAAACTCTCATAGTCCCAAAACATGGTCATCCTTCTAGGTGTAAGCCCCAACCAAACCGTAGAATTTTCATGAGTTGAGATCCTTTTTATGGTTCCAAAAAATGGGCCTCCTCCCTATTGTAATCCCCAATCTTCATGAACTATGAGAACTCTGAATTCTATTCAAATATTATATGTAGGATTCTTACTTAAAGGCCCATGCTCAAATGGGTGCCCTTCCAAAAGGGTCACCCAGTTATTCCCTAACAAATGGGCCTCCTCCCAGGTGTAATCCCCAAGCCATATAAACTATGATAACTCTAATTCCAATCATAATTGGGATACATAGAATGCTTATCCAAGGCCAATGCTCAAGGAGAATTCTCCTAAGAATCCCATCCTGATAAAATGATACCATAAATTTGAAAGGTCTTCCTCCTTGGTGTAAGTCCCGATAACCGAACTATGTGGACTCTAATTCCATTCCTAAGGATACATAGGAAGCCTATATTTTGCATCTGACCCCAACATCAAACCACCTTCCATCCCTCTAAGATGACGATAAACTCCAGAGTTCCTCATTTCATGTCTTAAGCCGGTATTTCCATCATTGAATCAAATCTATGTATATCCATGATGATCCTACGACCCAGGGGTATCCCGTAGATACACTCAACAGGAAATAAACAAGGATTAAAAAACATATAAACACAAATTAAACCTATAATATAATTCCATAATATGAAATAACCCCCCAAGGGTGTGATGAGACCGACCTGCCATCATCTCGACCAATAGAGTCTTTAGGCGTCATTGGAGAAATAAGCATCCAACGACCACCTTAAATTTCAAATTAGTTGCATGAATCATTGATACTAGGGGCATTGGGAGTTTTTTGGATCCACAAATAAACATGTTTGAGACCATCTGAGTAAATAATATCCTAAGAGGAATGATTTCAAAAATACTTAACCCACTACAATGGCCTAGTGGGACCATTCAACTATGGAACCTCCATCACAATACAAAAGGGATATACTACCCATTCCCCATTGGGTCAATATAATTCCTCCTTAAGGATGAATATGTTGATGGGGGCAAAAAAATGTTGGAGTAAAAGTTTCTATAATAATAGGCAATTAGTTGTTATTCGTCGAACCATTTTTCACCCATGCACACCCACCTCGGGTCGGAAAAAAAAGATTAACCCAATGTGAATCATCATCAAAGGTGAAAATTTTACCCCACTTGATCCCCTTCACCTCCAATAAAAGGAAGGGGGCTAAGATAAATTGTCAAATAAGTGCATGATCATGAGAGGCTACTTTAATGGGGGTTTTTTGTCTGTATATGTCATATATATATATATATATATATATATATATTGCAGGTTTCCAGAGAGAAATCATCGATCCATATGAAATCCCGGAAACCAATGAAGACAAGCACCACAACGGTCCCATAGAGGATTGGGGACCTAATGAAGAGTAGGACCCCCTTGTCACCCCAGCATCTTCAACGTTGGGTATCCAACACACTGACTAGTGATTACCACAAATACGGTACTCTCCACATAGTGGATACCGCATGACAAGCCTTCCAATATGAAAAATCTCACTAGACACCTCCTAAGTCATGGATGACATCCCCACAAAAGGAGGCCCCAGTGGTCATCAAGAACTGTTTCAAGAGCACATCCCCAGAGAGTGAAAACATGTACCTCCCTTATCATAGGGAGGAAGATGGAGTTGATGCTAGTGACTATATCCCAGCTGAATAAGGGTTTTACTCATGGTACTATTATGGTGAGCATCGCATCCGACACTGGGTGACCATGTATCCCCACTCGGAAGAGGATATTATGCTTAGGGCACCACTGAAGTCCCAAGGACATATTCCCTTGGGCCACCCACCGATGGTGGAGAAGATATATCCATGAGAAGTCCATCACCAAGATTCTTGTGGAGGAACTCCTCCGTACAAATTTGGTTGCATTCATTGGGTATACTTAAAACTCATCATCCTACACTCATGATTTCCATGAAAATAGGGTGGCACAACAAGATCACATGAAAATTCTTTCCCATGCTCACTGCTCTTGCTGCACAAACTCAGTGGAGAATTATAGGAAGATGCAAATATCTGACAATGCAAAAGAATCTCATAATTCAAATAATATGGAAACCATCTATAGGTAGAAACAAATACCTATTGATTCATATCAAACCTTCTATACAAATAGGGTAGAAAAAATATGAGAAAAGTCAAATTCGTACAGATGTATACAAAGCACATGAGATAAGTACATTAGTAAGAGATAAGAAGAAAATTGCCACACATGAATATGAAACCCACCATTCAAATAAAGTGGAAACTGGATAAGACAACTGGTGGAAGACTCATTTCTTTTTTATGGCACATGAGAACTGCCAGTATCCACTAGCAACCTATGGAGGACTGGAGCGAGGACAAACTCCTACCCCGACATTGGAATGGGCCTTTATACCCATTCACGTCAAATATTTATCTTAGAACATCCTAAAAATGATGGAATATCATATGTCAATTCAAGAAAATATCCTCAAGACATGTCAATATATTATTACATTGATGGAAAAGGTGAGGAACTAGGCCCAAGACCCAATTTCCTAGAATAGAATAACTTAACCTCAAATTTGGTCGGTAACTCTAGAGTAGTTATGCATCCCTTCTCTAGTCCAGAATGGTTGATGGTAATATCTCGTGACACCTGGACAACAAGATTGATAATAAATACATGTTCCATCTAGGGGGACATCGGTCCGACATGGTGGCTACTCTAAGGTAGGCATATATACCTTCCAAAACACAGGATATCTGTCAGCATATCCCAAAAACATCACACGAACCAAAAAAGGGACCTGTATATAAATATTGTTACCAACAGAAGACGGGCTCCATTATCCATATGAGAGGAACCAAAAATGATATGTGATTAATGAAACTAGAAAAAGAAGAACAAATACATTTTTCTATTGGGCTGGAAGATGGATTCCTCGACATCCAAGAGCATATATCAATAAAGGATCAAGACCTTTTCAGTCTATTACCAAATTATAAAACTGACAGCAACATTCGTGAAGGCCCTCCCCACAATTTTTCTACTTGCAGCTTTTAAGGTCCTACCAAGAGTAACCACATGGGCTTACTCCATGGGTCGGTAATTATTGATCAAGAGAGTCTCTCTCCTGATGCATGTAAGGGTTGATCTCCCCATGAACATAAGATCGGAAAGTAAGACGGCCCTCCCCTAATTTCGTTCACCCTGATGGATCTTCCCAGGGTATACGCTGCTAATATGATTCTCCTTGCTGTCAGATGTCATGTCATGATGGTAGTCCTCTCCAATATTACAACCATTGAGAAGGACATCCATATGATGTCATTTACTGTGAAGCCCCTCCCTATACCAACATCAAGCAATGAAACGGTCCTCCCATCATTCTAGAGTGTCGTGAAGGCCATCCCCAATATGTACACTTCGTAAATTCTCTAGGAAGACATATATCAAGCTGTGATAGTAGTCCTCAACATCATATAAGTTATCAATAGGTTCATCCTATAACGACCCATACTTTACATACATTGTTAATACTTCAAAATTGAAGCACACTTATTACAACATATGACAAAACCACAAAGGACCGTATAGGTATAGTGTCTTTAGAAACTGGGAAACATAAACAACTGGTTCATAAATCTTCTACAGTGTCTCCCATTTATTTCATCATATCTAGGGTCCCTTTTAGCATATTCTACTTAATATCCATCTTCCTGACCTGGGGAAAAGAAAACATAAAAGGGTGAGCTCAAATGCTCAGCAAGGGCAAATAAAGGAAATAAAAATCATATCATATCTTTTTGAAAATCAAAACCTGCAAAAGAGATCATAATATCTTAACTTGGAATAAATCATAGAAGTGAAAATGAGATCCCCATAATCATAACATAAAACTTGAAACTTTGTGTCTTGCACACATAATCATAGAAAATCATTTCTTGTTAGTCATGACTCATTTCCAAGACTATCTTAGTGGACAAAGTCCCTTTCTGAGCCGAGTCACCCTCGTTCCAGTCCTGTTTCACTGAACCGATATAACCTACCATTCCAGCCATTTCTATCTCATGAGATGTAAAATCTTTACCCAATGCATTAGAGGTAGATATAGGTCCCACCAATCTTATAATGAATCCTTTCTTATGTGTGCCACATAATCATACATCATCGCATAACACATGTAACAAAAATGGGATTCTAGAAACATCATGACATCATAAATAAATTCATATAAGATAAAGGAATTCATAAAAATAATTCCATCACAACATGATCAAATCAATGTAATAATAGGGATAAAAAACAGAACCCTTTATTATCTTAGATGAAAAATAATTTTGATAAAACACTTGAACTCCATTCTTGAGGAAAATATCATTTCTTCTTCAAAAACATTTTTCCATTCATAACATGTCATACAACTTTAAAATAAAAGAAGTTGATTAAAAATAAACTTGAAAACTTGTAAAGGAAGCTTCTTGGAAATAATGTTTTAAAAATCCATTTATGTCGTATAAGTTAAAAAAAACATTCTTCGTACTTTTGTCGGAAAAGTCAAAAAGTACCTCGTATGACAAAAGATTACTTTCATAGATATTACTAAAAACTCACCGAAGGGTAAAAATAGATTTAAACAATTGTAGGTGGATGGAAATAATATTACATATTGATGAAACATGGATGTGGATGATAAAATACACCCCAGTAAATACTTACGAATAAACAATCTCGGATAAAAATGAGATTGTGATATTTCCCTTAACTTAGGTCCAATTTGCTTTGTACGTGTCCGAAGCTCCTATATAATGGTTTAAATAATGTTATTGACTTATTACAGAATCATACATGTTGATATGATATCATATATGGTCATATTCTTAGCTTCTTGATAGTAATATTTTATTGTTACTTGTTACTCGGGTCTTTATTGCCTTTTGTTCTTATGCGTGTTTTGCCGAATACATTCTTATTCTTCTTTTAAGGTTATATATACCTTATATCCAGAATGGTATTTGTGTAACATATATCATATTTATTCATTAAATTTATATAATTACTATGTAATAATGATCATGTAGAACGAGTCGCATCACATCGTGGAGACTGTATTCCGTACGTACGCACGAGTGATGATATCATTCCTATGATCGTGGAACTGTATTGGAGTATATATATATTATTTCAGTATCAATATTACTTAATAATAATCATAAATAGTTACTCATTACACCATTATACCCATCCTTGTAAAGTGATGGTGGAAAATAGATTACACCACGGCGTGGAGACGGTATTCCGTACGTACGCATGCGCGGTGATTTCATTTTTCCGTAGGATGGATAGAAGGTGAATTGGGGTTGTTTCATATTTATAATAACATATCAGTATGTAAGTAATACTGATGTAATTAATTTATCATGAAACAACTAAAGAAGAAGAAGTTGAAGAAGAATGAAATTGAAAAGATCGGTAATGGATATTACCTCTTCTTTGGAACGCCTCTTTGAATCCTCCACTTAGGGAACTAAGATTGGTCTTTGAAGAAGACCAGGACCTCTAGGATTATTCTAGGGAAGTGGAGAGGAGAAAATGGCAGGGTTTGGCCGAGCTTCAGTGCTCAAATTGGTGTGAGGAGGAGGGGGAGGAGGTGCCCTTTTATAAGGGAGGAGAGGGGCACCTTAGGAATATCTCAAAATATTATTTTATATTAAAGTCAAAATCGGTTTATAATGGTTCCAAAGGGTATTATTTCGAAGCTAAAGTGGGGATGGGTCGAAATCCTATCAACCAATAGGATTTAGAGAAGTTTAGGATATTATTTTAACCTTATCAATTAGATTTAACTCTAAGTTAAATAATTTAACTTTTACTGTGTCTTTTTGTTTTCTTTCACTATATGTTTAATACACCTACTATAACATGCCAAACGAACCCTAAATTGTTTATTATTAATATATATATCCTTATCTAAGTTATGTGGCCGAACCTTTGATTTTTAGGAATAAAATAACAATTAATAATATAATATTTGATTTAAAAACTATTTTGTGTCAATTTTGACACTATTTGATATATGATTTTTTTGAAAGTCATAACAGAATTATATGTTCGAACCAAGTTGATTAAATCGACACTAATATATCATAGTAACCTAGAAAATTAGTGGAATTCATAAAAAGGCTCAAATTACATTTATTTTGGTGTTTATAACATCAATTATGTCAATATTTCATTAATAAGATAATTACTGCATCATCATTGTGTCATAAATAAATTAAATTATTTAATGTCTAAAAATTACAAATAAAATACCATTATGTAGGAAATCTTTTTAGCTTTCTAATTAATATTTATAGTCGAATTTATCTTATGTATAACCCCATATTAAAAATGATTTACTTATTAAACTTTGATTTTAACTATTTTAACCCTTCTTTAGATAAATTAATAATAAATGTCCTAATCTAATCCATGTGGGCCTAAATGGTCATATTGTATTCCTGAGTTTGTTTTTGGTCGAATTACACTTGTCCAATAGATTTAGGACATGTGTTTGGGTAATATTAATATCATATTTACCCTTAGTTACCCTATTTACTATTAACCGCGGTAAAAAAAGTAAAAAATTACTATTCACCAAAAAATTATTTTTATCTCATTGAACCACATTTTACTTACTGATATCAACCGTGTCTATCGGATTTTTGAAATTCCATTCACAGAAGCGGTAAAATTAAGTTTTATGCAAAATTCAGTTTTTAACCTACCACTTAGTGGTTTCACTATTAATCAAAAATTGAAAGTTTTCAGAAAAATACCAAAATTTCACCCTAGGCTAATTTCGATATTCTGAGTCCAAAAATGAAGTCCATTTTGAAAAATAAAATTTATAAAATTTCAAAAAGTGGTTATTACTATTCATAACGGATAGTTTTAATAGCATATTGTTGTTTAGTGAAACTCGGTATTGCGTACGACGCAAGCTATCGAGGAAGGTCGTGATTGCGTGTAAGGCAAGCCAAGCAAGTGTTGTGTAGAAAAAGATTCCTTTGATGATTTATATAACATAAAAGTCTCGGGTGTTACATTCTACCCCCCTTAAAAAGAATTTCACCCTCGAAATTCGTCACTTTGTAACAAACAGATGAGGATACTTCTCCCTCATCATATCCTCAAGCTCCCATGTAGCTTCTTCAAGTTGGTGGTTCCTCCATAAAACTTTCACCAATCGAGTGGTCTTATTTCGTAGGACTTTTTCGCTACGATCCAGAATCTCTATCGGCTGTTCTTCATAAGAAAGATCTTGCTCCAGCGGTACAACTTTTGAGCTGAGTACATGTGAAGGATCTGGTATGTACTTTCTCAGGAGAGATACATGGAACACATCGTGAACTTGAGAGAGATTCGGTGGAAGCGCCAATTGGTAAGCTACCTTCCCAACAGGATCTAGTATTTCAAAAGGACCGATATATCTAGGGCTCAACTTCCCCTTCTTTCCAAATCTCATAACCCTTTTCCAGGGAGATATTCGTAAGAACACTTTATCACCCACTTCAAACTCTAGGTCTTTTCTTCGGTTGTCGGCATAACTTTTCTATCGACTCTGAGCTGCACTTATGTGTTGTTGAATAGATCTGACCTTTTCTGCCATTTCATCAACGAGATCAGGTCCTAATAGCTTTCTTTCCCCAACTTCATCCCAATAAGTTGGAGTCCTGCATTTCTTTCCATAGAGAGCTTCATAAGGAGCCATCTGAATACTGGATTGAAAGCTATTATTATAAGAAAATTCCACCAAAGGTAGGTGTTGATCCCAACCTCCTTTGAAATCCATAGAGCAAGCTCTCAACATATCTTCTAGGGTTTGAATTGTTCTCTCAGACTGGCCGTCTGTCTGGGGATGATAAGCAGTGCTGAAACTCAACTCTGTATCCAGAGTATGCTGAAGACTTCGCCAGAACTTCGAGGTAAATCTCGGATCCCGATCAGATATAATAGAAAGTGGTACTCCATGCAATCTTACCACTTCATTTACATATATCCTGGCAAGCTGATCTAGAGAGAAATCATCTCTAATAAGAATGAAGTGTGTCGACTTTGTAAGACGATCAATTATGACCCAGATAGCATTATTGCCTTTGGATGTTTTAGGAAGTCCTGTGACAAAGTCTATAGTGATGTTTTCCCATTTCCATTCGGGTATGGGTAATGGTTGTAACATCCCCTTAGACTTCTGTCTCTCAGCTTTAACTTGTTGACAAACCAAGCATCGAGAGACATATTCAGCAACATCTATTTTCATGCCATCCCACCAGAAGTACTCTTTCAGGTCCCTATACATCTTTGTGCTTCCAGGATGAATAGAGAATGAAGAACTATGAGCCTCATCCAGCAGCTCCTTCTTTAATTCGGGGATGGAAGGAACACAAACCCGATTCCTGAACTTTATTATCCCATCACAATCAAGGTTGAATTCAGGAACATTTCTCACCTTCTTTTGTAACTCGACATCTTCTTTCTGTGCCTCTTTAATCTTCACATGTATAGATGGTTGAACATTCATTTGAGAAAGACAAGATTTTTCCCCTTCCATTATAATTCCAAGATCCATCCTTTGTAAATCCATAAATATTGGATCTTTTGTGATCCTCATCATGGATAAACTAGCATGGTCTTGTCGACTTAATGCATCTGCCACCTTGTTTTCTTTCCCAGAGTGGTAATGGATTGAGCAGTCATAATCCTTAATCAGCTCCAACCATCTTCTTTGGCGCATATTCAGCTCCTTTGTGTGAAAATATACTTTAAACTTTTATGATCAGTATAAATATCACACCTTTCACCATAAAGGTAATACCTCCAAATCTTTAATGCAAAGATTACCGCAGCCAACTCCAAATCATGTGTTGGGTAATTTTGCTCATGGATTTTCAACTGTCATGAGGCATAAGCTATCACCATATCATTTTGCATAAGAACACACCCCAATCCCTTCTTGGATGCATCACTGTAGATCACAAACCTTTCTCCACTACAAGGCAGTGTGAGCACAGGTTCACTGGATAACCTTCTTTTCAACTCCTTGAAATTCTCTTCACATTCCTCTGTCCAGACAAACTTAACTCCTTTCCGAGTCAACTTGGTGAGTGGATTAGATAATCGTGAAAAATCTTTTACAAAACGTCGATAATATCCATCCAAACCAAGAAAACATTGAATCTCAGTTACTGTTGTTGGTCTCGACCATCTTTCGATAACCTCTGTTTTTGCTGGATCCACAGATATCCCCTCTTTTGAGATTATGTGACCCAAAAATGAAACTTTTTGAAGCCAAAATTCACACTTGGTAAATTTGGAATAAAGCTTCTCCTTTCTCAGGGTCTTCAATATAATTCTCAAGTGATCTTCATGCTCTTCCTTGCTCTTTTAATAGACAAGAATATCGTCTATAAAGACTACCACAAATTGATCAAGATAGTCTCTAAAGACTCTATTCATTAGATCCATGAAGATAGCAGGGGAATTAGTAAGACCAAATGGCATCACTATAAATTCATTGTTTCCATACCTTGTACGGAAAGCCGTCTTTGGTATATCCTCCCTTTTGACCCTTAATTGATGATACCCTGAATGAAGATCAATCTTGTAAAAGTATTGAGCTCCGCGTAGTTGGTCAAATAAGTCATCAATGCGTGGGAGAGGATATTTGTTCTTGATAGTGATCTTGTTAAGTTCTCGATAATCAATGCAGAGTCTCATTGATCCATCTTTCTTCTTAACAAATAGAACAGGTGCTCCCCAAGGTGACGCACTAGGGCGTATGAATCCCTTATCAAGATTCTCTTGGAGTTGCTTCTTCAATTCCTGCAACTCAATTGGGGCCATTCTATAAGGTGTCTTTGAAATAGGCAAAGCACACAGTACGAGTTCTATTGAAAACTCAACTTCACGATTTGGTGGAAGACCCGGTAATTCCTCTGGAAAGACATCATCAAACTCCCTTACAATGGGAATATTCTTAATCGTGAGTTTCTCACCAACCATTTGTGATAAATAACCTTCATTTAGTGGAATCAATACCCATAAGATGGAAGAAATTTCCACTGGAAGGTTATGTTCATCCTCGCATTGGTATACGATCGTAGATTGATCTGGAATATGAAATGTGACTTCCCTTCTTTGGAAATTGATATGAGCTCCATGTAGAGAAATCCAATCCATGCCAAGAATCACATCAAATTCCACTAAAGGAAGGATCACAAGATTTGCAGGAAGCACTTTCCCACAAAATTCGATCAGAGAAGAATTATAAACTTTTGATGCGACTGTTGTGCCATTTGGTGTTGTCACAGCTAACTCAACATCTAATTGTTGAGGTAATACGGTGATACCCTTAGAAAATTCTTTAGAAATAAAAGAGTGGGTGGATCCAGAATCAAATAAAACATTTGCTACTTTAGAGTGGACGGTAAGTGTACCTTTCACCACTACGTTATCGTACCCCACATCGCTGATAGAAATTTCATGTGACTTTCCTTTGTCTTTAGCCTTAAGATTTTGTTGACGTCGACCATCATCATCAACCCTTGGATTTGGGCATTGATTGGCATAATGCCCCATCTCCTTGCACTTGAAACATTGAAGTGTAGTAGGTTTATTCTGTGTATCCCTTCCATTGTTTGCGTCATTAGACATCTTCTTCCCATTATCACGGCATTCAAATGCCCGATGACCTTCTTTTCCACATTTAAAACATTTACTTGTCCCTTTAAGACAACTCCCTCCATGTTTCTTTCCACACTTTGAGTATAAGGAAAATCTCATCTTCTTTTCTGTGTGCTCTTTAGATTTTTCGTTGAATTCCATCTTCCTCTTCTTATCAAACCCATGTGACTGATGGGTTACTCCAATCTCCATCTCGACTTTGAGAGCACATCGAACGATTTCCTCGTAGCTATTGAAGTCCCTTATGGCTAACGCCCTTCGAAGACTTGGTTTTAAGCCACTAAAGAATCGATCGATCTTACTCTCAGGTTGGATAATAATACCAGAAGCGTACCTTGCAAGTCTTGTAAAATTTGCTTCATAGGTACCAACAGATTCATCATCCCTTTGCTTCAGTTCAAGGAACTCTTTCTCCATCTTTGTTCGGAGAATACGAGGGAAGTACTTATTGAAAAATAAGTTCTTGAACTCGTCCCATTCCATAGAATCAATTTCATCCCTTTTCCTCGTATTCTTAATAAGATTCCACCATTGATCAGCATCTCCTTCCAAACGATACACTGCTAGGATGACTTTATCATGTTCAGAACATTGAAGAACTGAAAATATCTTTTCAGTAGTACTAATCCATTGTTCAGCAACTAATGGATCAGTAGACCCGCTGAAAGAAGGTGGACGCTGCCTCATGAAGGATTCAATAGAATGTTGCTCCTTCCTTTGCTCGTTTGGAAGTCCTGCATGATTCATATCTTGAGTAAGTTGTGTGAGCATGGCTACAAGATTTTGCATTCCAGCTCCCATATCGTTTGGTTGCTCAAGGGGACAATCATTTCATTTCCCATCGCATTCCACATTAACACGGTTCCTTCGGGTTCCAGCCATTGACTAAAACCAAGAAGAATAGTGTGAGAAACACTAATTATAATAGGAAAACCACATAATTCAAGAATAAAATTTTCATGCTTAAGTTCTTATCCTAGGTTATTCATGGCCATTTCTAAAACACTAAGATTGTGTTCTATTCTTAGACTTATCCTTAGGGTTCTTACTAAGGCTTTCACATCCTAGTTTCCAAAGGTTGACTATACCTTTCCTCTGATACCAACTATAACGACCCATACATTACATACATTGTTAATACTTCAAAATTGAAGCACACTTATTACAACATATGACAAAACCACAAAGGACCGTATAGGTATAGTGTCTTTAGAAACTGGGAAACATAAACAACTGGTTCATAAATATTCTACAGTGTCTCCCATTTATTTCATCATATCTAGGGTCACTTTTAGCATATTCTACTTAATATCCATCTTCCTAACCTAGGGAAAATAAAACATAAAAGGGTGAACTCAAATGCTCAGCAAGGGAAAGTAAAGGAAATAAAAATCATATCATATCTTTTTGAAAATCAAAACCTGCAAAAGAGATCATAATATCTTAACATGGAATAAATCATAGAAGTGAAAATGAGATCCCCATAATCATAACATAAAACTTGAAACTTTGTGGCTTGCACACATAATCATGGAAAATCATTTCTTTTTAGTCATGACTCATTTCCAAGACTATCTTAGTGGACAAAGTCCCTTTCTGAACCGAGTCACCCTCGTTCCAGTCCTGTTTCACTGAACCGGTATAACCTACCGTTCCAGCCATGTCTATCTCATGAGATGTAAAATCTTTACCCAATGCATTGGAGGGAGATATAGGTCCCACCCATCTTATAATGAATCCTTTCTTATGTGTGCCACATAATCATACATCATCGCATAACACATGTAACAAAAATGTGATTCTTGAAACATCATGACATCATAAATAAATTCATATAAGATAAAGGAATTCATAAAAATAATTCCATCACAACATGATCAAATCAATGTAATAATAGGGATAAAAAATAGAACCCTTTATTATTTTAGATGGAAAATAATTTTGATAAAACACTTGAACTCCATTCTTGAGGAAAATATCCTTTCTTCTTCAAAAACATTTTTCCTTTCATAACATGTCATACAACTTTAAAATAAAAGAAGTTGATTAAAAATAAACTTGAAAACATGTAAAGGAAGCTTCTTGGAAATAATGTTTTAAAAATCCATTCATGCCGTATAAGTTAAAAAAACATTCTTCGTACTTTTTTCGGAAAAGTCAAAAAGTACCTCGTATGACAAAAGATTCCTTTCATAGATATTACTAAAAACTCACCGAAGGGTAAAAATGGATTTAAAAAATTGTAGGTGGATGGAAATAATATTACATATTGATGAAACATGGATGTGGATGATAAAATACACCCCAGTAAATACTTACGAAAAAACAATCTCGGATAAAAATGAGATTGTGATATTTCCCTTACCTTAGGTCCAATTTTCTTTGTACGTGTCCGAAGCTCCTGTATAATGGTTTAAATAATGTTATTGACTTATTCCAGAATCATACATATTGATATGAAATCATATATGGTCATATTCTAAGCTTCTTGATAGTAATATTTCATTGTTACTTGTTACTCGGGTTTTTATTGCCTTTTGTTCTTATGCGTGTTTTGCCGAATACATTATTATTCTTCTTTTAAGGTTATAGATACCTTATATCCAGAATGTTATTATTGTAACATATATCATATTTATTCATTCAATTTATATAATTACTATGTAATGATGATCATGTAGAACGAGTCGCATCACATCGTGGAGACGGTATTCCGTACGTACGCACGAGTGATGATATCGTTCCTATGATCATGGAACTGTATTGGAGTATATATATATTATTTCAGTATCAATATTACTTTATAATAATCATAAATAGTTACTCATTACACCATTATACCCATCCTTGTAAAGTGATGGTGGAAAATAGATTACACCACGGCGTGGAGACGGTATTCCGTACGTACGCACGCGCGGTGATTTCATTTTTCCGTAGGATGGATAGAAGGTGAATTTGGGTTGTTTCATATTTATAATAACATATCAGTATGTAAGTAATACTTATGTTATTACTTTATCATGAAACAACTAAAGAAGAAGAAGTTGAAGAAGAAAGAAATTGAAAAGATCGGTAATGGATATTACCTCTTCTTTGGAACGCCTCTTTGAATCCTCCACTTAGGGAACTAATATTGGTCTTTGAAGAAGACCAGGACCTATAGGATTATTCTAGGGAAGTGGAGAGGAGAAAATGGCAGGGGTTGGATGAGCTTTAGTGCTCAAATTGGTGTGAGGAGGAGGGGGAGGAGGTGCCCTTTTATAAGGGAGGAGAGGGGCACCTTAGAAATATCTCAAAATATTATTTTATATTAAAGTCAAAATCGGTTTATAATGGTTCCAAAGGGTCTTATTTCGAAGCTAAAGTGGTAATGGGTCGAAATCCTATCAACTAATAGGATTTAGACAAGTTTAGAATATTATTTTAACCTTATCAATTAGATTTAACTCTAAGTTAAATAATTTAACTTTTACTGTGTCTTTTTGTTTTCTTTCACTATATGGTTAATACACTTACTATAACATGCCAAACGATCCCTAAATTGTTTATTATTAATATATATATCCTTATCTAAGTTATTTGGCCGAACCATAGATTTTTAGGAATAAAATAACAATTAATATTATAATATTTGATTTAAAAACTATTTTGTGTCAATTTTGACACTATTTGATATATGTTTTTTTTTAAAGTCATAATAGAATTATATGTTCGAACCAAGTTGATTAAATCAACAATAATATATCATAGTAACCTAGAAAATTAGTGGAATTCATAACAAGTCTCAAATTACATTTATTTTGGTGTTTATAACATCAATTATGTCAATATTTCATTAATAAGATAATTACTGCATCATCATTGTGTCATAAATAAATTAAATTATTTAATGTCTAAAAATTAAAAATAAAATACCATTATGTAGGAAATCTTTTTATCTTTCTAATGAATATTTATAGTAGAATTTATCTTATGTATAACCCCATATTAAAAATTATTTACTTATTAAACTTTGATTTTAACTATTTTAACCCTTCTTTAGATAAATTAATAATAAATGTCCTAATCTAATCCAAGTGGGCCTAAATGGTCATATGTTATTCCTAAGTTTGTTTTTGGTCGAATTACACTTGTCCAATAGAATTAGGACATGTGTTTGGGTAATATTAATATCATATTTACCCTTAGTTACCCTATTTACTATTAACCGCGGTAAAAAAAGTAAAAAGTTACTATTCACCAAAAAATTATTTTTATCTCATTGAACCACATTTTACTTACTGATATCAACCGTGTCTGTCGGAGTTTTGAAATTCCATTCACAGAAGCGGTAAAATTAAGTTTTATGCAAAATTCAGTTTTTAACCTACCACTTAGTGGTTTCACTATTCATCAAAAATTGAAAGTTTTCAGAAAAATACCAAAATTTCACCCTAGGATAATTTCGATATTCTGAGTCCAAAAATGAAGTCCATTTTGAAAAATAAAATTTATAAAATTTCAAAAAGTGGTTATTACTATTCATAACGGCTAGTTTCAATAGCATATTGTTGTTTAGTGAAACTCGGTATTGCGTACGATGGAAGCTATCGAGGAAGGTCGCGATTGCGTGTAAAGAAAGCCAAGAAAGTGTTGTGTAGAAAAAGATTCCTTTGATGATTTATATAACATAAAAGTCTCGGGTGTTACACATCCCCTAAGTGAAAACATGTTGCAAGAATGTCCTCCCCTCACTACATCCAACCCAAAAAGTCCTCCCCATTGTATGCGCTGTAGGGAAATTCACTATGGTCAGACATCATGTTGCAATGGTACCCCTCTCCATTATAGCACTAATTGTGAAGGCCCTCCCCGCAATCAAAATTCACACTTTCAAGAAGGTCCTCTCCTATATATGACAAATGTGAGAAATACAACCTATGCTTAGGTGATCGTAAATATGGAGTTAGACATGTTATACACTCTACATATGATGAGTGATATCTTTTCCCAACTAGAGGATAGTCTACGTCCAATCTCATCCTCCGAGAAAACCCTACACCACATACATATCAATAAGGCTCTTACAAGCCCTAATTCTTGGGAAAATCATTTAGAAGAAGTCAAGTTGGGCATATCAAGTAGAGGAGTCCTTGGAAGACCAATATTATGATATATTTCTCTTGAGGAGAAATCTTGCTAACGATGATATACCAGTGATGTATTATCCCATGGAATCATCTCACTTTGACATACCAAAGGATTTGTATAAGGAATGTATGCATAAAATTTTCCTCAATATTTGGAAAACGCTTTTACAGTTAAACAAAATATTCCTTCCCAATAAAGATTATATAGACCATGTCAACATATTAGAAGAGATCCATGGACTAATCAACCTAGAATCCCTCCTGTTTGCATGACAACCCCAATTTGAAAGGAAAAAAGAAAAACCATGAACTGGAATGCCTCCACATGTGGCAAAAGTTGTGATTCCTCATCGGTGATGCCCTATCAAGAATTCATATTCAGGAATGGGGAGAAAATGGAGATCTACACTTCAACCCATATATCGTTCAGTAGACATAATCAGAAATGAAATATTATAATTTCATTACCCAAATGTAGCAATAAAATGGAATCCCTACACAGGAATGGTGGAACACTCATCACAAACATGGGTTGAGTAAGTCCCAAAAGTATCAGGCCTGATGAGATCAAGTTATCCGGAATCAGTTGATCTGGACAACCAAGAACATCCAACAGGCTTCCCACCTAAGGGAAGCCAACAAAAAAGAATTCCCCATGTCATCAAAAGTAAAAAAAAATCCCTTGAAAACGTAGATTCATACTTGGTTCACACCCATACAGGAGTGCGTGAAATCATTTTGGTGGTAATTGCGGAAACTACACTGAAAATATGGAAACAACACTAGCCCATAGGGGAAGGGGCATTTTTAACCCAAAATTTCCCAATAAGACCAACAATTATGGTCCATAGTGCATCAACAGAAGAATGGGAGCAACCCCATCCCATAGTTCTGAGGGAATGTTTACCTGAAATTCCCATACTGGACGTCTGTCTTCACCCATATGGGAATAATGATGATCTGAGAGGTCACCTATTCAGTCATGTCTTATGGTTCATACCCCACGGGATGAAAGAATATTCAAGGTCAAATCCAGAATCCCATCAAGTTGATCTTCAAAAAGAAAACCAAATAATACAATAGAATTGTAGGTATATTTCCAAAATAAATGATTCACAAGATCACTCCTGCAATCCGGAACTGGGTACACCACCCCCAATATGGTTTGCATCAGTGAATGTGGTGAACTTCGGTCCAATGGATCTCATAGGAAATGATAAAAATGGAGAGGATGCAAGATAGGATGGTTCCATCCTAGAGGTGGACCACACCGAGCTTGATGGTGTGCATACCTATAACCAGATATCTAACCAAAATTTGTGTTACCCCTCACAAAACCCATTACCACCTCCCTCACAAATCTCTGACACAGAGAAGAATAAATCCCAAGTCTTCTATTACCCACCTCCTCCTCCCTGTGAGAATGTGTTCCTCATGTTTGAGGAATGATTCGATAAGATATAGGAAGAAATTAATGAGCTTAAGAGAATTAATATTGAGCTACGTTGAGGAATAGATTTGTCTGGATGTGTTCCTCAAGTGGAACGTCAACAGTTGTTCGCAGAATATTTGTATATAACACATTCACTCATCCAAATAAAATAAAATAAGATCAGATGCCCATCCAATCCAGCATTAGGACCATTAATATACTTGAATATGTTCCTATAAGGGCATCAATAATTCCCTCTATTAGGGAAGAATCCATAATACATTCAGGTTGGCCCTCAAATGATTACCCTAGCTTGGTGTCCACCCCAAATTCCAATAGTACCGACACACCTAGTTTTTTCTCTAATGCACTCATCCATGCTCATGTTTAGCAGGATATGCATCATGGGCTCTTTATTACCGTCAAGAAATTGATATCCCAACTAGAATCTAGGGAAGTGTGGAACACTTTGATTAAACCAGAACACTAACCTTACCCTGATTTGGTGAGAAATGGTCCACCAATTCTAAACCATGGGAAACCCATATTCCCAGTGTTTAATGATCAGGAGATCCGGAACATCATCTAATGAATTGTTCAACTTACTATGACCCAATGATGGGAACCCTAGAGAAAAAATAAGTAGTGAATGTCAGGTTCTTTGTGAAAACTATGAATGTTTCATCCTTTGTGTGGTATACTACTTTGTTTTTTATCTCAATCACAGTCTAGGAGGACCTCTAGTGGTAGATCCTATTCCAATTTAGTTTAAAATTGCATAAGAAAACTATTAGTGATCTCATTAACTATAAGTAGTGAGAGCATGAAAGAGTTTCAAAGTTTATCTCTATATGTAAAGGCCTAACATACTCCTTGACCTAACCACTCCCCTAGGATGAAATAATCACTATTTGAATCAATAATCTCTATGTTGAATTGTGGACACCACTCCTTCTAGTGAAGTATAAATGTGGGTTCTGAGATTTCTCTTCCATTTACAAAAGGATTGAATACTCATTATAGAGGACCATTATAAAGTCCCTAGTATCCCCATCGGCCAATGGAAAATGAATGGGAAATGTTAAAGCGCCTTTTATCACACTTAATCCACCCATGATACCAGATCTAGGTTTTAGGCCTTAACCAAATTGTGTGGGATCCCATGTATTCCAACAACCACCACCACCTTAGTAATATGATTGAAGGGGTTTCAAAAAAATCATTTTGAGGAATGAAGAAATAAGGTCTAATCGATCAGAGATGACCAAGTCTTTGGCTACTACATAGCTATGATTAATTACAACTTTCTCTAGCTACGAGTGACAATGTGAGCCGATGAAGTGGATCCGGATGACTATTAAAATTATTTTCCATTTCACAAGAATATGTTACACAACATCCTATAGTGCTTAATTTTCCAGGATATCTTGAAAAAGATGGTGGATTCTGGAAAAGTCACATTGGGTCTTCCTCCATCACAAGTGGTGTATGTATCCACCTTAGACCCAGAAGAGGATGAGGTGTTGACATAGTAATTAGAAAAATGAGAAAAAAATTTATAGTAGGATGACTTGAAAATAGTCAATTGAGCTCCTTGTATCCTCTAGGTATATTCGATGAAACCAACCATGACCTTGATTTCTTCTAATGTAACACAACGATCATCTACAACCCCAAAATCTTCTGAGATCCAGAAGGGCAGAAAATAGGAGCAAGAAGATAAGTTTTCACCAAAGCTGAAACCGATATTGGACCTTTAAGATTTCATTCTAATAGATTTGAGAGAATGGGAACTTCCCTTACAAATAGTACAACATGAACCATCCCACCAAATGGGACCATGAGCACCACCTCTCCAAACAACACCATCAGTAGAAGACATGAGGAAAAATTTACTGTCAATTCCAGAATTGATCTTTGAATCCGTTAATTACATTCACATGATGGACCCATTATTTAATGGAGACTATTTCCATGAACCTAAATTTTTTAGCCCCAATAGAATATCCATAGAAAGAGGTCGTAGAGGCCTAAGGTTTCTAGGAATGCATGATCATGGAAGGAGTCAAATTCTTGACCACACCTTAACTCAAATAATTAATGTTGTGGAAACTCATAGAAGGACCCTCTAGTAGACATAATAAGAATTGTAGTGTTTCCCTTCCCCTGCATGAATAAATCACAGCCCAATAATCTTGAATTAACTTTTGGTGGAAGAGAAGATGTCTAATCACCCAAGCTGTACATGCAGACCAGTTCACCCAAATACAAAAATCACAACAGCCCCATCATCTCCTGTCACAGAGGCCAGAATGTCTACATCCAAATATCTAGTGCCTAAATAACCCATGAAAGAAAATACATAGGCAAGTAATCACTATCCTTTTTTTAAAAAATATATTATATTATGAGGTAGATATCCTTAGTACCAGAAAAACTGTTGATCCTAGATTTTTTTGAGTCTATCAAAAGACCTTTGGGATTATCTCATCACAACCTTACAAAGTCCCCAATAGTTTGAGGCCGAAATGGTAGCTATTGAATTATATTAGATAGAGAAAAATCATGAATAATTCTATACTGTCATCTCCTTCACATATTAGGATGAATATTTAATCATGTAGGGACACATCAAACTCTTTTATGTGTCTGTGTAGATAAATGGCATTGATGTCTTGAAAATTTTCATTGATAATGGCTCTAGAGTTAACCTCCTCCCACTACGAACACATAGTCAGTTAGGATATGATGAGAACATTCTAATAACATACTCTAAAACACTTCTTGGATATGAAAAAAGTAAGTAGAAGACGTTGGGATGAATCAAGCTTGAAACATGGCTTGGTGGCCTCATGTCTAATTCTGAGTTTCTTGTAGTGCGGAAAATGAAGGCCTTTAGTATCCTATTCTGGAGGCCCTGGATACATCAGCATGATGTGCTTCCCTCATAGTTTCATCAGCGAGTCATATATTTCACTAATGAAAAAATGGTACATTTCACACTGATAGATCCCCATTTGAATCCTTTGAATCACATTACATCGATGTAGGGTTCTATAAATCGAAAGAGAAGTAGTATTGGGCCGATGATGTTGATTGGATCACTACCCCAAAAATATTGGAAATAGATCCCACCGATCCTCTAAAATATTTTGGAGAAGATTTTGTATTACCCATCAATCACATTGAGTGCATAATTTCATGCTCAGACATGGACTCAACCATCTGCATGATTTCTGTTACGACTCCTATGTTAAATGATACTAAAAAGCACGCTAACCCCTGTGATGTTGGTGAGGGCTCAAACAAAAGTGATCCCTGCCTATCCTCAAGGAAAATATGGTTCCTTATATAGAATACGACAAAGTATCATCACTAGAATAAATCATTAAAGTTCTATTCTCTTTAGAGAGTTCCCCACAGTCAGCCAAGGGAAAAAAGAGTTGTTTCATTTTCCCAAAATCGGAGTTTCAATTCCTCTCCCAACACTAGAGAGTTCAACTCGATTATTTTCTCCCCAAAAGAAGAGTAATAATATGATAAATAGAATTAGGATGGAGAACAATAATAATAATATATCAATGATTCCCCTCCTACATTAGAAGAATACGTCTCCACCAATATTGATGAACTTAAATAGATAAACCTTTTCAACAAAGATGACCCATGTCTCACTTTGATTAGAGTGGTTATGATTTTCAGGGAGAAATCATAATATGAATCCATCCTAAAGAATAATTGATATGTGTTTTTTTGGAATTGCATTGAAATTCTAGGACACAATCCTAAGGTCTTCACTTATCAACTGGGTCTGACGGAAATACATCGTGGTTATAAGCAGGCTTCTAGAAGGACCCACCTAACACATGCTTCCAACATAGAGGCTAGAGTTGACAAACTAATCTAAGATTTCATCATTCAAGAAGTCCAATATCCAATATGGATAGAAAATATGGTCCCATTAAAAAATTGGAATGGATAAATTAGAGTGTTCATTGACATAAAGGGCCTCAATCAGCACTATAGAAATGTCAATTTCCCAGTCCTGATCATGGAATTACTGATCGATGCGACTGCTAGATATGAAGACCTCTCTTTCATGGAAGGGTATTCTGGATACAACCTAATCCAAATAGAATAATAAGATAAATACTCCCCTACTTTTAGGCCCCCAAGGAGTTTTCTCCTATAAGGTGATTCCCATTGATAAAAAAATGTCAGTGTCGTATATCAGCATGCCATGAATCAAATTTTCAAGCCCTTATTGGTAAAATTCATCTCATGCTAACTCGATGACTTCATGGTTAAATCATAGAAGTTCTCAATCAAACTGACAGATCGTGAAACTATCTTCAATAAAATTCAACATTATGGTATAAAGATAAATCCCATAAAGTTTTCTTTCAACGTTACCTCTGAGAAAATCATCGGCTTCGTTGTATTCCATCACAGCATCGAAGTCGATATTGTGAAGAAAAAATCCATCCTTGGAATGTCTCCTCCTTGCAGCCTCACTAATTTGATGGGTCCCTATGGGAATCTAGTATACATTTGGTGTTTCATAGACAACCTTTCATATAAATGGTCTCCTATCACCTAGATGATGAAGAATGATGTCGCATACTATTGGTATTATTATTAGCAATAAGCATTCGACAAAATTAAAATATATCTCCTAAGACCACAGGTGTTGATTCCGATAGTTGAGGGAATACCACTGATCTTGTATGTAGCCACCTTGGAATACTCATTAGAAGCATTATTTGCATAGAAGAATGATGATGGAATTGAGAATAGTCTCTACTACCTCAGCTAAACAATGATCGATGTTGAGACTCGATATTCAAGAATAAAAAAAGAACATTCTAGCCTTGATCATCACTGTTTGAAAACACAGGCATTACCTACAGCACCATGAGGTCCATCTAGTCTCCCACTACAACCCTCTCAAGTATATCCTCATCCATACTATGCTAACTAGATGCTTATTATGGTTTGTGGTAATCCAACAATAGTTTGACATACGGTATGTGCCCCAGAAATCCACCAATGGCTAGGCATTAGCGGATTTCCTGGAGGAGAACCCCTTAAAAAATGAACCCATTAGATACTGAACTTCCAAATGAATAAGTATTATATTCTCAAGACGACCCCCAAGCATTGTAAATGTACTTTCACGGTTCCTCTAGAATAATGATATAGAAAAGGATAGAGGATCCCAAGGTCAAAAAAGTAGGGTTGATAGTTATAATCATATCTCTAGAAAAGGCCGTCTTTATATACTCCATCATGCTTTTAGAGGGGTGCACAAATAATGAAGCAGAATACCAGGCCCCCATTGAACGAATGGATTTGGTTTTTCATGCACAAGCCAAACACATGAAGATAACATGTGATTCAGATCTGGTCATTAAGTAGGCCAGTGGTTACTATGCCATTAAGAAAGTAGTATTTGAACCTTTTATGAACCATATATGAGAGCTGATGGATGAATTCCCATCAGAAAAAACACCTACATCTGTCCACTAGTCACAAAATTCACATGTAGTTGCATTGGAAAATGCAGTCACAACCCTAGATGGTCTAGACTAGGTTCAACAAGAAATTAGTAATTCCCACCGTCTCATGGCCTTTCAATTTTTTCATAACAATACAGAAGAAATTGAAAAAAATTTCTCCGTTCTTGAGCCTTACAGTCACAACACTTGCTGGATGAATCCCCTTGAAAATTACCTCCAAAGGGGGGACCACCCATTATATATGGATGGAAGAGAACAGATCCGGAGGTGGGCAGTCACTTTTGTTTTTTAAAATGGTGAAAATCAAGAACATATTCTCTACAGATGAGTCCTTGATAGATTCTTTCTTAGGGGTATCAATGGAGAAGAGGTTGTTGTTTTCAAGAGAGAAGTGCACACTGAATCTTTTGGAGCACACCAATCAACAAGAAATATCTACCATCAAATTCGAAGGCTAGGATACTATTACCCCACTATGATACATGATTGTGACACATTTCCCAGAAGTTTCATCCCTACCATGTTCTTTCCAATTTTATTCACTGGCCCCTATATCTACTTCACACACCTAAGTAATCGTGGCCATTCATCTTATGGGGATGGATGTCGTGGTACCATAACCCCCTGCCACAGTGAGAAAATTTAAGTTCATTCTCACAAAAACCAACTACTTATCCAAATGAGATGAATTTGTACCCCTTAAATAGGTAAGAGAAGAAAAAAATGTTATATTTTTTAAATCCAACATCATTAATAGATTTGTTGACCCTCATACAATACAGATAGACAATGGCACCAACTTCTGATCTGGAGAGTGGGGCAAGTTTGACTATGAGTATGGAATCAAGACCGATTATTCATCCTACTATCATGAATACTCCAATAGGAAGATAGAGTCTTTTAACAATACTCTATCCAACATACATCAGAATATGGTATACAAGTATAAGAAATTATTTCTAGACAATCTCCTCTATTCTTTAAGGGCGTACCAGACCATGACCCGCACTACCACCCAAGGAACCCTGTACTCATTAGTATATAGGACAGAGGCGGTTCTTCCAATTGAAGTTCAAGTTCCATCACTCCATGCTTCTATTTGTGATTAACTGTCTGTGGATGAGCAATCCCAGAAATCGTTTGGTGGTTTGGAGTGACTGGATGAGAAAAGGTTTCACACCTTGCACCATTTGGAAATCTACAAAAATCAGATCACATGAGCCTTAAAAATGGTTTTCCTTCCGTCTTTCCTCGAAGGATAGATGGTGTTGGTCCTCAAAACCCTAATGATACTTAGGAAGAAACCCCCAAATCTTAAGCTAAAATGGGAGGGACAATATGTTATACATATGGTCTAATCCAACAGATCATATTTCATAATATCAATGGATGGAAAGATCATCAAAAACCCCACCAATAAAAGGTTTTTGAGGAAATATATCACATATATAGTGACACATATGTATTAGATGCAAGATGTTAAAATATATATTGACACATATGTCCTAGATACAATATGTAAAACTACATTGAAACACCTTCATCCTTAATACATGACATTAAACTACATGATCGGTATTATGTTCTAGCTAGTAGTCCGTCATGTATAAGTAAAATTCATGCAAGGAAAATATAGAAATACCCTTCCAATTTTCATACAGGGTTCATAATGACACATGAAGGGAGTTATAGAACTATGTGTGGCTTGATTCCCATTCATTAGTGGGATACGTAGTGACTCCTTGACCCTCAATCATGGCCCAACCATCACATGAAACATAAATCCCCTATTATACCCTCTATCACTCTATAATATGTGCGGAATCCTTGTTTATCATTGTTTACCACATCTATTATGACTCACATGTTCTTAGGACCAGTGGTAGGGGTTCCCTTACAATAAAAAACCGTATATGAATATGGTAGACATGACAATCGTAGAGGATGAAACTGAAGTGGCCTAACCCCTATGCCTAAATGGTTCGAAGGCCATTTTTTATTGATTTTTATAACCACCCTTTAAAGTGATGAGGGGAAACTCTTATATGTCTCATAGGCATAAAATATTACATGGCCCATAAGATTAATAGACATTACATGACCCAAAGGTCTTAGGGAATTAAACTAGACTGTAACTACAAGGAACTGCCCCTCCCCAACATCTATATCATGATGGTAGACCTCCACCATCACATGGTCATCCGACTAAGCTTACCGTGCAAGCACAGGATGGTCCTGATAGCATTTCCATACCCTCTCTTTCTTCCAAATCCATTAGTTCTACTATAGTGTGTACGCCTACTCTGAATCGAAATCTAGGGCTGGTCTTTTTTTTTTAGATTCTGTCTAGGGAAACTACATTTGATTATGTGGCCCGATGGCCTTATGGTGGCCCAAAGTCCTTAATGGTGGCCCAAAGGCCTTACTAACTTGAAGGCATGGGTGGCCCGAATGCCTTAAATACACCAAGCCCAAACTGTTGGCCCATGGTGAATAGTTTCGGCAGATATCGTACCAAACTATATCTTCTCCACTACTTCTACAGTACTCGATATTATGCCTCTACCTGGTTTTGAACCTGTGTCTCATGGATGAACTTAGAGAGACCTCACCAACTTGGCTGAGGCTTGTGTGCTCCCTATCACTATGCTTGATTTAGATTAGTATAGGGATCATGTTGTGCATAGAACTACGTAGGCCATGATTCCTTTCCATGAGGGATATGCAGTGGAACCAAGATTTACCATCCTATCCCAACCAGCAATCAAAAAATTCCAACTTTTTTTCATACGCATGGACCATACAACTGTAGGGATCTTCTAGAACTATGTATGTATTATTTTCTTCTCTGGAAGGAAATGTAGTGACACAAGGATCATCTATCCTAGCCCATCCATTAACACTAGATAAAAATTCCCCCTCCTAGTGTATGGAGTGGTCCTATATAGGGAGTGAATTTGTAGAACTACATATGGATTAATCCATATCTCAGTAGAATACGTAGTGATGCACGAATCCCATGTCTCGACCCCAGCATTAATATGGTTATAATTCATGTTATTTTACCTTCATCCTTATTGTATGATGTTAAATTGAATGAAATATTCTAGAACTATGAATGTATTGATTCTATATAAGTGGGATATGTAGTGATTCCCAGATCTCATATCCCTGTTCATCCATCATTTAAAATTCCTTCCCCCTACCTATATGTGGACAAGACCTTTACACAGAGGATTTGTCCAAAACTACGTATAGCATGATTCCTACCCTTGCCAGATATGTAGTGAACCCTTGACCTAAAATCTTAGTCCATCCACCATGATATAAAATTCTCCTTTCCCAACATATGGGTCAGACCTATGTTGGGAATTCCATTTGAGAACTACATGTGGCTTGATTCATAACCTTGAAGGATATGTAGTGAAGCCTTGATCATCTATCTCGGTTCATCCTCCCAAACAAAAACAATCACCTTTTTGTGTATAGGTCAAACTTGCATAGTGAAATCCATAAAATGTCTTAACCGCACGACATTATACTACAAGGTTCTAGAAGAATCATGTATGGCCCAATTCTCAGCATTACAAGAGCTTTAACATGCCCCCCATTTTCTATACCACAAATTCAATGAGATGATGAAAATTCCAAGTCGGAATTATATCACCCATAAAGCGTTAAAAGATCATTATTTCTCCTACATATGAGTCATATCTATGTAGAAACTTCATTAGGTAATGAATAATAATGGTCTAGATATTTCTTACATTCCCAGAGACATATTTCACATTCTCCAAACTCCATTATCCAAGAAATCATGGGTCCCCATAACCATTCATGGACATCAGAAATGGAAATCCAGTGTCCCATGAACAAATTTATTTGATAATATACATCATCCCTTGATGGATGTGCATATGTCTCTTATAAAATGTCATCAACCAAAGAAAAATTCATCCTCAGGAGAGGCTTTTCTAGTTTTTATATGCCCAATGTCTTCCAAGACCCAAGTCATTCATCCTAATCCAAGGCCCCGCCTGAGGAATATATTTTACACCTTGTATCATCACTCATATCTATGGAATACCAGAATATCCCAACCACGATTAAATAAAATATATTTATGGTATTTTTGACATGTTTTCAATGAGCTCGATAATATACTCAGATCCCAATGTCCTTATTGCACAATGATAAACTGCAATGATAGAAGTGTCCTAGCTTCATAACATTAAACTTCACTTCAAAATGGAAATGCATAGATTCTTATCTTAGCTTGGTTTCCTCCAAAAAATTCCTTTTATTATTGTGTATGAGAAAGACCTCTTAAAGTAATTTTCATTGGGAATCTTTCATGTCTCTATTATTCCCTAATAAGATGTGTAGTTAAACTGAATCCATCGATTCAGTCTCATCCATAAAAAGGATTTATGTGTCCCCTTCTCTTTCCATGAATTAAATAATAAAAAAGAATCTCCGAACAAGTCCAATTTACTGGACTACTTAAGGGTAATTCTATTTACCTTCTTTCACATCAGGATTACCCTATATGATGATAAATTGTGTGGAATTCGACCTTACTTCATGAAATTAAACTACATAGCTTTTGTCTAAGAATAAAACACTCCCTTATATTTATTATTCTACTATTTAATGGTGACCCAAATTCCTTATGATCCCTTGTTTATCACAATGAGCATAGCTCATTTGAGCTTAGGGAACTTAGACAGATATCCACCATACCATAATGGAAAACTAGTCCAAGTCGGGATGGTCCTAGTAGCATGACCCTAAAAGGATTGCCTTGGGTCCCTTCCACATAAGGAACCCCAACTCCTGGCCATATGACGTTAAACTATAGTGTACTCCAAATAGGGGAGAGATGCCTCACCATACATATGATCCAAATCTATATAGGGGATTACTTGATTTCACGAGTGAATCATAGTCTAGGCATTTATAATGTATCAGAATACACTCTTACCACACAGAAAACCCCATGATATGAGTAATATTGGATCCTCATAAATCTCCATGGCCATCATAGATAGAAGGCTTGTGTCCTGTGGACACCTTTGTTTGACTATGCACATCATGCCCTGGTGGCTCTGCATATGTCACCTAAAACTGGCCATCAATCAAAGGAAAATTCATCCTTAGGAGAGTCCTCTCCCACCCCAGAATGCCTAATGGCTCCCAAGACCTATGAAATCCATCCTGATTCAAGAACTCTAAATGTAAGGGTTTACATTTTCTTTCCAACCCCCCTATATATATCAGAACATCCTAACCTGATTAACCATCGGTATCTCAAGTATTCTTCAGAATAAAGATGACCCCAACTATATGTGCTAATTTGATCCACGTACAAAAACCAAATTCCAAACCTATTTTGGGTTTTCCCAGTAAACATCAGCTAAAAAAATTCCCCCAATTTGGTATAGGCACACCCCCTCTCATAATCAATACATCATGTATATAAAGGTCCTAATCCCCAAAATCATTCATGTAAATAAGAGATGGAAGGCCAATGTCCTACAGACACCTTTTTTTGACTATGCATATCACGCCCCGATGGCTTGGCATATCTCACCTACAAAACAACCATCAACCAAAGTAAAATTCGTCACCAAGAGAGTCCACTCCATTTTCGGCATTCCTGAATGACATTTATGTCCCACCTCACCCCCTAGATTTGGAAACCCCCATGATTAAATTTAACATAATTTTTCCCCTTTCAAATGCACAAGGATGGAAAGTGTTTCCTATTGAAATGAATACTCATTTACTCCCTCTTGATTTGAAAAAAATGATCCCCCATAATAAGTTTCAAGTTTTATTGTTATATGATGTTAAACTATATCATTCACTATCTCTCCTTTATAGAAGAAAAAATTCATGTGGGAGTAGCTTCTCATTCAAATTCGATAAAAATTTCCCTAATACTTTCCAACATCATCCCTCAGGTAGTCCGCCCACTATAGATCCCAAAATCAGAACAAATCCCAAGTGCCATAAATCTCTGAGGCCATCAGAAATGGATGTACAATGTCCTTATAACACCTTTGATTGAATAAGAAAACCATGAACCAATGGCTCTGCATATGTAGCTTACAAAATTTCCATCTACCAAAGGAAAATCAATCCTTAGAAGAGTCCTTTACGACCTCCGTACAACTAAAAAGGCTCCCAAACCACATATACATCCAAAACTCAATTATTTTGGGCCATTAAAAATCCCTCATTAATTTCTGAGATTTTTTAGGACATGAACGGCTGATGAATCCCAATTTTGTTCCCCTACACCATCATTTTTTGTCAAATTTGTTCGACCTAAAACATCAGTAATAAGTCTGTTTGGAAAGACTATAATCCAATGATAAAAAAGATTAAATACTCGCCAAACTGAAAACCCACAAAGCGAACCTATGGATGAAATTTGAGTAGTAGAACATTAATACTATATACTTTCTAGAGTTTACGAAAAAAACATTGAGCTATCAAATATTCCAAAAATAAATAAATCTTGTTAGGTAAAAAACTCACAAAGGGAGGATTAAGAAAAATTAAAATTACACCCATTAATCCCATACCAAACAGGCCTAGGAAAAATTTGAAAAATAATAAAAAACTGCAAAAAATTTTGTGAGGGTTTCCATGAAACCCTAATAATAGTCGAAATACACTCGTTGGGTCCTCTAACTCAGGCTAAAATTAGATCTTGATTAAATTACTTCAATTTACCGATTTTGAATCACATTTTAGTGTAATACATAATCAAAATAACGTTTATATGATTGATTGTGATTGATTGACATTGTAGAAAAAAATAAAACGGAAAACAATTGGAGGGAAATATATTTCCATTATATTAAAAAAAGATATAGTGGGGGTCCACAACCTAGAGCCTCTCCTTGTGAAGTTGGCATGATCATTACAAGAGATGTCGATAGATTCACAAAGCTACATCAAAAATTTATGTGATTTCTCAATGTCCTGATCATGTTTTAACAAGTTCATAGTTTTAGCCTCCATGTCTAACCAAAGCACTTCTGCATCCCTCATAACTCTGAGGATAGTCATTTCTCCTTCTTCCCTTTTTCATCACCCCTCCTCAACAACGATCGCAGAATGGGCCTGCTCCTACTTAAGTCCCTCCAGCTTCCATCAATACTACTCCAATTCCTGGTCAAGTTGATGTTGCATCCTCAAAATAGCTCCAGCTTTATTTGAGGCTTCCTCAATGAGGATTTTCCTCAAAGTTTCAAGATGATTCATCGAGTTTGCAGTACAAATTTGAGATTCAAGTGTGTCAGTATCTTCCCTAGAATAAACCACTTGTATCTATATATTTTAGACTCCATGATAAATGAATATTCCAAATCCAACGAGCACAAAATGGTGGTTTTGTTTTGGAATCTTTTTCTATATCTCATCAAATGGATTCTAAGAGATTAAGATCCAAACATTCTTCTAGGCCTTTTAGTGGATGGGACACAGGTCAACCATGCCTTCACAATTAGTCTAAAATTCACTCCTTGGTGAAGAAATATAGCCATGGATGAATGTCAAGATAGAGGGACTTGATTCAGTAGATACAACATGACTTTCCCCTTCAGCAGACTCGCCTTTGATGATTTCAATTGATGAAAGAGTGGTATTGTCCGCCGCAATTTCAAACACTCATAGTTGAAATTATAAAGTTAGAGGAAAAGATGCTTTAATTCATCCCTCATGCTAGAAAATATCCTTACCTGAGAATGGTGGCACAACATCTTCAATCAGAAGTCACTCCCCATGGTTACTCAAGGGAACCAGTGGCCCAGGACTATGCCCAATCGAAACATCAACCTCTAAGACAGCCGCCAAAATGCTGCTCACCAATATCAGGCCGGCAAGGATGAACAATTCAGAAAAGGGTATTGGTCCTGAGATTATGGGGACCAAGACCACAACTTATCTCAAAATCGGAGAAAAAGGCACAATAGCCTGCTCCAAGATTTCAAGGGTTGGGACAATAGCCTCCCATATGGTTGCAACTTCTACAAAGGCAGCATCGACATGTGTAAGCGGCCCATCCAACTCAAAAGGGAAACACTCTACAAGTTCAAAGTCAATTTGATCTGAAATGATTGGTTCCTCATGATTTGAAGTCCATCCAACATTTTTTAGGTCTTGGGGATCTTTATGAGATTCGTCTCGTACATAAAGGTTGTCATGTCTTTCTTCATGGGAATGGGCTCAACCTGTTCAATCGAGCCATCAACTTATAGATGTTCTTCAATCATTGAGGAAAGATTTTTTTTGAGTAGAATCACAAACACCAAAAGGGATGAAAATACCCCTGACCACCTTGGTTATCCTGGTTACTATGCATCAGTCAGTCATAGTTTCTGGTGGATCTTCCTCTATCATTAAAGGAACATGAGCAACAGATGCCTCAGAAACTACCACCTGGATACTAATAGGATCTGCATAAAAATATGCATGTAATAGTGCATCAAAAAAGATAAGGGTACTCATTTCGACCACCATGTGAGTAGACAATTTCTTGTGATCCCCCTCCTGATGTGTGTTGACAGTTGGGGCTCCTTCTTGGGTTTTCTTGTTTGTCGTAGAGATGGTTCCAGGATACGAGTGCCTAGTGGAGTAGAAGGAATAAATGACCTGTAAGGGTATGAAATGAATGCTTCTATATGTTCTCTATCTCCACGAGATCCTTTCGTAACACCCCCCACAATTGGAAGTGTACACTCCCCACCTACGGTTCCCCTAGGGGAATAAACTGGGGAAAAATATAATTGGAGACCCTGCATTCTCCTAGAATGTAAAAGGGGGGATCTAGAATCTCCAAAAAAAGGAAAATTAAAGCTATCTTCAGTAAATATAACAACCTCTCCATTGATGGTTACCGAACATGGGAGTGATGCCATTAATGCTACTCAAGCTGACCAGTAATGCCTATATTTGGAGGTCTGGAGGCATTTTTCCATTTCATTCAAATAAGAAGACACCTCATCAAGATCATCTTTAATAGAAATATAGGTGGGGGGAGAATGGATCCACTAAAAACCGAAAGGTCAAAGTGTCCTCCTTGATGTGTTATACAAATTTCCTCATCATAATTGTTTTCCCTTAGTTCATCCCAAACCCTCCAAGCATCTAGAAATGTAGCTGTGATTGTAATGGCAGGTTCTTGAAATTGGTACGGGGGAGCGGGGTGGGTCTCATCAGTCATAAATTATTCTTTTGTTCTTCTTTATTCTTAGGACCCTCAAGAGATGAACACTTATGTGACTATGGGAGTAGGTAATAGGCTTCTCCCTATATAGATGCAATAGACGATCTAGTGACATCATCGTCATCATCATCAGATTTTGGTCGAATAATGGAAAGTACCAGATGTGAGTATTTGCGGCTACCATTATGATAATGGGTCAGGTTCTTGATTTACTCAGTGTAATGACCCAAATTTTCAAGTTCCTAATCAAAAGAGACATTTGAATGTGCTGAAACATAACCAATGTTGATAATGGAATCATACCTAGTGTGGAGAAGCTACCATAAAGCATGAGGGGACCAGTTAAAAGAAGATAGAAATCCTTTCATAAGGTACTATTACCTCTAAGACACTGGAAAATTAGGTTTAGGAGGGATGGATGGTTGGCTCCTAGAAGCAGCTTGGACAGCTCATTCGGCCATCCATGATGTCAAAATCCTATGTTTCACAACCTTCCTTGGGGTGAGATGAGAGGATTTTGATGGAATTTTCTTGGATGAGAGTGCTTGTCCACATCCTTTTTTTCTCCATCCCCTTGGCCCCGGATGCTTGGGAAGTTGTTAAAATATTCACCGGATTAGCTAATTGGCCATCTGGATATGTTTTAACCCATAAATCAGCTTAGATTTGGGTGAGGAAGGATACAGAATCTTGGGAATATGGAAGTCTGACATGGCTTTGGGTGTCCTCCTGGGTAAACACAATACATAATTGATGTGATATCATCAGTTTACTCTCTAAAAGAAAAAAAGCATCATCAGTTAACAAAGCCTTCAGATTCCTTATTCATAGCAGTACAAGTAGGAGTATCATAAAAATGATAAGAAAATAAATTCATGGACATTGAGATAATTCATTATGTCTTGGTCATTCTTTTCAGTTTGTCCCTCTTACATATCCTACAAGGCCCAAGCCATTGGAATAACCTCGCTGATACTCTAATGATATGGTTGAAGGATTGGATGTGGAATCAGCAAGGAATTGATAAAGGTATAAAATTCTGTGTGATCTTCTATCAATCCCAAAATGATTTGGAGGTCCCAATAATTCAGTAAGGTGGACCATATTCACTGATCCATCCCAACAAGTAATAAATATTTACCATCACTAGAATAGATAGATTGATGCATCTACTAGTGGTCAGCTGAGCAGACATGATGAATGTTGAGGCTCTCACAGCACCAGATTCCCATATTGGTAATATCCATCTACTCAAAAACATGCCCAAGAAGGACACAAATCAAAATAATGGGTTAACATCAGGTATGAGCCCCCATCCCAATTCATGAAATTTATTCTCTTCCAAGGTGGGCCAATAGGTACCCGCTCGTCTCTAGGTTTTCATAGTTGGGAAGGCCATGAGTATGTGTGGATGGATCTAGAACATTTTTAGTAACAAATGAACCAAACCTCTCAACTAAGGGAATGTATTTCTTCAATAAAGGATCAACATCCTTCAAAAGTTCCTTATCCCGAGTAATTATTCTCTTATCCAAGGAAGGAGTCCCCTTCTCGTAGTCCTAAGAATGGGAGGGAGGAAGGATTTCATTATACATATCCCCAAAAATAGGTACCCCTGAAATTAGATGGATGTCCCAAAGGATAATGATGACTTCTCGATGGGTCCTACGAAAAGTATTGGTATTTAGAATCTGCCGGCTCAAGAGCTATGAAATAAGGGTTTTGTGCTGATGATTGTATGTCTTAGATAACCAAGCATGCTCATATAGACCCAAATCCTACAACTCAGTCCAAAAATTATCACAGCTTTGGAGAACCTAGAAAGGCCACCCCCAATCTATGATAAGTGAGAATCTAGAGAGAAGGTCCCTCTTGGATGACCATCCATGTTGATCATTCTCTATGGCCTTCCAAATACTTCTTTGATAATAATAGAAAAAATTTTCAGCAATTCGTTTCACCTCCCATAATTTTCGAAGTGCGTAGCTCAGAAAGGACTTAGTGGTGATATCTATCTGGTTGTATATTACTCTTGAAGAGATCAATTACTTTGTTATGTAGCTTTTAGTTATCCAGAAAGTAGGATGATCAGCCTGATTTGGTGCTCAAATTGACATATCAGACAATAGACCAAACCCACAAGATGGAAGCATGTCCGAAGCTGGATACTCCATTTGACTAATCATAAGCAGATTTTCCAGATATTTATATAGTGGATCAACGGGAACTTTTTCATCAACCGAGTCTTCCAGGTTCTTCAATATTTCATCAAAAATAGAAAGAGGGGTAGTAGTAGTATCCTTGGGATGAACAACGACATTAGTAGTGGTTTTTGGAAGATCCATTATAGTCTACACAAAAAGATCTAAAATGACACAAAAAGTTTGTCCAATGATAAAGTTTTTGTATAAGAGCTAACAAAATGTCCAAGGCAAATGATAAGAATGTATTCATGGGGTTAAAAATACATATCCTTTAAATGGTATTCTAAATCCATTTCATCTTACTGAAATGGTACGTAGAAGCCATTCCCCGCGAACTCCCTCAGTATGCAGAAGCTATACCCTATGTACATCCTCGGTATGAGAAAGGCCTATGAGGTGTTAGACCATAGAGCATTGGACTGAAAACTAAGTGGTTTGCAGAAGGAAGACACTATGAATAGAGGTTTCTCCATGCTTATATAAAATTTTTTCTGATTGATATTTGAAGATCGGTTTAAAAAAATATAAATCTCAGTTTTTTCATTTAAATTTTGAATTGCGGAACATGAAAATCGCATAATGTTATCCAACGAAGAAGTCTGGACATAAATTATAAGTTCCCCAGTACAGGTCATGGATGAAAAATTCAATTCATGAGAAGAATAAATTATGATGAGTTCAGTTTTCATAACCTATAATTTGGTTTATGAATAATGAGTTCGCAAAGGAGTCGGTATGAGGATGTAAAGGATTCTGAGAAGTGGTTTAGAGAACCTTTCGCTGTGAGAAACAGTAAAAGGAAAATGACCTGGGCACCTATAAACAGGTGTGGCCCCCTACTATACATACCAATTGTATAACAAAACATATCAGTTCAGGACCACTTCTATATTGGAATAAGCTTCCTCTTCGTTCGGATCGGACCCCATTCCGATGGGGGAATTTGTAGGCTCCTCAAAACATCTCAAAGGGAAGTAAATACTCCAATAATAACATTTCATAGGGAATAAAACATTCTTACAACTATATAAAGGAAAATAGAGGCAAGATAGATATCAAATTTGAGAAGAAACATAAAGAAATCAAACTTTTCAAGACTTTTAGTGACCCGCATACCATCACTTAGAAAGGTTCAAAGAGTGCGTGAACTGAGAACCATTAGTACATGTAAGTTACTACGAGGCGTAGTCCCATGGGGTGATGGCCAGCAAAACCTAGATGCCTAAAAACATGTCTTTGGTAGAATAAATCATGGGAATTCCATATGTATACCTTTCCCCAAACTAAGAAGTTCATGAATGAAGTAAGATGGCAGGGTTCTGTGAACCACAACTCGTGAATCATTGCCGCTGCAAACCATGGTTGACTAAGGATTCTATGATTTGAGATATATCTTCATGGGAATCCCCAAATTTTGCCTCATTACAATAGATTTGATTTCCACTTTTCTCTATAAAAGGATCACAATAGGAATTGAAAATTGGGACGAATGGATGAGAGCACAAAGGAGACTCTAGAGGCTAGAAGAGATAATTATGATACATAGAAAATTCTAACATTGATTTTGAACCATCGACGAAGTACGAACCACAAATCAATTTTCTGTAGGTATAAATAGCTATGATCCATAAAAATAAGTAACTTAAAAAATTTGGTAATCCCCAAACCTAATTGGTGCCATCACGAACCATAAATCCTTCCCGGATTAATGCCATGTGAACCGCATGCTCTAGGACCCTTCTGCAATTCTGTGTTCCACATAGACCATCACTATATGGATCAAATCATGTTCCACAAACTACATTAGTAAACGGATGAAACCTGAAGTAGTGTGGTGAACCACATCCAGGACCATGTACCACTTTCTTATGTGGTGGTATGTACCCACATCCACATACTACTTCGGTATGCAGATGACCCCTCTACCGGAATAGCGTTATGGTATATGGGGCTACCACCATATCGCATTAGAAAATATTATGTTGAATAGGGTGACTTCAGGTGTCCTTACCTCCAACTGCAATCATTACTCTCCATCACCTTCCAATTCTCCATAACTCCTCCCTGATCCAGTCCATGGGTATCAAGCCAAAGATTCCTCCAAATCCACTAGACCCGTATGATCAGAACATCGGGCGCGTCAATGCACCTATGAATCATGAAGGTTTTCCCACTAATATTTGGACCCATAGAATGTCTCTAATTCCACATTCTCAAGGTCACCCAAGGTCTGATTTTGGGATTCCAATGTGAACCTCCCCGTTCTCAAGTTTAGGGGTAACCACTGGCCTTCCCGTTCAATGAGTGACAGTGGAAATCATAGAGTAACTCTTTTCTCCCCCATTCACCGGGGATGATACTCCTCACCTTTAATAGAACCTGGAAATGGTAACTCCCCATGAGGTAAGCCCCTAGTCTTTTGCGAGATGTATTACTCTTCACCCACTTCCCTTTAGTTTGAGATGAACATGGATAGATCACCGTGATTTGACTATCCAGGATATCAACATAGGAGAGGGTTTCATGTTCAACCCCCCCCCCCCACTCTCCCTGCACTAGTACCATCTTCAAGAAGATGATATAGAACATTTAATCTCTATATTTTGTGCCTCTTTTTATTTCCCACACATATCATAAGTCACTTGGGTTTAGATGTTGGTGGTGATCCTAAAATCCACAATGTCCCAAAATGTGGGAATCCCCCTAGGTGTAAGCCCCACCAAAACCTTTATGTTTTAATGAGTTGAGATCTTCCTCATGGTTCCAAGAAATGGGCCTCCTCCTAGGTGTAATTCCCAAGCCTCATGAACTACAAGTAATCTGATTCTTGTTCAAACCAGGATACATAGGATTCCTATTTAGAGGCTCGAGTTCAAAAGGGTATTGAAATTATTAATATTTTCATAACTTATCATATACTCCCTTTACTTATTTTATATGTAATGTGCATATTTTTTGTAAAATATGAATGTTTTAATACTAAATATAATTTTTGAGCATTTTTAGAAGTAATCCAATTGAGTTAGTTTACTATTTTTTTTATTTATCATCCTACTTATCCAAATTATATGATTACTATTTTTAGGCCTCTTAATTAAACATCCAATAATTCATTATAAAGACTCTTGTTACCATTATTCCATTTGAAGGGCCATATGTATCACACAAGAAGACCCACATAATCTGTGAATAAATTGGTCCATCCATGAAGATTAAATTATTGGACTCAATCTAGAAGTGAAAATTCATTAATTCTCCTAAAATTTTCATGGGAAAATTTAAGGAGTATTGGATAAAATATTCAAGGATGAAATCCAAAGACAAGGGGCCCAAATGATTCATTTAAACTCAGCCCACCATTATTTTCAGGAAATACAATCATTATAGTTGTCATGACATATCTCATGATTTTTTCATCAAATCAAGCTATGATTTTTCAGAGTGAAATAGGAGATATCGGTGGCCGACTTTTTTGAAGAAAGTGTTTGGATTTTAAGGCATATTTCTATTGATAAACCCATTAAAATTTCAACCTTCTAAAAAGTATGGATTGAAATGGACAGTTTAACTTTATTTAATCAAACCACCATAACATTGGCTCTATAAATCCAAATGACTTTAAATTTTGAGATAACTCACACAACATTATTATCTACAAAGTTTAAGAAGAGTATATCTCTATATTCAGCTGTCTGAATAGTGAAACTTTCGATTCAAGTGGAGGAAAATATTGGGAATGCAAAATGTCCACTTCCTTGGGCTATAACTACATCTCCTCTCCTTCAAATGAGTTTTCATTTCAATGAAAAGGAGGACAGGTTGTCACAAAAAAGTATCTACCAAAATCTTGGGAGGATCTTCTATACTGTTGTTTTTACTTGAGAAACCATTCCTGTTTGATTCCTTTCATTTACTTTTGTGTTGTTATTCTTTTTTAATCGTGTAAGTGTTTGATTTTTGTAATTATGTTTTATTGAATATTTCTTATTAAATATCTATTATTCTCATCCCCCTTCTATTTTATAATATTAATGTTCTTAAAGATGTTTGAATACAGTTGAATCCCCTTCCCTTATTTTTATTTCTCATTCAATCTAAATTTCATTTTTAATTATCATCATCATTTTGTGTGTGTTCGTCACACCAATCTTTTCTTATCCCTTTATTTTTCTTATCTTCTCAATTTATCATGATAATAATTATAACCAGATTAAAAATCATTTCAATGTATGAGTAAATCTCTCATTGGGGTGAGTTATAATTTAGGTATGTTAATTGATTGAGAGCTTTTTCTCGATGAGTATTCTTTGAATTAACATTGTGTATGTTGGACTTAACATGTCATGGATTAATGACATATTTTGTTTAACATATGGATTCTATGGATTATTGGAATGATAAATACACTACCATAAACTATCTATGATTGATGTTAGAACCCTAAGTTAATTTAAGGCTTAGATTAAAACTTTAACACTTAGAAATTACAATAAACATTATCTTGTGAAGTGGGTGTTAGTTTAAATGCAATATAAAGCGAAGCTCAAAGATATCACATGCTTAAGTCCCTAAAAATGAACTCACCCCATTATTTATCAAATAGTTAAATCAAAAACCAATCATAAATCTTTTTATCTAAGCTCTGAAAACAAATCCCCCAATCAAAATAAAATCATCTTAAAACAATCAGATATTAACAACTATCATCGCCGAGGATTCGACCTGAGTGCTGCAATACACATTAGTAGAGCACCGAAACCTTGACCGGTCGATAGGTGACAATTGTTCGTGATTTAAAATGGATCTATTTCTAGGTATGGTTCTTTATTTAGTCATTAGTTACTGGTTTTTTTTTAAAAAATTTAATAAAAATCAAAATTTAAAACCAAATTAAAAAAAACTAGAAAAACCTGCATTGTCAAAAAAGTCATAAACTGAAAAAACATAAAGAAAAACTCATCTTCCTCATTCATAAAACATCTCTAGGAATTCCCTCTATCCTCCCAAACAATCCCTTGGATTTTTTTGACAATAAAATTGAGTGAACTCTTCTCAATCTTAGAAGGAAAAGAAGATATAATCAAATAATTCAAGAACCAGTCCATGTCAAACCAATTTGAATTAGACATAGCAAATCCTAGGGAACAAACACTTAAAGAACTTATTTTCCCTGATATGAATTACCAAACCCTTTGTATTAAATATCTAAACATAGAGTCTAACTTCAAACTAAAATCAGGTTTGATTCATCTTCTCTCTCATTTCCACCGGCTAGCTGGTGAGGATCCACATCTCCACCTTAAAAAGTTCCAAGTGGCGTGCTCTACCATTAAACCTAAAGTGGTTTTTGAAGAACAAAACAAACTCTGGGAATTAACTTTCTCACTAGATGACACTTCTATATCATGTCTCTACTACCTTCCTCCTAGTTTCATAACCACATGGAATGACATGAACCAACTCGTCTTAGAGAAATTATTTCCTACTTCTTGTACTGCTTTTATCCAAAAGGAAATAAGTTGTATATGTCAATTACAAAATTAATCACTCCATGAGTATTGGGAGATGTTCAAAATTCTTGTTGAAACCAACCAACACCACCAAATTGCTGACCAACTCTTGATATAATACTTCTATGAGGGGTTATTAGAAATAGAGAGAAACCTCATTGATGCTGCAAGTGGAAGTTATTTTGTTGATAAAACTCCTGCAGCTATAAGAGATCTCATAAGTAACAAGGCAGAAAAAACACAAAAATTCCATACTCAAGAACATGCTCAAGTCAAACAAGCCCATGATAGTAAATCTATAGAGACAAACATGATGACAAAGTGAATGAGTAAACATATAGGTCTTTTGAGGCAACTTGGTGTGGCTACCAAAGCCCCAACCTCATCTTCTCTATAATCATTGTTTCTTGGACCTGTCAAAAACTGTGGAATCAGAAACTCACCACCTCATTCAACAGACACTTATCCACAACTTCAAGACGAACCATCTGATTCATCCAGACCAAGGGAGCTCAATGCTACATATGCTCAGCAGAACCCCAACCCACAACAATCAGGTCAGTTTGTTTGAAACTACATCCAACCCCATTTTGTGCCCTTATATACTATAATTAACCCTAACTTGAGATATGGAAGTCACATTTCTCATCCCCCTCAATCCCCTCATCAAAACCCAAACCAGTTCTAATATAGTCAAGGCGTTGGTAACTTCCAAAAGCCTTACCCTTTTGTTCCTTGAACTCAAAGGATCAATCCTCCTCTTCCTCCTCTAGGCTTCCACTATCCCAGTGAGCCTTCCTAATTACTAAACCTATACAATTTCTTTCCCAAGAACCAAAATCAAGTCAATCCTGATCCGGGAAAAGCCTCTTCTTCCAAGAACCCATGAGAATGTGCAGTTTAAGATCTTTCCTCCTTCTCCTGTTCTATCCTTAAAAACATTAAAACCCAAATTAGTCAACTTTAATCCCACCTGATCCAACAACAACAATCAAATTCTTCCCAACTCCCTGCTCAAACATTACCCAACCCCAAGGGTAATGTAAGTGAAATTTCACTTAGATCAGGGAAGAAAATTTCTAATCCTCAAGATAATTCCTCCATACCCCTTTGAATGTTGACCATGAAAATGAAAAGAAAAGGAAATATGAAAAGGAACCTAAAACCATTCCCTAAACTCCATCCATTCCACTTAGGAACCCAATTCCTTTTCCTCAAGATTTTTCTATGCCAAAGAATTCCTTTAAACCCAATCCTGAAATTCTTGATTTGTTTAGATGTGTTGAAGTCAACATTCCCCTCTTATATTCCATAAAACAAAATTCCTAAGTATGCTATGTTTTTTCTAAGGAGTTGTGTACCCACAAGAGGAAGCATAGGACATTTGAAAATGTTTCATCCCAAGAGTCCATACCCATTAAGTGAAAAGATCCTGGGACATTTATAGTTCCATGCCAAATAGGAAGTTCCAACATCGATGATGCACTGATAGTCCTTGGAGACTCAATTAATTCCATGCCCAAATCCATATTCTCCAACCTTGTTCTAGGTCCCTTATATATAATAAGTGTTTCCATCCAGTTATCCAATCGAAGAAAAACTGGTCCTGAGGGAATAATTGAGGATGTCATTGTCTGAGTTTATGATCTTATCATCCCTGATGATTTCTATGTCCTTGACATGAAAGGTGAGATGAACTCTTCTCGGTCTCCCCTAATTCTAGAAAGACCATTCCTAATGACAATGAGAACCGAGATTGATGTCCATTCAGTCATCTTATCAGTGGAATTTGGTGACTAACTGGTCAAGTTCAACATTTTCCAAGCCATGAGATACCCATCTGAGAATCACTCAACATTCTCAATCCATGATTCTGAGGAAACTTCTGAGAGTCAATTGAACCCCATTCAATCATGTTCATTATGCTCTAACATGATAGGATATTGTGAAATCTGCACCATGATTAACCATGTAATAAATGGAGAAGTTTATTTTGACATTAAAAATGAAAACTCCACTGATATAAAGGATCTTGAAAACTCTTTAGAATCAAATCTCACCTCTGGTCTCCATTGCTCCAACTTGGATGGTAATGTGGGAAACGAAAAAGAATGTTCATTTTTTTATTCTAATTTTATTAACCAACATTCAACATTCCATATCCATGATTCTAAAAATTATTTTATATGTGAGGTGAACCCTGAAACAATGTGTTTATATTATTCTGATTGGATTAAAGGATGTGCAATTTGTTCCATAATTAATAAATTAATCACTGGTGATATTGAAATTGACCATTCTTTAGAAAACAACATTTATATAGAGGATATTAAAAAAAAATTAATCAGTCTTATGACTCCACTGATCCTCATTAATCTATATTAGTAAGTGATGAAATAAATGAGTCAAAAACAATTGGGATCTCATATTATGGTTTTTTGTTATCTGAACCATACATAAATGAGCCATCAGAATTGAGATATCATCCTGAATTTCTAAGAATTTAAAGCCAGCACTTTGTGGATAACATCATTCCTCAAGTTGAAGACCAAATAGAGGATAAAAATATTCTCTTTCCACACCCATTGAATTGAATTCACCTAAACAAGGATGGGAAGGAATTATTCAATGAACATTCAGGCATCCTAAAGGTGAAGTTTTTCGGGAATCACACTGGAGTTGAGAAAATACGTTGGCCCCCATCAGACTATGGGTAGTCTAAATCAACTATCCAGCTATTAAAAAAATAAATGCAGCACTTCTTGGGAGGAAACCCTTGATTTCTTTTTTAATTTTATGAAATTTTAATTTCTTTATATTTTTTTATTAAATGAATAATAATTTTTCTTTTTCAGGTAACATCTCACTATCCTGGAACCACATTGACTTCCATCAGATCCCCAGCTTCTATAGTTGACCCACCACTAGATAGATATGGTAACCCACCAAATCCAAACTAGGGTCACCCCTTTCCCTTTAACTCCTCTTCTCTATCTCTCTATATCTTTTTCTTCTTCTTCCTCCCTCATTCTCATTTTGTTTTTTTACCACTTTTATCATCACAATTTTTTATTTACTCTTTCTTTTTTGTGTAGGTGGGTCTTTATAAAAAACTAAAAAAACCTAAAAAACAATAAATAATTTAATAATTTAAAAAAAAATATGAAAAGAAATATCATTATTACTTACCTTCAAATTTATAAAGTATTCCATTCATTTTGGCGAGTCATAAAGACATGTTTTCATATCAATAATTTTTTATTTTCATCATGAATTTGCAAAAGGAATTTTGTGTCAAGAATAATAAAGTTTGAATGCTCAATTTTTTGATTTGGAAAATGATTTTCCCCACCCATGGGGAACAAAATTTTCTTTCATGCCAAGTCCACCTATGTCCATCTTTTCAAAATGTTTGTTTTTCACCCCCATTTGTGAATCTTGAGTTTGTGGACCTTTGAGATGAATTTCCTACTTTAGTGTTCATTAATATGATAGAGGAATTTTATGAACCCCATGAGAATTATAACTTCCAAATATCCTCCCATTAATAGTACATTAATCCTACTTTTGAAAGCACCTTAGAGCCTATGAAATCCATTTCTTTCATAGCCACATTACAAGCCCAATACCTTGTCCAAACCAATATCAACATGAATTTTCATTTCATATTTTTTTAAATTTATGTGTGGGGGGAATGGATTTCATTTTGGGTACCATTTGTTGATTTTACTAAGTTATCATATGCTTGAGGGGAAGCATCTATTTCAGTGTGGGGGAGAGTTTTTCCTTCAATGTGTTTTGGGGATGTATAATACATTCATTTATTTAATTTTGTAAATGTTATTGACTAGTGTTAATAAAATCAATAAAAATTCAATAAAAAATGAACAAAAAAAATTGAGTTGTTTCTTGGGTAGGTCAAAAATCACACTTCCTCAACCTTTGATCTTATTATAACTATTAAAATTATTATTGTGAGGAGATCAATCATGGTTTGGGATATGATTTTGAGATCTTTTTCAAGTTCAATGTTTGAAAAATGCAAAAAAAGAGAAAAAACATAAAAAACATATAACACTTATGTCATTGGGAAATGTTTTGTGGATTGTAAATATTTAATATTCTCATCCAATTCGAATTTCTTCCTCTTTTTTGTCATACTTCACATTTTTATTCCCTCGTAAATATGTGTTTTCATTTCCTTACATGTTTTATTTCAAAAAAAGAAAATATGTATTGTTTTTTCCATATTGGTGTTTTAACCCCTTTTTCCTATCTTTTGGATATCATCTTCCAATCATCCCATAGCCACATAAAACCCCCTAAAACACCTCTTGATTTTTGAGCACTTTAGTATAAGTAATGGGAGCTGAGAGATCTTTCAAACTCTAAGATTTTCACATTTGGTTGGTAATGAGTCAAGCCCCAAAAAATAATTTTATCATCTTGAGAGTAGTAAGTTTTGTGTACCACCATTTTCCATTTCTAAATGTGAGAATAAAAAAGTGAATTGTTTTTTGAACAATTTTTCTATAAAAAATTGTGGTGGAATTCAATATAGATGAGTGAAATTATCAAAACCTCCCCTGATTGGGGAAAACAAAAATTTAATATTTGTTGGTGAGTGAAAATGATATTGTTATGTTATTATATTTGTTGTACATGAGGACATGCACACGAATAAGTGTGAGGGAGTTGATTTTATTAATATGTTAATAACTTATTATATACTCCCTTTATTGATTTTATTAGAAATGAGCATAAATTTTGTGAAATATGAATTTTTTAATACTAAATATAATTTTTGAGTATTTTCGGAAGTAGTCCAATTGAGTCAGTTTATTATTTTATTTATAATTACCTACTTACTGAACAAAGTTGTGTTATTTTTGTTTTTTAGGCTTCTTAATTTCATATCCAACATTTAATTAGAAGGAATCTGGGACAAATTTTTCTATTTGAAGGGACATATGGATCACAAAAGAAGGCCCATAGAATTCTGTGACGAAACTGGACCATCCCTGAATATTGAATTACTCAGCTCAAAACAGAAGTGAAAATTCATTCATTCTCCTAAAATGTTCGGGGGACAATATAAGGAGTATTGGATAAAAATTTCAAGTCCCAAATCCAAAGAAAAGGGGCCCAAGTGATTCATTTAAACTCAACCCACCATTCTGGCCAGGAAATACAATTAGTACAGTATTCATGACATATCTCATGATGTAATCATCAAATAAAGCTATGATTTTCCAATGTGAAATAAGAGATATAGTTGGACTAATTGTTTGAAGAAATTTCTCAGATTTGAAGGAATATTCCTATTGATAAACCCATTCACATTTCGGCCTTCTAAAAATAATGGATTGAAATGGAAAGATTCACTTTGTTTAATCAAACCGCCATAAATTTGACTCCATAAGTCCAAATGACTCCAAATTTTGAGAGAAGTCATTCAAATTTATTATCTACAACTTTTAAGAAAAGGATATCTCGTTATTTCGATATCTGTATATCCAAATTTTTGATGAAAGTTTAGGGATAGATTGGGAATGAAAACAGACCACTTTTTTGGGCTATAAATACATCCCCCTACTCTCCTTCAAAGGAGTTAGCATTTCAGAGAAAATGAGGATTGGTTGGCACGACCAAGGCTCTGAAAAATAATTGGGAGGATCTTTCATAATCATGTTTTTACTTGAGAAACCATTCCCCATTGTTTATTTTCATTTAATTTTTTTTTCTGTTCTTCGTTTGTAATCGTGTAAGTGTTTGTTCTTTGTAGTTCTGTTTTAATGAAAGTTTATTCTTCAATATATCTTATTCTCATCAACCTTATGTTGTTTAATATTAATATTCTTAAAATATTTTAAATATAGTTGAATCACATTCCCTTATTTTGCTTTTTCATTCAATCTAAAGTTCATCTTTAATTATCATCATCGTTTGTTTATGTGTTCATTGCTCCAATATTTTCTTATACCTTTATTTCACATATCTTCTTAATTTATCAGCATAATAATTATAAGAAGATTACAAATCATTTCAATGGATGAGGAAATCTCACATTGGGGTGAGTTATAATTTAGGGATGTTAAGTGATTGATAGCTTTCGCTCGATGAGTATTCTTTTAACTAACATTTTGTATGTTGGACGTAAAATGTCATGGATTAATGACATATTTTGTTTAACGTATGGATTCCATTGATTATTAGAACCATAAATCACTACGTTAAACAAGATCTGATTGAGATTAGAACCCCAATTTAAGTTAATGTTTGTATTAAGGCCTTAATGCTTAATAATTCCAATCAATGTTATCTTGTGAAGTTGGTGTTAGTTTAAATGCAATATAAAGCGAAGCTCAAGGATATCAGAAGTTTAACTCCCTAAAAATGAACTCACCCAAATCTTTATCAAATTGTTAAATCAAACACCCATCATTAATCACTTCATTTATGCTCTGCAAACAAACCCCCCAATCAAAATGCAATCAACTAAAAACTATCGACTATTAAAAAGTAGCATCATCGAGGATTCGGCCTGAGTGCTGCTATACACATTAGCAAAGCACCGGAACCTTGACTGGTCGATAGGCAAAAATCTGCCGCACTTTCAGGTACCCTTCCAAAAGTTTCCCCGTATTTATCCTCCAACAAAGGGGCCTCCTTCCAGATGTAATCACCAAGACACATGAACTTTGAGAACTCTGATTCCAATCATAATTGGGACACGTTGGATTCCAGTCCAAGTAATGAGCTCAGGGGATGTTCTCCTCAAAATTCACTCATAATAAAATGTTCCCTGAAATTCAAAAGGGCTTCCTCCAAGGTGTACTTCCTGACAAAAAAAATAACGTGGGATCTGATTCCTCTCTTGAGGATATGTATGAATCCTATTTTGGGGGTTCAACCCAAAAATAAAACCATGTTTCATCTCTCTTAGATGATGATAAACTATCGAGTTCCTCATTTCTTAGATTAAGTCAGCATTGCCTCTCTATCATCAAATCCATGTATATCCATGATGATCCTATGACCCAAGGGAAGAACGTGAATACACACTTCGGGAATAAACCAAGGATTCACAAACATATGAACATGAATTGAATGTATATAAGAGTCAAAAAAATAAGAAATAATTCCCCCCCCAAGGGTTTGATGACCCAAACCTTCCATCCTCTCGACCGATAGAGTCAATAAGTTTTGTTAGCCAAATCGTTATCCAATGAGCACCTGCCATTGGAAAGCAGATCCATGAATCATGGATTCCCAGGCCGTTGGGTGTTTCTGGATCCATGAATAAATTTGTTGGAGACCATATGAGAAAATCATTCCCTAAGAGAATCGATTGCACAAAGACTTAACCCCTATAATCACCTGCTGGGACCATTCGACTATATAACATACTTCATCCTGGAAAAGGGATAAACTTCCATGACCTCATGTGGTCTATCCAATTCCCCCTTAAGGATAACGACACAAGTCGGGTCGAAACAAAAATGGTGGGATGAAAGTTTCTATAACAATCGGCAATTGTTAGTTATCCATCAAGCCATTTTCTTCACCCACACACACCCAACTTGAGTCGAATCAACACTATAAAAACCCATCAAATCCATAAAAACCTTAAAATTCCCTGAAAACCATTAAAATTTATAAAAAATCAAAATAATTCCATGAAAACCCAAAATGACTCTAAAACCCCATAAAACACTAAAAATAATAAAAACCCTAAAACCTCCCAAAATTACTAAAAACTCAAAACCCCCTAAAAAACTATAAAAATCCCCAAAACCCAAAAAAAATAGAAAACATAAAAAACCTAAAATCCAAGAAAAACACCAGAAAAACATAAAACCACCTAAAAACCATAAAAAACATAAAAACCAATAAAATCCTTAAATCACACTAAAAAATCATAAAACTCTTAAAACCCTTAAATCAGTAAAAATCTATAAAAAATCTATAAAAACCCTAAAAATAAAAAAAAACCCTAAAGACCCAAAAAAACACAAAGACACCATAATAACCCTGAAAGAACCTAAAAACACAAAAAAAAACCCTATAACACCCCAAAATCACTAAAATCAATTAATAAATCAAAAAACCCATGAATGTCCTCAAAAAATAAAAAACCATTAAAACCCTAAAAACTTGAAATACATTCAAAAACGATAAAACACCTAAAAATAATTAAAATATAAAAAACCATAAAACCTTTAACAACCAATTGAAACCCTAAAAACCAGAAAATATATTAAAAATGTTAAACACTCTAAAAACCATAGAAACCCTAAAAAACTAGAACAATCATAATGACTCTAAACCATTGGAAACCCTTGAAAGCCCCTAAAAACCATAAAAACCGATTAAACCCTGAAAACCCCTCAAAATACCTAAAACGCTAAAAACCCTAAAATGCTTAAAAATCATAAAAACACTAAAATTACATCAAAACATTAAAACTATGAAAACCCATCAAAACAGTAAAAACCAGTAAAACTCTTAAAATCACGAAAAAACCCACAAAATCCCTAAAACAAAAACTAGAACTCTAAAAACCCTTAAAACCCATAAATGATTAAAAAATCAAAAAACTATTATAAATCCTTGAAAAATTAAAAAACAAAAAATAACCCAAAAATAACCCATAAACGTGGATAAAAATTAAAATCTTTAAACCCTGAAAACTCTGAAAATCTTCAAAATAAATAAAACACTAAAAATCCATAAATATAATAAAAATTAAAAAAATTCCCTAAAAACCTTGAAAGCATAAAAGACAAAAAACCTTGAACAAACTCGAAAAACAAGAAAATACCTAAATAGCATAAAAATCCCTATAAACTAAAAAAAACTAAAAACACAAAAAACTATAAAAACTCCTAAAACCCCTAAAAACATAAACTACTCAAAAAACCATTAAAACCCTTAAAAAATAAAAAAACCCAAAAAGACTATATATACCCTTAAAATCATTAAATAAGCATGACAAACCCTATAAAACCTTAAAATACCTAAAATCCCTATAAAGTATAAAAATCCAAAATGTAATAAGAATCTATAAAATCATAAAATCTCAAAAAACCATAAAAACCCAAAAGAACCATAAAAATACCTAAAAACCTAAAAAAAACCATAATACCCTATAACCCCACTAAAACAATAAAAACCCTTTAAACCCCAAAAATGTTCAAAATGCAAAAAAAAACAAAAAAAATCTCTAAAAAACATAAAAAAACACAAAAACCCCAAATAGATCCAAAAAACATGAAAAACCTTAGAATCATAAATGCCATGAAAACTCTAAAACCCTAAAAAATCCTACAAAATCCTAAAAAACAATAACATCTATTTAAATAAAAAAAATCCTTAAAAATCTATACAAACATGAAAAATCATAAAAACTAGGAAAAACCCCTAGAACCCATAAAAAACCTAAAAGCTTAAAAACCCTCAAAACTCATAAAAAATAAAAAACAACTAAAAGATCTAAAGATATTTAAGACACATAAAAATTAAATAGAAACTAAAAAACCCCTAAAAATAAAAAAACTAAAAAATCACTAAAACCCTAAAAATACCCAAAAATCCATAAAAAAACTAAATACCTTGAAACCCTCGAAAAATCCTCAAAATCACTAAAAACCATGAAAACCCTAAAAACCCTAAAAATCCAATAAAATGCTAAAAACCCATTAAACCTTAAAAAACCACCAAAGACCCACAAAACCCATGAATACTGTAACAAACACTAAAATCATAAAACCCCATAAAACCCATAAAATCCTTAAAAACCCAATAAATCTATAAAAACCCCTAAAACCCTAAAAATGGTTATGAAATATCTAAAACCATAAAAAACCATAAAAAATCATAAAAACTCAAAAAACACAAAAAACCCATAATACCCTAAAAATTACAAAAACCCTAGAAACATTAAAGAGCCACAAGATACATAAAAACACTAAAAACTCGATAAATAATAAAAACCCTAAAACCCCCTAAAATCATAGAATATGTAGAAACCTCTAAAAACCATGGAAGAATCCAAAAAAACCATAAAAACCACTAAATACCTTGAAAACCCTAAAAAAAAATTAAAACCCATTAAAACTATAAAATCCTTTAAACCCTTAAATGAGTTAATAACAATATAAAAATTAAAACCCTTAAAAACCCAAAATAAACAATGAATCCCAAAAACAATGTAAAACTCCTGAAAACCCCTAAAACACTAAAAACCCTAAAAAACCTCAAAACCAAAAAAAACAAAAAATCCTCAAAACCAAAAAAAATATTAGAAAAACCCAAAAATTCATAAAAAATTTAAAATCCTTAAAAACCATGAAAACCCCATAAAAACCATAAAACCGACTAAAAACCATAGATTGAATTAATAACCTATAAAACCCTAAAATCCACTGAAAGCAGTAAAAACACTTAAAACCATGAAGATGTTTAAAAAATATAAAAGTGAAAACCCCTAAATATTCTAAAGAATAATAAACCCTCCAAGAAATGTAAAACCTAAGACCCCTTAAAACCGAGAAAACCCATCGGAATATATAAAAACCTAAAAATATTTTAAACCCATAAAAATTCTAAAAATAAATAAAAAACCGTGAAAACGAAAAAAACCATAAAACCCCAAAAATATACCTAAAACCCATAAAAAAACAAACACATCATAAAACCCCTAAAACTCAACTAAAAGACAAAAATCCTAGATAAAACTCCAAAAACACTTAAAACCCATAAAAACGATGAAAACTCTAAAACCCCCTAAATTGCTGAAAAATCCAAAAAACCAATAAAATATAAACCTGAAAAACTTCACAAAACCCTAATAACCCCTAAAACTCATCAAAATCCATAAATAAATATAAAAATATTAAAACCATAAAACCCTAAAAGTCACTAAAAATGAAAAAAATCACTAAAACCCATAAAAATACATAAAAACCCTAAAACCGTAAAATCCAAAAAACACCATTCAAACCCTAAAAATAAAAAAAATCTCTTAAATTCCCAAAAATGTTAAAAAAAATAAAAAATACCATAAAACCCAGAAAAACAAAAAAATGAAACACCCAAAATACCAAACAAACAACTAAAAACCCAAAACACCATAAAACCCAAGAAAACCCAAAAACCCATCAAAATCCCTAAGAACCCTAAAAACCAAATAAATGCTAAAAAATATCTAAAATACCTAAAAAAATAAAAAAAACACTGTGAAACCCCTTACAACCATAAGAACCACTAAAATTATTAAAACGGTAAAAATCAATAAAAACATAACAATCACTAAAAACTATAAAAACACTTTAAACCCTTAAAAATCTTTAAAACTCTATTAAAACCTTTTAAATCCCTAAAATTCAATGAAACCCCTGAAAAACAAAGAAAGTCCCTAAAAACACGAAAACCAATAAAAATCCAAAAAAATCCTAAAAATACACGAAAACATAAAAATCTGTAAAACCTAAAAAACTACTGAAAATAAAAAAAATACAAGAAAAATTGTAAAATTCAAAAACACCCATAAAACCCATCATAATACTAATGAATATAAAAATCCTAAAACCACTAAAACATTAAAATATCTAGAAAACCATAAAACCCTGAAAAACTCAAAAAACCCTAAAACCCAAAAAACATTTAAAAACCTTAAAATCCAACAATATCCCTAAGAACCATAAAAAACCATAAAATCCATAAAATAATAAAAATAAAAAAAAATCCTTGAAAAAAACCGTAAAACCCTCGAAATCCCCTTGAATAAAATAGACCCATAAAAATATTAAATATCCTTAAAATCTACAAAAAACACAAAACCCACTAAACTATAAAATCTTTTAAAACCCCTAAAATGTTAAAAACTCTAAAAAACCATAAAACACATATTAAACTAAAAAAATGATAAATCCTAAAATCCACTAAAAACACTATAAATCATTAATCCCCCAAAACCCTTTAAAACACTCAAAATCCATAAAACCTTCAAGAACCTTAAAAACCATAGAAATCCCTAAAATCCCAGAAAACCCAAAAACCACTAAAACCCCATAAAACTCCTAACAACATTAAAAACCCAAAAAACCCATAAAAAATAAAAACCAATAAAACTATAAAAACCCTTGAACCCCTAAAAATGTTAAAAAAATTCTAAACAACATTTTAAACAAAAAAACCTTGAAAACCATAAAAACCAATAAAAAAACACAAAATCCCTAAAAACCCTAAAAACCAATAAAAACAGTCATAATTCATAAGAACCCTAACTACAATAAAAGTCATTAAAATACTATAAATACCGAAAAATAAATGAAATTATAAAAATCCCTAAAAATGTTAAAATCCCTTAAAAACCATAAAACCATAAAAATCCTTCAAAGACACATAAAAACCCTAAAACCCGCTAAAATTATAAAACCATTAAAATTACTAAGAACATAATAAATCTATAAAAACATTTGTAAACTTAAAAAAATAAAAAAACCCTAGAAAACCCTGAAACACTTTAAATACCCCAAAACCAACTTTCCCCCAAAAAAAGCTGAATAAATATCAAAATCCTGAAAAACCCAACAAAAACCATAAATACCATTAAATTTCAAAAACAAACCTAAAAAACTACTATATTTAAACACTAAAAATCCCATTTAAACCCCTAAAAACCTTAAAACCCCTAAAAACCCATAAAACCCCTTAAACAAATGAAAACACTCAAAACTGTGAAAACACCTAAAACGTTAAAAAACTATGGAAACCTTCAAAATCCTAAAATTTGAAAATTCTAAAAACCAAAAAAAGATTAATAAAAGCCCTAAATTCATAAAAAAAACTCTAGACCCCCCTTAAAACCCTCCTAATCACTCAAACATAAAAACCCCTAAACACCATAAAAACTAATGTAGCCATAAAGTCTCTAAAACATAAAAAACCCTGAAAACCCACTAAATCCCCCCCCCTAAAAACCATAAAACCCCATTAAAACATAAAAAACTTAAAACCCCAAAAATCAACACATAACTCTAAAAACCCTTAAAACCCCTAAAAACATAAAAAAAACTCTAAAAACCTTAAAACTCCTAAAAACACAAAAAAAAAACTCTCAAAACCCCAAAAGGTCTTTAAAACCCCTAAAACACCATAAAAACCATAAAACCCCTGAAAATACCATAACTCAAACAAAATATGTAAAAAACATTTTTGACACTCTGTTTCATCACATGGATGAAAAGTGAAAATGGAAAATGCCTTAGAAAAAGGAGGAGAAAATAGATGGAGAACATCATGTTTTATAATGGCTCAAAAATTGGTTCTCCCTAGGTATAAAAAATCACAGGTGATGCACAAGTACTTGCACACCCACCCACATACAAGACCAGTCTCCTTCACCCAGGGAACATGATTTTCCTATAAATAGACTATTGGGGATTTCATTTATATGGATTAATTTCCCTAAAGGCTGATTGTTGTTTTGATTTCCCTTGTGATTCTCCCATGACATCTGAAACCCGTATGTTTTTTTATAACACATAAAGAGAGAAAATTCAAGGAGGATAGTGAGAAATAATTCCTTTCAGTTTTAAAAATTAACAAATCTTTCATAACTAGATCACCCAACCCCCTAATATAAGAACAATTCCATGATCTCCCTTCATCAAATTGAATTTTGGGAACCTCACTTAAGGAAATAATTGTAAACACCCTTGAAGGATTGATCTAAGTCTTTACCAAGTATAGTAATCTATGATGTTCATCACCTAAGGATCAACCATGTTTCCCAAGTCCACTTCCACACCACCCACTTTTGCACCACCTACTGACATAGTCCTTAGTTTACGTCACATTATCAACTTACACAGTTCTATCATGAAGCCTCCTTCAAAGCCATCCAACGTATATCTTCTATTTCATTGGCTCCCATATCCAAAATAAATCCCTTTTAAACCTCTTCCAAGACCATCTGACTTGAAAAACCTTAGGGAATGACACATCTGCATGTCTCCCATTTGGGATTGTATTTCTATGGTTAGTGGTTTCCCGCACTCTTCCTACAAGAGGGTCACTATCCTAGGAATTTCTATAGGTTTTTATATCTATGGTCAATGTAACCATAAGCTAGGGATAGTGTTGACAGGTTCTCATTCATTAATTATGGGGATAATACTCTATCATTCCATTCTCATCTATAAGACCTAGAGCTTTTAATTCCATGTAGGGGGGATAAGGATCACACTTGCCTTTACCTATGATAAAGGAAAAGTCTCCCAACTATCCAATGAAAAATCAAAGGGAAAACATCCTAGTGAAATCCCTTATCTCTTCATGTTGGAGGTTTCAGTCATTATCCTCTCTATGTCCTCCACCTTCATTATTTCCTTACATTGGACCATGTTCAATATAAATTAAATAGAGGGAAGCACCATAGCCACAACCTCTTTTGTTGTAGCCATTACCCCTTTCTCCTTATCCATAACCTCTTACATGAGTAAAGGAGGAAAATTGTGTGTGATTTGATGAATCATTAACATCCTCTTATTTCTCAAACTGATAATTAATCATGGGGGAATATAGGTCTGTAATGATCACAACACCCATACAATCCACCTGAGGAAATAAACTATGATATCTCTAATTCTCTCCATAACAGTGATACCTATGATGCCTTCTTGAGTTTTGATCTCATTGTAATATCACCTGTAAAATGACAAATGACACCCCCTTTGTCAGTGAATCATCTTCAGGAGGAATCCCTAATCCTAATTCCATCAATCTGGGAATCCTCTTTAAGTGTAAGCCCAAAATTAAAAACCCTATGTAAAGACCCGAAGCTTATCGTACATGGACATTACATTACTTTTGCGGAATACTTAGTACATAACAAAAACACACACACAAGGATCGTAATAGTTTAGTGTCTTTGGAAACTCGGAACGTAATCTTCTAATCGTGGTGAAAGATCTTCAATATCTCCCATAAAGATCTTCCCTTTTTTTTACCTAAAACCTTTATTTATATCCTGGGGAAAAGAAAACATAAAAGGGTGAGCTCAAATGCTCAGTAAGGGTATACAAAAGAAATAAAAATCATATCATATCTTTTTGAAAATCATAACCTGCAAAAGAGATCATAATATCTTAACATGGAACAAATCATAGAAGTGAAAATGAGATCACCATAATCATAACATGAAACTTGAAACTTTGTGGCATGCACACATAATCATGGAAATCATTTCTTGTTAGTCATGACTCATTGCCAAGACTATCTTAGTGGACAAAGTCCCTTTCTGAATCGAGTAATCCTCGTTTCAGTCCTGTTTCACTGAACCGGTATAACCTACCATTCCAGCCATGTCTATCTCATGAGATATAAAATCTTTACCCAATGCATTGGAGGGAGATATAGGTCCCACCCATCTTATAATGAATCCTTTCTTATGTGTGCCACATAATCATAAAACATACATCATCGCATAACACATGTAACAAAAATGGGATTCATGAAACATCATGACATCATAAATCAATTCATATAAGATAATGGAATTCATAAAAATAATTCCATCACAACATGATCAAATCAATGTAATAATAGGGATAAAAACAGAACCCTTTATTATCTTAGATGGAAAATAATTTTGATAAAACACTTGAACTTCATTCTTGAGGAAAATATCCTTTCTTCTTCAAAAACATTTTTCCTTTCATAACATGTCATATAACTTTAAAATAAAAGAAGTTGATTAAAAATAAACTTGAAAACTTGTAAAGGAATCTTCTTTGAAATAATGTTTTAAAAATCCATTCATGTCGTATAAGTTAAAAAAAACATTCTTCGTACTTTTGTCGGAAAAGTCAAAAAGTACCTTGTACGACAAAAGATTCCTTTCATACATATTACTAAAAACTCACCAAAGGGTAAAAATGGATTTAAACAATTTTAGGTGGATGGAAATAATATTACATATTGATGAAACATGGATGTGGATGATAAAATACACCCCAGTAAATACTTACGAATAAACAATCTCGGATAAAAATGAGATTGAGATATTTCCCTTACCTTAGGTCCAATTTGCTTCGTATGTGTCCGAACCTCCTGTATAATGATTTAAATAATGTCATTGACTTATTACAGAATCATATTCATTGTTATGATATCATATATGGTTCACTTATGACATTATATTACCCGTTCTTTTGTAAATTCCATGTTAAAGAAGCGTTTTGGGTAAAATCGTTTCATTTATCGTAGGTGTTTTGACTTGTTGTTCTTGACATCATTATTACTTATATCATGATTTACTTACTTCCAGAATATAAAATATGATTTATATATCATATATATTCAGTATATATATATATATATAATAGATAGATAAATAAAATGAAAAACACCGTTCATGGAGACGGTAATCCGTACGTACGCATGAACGCTGTTTTTCTTTCCTTATTGTCTTGAAATGGAAGTAAGTAGATGACATACATATGTATATATATACATAAATCCAGTAGCTTTATAATGTCATATATTTCATTAATATTTCTTATATATACATTATAATCATTCTTAAATGGTTAACATGGAGAATGAATCTCATCGCGTCGTGGAGACGGTAGTCCGTACGTACGCACGAGCGATGATATCATTTCTATAAATATTGAATTGAATTGGAGTGGATTATACAATATATCAGAATCAATATGATGTTGTAATAACTATGTATAGTTATTCTTTACACCATTATACCCATCCATGTAAGGTGGTGGTGGAAAATAGATTACACCACGGCGTGGAGACGGTATTCCGTACGTACGCACGCGCGGTGATTTCTTTTTCCGTAGGATGGATAGATGGTGAAATAGGGTTGTTTCATACTTATAATAACATATCAGTATATGAGTGATACTGATGTTATTACTTCATAATTAAACAACCTAAGAAGAAGAAGTGGAAGAAGAAATAAAGATGAAAGAATTGTTAACGGTAATTACCTCTTCTTTGAAGTGCCTCTTTGAGACCTCCTCTTAGGGCACTAAAATTGGTCTTTGAGGAAGACCAGAACCTCTAGGATGTTTCTAGGGAAGTGGAGAGGAGAAATTGGCAGGGTTTGGCCGATCTTGAGTGCTCAAATTGGTGTGAGGAGGAGGGGGAGGAGGTGTCCTTTTATAGGGGAGGAGAGGGGCACCTTAGGAATATCTCAAAATATTATTTTATATTAAAGTCAAAATCGGTTTATAATGGTTCCAAAGGGTCTTATTTCGAAGCTAAAGTGATGATGGGTCGAAATCCTATCAACCAATAAGATTTAGACAAGTTTAGGTTATTATTTTAACCTTATCAATTAGATTTAACTATAAGTTAAATAATTTAACTTTTACCGTGTCTTTTTGTTTTCTTACATTATATGGTTAATACACTTACTATAACATGCCAAACGAACCCCAAATTGTATATTATTAATAAATATATCCTTATCTAAGTCATTTGGCCGAACATTAGATTTTTAGGAATAAAATAACAATTAATAATATAATATTTGATTTAAAAACTATTTTGTGTCAATTTTGACACTATTTGATATATGATTTTTGTGAACGTCATAAAAGAATTATATGTTCGAACCAAGTTGATTAAATCAACACTAATATATCATAGTAACCTAGAAAATTAGTGGAATTCATAAAAATTCTCAAATTACATTTATTTTGGTGTTTATAACATCAATTATGTCAATATTTCATAAATAAGATAATTACAGCATCATCTTTGTGTCATATATTAATTAAATTATTTGATGTCTAAAATTTACAAATAAAATACCATTATGTAGGAAATATTTTTAGCTTTCTAATTAATATTTATAGTCGAATTTATCTTATGTATAACCCCATATTAAAAATGATTTACTTATTAAACTTTGATTTTAACTATTTTAACCTTTCTTTAAATAAATTAATAATAAATGTCCTAATCTAATCCAAGTGGGCCTAAATGGTCATATTTTATTCCTAAGTTTGTTTTTGGTCGAATTACACTTGTCCAATAGAATTAGGACATGTGTTAGGGTAATATTAATATCATATTTACCCTTAGTTACCCTATTTACTATTAACCGCGGTAAAAATAGTAAAAAGTTACTATTCACCAAAAAATTATTTTTATCTCATTGAACCACATTTTAGTCCTTGATATTCACCGTGTCTCTCGGATTTTCGAAATTCCATTCACAGAAGCGGTAAAATTAAGTTTTATGCAAAATTCAGTTTTTAACCTACCACTTAGTAGTTTCACTATTCATCAAAAATTGATGTTTTTCAGAACAATGCCAAAATTTCATCCCAAGCTATATTTCATATTCCGAATTCAAAAATGAAGTCTATTTTACAAAATTCATAACATAAAAGTTGCATTAATTAATTTTATAATTAAATCCCGCTGTTAAAACAAATAGCGTGTTTTTAAGAAACAATATCTATCAAAAGATTGACACTTGTTTATGTTTAGTTTAAATGTGAAACTACATCCAATGACCAACATTGTATTAAATTGTAAAAATATATTCTAAATATACTTTAAAACCACTCAAATTAATGATTTATCACTATTAATTATTTCGATTAAAAAAGTTGTTTTTAATTATAATTTAGTAATTTTCACTATTCATCAGAATATGAAAGTTATCTGAAAAGTACCAAAATTTCACCTTAGGCTAAATTCGATACTCCGAATCCAAAAATAAAGTTCATTTTGAAAAATAAGATTTACTGGATTTCAAAAAAGTGGTTATTACTATTCATAATGGCTAGTTTTAATAATATTTTTATAGCATATCGTTGTTTAGTGAAACTCGGTATTACGTACTACACACGCTATCGAGGAAGGTCGTGATTGCGTGTAATGCAAGTCAAGTCAAGGATGTGTGTTGTGCAAGCTCGTTTTGGTGTAGCGTACAACACAAGAAATTAATAAAATTAAAAAGAATATATTTGTTTTTATAAAATCTTGGGCTGTTACATTCTACCCCCCTTAAAATGAATTTCGCCCTCGAAATTCGTCGGGGTTATAAATGGTTTACTATTTGAAAGTTTCTTTAATAGAAACCCACATCGTAAAAGGGAATACCAAAATTAAAGTATGAAATGTAACGATTACCCAAATAAACTAATCACTGGGTTTCCACATAGGTGAAAATATGGATATGGAAGAGAAATCTAACCATCATGTTCTGATGGAGAGTGGTAGAGAACATGGCTATGGAAAAGCCAGTAATCACAAATCCATAGATTTGTGATGATATAAGGTACCATCTGATTCATCAGGTATAAGATCACTAGGACAACATTTTTGGTTTTCAAGATCATTTCCCTAAAGTTGAAAATTTTCTTAGAATAAATACTTACTTTATTTTGGTACAATCTCACTTTTGTTCGTGCCTTGAACAATTTCTACTTCATCTCTTAAATAAATGAAGTTGAATTTGTTATTTGTGAAGTGTTAGCAGATAATGTGATAGAATGACAGTTCATTCCATCTGTCTCAAACAAAAGGTTAGCAAAAGTTATTAAATATACATAAGTCATTCTATAGTGAGATTAATCATATATGGTTCCTAAAATGTACTTATACTTCATATATCATGCTGCTTAATATAATAAAACTAGTTTCTACTAAACAGGGACTTCCTGTAGGTCAGTGGTAGGCGATAAAGGCTAGTCGCACTTCGGTTGTGGGTTCGATTCCTACAGCCTTGTCCGAAGCGATGGGCTGTCGCCCGTCCTGCAGGTTGTCCCTTTTTCTAAAACTACATTACTATAACATCCCATCAATAATATCGAAAATCTTCTATCCTTAAACAATACTAACTTATGTCCAACATAATCCAGTCTAATCTTTAGGCTTATACATAATACTGCAGTCCACTCTCATAATATAGTGACAACGATTACCAGAGATTTAATATTGTCGTTGATCCCCACATATCATAAGATATGTCTTGTTGGTCACATTCCAAACATTCAAAGTCCTTAATCGTGTATTCTCTTGAATACCTTAGTGAAAACATGAGTGCAGTTAAAAGTTAACACTTTCCACATACCAAAATCCTCAAAATTCTATATACTCAAACCATGATATCACTTAGTCCTTATATCAATCATGAGCTCATGAATACTATTAAACATTTCATTTTCTCGTCTTCATTATGCGCATATCATCTTATTTCCAAAAAAAAATATCTCAATCACTTTGAATACCACATCAATAAATATTGCAATACTCAATGATACAACATTATTTTGGAATCCCATTACATAAACGCTTAATCATTCCACCACATCGTTATCATATTCAACATCGCCAATAGTGATCACATGTGACTTCCCTTTGTCCTTTGCCTTCAGTGGTTGCTCATGTTGATCATCACTAACCCTTGGATTAGGGCAATTATTAGCATAATGCCCCATTTCCTTGCACTTGAAGCATTGAAGTGTTGGTGGTGCGTTCTCTGCAGTGTTTGCTTTAGTCACATCATTAGAAACCCTTTTTCCATTACTTCGACACTCAGCTGCTCGATGACCTTCTTTTCCACACTTAAATCATTTTCTAGTTCCTTTAAGACAATCTCCACCATTCTTCTTTCCACACTTTGTGCATAAGGAAACATTCATCTTCTTTTCACCATTATTATGAGATTTCTCCTTGAACTCCATCTTTCGTTTCTTGTCAAAACCATGAGATGGATATGTAACACCAACTTCCATTTCTACCTTGATAGCACAACGCACAATTTCTTCATAGCTACTGAAGTCTCTTATAGTTAATGCCCTTCGAAGACTTGGTTTTAAGCCACTGAAAAATCGATCAACTTTACTTTCAAGTTGGATGATAATACCAGAAGCATACCTTGCAAGTCTTGTAAAATTTGCTTCATAGGTACCAACAGATTCATCGTCCCTTTGCTTCAGTTCAAGAAACTCTTTCTCCATCTTTGTTCGAAGAATACGAGGGAATTACTTACTGAAAAACAAGTTCTTGAACTCGTCCCATTCCATGGACTCAATTTCATCCCTTGGCCTCGTATTCTTGATATGATTCCACCATTGATCAGCTTCACCTTCCAAACGATATACTGCTAAGATGACTTTATCATGTTCAGAACATTGAAGAACTGAAAATATCTTTTCAGTGGTACTGATCCATTGTTCAGCAACAAGTGGAACGGAAGTCCCACTGAAAGAAGGTGGACGTTGCCTCATGAAGGACTCAATAGAATATTGTTCCCTTCTCTGCTCATTTAGAAGTCCAGAATGATTCATAGCTTGTGTAAGTATAGCAATAAGATTTTGCACTCCATCTCCCATAACATTTGTTTGTTCAGGAGGGCAATCATTGCATTGTCCATTGCATTGATCAACACGGTTCCTTCGGGTTCCAGCCATCGTCTAAAACCCAAAAAGAATTGTGTGAGAGGCAAAAATCATGCTAGGGAAAACAACATAATAAAGGGGGAGTACCTTCAATATCCAACATCTTAGGTTTAATTCTATGATCGTTAGCGTAATTCTATTACTATAACCTATACGTATACTTATCCCTAGGGACATCACTAGACATACCTTAGAAATATCTCTAGGGATCTCACTAACGTTTTCGCATCCTAGTTTCCAAAGGTTGACTAAACCTTTCCTCTGATACCAACTGTAGAGACCCGAAGCTTATCGTACATGGACATTACATTACTTTTGCGGAATACTTAGTACATAACAAAAACACACACACAAGGATCGTAATAGTTTAGTGTCTTTGGAAACTCGGAACGTAATCTTCTAATCGTGGTGAAAGATCTTCAATATCTCCCATAATGATCTTCCCTTTTTTTTACCTAAAACCTTTATTTATATCCTGGGGAAAAGAAAACATAAAAGGGTGAGCTCAAATGCTCAGTAAGGGTATACAAAAGAAATAAAAATCATATCATATCTTTTTGAAAATCATAACCTGCAAAAGAGATCATAATATCTTAACATGGAACAAATCATAGAAGTGAAAATGAGATCACCATAATCATAACATGAAACTTGAAACTTTGTGGCATGCACACATAATCATGGAAATCATTTCTTGTTAGTCATGACTCATTTCCAAGACTATCTTAGTGGACAAAGTCCCTTTCTGAATCGAGTAATCCTCGTTTCAGTCCTGTTTCACTGAACCGGTATAACCTACCATTCCAGCCATGTCTATCTCATGTGATATAAAATCTTTACCCAATGCATTGGAGGGAGATATAGGTCCCACCCATCTTATAATGAATCCTTTCTTATGTGTGCCACATAATCATAAAACATACATCATCGCATAACACATGTAACAAAAATGGGATTCTTGAAACATCATGACATCATAAATCAATTCATATAAGATAATGGAATTCATAAAAATAATTCCATCACAACATGATCAAATCAATGTAATAATAGGGATAAAAACAGAACCCTTTATTATCTTAGATGGAAAATAATTTTGATAAAACACTTGAACTTCATTCTTGAGGAAAATATCCTTTCTTCTTCAAAAACATTTTTCCTTTAATAACATGTCATATAACTTTAAAATAAAAGAAGTTGGTTAAAAATAAACTTGAAAACTTGTAAAGGAAGCTTCTTTGAAATAATGTTTTAAAAATCCATTCATGTCGTATAAGTTAAAAAAACATTCTTCGTACTTTTGTCAGAAAAGTCAAAAAGTACCTTGTACGACAAAAGATTCCTTTCATACATATTACTAAAAACTCACCGAAGGGTAAAAATGGATTTAAACAATTTTAGGTGGATGGAAATAATATTACATATTGATGAAACATGGATGTGGATGATAAAATACACCCCAGTAAATACTTACGAATAAACAATCTCGGATAAAAATGAGATTGAGATATTTCCCTTACCTTAGGTCCAATTTGCTTCGTATGTGTCTGAACCTCCTGTATAATGATTTAAATAATGTCATTGACTTATTACAGAATCATATTCATTGTTATGATATCATATATGGTTCACTTATGACATTATATTACCCGTTCTTTTGTAAATTCCATGTTAAAGAAGCGTTTTGGGTAAAATCGTTTCATTTATCGTAGGTGTTTTGACTTGTTGTTCTTGACATCATTATTACTTATATCATGATTTACTTACTTCCAGAATATAAAATATGATTTATATATCATATATATTCAGTATATATATATATATAATAGATAGATAAATAAAATGAAAAACACCGTTCATGGAGACGGTAATCCGTACGTACGCATGAACGCTGTTTTTCTTTCCTTATTGTCTTGAAATGGAAGTAAGTAGATGACATACATATGTATATATATACATAAATCCAGTAGCTTTATAATGTCATATATTTCATTAATATTTCTTATATATACATTATAATCATTCTTAAATGGTTAACATGGAGAATGAATCTCATCGCGTCGTGGAGACGGTAGTCCGTACGTACGCACGAGCGATGATATCATTTCTATAAATATTGAATTGAATTGGAGTGGATTATACAATATATCAGAATCAATATGATGTTGTAATAACTATGTATAGTTATTCTTTACACCATTATACCCATCCATGTAAGGTGGTGGTGGAAAATAGATTACACCACGGCGTGGAGACGGTATTCCGTACGTACGCACGCGCGGTGATTTCTTTTTCCGTAGGATGGATAGATGGTGAAATAGGGTTGTTTCATACTTATAATAACATATCAGTATATGAGTGATACTGATGTTATTACTTCATAATGAAACAACCTAAGAAGAAGAAGTGGAAGAAGAAATAAAGATGAAAGAATTGTTAATGGTAATTACCTCTTCTTTGAAGTTCCTCTTTGAGACCTCCTCTTAGGGCACTAAAATTTGTCTTTGAGGAAGACCAGAACCTCTAGGATGTTTCTAGGGAAGTGGAGAGGAGAAATTGGCAGGGGTTGGCCGAGCTTGAGTGCTCAAATTGGTGTGAGGAGGAGGGGGAGGAGGTGTCCTTTTATAGGGGAGGAGAGGGGCACCTTAGGAATATCTCAAAATATTATTTTATATTAAAGTCAAAATCGGTTTATAATGGTTCCAAAGCGTCTTATTTAGAAGCTAAAGTGAGGATGGTTCGAAATCCTATCAACCAATAAGGTTTAGACAAGTTTAGGTTATTATTTTAACCTTATAAATTAGATTTAACTATAAGTTAAATAATTTAACTTTTACCGTGTCTTTTTGTTTTCTTACATTATATGGTTAATACACTTACTATAACATGCCAAACGAACCCCAAATTGTATATTATTAATAAATATATCCTTATCTAAGTCATTTGGCCGAACATTAGATTTTTAGGAATAAAATAACAATTAATAATATAATATTTGATTTAAAAACTATTTTGTGTCAATTTTGACACTATTTGATATATGATTTTTGTGAAAGTCATAACAGAATTATATGTTCGAGCCAAGTTGATTAAATCAACAATAAGATATCATAGTAACCTAGAAAATTAGTGGAATTCATAAAAATTCTCAAATTACATTTATTTTGGTGTTTATAACATCAATTATGTCAATATTTCATAAATAAGATAATTACAGCATCATCTTTGTGTCATATATTAATTAAATTATTTATGTCTAAAATTTACAAATAAAATACAATTATGTAGGAAATCTTTTTAGCTTTCTAATTAATATTTATAGTCGAATTTATCTTATGTATAACCCCATATTAAAAATGATTTACTTATTAAACTTTGATTTTAACTATTTTAACCATTCTTTAAATAAATTAATAATAAATGTCCTAATCTAATCCAAGTGGGCCTAAATGGTCATATTTTATTCCTAAGTTTGTTTTTGGTCGAATTACACTTGTCCAGTAGAATTAGGACATGTGTTAGGGTAATAGTAATATCATATTTACCCTTAGTTACCCTATTTACTATTAACCGCGGTAAAAATAGTAAAAAGTTACTATTCACCAAAAAATTATTTTTATCTCATTGAACCACATTTTAGTCCTTGATATTAACAGTGTCTCTCGGATTTTCGAAATTCCATTCACAGAAGCGGTAAAATTAAGTTTTATGCAAAATTCAGTTTTTAACCTACCACTTTGTAGTTTCACTATTCATCAAAAATTGATGTTTTTCAGAACAATGCCAAAATTTCATCCCAAGCTATATTTCATATTCCGAATTCAAAAATGAAGTCTATTTTACCAAATTCATAACATAAAAGTTGCATTAATTAATTTTATAATTAAATCCCGCTGTTAAAACAAATAGCGTGTTTTTAAGAAACAATATCTATCAAAAGATTGACACTTGTTTATGTCTAGTTTAAATGTGAAACTACATCCAATGACCAACATTGTATTAAATTGTAAAAATATATTCTAAATATACTTTAAAACCACTCAAATTAATGATTTATCACTATTAATTATTTCGATTAAAAAAGTTGTTTTTAATTATAATTTAGTAATTTTCACTATTCATCAGAATATGAAAGTTATCTGAAAAGTACCAAAATTTCACCTTAGGCTAAATTCGATACTCCAAATCCAAAAATAAAGTTCATTTTGAAAAATAAGATTTACTGGATTTCAAAAAAGTGGTTATTACTATTCATAATGGCTAGTTTTAATAATATTTTTATAGCATATCGTTGTTTAGTGAAACTCGGTATTACGTACTACACACGCTATCGAGGAAGGTCGCGATTGCGTGTAATGCAAGTCAAGTCAAGGATGTGTGTTGTGCAAGCTCGTTTTGGTGTAGCGTACAACACAAGACATTAATAAAATTAAAAAGAATATATTTTTTTTTATAAAATCTTGGGCTGTTACATTCTACCCCCCTTAAAATGAATTTCGCCCTCGAAATTCGTCGGGGTTATAAATGGTTTACTATTTGAAAGTTTCTTTAATAGAAACCCACATCGTAAAAGGGAATACCAAAACTAAAGTATGAAATGTAACGATTACCCAAATAAACTAATCACTCGGTTTCCACATAGGTGAAAATATGGATATGGAAGAGAAATCTAACCATCATGTTCTGATGGAGAGTGGTAGAGAACATGGCTATGGAAAAGCCAGTAATCACAAATCCATAGATTTGTGATGATATAAGGTACCATCTGATTCATCAGGTATAAGATCACTAGGACAACATTTTTGGTTTTCAAGATCATTTCCCTAAAGTTGAAAATTTGCTTAGAATAAATACTTACTTTATTTTGGTACAATCTCACTTTTGTTCGTGCCTTGAACAATTTCTACTTCATCTCTTAAATAAATGAAGTTGAATTTGTTATTTGTGAAGTGTTAGCAGATAATGTGATAGAATGACTGTTCATTCCATCTGTCTCAAACAAAAGGTTAGCAAAAGTTATTAAATATACATAAGTCATTCTATAGTGAGATTAATCATATATGGTTCCTAAAATGTACTTATACTTCGTATATCATGCTGCTTAATATAATAAAACTAGTTTCTACTAAACAGGGACTTCCTGTAGGTCAGTGGTAGGCGATAAAGGCTAGTCGCACTTCGGTTGTGGGTTCGATTCCTACAGCCTTGTCCGAAGCGATGGGCTGTCGCCCGTCCTGCAGGATGTCCCTTTTTCTAAAACTACATTACTATAACATCCCATCAATAATATCGAAAATCTTATATCCTTAAACAATACTAACTTATGTCCAACATAATCCAGTCTAATCTTTAGGCTTATACATAATACTGCAGTCCACTCTCATAATATAGTGACAACGATTACCAGAGATTTAATACTGTCGTTGATCCCCACATATCATAAGATATGTCTTGTTGGTCACATTCCAAACATTCAAAGTCCTTAATCGTGTATTCTCTTGAATACCTTAGTAAAAACATGAGTGCAGTTAAAAGTTAACACTTTCCACATACCAAAATCCTCAAAATTCTATATACTCAAACCATGATATCACTTAGTCCTTATATCAATCATGAGCTCATGAATACTATTAAACATTTCATTTTCTCGTCTTCATTATGCGCATATCATCTTATTTCCAAAAAAAAATATCTCAATCACTTTGAATACCACATCAATAAATATTGCAATACTCAATGATACAACATTATTTTGGAATCCCATTACATAAACGCTTAATCATTCCACCACATCGTTATCATATTCAACATCGCCAATAGTGATCGCATGTGACTTCCCTTTGTCCTTTGCCTTCAGTGGTTGCTCATGTTGATCATCACTAACCCTTGGATTAGGGCAATTATTAGCATAATGCCCCATTTCCTTGCACTTGAAGCATTGAAGTGTTGGTGGTGCGTTCTCTGCAGTGTTTGCTTTATTCACATCATTAGAAACCCTTTTTCCATTACTTCGACACTCAGCTGCTCGATGACCTTCTTTTCCACACTTAAAACATTTTCTAGTTCCTTTAAGACAATCTCCACCATGCTTCTTTCCACACTTTGTGCATAAGGAAACATTCATCTTCTTTTCACCATTATTATGAGATTTCTCCTTGAACTCCATCTTTCGTTTCTTGTCAAAACCATGAGATGGATATGTAACACCAACTTCCATTTCTACCTTGATAGCACAACGCACAATTTCTTCATAGCTACTGAAGTCTCTTATAGCTAATGCCCTTCGAAGACTTGGTTTTAAGCCACTGAAAAATCGATCAACTTTACTTTCAGGTTGGATGATAATACCAGAAGCATACCTTGCAAGTCTTGTAAAATTTGCTTCATAGGTACCAACAAATTCATCATCCCTTTGCTTCAGTTCAAGAAACTCTTTCTCCATCTTTGTTCGAAGAATACGAGGGAAGTACTTACTGAAAAACAAGTTCTTGAACTCGTCCCATTCCATGGACTCAATTTCATCCCTTGGCCTGGTATTCTTGATAAGATTCCACCATTGATCAGCTTCACCTTCCAAACGATATACTGCTAAGATGACTTTATCATATTCAGAACATTGAAGAACTGAAAATATCTTTTCAGTGGTACTGATCCATTGTTCAGCAACAAGTGTATCGGAAGTCCCACTGAAATAAGGTGGACGTTGCCTCATGAAGGACTCAATAGAATATTGTTCCCTTCTCTGCTCATTTAGAAGTCCAGAATGATTCATAGCTTGTGTAAGTATAGCAATAAGATTTTTCACTCCATCTCCCATAACATTTGTTTGTTCAGGAGGGCAATCATTGCATTGTCCATTGCATTGATCAACACGGTTCCTTCGGGTTCCAGCCATCGTCTAAAACCCAAAAAGAATTGTGTGAGAGGCAAAAATCATGCTAGGGAAAACAACATAATAAAGGGGGAGTACCTTCAATATCCAACATCTTAGGTTTAATTCTATGATCGTTAGCGTAATTCTATTACTATAACCTATACGTATACTTATCCCTAGGGACATCCCTAGACATACCTTAGAAATATCTCTAGGGATCTCACTAACGTTTTCGCATCCTAGTTTCCAAAGGTTGACTAAACCTTTCCTCTGATACCAACTGTAGAGACCCGAAGCTTATCGTACATGGACATTACATTACTTTTGCGGAATACTTAGTACATAACAAAAACACACACACAAGGATCGTAATAGTTTAGTGTCTTTGGAAACTCGGAACGTAATCTTCTAATCGTGGTGAAAGATCTTCAATATCTCCCATAAAGATCTTCCCTTTTTTTTACCTAAAACCTTTATTTATATCCTGGGGAAAAGAAAACATAAAAGGGTGAGCTCAAATGCTCAGTAAGGGTATACAAAAGAAATAAAAAACATATCATATCTTTTTGAAAATCATAACCTGCAAAAGAGATCATAATATCTTAACATGGAACAAATCATAGAAGTGAAAATGAGATCACCATAATCATAACATGAAACTTGAAACTTTGTGGCATGCACACATAATCATGGAAATCATTTCTTGTTAGTCATGACTCATTGCCAAGACTATCTTAGTGGACAAAGTCCCTTTCTGAATCGAGTAATCCTCGTTTCAGTCCTGTTTCACTGAACCGGTATAACCTACCATTCCAGCCATGTCTATCTCATGTGATATAAAATCTTTACCCAATGCATTGGAGGAAGATATAGGTCCCACCCATCTTATAATGAATCCTTTCTTATGTGTGCCACATAATCATAAAACATACATCATCGCATAACACATGTAACAAAAATGGGATTCTTGAAACATCATGACATCATAAATCAATTCATATAAGATAATGGAATTCATAAAAATAATTCCATCACAACATGATCAAATCAATGTAATAATAGGGATAAAAACAGAACCCTTTATTATCTTAGATGGAAAATAATTTTGATAAAACACTTGAACTTCATTCTTGAGGAAAATATCCTTTCTTCTTCAAAAACATTTTTCCTTTAATAACATGTCATATAACTTTAAAATAAAAGAAGTTGGTTAAAAATAAACTTGAAAACTTGTAAAGGAAGCTTCTTTGAAATAATGTTTTAAAAATCCATTCATGTCGTATAAGTTAAAAAAACATTCTTCGTACTTTTGTCGGAAAAGTCAAAAAGTACCTTGTACGACAAAAGATTCCTTTCATACATATTACTAAAAACTCACCGAAGGGTAAAAATGGATTTAAACAATTTTAGGTGGATGGAAATAATATTACATATTGATGAAACATGGATGTGGATGATAAAATACACCCCAGTAAATACTTACGAATAAACAATCTCGGATAAAAATGAGATTGAGATATTTCCCTTACCTTAGGTCCAATTTGCTTCGTATGTGTCTGAACCTCCTGTATAATGATTTAAATAATGTCATTGACTTATTACAGAATCATATTCATTGTTATGATATCATATATGGTTCACTTATGACATTATATTACCCGTTCTTTTGTAAATTCCATGTTAAAGAAGCGTTTTGGGTAAAATCGTTTCATTTATCGTAGGTGTTTTGACTTGTTGTTCTTGACATCATTATTACTTATATCATGATTTACTTACTTCCAGAATATAAAATATGATTTATATATCATATATATTCAGTATATATATATATATAATAGATAGATAAATAAAATGAAAAACACCGTTCATGGAGACGGTAATCCGTACGTACGCATGAACGCTGTTTTTCTTTCCTTATTGTCTTGAAATGGAAGTAAGTAGATGACATACATATGTATATATATACATAAATCCAGTAGCTTTATAATGTCATATATTTCATTAATATTTCTTATATATACATTATAATCATTCTTAAATGGTTAACATGGAGAATGAATCTCATCGCGTCGTGGAGACGGTAGTCCGTACGTACGCACGAGCGATGATATCATTTCTATAAATATTGAATTGAATTGGAGTGGATTATACAATATATCAGAATCAATATGATGTTGTAATAACTATGTATAGTTATTCTTTACAGCATTATACCCATCCATGTAAGGTGGTGGTGGAAAATAGATTACACCACGGCGTGGAGACGGTATTCCGTACGTACGCACGCGCGGTGATTTCTTTTTCCGTAGGATGGATAGATGGTGAAATAGGGTTGTTTCATACTTATAATAACATATCCGTATATTAGTGATACTGATGTTATTACTTCATAATGAAACAACCTAAGAAGAAGAAGTGGAAGAAGAAATAAAGATGAAAGAATTGTTAATGGTAATTACCTCTTCTTTGAAGTTCCTCTTTGAGACCTCCTCTTAGGGCACTAAAATTGGTCTTTGAGGAAGACCAGAACCTCTAGGATGTTTCTAGGGAAGTGTAGAGGAGAAATTGGCAGGGGTTGGCCGAGCTTGAGTGCTCAAATTGGTGTGAGGAGGAGGGGGAGGAGGTGTCCTTTTATAGGGGAGGAGAGGGGCACCTTAGGAATATCTCAAAATATTATTTTATATTAAAGTCAAAATCGGTTTATAATGGTTCCAAAGCGTCTTATTTAGAAGCTAAAGTGAGGATGGTTCGAAATCCTATCAACCAATAAGGTTTAGACAAGTTTAGGTTATTATTTTAACCTTATAAATTAGATTTAACTATAAGTTAAATAATTTAACTTTTACCGTGTCTTTTTGTTTTCTTACATTATATGGTTAATACACTTACTATAACATGCCAAACGAACCCCAAATTGTATATTATTAATAAATATATCCTTATCTAAGTCATTTGGCCGAACATTAGATTTTTAGGAATAAAATAACAATTAATAATATAATATTTGATTTAAAAACTATTTTGTGTCAATTTTGACACTATTTGATATATGATTTTTGTGAAAGTCATAACAGAATTATATGTTCGAGCCAAGTTGATTAAATCAACAATAAGATATCATAGTAACCTAGAAAATTAGTGGAATTCATAAAAATTCTCAAATTACATTTATTTTGGTGTTTATAACATCAATTATGTCAATATTTCATAAATAAGATAATTACAGCATCATCTTTGTGTCATATATTAATTAAATTATTTATGTCTAAAATTTACAAATAAAATACAATTATGTAGGAAATCTTTTTAGCTTTCTAATTAATATTTATAGTCGAATTTATCTTATGTATAACCCCATATTAAAAATGATTTACTTATTAAACTTTGATTTTAACTATTTTAACCTTTCTTTAAATAAATTAATAATAAATGTCCTAATCTAATCCAAGTGGGCCTAAATGGTCATATTTTATTCCTAAGTTTGTTTTTGGTCGAATTACACTTGTCCAGTAGAATTAGGACATGTGTTAGGGTAATAGTAATATCATATTTACCCTTAGTTACCCTATTTACTATTAACCGCGGTAAAAATAGTAAAAAGTTACTATTCACCAAAAAATTATTTTTATCTCATTGAACCACATTTTAGTCCTTGATATTAACAGTGTCTCTCGGATTTTCGAAATTCCATTCACAGAAGCGGTAAAATTAAGTTTTATGCAAAATTCAGTTTTTAACCTACCACTTTGTAGTTTCACTATTCATCAAAAATTGATGTTTTTCAGAACAATGCCAAAATTTCATCCCAAGCTATATTTCATATTCCGAATTCAAAAATGAAGTCTATTTTACCAAATTCATAACATAAAAGTTGCATTAATTGATTTTATAATTAAATCCCGCTGTTAAAACAAATAGCGTGTTTTTAAGAAACAATATCTATCAAAAGATTGACACTTGTTTATGTCTAGTTTAAATGTGAAACTACATCCAATGACCAACATTGTATTAAATTGTAAAAATATATTCTAAATATACTTTAAAACCACTCAAATTAATGATTTATCACTATTAATTATTTCGATTAAAAAAGTTGTTTTTAATTATAATTTAGTAATTTTCACTATTCATCAGAATATGAAAGTTATCTGAAAAGTACCAAAATTTCACCTTAGGCTAAATTCGATACTCCAAATCCAAAAATAAAGTTCATTTTGAAAAATAAGATTTACTGGATTTCAAAAAAGTGGTTATTACTATTCATAATGGCTAGTTTTAATAATATTTTTATAGCATATCGTTGTTTAGTGAAACTCGGTATTACGTACTACACACGCTATCGAGGAAGGTCGCGATTGCGTGTAATGCAAGTCAAGTCAAGGATGTGTGTTGTGCAAGCTCGTTTTGGTGTAGCGTACAACACAAGACATTAATAAAATTAAAAAGAATATATTTTTTTTTTATAAAATCTTGGGCTGTTACATTCTACCCCCCTTAAAATGAATTTCGCCCTCGAAATTCGTCGGGGTTATAAATGGTTTACTATTTGAAAGTTTCTTTAATAGAAACCCACATCGTAAAAGGGAATACCAAAACTAAAGTATGAAATGTAACGATTACCCAAATAAACTAATCACTCGGTTTCCACATAGGTGAAAATATGGATATGGAAGAGAAATCTAACCATCATGTTCTGATGGAGAGTGGTAGAGAACATGGCTATGGAAAAGCCAGTAATCACAAATCCATAGATTTGTGATGATATAAGGTACCATCTGATTCATCAGGTATAAGATCACTAGGACAACATTTTTGGTTTTCAAGATCATTTCCCTAAAGTTGAAAATTTGCTTAGAATAAATACTTACTTTATTTTGGTACAATCTCACTTTTGTTCGTGCCTTGAACAATTTCTACTTCATCTCTTAAATAAATGAAGTTGAATTTGTTATTTGTGAAGTGTTAGCAGATAATGTGATAGAATGACTGTTCATTCCATCTGTCTCAAACAAAAGGTTAGCAAAAGTTATTAAATATACATAAGTCATTCTATAGTGAGATTAATCATATATGGTTCCTAAAATGTACTTATACTTCGTATATCATGCTGCTTAATATAATAAAACTAGTTTCTACTAAACAGGGACTTCCTGTAGGTCAGTGGTAGGCGATAAAGGCTAGTCGCACTTCGGTTGTGGGTTCGATTCCTACAGCCTTGTCCGAAGCGATGGGCTGTCGCCCGTCCTGCAGGATGTCCCTTTTTCTAAAACTACATTACTATAACATCCCATCAATAATATCGAAAATCTTATATCCTTAAACAATACTAACTTATGTCCAACATAATCCAGTCTAATCTTTAGGCTTATACATAATACTGCAGTCCACTCTCATAATATAGTGACAACGATTACCAGAGATTTAATACTGTCGTTGATCCCCACATATCATAAGATATGTCTTGTTGGTCACATTCCAAACATTCAAAGTCCTTAATCGTGTATTCTCTTGAATACCTTAGTAAAAACATGAGTGCAGTTAAAAGTTAACACTTTCCACATACCAAAATCCTCAAAATTCTATATACTCAAACCATGATATCACTTAGTCCTTATATCAATCATGAGCTCATGAATACTATTAAACATTTCATTTTCTCGTCTTCATTATGCGCATATCATCTTATTTCCAAAAAAAAATATCTCAATCACTTTGAATACCACATCAATAAATATTGCAATACTCAATGATACAACATTATTTTGGAATCCCATTACATAAACGCTTAATCATTCCACCACATCGTTATCATATTCAACATCGCCAATAGTGATCGCATGTGACTTCCCTTTGTCCTTTGCCTTCAGTGGTTGCTCATGTTGATCATCACTAACCCTTGGATTAGGGCAATTATTAGCATAATGCCCCATTTCCTTGCACTTGAAGCATTGAAGTGTTGGTGGTGCGTTCTCTGCAGTGTTTGCTTTATTCACATCATTAGAAACCCTTTTTCCATTACTTCGACACTCAGCTGCTCGATGACCTTCTTTTCCACACTTAAAACATTTTCTAGTTCCTTTAAGACAATCTCCACCATGCTTCTTTCCACACTTTGTGCATAAGGAAACATTCATCTTCTTTTCACCATTATTATGAGATTTCTCCTTGAACTCCATCTTTCGTTTCTTGTCAAAACCATGAGATGGATATGTAACACCAACTTTCATTTCTACCTTGATAGCACAACGCACAATTTCTTCATAGCTACTGAAGTCTCTTATAGCTAATGCCCTTCGAAGACTTGGTTTTAAGCCACTGAAAAATCGATCAACTTTACTTTCAGGTTGGATGATAATACCAGAAGCATACCTTGCAAGTCTTGTAAAATTTGCTTCATAGGTACCAACAGATTCATCATCCCTTTGCTTCAGTTCAAGAAACTCTTTCTCCATCTTTGTTCGAAGAATACGAGGGAAGTACTTACTGAAAAACAAGTTCTTGAACTCGTCCCATTCCATGGACTCAATTTCATCCCTTGGCCTGGTATTCTTGATAAGATTCCACCATTGATCAGCTTCACCTTCCAAACGATATACTGCTAAGATGACTTTATCATGTTCAGAACATTGAAGAACTGAAAATATCTTTTCAGTGGTACTGATCCATTGTTCAGCAACAAGTGTATCGGAAGTCCCACTGAAAGAAGGTGGACGTTGCCTCATGAAGGACTCAATAGAATATTGTTCCCTTCTCTGCTCATTTAGAAGTCCAGAATGATTCATAGCTTGTGTAAGTATAGCAATAAGATTTTTCACTCCATCTCCCATAACATTTGTTTGTTCAGGAGGGCAATCATTGCATTGTCCATTGCATTGATCAACACGGTTCCTTCGGGTTCCAGCCATCGTCTAAAACCCAAAAAGAATTGTGTGAGAGGCAAAAATCATGCTAGGGAAAACAACATAATAAAGGGGGAGTACCTTCAATATCCAACATCTTAGGTTTAATTCTATGATCGTTAGCGTAATTCTATTACTATAACCTATACGTATACTTATCCCTAGGGACATCCCTAGACATACCTTAGAAATATCTCTAGGGATCTCACTAACGTTTTCGCATCCTAGTTTCCAAAGGTTGACTAAACCTTTCCTCTGATACCAACTGTAGAGACCCGAAGCTTATCGTACATGGACATTACATTACTTTTGCGGAATACTTAGTACATAACAAAAACACACACACAAGGATCGTAATAGTTTAGTGTCTTTGGAAACTCGGAACGTAATCTTCTAATCGTGGTGAAAGATCTTCAATATCTCCCATAAAGATCTTCCCTTTTTTTTACCTAAAACCTTTATTTATATCCTGGGGAAAAGAAAACATAAAAGGGTGAGCTCAAATGCTCAGTAAGGGTATACAAAAGAAATAAAAAACATATCATATCTTTTTGAAAATCATAACCTGCAAAAGAGATCATAATATCTTAACATGGAACAAATCATAGAAGTGAAAATGAGATCACCATAATCATAACATGAAACTTGAAACTTTGTGGCATGCACACATAATCATGGAAATCATTTCTTGTTAGTCATGACTCATTGCCAAGACTATCTTAGTGGACAAAGTCCCTTTCTGAATCGAGTAATCCTCGTTTCAGTCCTGTTTCACTGAACCGGTATAACCTACCATTCCAGCCATGTCTATCTCATGTGATATAAAATCTTTACCCAATGCATTGGAGGAAGATATAGGTCCCACCCATCTTATAATGAATCCTTTCTTATGTGTGCCACATAATCATAAAACATACATCATCGCATAACACATGTAACAAAAATGGGATTCTTGAAACATCATGACATCATAAATCAATTCATATAAGATAATGGAATTCATAAAAATAATTCCATCACAACATGATCAAATCAATGTAATAATAGGGATAAAAACAGAACCCTTTATTATCTTAGATGGAAAATAATTTTGATAAAACAATTGAACTTCATTCTTGAGGAAAATATCCTTTCTTCTTCAAAAACATTTTTCCTTTCATAACATGTCATATAACTTTAAAATAAAAGAAGTTGATTAAAAATAAACTTGAAAACTTGTAAAGGAAGCTTCTTTGAAATAATGTTTTAAAAATCCATTCATGTCGTATAAGTTAAAAAAACATTCTTCGTACTTTTGTCGGAAAAGTCAAAAAGTGCCTTGTACGACAAAAGATTCCTTTCATACATATTACTAAAAACTCACCGAAGGGTAAAAATGGATTTAAACAATTTTAGGTGGATGGAAATAATATTACATATTGATGAAACATGGATGTGGATGATAAAATACACCCCAGTAAATACTTACGAATAAACAATCTCGGATAAAAATGAGATTGAGATATTTCCCTTACCTTAGGTCCAATTTGCTTCGTATGTGTCTGAACCTCCTGTATAATGATTTAAATAATGTCATTGACTTATTACATAATCATATTCATTGTTATGATATCATATATGGTTCACTTATGACATTATATTACCCGTTCTTTTGTAAATTCCATGTTAAAGAAGCGTTTTGGGTAAAATCGTTTCATTTATCGTAGGTGTTTTGACTTGTTGTTCTTGAAATCATTATTACTTATATCATGATTTACTTACTTCCAGAATATAAAATATGATTTATATATCATATATATTCAGTATATATATATATATATAATAGATAGATAAATAAAATGAAAAACACCATTCATGGAGACGGTAATCCGTACGTACGCATGAACGCTGTTTTTCTTTCCTTATTGTCTTGAAATGGAAGTAAGTAGATGACATACATATGTATATATATACATAAATCCAGTAGCTTTATAATGTCATATATTTCATTAATATTTCTTATATATACATTATAATCATTCTTAAATGGTTAACATGGAGAATGAATCTCATCGCGTCGTGGAGACGGTAGTCCGTACGTACGCACGAGCGATGATATCATTTCTATAAATATTGAATTGAATTGGAGTGGATTATACAATATATCAGAATAAATATGATGTTGTAATAACTATGTATAGTTATTCTTTACATCATTATACCCATCCATGTAAGGTGGTGGTGGAAAATAGATTACACCACGGCGTGGAGACGGTATTCCGTACGTACGCATGCGCGGTGATTTCTTTTTCCGTAGGATGGATAGATGGTGAAATAGGGTTGTTTCATACTTATAATAACATATCAGTATATGATTGATACTGATGTTATTACTTCATAATGAAACAACCTAAGAAGAAGAAGTGGAAGAAGAAATAAAGATGAAAGAATTGTTAACGATAATTACCTCTTCTTTGAAGTGCCTCTTTGAGACCTCCTTTTAGGGCACTAAAATTGGTCTTTGAGGAAGACCAAAACCTCTAGGATGTTTCTAGGGAAGTGGAGAGGAGAAATTGGCAGGGGTTGGCCGAGCTTGAGTGCTCAAATTGGTGTGAGGAGGAGGGGGAGGAGGTGTCCTTTTATAGGGGAGGAGAGGGGCACCTTAGGAATATCTCAAAATATTATTTTATATTAAAGTCAAAATCGGTTTATAATGGTTCCAAAGGGTCTTATTTCGAAGCTAAAGTGAGGATGGGTCGAAATCCTATCAACCAATAAGATTTAGACAAGTTTAGGTTATTATTTTAACCTTATCAATTAGATTTAACTATAAGTTAAATAATTTAACTTTTACCGTGTCTTTTTGTTTTCTTACATTATATGGTTAATACACTTACTATAACATGCCAAACGAACCCCAAATTGTATATTATTAATAAATATATCCTTATCTAAGTCATTTGGCCGAACATTAGATTTTTAAGAATAAAATAACAATTAATAATATAATATTTGATTTAAAAACTATTTTGTGTCAATTTTGACACTATTTGATATATGATTTTTGTGAAAGTCATAACAGAATTATATGTTCGAGCCAAGTTGATTAAATCAACAATAATATATCATAGTAACCTAGAAAATTAGTGGAATTAATAAAAATTCTCAAATTACATTTATTTTGGTGTTTATAACATCAATTATGTCAATATTTCATAAATAAGATAATTACAGCATCATCTTTGTGTCATATATTAATTAAATTATTTGATGTCTAAAATTTACAAATAAAATACAATTATGTAGGAAATCTTTTTAGCTTTCTAATTAATATTTATAGTCGAATTTATCTTATGTATAACCCCATATTAAAAATGATTTACTTATTAAACTTTGATTTTAACTATTTTAACCTTTCTTTAAATAAATTAATAATAAATGTCCTAATCTAATCCAAGTGGGCCTAAATGGTCATATTTTATTCCTAAGTTTGTTTTTGGTCGAATTACACTTGTCCAATAGAATTAGGACATGTGTTAGGGTAATAGTAATATCATATTTACCCTTAGTTACCCTATTTACTATTAACCGCGGTAAAAATAGTAAAAAGTTACTATTCACCAAAAAATTATTTTTATCTCATTGAACCACATTTTAGTCCTTGATATTAACAGTGTCTCTCGGATTTTCGAAATTCCATTCACAGAAGCGGTAAAATTAAGTTTTATGCAAAATTCAGTTTTTAACCTACCACTTTGTAGTTTCACTATTCATCAAAAATTGATGTTTTTCAGAACAATGCCAAAATTTCATCCCAAGCTATATTTCATATTCCGAATTCAAAAATGAAGTCTATTTTACCAAATTCATAACATAAAAGTTGCATTAATTAATTTTATAATTAAATCCCGCTGTTAAAACAAATAGCGTGTTTTTAAGAAACAATATCTATCAAAAGATTGACACTTGTTTATGTCTAGTTTAAATGTGAAACTACATCCAATGACCAACATTGTATTAAATTGTAAAAATATATTCTAAATATACATTAAAACCACTCAAATTAATGATTTATCACTATTAATTATTTCGATTAAAAAAGTTGTTTTTAATTATAATTTAGTAATTTTCACTATTCATCAGAATATGAAAGTTATCTGAAAAGTACAAAAATTTCACCTTAGGCTAAATTCGATACTCCAAATCCAAAAATAAAGTTCATTTTGAAAAATAAGATTTACTGGATTTCAAAAAAGTGGTTATTACTATTCATAATGGCTAGTTTTAATAATATTTTTATAGCATATCGTTGTTTAGTGAAACTCGGTATTACGTACTACACACGCTATCGAGGAAGGTCGCGATTGCGTGTAATGCAAGTCAAGTCAAGGATGTGTGTTGTGCAAGCTCGTTTTGGTGTAGCGTACAACACAAGACATTAATAAAATTAAAAAGAATATATTTTTTTTTATAAAATCTTGGGCTGTTACATTCTACCCCCCTTAAAATGAATTTCGCCCTCGAAATTCGTCGGGGTTATAAATGGTTTACTATTTGAAAGTTTCTTTAATAGAAACCCACATCGTAAAAGGGAATACCAAAACTAAAGTATGAAATGTAACGATTACCCAAATAAACTAATCACTCGGTTTCCACATAGGTGAAAATATGGATATGGAAGAGAAATCTAACCATCATGTTCTGATGGAGAGTGGTAGAGAACATGGCTATGGAAAAGCCAGTAATCACAAATCCATAGATTTGTGATGATATAAGGTACCATCTGATTCATCAGGTATAAGATCACTAGGACAACATTTTTGGTTTTCAAGATCATTTCCCTAAAGTTGAAAATTTGCTTAGAATAAATACTTACTTTATTTTGGTACAATGTCACTTTTGTTCGTGCCTTGAACAATTTCTACTTCATCTCTTAAATAAATGAAGTTGAATTTGTTATTTGTGAAGTGTTAGCAGATAATGTGATAGAATGACTGTTCATTCCATCTGTCTCAAACAAAAGGTTAGCAAAAGTTATTAAATATACATAAGTCATTCTATAGTGAGATTAATCATATATGGTTCCTAAAATGTACTTATACTTCGTATATCATGCTGCTTAATATAATAAAACTAGTTTCTACTAAACAGGGACTTCCTGTAGGTCAGTGGTAGGCGATAAAGGCTAGTCGCACTTCGGTTGTGGGTTCGATTCCGACAGCCTTGTCCGAAGCGATGGGCTGTCGCCCGTCCTGCAGGATGTCCCTTTTTCTAAAACTACATTACTATAACATCCCATCAATAATATCGAAAATCTTCTATCCTTAAACAATACTAACTTATGTCCAACATAATCCAGTCTAATCTTTAGGCTTATACATAATACTGCAGTCCACTCTCATAATATAGTGTCAACGATTACCAGAGATTTAATACTGTCGTTGATCCCCACATATCATAAGATATGTCTTGTTGGTCACATTCCAAACATTCAAAGTCCTTAATCGTGTATTCTCTTGAATACCTTAGTAAAAACATGAGTGCAGTTAAAAGTTAACACTTTCCACATACCAAAATCCTCAAAATTCTATATACTCAAACCATGATATCACTTAGTCCTTATATCAATCATGAGCTCATGAATACTATTAAACATTTCATTTTCTCGTCTTCATTATGCGCATATCATCTTATTTCCAAAAAAAAATATCTCAATCACTTTGAATACCACATCAATAAATATTGCAATACTCAATGATACAACATTATTTTGGAATCCCATTACATAAACGCTTAATCATTCCACCACATCGTTATCATATTCAACATCGCCAATAGTGATCGCATGTGACTTCCCTTTGTCCTTTGCCTTCAGTGGTTGCTCATGTTGATCATCACTAACCCTTGGATTAGGGCAATTATTAGCATAATGCCTCATTTCCTTGCACTTGAAGCATTGAAGTGTTGGTGGTGCGTTCTCTGCAGTGTTTGCTTTATTCACATCATTAGAAACCCTTTTTCCATTACTTCGACACTCAGCTGCTCGATGACCTTCTTTTCCACACTTAAAACATTTTCTAGTTCCTTTAAGACAATCTCCACCATGCTTCTTTCCACACTTTGTGCATAAGGAAACATTCATCTTCTTTTCACCATTATTATGAGATTTCTCCTTGAACTCCATCTTTCGTTTCTTGTCAAAACCATGAGATGGATATGTAACACCAACTTCCATTTCTACCTTGATAGCACAACGCACAATTTCTTCATAGCTACTGAAGTCTCTTATAGCTAATGCCCTTCGAAGACTTGGTTTTAAGCCACTGAAAAATCGATCAACTTTACTTTCAGGTTGGATGATAATACCAGAAGCATACCTTGCAAGTCTTGTAAAATTTGCTTCATAGGTACCAACAGATTCATCATCCCTTTGCTTCAGTTCAAGAAACTCTTTCTCCATCTTTGTTCGAAGAATACGAGGGAAGTACTTACTGAAAAACAAGTTCTTGAACTCGTCCCATTCCATGGACTCAATTTCATCCCTTGGCCTGGTATTCTTGATAAGATTCCACCATTGATCAGCTTCACCTTCCAAACGATATACTGCTAAGATGACTTTATCATGTTCAGAACATTGAAGAACTGAAAATATCTTTTCAGTGGTACTGATCCATTGTTCAGCAACAAGTGTATCGGAAGTCCCACTGAAAGAAGGTGGACGTTGCCTCATGAAGGACTCAATAGAATATTGTTCCCTTCTCTGCTCATTTAGAAGTCCAGAATGATTCATAGCTTGTGTAAGTATAGCAATAAGATTTTTCACTCCATCTCCCATAACATTTGTTTGTTCAGGAGGGCAATCATTGCATTGTCCATTGCATTGATCAACACGGTTCCTTCGGGTTCCAGCCATCGTCTAAAACCCAAAAAGAATTGTGTGAGAGGCAAAAATCATGCTAGGGAAAACAACATAATAAAGGGGGAGTACCTTCAATATCCAACATCTTAGGTTTAATTCTATGATCGTTAGCGTAATTCTATTACTATAACCTATACGTATACTTATCCCTAGGGACATCCCTAGACATACCTTAGAAATATCTCTAGGGATCTCACTAACGTTTTCGCATCCTAGTTTCCAAAGGTTGACTAAACCTTTCCTCTGATACCAACTGTAGAGACCCGAAGCTTATCGTACATGGACATTACATTACTTTTGCGGAATACTTAGTACATAACAAAAACACACACACAAGGATCGTAATAGTTTAGTGTCTTTGGAAACTCGGAACGTAATCTTCTAATCGTGGTGAAAGATCTTCAATATCTCCCATAAAGATCTTCCCTTTTTTTTTACCTAAAACCTTTATTTATATCCTGGGGAAAAGAAAACATAAAAGGGTGAGCTCAAATGCTCAGTAAGGGTATACAAAAGAAATAAAAAACATATCATATCTTTTTGAAAATCATAACCTGCAAAAGAGATCATAATATCTTAACATGGAACAAATCATAGAAGTGAAAATGAGATCACCATAATCATAACATGAAACTTGAAACTTTGTGGCATGCACACATAATCATGGAAATCATTTCTTGTTAGTCATGACTCATTGCCAAGACTATCTTAGTGGACAAAGTCCCTTTCTGAATCGAGTAATCCTCGTTTCAGTCCTGTTTCACTGAACCGGTATAACCTACCATTCCAGCCATGTCTATCTCATGTGATATAAAATCTTTACCCAATGCATTGGAGGAAGATATAGGTCCCACCCATCTTATAATGAATCCTTTCTTATGTGTGCCACATAATCATAAAACATACATCATCGCATAACACATGTAACAAAAATGGGATTCTTGAAACATCATGACATCATAAATCAATTCATATAAGATAATGGAATTCATAAAAATAATTCCATCACAACATGATCAAATCAATGTAATAATAGGGATAAAAACAGAACCCTTTATTATCTTAGATGGAAAATAATTTTGATAAAACACTTGAACTTCATTCTTGAGGAAAATATCCTTTCTTCTTCAAAAACATTTTTCCTTTCATAACATGTCATATAACTTTAAAATAAAAGAAGTTGATTAAAAATAAACTTTAAAACTTGTAAAGGAAGCTTCTTTGAAATAATGTTTTAAAAATCCATTCATGTCGTATAAGTTAAAAAAACATTCTTCGTACTTTTGTCGGAAAAGTCAAAAAGTACCTTGTACGACAAAAGATTCCTTTCATACATATTACTAAAAACTCACCGAAGGGTAAAAATGGATTTAAACAATTTTAGGTGGATGGAAATAATATTACATATTGATGAAACATGGATGTGGATGATAAAATACACCCCAGTAAATACTTACGAATAAACAATCTCGGATAAAAATGAGATTGAGATATTTCCCTTACCTTAGGTCCAATTTGCTTCGTATGTGTCTGAACCTCCTGTATAATGATTTAAATAATGTCATTGACTTATTACATAATCATATTCATTGTTATGATATCATATATGGTTCACTTATGACATTATATTACCCGTTCTTTTGTAAATTCCATGTTAAAGAAGCGTTTTGGGTAAAATCGTTTCATTTATCGTAGGTGTTTTGACTTGTTGTTCTTGACATCATTATTACTTATATCATGATTTACTTACTTCCAGAATATAAAATATGATTTATATATCATATATATTCAGTATATATATATATATAATAGATAGATAAATAAAATGAAAAACACCATTCATGGAGACGGTAATCCGTACGTACGCATGAACGCTGTTTTTCTTTCCTTATTGTCTTGAAATGGAAGTAAGTAGATGAAATACATATGTATATATATACATAAATCCAGTAGCTTTATAATGTCATATATTTCATTAATATTTCTTATATATACATTATAATCATTCTTAAATGGTTAACATGGAGAATGAATCTCATCGCGTCGTGGAGACGGTAGTCCGTACGTACGCACGAGCGATGATATCATTTCTATAAATATTGAATTGAATTGGAGTGGATTATACAATATATCAGAATAAATATGATGTTGTAATAACTATGTATAGTTATTCTTTACATCATTATACCCATCCATGTAAGGTGGTGGTGGAAAATAGATTACACCACGGCGTGGAGACGGTATTCCGTACGTACGCACGCGCGGTGATTTCTTTTTCCGTAGGATGGATAGATGGTGAAATAGGGTTGTTTCATACTTATAATAACATATCAGTATATGATTGATACTGATGTTATTACTTCATAATGAAACAACCTAAGAAGAAGAAGTGGAAGAAGAAATAAAGATGAAAGAATTGTTAACGATAATTACCTCTTCTTTGAAGGGCCTCTTTGAGACCTCCTCTTAGGGCACTAAAATTGGTCTTTGAGGAAGACCAAAACCTCTAGGATGTTTCTAGGTAAGTGGAGAGGAGAAATTGGCAGGGGTTGGCCGAGCTTGAGTGCTCAAATTGGTGTGAGGAGGAGGGGGAGGAGGTGTCCTTTTATAGGGGAGGAGAGGGGCACCTTAGGAATATCTCAAAATATTATTTTATATTAAAGTCAAAATCGGTTTATAATGGTTCCAAAGGGTCTTATTTCGAAGCTAAAGTGAGGATGGGTCGAAATCCTATCAACCAATAAGATTTAGACAAGTTTAGGTTATTATTTTAACCTTATCAATTAGATTTAACTATAAGTTAAATAATTTAACTTTTACCGTGTCTTTTTGTTTTCTTACATTATATGGTTAATACACTTACTATAACATGCCAAACGAACCCCAAATTGTATATTATTAATAAATATATCCTTATCTAAGTCATTTGGCCGAACATTAGATTTTTAAGAATAAAATAACAATTAATAATATAATATTTGATTTAAAAACTATTTTGTGTCAATTTTGACACTATTTGATATATGATTTTTGTGAAAGTCATAACAGAATTATATGTTCGAACCAAGTTGATTAAATCAACACTAATATATCATAGTAACCTAGAAAATTAGTGGAATTCATAAAAATTCTCAAATTACATTTATTTTGGTGTTTATAACATCAATTATGTCAATATTTCATAAATAAGATAATTACAGCATCATCTTTGTGTCATATATTAATTAAATTATTTGATGTCTAAAATTTAAAAATAAAATACCATTATGTAGGAAATCTTTTTAGCTTTCTAATTAATATTTATAGTCGAATTTATCTTATGTATAACCCCATATTAAAAATGATTTACTTATTAAACTTTGATTTTAACTATTTTAACCTTTCTTTAAATAAATTAATAATAAATGTGCTAATCTAATCCAAGTGGGCCTAAATGGTCATATTTTATTCCTAAGTTTGTTTTTGGTCGAATTACACTTGTCCAATAGAATTAGGACATGTGTTAGGGTAATAGTAATATCATATTTACCCTTAGTTACCCTATTTACTATTAACCGCGGTAAAAATAGTAAAAAGTTACTATTCACCAAAAAATTATTTTTATCTCATTGAACCACATTTTAGTCCTTGATATTAACCGTGTCTCTCGGATTTTCGAAATTCCATTCACAGAAGCGGTAAAATTAAGTTTTAGGCAAAATTCAGTTTTTAACCTACCACTTAGTAGTTTCACTATTCATCAAAAATTGATGTTTTTCAGAACAATGCCAAAATTTCATCCCAAGCTATATTTCATATTCCGAATTCAAAAATGAAGTCTATTTTACCAAATTCATAACATAAAAGTTGCATTAATTAATTTTATAATTAAATCCCGCTGTTAAAACAAATAGCGTGTTTTTAAGAAACAATATCTATCAAAAGATTGACACTTGTTTATGTCTAGTTTAAATGTGAAACTACATCCAATGACCAACATTGTATTAAATTTTAAGAATATATTCTAAATATACTTTAAAACCACTCAAATTAATGATTTATCACTATTAATTATTTCGATTAAAAAAGTTGTTTTTAATTATAATTTAGTAATTTTCACTATTCATCAGAATATGAAAGTTATCTGAAAAGTACCAAAATTTCACCTTAGGCTAAATTCGATACTCCAAATCCAAAAATAAAGTTCATTTTGAAAAATAAGATTTACTGGATTTCAAAAAAGTGGTTATTACTATTCATAATGGCTAGTTTTAATAATATTTTTATAGCATATCGTTGTTTAGTGAAACTCGGTATTACGTACTACACACGCTATCGAGGAAGGTCGCGATTGCGTGTAATGCAAGTCAAGTCAAGGATGTGTGTTGTGCAAGCTCGTTTTGGTGTAGCGTACAACACAAGACATTAAAAAAATTAAAAAGAATATATTTTTTTTTTATAAAATCTTGGGCTGTTACACCCTAAACCTCTACGAGTTAAGAAATCTCTGATGGACACTTTTACAATGAAATCCTATTTAGGAGTAAGCCCCCAACCTATGTATCTCAAAATGCCACACTCCCCTATGAGACTTATCAAACTATGTGGGATTTTATTTCCATCCAAACAGGATATGTTGGAATCCTCCCTAAGGATCAAACCCAGCATTCCAAATCAATCATGTTCTCTTTGGCTCATATCCCTAGTAGGGTCTAATTCCACTTGGGAGATAATATTCCTTCCATTTCTCTTGGGATTCTTAGGCATATGTCCCACACTAAAATTTGACTAGGCACCTTCCTCCTAGATGTCCTTATCACATGACATTAAACTGTACAATTGGGCCCTTATTACATGACACTAAAAGGTATGATGTGTACCATTATGTGGAACCGAACTATGTGGGTTCTGATTAAATTCATAAGGATACGTATTAATCCCACATATGAGTTATATCCCAACATCAAAATGACTCTTTCCACCCTGGATGATAATAAAATCTATAGTAACCTCTAACTACATGGATGACAATAAACTCCAGGGTAGAATTTTGTCTCCCTAGATGATGATTAATTCTAGTGTGACATACATCTACCTGGATGACCATAAAATTATAGAGTGCCCCAGTCAGTGTCTTAAAAATGATCATCATCAAGATTATAAAAAAATAATCACTAAGTAGTATATAAGTGGATACCATCAATGTAGAACCCTAGATACAAACGCTTATCTCCATTGATGAATAACCTCGAATACAAACATATGGTTTTGAATTTCAAATATTCTAATAATTTATTTCTTTTATTAGGATAACTCACATCATACAAGGTTAATTAATGAAAGATTCACGAACATATCATAAATGTATAATAGAGTCCAGGAGTAGGGAATAATCCCCCCAAAAGTGTGTGATGAGCCTGACCGCCCATACACTCAACCAATGTGAGTTCTTAAACATTGTAGGCCTTTAAACCTAATAAATTCCTTCATTTGGAAAGTAGGTCCTTTCTATATAGATTTTTTGGGTGTTTCCATTTCCATTAACCAATCTATTTGAAATTGTTTGAAAATAGTTATTCCCAACTAGAACACACATTTCGGGGGAAACTAAAAATGGTGAACCTGACAAGAAACATTAACCAGGATAATGGTGTTACCCATCTTACAGGCCTCGATAAATTGATAAAATAGGTATAGATAAAGAAATCAATTAGGAATTTCTTTCACTCAAATGGAGATTCCATAGTTCATTGATTGTTTTTTTCATATATACAGGCACTCTTTTCCCAGAACCCCTCACAATCATAATGGATTCCTTCATGTTTAAATATGTGAACATCTCAGATGATGCTCAAGATAAATCCCTATCTGCATAAAAGATTACATCACTGACTCAGATTCTTCATTGTTTGTTCATTAATGAACTTTTTTTAGATTACTGTCAATGGGTTAAGACATATATTATGGACTCTATTATTAGGGAATCCTCATTAAGAAAAATCCCTAACATATGTATCTCAAAGGTCCTTACTCCCTTGTGAGACTTATCAAACTATATGGGCTTTGATTCCCATAAAAATTGAATACATAAGAAACCCCCCAAAGGTGTAAAACCAAAATTCTTAATAATCCCTTTTATCATTTGGTCATATACCATTAAGTGGTACAGAACTATGTGGGTTCTGATTCCTTCAACAATGATACGTAAGAATTTCACCTTTGTGTTTGGTCCCAATATCAAAACAACTTATATCACCCAGGATGATGATAAAATCTTGAGTAGCCTCTATCTACAATGATGGCAATAAAATCCATAGTAAACTTCCATCTCCCTGGATGAAAATAAATTTCAGAGTGACATTCATCTACCTGGATGACCATAAAATTCCAGAGTGCCCCACTGAGTGGCTTAAAAACTATCATCATCGTGATAACGACCCAAGAATATCTATGTAATATATAAGAGGACACCATTAATGTATAACTCCAAATACAAAAAAAATATCTTCCTTAATTAAGAAACACTAATACATAGAGATGATTTTGGATTTCACACATGCTATTAATTGATTCCAAATATTAAGATAACTCACATCATACATTGTAAATTAATGAAGGATTCATGAACATTTCTTAAATCTATAAGAGAGTCTCAAAGTAGGAAATATTTCCTCTCCAAAAGGGTGTGATGGCCCTGACCTCCCATCATCTCGACTAATGTGAGTTCATAAGTATAAGAGTCCATTAAAACTAACAAACATATACCTCTATAATGTAGGCCCCTTTGGATATAGATTCATTTGGTGTTTCTGGTTCCATAAACAAAACTGTTGGAAACTGATCTGAAATAGTGATTCCCAACAAGATGACTTGTTCTGATGGAAACTATAATAAAAACCCTTAGATCCCTAAAAAAATAAAAATTCCTAAAATTCCTAAATATCATTAAAAGAAATAAAAACATAAAATCACCAAAAAAAACTCTGGAAAACCATAAAACCCCCTACAAACATTAAACCCCCCCTAAAAACTCATAAAAACATAAAAACCTACCTGAAAATCTAAAAACCCAAAAAACCCTGAGAAACAATACAAAACTCTAAAAACATTAAACTCAAAAAAACACAAAAACCCTAAAAATCCAAAAGGACCATACACCCATTGAAAAATCACAAAACACTAAAATACATGAAAAAACAAAAAACACCCCGAAATCCATAAAAACGCAAAAAACCCCTAAAAAAATAAAAAACCTAAAAAATCCTTTAATGTCTTAGAAAATATAAAACCCCCAAACACTTGAAAAAATAAAACCCCCTAGAAATCATTAGAAATAATAAAACACCACAAAATCCATAAAACCCCACTAAAAACTCTTCAAACTCTTAAAATCCCCACAAACATTAAAACACTATAAAAAACCAAAAACCTACTAAAAACTAAAAATAAATTCCAAAACACCCCAAAAGACCCTACAACTATTGAAAACACCGAAAACAATTAAGAACCACTAAAGACCCTAAAAATACAAAACAACCCTGAAAATCATAAAGAACATAAAAAATCACAAAAAAATCCCTAAAATTCCTTAATGATACAAAACCCTAAATCATTGAAAACCCATTGAAAACCAAAAAAATCATTTAATAACATAAAAAAATGAAAAATATTAAATCCTTTAAAAACTACTAAAAACTAAAAAACCCATTAAAATTTTAAAATTGTTAAAACTCTAAAAACCCAAAGAACTAAAAAAATTAGAAAAACCCTAAAGAAAAAAAAACCCCAAAAAATCATAAAAACCCATGAAAAACAACAAACCCAAAAAAAACATAAAAACCCATAAAAACCAACAAAAACAATAAAAATTATAAAAACCCCTAAAAATACCTAAAAGAAAAAAAACTAACCCTCAAAACCTCTAAAAACCTTAAAAAACTTACATACCCATAAAATCCCTAAAACCCACTAAAAACTATGAAAACCAATAAACCCCATATAAAGGATAAAGATTATAAAAACCCTTTAAAACCCTAAAAACCCAAAAAACACTAAAAACCCCAAAGACCATAAAAACCCTAAAACATAGAAAAAAACCCAACCACCCTCAAAAGCCATAAATAATAAATACAATAAAAATTCAAAAAATACCCTATAAATCACTGAAAATGTAAAAACCCTAATAACCCTTAAAACCCATTGAAAAACATAAAACCACAAAACCATAGTAAACCATAAAAACCAATAAAAACCTAAAAACCACTAAAACTCAAAAAAAACCTTTAAACCCATAAAAATGATTAAAAACAATAAAAACACATAAAACTATAAAAAAAGCACTAGAAACTTCAAAATACACATAAAACCTGAAAAAACCATGAAATCCCAAAAAACCATCAAATTCCATAAAAACTAAAAAAAATATCCAAAAAATCACAAATATCACTGAAAAATTAGTAAACTGAAAAAACTGTGAAAACCAATAAAACCCATAAAACCCACTAAAAACCATTAAAACAAGTAGAGACCCTTCAAAACCACTAAAAACTCAAAAAACCCTTTAAACTAGAAAAACTATTAAAAATTCTATAAAACATTAAAACAACTAAAAAACTAAAAAATGACATTAAAACCCCTAAAACGCCCAAAAACCCAAAAAACCATAAAAACTATAAAAAACCTTCATATCCATAAAAATCTGTATAAATTTAAAAAATAAAAAACAAATCACTAAAAACCCCTTGAATACGATATAACCTCTCAAACCTTAAAAACCCTTAAACCCTAAAAATACACTAAAAATATAAAAACCATAAATTCATTAAAATGATAAAAATATAGAAAATCTTAAAAACCCTAAAAAATTAAAAGTACACCTAAAACTCCAAAAAAATTGAAAAACAAACGGGAACACCCCAAAACCCTCAAAATCCCTTAAAAATTTGAAAACACTAAAAACTATAAAAATCCTTAAAAACCTGGAAAATCCCTAAAAACATAAAAACCCATAAATACCTAAATAGAAACTCCTGATTACCATTAAAACCCCTTAAAATAGTAAAAACCATAAAGCCCCATAAAACTCTAAAAATACACTAAAAACTCTAAAATCATATAAAACACTTATAAATGTTAAAAATCCTAAAAACAAAAAAGAACTAAAAACCCAATAAAACATAAAAATAATAAAAACCCTAATGACCCTAAAAAAATATAAAACCCTAAAATCCATCAAAATCTCTAAAAACCTATAAAACCCTAAAAACCAAAAATATCATAATAAATAACTAAAATTCACTAAGAAAGTAAAAAAATTCTAAAAACTCGAAAAAAACAACAGAAACCATAAAAATGAATAAACCCCCATAAAAAACATAAAACCACTAAAAACTGTAAAACCCAATATTAACTCAAAAATCCCTTAAAACTCTTAAAAATGATAAAAAAAACTCAAAAAAACATTTAAACCCCTAAAAAACACAAAAATCTCTAAAAACACTAAATGACCATAAAACCCCTGAGATGCCCTAAACACCATAAAACATTAAAAATACCTAAAAACACAAAAATCCTTGAAAACCCTAAAAACAATAAAAGCCCTAATGAATCCATTAGAAATAATGAAAAAAATAAAAACCTTAACAGCTATGAAAACCCCTTAAAACCATAAAAACCAATAAAAAACTCAAAAAATAGAAAAAACCCTAAAAACCCATAAAAACACTAAAAATGTAAAATCCCCTAAAACCCCCAAAACATTGAAGACCTATAAAAAATGTAGAAAACCTAAACACTCAAAAAAACCATGAAATACCAAAAAACCTTAAAAATAAAAAAGACACTAAATGTCATGAAAACCCCCAAAACCATCAGGATCCCTAAAAACTATAAAACTATAAAAATCCTAAAACTCCGTAAAATTCCATGAAAACATAAAAAACCCTAAAAACAGGAAAAATATCTCAAAATAATAAAACCCCCTAAAACCCTAAAACAATATAAAAACACTTAAATACTAAAAACCCCCACTAAAAACACTGAAACCCCTTAATCCACTTAAAACCTTGAAAAAACTCAGAACCCTTAAAGACCCAAAAAACTAACAAAACCCCTAAATAAACACTAAAACCCAAAATAAAAACCTTCAAACCCCTTAAAAATCCACAAAATTCTTAAAAAACCTTTGACCAAAAAATCATAAAAATTGAGGAAAAAATAAGAAAACCTAAAAATTGTAAAACCCTAAAAACCCCATGAAAACAATATAACCCCTAAAACCCCTTAAAAATAATAAAACTCTTAATAAAAAAATAATACTACAAACTAAAAAACTCCAAAAGACGCTAAAACCCCTGATAAACCCTAAAACACCAAGTATAGATGTCGTCACTGCCAAACCCATATAGGATCCAAGTACAGTAATCGTCACTGTCAAACCCACTTAGGATCCAAGTATAGACATCACCGCTATCGAACCCACAGAGGATCCAAGTACAGTCTTCCTCGCTGCCGAACCCACGTAGGATCCAAGTAGAGCCGTCATCGTCGTCACAGTCGCAACCACCTCTAGGGTTCCCGCACACAGCACGCTCGATTCCAGGAGGGTCTGCTCCACGAGCCAATGGGTCAATACATCAACTGTCACAAAGTTTAGATTTTATGTATCAAAAATTTCCCTCTCGTCAAAAGGAACTCAACGCGAAAGACGGCTTGTTAATCGGACTCCTGGTCTGAGAGTTATTGGATTTTTCGTCCTAGGGTCCCGGTTGGTTTTTAAGAAAAAATCAACCCAACCGTAATCCAGCTACGTCTAAACCTCAAGTGGAGTAATCCAAAAGAACCGTCTCACTAAGAAGAATCCAACAATGTCGATGGCACGTCAATCAGACATCTGGAGCTCAAGTTATAAGTGTTTCTGCTCCGAGGGCCCTCTTGGTTTCGTGTTCGAACCAACCCGTACATACCCAAAGTTCTCTGAAACCTTGAGTGTAATATACCAAAACGACCGTCTCAATCCAAGGATCCCAAATCCACTGACGGTATGTCGATCAGAGGTTTGTAGCGCTTTTTATGGGCGTTTGAACGAATTTTCCCGAAAGTATGGGGTTTGGGTCCGGTCCGACCCGACCCAATACCCCCTGGGTCGGCCTGAACCAGGTCGGCCCAAACCAGGGCGACCCGACCCGGGTCTGGGACCGGCCTAGATGGGCGTGGCCTGGCCCAGCTGGCACGGCCCGGCCAAGCTAGCGTAGTCTGGCCCGTTGCGGGGATCCGGCCCAGCGTGGGCGGCCTGGCCCAGCACGGCTGGCCCGATCCGGCGCGGGCGGCCCGACCCGCGTGGTCGGTAGCTCGGCTCTCGGCCGAGCGGGATGCGGGGGGGTGCTGCCCCCCTTGATTGAAGAAATGGTCGGCCATTATGGCTGGCCTTTATTGCGACTGCGGGAGCCGAGGGGGTCCCGCCTCTAGCCGGTTCCGGCGGCCAGCTCAACCGGCTGCTCCCCTAAACCGCCGCAGCCAAGGGTCGCGACTCCTGCCCGTCCGGCGCGACGTGATGGTGTCGTGCACCTCCGCCACAGCCTGCTCCTGGATGCGGCCACCTTTGGCCTCACCGGCACGGCACGACGGTGCCATGCTCCTCCACCGCGGCCCGCACTGGTCGCGGTCTTCTTTGTCCCCGCACGGTGCAACAACACCGTTTCTCCTCCGTTCCAAGCCACAACGATGATCAACATAACACAAAAAAAAGGGGAGAATGATCGGCCGTGTTTGTTCAGTCCAATCTCCTCCCATGATATCGATAGCAAGTGGCGAATTAAATTAACGAAGAACGTTAACTCATATTTGAAGGAAGAAACAACCCCTACCTCAAAAGAAGTTCGTGGATGCTAGCTTCGCGGGGGTGGGTTCGATGACGGCGTTGGCGAGTTCCCATGTCCAAGGAGGGGACGGCATCTCACACCAGTTGTAGAGAGTGGAAATAACGGCACGTCGTCTCTCCTGGGTGTCTGCATTATTCGTCGAAGTCTTGGCATTCTTCAACGAAGAGGATGAAGTTCTTCAGAGAAAATAGCTCTCTTCTCCCAATCCCTCCACACAACAACTAACCCCAAAATAAAATAAGACTTGTCTTATTTTATTACTTCAATCCATGCATTTTAATTTTTAAAATTCAAACACAAATCTCACTTAATTGATTAAGTGTGTTGGCTTTAATAAAGAGGAGATAGGGAAGAGTTACAAATTAATAGGAGTTGTAAACTTAAAGAGGAGTTAGAGGAGTTAGAGGAATTTGAAGGGGTGGGGCTCGTGTGGGCCCCACCTCACTAATATCCTATCAAGAGGAGTAAGGATTTTAGTGGGTCCCACCCCAACTCCCATACCTAGGAATAAACCACCTAGAAAAGAGAAATAAAATTGTGACACAAATTTATTTCACTTTACACTTAATCCATTTTTAAACAACTCCTCCCGAGAAAACACAACACCAATAAAGGTCTTCCTAAGAAATTACCGACACTGCGGTTTCATCGGTGCCCTCAGATTTCGAATCCGAGCACCGGTTCAAAATTTAGAGAAACCCACTCATTCGTTCACTGAACGTACCTGAGCTAAACTTCATAAATTGATTCTGGGCACACCGGGCCTTTGAATCAGGTGCCGTCAGAAACTGTGTCCTCATAAAATCCCAAAGAATTTAAGAAAAAAATGTCCTTGAAATTTATTGGTCTTTACAGCATATAAACCCATAAAACCCCTAAAAACCCACATAACACCATAAAACCCCCCTAAAACCATAATAAAATATTAAAACTCATAAAACCAAAAAAATAACTAATGTCTCTAAAACCCATTAAAACCCTTAAAAAGTAAGAAGAATAAAAAATCCATAAATACCTTAAAATCAAAAGAAACCTAAAAACCCTAAAAACCCATAAACTTTATTTAATACCCCAATAACACAAAAAACACTAAAAAATCTAAAAACACTAAAATTACATAAAAACATTATGATCACTAAAAACCCTAAAATCTATAAGATAGTCCAAAAAATATTTTTAAAATATAAAAAACCCTTAAACCCCAGGAAACCCCAGAAAACCAAAAAACCAAAAAAACCAAAAAAAAACCCTAAAACACATAAAACCCCTGAAACCCACTTAAAAAACCCCCTTTAAACCACTAAAATTTTAAAAACTATAAAAAACCATAAAATAGAAAATACTACAAAACCTAAAACCCCCCAAAAACCATAAAATACCCAAAAACACATTAAAAAATAGAAACATCGAAACCCCTAAAATCATTGAAATAACATAAAAATAAAAAATTCCACTAAAACCTTATAAAACACTATAAAACCCCTAAATACACCTAAATACTCTATATATCATTAAACCCCCCCAAAATTGTTAACAAGTATAAAAAACCATTAAAAACTCCCAAAACCCATAAATACCAAAAATACCAAAAAAACCCAAAAATCCTCAAAATTAATAACACCCCATTAAAACCCTAATAACACCAAAATCGATAAATATCCTAAAATCTCTAAAAATCAACACAAATGTATAAAACAATAAAACCCTGAAACCCCCTTTAAAATAATGAAAACCATGAAAACCATAAAAATCATAAAAATAAATAAAAACCATATAAAATAGAAAAAAGTATAAAATCCCTTAAAACCACTTATAATGTTAAAAATACAATAAAAACTAAAAATCCTAAAAAAAATAAATCACTAAACACCCAAAAAACACAAAAACCCTAAAACCCCAAAAAAATTACAGAAGAATCCTAAAATCTCTAAAAATCATAAAAATCCTAAAAATGTCCAAAAAGACCTTAAAACCTAAACACCCCTAAAAACTCTAAATGACCTCAAAATACCATAAAATCCCTCAATACCTTAAAAAATCCTTAAATTCCAATAAAACCCAAAAAAACAACTAAAAACTTAAAAAACCATTCAGTCCCATAAAAATTTTATAAAACACTAAGAACCATAAAAACAATAAAAAACATAACCCCCCATAAAACCCAAAAAAAAATTAAAACCTTGAAAACATAAAAAAACCCATTAAACCATTAAAACACTTAAAAATAAAACAATATCCTAAAAACCATAAAAACCTCTAAAATCAATAAAAACCCAAAAACCCACTAAAAATTCTAAAAACTTTTAAAACCGTAAAACATTAAAACACTCTAAAAATCCAAAAATATAAAAAATAAAAAAACAATAAAAACCAAACAAACCCCTAAAAATATAAAAACACAAAAATCTTAAAACCCAAAAAAACCCTTAAAGCCCATGAAAACCCACAAAATCCTTAAAAATATCTAAAAATACTAATAATTAAAAAATATAAAATATTCACTAGAAATACATAAAATGTTAAATAAGTCTGAAACCCCCTGAAAACCAAAAAAAACATAAAATCCCAAAACCCTGTAAAAACCCTAAAACCCTTAAAAACTCTAAAAACCCTTAACGCTATTAAAAATGTTAAAAAACAATAAAAATCACTAAAAATATAAAAAACCACATAAAACTCCATAAATATCCCCAAAACACTCAAAATAACTAAAAAATATAAAAACCACTGAAAAAAATAAAAAATAGAAATCCCTGGAAACACTAAATATCTAAAAACCATAAAATTCAATAAAAATCCCTAAAAATACATGAAAATGTAAAAAATACTAGAAAACCTAAAAACACCCTAAACCCAATAAAATCCCTTATAACCTTAAAAAACATAAAAATATTTAAACCCCCAACCCCTATTAAAACTATAAAACCCTTTAAACTCGTAAAAATGTTAAAAAGCATTTAATACCCATAAACCCCAAAAAATTCAAAAAAAAGCTAAAAACCCAAAAATATCCTCAAATGCTAAAAAATGAAAACCCTAAAAATTGTGAAAACCATATAAATCCATAAAAATTCTTAATAACCTTGAAATGCTCTGAAAACCATAAAAATTATAAAAAATAAAAAAATACCTAAAAAGTTATAAATACCTAAACATGTTGAAAACCCCTTGAAAAACATAAAAACCCCAAAAACCCTAAAAAACCAATAACCCCCCCCCCCAACCACTTAATCTCTAAAAACACATAGCACCCCTAAAAAAATTATAATACTCTAATAAAACTTAAACCCCTGAAAATTCAAAAAAACCATAAAACCCAAAATAAACCATAAAAACCCTTAAACAGAAAAAATATTGAAAACACTCAAAAATCCCCAAAAGAACTAAAACCTTGAAATCTATAAAAATAATAAAAATTACCTAAAAATCCCTGAAAATGTAACACCCCATGAAAAACCCTAAAAACAGAAAAAATAACTAAAAGCATTTAAAACACTAAAAACACATAAAACCCTCTTTCATCGAGAATATTATCATACCCAGAGAATGATATACATATATATATATATATATATATATATATATATGGTATAATGGGTACTGGTCTATTTATCCTTTTTGTCTTATGATGGAGGTGTCGTAATTATGTTGTATCAATGGATGATTGTAGGTGGTTAAGTGTTTGTGCAATAAATCTAGGATGGGTATGGAATCTTGAGATGATATCCAATGTGTTTATTTATGAAGATATAAACAACCAACAACCCTCTAATCCATATTCATGGACCTGCTTTCTAAAGGCAAGTGATCATTGGAAAATTTGGTCGATGACACATAAGGACTCACATTTGTCGAGAGGATGGGAACTTGAGCCCATCCCATTATTTTGGATGAATTATATCCTATTCATAGACTCTTTTATATTTTTAATCTATTTCTTTATGTTCATGAATATTTGGTTCATTCCCAAGCATGTGTTCATGAATTACCCCTAGGTCACAAGATCAACCATAAATATTCATGGGTTCAGAATCTCTTATATGTTTCTGAGGTTGTTCATAAACATTTCCCTCTTATTGTATAGACAAGGAATTCCTCAATTTTTTACTAATTAAATGCTAGTTTTATTCCATATGGAATGGTTCTATGGATTTTATCATCATCCATGGGGGAAGGGAATCATTTCAATGTTGGGATTTAACCCGCAATACATGATTCCAACGTAACCTCCTAAAAGGAATCAGAACCCCTGTAGTTCGATGTCTTTATACCGGAAAAGTCACATTTTAAGGTTTTATAACAAAGAACCAACCATATAGTATATCATCATTTGGTATGGACATAAGCAGATTAATGTGAAGATGACTATGTTTGGATTGAACATCAAAGAGGTTTCCTATGTATCCCAAGTGATTGGGAATCAAATTCCATGTAGTTCTAAAATTTCGGTCTTATGCAAGGAATCTTCCCATTAAGGGGGCATGATTTGGTGCTTACATATATAGTAAAGTCCCATCTGATCTCGATCCTTAGACATACATCCTATGTATCCTAGTTAAGGAAGTAATTGGATTTATTATAGTTCAACATCTGAGTGGATCGTGTGAATACCATGATCACCACTAACCTTTAAAGCCATGTGAGTCATTCTCGTAGTGAGAAACAAAATGAAGAAGTAGATCCAGTGAAGCACACCTTTCCCCCTCCCCACTGGTGGAAAAGGGTCAGGATGCTGATGAGAGAGGTCGAGGACATGGAACTTCCCTGAAGATAGGATAGGGGCTTACATTAGATATATTTCACTTTGACTAGTTTTGGGAAAGGGAAGGAGAATGCATCATCATAGAGAAAATCACCTTTGATATTCCCTTTATTTATCACTAATACTCATCGAAGGGAAAAGACTATGATTGACCTTAATCCCTTGAATGGGAAGGTATATGTTAGAATCCTGAGGTCATAATCTGCATTACCATGGGAAAAATAACTTAGTGACATTTCTAGGTCCGCCTTATTATAGGTTTTACCCATATGAATCCACATACCCAGGGTATGTAAACATTGAATAGTGTACTGATGTACCAAGTGGTTTTATCATATGTGTCTAGTAGATTTTGAAGAGTCTTTGGAAAAGTGCTATTAGACTATTTCATGGAGGGGTTATGGATGATCTGATGGGGATGGAAGGGAATATAGGAAACTATATGGTGGAACAACCAATAATACCCCATTCAGTGTACGATTTATTTATATAGGATGGGGTTTCCTCTACACAACATGTTGTTCTATGGGTGTAGGGGTCTTTCTCCAACTGTTATAGTACGTAGATCTGAGTTTGGTTTACATTGAATTTTGATATGTGGAACCAGGTTCTGGCCACATTGTGCTTTTCTATGTGGAACTGAGTTCCATTCACGTACCATGTTAGTACCCGACACTTAGTTCCATACACAAATAATTTTTCTATGCAGTAAGAGGTTCCATCCACATAGTGATGTTCTACATGGTATGATAGTTTGAAGAAGGGTCATTGGTATTGCTCTTTGCAGGAAGTTCATCTTTGAAGGGAACAGGGTTTGATATCTTCCACTTAGTATTATCTTTTCATCTTTAATGCTATGCATCAAATATACATATAGGGAATCGTCAAATGGATTAATCCATTTCAGTTCTATCTTATTTAATACATTCAATCACTCAATTCCTAAAAAAAATACTCCTCTTGGCCCTCTATTTTTTGGACCCCCTCACGTTATTTTTATAGAGGGTGGAAGAGATGGATCTGTGGGTTACACAATGTCTTTTTTGAAACAACAAGGAAGAAACACCCAGACCACCAATGACTCAATCAACATAGGCCCATGGGGTTTTAGTTTTCAGAGGTGAAAATCACCTCCTCGGACCTATGAACGAAATAATTCACGAGACACCATCAGTTGTGCCACACCCATGAATAATTTGAGCCCACTAGAAAATGGTACAAGGGGTGAATTTATCCACCTTTATTCTAGGAATGACATCATTTTGGGGGGGGGGGGGTTGTCACCACCACCATTACCCAACTAATCACTTAGATTGTGAATAGATTTGTGAGGCCATAGACTGCTAAGTAGAGCAATGGTCTACAAAGGAACTCTAATTAAAAGGGATTCTTCTTTCTTTTTCCAAATATTTGGCTTCTTTGAACATTCCTCTTTAAATATTCACTGGTTTTTTTCTTTCCTTTTAAAATATTTGGGATCATTTTATTCCCTTTTCAAATCTTTAAGGACCCAACAAATTCTTCCCATTAGAATGGGTTCTGATCAAGATGAAGTAGAGGCTATTCTGATGCAGAATGTTTTCCTGACCTAAAATGGTTTGTGGTACAAGGGTGGAACTTTGGGGGTGGATATACCTTTGTATTGGGGGTCAGTTTATTTTTCATCTACTTATTTCTTAGGTGAATTGAGTGCTCTCATGATTCGCTCGGCCGCTTAGCTTGAAAAAACCCTCTCCTTTGAGGACTCCATTAACCTGTTGACTACTCTTTGAGTCATGATAATAGAACATATTATTTATGAAAATATTGAGTTTAGGATTCTGTATAATGAGTTTTTGGTCCATGTTTCTCATGCCGATTTTTTCACAAACTATCAGTTCACTGACCAATGATTAGTGGGTCAGTGCCTCACAGGCTTCCACAAACTATCATTTCATGGATAATGTGTTCGGCGAACCATTAATGGGACATTAGTAAGAAAACTAATTTTAGTCCTTCTCCAGCTTTTTTTGGATAAATCCTTTTTTCATAGAATTTTGATGTAGGGAAATGATGGCTTTGGTTGTTGCTGTAATGAATGTTGTTGGAAGAAATAAGGCTAGGGCTGGGAATGTTTTAAATGATCACTGGTCTTCCATTATCCCTCATGAGAGTAATATGAAATAACTTCTTTCACTAGATCTCATTGCCTATCCATTTTCTAGTTACTTGACACTTTATAACATTGTAATTTAATATTAATATCCTCTATTGTCAGTTTATCGAAACATCCCTATTGTTCACCTACAGGTTTCTAGGGGATGCGATAGAGTAAAAATCTCCTATATAGATAAATCACACCTGACATAGGTATACGAGATATGTTCATCCAGAATAGATCCATTTGTATGCAGAGTAACCATCATAGACACAACACATCATCAGAATTAGTTTTCTGTGACTACCCATCCATTTTCAACCTTCTGTATATTGATCTTAAGGGTTGGTGGATCTCCAAACAGTATATGCATTCTAGAGGGTGATATTCCAACAATTGGTCCTAGGAGTTCTATTTTAATCACAACATCTTTTAAGCCCTTGAGCTATTGAAATATGAAAAAATACACCAAGTGGTGTGGGTCTCCCAATTGACCATTTATTGACTGAGTGAGACACTTCCTAATCTGCCCAGTCGCTGGTGTTCAAGCACCAACACCTTTCACTTGTCCCATGGTGAAGTGGGGTTAATTTTGTGGGATATTAACATGATAGGGGGACTTTCCTTCCTCGGAATTATGCACGATTAATTTTTACCAATGGACAACACATGGGAGAATGTTGAGAAAGTACCCCCACTGGTGGGAGAATTATAGATCATGGCAGAAAGACTAATCAGTTATCCTCTTCATGATCACTCACTTATTTCATCTAAGGATTATACTAGTCTATTCTTATAGGTAAATAGGCCAAGGTTAAGAGTTCATCATATCTGAACCCAACCGACCTAGAAGTTGTGGATCATTCCTTCCTCTTACTATGCTATCCTCAAGGTGGGGAAATGCACCCCTAAGGTTCTGTAGTATGAATAGACATATATCCTAAATTGAGATTGGACGGTTTCCTTTCCAGGTTCCTAAGTGGATGTCTCTTACCTTTTCTCAATGTTTACACCAGTGTTAGAGCCTATTATATAATGATGGAATCCACTTTGGAAGAGGAACAACCCATCAACCTAGACATCCATACCCTTTCTCATATCTATTAATTTTTGGGGAAGATACATGAGGGAAGTCCTCGGCTTCATCTTTGCGGTCCATTTCAATGTTTATATGGCTAGATAGTTGAGTGATTTTCTTTCATTGAGTATCGACATGCCATGAGAGTCCCTTATTCTGACATTAGCCCAGCTTTACTCAGTATTGGTACAGTCCATCCCAAAACCTTGGATGTTGAAATCTTGTTCGAATTGTTGAGTGATTTTTCTCTCTTGTCCTTTTTAGCCTACTTCGTGCCTCATGTAGCAATAATGAATGATGTGATTGGTTATTTGGATGAAAATTCCTTTGTTATGACATTGTTAGATGGAATCTTGACCACCCATATTGACAAAGTAACCATATGTGAACCATATACTCCTTACAGGTTCACCAGGCTCTTAAAATGCCCACCACAAGTCTCACTACTATCAATCACCCAGGTGAATAGGGTATCTGTTCTAGTAATCATTCATACACTATGTTAGATGATGATGTAAGTGGAATCTATAATTAAAGTCCTTATTCCTATCACATTTGCCTCAACTTAATTATCACTAGAGTATGCCCAACTTTGGGATTCCTAGATACCCAGATGAAGCCCTGGTTAGACCAGTTCATTGGATGCATAAGCCCTTGGTTGCTTCCAATCCTATCCCGAATGTATTGGTTGCACCACATTCCTCCATTCATGTTGTAATAAGGTGTTATATTCTTCCTTCCATGCATGTGAAAGGAACTTCACCCACACAACCTATCCCATTAGAGAGTGAATCAGACCCCAATCTTCTAGCGGGTACGATCTATAGTCCTACTAAATCAAGTCTGAGTGTGATATCAACAGGAAATTCTTGAAGCTGTTTCTAGTCCTCCATTCCTGAAGTAAGGTGATAAGACATTTTTTGGGATGGAAAATATACCTAATTGGGTGGTTCAACTTAGAGTGATTCCATTGGTTATCTTATCACTTCCAGATTATGTTCCTATGACAATAGGTGAACATGACTAGGGTCTAGATGCCATCTAAGGTCACTATTCTATGTTGAAACGAAAATATCTCTAAATTAGTACTATGGTAACTGAAAATACTTTGGAAAAACTGACGGATTATGACGAAACCCATTGATGATAGTTTATTGATTTGGGTTCCAGAGACATTGATTATCGACACCTGCACTTTCTTGTATACCATATTGTCATATATTAGGATGATCTAGCTTCTTATGAAGGTATCCTTGCTCAGTTCAATTCCTCACATTATCAAATGAATAAATTTAGAGACATTACTAAGGAATTTCACCATTTAATGGTTGAGGAAGTAAATTATCATGACCATGTTATTCCCTAATCTGAAAAGTTGTGGGAGTGTGAGGCTTGTGGGGCCAAGATGAAGGTGAAATTGGTGTAAAATAGTTTCAACATTGAGTTTGTTAAACATAAGGGGTGAGACCTTTGGGTGGTTATGAAATTTGTGTATCGATCGGTTGAAGCTGAAGTAGAACATAGGTTCATCATAGAAAAATACCTCAATGTCCCACATCAGGTGGTTACCAATCTACTAGAAAGAGCTAGTCAAGATTCATTGTAATATTTTGAGTAATCCTATGAAATATTTATTATGACATTAGGGAGAGAATATATATTTTGGATGTTCCCCTCTTATCTATTTAATTGGAATGGAAAAATGCTTATTCTTTGTGATTCTATTTTATCTTTCCCTACAATGTTGATCAATTGTATTTTAAAAAATTTCTAAATATCATATTTTACCACATGTCAATTTGAATCATGATCTAGGAAAAATAAATTAAAAATAATCAAATAATGCTCTAATTTTTCCCTGAGATGATAGTCTTAGTGAGCATAGTGTGTCTATTTCTGGTGTTACATGAAAAACCCTACACAGTTTCTTCCTTTTTCAGTTATAACCACAATTTTTTCCTAAACATGATTTGGGGTGGGTTTAATAGGTGTAACATGACATCTTCTTAGGAAACCCATAGAGGGTTTTTTACCTAAAAATATTTTTTCCTATTTTTATTGTTGATATCTTCATATTTTTTCTAAATTGTAAAAAGTGTTGGTTTAGCTGGCTTATACTCAACTTTTGTATAGGGTTCCTTTTATGGTTTTCATCCTAGTGAGTTCCAAGTCTCTTCTGGTGTGCAGTTTGGAGTTATAAAAACTGGACAATCATTACTTATGTATTAGGATGAATGTCTTTGAGCAATACAAATGTTTTAGGTCAAATAGTTTGGACCATGATTTTTATGAAAATTGCCCTAATTTAGGATTCATTGACCGATGGTGTCCCAATAATTTTGAGACATAAATGAGAGATTTTTATTGACCCTGATTTTGAGGTTTCTATATATAGGATATGATATGGGGAATAAAATACATGGTGTATACATAAGTTGGAGAAGTCTCTCCAAATTAATAATTACTCATTGGTTGATGTATCATTTTTGTGGGTAATTTATGCAGAGTTTTTGGGGCATTATGTGCATAGTAAAAGAAAGGTGTCCCCATTACATTGACCTTCCACTTCTAATGGATTAGTTATTTAATGGGAATTTGGATTTCTCAAAACCACCAGGGGTGGCTGGTCAATGTATAGGTGTCTGAAAAGTATGAGGGAATTTTTATCAAGGGTGATAATGAATGAGGGACCACTCCTACATGTATTTTTCATCTATAAAGGAAGTCTGAAACATTTAACATCATGCATCTAGGAAACATGATACTTATAATTGAATGTCGAAATGGGGGTAAATGGTTCATCCTTTCCCTTGGAGTCTGATTAGAAATGTTCTATCATGTTACGGAATGAAATGGGAGAGAGGGTGTAAACTCTAATACATGGGTTTCCAAAACCATGTAAATTACATGGGGGATTGTGTAGGTATAAATAGATCTCCTAAGGATTAATTTTTGTTTTGTTGATAGGCATTTTTTTGTGAGAAACATTTGTTTAGCCGCTGGGGCATTGTGTGAATAGTCAAAAAAAGGTGACATTAGGATATTGACCTTCCATTTTCTTGGTCCATGGATAGTTATGGGGGTTCTAACCTTCACAAATAGAGAGTATGGTTTGTGAATGATGGGTCCCAAAGATGAAAGGGTTCCTGGGGATAGTTGGAAACATTCTTTTCCATACATGTGTGGGGAGGTTTCCTACACAGGTCTGGCTGTTTCTAAGGAAAGGAGGGGTGAATTTGTTTCATAGATAGACCCAATATGTGATATTTGATTTTCACTATGTATCCAATGATGACAGTAATCAAGTTAGATATAGTTATTTTCCTATTTAAAGTTTATCAATATACAGATCTAGTTCACGCATATTAGTGGGGGCATTTGTGTCCTACATACGAGCTCACCAATGAGGTGGGACGCATACTAAACCTTCCGATGCAACTTTATTTCCTGCATAGGAAAATGGTGGAAAATATTTTCATTGATTTTTTTGGACCCAATAGTGAACATTGGGTCTCATGCATCATCCAGTTTTAATGTATTGTGATTCGAACGTCAATATAGAATCCCATAGTAAATGGGGGATAACTAGATTGGGATATCCCAACACGTTGAAGATGTGTGTAGGAAGGAATGTGTAAACCATGGATTCATGGGATCTCAAATGATGAGAAATGATTTGGGTATTGGAATACATTGGGCATATGATATTTGTAAAATACTCTCATGATGATGAATTTGTATTTCGTGGATTGGAATTTTTGTGGGAAACTTATGCAGAGCTGCGGGGGAATTTTGTCCACAGTGAAACAAAGGTGTCCCTACGACATTTTACCTCAATTTTGACTATAAAGGAGGTTTTTGAAGATCCAAAATCACTCCAAGCATAGAGTTTTGGTGAATTTAAAGGATTGTTCTATACATCTTAGAAGCACTTGGGGTTGTGATTACTCATGGAATTTTGAATTTCCCTACACATATCTAATTCTTTTGTGGTGGGGAATTTCAATTCCTTTTCTGGAACTATTCCATGTTTTGAGGATCTAAGTGTCTTGAAATTAGAATCCCCTCATTGGTTATATCCACATGCAATGAGTTGGACACATTTGGCTACATTTGTGTCCTTTATAGGCAGATGAGCCTATGATCTGTCATCCAAGAATCACAATGTATCCTGCACGCATAGGAATCAAGTCAAACATAGTTTTTGGGATATATAATAGTTTAGCATCATGTGATAAGTACTTTGGGTTTTTCAATATATAGTGGAGGACCCTAATGTACATTTTAAGGTCATTCCACCAAACAAACTATTATGGGATCATCTTCCAAAGCTCTATGGGTAATTACCTATAGAAGTCCCTAAGCTCATATGAGTTGTGATTGGTGTGATAATCAAGGGTGGTAAGGCTGTAGTACACAAACTTAGGACGGAACAATAAAGTAAAAAGGCATTTTATATCCAAGGGTCTTCTTCTCTGACTTATTTTTCATATAGAGGGGACATTTGTATGCATTATGTGTCCATGTGTATGTTATAGGATCTAATAATCACTATGTATCCCGTGGGATAATATGAATACAACCACAAATAGTTCTTTATAGAAAGAATACTTTATTGATCAATTTCATCTACAATGGGGGGGATTTTTCACTTTTTAGGGTGGATGGGCCCGAGACATAGAGTATGGGTGTCAATAAGTATCCTATGTAGATAGAAATAAAGACATATGAAGTTATGTGACGTGACATGGTAGGTTCCCAATTTCAAAAGCAGGGTCCTCTTAGGTGATCACATAGTTACGCCTTGTAGTTTAACATTATATGGTGAGGAAATTGGGAGCATAGTTTAAAATCATGTCACTGGGATGAATGGTTATAAAAAACTTGAGTATTTATCGACTAATTACACCAAGATATCCTGGCACACCTAGAACATGTGGGGGAGAAGAATGAATAAACCATGACTCTGATAGCTCTTGTATCAGGAGAAATGGTACGGGTCATGGAGCTGTTGGGCATACGGAGGTAGTAAAGGCCACTCCTGCTGATGAAATTGTCTTTGGTTAGTGGAATTTTTTTGGTTATCTTATGTATATCCTCATGGGAATTGTGGTAATAATCAAACAAAGGTGTTCTGAGGACACTATCCTTCCATTTCTGATAGCTAGGGAGGTTCATGGGGATCCATGATTTCTAGGAGAAAAGAGTTTGATTAGTGGAAAGGTTATACCTGGGAATGAAATAAATATCCAGAAACTGATTAGTTTTGAGGTACGGAATCCCCCACATAGATCTAACTCATATGTAGGGGCATGATCATTCAACAAATCGTTGTTGTAGGAATCATGGTCTGCAATCTCCTATGATGTTTCACATTTTTCTGTAAGAGATTTTCACTTTTTTATGGTACTGGATGGGCCCAGGGATGTAAAATTTGGGCATCACTGCATATCATATGAGGATAGGAATCAAACCACGTGTAGTTTCAAATAGGAAATTCCATGCATGGGTTTGGTTCATAAACATGGAATAGGGGCATTTATATATAAATATTTCTATATGGTGGTGGTGGAGGGACTAGGATGTAGAATCTGGGTGTCACTACATATCCTACAAGGTCAGGAATCACCCCACACATAGTTCTAAATAGAAAATTCCATGTACCAGTCTATCCCATGCAAAGGGAGGGGGATTTTTTGAATAGAGGATGGATCAAGTTGTAGGATGAATGTGTCACAACAATTCATGTGAATGTAGGAATCAAGAAATACATAGTTCAAAAATTAGTCTCCCTACATAGGATTGGACCATACACAGGGATAGGGGGAAATTTTAAATGACTATTTTAGGGTAATAGTAATTTCATGTCCCTTTACTCTTTTTTCACGTGGGAGAAATCCATTACTGCCAATACTAAACTCATGTGAGCTATGCTCAGTGTGAGAAACAAGGAATCACAGGTACTTATCTCATAATGTAGATGAAATTGAAGGTACAACATATGATTGTTTATCATGTGGAATCTAAACTAATTTCTTTGATTGAAGCATCTATACACATCCCATTATCTGAGGGGAATAAATCCATATGTAGTTCTGTGAAGGGACCTCCCCTTATAATTCCATCCTTTTAATGGAGATGGGATTTTTTTATGGCGGTCGTTCTGGATTGATTGAGTCCAATCATCACTACATATCATGAGAAAAGACAAATAAAACAACACTTAGTTCTAGAGAAAGAGGGTCCCCATGTAGATTGGACTATCACATAAGAACATGGTAATTTTATCATTCTCTAGAAAATATTGGACTCATGTGAGATTGATCAATAACTAGAACACAGTGGCCCCTATATAGTTTAGTGAAAAGTGGTTAGGATGATGGATACCAAGCAGTTTAACATCTTGTAGTTGGGATGTGAATCACCTGATGTTAATGGATAAGAATGTTATGTTATTATATTTAACACCTTACAGTTAAGTAATTCATACTACAGAGTTTAATTTCATGTAGCTAGGATGCTTATCATGCAGTTTAATTTCATGCAACCGGGACATATTCATTGTGCAGTTTTTCATCATGCGATCAGGATGTATTATCATGCAGTTTTTCATCATGTGATCATAAATTAATATCATATAGTTTTTCTACATGTGAACAGGATGAACTTTCTCATTTCTAGATGAATTATTTCTTCAATAAATTTTCATTGGGGGGAGATTTGGTAAGTTAAACATCCATTGACATTAATGAATATTCTCCATTGGAGTAGACCGTGTGTATGACATATAGACCATCCCAATTTTTATCGAGTTTTGAAGGTTTCCTCCCAAGTATGATCAGGGTTCTGAGGACCAACACAAGGTGATCATTTTTTTTTCAAGTCTCATGTGATCCAGTTTTGGTACACTTCTAAATGTTGTAATGTGTGAAATAATTTCTCATCTGTTTTCTCCAACTCATCGATCTATTTTTTGGATTTCTCATCTCAGGATAGTTGATCACTAACAACAATGTGGAATGATGGAATTCAAACTTCAATGGGTAAAACCTTCACTCTCCCTATTAAACCCCAAGATTTCATAGTAAGTTATTTTCCTTAATTTAATTCAATAGCTTGCACTACACACAACACCGAATTCGAGCACACCACGACTTACCACACTAGCCATTCAAAAAGTGGTTTTGAATAGTATTAACTGCATTTTGAAAATTTATATACTCCATATAATTTTAAGATCCATATTATGTGTTTCTTTGACATTATATAAGAACAAATTCAATTTTTTAGATAAAGAAAGTATTTTTCCAAAAAAATGTAATTTTACTTCCTTTTAATGGAGAACCATTTTCAAATCCAATATTTGAAACTTTTATATATTAAATTTTACAAAATAAACTTCTTCTTTAAAAGTGGCATAAAAATTTAGTTTCGATAATTTTTTGGTGTTTTTATGATAACTTTCATATTTTGGTGAATAGTGAAAAAATACTAAATTTTAATTGAAAAACATATTTTTAAATCAAAATAATTTATAGTAAAAAATTATACATTTGAGTGGTTTTGATGTATAATTAGATTATATTTTTATCATTTAATACAATGTAGGTCATTATAAGTAATTTTAAATTTAAATTGGACATAAACACATGTTAATCTTTTGATAGTTTTTAGTTTTAAAAACCAGCTTTATGGTCTTGACAACGAGAATTAATTTTTAATTAATTAATGAAACTTCTATGTTTTGAATTTGGTAAAATAGAATTCAGTTTTGAATTTGGGATATCAAAATTATCAGAGAGTGAATTTTTGGTATTTTTCTGAAAACTTTCAATTTATGATGAATAGTGAAAAACACTGTGTTATTGTTTAGAACCAAAATTTTATTTAAATAATTATTTATTTTATTTAAATTTATTTTAAGACCAAATTGATACATAATACCTATATAATTTCAATGTAATTAATTGGAGTCATTTTATAATAACATTAGATATACACAAATTTATTGAACTTTTTAATGTCTTTTACCCACCTTCTAGGCATGCTAGAAAATTTGCATAAAATGTAATTTTACCTCTTCTATTATTTGAATTTCAAAAATCTAAGAGACATGGTTGACATCAATAAGTAAAATTTAGTTCAGTAATATGAAAATAATTTATTTGTGAATAGTAGCTTTTGAATTTTCTTTACCATGGTTAAAAGTAAATAGTGTAATTAATGGTACAAATTATATTATAATTATAATAACACATGTCATAATTCTATTGGATAATTGTATTTTGACCAAAATAAACATTATAAATAAAATATGATCCTTTTGATCAGCATGGATTAGATTTGGACATTTATTATTGTTTTATTTAAAGAATAGTAAAAAGTGTAAAATTCAAAGATTAATAACTAAAATATTTTTAATATAGGGTAATACATAAGATAAATTTGTATATAAATATTAAATAAAAATATTAAAATATATCCTATATCATGATATTTTTTTTATAATTTTTAGACATTAAATAATTATGTTTATTTATTAAACGGTGATGATGCAGTAATTTCCTAATTAAGGAAGGATTAAACTTATTGATATTATAAATATTAAAATAAATGTAAATTGAGGCTTTTTATGAATAAAAAGAATATTATAGGTTAATATGACATTTATGGTTGATTTAATGAATTTATTCGAATCAATCCAGTTGATATAACTTTAACAAAAACCAAATACTAAATAGTGTCAAAATTGGCCACAGCTGGAAATACAGTCTTTCCCAACGGTTCTAATCCATTGAGAAAGGCTGAAGAACCGTTGGTATATGTTATACCAATGGTTCTGTAAACCGTAGGGAAGTAATTAAATGGGAAAGATTTTCCAAACAGTTTACAGAGAACCGTTGGGATAGGGTGGGGAAAAATTAACCTATCCCAATGGTTGTGCCAAACTGTTGGGAAAGCCCAAGCACTCTCCTCTTTCCCAATGGTTTCTAAACCGTTGGGAAAGGTTTTTTACCAACGGTTCATAGAACCGTTAGTAAAAAAACTCAGAGATGCTATGCCAACAGTTTGAAACCGTTGGCATTGCCTATGCTATGCAAATTGCACAGTAGACTACAATTTGCACAGCAGCTCTGCCTCTCATTTTCAATCCAATTATTATACCTGCAATATACTAACACATACATCTACAATTATTGTACCTACAATAACCAACTAACACATACATATAGAGAACAAATTCATACACATTTAACATATAATGCATCCTAGAACTATACACATCCATAAGTAAATTAGAATTCATAACGTAATTATAAACATACATAATTTATTTAGAATTAAATTTAAAATTTAGATGACAATTACATGTGGAATCCGCAATTCAATTCATAATTTGATCAGTTTTTCATATACCGTATATTTTTACCTGAAATGATGTCCATTTAAAAAAAATACATACACCTGGAGTGATACCGGCCACACCATGCGTAGGATTGAGACGCGGTTAACTCGTACACGTTACAAATGACCCATCGATCATTGTCCTAAAGTATCAACAAATTCCAAAAGCGTTTGATCGGTTTTCCGTATGCCAGTTGATGTTTTTCATTTAAAATGATGTCCTTTTGAAATAGAAGACAGACACTTTTAGTGGTTCCCACCACACTGCATCTCAGATTGAGGTGGGGTTGATTAGTCCACGTCACATATGACCCATGGATCATTGTGCTAAAGTATCAACACAATCAGAATCTGTTTGGTCAGTTTTTCGTATGTACTTAAAATGTTGTCCATTTTAAACAAAAGAGAGCCACTTAGAGAGATCTCATCCACACTGTGCCTCGTATTAAGGTTGTGTTGACTCATACACGTCACATATGACCCATGGATCGTTTTCCTAAAGCATAAACAAATTTTTAATGACTTTGGTCAGTTTTTTGTATGTTAGTTGTTGTTTTCACTTAAAATGATGTCCATTTTAAACAAAAGCGAGACACTATGAATGGTGTCAGCCACACTGCATCTCAGATTGAGGCGGGGTAGACTGGTAGACGTCACATATGACCCATGGATAGTTGTTCTAGAGTATCGACACAATCATAGTTTGTTTCGTCGGTTTTCCGTATGCTAGTTGTTTTTTTCACTTAAAATGAAGTCAATTTTAAACAAAAGAGAGACACTTTGAGTGGTGTCAGCCACACTGCACCTCGTATTGAGGTGAGTTTGACTCGTACACGTCAAATATGACCCATGGTTCGTTCTGATAAAGTTACAATGGATACCAAATGCGTTTGGTCGGTTTTCCATATGTACTTAAAAGGTTGTCCATTTTAAACAAAAGAGAGACACATAGACTGATCTCAGCCACAGCGCGACTCGGATTGAGCCCAGGTTGGCTCGTACATGTCACATATGACCCATGGATCATTGTGATAAATTATCAACAGATTCCAAATGCGTTTGGTCGATTTCCGTATGCCAGTTGTTCATTTCACTTATAATCCTGTCAATTTTAAACAAAAGAGACATAGTTAGAGTGGTGTCGGCCACACCACGCCTCTGATTAAGGTGGGGTTGACTCGTACACATCAAAAATGACCCATCGATCATTGTGATAAAGTATCAACACAATCTGAATGCGTTTGGTTGGTTTTCCGTATATCAGTTGATGTTTTTCACTTAAAATGATGTCCTATTGAAACAAAAGACAGACACTTTGAGTAGTTCCAGCCACACTGCATCTTAGATTGAGTCAGATTTGACTCTTACACGTCACAAATGACCCATGTATCATTTTGATAAAGTTTCAACACAATCAGAATCCATTTGGTCAGTTTTCGGTATGTACTTAAAATGTTGTCCATTTTAAACAAAAGAAAGACACTTAGAGTGATCCCGGCAACACCGTTCCTCGGATTAAGACAAGGTTGAATTTTACATGTCACATATGACCCATAGATCATTTTACTAAAGCATCAACACATTTCTAATGCGTTTGGTCATTTTTTCATATGTCAGTTGTTCTTTTCACTTATAATCCTGTTCATTTTAAACAAAAGAGAGACAATATGAATTGTGTCGGCCACACCGCACCTCGGAATGAGGAGGGGTTGACTCGTACACATCACATATGACCCATTGATTTTTTTTTCTAATTTATCAACACAATCCGAATACGTTTGGTCGATTTTCCGTATGCCAGATGATGTTTTTCACTTAAAATGATGTCCTTTTGAAACAAAAGACAGACACTTTGAGTGGTGCTGGCCACACCGCGTCTCAGATTGAGGCGGGGTTGATCCATACGTGTCACATATGACCCATGGATCGTTCTCCTAAAGTTTCAATGGAAACCGAATGCGTTTGGTTGGTTTTCTGTATGTACTTAAAATGTTATCCATTTTAAACAAAAGAGATCCACTTAGAGTGATCCTGGCCACACCGTGCCTCATATTGAGGCGGGGTTGACTCATACACATCACATATGACCCAAGGGTCGTTTTTCTAAAGCATCAACACATTTATAATGCGTTTGGTCAGTTTTTTGTATGTCAGTTGTTCTTTTCACTTATAATTATGTCCATTTTAAACAAAAGAGAGACATTATGAATGGTGTCGGCCATACTGCACCTCGGATTAAGGTGGGGTTGAATCGTACATGTCACATATGACCCATGGATCACTGTTCTAAAGTATCAACACAATCCAAATGCTTTTGTTCAGTTTTCCGTATGTCAGTTGATGTTTTTCACTTAAAATGATGTCCTATTGAAACAAAAGACATATATTTTGAGTGGCGTCGGCCACACCGCGTCTCATTTTAAGGCGAGGATGATTCGTACATGTTACATATGACCCATGGATTGTTCTCCTAAAGTTTCAATGGAATCCTAATCCGTTTGGTCGGTTTTCTGTATGTACTTAAAATGTTGTCCAATTTAAATAAAAGAGAGCCACTTAGAGTGATTTCGGCAACAACGTGCCTCAGATTAAGGTGGGGTTGACTCGTACTCGTCGCATATGGCCCATGGATCATTGTCTTAAATCATCAACACATTTAGAATGCATTTGGTCAGTTTCTCGTATGTCAGTTGTTCTTTTCACTTATAATCATGTCCATTTTAACCAAAAGAGAGAAATTGTGAATGGTGTTAGCCACACCGGGCCTTGAATTAAGGAGGGGTTGACTCGTACACATCACAAATGACTCATAGATCGTTTTTCTAAAGTATCAACACAATCTGAATGTGTTTGGATTGTTTTCTGTATGCCAGTTGATGTTTTACACTTAAAATGATGTTTTATTGAAACAAAAGACATACCCTTTTAGTGGTTCCGGCCACACCACATCTCCGATTAAGGCAGGGATGATTCATAAACGTCACTTATGACCCATGGGTCATTGTGATAAATTATCAACACAATCAGAATATGTACTTAATATGTTGTCCATTTTAAACAAAAGAGAGCCACTTAGAGTGATCTTGTCCACACCGTGCTTCTTATTAAGGCAGGGTTGACTCATACACGTCACATAGGACACATGGATCGTTTTCCTAAATCATCAACACATTTCGAATGCGTTTGGTCAGTTTTTTGTATGTTAGTTGTTCTTTTCACTTATAATCATGTCCATTTTAAACAAAATAGGGTCACTTTGAATGGTGTCGGCCACACTGTACCTATGATTGAGGAGGGTTGACTCATACACATCACATATCACCCATGGATTGTTGTTCTATAGTATCGACACAATCCGAATGCGTTTGGTCAGTTTTTCGTATGCCAGTTGATGTTTTTCACTTAAAATGATGTCCTTTTGAAACAAAAGACAGACTCTTTGAGTGGTGTCAGCCACACCGCATCTCAGATTGAGGTGGAGTTAATTCATACATGTCACATATGACCCATGGTTCATTCTCCTAAATTATCAATGAAAACCGAATGTGTTTGGTCGGTTTTACGTATGTACTTAAAATGTTGTCCATTTTAAACAAAAGAGATACACTTAGAGTGATCTCGGCCACACCGTGCCTCATATTAAGGCGGGGTTGACTCATACACGTCACATATGACCCATGGACCGTTTTCCTAAAGCATCAAGACATTTTGAATTCGTTTGGTTGGTTTTTAGTATGTCAGTTGTTCTTTTCACTTATAATCCTATCCATTTTAAACAAAAGAGAGACACTATGAATGGTGTCGACCACACCGTGCCTCAAATTTAGATGGGGTTGACTTGAAAATGTCACAAATGACCCATAGATCATTGTGCTAAAGTATCATCACAATCCAAATGTGTTTGGTCAGTTTTCCGTATGCCAGTTGATGTTTTTCACATAAAATGTTGTCCTATTGAAACAAAAGATAGACACTTTGAGTGGTGGTGGCCACACCGTGTCTCCAATTGATGCTGAGTTGATTCATACAGGTCACATATGACCCATGGATCATTGTTATATAGTATCAACACAATCAGAATCTGTTTGGTCAGTTTTACATATGTACTTAAAATGTTGTCCATTTTAAACAAAAGAGAGCCACTTAGAGTGATCCTGGCCACATCGTGCCTTGGATTAAGGCGGGGTTGACTCGTACACATCACATATGACCCATGGATCGTTTTTCTAAACCATCAACACATTTTCCATGCGTTTGGTCGCTTTTTCGTAAGTCAATTGTTCTTTTCACTTATAATCCTATCCATTTTAAACAAAAGAGAGACACTTTGAATGGTGTCGTCCACACCATTCCATGGATTGAGGCGGGTTTTACTCGTACACGTCACATATTACACATGGATAATTGTTCTAAAGTATCGGCATGATCCGAATGCGTTTGGTCAGTATTCTGTATGCCAGATGATGTTTTTCACTTAAAATGATGTCCTTTTGAAACAAAAGACAGAAAGTTTGAGTGGTTCCTGCCACACCGCGTCTCATATTGAGGCGGGGTTGATTCATACACGTCACATATGACCCATGGATCATTCTCCTAATGTTTCAATGGAAACTGAATGCGTTTGGTCAGTTTTCTGTATGTACTTAAAATGTTGTCCATTTCAAACAAAAGTGAGCCACATAGAGTGATCTCGGCCACACCGTGCCTCAGCTTAAGGTAGGGTTGACTCGTACACATCAAATATGACCCATGGATCGTTTTCCTAAGGCATCAACACATTTAGAATGCGTTTGGTTGGTTTTTTGTATGTCAGTAGTTATTTTCACTTATAATCCTGTCTATTTTAAACAAAAGAGAGACATTGTGAATAGTGTCAGCCATACCGTGCCTCGGATTAAGGCGGGGTTGACTCCTACACGTCACATATGACCCATGGATCGTTTTTCTCAAGTATTAACACAATCCGAATGCCTTTGGTTGGTTTTCCATATGCTAGTTTATGTTTTTCACTTAAAACGATGTCCTATTAAAACAAAAGACAAACACTTTGAGTGGTGCCAGCCACACCGCATCTCCGATTGGGGTGGGGTTGATTCATAAACGTAACATATGACCCAGGGATCATTGTGCTAAAGTATCAACACAATCAGAATCTGTTTGGTCATTTTTTCGTATGTACTAAAAATGTTGTCCATTTTAAACAAAAGAGACCCACTTAGAGTGATCCCGGCCACACCGTACCTCAGATTAAGGTGGGGTTGACTTGTACACGTCACATATGACCCATGGATCGTTTTCCTAAATCATAAACACTTTTCAAATGCGTTTGGTCAGGTTTTCGTATGTCTGTTGTTCTTTTCACTAATAATAATGTACATTTTAAACACAAGAGAGACATTGTGAATGGTGTCGGCTACACCGCGCCTCGGATTGATGCGGGGTTGACTCGTACATGCCACATATGACCCATGCGTATGATCAGTTTTCCCTATGCCAGTTGATGTTTTTCACTTAAAATGATGTCCTTTTGAAATAATAGACAGAAACTTTGAGTCGTACCGGCCACACCGCATCTCAGATTGAGGTGAGGTTGATTCGTACAGGTCACATATGTCCCATGGATCGTTATCCTAAAGTTTCAATGAAAACCCAATGACTTTGGCCGGTTTTCCTTATGTACTTAAAATGTTGTCCATTTTAAACAAAAGAGATCCAATTAGAGTGATCTCGGCCACACCGTGCCTCAGATTAAGGAGGGGTTCACTCGTACACATCACATATGACCGATGTATCATTTTCCTAAAGCATAAACACATTTCGAATGCGTTTGGTTGTTTTTTCGTATGTTAGTTGTTCTTTTCACTTATAATCCTGTCCATTTTAAACAGAAGAGAGACACTGTGAATGGTGTCAGGCACACCGCACATCGGATTAATGTGGGGTTGACTCGTACACGTCACATAAGACCCATGGATCACTGTGCTAAAGTATAAACACAATATGAATGTGTTTGGTCGGTTTTCCGAATGCCAGTTGATGTTTTTCACTTAAAATGATTTCCTATTGAGAGATAAGACAGACACTTTGAGTGGTTCTGGCCACACCGCATCTTCTATTGAGGTGGGATTGAATCATACACGTCACATATGACCCATGGATCGTTGTGATAAAGTATCAACACAATAAAAATCCGTTTGGTCAGTTTTTCGTATGCAATTAAAATGTTGTCCATTTTAAACAAAAGAGAGACACTTAGAGTGATCCCGACCACACCGTGCCTCGGATAAAGGCGGGGTTGACTTTTACACCTCACATATGACGCATGGATTGTTCTCCTAAAGCATCAACACATTTTGAATGCGTTTGGTCGGTTTTTCGTATGTCAGTTGTTCTTTTCAATTATAATCCTGTCTATTTTAAACAAAAGAGAGACACTGTGTTTGGTGTCGGCCACAACGCGCCTCGGATTGAGGCGGGGTTGACTCGTACATGTCACATATGACCCATGGATCGTTGTGCTAAAGTATCGACACAATCTGAATGCGTTTGTTCGGTTTTCCATATGCCTGTTGATGTTTTTCACTTAAAATGATGTCCTTTTGAAACAAAAGACAGACACTTTGAGTGGTGTCGGCCACACCGCATCTCAGATTGCGGCGGAGTTGATTCGTACTTGTCACATATGACCCATGGATCGTTCTACTAAAGTTTTAATGGAAACTGAATGCGTTAGGTCGGTTTTATGTATGTACTTAAAATGTTGTCCATTTCAAACAAAAGGGAGACACTTAGACTGATCCCTACCGCAACATGCCTCGGATTGAGCCCAGGTTGGCTTGTACACGTCACATATGACGCATTGATCGTTGTGATAAATTATAAACAGAATCTGAATGCATTTGGTCGGTTTTCAGTATGTCAGATGTTCTTTTCACTTATAATCCTATCCATTTTAAACAAAAGAGACACAGTTAGAGTGGTATGTTAGTTGTTTATTCACATTATTCAAATACACTATTTGTCTATGTGTATTTAAATTAATTTATTTATGAAAATTTTACATTTAAAATGAGAATATCAGAAAATTAATAGAACATACAACTTTTACTAAAAATCCTTGTGGAAATATTAAGGTAAACATGATTTATGAGAATCCTCATGTGTCTATTAGTGGAATGGTATTTACTTAAAATATTATGGACAATCATATAGAATATTTTTATATAATTCTTATTATAAAATATATTTTAGCTTATCATGCTATGAAACATTTCAGAGCTAACAATGTCATGCCCAATGAATACAGCCCTTTTATAACATACCAAGAATCTATGATAATGATTAGATGTGTAAATGTGATTTACATTGATTATCATGATGGAAATAAATAAAATATATATTATATATTTTCTAGTAGTAAATGAAATCAAGGATGGTGGGGGGGCTGTCCAGGGGGGTTGTCCTGGGGGCTGTCCGGTGGGTGTCCGGTGGGCTATCCGGGGACCAGGGAGGAGGGTGGGGGGCTGTGCGGGGGGCTATCCCGGGGGTGTTTGGGGGGGTTGTCTGCGGTCCAAGGAGGAGGATGGGGGGCTATCCGGGGGGCTGTCCGGGGTCTAGGGAGGAGGGTGTGTGGGCTATCCGGGGGGCTGTCCGAGGGCTATTCGGGGGGCTGTCCGGGGGCTATCTGGGGGGCTGTCCGAGGACCAAGGAGGATGGTGGGGGGCTATCCGGGGGGGGGTTCCGGGGTCCAGGGAGGAGGGTGTGGGGGCTGTCCGGGGGGCTGTCTGGGGACCAAGGAGGATGGTGGGGGGGGGGGGGGGCTATCCGGGGGTCTGTCTGGGGGCTGTCCGGGGTCCAAGGAGGATGGTGGGGGGGGGGGGGGGGTCCAGGGTCCAGGAAAGAGGGGGGTTCCCAAAAACACAACCACAAAAAGGTAACAACATCCATAAAAACAGATAATATATAAAAATAACTCAACTACAATACTATACTACGAGTCTAGATAAAACCAACAACTAGAATAGATTAAATATCAAATCTCAGTAATATTAGTCAAAAATGTAATGGATCAATTTTTCTAACATCACTATCACCATCATCACCATCATAATCACCATCATCCTCATCCCCATCATCTTCCTCACCCTCCTCAGCACCCTCATCCTTTCCCTTTCCCTCCTCCTCGCCCTCATCACACACATCGCCCTCCTCCTCTCCCTCCTCTTCCGCATTAGACTCCTATCAATTATCATCGTCAAGATGGACATCGTCTTGACCACCACTAGAACTGCCACCTATTTCACCATATAGTGAACATATCGACGACATATATTAATCAAAAGCTGGGGCTGGCCTCTGCTGGATGTATTGGACGTAGAACTTCAATAAATTTCATAAATGCAATATTTTCCCTAGCAGACTGTTTTTCCATCTCTGTGTCCCGTTTCTCAGCCTGTTCTGCATGTTCCCTCACTTGCTGAAGCTCGGTGGCACTACAGATCATACCCGAGGAGGTCCAATACCTCATTGGGGCTATCCTAGGTCGGCAGCGTACTCTGCCAGGATGCTCCTCTCCCAACACCTGATGTAAGTGATCTGTTGGCCCAAAATTGTCTGGTTCTTGGGAATCGAGGGCCTCTAAAGCAACCTGTTACAATTATAAATATATTATTAAGTTACAAAATAGATATTAATATATAAAATCAATAGATTAAAACTTAAAATCTTCTACTGAGTCGCTTCGTTGATGGCACTTCCATCCTTTTTCTGTCTACTCGAGCAAAACAGTTTTGCTTGAGGCACACGTCCTTCAATATTCTGTATTTTCCTCTACAATGACATTGAAAACTAAATTTATATGAATTTTTTTTTAAAATGATTAAATAATTGATAAAAAAAGAAAATGTATGTCGTAAAGAAAACTTATAAAAAATTCTCATACCTGCTTCCTCTCATAATCTGGCATCATAGTACATCCTTGTGTGTGGAGGTATTTTTTGCATCGATTTTTTTTTCCAGATGATTCCTTAATAAAATTTGATAATATAAAGGATAATATTAATGCAAAACATGAAAGTTATTATTTAAATACCTGAAATGTAATTCATACCTTAAACTGGGTACTCGTCCAATGAGTAATCATCTGACGATACTGCTCTATAAGACAATCATCCAAGACTGGTACCACCTCTAAATCAGTGCCAACTCTAGTACGCTATCCAATATACAACTCATGCTTGTAGCCTCTCCAAAGCTCTCCTAAATCTTTTAGACGTTCTGATCGAGTACCCTCACCATCGAGAAAATTAAATCGAAGCTGACATCAAAATATTAATTCATATAAATACAAAAATAATTCATGGAATTAAATATAACAGATTTTTTTACACATATCTCTGCCCAAGATCATTCCTTGACCCCATGTGGAAAATTTTTCCACGATACCGGGCTGACGGGAATGATGTCACAGTATTTGGAAAGCGTCGCAAAAACACTCCGACATTGCTGCACTGATTTCTCAACCATTTGGTTGTATTCATTGTAATCCACCATAACCTCTGTGCAGCAGTTCCACACCGAACGCATGCGTGTACGCCCCCGCCCCCGCCTCTTGTCAGTAGATGTTTCTGTCATCAAAGAAAAACAAATATTTTATCAAAACATGTTATAATGAAAATAAATATTTCTATAAAAATTTGTTAGTGTTTTATAAATATACTTGTGCCAGTCTGATCGCTGAGGGCCCCCGGATCCAGAAAAACTGATGGAACACACTGTGGTGGAACATGAGTCGAAGATAATGGAATATAGAAACTCTAAGAGAAAGAAGTAGAAGGAAAAGAAGACGGGACAGTAGTTGACCGGATTCTGATTGGGGAGTGGGAATCATCATGGGATGTGAAAATGACGGGGAAGAAGATGCAGAAGGTAGCAAAAACATGGGAGGCCTAAACATCCCATGTGTCCCTAACGACACACCGGGATCAGAATGTGAGAAGGATAACATGTCAGTGGGAGGGGCAGGGTCTAGTCGGGCACGCGCAGCTGTTCGTCCACCTCTGGTACGAACCCTCCTCGTACCACCGGCCTGAGTACTATGACTAGGACTAGGCTCCTCATCGAATAATTGTCGACGTATTGGGCAGATCCTACAAAAATGTTTACAAAAAAATAATAATATGACATTATATATTCTTTAAATATATATATATTTGAAATAAAGTACTCACTGTAGGCACTAATGGTGGAACACCCCATCTCCGCCATCCGACAATTGTTCTCCATCATTTTTTTCCTTCATCTCTCTTAAACTGGCTGCATTTCCTGCTTTTGAAAACAAATATGTAATTAATTAAAAAAAGGAAAGTAATGTGTAAATCAAAAAAATAAATATATGAGGGAATAGGGGGATTCATTGGTAATTAACCTATCAATTCTTTTAGAAGAACTAGATTGAATTTAATAAATCATACAAGTTGTAATGTTCACCAAGTTAGGAATATTGTTTGACCTAGGTTTGAATACAGTTCAATTCCAAATTAGAAAATGCAATTCAAATAAAACAGCAACCAATAAACATTGAAAATTCACATAACGGTCAAGTCAGCTAAACATATTTGTGATCAATACTAAATCAATTTGAATATTACTAACCTTAACAACTCAACTCAAGGTACACCAAAAGAATTGAGAACATGGATGACTGATTCTATATATTTTCAACCACTACTTCAGGTTCACAATCAACTCTGACAATTGAGCTATTGGAGTAATCAAATGAAATAAATGGATTGGTTCCAATGGTAATAGGGACAGTGTTAATTCCATCATCACCACCATCAAAAACATGTCTTGGAATTACTTCAACTATGACACCAAATTCAGGTCGAAGTTGGTCTTCGACATTAAAAACATGTTTATCCATTGATGCCAACACATTTGGTTCTTTGGTAGCAACGAGTGCGAGTCATATTAATTACTATAAATCCACAATCATCAATAAATGTGCCATGTATCGTCATCAAATCAAACTAATGGCATTTTATCATTGTGACTCGTCCATGAGAGTAATAATCTAATATTATTATTTTCTCAACGACTCCATAATAACCCAAATTTTGAAATCGCGGTCTACTATCTGATGCACTGGAATAAAAATCCGTTGTGGAAGTAACCATAACACAATCATGTTGTGTTCTCAGGTTATTTTCTCATTCAGTGACAATAAATTTTGTACCCCATTGATAACAATTGATTTACAGTCACAAACCATGGTATTAGGACCAAAAGCCAAAGCTCTTATTTCCTTAGAGACAGAGGTCAACAGAAAAAACTCAATACCTGCAATATAAATGACTGTTAAACCTTAATTAAATATTGAAATAATAAATTTAAAACAGTAATATTTTTACCTTTAATTTTAACCAAGCAGAAAACTCCTTGCTATTTAAAGTCTCTCTCCTTCTCAAAGATAAAGAATGATGCCTCCTATTTATAATTGTTTTTATGTTCCCTATAGATAAAAAATATGAATTGTTTAACATATATATAGTGTAAGATATACATAATCAATTTAGTTACCCTAATATAGTCATCCAACAAATTACAGTTGAACAAAACTGTGTGATGTGTCATCTCCCACTCTTCATGGCTTAATGTCTTCAATGTATATGATCCAGGAATTCTTCCTGTTTGAGAAAGTGATGGAAAACAGGGTTCGATTTTCTCATATTGTTCTTCTTCATTTCTCATTGCTCTGTTCAATCTTGTAGAATCTTGTAGTAAGATCAGACAAATACATCGAGCAGAAATCCATACATTTTTGAGCCAAGTAACCATTCACGATAGAACCTTCGGGATGATTTATGTTTCGGACATAAGATATTAATGTGAACATATTTCGTTCAGTTGGATACATCCAATGAAAACAAACAAGTATTCCGAGAAGTATTTCAGTGGGAATATGGATAGTCAAATGTAGCATGCATGTGAAAAAATGATGGAGGAAATATTTTCTCCAACTCACACAAAATTAATGGGGCATCTGTCAACATTTTTTGCAAGGAATACTTGGACAACTTCTTAGCACAAAGATCTCTAAAAAATTGGCACAACAGAATAACAGCCACCCTTAAATTATTGGACAAAAGGTGAAATATTTCTATTGGAAGAAACTCATGTAGTAGAACGTGATAATCATGAGTCTTTAATGATTTGAGCTTCAACTCTCTTCTGTTGACCCGTTTAGATATGTTGCTTCAATAGCCATCAGGAACTCTAATAGTCTCTAATACTTCCATAAATTGTTTTTTTCATATGTTTCATCACATAAGAAGCACATGGAAGTTTCCATTTATTTTCACTGCTACGCACAGGATGCAATTCTGGTCTGATTCCCCAATACACCAAGTCACACTGAGATCGTAAATCATCTTTTGTCTTCCCCTTGACATTTAGAAGAACCAAAAGCAACATTTCAAATATATTATTTTCAATATGCATTATGTCTAAGCAATGACATAAAAAATTGGTTGACTAATAAGGAAAATCAAAAAATATACTCCTCTTCCTCCAATTGTAACAGGTTTCAGTGGAAACATTCTTTCTCTTTCCAAATTCCATTTAACCCTTCCCAAACGAAAAACTGAAATCTTTCAATTCATTAAGCACATTAGTTCCAGGCATACGCTGATGTCGATCATCGGTCTATATGGTACTATCAAATATTCGACGATTCATTCTATATGGATGATCCTTTGGAAATAATCATCGATGTCCCATAAAACTGAAACTACAGCAATGTTTCAGTCTTCTGGATCGTGTATTCTTCATAAAAACTGGACATGATAGTTTTCCCTTCGTGCTCCATCCAGACATCATTGCATAAGCCGGAAAATCATTGATCATCCACATAAGTGTTGCACGCATCTAGAAATATATCTTTCGAACATGCATCTTATGTGCGCACACCCACATCCCAAAGATGTTTCAACTTTTTTATTAATGGTTGCATGTATACATCAATATTAATTCTGGGATCAGAAGAACCATATATGAGTATACTCATGAAAGTGAAAGGTTTTTTCATACACAACCATGGGGGAAGATTATAAATGTGTATAAAATATGGCCATGTGTTGTGTGAAGTATGCATCTGCCCAAACGGATTAAAACCGTCACATGAATGACCCAGCCTCGCATTACGTATGTCAGCTGCAAAATCAGGATGTCGAGCATCAAATCTCTTCCATGAAAATCCATTTGCAGGATGAACCACCTCATCATTAGTCTTCTTTCTCTCGGTATCATGCCATCTCATTTTTATTGATATGTCATCAGACATTAATATATTCTGTTGTCTGGTGATCAATGGAAAGTTCTACATTATTATTTGTGGAACGCAGGATGGTGTTCCATCAGATTTTGACTTCCATCGGGATGTGCCACATTTTATACAATCATTTCGTTCAGCGGTTTCCTCCTAGAATAAATTGCACTCTTTCGGGCAAGCATGAATTTTGTTTCTTGAAAATCCAAGTTCCTCAACTAACTTCCATGCCATATAGTGGTTTGAGGGAATATCTACATCATTTAGAAGTAAATCCTTCAAGAGGGTAATAATGTAATCGATTTCTGTATTAGAAAACCCCTATATTGTTTTCCCATGAAACAATCGGATTAAAAATTCTAGCTTTTTCATTTTATCGCATTGTCAATATACTGGAGTCGTGGCAGCATCCTTCAATTTTTTCACCCTATCAATATCATAATTTTCAATAGATGCATCAGTTGTCCTCATATAGTAGTCTTCTTGAGTTGAAATCCTTTATTTTTCATGATGACGAATAAATGGAAACTGATAATCTAACAAATTCTCCATTCCAGTCCTTTCATTTCAATCATCACCAATTTTAGATTTCATTTTCTCCCCATTGTAATACCACACAAAGTAGTTTTCTAGAAAACCATTTTTGGTTATGTGGTAGCTGACTTCTTCACGGCTCAACCAAGGTCAACCAACACAATTGAACATGGGAAGTGTATGCGAACACTATCTGAATCATTGTGAATTGAAAAATCTATGAAGCTCTCCAAATTGATTTGAAAATCACTTGAGATCTGATTGGTTTCATACATCCAACTTCTATTCATTCTGTAAAAAGAATTTATATAAGTCATTTTTTCATAAACAATTCAATAAGATTGAGCATTAATATAAAATACATTTAAGTAAATGATTAAGGTTGAAGTTTATACTCGATGTAGTGAACTATTAAAATAATGTAAAGAACAAGTACTCAGAAATTAAATTAAAATTTATTTATATTCACTTTCATTAGGTCTATAAGAGGCACATTCCTCAGGTCCCATCATATGTTATAGGCATCCCAAATCATTTAATCGTGTTCAATAACTCATTATTGGCACCTATATGGCCATACCTTTCATTAACCAATTACTTCACCATGTCATGTGCACCCCATGGGTGAATAAATTTTAGGCTTCTACACTAATAGGTTGTTCGTGGCTTGTAAAAAGATTTAATTTCATTAAGTATAGACAAAAAGATTTATTTTTAAATTTGAGATTAATAATAAAGCATTTCAATGATAACAACATTACTGAATTAAACTTGTGACTTATCTAACATTTTTATGGATGTCTACACTTGCCAGAATGGGTAGTGAAAATCACCCCACCCTCATAAAAGTGAGTATTGGCCAAGAAGGAAACATAATATACATCGTACAATGAGAACCATATTTAATTGACCCTAAAGTTATATTAGTACATTCATCTGGGGGGAAATGGATTATATGATCTTGGTTAACTGATGAATTCAAAAGCTCGTATTTCATATGTTGGACACTATCTAAGGTAAGAAATCATGTGAGGATGGGTTTACATCATTCAATTTATTACATTATAGTGATAATTAAGGCTTGAATTAATTACTTTAGTTCACTGATTAAATGTGGGTAGAGGTTTCATAGGCTGTGTAAAAAGAATGATTAAATTGGTAAATATCTCAAAATATCTTTAAAACAACTCATTATATGCTCAAAACGTAAATATAATCTTGACCCAACCATGGAATGTCTTTCACAACACATTATCGCACACCAGTTATCTCATGTGTTAATTAATACCAAACATAGTCACACAACAAGTGTACTATAACAAAATACATTACACAAGCCTCATTAAAAAAATTCTCATTTTAATAAAACACTTTCCTCAAGATTAAATCCTTTCTGAAGTATCTTTCGAAATTCATTTGAAACAATAAAATCCCTTTGATAATTTTTAACAGATATTTGGAGTATTCTCAAGCCACCACTATTTGGAAAAGTCACATTAAATGCCCAACCCCCACCCCACCCACCCCAATTAAAACATTGAATTTAGGGTTTCCACCCCACTTGGACAGCCCTACCCCCACCCCACCCACACCACTTGGATAGCCCTACCCCCACCCCACTTGGACAACCCAGCACCCCCCACCCCACGTGGATGGCACTACCCCCACCCCACTTGGAAAACCCAGCCCCCCCCCCCCACCATATTTGGACACCCCTACCCCCCACCATACTTGGACACCCCTACCCCCCACAACCCACTTGGAAAACCCACCCCCACCCTACCTGGACAGCCCTACCGTCACCCCACTTGGACAAACCATATCCCCACCCTACCTAGATAACCCCTCCCCCACCCCAAACATCCCTACCCCCACCCCATTTGCACAACCCAGTCCCCTCCCCCACCCTACCTAGACAGGCCCCTCCACCACCCTACCTAGACAGCCCCTCCCCCACCCCACTTGGATAGCCCTTTACATCCTCCCCCACCGCATCTGCACACCCTCCCCCACCTCAAATTGAAACATAAATTCATCCAAATCAAAATCCAGTTTTCAACTAAAATAAATTCTACCAAAAGTACCATATCACCCCACTAAACAAACCCTTTACCATGTTTGAAGTGTAGAACAAAAAACAGAAAACAAATCCAAGGGTTCGTAGACATCAACCCTAATTTAGCCTAAATCAAAACATCAAACACAAAAAAAAAGAGGAATAACGCTAAAACTAAGGTAACACGTACTAATTTGAAGTGTGAAATAAGATTTTGTTTGATTGAAGATGGATCTTGGCTGGAAGAAGTGTCGTGGCCAAGAAGAATTCAGGAGATCGATTAGGTTCTGTCTGCAATCGGGCTGAGTGGGGGTTCGGGTGGTCTGTATTTGGGGGAAATATTTCCCAACGTCTTTTAAAAACCGTTGGTAAAGATAGATTTTTTCCAACGGTTTCATTAAACCATTGGGAAAACTGATTTTTTTCCCATCTTTCCCAACGGTTTGATGAAATCGTTGGGAAAACTAATTTTCTTCTAATATTTCCCAACGGTTTCATCAAACCATTGGGAAAGAACATCTATACCAATGGTTCAAAAGAACCGTTGGTATACAACTGTTGGGAAAACCATGATTTCCAGTTGTGGGAATAATTGAGTTTTTAGAATAAATACTATTTTATTAAATTATATAATAGTTCTAAAAAAATATTGCTCGTCCATAGGACTTATATAATGATATATATGTTATTAATGAATCACTTGGGGTTCTCTTGGTAGTTTAAACTAAGTTTATTAACCATATAATATAACAATACAAGGATACATGGTAAATGTCCAACAATTTAACTAAGAGTTAAATATAAAATTTAAGGTTAATATGGTGATCTAACCCTGTATAAAACCTATTGGTTGAGATATCTTCAACCCACACCAAACTTATCTTAGAAATAAATCCATTTGAAGCCATTAGAAACCGAAACTGAATTTATAATAATTAAATATTTCAAGCTTTTCCTAAAGTGACCCTCACTTCTCTTATAAAAGGGAACTTCCCCTTATGTTAATTTCACACCTCCAAAGCCATTTAGCTCAGCCAAAACCTACCGAAATATCCTCCCAACTAACCCCACTTTATACTATAGGCCTTAAGTTGATCATTAAGACAACCTAAGGAGCTATTTTGATCAAATCAAAAGTTATCACCTAGAGAAGAGGTAATGATTCCATCACCTCTTTCAAAGTTATCTTATTCTTCCACTTACTCTTTCATTATTGTTTCCATAAAAAAAATAATAACTCCAGTACCAGATATATACTTTGATGTTATTATAAATATGGTACATCCATATTCATTATTCTATCCATCCTATTAATGAAAAAGTCACCATACATGTGTACGTACGGCTTATCATCTCGACGACTTGGTATAGTTGATATTCAACACTTCATTATTTGGGTGGGTATAATAATGATATATAATTGATTTAAATAATAAATATAATATTTTAATGATTATTTATATCTGATATAACATCCAATTATAAATTATTTCACCTTAAATTGAATGATATTGTTGTTTGTGCGTACGTATGGAATACCGTTTTCATGAACGCGATGAGATTCAGTACCCATTGTAACCATTCCATAATAATTTTTATTTTAGGACTAAAAATAATTTTTAATAAAAAAATATAATTCTGGATACTAATCAAATACATATTATCCATAATAGACATGACTTACATATCAAAACATTTAACGGAAAATGAATCATTTAACACCTGAAACAATGATACTACTAAAATATTATTAACAAATAAATATTAGAAGATCATAAATGATATAATATTTATGTATGTGGTTATTTTATAATATATTAACAATTATTTAACTATTATACAAGAAGTTAACATAATCTCGACTAAGGAAAATTACTATGTAAGGGGTTTCTTATATCAATTTTTATTCTGTGAGATTTCCATTGTTCGCCACTTATTTATTGCATGTGTTGTATTTTGTACTACCATTTGATATATATTATCATTATTCTCATTATATTAATGGTATTCTATGATTAATTTGGTGGTTATTTACTTTTTATCATACAACTCGATTGATTACAGCATGGTAAGAGGTTTCTTATCTCAATTTTAATTCTGTGGTATTTACATTGTTCGCCACTTATTTATTTCATGTGATATATTGTGTACTACCATTTGATAAATATTATCATTATAATCCTTATATTAATGGTATTATATGATTAATTTGGTATTTATTATCTTTTGGTCAAACGAATTGATTGATTACAACGTGGTAAGGGGTTTTCATCTCACTTTGTATTTCTGTGAGATTCATGTTATATTGCCACTATTTCATTTTGTGTAGTGTATGTACAGCCCATGATTGTATACATTTTGTAATATACAGTCATTAATGGTTATTTACATCTTCATGGTATGGTCTTTATTTCATGGGGTGTATGTTTCATAAATCACCAAATCAGTATGTGAATTTCTAATTTTGATTTCCACTCATTGGGTTTTATGAAAAATTCATTGATTATTTTACTCCAAGATTATGTGTGCAATAACTATTTATTTATTTATGTAGTAATTTATACTCCCATATGTATGGATATACTTTTGATACACAAAATCACTCCATTGATAAATTTTCAAGTCATCAATATGAACTTGATAAGAGTAATCTTAACTCAATTTTTATTCATTGAGCTAGACATCCAAGTCATTAGTGTTGTGGTTGCAAGAATATGTGTGAATGTAATCTGATAGTTTTACACTAAATATCCAATAATATATAGTGTATTTATATTTTTCACACCCAATTATGTCATTGATTTATCCTGAACCTAAGGATACAGTCTTTAAAAGGGATTTCATCTCAATTTATATTCTATTGAGACTTCTTTGTAGTTATGCACCCATTTCACATTTATATAGTGTATATAATTTACTTTTAAATAGTATATCATGAAGTCCTTTAATCTCATGATATTATAAAGTTTAGATTAAACCAATTATTTGTATTCAAAAGTCTCTCTATTGTTTAGGAACTCTAACTAAAATATTGTTTTAAATGTTTTAAATATTTATTCTTTTAAATCTTTCTCATCAATGTACAAGTTTTAAAAATGGTTTTAAGGATTTATTTATAAGTACAATAATGTTTTAAAACTAAAATTACTTTAAAAAGTTTCATGTTATGGGACACTTTGATTGAAAAATCGATTTTAACAGCTTCTTGATAAATAGTGAGATTTTTAAATGTTTTCAAGAAAAAGGGTATATTTCTCTCAAAGAGTTTTACTGATTATTTTCATCTATGTCAATATCCTTCATTATTATTTATTGAGGTTGATTTATTATAATAAAATATTCCATACTACATTGAATGAATTATTTTTTACTATGGATGTGCTATTTTTATACCATTCATGGTTTATGGTTAAAATATTAACATTTTTTATTTTATTTTTAATAAGAATGTTTATGATATGTTCCACCCTTTTTATATGAGTAATTAATTGGACATAGTAAGTGAAGGGTGGATCCCACTATAGATCCTCCATGCGGTGGTTGGTCTTATGAGACAAACTAGTGTTTTGGCACAAGTCCTGGACTAAAATTTATTTGTAGTCTTTCAACGAGGCCTTGACTATGTGGTTATGATATCCATCATTATCAATTCCATCATTATTAAATTAGCTATTGATATTACATGTGATTATTCAACTCATATAATATCCATGTGAAAAAGTAAATGGAATTATTTGATTTATATTTGCTATATTATGCTGAAGTTTATGTTTAAAAAGCTTGTGTTTTAGTCTTACACATTACCTCAAACTTTTATGATTATTTATGATAGTTTCCACTTTATTGTTATCCTTACTGAGAATCTGAGCTCACCCCTTTCTTATGTTTTATTTTTCCCAGGATGTGAAGAAGTAAATTATGAATGACCTATAGGAATAGGATAAGGGATATAAGAGTGTTCAAAGGAGACACAATATTGTAGTTTTTCATTTGATAATGTAATGTAAAACTTCTATATGTATATAGTACTTCCAAGTATACTAAACTAATAGGTCTTTACAGACTTGATCTATTACGAACATTCCAATTTTATTTAATAATGTACGAACTCTTGTTTAATAGGGTCCGGGCATTACAGTTGGTATCAGAAGATGTTTAGTAAAAACTATGGAAACTAAATTTAGATAAACTCTGATTATAGAATGTTACCCTAAGATAGAAATTGAGGATTAGTATAGAAGAACATCCAAAAATTTTGGTAATATAAATATTATGTGGGTTTTCCAAGAAATACATCCCTGTCTGGATACGGGCAGGTAGAGACGGCTCTGGCATAGATGTACCTAGGTGTGAAAACATCTAAAAGGAGTTTTGGTCTTGACCTGGGGTATCCTGGTACATGACAACGGGCCATGTTGCACTAATGGTTATGACACTCCTTGGGGATATGCTTAAGATAATTCATGATTTCGTTTCATATCTATTTGAAGGATTTTAATATAATATGAGAAAACATACCCTTGGTTAATCATAAGGTGTTTTATATTGAAACTAAGGTGTCATGATATTCTCTATATCATTTTATGACTATTGTTACTCACACTCTACTTTATGGTTTTAGTCAAAGGATGGATTCCAAGAAATTCATAGTAACATTGAACATGATGTAAAAGGTTAGAATAGTGGTGGAAATGAGCAACTAAATGGAAGGTTGATAGGCGTTAAATATATCAATTTCATGCCGAATCAATTTTCCAAAAAATGATCAACAACATAAAATTTAACCATCTCCCGAACTCAAAAAAAGAAGTTAAATGTTGATAATGATAAGAGCTTCCATAGAGGATACCAAGGATAAAAGAAAGATCATTTTCAATCATGAAAAAAATGTGGAAGGAGACACCCAGGAGAGTGTCTTAATGGAACAAAGAAATGATTTATGTGTGGGAAAAAGGACAGAAAGTAAATAATTGTCGAGGAAAAATAAAGAGTACTATGGAAGAAAATAAAAATGATCCTAAGAATCCATTTATATTCATTTGCTAGATATGTTGGGGACATGAGTATTACCTAGGTTAATTTCCAATCCTGTAGGATAATCTCTAAGTTAAAGAAGAACCTATGTGAAAATAAATGGATAGAGAAATATTTAAAATTATTAATTCTCTGTGTCGATGGGATTACTTTGGAAAAATTTTATCTTGTATGTGTAACCCTGTAATTTTTTATGTGAAAATGTTATTTTAGGTAGAAAAATCTTTTATTTTGTGGATATAGTTATAAAGAACCATTTGGGTTTATATGATCCATGAATTTGAGTCAATTACAGGTTATTACTTTTTGGGAAGAAAATTCATGGTATGAGTTGAGATTTGTTGTTAAAATATGTTATGGATGTTTTTGGAGAATTTACCTCAATCTTGAGAATGTTATAAAATTATATAGTTTTTCAAAAAGGTCATCCTACAGACCGTGTGACAACTTGTCCTATTAGACAAAGTTGTGAGAATCGAACCCACAACCAACATACGACTGGGATTTCTCACCTACCAATGGACTACATGAAGTACCTATCTAGTATAACTAATTCTTTTTAGTTAAATGATTTTATTGATCAATAATATGTTGATTTTGGGAACTTATGATTTATCCTTAGTATAGGAAAATGATTTAGTGATTAAGAGATAAATGTTATTTTAGAAGACATTAGTTCTTTGGGTTAATTATGGAAATGATTAACCTATAATAGAGAAAATGAGATTAGTTTAATTAATTTTAAGTTTGTGACTTTAGGAGTAGTCGATGTTATTTGGTGACAAATGTTAAGATTTATTGTGGAAGACTATGTGATCAAATTATTCTGAAATTTTGGTTTCTAACAAAGTTTGGATTATTTTGAAGAATTTTGAGGCCTTTTTTTTGAATTGTCTTGTTGAACTTTGGGTATTGTTTGTTTAATTTTGGAGATTAAGAGTAGTATTTCTTTCTATAAACGATTATAATTTTTTGGGATCATCTAATCTTTTGATTACCATTTTGGTTTTGGTTCATGTCTAAAGAAAAGGGAAATATATAGTTCATCTTTTGAGGATTATGTGATTCTCTAGAAGTTGGATCTAGCACTTTAGTTGTGACCAAGTCATCTTGAATACTCATCATTTTGGAGAAAATATGAGTTAGTGGTAGAAATTTATTAAAGGATAAAACTCTATTTAAAAATTAAGTATATCTATTTATGTTCTTAGTCAATCTCATAAATAAATTCCCCAACATGATGAAATGAAACATAAAACCAAAAATGTTGTCCATTAACTTTTCCTACTGGGAAACTAATGATTGTTTAACCCATCATAAGTTTGTGGTTTTCTTGTTCTTAACATTTTTCGGATCATGTTTTCTATCACTCTCCATCAGAATATGACACTTAGTTTATCTTCTATATCCATTTTTTTCTACATAGAATCCTAGTATGGGTTATCTTGGGTGACCTTTGTACTTCTCTTTCTTTCTTTTTATGTTATTTTTATTGGCTCTTTCTCTGATTGGGACTTCCAATGAAGTTCCCAAGCCCAATTTCAAAATTGCGAGGACACAATTTCCAAAAGTGGGGAAGAATGTAACACCCCATGATTTCATAATAAGTCAATCTCTTTAATGTAATTCAACAGCTTGCGCAACACACATCACCAAATTAGAGCGCACCATGACTTACCAAACTATCCGTTGAAAAGGTGGTTTTGAATAGTATTAGCTGCATTTTGAATTTTATATACTCCATATAATTTTAACATCTGAATTTTGTGTTTCTTACACATTATAAAATAAAGAATTCAATTTTTCAGATAGAGGAAGTATTTTAAAAAAATACAATTTTACCGCCTTTTAATGGAGGACCATTTTTAAATCTAATATTAGACACTTTTATATATTCAATTTTAAAAAATAAACTTCTTCTTTAGAATAGAGACCAAATAATTTAGTTTCAATAAATTTTTTGTGTTTTTATGACAACTTTCATATTTTGGTGAATAGTGAAAAATACTAACTTTTAATTGAATTTTTTTTAATCAAAATAATTTATAGTGTTAAATTATAAATTTTAATGGTTTTGAAGTATTTTTATATTATAGGTTTATAGTTTAGTACAATGTAGGTCATTATAAGTAATTTCACATTTAAATTGGACATAAACACATGTTAATCTTTTGAATGATTTTTTTTAAAAAACCCGATTTATGGTTTTGACAATAGGAATTAATTTGGAATTAATTAATGAAAATTAAATATTTTTATTTTTGTAAAATAGGCTTCATTTTTGAATTCGGGATATCAAAATTTTCTTACGGTGAATTTTTTGTATTTTTCTGAAAAAATTCCATTTTTGATGAATAGTGAGAAAAATTGTGTTATTGTTTAAAACAGACTTTTTATTTAAATAATTATGTATTTTATTTTAATTTATTTTAATTAAAAATAGATACATAATACCAACATAAGTTCAATGTACTTCATTGGAGTCATTTTGTAATAAAATTAAATGTATAAAATTTCATTGAACTTTTTAACGTCTTTTACCCACCTTCTAGGCACGTTAATAAATTTGCATAAAACGTAATTTTATTGATTCTAGGATTTGAATTTCAAAAATCCAAGAGACACTATAGACATCAGTAAGTAAAATTTAGTTCATTAAGATGAAAATAATATTTGGTGAATAGTAACTTTTGAATTTTATTTACCATAGTGAAAAGTAAATAGGGCAATTAATAGAAAAAATGATATTATAATTACCCTAACACAAGTCCTAGTTCTATTGGATAAGTATATTTCGACCAAAGTAAACCTTAGGAATTAAATATTATCCTTTTGATCCAATTTGATTAGATTCATACATTTATTATTATAAATTTCAAAAAATAGTTTTAAGTGTAAAAATTCAATATTTAATAACTAAACCATTTTTTTAGGGTTATATATAAGATAAATTCGACTATAAATATTACATGTAAATATAAAAATATTTATTACATCATGATATTTTATTTATAATTTTTATACATTAAATAATTAAATCTATTTATAACACAATGATGATGTGGTAATTACCTAATTAATGAAAGATTAAAATAATTGATATTATAAATATTAAAATAAATGTTAATTGAGACTTTAGATGCATTCCAAGAATTTTATATGTTAATATGACATGTTATAGTTGATTTAATTAATTGTTTTATAGGTAATCAAATAGATATTACTTTAACAAAAACCAAATACAAAATAGTGTCAAAATTGACATAATGGAGTTTTTAGAACAAATACTATTTTATTAAATTATATAATAGTCCTAAAAATCTATGTTTCGGCCAAAAGACTTATATAATTATATATATGTCCATAATTAACTATGTGGAGTTCTCTTGACAGTTTATATTATGATTATTAACCATATAATATAAAAATAGAAGGAGACATGGTAAATGCCAAACTATTTAACTAAGAGTTAAATCTGAAAGAAAAGGTTAATATAGTAACCTAAACCTATCTAAATCCTATTGGTTGAGCTTTTTTAGACCCCTAAACCACTTATCCTAGAAATAATTTAATTTGAAGCTATTATAAACCAAATAACTTTTATAATAAAATAATATTTCAAGCATTTCCTAAAGTGACCCTCACCTCTCTTATAAAAGGTCACTTCCCCTTCTCTTAATTTCACACCACAAAATCAATTTGAATCATCTAAACCATACCCAAATATCCTTAACCATACCCTCACATAATCTTAGAGGCCTTAATTTGATCAGAAAGCCATCCTAAGGATTCCATTTGATCAAATCAAAAGGAAGAACCCGAAGAAGAGGTAATAATTTAATCCCTTCTTTCAATGTTATCTTCTTCTTCCACTTCCTCTTTCTTTTTTTCCATAAAAAAATAATAACTCCAGTAACTTATAAATATTGTTATCTTATTATAAATATGGTACAACTATATTCATTATTTTATCAATCCTTTGAATGACAAAGTCACCATACGTGCGTACATACAGCTTACAGTCTCCACATCGTGGTGTAGTTGTTATTCAACACTTAATTATTTGGGTGGGTATAATAATGATGTATAATTAATGTAAATAATAAATATAACATTTTAATGATTATGTATATATGATATATCATCAAATTACATACAATTTCTCCTTCAATTTAATAATATTTTTGCCCGTGCGTACGTACGGATTTCCGTCTCCACGAACGGGATGAGATTCATTCCCCATCACAACCATTCAAGGATAATTTTTATTTTATGATTAAAAATTATTTTTAAGAACTAAATATAATTTTTTATATTAATAAAATACATCCTATCCATAACAAACATGTCATACATAACAAAACATATAAAGGAAAATGAATCAGTAACACCCAAAACAATGACACTACTAAAACATTATTAACAAAGAAATATTAGAAGATCATATATGATATCATATTTATATATGTGGTTATTATATAATTTTATAACAATTATTTAGCTATTATACAAGATGTTAACATACCCTCCACTATGTAAAAGTAAAATGTATGGGGTTTCTTATCTCACATTTAATTCTGTGATATTTCCATTGTTCGCCACTTATTTATTACATATGGTGTATTTTGTACTACTATTTGATATATATTATCATTAATATATTTATATTCATGGTATTCTATGATTAATTTGGTTTTTATTAACTTTGTTTCATACAAATCGATTGATTACAACATGGTAAGGTGTTTCTTATCTCACTTTTAATTCCATGAGATTTCCATTGTTCGCCACTTATTTATTGCATATGGTGTATTGTGTACTAAAATTTTATATATTTTTTCATGAATCTATTCATATTCATGTTATTCTGTGATTCATTTGGTGGTTATTAACTAGTGTTCATACAACTCGATTGATTACAATGTGGTAAGGGTTTTTCATCTCACTTATTTGTTTCATGAGATTCAAGTTATATTGCCACTATTTCTTTTTGTGTGGTGTATGTACTATCCATTATTGTGTTCCTTGTGTAATATAATTTAATTTATTGGTATTTGTATCTTCATTGTAAGGTTCTTCTTTTATGGGGTGTATGTTTCATAATTCACCAAATCAGTAAGGGAATTTATAATTCTGATTTCCACTCATTAGGTTTTCCGCAAACATCATTGATTATTTTACTCCAAGATTATGTCTGAAGTCACAATTTATTTATTAATGTATTAATTTCCATTACCCTTTGTGTGTATATACTTTTGATACACCTAATCACTCCATTGATAAATTCTCAAGTCATCGATATGAACTTGATAAGAGTAATCTTAACTCAATTTCCATTTATTGAGTTAAACATCCAAGTCATTGGTGTTGTTATTAAAAGAATATGTTTGAATGTCCTCTAATTGTTTTACACTGAATATCCAATAATATTTAGTGTATTTATATTTTTTACACATAATTATGTCATTGATTCATCCTTATCCTATGGATATAATCTTTTTAATGGATTTCATCTCAATCTATATTCTATTGAGGATTCTTTGTTGTTGTGGACCCATTTTACTTCTATATAGTGTATATATTGTACATTGACATAGTATATTATGAATCTATTTATTATTAGGATATCATAAAATTTAGATTACCTCAATTATTTTTATTCAAACGTCTCTCTTTTGGTTACAAACTCTAACTAAAATATCATTTTAAATGTTTTAAAGATCTATTCGTCTAAATATTTTTCATTAATGTCCATGTTTTAAAAATGGTTTTAAGAATATATTTATATGGACATGAATTTTTAAAAAATAAAATTATTTTTAAAAGTTTCAATGTGGTATGGGACACTTTGATTCAAAAATCTATTTTTAATAGCTTCTTGATAAATTGTGAGTCTTTTAAATGTTTTCAAGAAAAATGAGATATTTCTCTCAAATAGTTTTATAATTATATTAATCTTTTTCAATATCCTTCATTATTCTTGATTAAGGTTTATTAGTATAATACTATATTACATATTGTATTGAATGAGTTTTTTTGACTCTAGATGTGCTATTTTTATACCATTCATGATTTATGGTTAAAGTATTAACATTTTGTATGCTAGTTTTAATATGAATGTTTATGTTATGTTCCACCCTTTTCATATGAGGAATACATTGGACTTAGTAAGTGACGGGTGGAGCCCGCTATAGCTCCTTGAGGCATCAGTATGTCTCATGAGACGAACTAGTGTCTTGTCACAAGGACTTGAAATTTTTTTATTTGTAGTCATGGCACAAGGTCGTGACTATGTGGTTATGATATCCGGTATTATGCATTCCATCATTATGAAATTAACTATTGATATTACATCTGATTATTAAACTATTAGAATATCCATGTGAATAAGTAATTTAATTATTTGATTTATATTTTTCATATTATGATGATATTTATGTTTAAAAGTATTTTTTATTCTTATACATTTCCTTAAATGTTTATGATTATTTATCATAGTTTGTACTATATTGTTATCCTTACTGAGCATCTAAGCTCACCCCTTTCTTATGTTTTATTTTTCCTAGGATGTGGAGAAGTAAATTATGACTGACCTGCAAGAATATGATATGTGATATAAGAGTGTTCAAATGAGACACAATATTTTTTTTCATTTGATATTGTAATGTAAAAGTTATGTTTGTTTCTAGTACTTCCAAGGCTACAAAACTAATCAGTCAATCGGTACATGATCTATTGTTATATTTCCAATGTTATGTAATATTTCACTGACTCTAGGAAACTAGGTTCGGGGCATTACACTCCCATATACCAATGAGTATGGGGATTCTTGAGTGGTATTTTGGGTCATGGTATGGTAATCTAATGGACAAAAGATGATCTTTTCAACCTTGATTTCTTGTCCTTTTCTACCATCATCTAGATTATGGTGGATATGCTCTTTTTGAAGGACTAAATCTCTATGTTGGCGGCTTCATGGTGCCAGGATGAATGGTTCTCCTTGATACCATATTCCTGATATAAGTTTTCCAACTCAGAGAATAAATATTAATTCCATTGTTCATTAGTATTTTATCTGGGAAACCAAATATAGTGTTGATATTGGATTTCACAAAGTTTAAAATGATTCTTTCCCCAACCTCTTTAAGGGGTAAAACTTCTACACATTTGTAAAATAAGTTATTTTTTTGATGATATACTTGAATTGATTGGCAATGGAAGGAGGGCATGGTCCCACAACATGAATTACCCATATAGAAAATGGCTACGATTATATATATTTGTGAAGTTTCAATATGGTTTGATGGATGAAATTAGCAGGATCCTGAAAGGAATGAAACTTCATGGTGAACTTAGAACAATCCTACATCGTAGTGGGTAGTAGTATCTATGTCTTCAGATTTGATGAGAGTGATTAGATCTAGAGTAGTGTTCCCCCCAAGATATAGCATGCACTTCCTTTATAAAGGAAATAGTATCTTCTCCATAAATTCATATAAGATGGTCCACGTTATGGACCTGTTTCTAAAGGTCCTTTTTTTATTTTTCCATTATATAATAATTTTAATTGCTCCTCTCAAGATTTTTTATCTTCTGACTCTATCTAGTGACAGTTATCCGTTTTGAAGGTAATCCATGATGGGAGTCATCCAGTCAGGGAAAGGTCCATATGGATCAGGTACAGGACTGATATCTTCAATTTCTTTTGTGTTGTCTTGAATGAAGCGTAAGACCATCCGAGGGTGGAAAATGCTTCTAACTGTCTTGTCCCAGTCCGGATCATCTTGGGTGGTGGCTGCATTTTTGAACACATCTACCTGTGCATTTTTGACTGGTAGAAATTAGATAATACTGGCTCTAATGGGAATTTTTCCATCATTTCTTGGATGTGGTCTATAAAAGGGATTAAATCCTCCTTCTTAATATCATAACCACCATTGAATTTCTTGATGACCAATTTTGAGTCACCTTTTATCTTCAAGTGTTTTACTTTTACATTAAGTGATAGGTCCAGGACTGCAATCAGGGTCTCGTACACTTCATCATTGTTTACGCACCCTTATGACAGTAGGAAGGTGTAAGGACAGAATGCATTTACTAGAGAGATGAGTATGAATCTCATCCCCGCTATTTTTATCTTGGGGTCATACATCATTTTCTATTAGGCTTCTATATGCACCTTTAAAATGATTCAACCATGTTTAGGATTCTTTGTTAACATATAAAACTTCTTCATCAAGTAGTTCAATATCAAATTGGTTCATTTCTAAAGAGGGGATGTTCTTCTAGAAAATCTGGTAATTTATTTCCTTTGATTGCTTTCTGAGGTATGAACCATATATCAAAATACTGCAGGATCACTTCCCATTGCGACAGGTATCTAGTAAACATCAGATAGATGAGAATACATAGAAGTGGGTTGCTAAGAGAGACTAAATGGACCTTGTGGTGCCATAGGTATTACATCAGCTTTTGGACTGCAATGATCAGGACATGGAAGGTTCTATTGATACATTAATAACAAGTCTATACATCAATCATGGTTTGGAAGTGATAATAGATGCTTTTTTCACTACTGAAATCATTCTTTTTCATGAGGAAGGTGCCAAGGGATCCCTCCAAGGTAGTCACATACAGAATGAGTGGTCTTCATTCAATAGGTGGCATTTTCACTGGCGGGAATAGGAGATATTTTTGGAGTATTTTAAATAGTTCTTGAAAATCATTAGTCTATTGATATGGGACCCATTGTTTCATCAACCTGGTGAAAGGGAAAAAATTTTCCATTATTGATGGATATGAAGCGCCGAATGTAGTATAGATGTCAATTAAGTATTCTAATCTCTATGAGGTTGCACGGAGGTAACATGCTATGGATATACTTCACCTTCTCAGGGTCGACTATGATGTCATGGTGGCATACAATGAATTAAAGGAATTTCCCTAAGGAAACACCATAAGCACATTTTAGGGGGTTCATCTTCATAATGTGTTTTCTTAGTTTATTGAAGACAATTTCAAGATATATCAAGAGGTATGAGCATTGTTGTTATTTAACCACCAGATCATCAACGAGGAATTTAATTTATCTTCACAAGAAGGTCTTGATGATTCTTTGCAGGGATATTGATATGTGGAACCAACATTCATCAAAAATAATGGAATTACATTGTAGCAAAATACTCCCTAGGGGACTTGTAGGTGGTGGCCTATTCATATTCTCATGATATACAAATTTGGTAGTATCTTGAATTGTAATCCACAGAGGAGAGAGCCTAATATACATCATTTTCATTGATCAAAAATTATGTGATGATGACTGGGAATTCAATAATCATACAATGTTGATTGAGATCCCTGAATTCAATAAAAATAATATTTTTTTGAGTTTTTTTATGTGGATAATATTTTCTAAAAATATGGGGTATTGGTCCCCCTGAATGACATTTTCTATGATGATATTTTCGACTTAAACCTCTATTTTGGCATCATGTGTTAGGTTCATCCTTCTAGCGGATTTATTATAGCCATGATGATCTTCTAGCTGGCCCAAGTGGTGAATAGACACATCAGGATTGAGTCTTATAATTTAGATGTTATTTTAGGAGAAAATATCAGTTATTCCTTAGGAAGGAGATTTAGAACTCTATCTCTTTGAAATACAAGACCTCACTAATTATATTGGGTAATGAGTCTTCTTCGGTACCCAGGTTTATTTCTTTGAGTTCACCAATAATGGTAGAGACACCCACCTCAAATGATGGAGGGGAATTCCTAAGGTCTTCTTCTTCTTCTTCCTCCTCATCTTCCTCATTATCTACTTCTTTTGATGGAGACACAATTATTGAGATGATCTCTCCAAAGTGGAGAGAATATTAGTAGTTTTGGTATTTATAGGTTGAGGTGACTTCTTCAAATTTGTTTGATAGTGTGGAATCTTATAGAGAGCATGGAGTGAGGGAATAACAAATATATTCATTATCGTCTACTTAGTGGGTGATGTAGGGATCATATGAAGCCATGCAGATGGATTGAGTGCATATAAATTCGATAATTCTCCATTATTTTGGGGTCTAGTGGATGATTCTTCAATATTAGGCTTGGTGGACATGATTGAAATATTGATCAATAGTTAATACACATACAAATTTGGACTCATGAACTCCACCTTATTGATGGGAAGTATGTATTATTCATTGATCTTCCTTAAGGGGTTGTTAGGGACCACTTCCAAAACATTTAGTGCAGTGACCCAATCAATCGAATCGACTAACATTTTATTACCTTTTATCTCATATAATATTTTATCAACATAGTGTGACTTAGAATATTCAAATGGGGCCTTATCAGTGTTAAACTTTCCACGATTTCCAATAGTGAAATATTTGATGCACTAATGGTATGATGAGGGAATCACTGCATGCTGATGCAACTAGTTCCTTCCAAGAAAGACGTCGAAGGCTGTGTTTTTTCGGAAAACTAGAAATTATGTGTCATCCATGAGGTCACCTAATCGACCTTTGATTTGGATTTGGACGAGTGGATTCTTCTCACTTCTATCACTGATAGAAAGGGTTGTGGTGAAAGGTGTTAGTTTATCCTTATTGTAGCCCATCCGATGAAGTGTCCGTTGTGCAATGAGATTAACTCTGAAGCTATTGTTGATGAAACATTTTCAGATATCGAAATAGAATATCTTTCCAGGAACATACATGGGTTTTATATGTCTTTTCATGATGGTGTCTTTATCCCTATCTATAAAAGAGATGATATCATGTAATTATGCATAATCGTTCTCCTTCCGATAGACTTAAAACATGTTTACATTAGCTTTAAACTCTTGGGGGTTGTAAATAATATTCTATATGTACATTTATAATATTGTTTGACAATTTCAAAGTGTCTTGGATTGAAAAAATGGTAGGTAGTGATGCCAATTATTTTATAATGTCATATTTCTGATCTAATGGTTGGAGATTCCCCATATGTGGATAATCTTTCACGTATGATTTAGGGGCTTGAGCATTGGATGAATATGGACAAATCCCTAGGGCAGGAGCTAGTGGTGCTTCAACACTTTTTGATTTTGGATTTGTAGGTATTCCTACATGCCATGGGAGATTAGACATTTTGTTTATTCCAATGGATATTATAGGATGATTGGGCTATAGTCTCTTTTGATAGGGGTAGGGGAATCTTCCTATTCCTATTGGGTTCTCTGAAGGTCTCTTCCATAAGTTTTTTAGAACATTGATGGTTTGAGATAGAGTTCAGCAAGGAATTGGATTTCTACCATGACTACATCTTCCTAGGTATCCCCAGCTTCTTCGACCTCTTCCTTCTGTTCTCTAATTGGATGTGGGGATCTCAGGTTGATATTCATACTCATCATCAAAGAAGGTATACAACAAGTGAATGAAATTAATGGAACCATATATCAGTTCCTCATATGATGATAACATTGCCCGATTGAATTCCTTCATTAGTGTCGTTTAGTGGGATGGTCACCATTGTTCCATTTGGTGGGGGTGGTGATTGTCTCTTCAGATTTGATGGCATAAAATATAAGTTTCAAATCTGGCATTGGCCTTATTGCATGTTTTTATTCTTATGATCAGTCCAACTACTTCATGGAGGATTGTGGGGTCAAGGATGTCAGATGCATTGCATTAGAATCATTTGGAGGCAAAATCAATTACTTAAACTAGGATTACAAAACCATGGGATCAATTGACTATTTTCCATTTCATCCATCTATCTAAAATTTTTCCCCTTTTATGAACAACATTTCCCACTACCATATTTCACCCTGGTTAGTGTTAGAAACATATACCACTTATGCTGGTGGTTATCCCAATTTTAATTTCCATGAATTTATCATTCTTTAAAGGAGGTCCTTGAAGTTAAAACACCCTAAATGGTGTGTATCAGTATCTGGTGGAAGGGAAAATAATTTTTCCAGTAATAGATACCTATTTCATCATCCCTACTTTACTTTGGAATATGGAGCACATTGCAATTTATGGAAGCTATGAAGTATCCATAAACATGATCATCTGAGAACTAATAAAATTTATTCCTTCAGTCCTCAAATTGATTTCACGTATGTCCCCTCCTATCATCCCGAAGAGGCGGGGGATTCTATAAACATATAGGGGGTCTTACAAGATTCAGTGTAGGCCTTGGATCTGAGGATCGTGTAGGATGAAGATTAAGTGTAACAGAAGCCTCTTTAGATCTCCCTACTCTTTTTCCTAGGGTTGATGGGGATGTATGGGACATGAGATTTGTCTTTTTTAAGGAATATAATAAACATTGAGAAATTATAGAGAAATACCGAATCCCAACCATGTATTTTGTTAAGATGAGTGGAATTCACAACTTTTTGTAGAGTTTATTGATACTCATAGTAAGAATATCATCACGGGGTAGCAGTCTGTTGAAAGAGTAGGTCATAAATTTCCATCTAGAATTGAAATCTAAGACTCTTTCATCTCTCTATGTTTTCATTTCATAATGTCGTTACCTGTTTTTTTTTAATGTTTAATGGAACTAGACTGGGAAATTCCATCAGATATCCACCCTTCCTGTTATTTATTGAATTTGAAAGTCAGTATACCATACAAAGGTTGATCATTATAGGGCTTTCACAATGAATTTGAGTTTCACTTCTTCTTGTTGCTCTAGGGTCCCCATCATGGGATTAAAATAAGATGCATAACGCATAAAATGTTTTCTGGGTCACCATATCTATTGATTAAAGGGAATTTTGGGTTCCCAAAATTTATTGGCGGTGAAACGTTACTCTCCTAGTCAGGGTAGGGTTTCCTTTAGAGTTGTATTAGAGCACAACTCCCTTCTATGGATTCCAATGGATCTTCCAATGGCTCGATGGTATTCATCATCCCTTTATGCATATTATATTGGACCTGATCATGGGATGGTGTAGTAGGTTGGATATTTTCTCATGTCTGTGCAGGTGGTACTTGAGGCAGATACTCGGCTAGTTAAATCCTTTGTGGGTTTGAAAATTTTTGTTCTAGTTGTTTCTTTAAGGGAGTAAAATCTTAATATTCTACTTGGAATGGTCTCAAGTAGAATTATGGTTTTGTATCTACCTTGGACGATCCTTTCATCCTAGATTCATTTGCTTGGATGAGCCCTTGTGGAAGGGGAAAACCTACTGGAAGTGTAAGTTAATGCTATACCTGGGAATCATATCGTACAAGATGACTTCCTTTGAGTAGTTTAGAATTGATTCTCTTCAACTCATTCATTTCATCCACTTTTCAAGAAAATATCTCTTCAAGCATCATAGATTCATTCGCATTGAGGGGAGTCAGGTTGTGTATAATTTTTTTTTGTTATTCTAGTTTTTGGGAAATCCCAAAGGAGGTAGTGAGTGATTGAACAAGGGAGTGACCAAATTTAGGGCAGCCCTCTGGTTCCGGGTACACACACATTATGGATCTGTGTGGATCTAATTTGGGGAGGAACCATCCTCTCCATAATCGTTCGCATTTGCATAATTTTTATCTTGGTCCATAGGATTGATTTTCACAATGTTATCTAATGCGTAAAGCATGATTAGTGTCATACAAGATATGAATAGTATGATGGATTGTTCATATTTTTCACGATTTTATCCTCCCATTTTGAGACCGTCTTCATGTTTCTTGGTCAAGGATAACTCAAGAGGAAAACCTTCTATGAATTTTCTATATGCCTACCCTGTAAGGGAAATGAATCATGGGATGAGATGGAATTGTTGGCCTCTCTATTTTTGTGTCCTTCCAAGGTAGGAAAATACTAACTTCTACTGGGTGCGATGTTGATGTAAAAATTCCCCTGCCCTGTGGGATGGGGTTGCTCCCTTTCCTATGTTAATATTCCATAGCCTATATGTTTTGGTCTTACAGGGGCATTTTGTGTAAAAAAATTCCCCCAGCCTTGTGTGGTGGGGATGATCCTTTACTACAGTCATTGAAAATATTGTTGATGCTTCCTTGATCTTGAAAATTCCCATTCTAGGGTGAGCCAGATACGGTGTCAGGTCTGCATGTGAATTATTTGTTTTTGAGGAAATGAGAAATTCTTACTGATTGGATTCCAATAATCAAGAATCCTGCTGGATGTTATCGTTTTCTTGGTTCTGGATATTTTAAATGCACATTATCATTGGGTATGATGCTTTTGAGACATACTCATGGATGGTTCCTATCGATAATGATTCCTTTATTGGTCATGGATTTCTTTTGACTATCATCTTGGGATAATGATAGTATAAGATTTCATTTCCAATGGGTTTTTTAATGGGAATTTTGGTGAAATGTAATTCTCTATGCTCTACCCAACCTCAGATATGAACACTAGATGGTGCGTCATTAATAAGGCAACACAAATTGAATAATAAGTGGAGGCAGATCAGTTTGATATCTTTCTTTCACCTCTCATATTGTGGCATCCTGAAGACGGAAGAAATTGTTGGTAAATTTGATGGGGAATCTCCACCGAAATATTGACATGGACTACATACCGATAATAATGTAAATATTATTCTTTCTAATAGTTTAGAGTTGTACAGATATTAAGACAAATGTTATATATTCATTCCTCAGACAAATATCTTGGTCTGTCGAACAGATAATTAGATATAGGAAAAAACATAACTGGTTAGTCATCCATGGATAATTTTTTTATCATGAGAAACATACCTTTTTTCTCATTTTTCAGATACTCCTTTACATCTTCTACCTAACTTGGATGATTCTTGATGTTTTCATTTCACGCAGTGGGGCTAGTAGTGGTCTTATCGATTTCTGAATAGAACGAGGGTGGCTTGGAAGATGAGTGTGGCCCCAGAACCTCTAATGACGGATAAAGGATATATATAATTATAGGTATAGTACCTACCAAATCCAAATAAATAATTCTATGTGCCTCATAATATGAGATATTTCTCGTGTATGGCTCGGTGTGGGGAGGACCTTCTTGCCAGTGTGAATGTTGACTGTGGGGTAGACCTCCGTAGTTGTTGTCGTGGAGGTGCGGACTACTACAAAGGATTAATGTCTAACCATAGGGAGAAGTGTGATTGAGTGTACCATAGGGTGGAAATTTAGGGTAGACCATTGTATGGGGAGGACCTTATTTCTACTAGATGTCACTATGGGGAGGGCCTTCACAACAACTTCCATCATGGAAAGGACTACCATCATAGCTAGATTTCTGACTATTGCAAGAATATCTACAATGATATTCCTAGGGTGGAATGACAAGATGGGTTTAAATAAGTGGAGGACCTTATGGATTCTTTATTTAACTATGGGGAGGTCCTTCATAGTGACTGGAATCTTGGTGAGGGATACCATCATATCTTGACATCTAACTGCTTGGAGAATTTGGGCAGTGTATAACCTGTGGAGGAAAATCTGGGAGGATTATAGTAATGAGTGGACCTTATTTCTATATGATCCTCTATTTAGGGGGAAGGATACCATGATTTCCATCAGAATATAGTTTCTCATGAATGATCATTTCATGCCCCTAAATTAATCCCTCATGGGTTCTTTGGAGAGGGAATTTAGATCTACTAATAGTGAAATTTCAGGGAGGACCCTCACAACTAATAGTGCCACTTCCATAATTTGAAAATAGTTTGACAGGATCTTCAACCTCTATTTATAAGTGCTTAATGGAATTGAGAACTCCAGCTTCCAAAAGAGTAGGATCTTGAATGTGCTCTTTATTTTCCAGCTACCATTGGCACATTTTATTTTTGGGAAATATCTTACAGGAAACAGGGGCCACATGTTGTCGGAAATATATTTCATATAAGGGCCCCTATTTTTTGGTTCCTACGATTTCTTCTGTATATGACATTTAACATCATGAGTTTTTTCAGGGATATATGCCAGCCTTGGAGGGCCCCCATATAGAACTGGGGTCCCCAATTTTGAAAGGGTATTGGTTCCGGATCCGGTTTTCCTTGTATCGTAGAATATGATCATCAAACCTCCTATACGAGAGTAGGGATGTAGGTCTACTCTAGAGTAACTATCTTATTTTTTTAATGAACCACCCCACATGGGAAGATAGGTTCATGGGAACTGCTCTTTTATCTTTCCACCGATGTAATTACATCTTGATGGTTCTATAGGATACAATCATGAATTGATTTTTGATCCTCCATAATTTTTAGGATGTGTTGAGATATATCTCTAGATTGAACACGAATAAATGAAAAATATGATTTCATAGTATGAGTTTGTGCCTACTCTGGTCCACCATGGTTTTCTAGTGGGTATAGTTAGTTATCCTATGTTGGGGCAGAGGAATGAGTCCACCCAGGTTTAATTCTAGGATACACCAGCCATTTTCAACTGTTTTCATTCTATTTGGATGACTGGCTTCATATTTCTGAACAGGAAATTGTATCTTTTGTTTATTTTGTATTTGTATTATGTTTTTTATATGAACCGTGTGAATTTCTATATTATTATATTTTATTTTCATTATATTTGACATATGGGCTTGATATGAGTGGGAAGGAATTAACCCTTCCCAAACATGATTTCCACCATATTTTACTGGTAGATTATATATTCATTGGTAGGGATGTGCACCTACCTATAGTTTTTAATCCTATTTGGATGATGTGATTCATTCAAATAAACACGGATTTTCATCTTTCTATAATTTTCCACCCTATTTTCATAATGGGTATAGTGAGCATTGGTAGGAATATGTGTTTTCTTTCAAGTTACTATCATAGATGCATGGTAGGCTTCAACAGAGGGAGTAGAAATATTGACCTACTCGTAGTATGATGCCATGTTTTTTAGATGATCTCCTCCTCAAGAACTAGGGTAATGGCTTGTTCTAGATTAAATGTTTTCATCCCTTGGTGGGTATCCTGAGGGATCTATATTCATTAAACTTTATTCGAAGTCCACGATGTGGTATCCTCATCAGAACAAGGATATTGGGTCGTGCTGCATTGGCAGCAACATCTTCTGGCAGGGGCCATTGAGTGAGACCCATGTGAATCAGGGATGAATTAATGTGTAAATAATTAATATTCCTCTCTAATATAAGTTAGGTACTCATTATCACGTTCTGGGGATAGGGTCCTATAATGATTAGAGATGACCAGTGGAGATGCCCGATTATGGACTGCAGACTACTGTTGAAGAGGCGGATGGATCAGCTTCATGTCCTCAAGGGAATAACATAGTGCCTCTATGGTGGGGATAGTACCATTTTGATGGTACTTACTGATCATTTCATTTAGAACCCAGTGTTGATGATGTTTGGTTGGTGATGCGAACTTATTCATTGTTGGGGGTATGACCACTAATGTAGTTGTGGACACGCATGTCTGTGAAAAATTTAGGGATTCCATTAGATTGAATGTTTATCTATAGACCTATAATATTTATAATAATTATAGATAGAAAAAAACCCTTAAAATTAGCATCTCATGTCCATATTCATAAATGTTTATTTTTCTTGCCCCTCTTTGTTTTAGATTCTACAGATGCTTTGGGTGGGGTAACGCCACCACCTTGGTTAAGGATTCACATTAGGTTCACCATTTTTGTTTCATCCCAAATCATTTCATACCAAAATAATGATATATATATATATATATATATATATATGGTCTGATGCGTACTGGGTACTATATCCATTTTATCTAAAGAAAGAGGAGCCATAATTAAGAAGTACCAACTGATGATTGCATGGGGTTTGTTGTTTGTGAAATCGATCCACATCGGGTATGAAGTCTGCAAATGGAGTCCAACAAGTTTATTCATGGACCCTAAAACATTTAATAACCCTCTTATCCATGATTCATGGCCATGATTTCCAATGGTAGTCACTCGATGGATAATTTGTCCAACAACACTTAAGGAGTCACATTGGTAGAGTGGATTGGAACTGAGGCTCATCGCACACTTTTGGGGGGGAATTACTTCCTATTCTAGGACACTCATATAGAATTAAGCAATGTTCATATGTTCAGGAATCCTTGTTTCATTTCCAAGATTGTGTACATGGATTACCGCTAGGATTCATGGTCAACCATAAATATGCATGGGTCCAGAATCTCTTGTATGTATCCGAGGTTGTTATTTAACATTTCCCTCTTATTGGACATTCCATGAATTCCGTAGTTGTTCAATAAGATAATGTATATTTTATGCCAAATGGGATAGTGCTCTGGAGTTTATCATCATATAGGAAAGATGGGAATCTTTTCAATGTGGGTATTGAACCCACAATATAAGATTCATACTTATCATCATGAAAGGAATCAGAACCCATGTAGTTTTTTTTCACTATATTGGGAACATCACATTTTAAGGTCATGTGACAAGGACCCGACCATGAATTTTATCGTCATATATAAAGGACATAAAATAATAGACATGAAGAGAACGGTGTCAAGCATGAACATTAGGGTGGTTTTTCTTCAAATCCCAGCTAGTTGAGAATCATAGTCCATGTAGTTCTAAAATATGGGGATTACACATTGAATATGCTTTTTAAAATAGGCATGATTTGGGGATTACATCCAGATGGAAGGCCAATTTGAGATCAGTCTTAGACATGCGTCCTATGTATTCTGGTTAGAGTAGGAATATAACTTCTTGTAGTTCAACTATTTGGTGGATCATTCAGATTCCATGATTACCACTAAACTCTAAGCCGACGTGAGGAATGTTTGGTGTTAGAAATAAGAGGAAGTGGTAGATCAGTATAACCAAAATAATTCCCCTCCTAATTGGTGGAAAAGGAGGATGGTGATAGTAGGAGAGGTCAGGGATATGAAACATCATTGAAGAGAGGCTGGGGGATCACCTTAGATAAAGTGCCCTTCGATTGGTTCTAGGAAAGGGGATGATCAATCCTCATTAAAGGGAAAGAAAGTGTGATCTTACCTTATTTATCACTGGTCCTCATCAAATGAAAATGACAAGGATTACCATTAATCTCTAGAATGTGAAGGTACATGTGATAATCCTACGTTCAGATGCAACCCTACCATGGAAATGTAAACTTTGGTACATTCTAAGGTTCACCTTATTACAGGGACTACACACATGACTCTTATTACCAAGGGTATGTAAACATAGAAGGGCACACTGATGTGACCTTTGATTTTATCATATGAGTCTGGTGGAATTGGAAAAGGCCTTGGTCTAGTGCTTTTGGACTTGTCTGTAGAGGGTCTATGGATGATGTTATGGGAATGGAACATAATTGCGGAAGTTGGAGGGTGGAACACCCAAGAATACCCCTTTATGTGTACCATTTCATTATGGGGGATGGACTTTTCTCCACAAACCGTGTTGCTATGTGAGTGTAAGGATTTTCTCAGTACCATGATTGTATGTGAATTTTGGTTCGGTCCGGGTAGCATTTTCCTCCATGGAACCAAGTTCTCACCACTTAACGCTTTTCTACGTGGTGCTTGTTCCATTCTAATATTGTGGTTGTATGTGGCACTGAGTTCTATCCACATAGTCATTTTTTTTGAAGCGCGGGGTTCCTTCCGAGTAGCTATTTTCTATGTGAGATGCTGGTTTGAAGAAGGGGCATTGGTTCTGCGCTTTGCGACATGTTGATCCCTGATGGGAATAGGGTTTGTGGTCTTCCACATAGTATTATCTTTTTTCCTTTATGTGTGGGGTTATTCCTTCAAGGAATCGTTGAAAGAGTTCATCCTTTGAAGTTATCTCTTATTTCATGCCTTTGATCACTAAAGTACTCCTAATATCCTCTTCTAGGTCCTTTCTTTTTTTGGTCTCCTTAGGGACTTTTTATAGAGGGGCGTGGGAGATGGATCAAGGAATCGTATGACATGTTTTTTGGAAGCCCAAGGAAGACTCACCCAACCCTCAGACGACTCGGTCCATAGAGGCCTACTAGGTTAGGGTTCACAGAGGTACAAATCATCACCTTAGTCCCACGAAAGATATCATTCATGGGACACCATCGACTGTGCCTCACCTATGAGTTGTATGACTCCATATAAAAATGGTACACTAGGAGAAATTATCCACTTACATTCTCCAAACGAAAGTGTTTTTTGGGGGATGGAACCATCACCACCATCTCGTGAACCATCCAGTTTTCGGGTGCCTTTGTGAGGCCATAGACTACCAAGCAGAGTGATGGTCCGCGAAGGAGCTCTACTTCACATCACTTCTTTATTCCTTTTAATATATTTGGATTCTTTGAATATTCCTCTTCATATATTCACCCCATTCATTTTCCTTAAATTTTAAAATCTTCAGGATTATTTTCATTCCCATTATAATGTTTTCCAGTCCCAACAAACCCCTAAAACCACTAATAACAATAAAAACAGTTAAAACCCCTAAAAATTTGAAAATAAATTATAAACTATAAAAAAACTCTAACAACCCAAAAAATCATAAGAACCCTAAAACCATAAAAAACCCCAAACACCCTAAAAATCCATAAAAACCCTAAAACCACATAAAAATAATAAACAATAATAAAAATCCATAAAAAAAAGAAAATATTATTAACAATAAATCCCACTGAAAACCATAAAATCACTAAAAACTTAAAAACCATAAAAACACTAAAACCGACTATAACTCTAAAAACCATAAAACCCCAAAAAATATTTAAAAATATAAAAACCATTAAAAACCCATAAAATTCCATTGAAACCTTTAAACCCAAAAAAATCGATAAAAAACCCTGAAATCCCCCAAAACCCTAACAAACCCTAAAAACACAAAATACCCTCAGACTACCTAAATCACCTAAAAACCCTAAAAACCATGAAATCCTAAAAAAGACCTAAAAATACAAAAAAAACATAAAAAACATAAAGCCTAAAAATTCCATGAAAATCATATAACCACAATACCCTAAAAAACTCTAAAAACCACTAAAAATAAAAAAACCTTTATACCCAATAAAAATATTAAACACTCAACAAAAAGACAATAAAATTCCTAAAAATAAAAAAATATCTAAATCCAAAAGACCCTAAAAACCTTGAGAACCACTAAACCCCCTGGAAAACACCAAAAAATCATAAAACCCATAAAAATTCATAAAAAACAAAAAAAACACGAAAAACCCAAAAAAAATAAAAAATCTAAAAAACCCCTAAAAAACCCTTAAAATGTAAAAAAATCTAAAAAACCATGAAAACCATAAACACCACTCAAACATATAAAACCCCTAAATCTCATAAAAACATTGGACCACACTAAAAACTCTAAAAACATTTAAAAATTCAAAAAACCCCAAAAAACCCAATAACCTCATGAAATCCATGAAACCCTATAACAACCACTAAAACCCATTAGAATTTCTATATATCATAAAACCCCTAAAAATCATAAAAATTCTATAAAATCCAAAAAAATCACTAAAATTTTTTCTTAAAAACCCGGAAATTCCCCTGAAACTAATAAAAACTCGTAAGAAAAATAAAACCCATAAAACTCATAAAGCCCCTGGAACCAAGTAAAAACTCTAAAAACATTTATAACACTTAAAAATGTTTGAAAAAATCTAAAATCTTTCAAACCCATAAAAATATAAAAAACTACTAAAAACTTTTAAATCCCTAAAATTCATAAAAACCCTAAGAATCGCTAAAAACCATAAAACCCCCTAAAAACAATAAAATTCCAATAAATATCAAAAGCAATACTAAAAACCTAGAAAAAACCAAAAAACCATGAAAACCCCTATAATATTAAAAAAAATGAAAAAATGAAAAACAAAAAAAAATACAAATAAAACCATATAATCCATAAAATATTAAAAATCCCTTAAAATTATTTTAGAATTTAAAAAACCCTAAAAGCTCTGAGAGACCCCATAAAACAATAAAAACCCATAAAACCCATAAAACCCCTAAAACCACATATAAACCTATAAAAATCAACTAAAACCCTAAATTCCCTTTAATCCCATAAAAACATTTACAACTCTAAAAAAACATAAAACCACGAAAAATATAAAAAAAATCCCAAAAAACCCAAAAGAACCATAAACTGCGGAAAATTCTAAAATCCCTAAAAACACTGAAAAAACCAAATTCCCTCAAAATCTCTAAAAACCATAAACACAGTAAAAACCCCTAAAATCCTAAAAACACCTCAAAATCCTTAAGAATATAAAAAACCCTCATAACCATGTAAAACCCATGAAATAAAAAAAACATTTAAACCCTAAAACCCATAAAAATGCTAACCCCATTAAAAACATTAAAATCCCTTAGAAATTATAAAAATATTAAAAACTATAAAAACACTAAAATGCACTAAAACAGTCAAAAACCCACTAAAACCATAAAAAATAAAATAAAAACCTAAACCCCTTTAAAATCCTCAAAATAATTAAAAACTACGAAAATCTAAAACTATAAAAAGCCTCAAAATTCATATAATTCCCTAAAAATATAAAAAACCTAGAAGACCCTTAAAACCTCTAAAAACAAATAATCCCCTTAAAAACCTTAAAAAATACTAAAACCACATAAAACCCTAAAAACTCTAAAAAATCTAAAAACCCCTTAAACCCCCAAAAATTTTCAAATCTATAAAACCCCATAAACCCCTTAAAATTCATAATACATTAACACCCAAAAAAACATAAAACCCTAAGAATATTAAGAAACCTAAAAACACAATAATGGACTAAATACCCTAAATATCCCTAAAACCATAAAAATATTAAAACCCACAAAAATACAAAAAAAATTACTAAGAATCCTTATTATTTAAAACCCCCTAAATTCCTTGAAAGACCCCTCAATATCATAAAAACCTTTAAAACCCATTAAAAACCCTAAACAACATCAAAACACTAAATATACTAAAATATATGAAATTTCATAAAACCCCTAAAAACATTTAAAAAATCCAAAAAACAACTAAATCCCTTAAAACAAAAGAAATCTTAAAACTCGAGAAATCCATAAAACCATATAAATCCCAAAAACCTCTAAAACCCCTCAAAATCATTAAAGATTATAAAAACCCATAAAAATTATAAAATGCCTAACAAATCCCTCACAAATCAATGAAAACAAAAAAACCTCAAAAACTTTAAAAACCCCCCAAAAACCAAAAATAACCTAAAAACACCAATAATACTACAAAACCCTTTAAACCCATAAAACATAAAAAAAATATAAAATACCATAAACCCCTAAAAACTAGAAAACACCACCTCTAAAACCCCAAAAGGCACTAAAACACATGAAAACCCATAAAGCAATAAAAAACACAAAAATCTCCTTGAAATCCTCAAAATTTTGAAGAAACAAAAAATCCCTAAAACCCAAAACAAAATCCTGAAAATCACTAAAGAAATATGGAAACATAAAAACCTGGAAAGCGCTATAAATCCCCAAAAAACTATAAAAAACAAAAAAAAAATCTTAGAAAACTGAAAAACCCATAAAAACCCTAAAACCCACTTAAATCACTAAAACCCTTAAAACAGCAAAAAATGATAAAAAAAACTCCAAAAAAATGAAACCCTAAAAACATAAAGAAGAATGATGGCCCCATTTAACTCAAGGGAGATTCTACCAAATTTACCCTCAAAGGATTGGGAAAATGTGGAGAATACTCAAGGATGGAGAAGGAAGAACCAGTCTACGGACCATACTAATGTTAACGACGCACGACTAGTTCACCGAAGCGTCCCTCCTCTGCGGATCATCGTCTTACGCGAAACCGAGGTGGAGACCCTCTGCGGTTGCGAATCAGGGCAGGAGCCGAACCGGTTCACCGTCACGAACCGCCCCAGCTGAGAGCCACATCAGCCGGCCCAAACCACCTCCACTGTGATTCGTGAAATGGGGCTGGAACCCTCCGCGGCCGTGAAGCACTCCCCTTGTTCGGTTCGTGGGGGGAGAAGCACTCAGTGCCCAACGCGATTCACGGATTGACCAAGTCAGCCGTTAACAGGGTTTTCAGTCATGGGCCTCCGCAAAAGGTGCCACATGACCACAGATACATCTCGTTCCCCACTCAATAAAAGGACACCGAGGGGGAAGAGGGAGAGGATTCAAAGGGGATCGATCAGATTTGGGTGGAAGGATTTCTAAGGAAGGCTTAGGATTTCGCAAACAACAAAGTTCCATTTCGCGAACCATAGTAGGTATGAACCTGGGAATGAACTAATAAGGAACCAAAAATGCATAATATCTTGGTGAACCGCAAACTTAAAATAACAAAGAAGAGAAGACCACAAACCATGGCGCCTCCGTGGAAGCACTCCCTATGGACCAGGGTGTTTATGCCTCTTTTCCGATCCGCTGCACCACGTAGCACCCTCCTACGCGGGTGAAGCCTCGACTGACGAACCCCCAACCGATGCCACCCCTGGCCGCTGCTTCTCGCATGGAACCCTCCGCGTACCACCCTGGTATGCAGGCCAAACCCGAAACCGCGAACCACCTTGGTTTGCGGGATGCCGACCAAGCCACTGACCACCCTGGTTCGTGGGATGCCCAACAGTCCGCGGACCACCCTGTTTCGCGGATGGTCTCTCCAGCCACGTAGTGCCTTCCTACGCAAAGGGTGCCACCACTCTTTCACATGAATGGCCCATCAGAGCCTTCGGAGTTCCTGTTCCATGATCCAGATAAAATCCTTCCAATCCGGTGTGATCCTCCATGACTCCCTCATTGTCGTCCTGACCACATGACATTAAACTGTATGGCCATCATCCAATCCATATGATGTTAATCTGTATGGAAACATTCCTCTCTACATGACTATAAACTGTAGAATTCACTATCATTCAATAATTGGATTCCTCTTGCTCCATGCAAGAGATACCTTATGCTCCAAGCATAAGATGCCTCTTGCCATGTTTACAGTGGCATAATTTCAAGAGCATTGGAATCCGTTCAAACATTCCATCACTCCACCCCACGCTTTGTGTGTCCTTCATTCAGATATTCATCCACTTCCACGTCCGAAGGGACCCCCTAACGGCTTGGTCCCTTTCCGCATCGGCTCACCTACCGTCCTGGGCCAATGCCCTGGAATACTTTTGGACAACACTTTGAGTCAGGTCATGTGTTTCGAACATGGTCAGCAGTTGACCCTCATTTGTTTGTCCCCATTTTAGGCTAACGTGATATGGATGCTGTGTTTCGAACATGGTCAACAGTTATCCTACATCCCCATGCCACCCTCATTGCGTTCCGAATGTCGGGCATGTAATTCAAACTTTTCATCTCCCTTTGTTTGGACTGATTCCAACGCCCTTGGCATTATCCTACTTGTGCACTTGTGCATAGGCATTGGGCCCCATTATATTACTCAACCCACCAATGGGTTGGGATGACCTCATGGATAGACATTAAGAAGACACCATGGACGTCCATCACGGAGTAAGCCCCGACCTTATGGGCCGCTCTATGCATAAGCCCCACTCTACGTCCCACGGACGCACCTTTCGCGACTTGATCGTTAGGTCCCTACTGCCTCTTGTTTCTCACACCTAGCATGACTCACATGGGCTTATAGTAAGAATCGACCATGACATCCTCTTATGGTCCTCCTCAGAGTGTAAGCCCCAATCCATTGCCATGGGTGGCCTCAGAGTGTAAACCCCACTCTTTCGAACTACGTGTACTTTGATCCATGTCTCCTATGGAGGGTATGTAGGAAGCCTCCAAGAGGTTCAAGCCCGATCACCATCAGACCCCCAGGTCCACATTCACGTCGGTTCTCCAACTCTCCTATGCGAACTACGTGGAATTTGATCCCTGTCTCTTAGGAAAGGTATGTAGGAAGCCTCCAAGAGGTTCAAGCCCAACAACCGGTCGATCTGACTACCTTCACGTCGGTTCACCACACCACCCATATTGCTACCTCAATCAATCCAGACTCCTCAGGGTCATTAATCCAACGAGGGATGGTAAACCTTGGGCTTATATTATTCTGAATCTGTACATTCAGCCAACTATTTCCCACCATGAGAAATCTGTGGATACTATGCTTGGTTATAAACCAAATATTTGTGAATATATGAATACATCTTAAATCTATAAGAGAGTCCCGGAACAGGAAATAATTTCCCCCAAAAGGCTGCGATGAGCCCGACATCCCATCCTCTCGACCAATGCGAGTTCTTAAGAATCACTGGCCAGGCCACCCAGCAGACGCCTGCCTTTGGAAAGAAAGTCCATGTATCGTTGGATATGGAACCGTTGGGTGTTTCGAAGAGAATACCGGTGTACCCGACCTTAGCAATTGAACGGGGCGCATCCCTCCGTGATATCGATAGTTGGGCGCATCGGTCCTCCATCTCCCCGAAGAGAAATGGTTCAAAACAAAAAATGTTGAACCCGACGTGAATCTTTAACCAAGCATGACTAATTTAACATAATCCCACCATGTTCTCCCTTACACTCTAAGGGAGGGCCAAGCAAGGTCATTAGTTATGAATGGGATCATGAGATGCTTCTTTGACGGGTTTGCTGTTTGTATTTGTTAAAATGTTTTATAGGTACCACACAGAACTCCCTTCAATCCAATGGCGTCACTAAGGAACTCACAAGCGTGCACTTCCAACAACGCAAGGACTAGACATCCTCACCTACAGAGGACCCCGTCATCCAACCATTGTCTTCAACGTTGGGTCTAAGATGCACTAATCCGTGAGTACCACGTGAACGGTACTCTACCAACGATGGAGGCGGCCATGCACACCCTCCAATCGGTCAAGACTCGCCGGTCCCCTGCCCAGCAGCAGCCAAAAAGGAAGATCCAGATATCCCCTATTGCTGTCTCCAACCACTTTGGGAGTCTATCCCTAGAACGGGACAACGTGTACCTCCCTTATCTTAGGGAGGCGGATGAGGTCGATGTTGAGGACTTCATACCTGCCGAACGGGGGTTCCACTCTAAGGCCCCCTCTGAAAGGCGTCATCGCGGTCACACCGCGACTCAACATCCTTGCACCAAGGAGGATGTCTCCCCAAGGATTCAGGCCCACGCTCCCCGAGCTCTGGCCCCTTTAACAGCCCGACGAGGGCGAAAAACGTACAACCGAGGACCGGTCATCACCCTTTTCCCCAAGGAGGAGATTCGACGCCCAGTCACAAAGACACATCACGAACAGGAAACATTCACCTATTCACTCCTTCCGAGCCCGCCATCCAGACATGGAGGCATCATACTAGCCGGCGCGCATCCCCGCTGAGCTCCATCAAGCCCGTCACTCACGCAGGACGACACTTACCGGGCATGCACCTCTCCCTGCCCAGGGTTGTGAAGCCCACCCACCCGACGTGGTGGAGATCCAACATCTGTAGGACCAGCTCCTAGCAGGACCTCTTGATGCCTACCATCCAGGAATGGTGGTGATCAACAAATCCCGCCACCTAGATGTGGTGGAAACTCATAGGCGGGCATGTCTCCCTGCTAACAAAGGCCACCGACTCGATACAGTGGGAAACCAACAAATGCAGGGCTAGCTCCTTACGGATGTAAGTAAAGTATGACATCCCGATGTGGCGACAAACAGAGAGATAAACCGGCGTATCCCATTACAGGGGAATATTCGTCCACCTGCCCCGACACAAGAGAATTGTCAGTACCCACTAACCACTGGAGGACCGGAGCAAGATATTCCTACTCTGATACTGGAAGGGTCCTTCATACCTGTTCCATCCAAATATGACTCTCTACATATCTTGGAAATGATGGAGGAGCAGGTATCAATTCCAGATCATATCTTGCAGACTTGCCAGAATGTAATTGCATCAGAGGCAACAACAAGGACTCGGGCCCATGAGCCCATCTCCCCAATTGATGCGACTCATCTAAGAGATGAGATCGCCGCCTCGGAGCAGATATGCATCCCTGATTCTTCTCAAGAGGGTCACCGGCCATATTTTGTGACACAAGGGCAACCAGATCGAGCAGCTTCACTTGTTCCAACTGGGGGACACCCTTCCATCACGGTGGATGCTCCAATGAAGACATATATCCCTGCTAAAAGTCAAGATGTTCGTCGGTGTATCCAGACAACCTCACGGTACCCAATTAGACAGGGACCCAATGGTGAAGGTCATTATCAATAGCAGACGGTCCCGGCTACCCACAATAAAGTGCCCCGAATGCGCTGAAGACAGATCGAAAATAAAGGGCGGGTTCATGACTCCTCCCTACTGGAAGCTGGGGTTCCGAATGCCGCTAAACACATGATGAAGGCTCGGAACCCTTCCCATCCATTACCATACTATGGGAGTGGCAGTAGCAGTTGCGAAGGTCCTCCTAGCAATGTCACTACCAGCAGCTCTGAAGGTCCTCCCCAGAGCACCCGTGGGGGATTTCCCCATGGGCATATAACGATCGATCATGAGAGATCCTCTTTTGATGCGAGTCATAGAAACCCTCCATGTGACCAGAAGATCGAGCAGCAAGTAGGCCCTCCACTTGTTGCGGTCCACCCTGAAGTTCCTCCCCGGGGTATATGCTGCAAACACTCTCCATGCAGTGGGACCACAGATTGTTATAGTAGTCCTTGCTATCATAGTCGCAACTACAGAGGTCGTCCCCATAGTGACGTCTCATCACAACAAGAAGGCCCTCCCCTTGTCGTTGCCTGCCATAAAGGTCCTCCCCAGGGGTTACGTTGCAACGACACTCCACACAGCCAGGCGTCATATCATGATGGTAGTCCTTGCCACCCTGATAATGGAGGTCCTCCCTGTAGAGACGTCATGAAATGAGAAGGCCCTCCCCTTGTTTCGGTACATTCTGGAGGCCCTCCCCAGGGTGTATCCCGCAGATATTCTCCCTGCGGCAGCTGTAACGGTAGTCCACGCCATTGCCACAGCTATGATGGTAGTCCTCACCACCATGACTGCCATTGTAATGGTCCTCCCCGCATTGGCCCCAAGCAACAAGAAGGTCATCCCCTTGTCGTAGTGTGTCCTGAAGGTCCACCCCAGGATGAACACCGAACGTCAAGCCATGTTGGCCATCCTCACCATGATGGAAGTTGTTGCGAAGGCCCTCCCCGTAATGACACTACAGAGCCAGAAGGTCCTCCCTTTAATACGACACGCCTTGGAGGTCCTCCCCAGGGTGAGCACTGCAAAATTCCTCTATGCAGTGAAGCATCAAGTAGTAATGGTAGTCCCCGCCATTACGACCGCCATTGCGGAGGTCCTCCCCGTGATGACATATCATATCGACGGGAAGGTCCTACTCCTTCCGAATCAAGCATGGAAAAGCCCTCGTATTCCTAGGCACTCAGAAGGACGTGATCGAACATGTCAGATTCCCAGCTAGTCGCTGACAATGCCCTTCTTTGATCCAGAGAAGGTCCAGGTCCGCGTTCATCTTTTGAACCACCTCGGAATTGCCCACATGATGATTCAGCACCTACCAGTCCCACGGCCTCTGACCACACTATCGATGAGCGCCTCTATTGGGCTGACCAGGTAGAGGAATCACTAGAAGAGGAGTATGCCGACATGTTTCACATGAGGAAATGACTGGCCAGAAATGATATACCATTTATGTTTTGGCCCACAGCCACCTCTCAATTCGACATACCCAGAGAGTTGTCGGAAGAATGCGTGCACAACATCCGTTCCAATATATGGACGACCTTCCACCAGCTGAAATCAAGAATTATACCTTATGATGGATATGTAGACCATGTCAAGATGATAGGAGACCTTCTGCATCACATTTACCTGGAGTCCCTTCCTTTGGTGCGGTGATAGAGCCCCGAGAGTTGTAAAGGAAACATGAAGATAGCATGCCTCCGTGTACTGCCCGGTCTGTGCCGCCACATCGGTGACGCTCTGATGGGAGTCCGTGTCAGGGGATGGGGAGAACACGGAGCTCTGCATTTCACTCCACTCCACACCCAGAAGAACCCGTTCGACATGGTGTCTTGCAACGTCATCACGTCCAGACGACAATCGAGTGGTATCCCTGTTCAGGAGAGGCGACACACCAAACAAAGACAGGTCTTGAGTAATTCTCAGAAGCGTCTGAACCGAAGGGAACAAGCCATTCAAGAACTCCTAAATCAAGACACCGAGAGCATACAATAGGACTCCCGCCTAGGAGAGGCCAATCAGTGATCTTTTCCTACCTCCCCCAGAAGGGATTGATCCCCATATGAACACGACATCAAACCAAGTTCACCCTCGAATGGGGGAACGTAAGATCAGGTAGGTAGTGATAGCTGCAGCCACTGCCGCAATCCAAGGTCAACCCCAGCCTGTAGGGCTGGGGGTATTTTTAACAACAAATTCCCCCGTAAGACCAATAAAAATGGTAGGAGACTCAGCGTCCAACGAATGGAGCCAACCCCAGCCCTTAGGGTCAGGGGAATTATTACCCCCTCAACAACAACCTCCCCCGCAAGAGTCGGTTTTCTATTGTCTAGGGAGTATATTCAAAAGGGGAGGTTCTCGTCCTATCCCGTCATGTGAATCATCATCCCCTCCGAGAGGAAGGCGCACCGTAAGGTCGTATCAAAGAACTCTCTGTGTCACCCTTCATCAAGAAGTCTGAAGGAAATCCCAGATCATGAAAGGGGAGGCCAGCAGAAGATGCGAGAGATCCTCTTCCCATTTGGAAGATGAAATATTCTCCACCCTGCGATATGTATCCATAAACACCATAGAGGATAACCCCATGGGTGAAGCCGGAGATGATGAAAACTCGGATGGATTAGGAGACGATTGTTTCGGTCAGGATGTGACTCACAACGAACCCCCAGGTGTGCACACCCGGAACTAGAGGGCCGCCCTAAATATGGTCGTCCTTCCATCCAACCCTCCTTCGCCTAACCAGTGAGCTTCCAATAAGGATACGAATAAAGGACTGGTTACCCATAACCTGCCTACTTTTCTGGAAAAAAATGGTCCACTTACGCTCGAAGAGAGATTTGCTCGATAGGAAGAGGAGATGAATGAATTGAGGCAGCTTAACGCCGAGATACTCAATAAGAACCAACTTATTGAAAGTGCATCCCGGGAAGAACCACATCATGCACTCCCAGTAAGTTCACCTCAAAGACTAAGGCTTTCCCTGACAAATGAAGCACGGTCATAGCTCCCATCCAATGAGGTGCCCGGCCCGTCCAACTACCTAAACGTAGATTTAGATGAATACCAATACTTCCCCCCACTTAGGAAGCAACCAGATCGAGTACGCCCGAACCCTCCGAGGGTGCCCCGAACGGAATATGCACCCTTGATGCCGGCTGAGACAGATCCTCGAGCAATGCCTCACGCTGCACCTTCCCAAGACCAGGCCCAACAGGATGTAAACCAGGGTCTCACCAACACCATTGAGGCACTGACAGCTCGATTGGAAGCAATGGAAGGTTGAAGCGATCTGATACATCCAGAGAGGAAACCTTACCTGGATTGGGTAAGAAACATGCCTCCTCCACCCAATTTTGGGAGCCCTGTATTCTCGATTTTCAACGGGTCATGCGATCCAGAAAAGCATTTGATACACTACGCATCCTATTGAGACCCTATGATGGGAACTCCGGAACAAAAAGAAGCAGTGAAACTCAGATTCTTTATATGGATCTTGCAAAGATCTGCCTTCATCTGGAATACGAGTCTACCAGCCCAGTCAATAATGATTTGGGAGGACCTTCGACAGCAGTTCATGTTCCACTTCAGCTCAACATTTCCTAAAACAATGGTCAGCAACCTCATGAACATCAAGCAGAGGAAGAATGAGAGGGTCTCAGATTTCAGTGCCTGATGGAAAGGTCTGACCTATTCCCTGAACATGACAATGCCTCAAAATGAGATGCTATCCATATGCATCGATAATCTTCTAGATGAGCTACGAAGACCGCTCATACCAGTGGAGTGCACCACTGCCTTCTGTCATCTCTCGGTCATTTCCCAGAGAATTGAGGACTCCCTATAGGGGACTAATTTGAAGTCCTGAATAGCCTCGCAGGCTCCTGCGAAAAGAGCCCCTAGAGCCAGGCATCTGTTGTCACACTGAAGATGGACCTTGTGCCCTCTCCACTGCTCAGGCCTCCACCAAATCATCAAGGGCCTTCTGTATATCAGCGGCCGACTCCACCCAAATGGGACAATCAAAGAGGATCGAAGTGGAACCAATTTGAGGAACGAAGACAAAAAGTATACTCGTTCTGAGACAAACAAGTATGTGGATACTTCATTTCTGCCATGAATTACAACTTTCTCCGCCTCCCCGAGCCAAGGAAACCTGAAGAAGTCGGCCGCGATGGTAGACCAGATTACTTCCACTACCATCGAATGTTGGGGAACAATATCCGAGAATGCTTCATATTTAAAGACCTCCTGCAGAGGATGGTAGACTCTGTATTGGTCAAGCTGGGACCACCCCCATCACATGTGGCATGTATCTCTACCACCGACTCCGAAAAAGTGGAGGGGTGGTAGAAGTTCACCAGTAAGTAGGGGCAGAAATTTGATGACTGGATGACTCGGAAGAATATCGACTGAGCCCAGGGTATACTCCAAGCTCAGCTACGGTAGCCAGTGTTGCCGCCAACATCCCCTGAGGCCGTACAGTCGATAGCATCGGCCTCACAATCCTCCACAAGCTATTCATCAGGGTGTAATCGATGGAGGTGGAAACAATCGCAAGAGGAGCAGTCCGCAATGGGGACAATGTTAGTCCCGACCCTAGAAGATTATATTCCCTCGAATTTGGCGTCACGGGCACCGGCCCACCATATGGCACCATCAGGGACAACAGACCAGGTTGACCTGTATGTGGATGAAGATCCAATATTTGGTTCTATTATCATCATCCATTTTATGGAATCATTCCCAGACTAAGGGTATGGTTACGAACCCAAGTTCCTTGCATGAGGAGTTGGGAGGAGGAATCACAGAGGTAGGGGATACCGAGGGAGGCGCAGCCGCAGCCGAAACAAACCCTACAGTTGGACCCCGTCCCAAACCATTAATATCTTGGAAACTCATGGGAGATCCCTTCAATATACTCAGCAGGAGAAAGAATTCCCCTCCACCTCCACAAGCAGCCACTCTGGCCCTGTTGTTCTGCGATACCCGCCAGAGGAGGAGCAAGTGTCTGGTTGCCTAGTGCGCACAAACAGATCAGCCGGGCCAAGTCCTAAAAACACAGGAACTCCATCGACATATGGCCCTGTGGCTGGTCCCTCCTCGTCATGTACTCCAGCTCCCAAGACAGCTGCTAGAACTCTCCCGCCAGTAGTGAAGAGTTGGCCGTTTGAGCAAAAGTACGAAATCCTTAAGCATCTCGCGTCAGTACCAGCCATGTTGTCAATCCTGGATGCCCTGAGTTTGTCAGCCGACCTCAGGGAGGCGCTTATAGATTCCTTACTCAGCCCCCATGAGTTTCAAGACGAGGTAGCTACCACAGATATTTATTGGACGGAGACTAGCCCGGATGAAGGCACTGCGGTAATTTCCTTCACCGATCAGGATGAAGATTCCATCATAAAAGGACAAATCAAACCCCTATATGTGTCTGGCACACTGAATGTTGTTGAGATCTGCAAAGTCTTCATCGACAACGGCTCTGGAGTTAAACTCCTTCTCCTACAGACACTCCGTAAGTTGGGCTATAATGAGGATGATTTAGTACCCTCATCCATAACTCTATTGGGTTACAACAAGAGAGAGCAGAAGCGAATGGGAAAAATTAAGCTAAATACCTATTTTGGTGACCTGGTAGCCTACATGGAATTCCTGGTGGTCCGGAAGAGCCCAACATTCAATGCCCTACTGGGAAGGTCATGGTTCCATAAGCACATGGTCGTTCCTTCATCCTACCACCAGTGTATCAACTATTGCTTCAATGGACAAAGTGGGAGATTGTATGCCGATAAGGCCCCTTTCAAGCTCTCCGAGTCACACTACATTGACGCTGGAGTTTATAAGCAAAAGAAAATGGAGCCTTTAGTTGATGGTGTCTACTGGATCTCTAATCCAAATGGCCTGGAAAAGGTTCCTGATGACCCCCTTAGGAAGCTTGGTAGAGATTATGTCCTGCCCATAAACCATGTTGAGAGTAGGAGTTCAAGTCCGGACATGCACTCGGATGTCCTCATGAATTCATCCATAACAACTGAGCATGACAATGTGGGAACATCCACTAACCCTCAATCTGGGGACAAAAACTCGAGTAAGGACGCCCATGACACCTTGCCTCCAGACTCCGAAGAGCCTATCTCGGGATCTCTCTCCTCTTCAGATAAAAAAGATTGGGATTTGGGAGAAGAAGAGGGGGAAGATCTCCAGGATACACCTCCTGCATTTGATGAAGGTATCTCCACCACTGTGGACGAGCTCAGTGAAATAAACCTGGGTACCGAGGAAGACCTGAGGCCCACTCTCATTAGTGCAGCCATGTCTCCCATAGAGCATGAGGTATATACTCCCTTCTTAAAAAAACATTGAGATGTGTTTTCTTGGAATTACATGGAAATGTCGGGACTCAATCCCGAAGTGGAAACACACCACCTAGGTCTTCCAGAAGACCACCGAGGCTATAAATAGGCCGCCAGAAGAACACACCCCTCACATGCTGCCAAAATAGAGGCTGAAGTCGATAAGCTCATTAAATAAGGCTTCATTCGGGAGGTCCAATACCCCATCAGGGTGGCCAATATCATCCTTGTCAAGAAAAAGAATGGACAAATCCATGTCTTCATTGATTTCAGAGATCTCAATCCACATTTTCTGAAAGCTGATTTACCGGTCCCAGTCACCGAGTTATTAATCGATGAAACAGCCGGGTATGAGGCTATATCCTTCATGGATGATTATTCTGGATACAATCAGATCAGTATGGCCTGAGAAGATGAAGAATCCACTGACTTCAGGGTCCTCAAGGGGTATTTTTTTACTGGGTCATGCCCTTTGGTCTCAAGAACGCTGGTTCCACATATCAGTGTGTCCTGCATTATATCTTTAAACTGTTCCTAGGGAAATTCATTGAATGTTACGTGGATGACCTGGTGGTCAAGTCCAGACAGCACTCAGATGACCTGTCAGACCTTAAGACCGTCTTCAATAAACTTCGACAGTATAACTTGAAGATAAACCACTTGAAATGCACCTTCGGGGTTACCTCAGGGAAATTCCTTGGCTTCGTTGTACGCCATCGTGGCATCTAAGTCAGCCCTGACAAGACAAAGGTTATCCTTGGATTACCACCTCCCCAAAATCTCACCAAGTTGAGGGGATTCCAAGGACACCTGGACTATATTAGGTGGTTCAAAGCCAACCTGGCAGGAAAGTGTTTTCCCTTCACCAGGTTAATGAAGAAGGGGGTCACGTACCAATGGACGGATGACTTCCAAGAGGCATTCGACAAATTGAAAAAGTAACTCTTAAGCCGAATGGTTCTCATGCCCCCGGTTTAAGGAATACCTCTCATCCTATACGTGACGGCCCTAGAAGGGTCACTGGGAGCCTTTCTCGCTCAAAATAATGACGCTGGTAGCGAAAACAGTCTATATTACCCCAGTCGAACCATGATTGATGATGAGACTTGATACTCAAACATCAAGAAGAGTTATTTGGCCTTGGTCTTCACAGTTCAAAAGCTGTGACATTATCTTCATCATCATGATGTCCATTTGATCTCGCAGAGTAACCCGCTCAAGTACATCCTCAGCCGCCCGATGCTAACCAGACGCCTATCCCGATGGGCGGTCATCCTACAACAGTTTGACATCCGGTTTGTGCCTCAGAAAGCCATCAAGGGCCAGGCATTAGCAGACTTTCTGGTAGAGAAACCCTCAATAGGGACCACCGCATCGGACGTCGAGCTACCTGATGAAGATATATTCTTAGTTCAAGAGGTGTTCCCACCATGGGAAATGTACTTCGACGGCCCATCCCGAAGCCCGACCGGGAAGAGGATGGAAGATCCCAGATTCAACAAAGTGGGTTTGGGGATAATACTTCTGTCCCTAGAAAATAAAGTCTTTCCATATTCCTTCCTCATGTCAGAGGGATGTAAAAGAAATGTATCGGAATATCAAACTCTCATCGCAGGCCTAGAGCTTGCACTCCAGGCACAAGTACAACACCTTAAGGTAAAAGGTGACTTAGAGTTGGTCATCAAGAAAGTCAATGGTGACTATTCCATTAAAAAGGAGGAGCTAATACCCCTGTTTGACCATGTCTGAGGGTTAATGGTAGAATTTTCCACAGAACCAACATTGACCTATATTCCCCGGTCTCAGAATGATCAGGCCGGTGCATTATCCAACACGGACACAACCCTAGCTGACCCAGACTGGAATGAAACGGTTATCAGTATTGCTCACTGTCGAATGGTATTGCACTTTGTTCAAGCTAAGATGGAAGAAATCCACAAAATCAGTCCTATCCCTAAGCCATATTCTCCTGCCACCGACTGGATGACCCCCATTGCAAACTACCTTCAATAGGGAGAACTTCCATCAGACAGGGCTGAACGAGATCAAATACAGAGAAGGGAAATCAACTTTGTCCTATATGGTGGTGTGGGTCAGGAAGAGGTCCTCTACAAACGAGGCATCGACAGAGTGCTCCTCAAATGAATTTATGGAGAATAAACCACTGCCATCATGACTGAGGTGCATGCTGGAGTATGTGGTGCACACCAGTCAGGGTCCAAGCTTTCCCACCAGGTTCAAAGGCTTGGATACTGTTGGCCCACAGTGGCACGATATTACGGGCATTTTACCACAAAGTTCCACTCATGCCAGATTCATGCCAACTTCATTCACCAACCCCCAGAGTTACTTCATCAGGCCAAGTACTCCTGGCCATTTTTCATCTGGGGAATGGATGTCTTCGGACCATATACTCCTGCCACAACAAAACTGCTGAATTATATCCTCAGAGCAACCGACTTCTTTTCCAAATGGGAAGAAGCCATACCCCTCAAGGATGTCGGAGAAAGAAATATTGTCAGATTAGTGAAGGCCAATATCGTCACAATATTTGTTTTCCCTCATACTATACTGATGGATAATGGCACCAACTTCTGCTCTCTTGAATTGGAGAAACTATACCAAGAATATGGTATCAAAGCTGACCACTCATCCCACTAACATGTGGTACCCAACAGAAAGATAGAGGCTTTCAACAAGACCCTGTCCAACATTCTCCAGAAAATGGTGGACAAATACAAGAAGTCATGGCTAGATAAACTCACCCATGCATTGTGGGATTATCAAACCACAATCTGCACCGTTACTCGAGCTACTCTGTAATCATTAGTATATGGAACAGAAGCGGTTCTTCCCATTGAGCTCCAACTACCCTCGCTCTGTATTTCCTTTTGTGATCAATTATCCAACGATGATCAATCGGAAAAGAGGCTAGGTGAATTGAAATATCTATATGATAAGCGGTTTCACACTTTGCACCATCTGGATGTATACCAGAACCGGATCGCACGATCCTTTAACATAAAGGTCCGTCTTCGGTCACTCTTGAATGAAGAATTGGTGTTGGTCCTATGGACCCCAATGATACCTGGAAAGATGCCTCTAAAGCTGGAGCCCATGTGGGAGGGACTGTATGTTTTACACAATGTTTACTCCAACAGAGAGTATACCCTGATCTCCAGTGAAAGTCAATTTACAACTGCTCCTACAATTGCAAGATTCCTAAAGAAGTATTTCGCATAATAACTAAAAGTAGTTATCATCCGAGCTGCATGATGTTAAACTTCCAAGTACTCAATAATCCAAACTCTAGGACCCTAAACTAAGAGTATTTCTTCCTCACCGACATAACTAAAAGAAGTTATCATCTGAGCTACCAGACGTTAAACTGACAAGAACTCAACGGTCCAAACTCTGTGACCCTAAACTAAGAGTATTCCGTCCTCACCAGTATAACTAAAAGCAGTTATTGTCCGAGCTGCATGACGTTAAACTGCCAAGCACTCAATGGTCCAAACTCTATGAACCTAAACTAAGAGTACTCCGTCCTCACTGGAATAACTAAAAGAAGTTATCGTCTAAGATGCATGACGTTAAACTGCCAAGAACTCAACGATCCAAACACTATGACCCTAAAATAAGAGTATTCCGTCCTCACCGGAATTACTAAAAGAAGTTATCGTCCGAGCTTCATGACGTTAAATTGTCAAGCACTCAACGGTCCAAACTCTATGACCCTAAACTAAGATTATTTTGTCCTCACTGGCATAACTAAAAGCAGTTATCGTCTAGGCTGCATGACGTTAAACTTCCAAGCACCAACGATCCTAACTTTATGACCCTAAATGAAGAGTATTTCATCCTTACCGAATGATGTTAAACTGCACAGACAAGATGTTTTAAAAATGCCCTCTCCCCCCCATGTATGGACCAGACCTACACTGGGCGTGTTGTATTTTAGAAAACTATATGCAGCATGATTCCTTCCCTCGCAGGATACGTAGTGACACCAGGACCCCCCGTCCTGGCCTAGCCACCCCCCAAAAAAACAAAAGAATAAAATATAAAAATTCCCTTTCCCCCGTGTACGGACCAGACCTTCACGGGGTGTATTCCTCTTCCTCGCCGCATGATGTTAAACTGCATGGATTTTAGAGAACAACGTGCGTCATGATTCCTTCCCTTGTAGGATATGTAGTGATGTCAGGGTTCCTCATCTTGGCCCAGCCACCCCTCAAATACAAAAAAAGAGAGAAAAATATCCCCTTCCCCCCGTGTACGGACCATCCCTACACGGGGTGTATCACTATTGTAGAAAACTATGTGTTGCTTGATTTCTGCCCTCACATGATACATAGAGATGTCGGGAACCCCTATCCTAGCCCAGCCACTCCCAAATGAAAATAATGTTAAAAATGCCATTTCCCCCGTGTACGGACCAGACCTGCATGGGGTGTACTTCATACAGAGAACTACGTAAGGCTTGATTCCTGCCCTTGCATGATACATAGTGACTCCGAGATTCCCTATCCTGGCCCATCCACTTCTAAAAAACGTCCCATTTCCCCCCGTGTACGGACCAACCCTGCACGGAGTGTACATTTTGCAAAGAACTACATATGGCTTGATTCCTGCCCCTGCAGAATACATAGCGATGTCAGGGTCCCCTATCCTAGCCCATCCACTTCTAATGAAAGTTAAAAATACCCCATTCCCCCATGTATGGACCATAAATGCATAGGATGTACTTCAAAGATAACTACGTACAACTTGATTCATGACTTTTCAGGATACGTAGTGACGTTTAGATCCCCTATCTTGGCCCAGCCATTCACAGGTGGGATAAAATTAAAAAATTTCCCCTTCCCCCGTGTACGGACCAGACCTGCATGGGGTGTACTTCTTTCAGAGAACTACGTATGGCTTGTTTCCTTCCCTTGAAGGATACGTAGCGATGCCAGGGTTCCCCATCCTAGCCCAGCCACCCCCAAATAAGAGTTAATAATGCCTTCTGCCCCCGTATGTGGACCAGACCATCATGGGGTGTATTCTTCGTCCTTACCGCATGACATTAAACTTCACAGATAAGAAAAAAATCCCTTTCCCCCCGTGTACAGACCAGACCTGCACAGGGTGTATACTTCATCCTCACCACATGACGTTAAACTGCACGGACTTCTTCCTCACTGCATGACGTTAAACTGCACGGACATAGTCGTGACCCACCCAAGACACATGAAAAAACGAGATGGAGATACTCCTTTCACATTTGGATGCATCCTCTCCATACATCAGACTCCACGACCCGGATAATTGTGGATCTTCATAACCATCCATGGCCATCGGAAGCAGAAAGTTATCCACCCGTGGACACCTTTGTATGACTATGCATACCATGCCCTTACTGGCTCTGCATATTGATAGCCCATGGCCCATATACCAAAGGCAAGATTTCCTCGGGCGGCACTCTTCCTAGATCAGTACGCTTACTAGCCTCAGAGCCCCCATGTCACATCTCCCGATCCAAAAATTTATGGACCAGTTGTTTACAAGATCATTCCCCTTTCCACATCCAAATGTTGCCAGGGTACCCCTACCCGGTTGTCCTATGTATCCGACCGTGGTTCACATGACGACCTGCTTCAACGGACATCAAGACATGGCTAGGCTACTTTGGCTCAATAGAACATTACAGTGAAGATGGTTCTTGTATTCTTGGACACCATTATCCCCACCTGTCGAACTCTACACTGTGAGGAATCTCGGATTTTCATAATCATTCATGGCCTCGGAAGTGGAAATTCATTGACCTGGGGACACCATTGCATGACTATGCATACCATGCCCTCAGCGGCTCTGCATATTGATAGCCCCTGGCCCATCTACCAAAGGTAATATTTCCGCGAGCGACACTCTTCCTAGCTCCGTATGCTTACCGGCCTCAGAACCCCCACACCACATCTCCTGATCTAGGAAACCTCAGAGTTACAGTTTACAACATTCATCCCCCACCCAGTTCAGTGCATATCAAAGCATGATAACTCAGTTATCCTTCGAGTGACTGTAGAAATAGTCACCCAATGGTCCGAGCTCTATGACTGCTAAACTAGGAGTACTTCATCCTTACCACATGATGTTAAATTGCATAGGAGTGAAGGTACACCCCCACACACAAGATAAATCAGCGCAGGGAGCTCATTAAGCTTTAACAGCAACCAGGGATGAATATCCCCAACATGCCCAGATATTTCCTTACCCAATGATAGACTTCGTGGCCTGGATAATTGCGGATTTTCAAAATCATTCATGGCCATCGGAAGTGGAAATTCATCGACCTGGAGACACCTTTTCATGACTATGCATACCGTTCCCTCAGTGACTCTGCATATTGATAGCCCCTGGCTCATCTAACAAAGGCAATATTTCCTTGGGCGATACTCTTCCTAGATCCACACGCTTACCAGCCTCAGAGCCTCCATGTCATCTCTCCTTATCCAAGAAGCCCCTGAACCATGATTTACACCATCAACCCCCTCAACATCTTGGACATTCCAGGATAATCAGGCCCAATTAAATTCTAATCAAGAGCGGCCTTTTTAACTATGTACTTGTCGCCTGACGTCAAACGGCATGGAGAACATATCGACGGCTTGGCGTAAACCTGCAAAGACCAAGCATTAAACATCTAGGGGAATTCCATCAACAACAAACATTTTCACTGGTTTAATAATGCTCCCCGTCCTTACCGCACAACATTAAACAGCACGGTCAATCATCCTTGTTGCATGACGTTAAACTGCACATCATTGGCAAAGGAAATAAAAATTCCCTCGTCCTCATTGCATGACGTTAAACTGCACAACATCCTTTAATAATGCTCCTCGTGCTTACCGAATGACGTTAAACTGCACGGTCAAACCTTTCATAGGTTCAGTAAGGAACAGAGGCTTTTATCTTTCCTTCAGTGCACGGGTCAGACTCGCACAAGCCACCGTCTCACACCCGCGTGAGGAGGGATTACTTCACCCATTCTAGGGAAGTTTAGTCTAGATGTTTCACCCATATCCAAGAACCCTCTCATCATAAACCATACTCTATACTCAGAAAAAGCCGAACTCCCATAATCCATCCCTAGTCGTCCCAAATATCATCTTCCCTGATGTTTCTTGGCTATTGGGGGAATACAATCATTGACCTAAGGACACCTTTGCATGACTATGCATATCATTCCCTCAGTGTCTCTACATATTGATCTCCCCTGGCCCATCTACAAAAGGCAATATTTCCTTAGGAAATGCTTCTCTCTGTACGCCTCTTGGCCTCTGAGCCCCCATGTCTATCCCGGGATTCGAAAACCTTCTGAGCGATAGTTTACCAACCTCTTTTAAAATCCTTCATGAATATGGAGGAATGTCTTTGACGAGATTACTGAGAACTAGGATAAGTCGTTCCATTTTAAATGATGTCCCAGATGCATGACTTTAAACTGCGCCAAGCTTCAACCATCCCTTACGCTAACTAAATGCATAGGAAAGTGGTCTCCCGATCACACTTGTGATTAGTACAGATGTTCCCAAAACACTTTCAAATGTCACATTCCCTTTCTGAGCCACCCCTGGTGGTTTTCATAATTTTCCAATCCAACCATGGTGGTTTCCATGAGCCGGGATTCCATGAAGTCCCCGGGCCATCAGAAATGGATATTCATTGACTTAAGGACACCTTTGTATGACTATACATACCATGCCCTCAGTGGCTCTGCATATTTATCGCCCCTGGCCTATCTACCAAAGGCAATATTTCCTTAGGCAATGCTCTTCCTACATTTGTACGCTGACGCGGCTCCCATGCCTTGAGACATGCCCTGCATGTCATTCAAATTTAAACATGTTCCCCTCACATGCGTCTGAAGGGTATTGCGACATCTTTTAATCAACCAAACCTTTTTGGGGCCCTCGCCCCACCATGTCTAGTCAAATCTGTTCGACCTAAAATATCAGTAATGATAGTCTTGTCAGCGGGACTTTAAACCGCTCACAAAAAGAGGTGTAAATCCTGTTATACCGAAAACCCGAAAAGGGTGACCTAAGAAAAAGCCAGGTTATACTCACTGGGTCCACACCAAATTGGGCCCAAGAAAAATCAGGGCATTAACAAGAAAAGACAAAATGTTTGTGTTGATTCCATACCAAACCCCAGCAATAATCAAACTATACGAACGGGATCCCATGGTCTAGGCAAAAAATTAGATCTTGTTATCATTTTCCTGAATTATGGTTAGTTCTGCTTCAGAAGGTTGTTATTTATGCCACCATTTCTCCAGTAATAACCATATTCCAAAAACAAAAGAGAGAAAAGAAGAAGAAGAAATCGACGTTGATTGTATTTCGTTGAACAAAAGGGGAGGGCATCCACAAGCTGGGGCCTCTCCCTCACAACAACAGAATAGATAGAAAAAAGCTTCCAGGAATGGATCTGATAGTTAAAAAGGAGCTTGGATTTCTCTCTCTATCAGATCAGCAACCGAGCGGTGAAGGTTATCGCAAGCCTGCTCTAGCACAGCTTTATCCTTGGACTCAAATTCAGCCACTGATCGAACATGCTTCACTGACATTTGGAGATCATTGATCCCTTTTCTGGTGGCTTCAAGGTTACCAGTCAGAGTCGACAACTGATTCTTTAGCATCGCTGCTCGAGTCTCACATTCATGCAGCTCAGCAGACAGGGCGGCCACCTGATCTCAAGAGCTCGCCTCCTGTGTTACTAGCTGATGAATCTTTATCATGGTCTCCTCCAAGGCTCGGGTACCGTAATGAGAAGCAGGGAGATGAGAAAGTTTGCATTCACTAGCATCATCTTGCTCACGGGCCATAACAACCTGACAAGCGAGAAGATAAAACTTCTGATAGTCAAAGCCACCGAACCCCAAACCTTGGAAGAGTTTTCAGAGGGCTTCAGTTTTAATTTCCATCTCAGCAAGAGGAGTTTCAACAATAATATCTAAAATCTGAGGTTAGGCCCACCTCCGCACTACTCGGTGGTCCGCCATGGCACAGGGACCTTTGGTGTCCTCGCTCGACAGCACGGGAACGAAGTCTAGCATTGCAATCAGCACAGACATGTGCTTGCTAGAAGTTGGTTCCGAAGCCAGAAAGTCTGGAGCCTCTAACCCTGGTTCCAGCTTGGGTATCATGTTTCTAAGCCTATTATCGACAGGAAGAACATCCGGGATTGTCTTTCTGGGACCCGAAGCCACAGGGTCATCCGCATCCACATCCAAGAAGGATGAACCCGTCTGAACTTCGGCCACCGCAAGGCTGGGAGAGGAAAATCCCCTGAGTCACTTTGTTCGATGAGCCATCAATCGATCCTCCCTTAGAGCTGATGAGAAAGGTGCGATGGATGCAACAGCCGAAACACCTCCTAATTTGGGAACCTTCCAGACATCCTTCCCTTGGATCCCATCGGGATAGTGTTTTACCCACATTTTTTTCATACTAAAAGGAAAGGCCGGCAGCCGCCCCCATGACAGGCAGGGGAATGCTTGTGTCAGATCCCTCCCGCGTTAGCATCAGCCACCATTGAAGAAGTATTGCCGGGTGTAGTCCTTGAGCCTGAGTATGGGGAAGGGAAACTTGGACTTGCATGCACCCAAACTTGTGAGAAAAACTATACGGTACATACAGCTCGCACAAAGAAACCTTGTCCATCCGCGCAGACAGAAATCCATCCCATAGGGAGATCATGTAAGAATGATCCTCCAGGCTCCCCCGATAGTTGTCAACTACGATGCCAGAAGGGGTGTGGTAGGGAGGGAATGAAAACTGGGAGAAGTCACTCAGATGCTTGAGGACTTTACCAGATCTGAGGGACTTCAAGCGAACTCCAGCTATATCCAGCAGGGTAGGCCGAAAGGTAGGAAGTAGGATGACCATGTTGTGACGATACTCATAACAGCAACAATGATCCGCTACCCAGCCATACAAAAATTTAAATGGCCCACTCAGACTGAAGGGTGACCCTCCCTCCTGAATGTGACCCAGCAGTTCATAAATATGAGCCAATGTGGGCACGACCAAATTCACTGGACGGCCCTCTACCAACTCAACTGCCATCATCAAGGTGCAGGCCTCGATACCTGGGTTGATATCCTGAGAAAGGAATAGCCACCCACTCAGAAACATATCAAACAGACCTACTAGCCTGAGCATGGGAGGCGCACCGGGGCGCACCTCATAGCCCCATGAGTGATAGTCTCCCTCTTCCAGAACCACCCAGTAGGAACCTGGGATGGTTCACGGCTATTGAGAAGGATGGGTCCTGGGGCACTTGATCTCTAGCACAGGACCAGTGGTGTTTAGAAATAACCCTATCCATGTGCTATAGGGAATAAGAGAGCGGTCACATAAGGCCTGGCCCAGTGACTGCTCCGCCATAACCAGTAGATCCCTCGCCAACGAAGGCACTTGTTCGACATCGTCCCATGCTTCAGGAGTGGGAAGGAACCCGTCATACATCTCACCGATAATCGGGATTCCTATAGATTGATATATGTCCCACAGACTAATGCCAACTTCACCATGGGAAATGTGGAAAGTATTAGTTCTTGAACACCAGCGACTGAGTAGGTCAAGCATGATCAAGTATGGTGGGTAAATAGCATATTGGAAAGCCTAAACTGCGGAGTACAAATTGACTACTTCCAGTGACTCGGGAGACTCCTGGAAATGATGATGGACCCAGAAGGCCTAGGCCCAGTCATTTGAAAAGATCCCACTGGATCGAAGACCCCACCTAGGAATCCACCCCACATTAGGATCCACTCGAGCAAGGTTGATAATGGAGGGGTAACTCTTGGAGATAGAATCTTGAGAAAAGTATTGAGCGCACTGATCACTTTGGGTCCAGACAGAGCCTCTCAAAATGAAAGTGTCTTTCGGATCAGAATCAGAGGTTATCTTCCCCAATGGGGTAAGGTTCGCCTGAATGCACTTTGGTAACACCTCCAAGAATGGAGATAGATGACCTGAGAAAGTAGGGAGGATGGGGACGTTGTCTTGAAGACCGAAGATGTAAAGCAGAAGTCGATTTCATAAAGGATAACTCAATAGCTCGGGAGAGAGCAAGTCCTTCAAGATACCATCGTCAGGAATGATGAACTGAATAGGGTCCTCTTTGATGCTCTCAGCTATAAGAATCATGGCTAAACGTCTCCCTGAACCAATTGAGAGAGTCTCAGTGGCAAGCCTAGGGGAAGAACGAGGGGGAACCATATTTTCGCCCTGCACAACGAAATCCAACAAGTGGTTAGTCCAGAATAAAAAAAATTCGGAAAAAATACCAAATATATGGCTAAGGATCAGTTGATGAACCTTCATGGAAAAGTCTGTGAGGAGGCCTCGAAGGATGATTCGTGATGATGACACCCCATGAACCAACTCTGCGCGGAAGTAGTTCGCAATACTCTAGCCTGAGGAGCGTTCGCCAGAAAACCACGAACCAGGTTTCTCTATGCAATTTCAATCCTGAATTTAAGTGGTTAAGTTTGAAAGACTTAGAAAATTTTAATGTTTAGAAGATTTTAGTATGCAAAGCATCGAAATAGAGGAGTATCGAAATCGCGGAGCACCAAAACTACGAAGCAAGTTCCTACGCGGCCAGTTGTGACTTACTTTTTAATTAATTAAAAGTGTTAGTTCACAGCTGGGACGTTGGTCCGTGGATGAAGAACGACGAAAACGTGAAATGGTTTGCAGAAGTAGCTGCCGGTTCACGGACTAAGCATTTTTCAAAGGAAAAAAGCACACGGAGGCAGAAAAGTGAAGGAGCGCTGGTATTCACGAAGAATCCGGTAGAAGACAAATGAAGGGCCCTCCATATTTATAGGTGTGGTCCACTACCAAGTCCACTTCCCTACCACAGCCCATCCGAGTTTCAGGACCACTCTGCCTCAGAATAGTCTCCTCTTTGTTTCGATCGGACCCCATTCCAATGGAGGGCAGGGTTGTTGGCGGTTTTGGGTTCCGCCCGCGGACCAGGGTGTTTATGCCTCCTTTCCAATCTTCCACACTGCATAGCACCCTCCTATGCGGGAAAAGTCTTGACCGACGAAGCCCAGACCGACACCACCCTTGGCCGCCGCTGCTCGCATGGAACCCTCTGCGTACCACCGTAGTACGCGGGATGAACCCAAAACCGCAAACCACCCTGGTTCACGGGATACAGGCCAAGCCGCGGACCACCCTGGTTCGCGGGATGCCCAACAGTCCGCGGACCACCCTAGATCACGGACTGTCTCTCCAGCCACGTAGTACCTTCCTACGCGAAGGGCGCCACCACTCCTTCACATGCGTGGCCCATCAGAGCCTTTGTAGTTCCCGTTCCACGAGCTAGATAAAATCCTTCCAATACGGCATGATCCATCGTGACTCCCTCATTGTCATCCTGGTCACATGACATTTAACTGTATAGCCTTCGCCCTATCTATATGACGTTAATATATAAGGAAATAGTCCTTTCTACATGACTATAAACTATAGCATTCCCTATCATTCAATAATTGGATTCCTCTTTCTCCATGCAAGAGATGCCTTATGCTCCAAGCATAAGATGCCTCATGCCATGTTTAGAGAGGCATAATTTCAAGAGAGTTGGAATCCATTCATACATTCCATCACTCCATCCCATGATTTTCGTGTCCTTCATTCAGATCTTCATCCACTTCCACATCCGAAGGGACCCCCTAATGGCCCGGTCCCATGCCGCATCAGCTCACCTACCGTCCTGGGCCAATGCCCCGAAGGACTTTTGGACAATACTTTGAGTCAAGTCCTGTGTTTCGAACACGGTCAGCAGTCAACCCTCATTTTTTTGTCCCCATTTTAGGCTAACGCGATATGGATGTTTTGTTTCGAACACGGTCAACAGTTATCCTCCATCACCATGCCACCCTCATTGCATTATGAATGTCGAGCATGTAATTCACACTTTCCATCTCCCTTTGTTTGGATTGATTCCAACGCCCTTGGTGTTATCCCTCTTGTGCACTTCCGCATAGGCATTGGCCCCCATTATATTCCTCAACCCACCAATGGGTTGGGATGCCCTCATGGCCATACATGAAGAAGACACCATGGGTGTCCATCTCAGAGTAAGCCCCGACCTTATGGGACGCTCTATGTATAAGCCCCACTCCACTTCGCACGAATGCACCTTTCGCGACGTGATCGTCTAGTCCCTGCCGGCTCTTGTTTCTCACACCGAGCATGACTCACGTGGGCTTAGAGTAAGCATCGACCATGACATCCTCTTATGGGCCTCCTCAGAGTGTAATCCCCAATCCATTACCATGGGCGGCCTCAGAGCGTAACCCCCACTCTTGAGAACTATGTGGACTTTGATCCCTGTCTCCTAGGAAGGGTACATAGGAAGCCTCCAAGAGGTTCAAGCATGATCACAATCGGACCCCCCAAGTCCACATTCACATCGGTTCTCCGACGCTCCTATGCGAACTACGTGAACTTTGATCCCTATCTCATAGGCAGGGTATATAGGAAGCCTCCAAGAGGTTCAAGCCCAACAACCGGTCGATCCGACTACCTTCACGTCGGTTCACCGCACCACCCCTAGTGCCACCTCAATTAGTCCAGACTCCTCTAGGTCATTAATCCAATGAGGGATGGTAAACCTCAGGCTTAGATGATTCTGAATCCCTGCGTTCAGTCGACCATTGCCAACCAGGATAAATCCTTGGATATTATTCTTGGGTATAAACCAAAGATTCATGAACATATGAATACATCTTAAATCTATAATAGAGTCCTGGAACAGGAAATAATTCCCCCCAAAAGGGTGCGATGAGCCCGACTTCCCATCCTCTCGACCAATGTGGTTTCTTAAGCATCACTGGCCAGACCACCCAGCAGACACCTGCCTTTGGAAAGCAGCTCCACGTATCATTGGATATGGAACCATTGGGCGTTTTGAAGCGAACACCGGTGTACCCGACCATAGCGATTGAACGGGCCCCAGCCCTCCGTGAGATCAATAGTTGGGCGCGTCGGTCCTCCATATCCCCTAAAAGAAACGGTTCAAAACAAGCACCTAAAACCATTAAACTCTTTAAAATAGATAAAAATCCAATAAAATCCCTAAATAACCTATAAGACATGAAAACCCCATGAAAAAAATAAAACACTAAAAACCATAAAATCCCTAAAACTCATAAAAACACTAAAACCAATAAAAACTCTAAACCCCCTTAAAACCACTAAAAATGATAAAAAAATAAAAAACCATTAAACCCTAAGAGACACAAAAAAAAACCCAAAAAATCCCAATCACCCAAAAAACCCAAAAACCCTATAAAATTTTTCAAACCCCAAAACCCAAAAAATTCATAAAAAAATAAATACCTTAATATCTATAAAAATCCTTTAAAATCCAGAATTTTTTTTAGAAACATAAAAAAAATTAATACCCCCGGAAAACCATAAAACCCCTTAAAAACCTTAAAAACCCTAAAAACCCATTAAAACCCAAAAACCAAATTAATACTCTAAAAAACGTTTAAACCACTACAAATGTTAAAAAATATAAACACCTTAACACCCATACAAAAATAAAAAAACCAAAAAGACTCGATAACCCCTGAAACCTCCTAAAACGTCTGGAGTACCTAAAACCCCTTAAAATCCCTAAAAACCCTCAAACTATTTAAATCCAAAAAATATCCTAACAAATACATAAAAATACCTAAAAACATAAAAAACCAAGGAATCCTAAAAAATCACTATAAATAAAAGAAACACTAAATACCCCTAAAAACACAAAAAATCCATAAAACCCCCCAAACCAATGAAAAACTCTATAAACCATTAAAACCCTTAAAATGGTACAAAACTCTAAATACCTTAACATGAAAAAAAGTCACAAAACAACCTAAAACCAAAAATTGTCTAGAATCCCTTAAAAAACCTAAAACAATAAAAAACCATGAAAACCCTAAAAACCATCAAACCCCTAAAAACATTTAAAACCATTAAAACCATAAAAACCTAAAAAATACCTAAAATTCCCAAAAAACCCAAAATAAACCATAAAACCCATAAACCCCTAAAAACAACATAAAACACTCAAAACCATGAAAACCCCTACAAACCCTTGAAATACCTAAAACTATAAAATTTCTAAAAATATCCCTAAAAATCCCTAAATGTAAAAACCAATAAAAACACTGAAAATCCCCTGAAAACAAAAAAAATCAGCTAATTGTTTTTAAACCCTAATGTCCCATAAAACCAACAAATATCACTATAAAATATAAACACCATTAAACCCGCTAAGGAGATTAAAAAATACCTAAAATCGTAGAAACTCTTAAAAACTCAAAAAACACAAAAAACCCCAAAAGATCCATAAAAACCCCAAAAACCCATGAAAGCCCCTAAAACCCATCAAAAATCCCTAAAAACCGCAAAACCCTTAAAAAGCATAAAAATCCAAAAAATACCTAAAATTCCACAAAACTAAAAAATGATGAAATGATAAAAACACCTAAAAATATTTAAAAACCCACTAAAAACAAAAAAACCTGAAACACCATAAAACCCACTAATAATATAAAAACCCTTAAAACCACTAGACATGTTAAAAACTCAATGAAACCTCAAAACCCTAAAAAAATAAAAAAAACCAGGAAAACCTAGAAGTCCCTAAAACCCCTAAAAAATAAAAAGCTCCCAAAAAAACATAAAAACCCTCAAAATCCATAAAAACTAGAATAAACCCTACATACCATACATATTCTAAAAAATCTCTAAAATCCCAAAAAAACAAAAAAAAACCTAAAAACCCAAAAAAACCGCATGAAAACCATAAATACCTCTAAAACCCACTAAAACCCATAAAATCCTAAAAGCCATAAACCCCAAAAAATCACCCAAAACATTAAAAACCCGTAAAACATTAAAAACTCTAAAAAATATTAAAACCCATAAAAACATAAAGGGCCCTAAAACCCCATAAAGACAATAAAACACTTAAATACTATAAAACCCATTAAAAAATAAAAACCCCTAAAACCCCTAAAAACTAAAAAATACTTAAAACCCCTAAAAAACCTTAAAAATCATTACAAATGTAAAAAACCATGAAATATATCGGAATACCATAGCCCCACTAAAACACTTAAAAATTATAGAAACCTTATAAACCCCTAAAAAGTCAAAAAAACCCATAAAATCCCTAAAAATGTTAAAATCTATAAAAACCATAAACCATTAAAACTCAAAAAAACCTAGAATACCCAAAAATACCCAAAACACTATGAAAAACACTAAAAACCCAAAAAAATCCATATCATTCCCCAAAATCCATTAAAAATATTTAAACCATAAAAGTCCGAAAAAAGATGTAAACATCCTTTATTATGTAAAAACAACTAATAACCCTGAAAAAAACTAGAAAACCAGAAAATCAACTAAAAAATAAAAAACCCTATAAAACTATCAAAACTCTAAAAACAAAAAAAAAATATAAAAACCCATTAAACTATAATAATCATTCAAAAAATACTGAAAACATTAAAACACTAACAATCTGAAATAGAAGCCTAACCCCCCCCCCCCCCACAAACAATAAAAATTGTAAAATTTCTCAAACCCTAAAACCCCTAAAACACTTCAAATTCCATAAAAACCCTAAAAACCTATAGATATAAAATAATAATAAAAATCCCTACCAATACCAAGAAACGTAAAAAGTTATAAATCCCTAAAAATCCCTGAAAACCATAAAAACAATAAAAACCAAAAACACACCTAGACAGTTATGAAAACATTAAAACCCACTAAAAACTACAAAAACCCTGTAAAATAACTAAAAATGAATGAAAATATCTAAAACCCCTTAAATACTAAAATCTCAGAAACCCTAGAAAGCACAAATGACCCTAAAAACCCTGAAAACCCCCTGAAAATCATAAAAACCCATGATAAACCCTTAAAAAATCAAAATCCTTAAAAAATATAAAAAACTATACAAAAAAAACTAAAAAAGGCCTAAAAATATATGAACACTTAAAAAACTCTAAAAACCTTCATCAACCCCTAAATACCATAAAACCCCTAAAACCGATAAAAATACCTAAAACCCCTAAAAATAATAAAAACCAATAAAACACTAAATAATCTCCAAACCCGTAAAATAGATTAAAAATAAAAAACATTAAAAACCATAAAAAACTCAATAAAAACCCTCAAATCCCAAAAGACCTTGAAAACCCTGAAAAATCTTATAATCACAAAAAACTCATGAAAATCCATAAAAATTAAAAATAACCTCGAAAAACCCTAAAACCCATAAAAATCCTAAAAAATCCCAAAAATACCTGAAAATATAGAAACCCTAAAACCCTTGAATCCCACCCAAAAGACCATGAAACCCCAAAAAAATCCATAAAAACCATAAAACCACTAGAATTCTTAAAAAAAATAAACCTAATAAAATTGTTAAAACTCTAAAAAACATTAAAAACATGAATGAACTAAAAAACCCAAAAAACGTAAAATCCCTAAAAACCATAAAAGCTTTAAAACCTTGAAATCCCCTAAATTACTCAAAATCCATGAAATATAATAAAAACCTTAAAACTATAAGAATCCTAAAAAACACCTAAAAATGTAAAACACCCTAAAACCCCTAAAAACCAATTAAAAACATGAAAAAGCCTAAAACATTGAAAACCCTAAAACCCACAAAACCCTTATACCCTGAAAAACAATAAAAACAATAAAAACCATTAAAACCCCTAAAATGAAAAAAAAACTATACAAAGGAATAAAAACCCTAAAAAATCAACAAACACCAAACCCCCAAAAAACCCAAAAAACAAAAAACCCCTCAAATTCCCTTAAATTCCTAAATCCTTAAAAGCTATTAAAATCCTAAAAATCCATAAATATATCTGAAAATATAAAACCCTTAATAACCCTGAAAACCCTCTAGAACCCATAAAATCTCTGAAACCCTTAAATCCCTGAATCCCATAATATCAAAAACACCAGCTAAAACCCTAAAAACCCAATAAAAACACTTAAAACAAATAAAACCCATAAAAAAATTCAAAAACAATAAATACCATAAAGTCCCTAAAAACTCTATAAAACTCTGATACCCAAATAGGCACTGCAATCCCTGAAAACTATTAAAACCCCCTAAAACCCCTCAAATTCCAATAAAACCCAAAAAACCAAAAAAAATCCTACTAAATCTTCAAAAAATATCTGAAAAGATAAAAACCCATAAAAACCAAAAGCCCATGAAACCCGTAAAGAACCCTAAGAAACATAAAAACTGCTTAAAACCAATAAAAATCCTAAATACCCAATTACACTATATAATAACAATAAAACCCCTAAAAATTAAAATTGAAAAAAATGAAAAAAAACATTAAAAAACTAAAAAAACTCTTAAAAAATCAAAAAAAATCATAAAAACCCAAAAACACATGAGAAACCTAGAAAATCCATAAAACCCTAACAACAACTAAAAAACAAAAAAACCAAAAAACTGAAAAAAAAAATCATATAAAATCCCAAGAAATAGCATAAAAGTATAAAACACTAAAACCTCTAATATCCCCTAAAAATCATATAAACCTCTAAGAACCTTAAAAATCACTCTAACACAATTAAACCCATAAAAAATCACTAAAATCTCTGAAAACATTTAAGCCCCTAAACACAGTAAAAATATATAACAACCCTTTAAACCCTAAAAGACTATGAAAACCAAAAAAATACCAAAGTCTCTAAAACCCCATAAAACCCTAAAAACTCTTCAAAATCCTCAATATCATCAAAACCCTAAAAACCATGAAAATATGAAATATCCCCAAAAATCTCTAAAACTTCCTAAAAGTGACAAAAATCCTAAAACCCTTTAAAACCCAATGAAAACCAAAAAATTCCCTAAAACCATAAAAACCCTAAAATCCCATAAATACCCTAAAACCACAAAAAAACTAAAACCCATAAAACTTTTAAACAACTCAATGAAACCTTAAAACCCCTAAAAAATAAAAAGACCCAAAAAATATCAAAATACCCTAAAAACTATAAAATCCATTAAAACACATAAAACCCCTAAAACCCCACAAATTCTCTAAAAACACTCAAAACATAATAATAATTAAAAACAAAAAAACTATAAAAATACCCTAAAAACCATAAAACCCCTATTAACCATAAAAATTCCTAAAACTCCAAAAAAATCTAGAAAACAAGAAAAACTCTAAAAACCCTACATACCTTTAAAAATGTTAAATCAACTACAAAAAACATAAGAAACCGTAAAAACACAAAAACCCCTAAAAACAAAAAAATCCCATAAAAAATCTATAATCCCCAAAAATCCATGTAAACCATAAAAATTTTAAAAACCATAAATATCCTATAAAATTATTGAAAACATAAAAAATGATAAAATCCTTGAAAAATACCCTAGAAACCATTAAAACCCCTAAATGCCATAAAAACACTTTAAATCTAAAAAAGAACTAAAAAATCTAAAACCCATAAATATATTAAATACTCTAGTATAATTAAAACTAGTAAAAAACTAAAAAAATGAAATACCCAAAAGAACTCAAAAACCCTGAAAATCCCTAAAAGCACCAAAAAATTCAAAAATACCAAAAATCCTAAAAATTAATAAAATTTATATAAAACCTAATCAATCTGTATAAATACCTAAAAAATAACCCCCACTAAAACCTCTTAAATCCCCCTAAAACCATACAACTCATAAAAAACATTAAAAACCCTAAACTACATAAAATCCTTAAAATCCAATAAATATTGTAAATACCCTTTAAACCCCTAATGAAATTAAAAAATCTAAAAAACCTTAAAACAAATAAAAATATCAAAAACCCCTAAAACCCACAAAAGTCCATAGAACCCCTATAAACCCTAAAACCCTGGAATGCCCTAGAATCCCACAAAATCCCTAAAACCCCCCAAAACCATAAACAACATAAGATTAACTAAAAAATCCATGAAAAAGTGAGAACCATAAAAAACCTAAAAAAACCTAAAACCTATAAAACCCAATAAATATTTTAGGTTTTGTAAAAAACCAATACAAACTATAAAAACCCTCAAAACCCCTAAAAACATTAAAAATATTTAAACACTTAAAACCCCTAAAAACTGAAAATAACTATATAAGATCCAAATACATTGTTAAACCTTGGAAGATAGTAAACCACCTCAAAACCTTTTAAAATTTGCCCAATTCCTTAAAAACCATAAAATTGTTGAAAATCCCAAAAAATTACTTCAAACCACTAAACACTATAATAATTTATAAAAACATTAAAAACCTTAAATCCTAAAAAAACCTATAAACCCCACTAAAGAATATAAAATCCCTTAAAACCCATAAAAATTTTAAGAACTCTTAAAAACCCAAAAACCCATAAAACAACAGAAGACCCTAAAAACACTAAAAACCCCTGAAAATTTGAAATACCTTAAAATCCCTCAAATCTCTAAATACCATAGAAACACCAAAAACAATAAAAACACTAATTATCACAATAAATCTTTAAAAACAGAGAAACCCTAAACACCCCAAAATCCATAAATCCCCCTAAAACCTTTAAAACCACCAAAACCCACTACTAGAAATTTAGGCTATAGCCACGGTTCTAAATCGTGGCTATAGGCTTGAAAACCAAGGCTATAGGTTATAGCCACAGTTTCAAGAACCGTTGCTGGTACTGGCGTGGCTATAGGTCGGACCCTATAGCCACGGTTTGAAACCATGGCTATATACCTATATCCATGGTTCGAACCATGGCTATATCCCTAAATCCACATCTCAAACCGTAGATATAGCCCTATATCCACGGTTTTCAAACCATGTCTATAGGGTCAGCCCTATAGCCACGCCAATAAAGGCCACGACACTATGAACCATGGCTATAGGCCTTTCCACTGCATAAAAAAAACCCAGAACAGTTCACTGTGCTGGCTGTTGGGAGGAAACTACCAAATCCCCCCACCCACAGCTCCCCCACCCTACACTAGAACCCCCCACCCCATACTCCTTCCCACCTCCCCTGACCCACCCCCTTCGCTACAGTTCTTATCAGTGTCAGTCGGTCATCTCTGCTATAGTTGAGGGCCACAAGCATTCGGCCCAACCGGATCGGGCAACACCACCCTATTAGTCTACTCTGAAAAAAGAGATGGCATCAAAGAGATTAGAATGGATTTTTGGGTAACCCTCAAGAATACAGGTGTTTGGGTCAGCCAAAATAGACTGTAAGTTGGTAACATCAAGGCCTCAAACATAATTTTTATTAGCAATAAAGGATCCATATTCTTGGATTATGTTAGGCCTAGTATGGTGATGTCTCTCTTTAATGCATGCATGAAAAATTTTAGAGTTTTTCCCTCTCCGGAATCCATTTAATTGGATCCCATTCCAAAGAATGAAATTCCTTGTCCACAAGGTAGACCAACAAATCATTATTCATTGAGATCAAATGACTAAATAGGTCATTATCACAGTAGGACAACAGTTCTGTTTCTAAAAAGATAACATCTGCACAAAATTTATCTGTGTCTTGACGTCACAGAATTAGGTTCTTTAACCATGCTTGAAGATCACGTTGAAGTTCCCTCACCCTATTACGAAGACCAATCCATAGATTATCATGAACTGGCATGGACTAGGACTCAGAAACTGTGTTGAGAAAACATGGGTCAGAGATCTATATGTGAGAAAAGATGAAGTGATCACCTCTATTATCATCCTAACAAAGGGTCACAAGAATCATTGAATGGTCTGAAAGATCACAAGAAAGGTGAAAAATTAACACTTAGTATGAAATAAATGGCATTAAATTTTTCTAGGTAGTGGTCAAACCTACTCCATGCATGGGGTTCCCCCCTTTGGCTGTTAAACCATGTGAATTGGTCTCGAGAATAACCAATGTCAATTTAACCCTTTTGAGAGAGGAATGAAGCAAATTCATCACTCTCCCTCCATGGTAACACTCTACCACCTTTCTTTTCAGATGGACCAACTATAACATTGAAGTCACCTCCCATGATCCATTGAATTTCCCTTGGATCAATAGAATGAATGTCTCACCAAAGGGTTTCTCTATAAATCATCTCACATTTTTCATAGACAAAATTTACAAAGATTTTTCGGTTATCAACATAAATAATTAAGGTGATTAATTTATCATTGGAACAAAAAAGGTCTATAGAAATGACTTAATGATAGAACATCCAAATATGAATGTTTTTGAGGTCACCATGAATGATGTTGTGCACCCTGATCCTATGATCAAACCCCACAAAGTGAGAGGAGGTTTGTATAAGCTCAAGGTAGAAATGTAATGAATGGATGAGATGATCAAGTTCATGAAAAATGATGATAGTCTTATCCCAGGTGATGAGGCCCTAGGAATTCCAATGTAAGAGGAATATCATTAATATAGGGTGGGGGTGCTGGAAAAGGGGAAACTCTACTGTAGGATTTGGAATCCTGAAGGATCCAGGACTAAGATTTGGTATACGTCCTTCACGTGGGGGAGATGCATGAATATAGAGAGATATCTATTTCTCATTCTAGATAATTTGGAAGAGTAATAAAGAAAGTGAAAAAAAATTAGATATAAGTGGGAGAAACTTGAGGAACCCAGATCAATCACCTGAATGGGGGGGAGGTAGGGAGATGAGCACCTATATGCCCTTGTGAAAATGAAGCTTTCCACTAGGTGGAGGGAAATTTCTTGGATAAACATTCACATGAGGCCTGAACACCACAAAAGAATTGTATGATTTAGAATCAGAGGGTGGGACACAGTCGAGGAGGAGGGGTAGTGGCGGCTCCGAAGGACACACATCCGGAAGAGTGGGAAGATCCCTTGGACCAGGTATGTAAGGTGGGGGGTGAAGGATAATAGGAACTATGGTAGGCACTGTAGGAAGCTGAAGGACCACCGGGGAAATAGCAGGAGGTGAATTAGAAGTGGGGGAAAACGAAGACGCACCCTTATCATGAGGATCCATGGAAACTTTAGGCTGCATTGAAGGGATATGAAGAGTATAAACACCACTATGGGGGCCTAAGGACCAACATGAAATTATTTTCACAGATATGCTAAGTGTACTTGAAATAGGAAGTGGGAGATTAAATGCATTAGGAACTGATGGAAGAGCTTTTTCCACAAGGATAAAGTCCCTGCCATGAGGAGGATGCAGTTAGGGAAGGGTTGGAGAGATCCATATCCACATAGATCTGGGAAGAGGAAGCAAAAAAGAAGCTAATAAATGTGCTTGTCCACAAAAAATATCCAACCATGTAACTGATAAAATGATGGAAATCTAGGTTATGAAATGGAAAGGGGAGGCCCTGGAAAAGGAACCACACCGCAGCCTAGGAGAATCTGCAACCCATGTGAACAATGAGTTTCCACCGAAAGAGTTGGAATAAATAGTTTTCACATGAAAATAGGAAGAAGACCAAGACAAGGTGAATTACTCCCAATAAGAAATAACCACACAAAAATCCAAGCACTAAATAATTGAATTCCTCAACGTTCCATTCAGTGAGCACGAAGACAACAGATTCTGAAATTAGGGGAGAAGAGGCCAATTTTGAAAAAAGGGGGACACAAGGGTCCATACTTGTTTGATGTTCCCAGGATATCCAAATTTATCTCTCGTACCATTTTTAAGATATCAATATTTTTTAGAGCATCAGTGGTTCCAGGAAGAGATGCCTTACTCTTGAACTTTTTTCTTGCCTTCGAACACTAGGCTTTTAAATGCTTTAAAATTTTACTAAGAGGCACCTGAGTCCCATATCCCTCACTGTCAATTGAAATTTGACCATTGGCTATTTCTGCATGAAACTACTGCAATCAAAGAAACAACAATGAATGAAATAGGTGCAATATGTAAAAACACAAAATAATTAGAACGACCCAGTGACATGTATCTGTGAGATGTAGAACTTACTGTTTCATCAAAATTATGTTTCAATGGAAAGTGTGACCAGAGGTTCTCATCATCCATCCATGACTTCTCATCACTGACCTATAATAACACGCTCATACTAGAATTTCAATCAATTTGGAAACATGAAACAAACAAAATTTTCAAACATATACAAGCACAAACCATATACCCGTATTGCATGTAATAATTAACAGATACCAAGCATGCATAAATAGCCCCAGGGTATCAAAATGAGGATTTTAAAGTCTGAAATCAGAGGAAAAATTGAAAGACTAAGCAGAGGGCGTCCATGGTCAATATGCAACAAATAAGAAATAAACTGTTACAGTTGGCATGAGCCATTCTAAAATCTGAATTTTTAGAAGACACTTCTGAGAAATACTGAATTTCTTTTATTATTCATTATCGAACACCCAACCAAGTAAAAATTATTAGTCCAATGAAAAATCATGCAAACCTTTACTCAAATACAGACAAAAACACAAAGATAAGAAATGCTATTTTATCGCATAAAGTGATTTCTCTAGCCTATTTTTTAGCCAAAAACAATAATTTATAGGTTATATTTATCCGGCAGCACTACACCCAAAAAAACAAAAAAAATCTGAGCTTGACTGTTATCGCATAAAGTGATTTCTCCAGCCTATTTTTAAAAATCCCCCCTCATTTCTAGATAGACCCCCCCCCTCCTGGACACCCCCCTCTCCTTCATAGACAATCCCCCCTCCCTAACAGACCCCCCTGGATAGCCCCCATCCCTCATGGACACCCCCTGGATAGACAAAGGCATCATTCAAATTGATCGAATTCCAAGTGTATTTTACAATTTTATTACAATCCTCCACAGTGTTCCAGGAATTATTGAATCTAAAAGGAAGAATATGTTTATTGTCTCTAGTCTTGAGGCTCGTTAAAATTGGATGATGATCAGAATTAATCCTAGGTAAAGTAATACTATAGATGCTATTCCAGTTATTGAAATATTTGAAGTTTGTGAAATCTCTATCAAGTTTACATGCTAAAATTCTATTGTGTTGCCTTCTATACCTGGTATACTTAGCCCCAACCAGATTAATCTCAACGAGGTTACTATCATCAATACAGTGATTAAAATCTTTAATGGAAGTGTTTGAGTGCTAGGGCCCTATCTTTTCACTAGTTCCAAGGATAACATTGGAATTACCAATAATGACCCATGGACCTTGAATAGTGTTGTTAAGGGAGGATATATTGTTCCACAAGGTTCTTCTATCTTGATATTTATTGCTGGAATACACAAAAGTACAGAAAAAAGTATTATCATGCAAGTTTATTTCATGTGTCAAAGACTGAGAATCATCATTAACAATATGAATTTTATATATAGAGATATGTGTAAAGACTCACAAAGAATCACAATTGTTATTATTGGAAGTTTCTCCTATAAAATTATAACTATACTTCTCAAGATTATTAAATCCAAAAGTAAAAGTGACTTTAGGTTCAAAGATAGCAAAAAGCATCAGTTTATGAGTAAAGCGAGAATTTTTTAAAGTTGTGATGGTGTCAAGGTTAGCAATACCCTGACAGTTCCAATATAGAATATTCACTTATACTTACATTTGGGGATAGGCCCCTTGTTTTTGCTACCTCCAGAATTCTTTCCGCGCTTGGATTTTCTTAATTGCTTGGTAGAATGCTCTTTAGGTGTGGCTGCATTTTTCCCCTGCAAAGTCCTTGAAGGGTTAGGAGAGCTATGATTATTTTTCATACATGTTAAGACCTCTTCATGGTGAATTTGTTTGTTCCCAGTTGCCGTCTGTACCACTATCCATTCTGTTTCTAGTTTTATGTGATCAGATTCCCCAGATTGGTCACCCAATTTATGAGTTGTTAATTCAGCCATAGAAAGGGTTGCTGGTTGTATGTGTCTGTTGTAATTCCATACCTTCTTCATCATCTTTCATGTGTTGTGTTTTGCTAATATCATCCATCCGCATATTTAAAACTAGTTCTTGAACTACTACTTTGTCCGACATCTCATCACTCTGTGAAGGTGAGGAGAGTTGATGTTGTTTTGCACTGTCAGTAGTCGCAACATAGGTGTCTTACAGACCCCCTGTAGACCACCCCCTGCCCTTCAGACCTCCCCACTCCAACCTTCCCACTCCCCCTTCCTTGTAGACCTCCCCCCTCCCCCTCCCCCTGCACTGCATACATCCCCCTTGCCCCCTGCCCCCCTCCACCAAGCCCCCTTCCCCCCTCCACCCACCCCCTGCCCCCGCCCTGCAGACCTGCCCCCTGCCCATGTCCCCTGCCCTGCAGACCTGCCCCTGCCCCCTCCACCCTACCACCTGCCCCCTACCCCCTGCCCCCTCCACCCTGCCCCCTGCCCCCCTCCACCCAGCCCCCTGCCCCCTGCCCTGTAGACCTTCTCTCTTCCCTTGCCCCCTGCCCTGCAGACCTTCCCCCTTCCCCCTCCACCCTACCCTTGCCCCCTGCCCCCCCCCCCCCCCCCACCCTGCCCCCTGCCCCTCCACCTACCCACTGCCCTTACCCCCTGCCCCCTGCCCCTGCCCATGCCCCCTACCCTACAGACCTACCCCCTACCCTGTAAACCTACCCCTACCCCCTGCCCTGTAGACCTGCCCCCTGCCCCCTGCCCCCTGCTTGACAGACCTCCCCCTTCCCCTGCCCTCTACCCCCTACTCGACAGAACTCCCCCATGCCCCTACCCCTTGCCCCTGCCCCTACCCCCTGCCCCTGCCCCATGCCCCCTTCCCTTCTCCACCCTCCCCCCTACCCCCTCCACCCTCCACCCTGTCCCCTTCCCCTGCCCCCTGCCACCCTGCCCCCTTCGGATTTTGGACCTCTATCACCTATTAAGATGAGTGGACCCGATATTAAATGAAAAAATTAAATGAAATATAACAAAAAAATATATTTATATTGTTCAATACTAACACTTACTTGTTGCTAAAACTAGTTATACATACCCCGGTTATAGATTATCCATTATAATCTTATTATTAATTATAATGGTTTATGAATCAACAGATTATACCCCCATTAGTTAATACTCCATTTGATCCTAATTATACCCCCAGTGATTCAACTCTTTTTTCTCCTTTAGTTAGACCCAAAACATTATAATGGTTATAACCCCCAGTGTTGAGCCTCTTCAATAACTGGTCCCCCTATTGACAATGTCATTCTTCTTATCTTGATCAATTATATGATGATTTCATGATCTTCCTCTATGGGATTTCTATATTTGATTTTTTAATTTACAACTTCAAATCTGTTCAATAGAAACAATCCTTTTATGTAGACTTTTCTTAATAATTTTAATCACTTGTGTATGATCAATTGGGTAAGGGAAACCATGATCAGGAAAATATTATTTCTTCTCCTGATGTTTTATCCTCACTTAATCACTAAATTTTCATGTGTGAAATCTTATGATACTACACCAAGATTAGTCTCAAAACACTGCACAATATTTATGAAAAATATATCACATGGCCTTTTCTCAAACCACACTAATGTAAGAAACAATGAACCCCCCTTAAATTTAGTACATTTAGATACAAAAATTAACAATATACTCCCTTATAATGAATAAATTACTTTCATTTCCATGAAAACAAACTCAAACATGCATATTATTTTATGTATTTTATTTCTTGTAATCTTCACCTAACTCACTTATTAACAACAACATCACTATTTTTCTCCATCCTGAAAACTCAAGAATTTATATTGTTACATTTAATATGATCAATTTATTTTAACATTCAGGTATGGAATAATAGAATACATGATGTCTCTTCCTTCCCCCTCTCACACAACTGAGCTCACACTTATATACCTCACGTAATAGATGTATATATGGAAACTACCTCATGTCCCTCCGGAAATATAGTGTGGATCATACACTGGATTGTGTAATCAAACCATGATAATGAAAACATGAATGTATATAAATAATCTATATGAATTCATAGAAACCATACACAAATATTGACCTTTATTTTTTTTCCCAATTACGAAAGACACCATCTTTATAAAAAAAACTCACTGCCACCATTTTCTATTCACTGTTTCTATTAATAAAATACACCACTAACTTCAGTTTATTAATTTTTGGAATCTTACAACCATATTCATCCCCTATTAGGATTAGACGAGATGAATTTGATCACTAATCATTATGACATAAAGAACTGTGTATTGAAGCTTCACCAATAAAGCTTAAGGAAGAATTAAACTTCTTATCTTGACCAGATAGATCAAATAAAACATATCAAATAGATGGATTTATATATGCAACATTTTATGTGGATGAAAATTGTTCCACATAAAACTTTTTCAAAATCAATAATACGCTCGGACAGCAACTCCTTAGTAATACATTGGTGTTTCTCCCTGCATTCGAGCTGGCATTGGGGTTGACACATTGATACACTTTCACACACTATGGGCTTTATATAGTCATTCCTATCTATGTTATACCATATACTCACTCCTCATACGTGATCAAACCAAATCACATCCATGTAGGAACAATTAATCTCACAATCCTTAGGCACTCCATGTGAGTGTTATGCACTCTCACTGGATACAATGGGCTGGGTGATTAAACATTCTTTCTTTCCTAAGAAGTGTTCGTCCCTGGTTGGCCTATGGTTGACCCCATTTTCTACAGACCCCCCCCCCCCCTTCGTCTTTCCATTTTTTTATTTGCATGGAATTTTTCTCGCGCATCCTGGAATGCAGGAGGCTGGGGGTTGGTGCAGTGGCTGGTGCGGGGGATGAAAGGGGGCTGGTGCAGGATGGAATAGGTTTTAGAGGGCTGGTGTGGGCTGTATTGGAGGTGGCTAGGGGATGTGGGGCATGTGGCAGGGGATGGTGCGGGCTGGGGTGTAGGAGGTCGAGGGCTAGTGAGGGTTGGAACTGGTGGTTGGGGCATTATCACGGCATTACTGCGGCGTGACCGCGGCATGTTGGCCCAGTCCAGCAAGGGGATCCTTGCACATAGGCACTCAGAATAGCTAGATTGCATAAAAATCGACCAAGAGGGGTCTCTTTAGTTCCCAATGACCTATGAATTATAGTTACAAGAGACATATCTTTAGTTACGAATGAACTATGCATTGCAGTAACAGAAAGTAACAGAAAGTAATGTTGAAGCCCTAAAAGGTGTTATTATTTGAACTGAACATCATCTAAACATGGATAATATTTCAAAGAGTTATGTTCCAATGCTTTTATTGTTTATTCTTTTAATGATAAATATGTTTTTTCTAAAAACATAGGGGGAAAATTATGTATAGAGTTTGATATACCATATGAAATTTTATTAGTATGCAGAATAATACACAATATATCATTATTAATTATTTTGTAATATATTGCATAATGTAGTGTTCAATTATCGATGTCAAGCATAACCTTGATCCATTTGGGGTACCTCACAAAAGACACAAAAACGTAATTTGATCAAAATTTGTAGTGCCTAAATGAATCTCGGTCGAGATCTAAAGCATTTCTTACCTTACCAGTGGAGGCTCCATATCATTTCTATAATTCACCCCCTCCAACTTGGTTTTCATTTATTCTTCAATTCAATATAGGTAACAAAATTAGTATACAATTTATTTCATAATTGAATCAGATAGATATGTCCTATTTGAATTCGACTGATTAATTAAATTTTAAATAGAATAAGTTAATTAATTACAATTAAAAAAATTAAGATCTAAAAAATTAAATAAATAAATGGAAAAGTAAATGAAAAAAATAGAATTGTAAATGAATCAGAGAATTGAATCCAAATTATAGCTATGAATTAAAATGTACAGTAAATAGAAAATTACAATTCTGAAATTAACTAAACAATGATACTTTTATATAACACACATTGAAAAAAATATATAAAAACTCATATAGACATTAACTAAGTAAATTTTCAAGGAATGTAAAATAAAAAATAGATGAGAACTATTTAAACTACTGTATCATAAAATTAATGAAATGATTCAAAATAACGACATTAATACATTAAGGATGAAGCAAAAGATTATTCAGTATTCACAATATGAATTCCTTTAGTGATTGGTGACTAGAAAAGTAAATGAAAGCTGTAACTATGATGAAATAAGAAACCTATAATTTCCTTATAATGTATATGATTAAATTAATAAACAAAACTATCACCAAAGTATGAATAAAATTACATAAAATAGAATGCAATTATTTTAGAAGTGACTAATTGTATAATGAATGATATATATATATATATATATATTATCACACAATGTAATTATACATAAATAATTTAAGAATGAACACAAATCATAATAGGGAATTTTTTTTTCAAAGGTGGATAAGATCACAAACATTTCCTACATCCTTAGCTCTATCATAAAAAATTAGGGATTTAGGTATTCTGTTGGAGTATAAAATTCGTGCTGTTTGATTTTACTAAGTGGAAGAAACAATGAAAACTTTGGAGATTTTTTACCTATGAATTAGTTGACTCTTTCATCAAACCACAACATAGAATAGAAATACCTTAAACTCTGATGAGGATCACTGGCAAGTCTTACAGCAGTTAGAGACCTCGAAGAAACAAAAATTTATTGATCCAACTCCAGCAGGAGTGTGACCCATCTGCATTTAACAAAATAACAAAGATTCAAATCCAAAGGCATTGAAATGATAAAGGGAATAAAATCATACACCAAAATGATTTGTATAATCTACATTATGATTAAAATGATAACTACTGGAAAAAAATATTTCAAAATAAACTAAACAGAACTAAACACGTGATTAATATTTTGATAAAAATAAATTTGAAAGTTATGTTAAATGAATTAATCTATATCAACCCACAAAATATAAACCAAACATGAAGTTGTGTGTAGTTTTCTAGTCACAATTATCTAGTGGTTCCCATGAATGATACATCATTTCACATTATAGCTGCGTCTACTAAAAAATAAAACCTTTTGGCCTAACACATGTATGTATAATATACGGTAATGTTAAAATGAAGACTACCTGCTTAATTGAAGTCATGTAGTTTGAGAGATAATATGGTATATGATCTCTTTTTTCATACCCCAAATCATTCTCAGTTGGAATGAATACACTTCATATTATCCATCACTACAAATAAAAATTAAACAGCCACAGACACTGATATAGGCCATACAAGTTAGAATATAAAAATACAATTAACAATGTAAGGTAGTTAGGGAAATATTGTCTCTATAATATGTTTGAAAACACATTGAAAACATTATATATTAGGATCATGAACTGTTAGAACACATATAAATATAGAATCACATATATAGTATAAACACACGGTATGATCAATGAACAAACTAACAGTGAAAACAATAATCAAATAGTATATAGAAACACATAGTTGTTGCGGGGTGAGGAACACATTGTTCTAAACTAAATTGAATAGTAAGAGTAGTAGTAGATATGGATAGAAATCATGCGCTTGAGGGAATCAGGGAACGAGATGCAGTGAGTTTTGAGGGTACCTGAGTGAAATAATTCAACATAGTAAGGGAAATAGAATACATACGATGAGCAAAGGGGATTCGGGAGGATGAACTATAGTGAATGATTTATCAGTTACCTTAGCAGAGGTAAAAGATGGAATTTAAGGTATTCGGCGGTGATGAATCCCTAGTAGCCGATCACGAAGGACTGAAAACCCTAGATCTAGGAGACTTAATATAGTAGCTTATGAAACCCAAGATTGCAGATATCGAAAGAGGTGAAGACGGAGTCTCGAGAAGTAGCGCTAACCGTATAATTGGGAGGCCGATATTAGTGAATGTGCAGGATGAGGAGAAAGGGAAAACAATGGTGGTTTTCAAATAGGTGATTCGTAATTGGTAGCTTAAGATGGGGAGGAGATCGATAGTGGTGAACATGGAGTGGCGAAGTCACGACGGGGTGGAGGTACGAAGAGGGGAAGATGGAGTAGTTAGATGCAGTGCAAACTGTAGGATTAAGATGCTGATGTTAGTGAAATTGAGGCTAATGGGGTGAGAAGAACAGCGGAGGTCAAGAAACTGAAGAATTGGAAGAGTGAAATCGCGACAAGGAGAGAGGGGAAGATGAAGGAATAATGGAAGAGGGTTTTGGGATATCAACAGCACAAGTGGGACGACACACCAATAGAAACCTCGTGTGGAATACAGAGGGAGTGGGAGGTGTAAATGATGGAAATCATGATCGGTGGAAGAATGGAGGAGCACTGGATAATGGAAATGGGGGAGACGAAAGTCACCATGGGGAGGCTGAGCGGGAGTGGGAGGAGGAGGGAGAAGCCGGGAGGAGAAGTGAGTACACATGATAAATGGGGAAGGGATAGAGATGGAAGGGGTGTGCAGCTTCAGTAAAGGCTGGGCATGATCTCTCCCCCAAGATTATACAGAGAAATATATTTTGTTTGTTTATTTTCTTTTCCAATTTATCAACATTAAATTGGAACTGCAGTTTCCTTTTCAGATCAGTTTGACAATAAATGAAAATCCTATTCCTGGAAATTTGAATCGTTCAGCCATGTTATTGGATTCCCCTTCTAGAGCATGATGTAAGATCACTACTTTCCATATTAAGGAACTTCAACCTAGCCATGTCACGATTTCTACGGCAGGGAAAAAAATCCCATCACAAGCAGTACAATTTCATTGCAACTGAATTCTTTCTTGTGCAAAGCATGACACCCAAAACCTAAAATTCAGAAAATTTTACAAGATCCATTCTCTTAACGTCTTGGAGACTCATGTGATTTTCTCAGAAAAAGAAAACATACATTCAAAACATTGCAGAGAACTGAAAATCGATAAGGCACCTGATTCTAGAAGGAAACATTTAGAAAATGAAGATGTTGAGTCACTATCAGTAGGTTGACACCGAAGAACGCCATGATTAATATCAATCGAAAGAAGAAACCCGAACATCTCGAGATGCAGAGAATTGGAGAGATGGAAAGAGAAGATGGCTTAGGATTATCATTGTACCATGATCCCGCGTGCGTTGATCTTCGACTGATCTTCATGGAACAGATCCAGATACAAACCCGGGGAGGTAATCGCGATTCACTAAACTCGAAAACGGAAATGGATGGGATTCAGGTTTACAGTGACAGCACGACCCTCTCCGACCGAGACCTTTGGGGACAGCAGGAACGATGGTCAGGCTAGGTCGGGGAGAACAAATCGTCTGGAGGAGAAGAAGTTGGGAGCGAGAGTAGCGAATCGGGACCCTGATACCAAAAAGGAAGTCACGAGGTATAGCCACGGTTATTAAATTAAACCGTGGAAATTAGAAAGATATATCCATGGACCAATAAAACTGTGGCTATAGGTCCGTGGCTATTTCTTTAATTTCTAGTAGTGACCCATAAAAACATAAAAAAGAAATAAAAACTCTAAAATCACATAAAACTCCAATAAATGTTAAAAAACTTTTAAAATTTTTAATCCCCTAAATAACTCAAAAAACCCTAAAACCCATAAAAACTCTAAAACAATCAAAATCGCAAAAAACATAAAAATTCCTAAAGTCCAACTAATTCAAAAAAATCCAAGAAAAAGTAAAAACATCTAAATCCCAGGAAAACCACTAAAAACAATAAAACCCATAAAACCATAAAACTATAAACCCCATAAAAACCCTAAAACTCCATAAAAAATCAAAAACCCCTTACAACACCAGAAAAAAGTTATAACACTCTAATTATCATAAAACACTAAAAGACTCCAAAAAAACCATAAAAACATCCTAAAAACCTAAAAAAACTAAAAACTCTAAAAAAACATTGAAATCTAAAAAAATCCATCAAATTCCCTAAAAACCCAAAATACACTTAAAAACTCTAAAAATCCTAAAAATCCATAAAATCCCTAAAATGTAAAAAACCATAAAAACCCTAAAAAATCAATGAAAACTATTAAAACCCCTATAAAACATAATGAATTTTAAATTCCAAGAAAAACCTAAAAACCCACAAAAAACTCTAAAACCCTTATTCCCCCTAAAAATGATATATTCTAAAAACCATTAAAAACCCTAAAAAAGAAAAAACCTAAAAACCAAAAAGATAAGAAAACCGTAAAACCCCACTAAAAATGCTAAAAAAACCCGTATACCCTATAAAAATGATATATTCTAAAAACCCTTACAAACCATAAAATCAAAAAAACCTAAAAACCAAAACATAAGAAAACCATAAGAACCTAAAATCCCTCTAAAACCCATAAAACCCCTAAAAACTGTGAAGATCCATAAAAATCATCAAAATCCAAAAAATTCAAAAAACCTAATAAATAAGAAAAAACAAAAAAAAATCCCTAAAACTGTGAAAACCCCTTGAAAACCATAAAATCCCCAAAAACCTTAAATCCTTAAGAAATTATAAAAACCCTAATAATAACTAAAAATTATAACAACTCTTTAAACCCCTAAAATGTTAAAAAACTATGAAAACTATAAAAAACCTAAAGATTAAAAAAACAGACCCTAAAATCCCCTAAAAACCCAAAAAACCGTGAAAAAAATTAAAAATCATCTAAATCCCAAAAAATAAAAAAAAAACCCAAAAAATAAAAATTCTGAAAATGCTCTAAATCCATGAAAATGCTAAAAAAACATAAACCCCCTGGAAACCCGAAACACCCACTAAAACTCCAAAAAAACCGTAAAAAACCTAGAAATGTTTAAAATATGTAAAACCCCTTTAAATCCCAAAAATCTCAATAAAACTCTGGAACTATAAAATGGCCATAAGAACCATAAAAACACTAAAACACTTAAAAACTCCAAACACCCCTAAAAACCCTCAAAATACATAAAAGTCCTAAAATCCCTAAAATACATAAAAAATCCACAAAAATCCAAAAATATTAAAAGAAACCTAAAGAACCATGAAAACTCCCGAAAACCATAAAAACCCATAAAACATTAAAACCCTTAAAATCCCATTTAAACCCTAAAGAACCACTAAAAACGTTAAAAATCCTTAAAACAAAAAAAATAGAATCTATAAAAAACCTTAAAAACTCTACAAAACTCTAAAAACCCTAAAAGACACTAAAACCTGGAAAACCCTTAAGACCCCTAAAAACTGCTAAAACCATAAAACACCTAAAAATATCTAATGTACCTAAAACCCATAAAATCCTAAAGAACTCTAAAAATCCCTAAAAACATAAAAAAACTAAAAAATCCCTGAAAAGCCCTTTGAAATGAAAAAAACTCCAAAAACCTAAAAAAACCTAGAATTCCATAAAAATACTAAACCCACTAAATGCATTAATATCCCATAAATCCAATAAAATGATAAAAATACTCAAAAATTCCTTAAAACTCGAAAAAATAAAAAAAAATCCTCAAAACATAAAAATAATCTAAACCAAATAAAATCCCTAAAACCCTTAAAAAGCCTAAAACCCCAAAGAAACATTTCGAATCCAAAAAAACCATTAAAACATTAAAACAATTAAAATACTAAAAAACTATAAAAATCCTTGAAAATTAAAAAAAACCCTAAAAGCCCTAATCAACCCCTGAAAACCCTGAAACCCTTAAAAACATTAAATTCCCTAAAACCAATAAAACCCTTAAATAAATTAAAAACATGAAAAATCCTAAACACCCCTAAAAACCTAAAGAACTAAAAAGAACCATAAAAAATCCTAAATACCCATTATTATCCTAAAAAACCCTAAAAACCCTAAAATTATGAAAACCCCTTAAAATCCCTAAAAACCTAAAAGAACCGTAAAACCATAAAAATCTTAAAATCCCTAAAAATCATTGAAAATGTAAACAACCCGAGACACCCTAAAAACCCAATGAAACCCTTAAAATCCATAGAAAACATTAAAAATCCCCAATAACCAAAAACACTGAAAACTCTAAAACCCATTAAAACCCCTAATACTATTTAAAACTGTAAAAACCCTTTTAAACCCTAAAAACTCAAAAAAATTGTAAAATCCAAAACATCCATAAAACCCTGAAAAACCCTAAACCCCTCAAAATACGAAAAATCTATAAAATCATTCAAAATACAAAAACAAAATAACCCATAAAACCTTAATAATCATAAAAAATCCCTTAAAACCTTGAAAATGTAAAAACATCCAAAAACCCTAAAATCCATAAAAACCCTAAAAACCTAAAAAACCCCAAAACCAATAAAAACCAAAAAACCCTGAAACCCCATAAAATATTTAAAATACCATAAAAATATAAAAACCATGAAAATCCAAAAAATATCTAAAATTATTTAAAAATATAAAACAATGTAAGCCCCTTAAAAACTCTTGAAAATGATTAAAAACCCAAAAAACATAAAAACCCAAGCAACAAATATTGGCCCTAAAACCCATGAAAACCACTAAAAATACTTATAAAACCTAAAAATTTTATAAACTCTATATACTCTTAAATCCCCAACCAAACAAAAAAACCCTTAAAACCGAAAAAAATCATAAATACAATAAAACCCCTAAATACCATAAAAACACCTAAAACCCAACAAAAACCATAAAACCATTGAAAACTCTAAAAAATTAAATTGCTAAACAATCCCTAAAAAACCACTAAAACAAAAAAAAACCTAAAAACCCAGAAAATGCACTGAAAAATTTGAAATTCCCTTTAAAACATCAAAAATCGTAAAGACCATAAAAACCCAAAAAACAACTAAAAAACATAAAAAAACTAAAACATTATAAAACCCTAGAAAACAACAAAACTGAAAAAACCTAAAAAATAACATAGAAACCCCAATAGACCGCAATAATCTTGAAAAGCCCAAAAAACCAAAAAAAAACCCATAATGCCTTTAAACCCCTCAAAACCCCTAAACACTCTAAAACCCCTAATGTATATAAAATATATAAAATGACATAAAATCCCTAAAAACATAAACAACCTAAAAACTATAAAAAAACCAAAACCAATAATTACCCATAAAACCTTAAAAATCCTAAAAACCATAAAAACCGTTAAAACACACTGAAATCTCTAAAAACCCAAAAAACCACTAGAAATGTTAAAAAAACCCTAAAAACCCTAAAACCCATAAAAAATCTAAAAAAAATACAACCCAAGAAATACTAAAAACCCATAAATCTCTGAAAACCAGAAAAAACCATAAATATCCCTAAAACCCATAAAACCCTCCAAAAACCATAAAAATATTAATAAATCTCTACAAGTCCCTAAAAATGTAAAACCCTAAATACATTAAAAACCTTCGAAACCCATTAATCCCCTTAAAACCATAATAAACTCTACAAACACATTATAACATAACAATCCACTAAAACCTCTAAAAACCCTTAAAACAATTAAAATATTTAAAAACACAAAAAACATTAAAACCCCAAAAAACACTAAATCTATAAAACACAAAAAAAACATAAAAACATTGAAAACCATATGATCCCTAAAAGTTTTAAAAAAACTCTAAAACCCCTCAAAATTACTAAATCCCCCAACACCCCCCTGAAATCCATAAAACCCCTAAAAATTTTAAGACCCTAAAATCCCATAAAACCCAAAATATATCCCTTAAAATTTTAAAAACCCATAAAACCCTTAAGATTTTGTAAAACTCAAAAACCCCTTTAAAACCCTAAAAACTAAAGATACCCTAAAACCCCACAAAAGACCCTAAAACCCCAAAAAACCTGAAATAAACCTCAAAATCCATAAAAATAGTAAAAACCCTATAACTATAAAATCCTAAAAGCCATAAAATTCCATAAAAACATAAAAAACCCAAAAAAACACTGAAAAAACCATGAAAACCATAAAAAACAAAAAATACATACAAATAAAAAAACGTAAAACCCCTAAAAATGAACTAAAAACCATAAAAACACTTATACCCCATAAAAAATTCAAAAAATAATAAAAATGTGTAAAACCAGAAAAAACAAAAAAAACCACCATAACACCCATTGAAGACCATTAAACCCCCCAAAACTGTAGAAACCCTGAAAACACCTAAATACCTCATATTTCTTAGAAACCCAAAAACAAAAAAAAATAAAAAAAAACATAAAAATACCCGAAACCATAAAACCAATATAAATTGTGAGAAGCACCTTTAACCTATTAAATCCACAAAACCATAAACAATTATTATAATATATAAAAACCTAATATCATATAAAACCCTAAAAACAACTAAAATCACTAAAACACCTTAAAATTCTAAAAACATTAAAAACTATAAAAAATTCAAAACTCAAATAAACTATCAAAACCGTAGAAGACCCTAAAAATACTAAAAACCCCTAAAAACCCGAAAACCCATAAATAAACACAGAATTTCTAAAAACCCTAAAACCCATAAAAATACAATAAAGTCCCTAAAATACAAAAAAACCTAAAAACCGCTAAACCCATTAGAAAACCTGGGAAACCATAAAAACTCAAAAAAGTCATAGAAAACCCTAAAACCCTTAAAAACTCTAAAAATCTCAAAAAAAATATTAAAACCCTCAAAACTCATAAAAACATTAAAAAAGTATCAAAACAAATATAAACCCTAAAAACTTTGAAAACCAAAATGAACTATAAAAACTGTAAAAAGCCTTAAAATAAATAACAACCCTAAAAATGAAAAAACCATAAAAATCCCAAAAGACCAAATAACCCTTCAAAAAGTCAAAAACATAAAAAACTATAAAACTGCTAAAAACCATAAAAATACCTATAACCTGTAAAAAACCCAAATATTTATAAAACACAAAAAATCCCACTAAAACTATAAAACCCTTAAAACTTGTAAAAATATTAAGAAATATAGAAAACCTCTAAAAGCTAAAGAACTCAAAAAACCCTAAAATCCTAAAAAGACACTAAAAACATGAAAGCCCCTAAAATTCCCCTAAAACCCAAAAAATAAAATAAAATCTATAAAACCTAAAAAACATATTTAAAAAAATACCTAAAATACCAGAAAAGGGGGAATACCCAAAACCATGAAATATCCCTGAAAGCAATGAAACACATAAAAACCATAAAAACCCCCAAAACCCTCAAAACCCATTGATCCCTAAAATAACTAAAAACTATAAAACCCAATTAAACTAGTATAAACATTATAAAACTATATAAAACCATAAAAACACTAAAATATTTCAAGAATCCTGAAAAAACAAAAACACCATAAAATACCTAAAACCCCTATCAACACTAAAAATAATAATAACACTCAAAATACCTAAAACCCCTGAAAACTATAAAATACTGAAAATCCCTAAAATTCACTAAAAAGGTAAAATCCTCTAAAAACAATGAAAACTCCCTGCAAACCATAAAAACCCTTAAGACCTTAAAATACCCGAAACACTATAAAAACCCTAAAACCACTTAATACCTTAAAAATAATTTATACCCAAGAAAACATTAAAAACACTAAAAACCCTTCAAAACACCAAAAAATAAAAAACCCTAAAAACCAAAAAAACCATAAAACCATTAAACCCATAAAAAACACCGAAAATCCATAAAACCTCTAAAAATACTTAAAAACCCAAACAACCCCAAAAAACCATAAAAACCCTAAAAGGCCATAAAATTACGGGAAAACATAAAATCCCGTAAACCCCTAATAACCCGTGAAAACCATATGAACCCCCAAAAACATAAAACCCCCCAAAACATAAAAAACACAAATACCAAAAACAACTATTTAAACCCTTAAAAATACTAAAATGTTGAAAATTTATAGAATCTTTAAAACCCTAAACACTCAAAAACCCCCTAAAATCCAAACAAGATCAAAAAAAACATAATAAATCCCAAAAATGAAAAACACCCTTGAAAATTACTATGACCCTCAAAATTTTGAAATCCCATAAAAACCAAAAAAAATATGAAAAAAATCCCTGAAAGTCCCTAAAAACATAAAAAAACCCCTAAAAGCTATAAAAACCCCTAAAACCATAAAAGCAAAAAAAACATAAAAATTCCAAGAAATCTATAAAAACACTAAAAATATAAAAAATTTAAAAACCATTAAAACCGTAAAAAAATAGTACAATAAATATTCTTAAAATACCTAAAAAATCAATAAAATTCAAAATCCATAAAAGACCCAAACAACACTGAAAACCCCTAAAAACCTAAAACTCCTAAAACCTAAAGAAACTCTAAAACCATAAAAATCCTAAAGAATCCCTAATAATAGATGAAAACGTAAAAGCCCTAAAACCCCTAAAAATCCTTAAAATTACTAAACCCCAGAAAACCCACCAAAAACAATAAAAATCCCAAAACCATAAAACCCTAAAATGCACAAAAATGGTATAACTATTAAAACCACTAAAAACATAAAAAACTATCAAAACCCATTAAACAAATACAAAGAAAGAAAAAACCTCTAAAACCCGAAAGAACCCAAAAAACCATAATAAACCTAAAAATTCCAAAAAGTTTAAAACCATAAAACCCAAAATCCCCTAAATACAATAGAAACCCTTGAAAAAACATAAAAACCCCCCAAAACCCATAAAAACCGTAATACCACACTAAAAAAGTCTAAATACCCTTTAAACCCCAAAGAACAAGAAAACACTAAAAACCCATAAAAACAATATAAAATTTAAAAACCCTAAAATCCTAAAAGACCCTAAAACCCTATAAAACTGTGGAATCCCCTAAAACCTTCAAAATCGATAAAAACGATATAAAATTTTAAAAACATCAAAAATTAAAAAATACCTAAAAATTTCTAAAAATGAAAAAAACCCTAAAAATAAAAAAATAAACCTAAAACCGTAAAAATCCTAATAAATCCATAAAAACCCAAAAACCACTAAAAACTTTAAAACCCATCAAAACCCCAAAAAATGTTAACAAATCTATAAAAAAACTTAAAACCCCAATGAAAACCCTGAAGAACCTTAAATCCTTGAAATCCATAAAACCCTAAAAACCCTAACACCCCAAACCCTCTTAATCCATTAAAATCGAAAAAACTCAAAAAACCATTAAGTTACAAATAATTTATTAAAAATGTAAAAAACTATAAAACCCCAAAATAATCCATAAAACCCATAAAAACCCCTAAAACCATAAAAACTGTAAAACCCCATAAAACCATAAAAATAAGTAATAACACTAAATGGGAGTCGGTGGAGTCAGATGCTTATTTTGGTTTTGGTGTTGATGGGGACCCTTTTGGGGATGGAGACAATGATTTGTATTTCCTGGTTTTCTCTCTAGCGTTTTGGGTCTTTTGGGTTTTTGGTGTCTTGGGGGGTCCAGGGTCTTTTAGTATGGGCTGTTTGGCCCCACCCCACCTTTTTCTTCTTTCTTTTCTCTTAATAAAATTTTGAGTGCCAAGAATATCTTGGCCTCACACCTTCCTTTCCCTAAAACCCATCAAAATCCCTAAAACCCTAAAAATCCCTAAAACCCACCAAAATCGTAAAAATTCCATGAAAATGTAAAGAAAAATAAAAACCCTAGAAAACCTTGGAAAACCCAATAAACCCATAAAACCATTTAAACACTAAAACCCAATAAAAATTCTAAAAACCACTAAAACCTAAAATGACATTTTCAACCTTTAATGATGTTAAAAAAACACTAAAAACCACAAAATCCCTAAAAAGTTAAAAAAATTACCTTAATCCCAAAAGACTCTAAAAACCCTAAAACACCAAAAAATCATCAAAAACCTAAAAACCCTTAAAAACATTAAAATTATAAATATAAAAAAAACCTAAAAATCCCTGAAAACATAAAATACCCAGAAAAACCAGAAAACCCCCTAAATAACATAAAAACACGAATAAGAATAAATATTGTAAAAACCCATAAAATGATAAAAACCCCAGTAAAAACTCTAAAACCCACTAAAACCGCTCAAAATGTTAAAACTAAAAAAATAATAAAACCAATAAAAACTAGAAAAAACTCTCATAAATCCTTAAATCCCTCAAAATTGTTAAAATCTATAAAAAAACCCTAAAACCATAATAATATTTAAAATCCCCTAAAAATCCCAGAATATGTAAAAATCCTTATATCCATAGAAAAACAAATGAAACCCATAAAAATACCCAGAAACATTAAAAAACCTAAAAACAAAATAAAACTCTAAAGACTACTTAAAACTATTAAAACCATAAATCCCCTAAAAATAATAAAAAACACGAAAAAAATAAAAAACATAAAATACTAATAAGATAAATAAAATCTAAAAGAACCTAAAATCCATAAAAAACAATAACAATCAAAATTGTTTTACCTAAAATACCATTGAAATGTAAAACCCCCAAAAAACCAAAAAAAACATGAAAACCCCAAAAATATCTACAAACATTAAGAAAACTCCAAAAATCAACAAAATCCAAAAAATAAAAACTCTAGAAACCAAAAAGGACACTAAAAACCATTAAAAACAATAAAAACAAAAAAAATGTAAATTCCCTCATGATCACTAAAAACCATAGAAAACCCTCAAACCATAAAAAACCTAAAACCCCCACAAATTGTAAAAAAACACTAAAACCACTCGAAGTCTATAAAAACTAATAAAAATAATAAATACTAAAAAAACCACATAATAACTTAGAAGCCAATAACATCCCAAAAAAATATAAAAACTCATAAAAATATTATAAAATATAAAAAAACCTTAATCCATAACAATTTTTGAAAACAATACAATAGAAAAAGACCTCAAGAATCCAAAATCCCCTTAAGTACATTGAAAACCCATTAAACTCCTCGACATCCATAAAACCAAAAAAACATAAAAGCAATAAAATTTTAAAAAAAACCTGAAAAATCAATAAAAACATAAAAAATCTTCATACCCCTAAAAAAATTCTTAAAACCCATAAAATCCACCAAAAACCATAAAACCCTTAAAACCCCCATAAAAATCCTAAAACGAATAAAAACTCAAAAACCCTAAAAATCCCTAAAAACATTAAAAAAATGAAAATCCATTAAACTGTAAAAAATAAAAAAAATACAAAAAATGCTAACAGAGCATAAATAAAATGAAAATGCCTTAAAATCCATGATAACCCATATAAACCCTCCAAATACCTAAAAATACAAAAAAACTAAAACCATAAATAATATAAAAAATCCTTAAAACCCTTTAAAATGTAAGAACATTAGAAATCATGAAAAAACACTTGAAAACCATTAATCACCTAAAACCATTAAAACTATAAAAAACCATAATCGCCCTAAAAATCAACTAAAGAACCCCAAACCCCCAAAACCCCCCTAAAAACCTCTATAAGAGATTAAAACCCAAAAAACCCAAAAAACACTAAGATTCTAAAATGACCCAAAAACAATGAAAACCCCTAAAACCATAGAAAAACATCAAAACCCCTATAACACATAAATATTGAAAATGCCCCAAAAAACCATAAAAATCCTAAAACACACTAAAAATCCATGAAAATGAAAAAACCCTTAAAATTGAAAACCCATGGAAATTATAAGAACACATAAAACCTAAAAAACCCTAAAAACCATAAAAACACAAATAAGAATAAAAAATATCACTAAAAACTCTTAAAAAGCGTAAAAATGTTAAAAAATCTAAAAACCCTTTCAACCCCTAAAAATAAAATTAACATAAAACCCCATAAATACCATTAAAACCCTAAAACCCTCAAAATTTGTAAAAAAATAAAAACCCCCAAAACCCCAAAAATTATTAAAAATAAATGTAAATACTTGAAACGTAAAAACCCTAAATACATTGAAAACCCTTAAAATAAATAAAATTCATTTCCATTGGAATCATGTCTTCATGTTAGGAATAATCATTTCTAGACAATTTCCCACAGGTTTGTTTAAGGAACAGGAAACACACAATAACTCTGTATCCATGGGGGCCTTCTTTACATGTTATGTTTTACGATGAAGATCTCCTAGTCTAGCATCCTCCATCATGGGTTCGGTGCGGATTGGTGTTTTTTATGTTTTCATGAGTTCTATTTTTTCCTACTTGGGTTTTATTACATCTATTTTAGTCCCCTCTACTCTTATTTCCCTATCACCCTGCAAAATGACCCAATTTATTCTGGTTGGAGGGTCTATTAGGAGATTTGGGATGGTGTTGGTGGTCCTGATGGTGTCATTTCTCCATGTGGTTTGGCTTGCGCTCTGATGATTCTTTCATTCTCCCAGTGATAGTGGTCCAGTAATCATGTATGGGTGGTCTTTAGTGTTGTGGTGGCACTACGCCCAATGTACGGATGACTTGTGATGGAGTCAATGTGGGCATAGTGAATGTTGGTGAGTGATGTTGCAAAATGATGTGTTCTAGTGGTTTTGAGCAGGTCGGTCGTGTGCATTGTTTGTTGACCGACCCATTTTTTCAGTATTCAGTTTTTGGAGGCTATTTTTGGGTGGTATTTTGTGGTGTTTTCTCAGTGGTTCTAGTCTAGGATAGGGTTATTTTCCCACCTGATAATGTCTCCTTGTGGTGGCATTGTCTATTTACTGGTTATCACTTTTCCTCTATGTGATTTATTTTATTAAATAAAAAAAATACTTGGTAGTATGATCTTTTGTACAACATAGAGATTCTCTAGTCCTTATTACGATGATTTTGGTTTCCTATCCATGTAGTGGGGAACTCTGGAGTGAATCATAATTTTGGGATAGAAAAATTACTCTTGATTTTGTCATCATATTGGGAGGTAGGAGTTGTTTTTATGTGGGGATTGAACCCATAGCTAGCCTTCCTATGAATTATTGTGAAATGAATCGTAAATCAAATAGTTTGATGCCACTTAATTTGCAACATCATACCTTTTAAGTTCATGTGATGAGGACCCAACAGTATAGTTTAATGTCATGTGGAAAGAAAATATAGGTATAAGATACCTATTCAATGTTTTTTTGGGGACTTATATCGAATATTACCAAGGAACCTTGAAGTGATATGAATTTCTATGTTGAATTAGACTATGCTAGGAATATAGACAAGAAAGTATGGGGTTTATTATATTGTCGGTATTAAATCTCTCGGAGGCTTCCTTGGTATCCCATGTAGCTTGATTGTGAGGACCCATACCTATGGAGGCCCTCAAAGGTATGTCTCACAAGGGAGTATGACCATTTGATCAGATTGAGTAAGGGATTATTACTGATGAGGACACCCATGTAAATGGGGCCAAGAGGAATGAATTAACTTATGGTGCATCGGAGGCTTAACTCAAGGCTTACTATTGAGGAGGATGACCGAATTAAGGGATTGTGATTGGGGATTACTAAAAAATAGGATTCCTGTTGATCTCAGTATGCGTCTTGGTTTCTTACTTATCTTCGTTAGTAGGAATCATAGTTCTCATGGTTCAATAAGTGACACGGATCGTGCGGATGGTAAGATCATCATTAACCCCTAATCCCATGTGATTCATGATCAGTGTGAGAAGGAGGAAGTGAAAGATTTGAAAATCCACACACATTCCCTTCTCTACTAGTGGAATTGGAGGAGGATAATTGTGGAAGAGGCTAGGGTTATGAAACTTCCCTCTTTTTAATTCAAATAGAAAACGAATGAAGGTGAAGGAAACAGTGGTAGAGAAGAGAAAGAGTGAAACCTCCTATAATAAATATCGGTTTTTTACTCTAGTAGGTATTTACTTTCCTTGGTTTGGGCTTATTCCTAGGGAGGATACACATTTGAGTTTTGGTTGGGGAATACTCCTAAGGAGGATTCCCAATTGAGGTTTTGTTATGGATTACTCCTAAGGAGGATGTTCATTGATATTTGGATGTGGCTTAATCCTAAGGTGGATACTCATTTGAGGTTAGGTTGTGCTTACTCGTAAGAAGGATTCCCATTAGAGGTTTGGTTGGGTCTTAATCCAAAAGATTATTTCCATTGTACTGGTTCGACCTGGAATAAGATTCAGGTGATGAGGTTTCTAGGAGTTTCTTTAGATGTTTATCGACTAGAGTTATTATAGGAATATAAGAGGATAATATTATCTCATAACATGATAAATGAACTAATATAAGGATATTAATTCAAGGAAATTACAAGAAGTTGGGAGGGTTATCTAAAATTTTGGTATTCCAGGGATTGGCATTAATGTCATATAAGTTGCCACCCAAAATTTCATTAACCCAACCTAAAATATTTTTAGTGTGACTCTCCATTATTCATATGGGTTATTGAATGGTAGATAATGTATTTTCCTAGAGGTCCAGGACAACAACATGGAAGTGATCCCAAGAGGGGGTGCGGGGGAACAACCGTCATGGTATGAACTGACAAGACTACATAGGTTGGTCGCCCAGGTGGGTCGTATAGTAGGGTCATGCCGGTGGGTCACCTTGGTGGGTATCTCAGGTATGGATTCCTAGGTTCTTAGTTTGGGGCCATTCCATTGGGAGGGTGGGTCATGTAAAATCTCCCAGTTTGGGGATGTACTACATGGTCGATGGAGCTGCACGACTAGATCCCCCCCCCTCGTTCATCATCCAAGAGTTCAGTAGTCATCTAGAAATTTGAGGTGGAGTGGTCTATTTGTAGACCTTATGGTGGACATAAATATATAGTCCTATATGTATGGACTTACGTGGATGGGACTTCACAGATGGGCCTATAAAGATGGGCCTATGTGGATGTCCTGTAGGGATGGAATGTGTGATGCCACACATTCGTTTATAAAATTTGGCCATCTTCTGAGAGACATAACTTTTGATCTATAAGTCCACTCAAAGATATGTTTGATTATTAATAATTAGGATAAACCAAATATTAATGGAGAAAACTAAAAGATTTCTTTTTGTTGCGTTGACACCTTTTTATCATCGACCATGAAAATTCACTCCCAACTCTTTGTGGGGGATCTTTCCACTTATCCATCAAGATAAACTAGTCTTGTGAAACATAAAAATCCAGACTTCATCTTCTTCTATAATGGAGACACATATCTAATCAAACTTTACATTTGTTTTCATGAGGGTCACATCATTAGTTATGCAGAAAAGTGCATGGAACAAATTTTATGATATCTACAAAATCCCCCCGTTAGAATTAGATTTTTCTGTAATGGAATTAGTCTAGTTCTAAGGTAACTATAGGGAACTTTGTTATATTACATCCTATTATTTTGGTTCTGGAGCTATGTTAAGTGTAGAAGGATTATCTAACTATTTTCTAATACTTGGGGCCAAGCGAGCATAGTTTGAATGTTTCTAGGTTCATAAGGACATCCCTACAAACATAGTTTCTTTTGTGCCATCACCCTAATTTTTTCCTAAGATAAATATGAAAGAGACATAGCAGACTAGACATGAATTTTGATTAGAATACCCATTTCCTATTTTCATCCTATTTTTTCACATTTTATCTTTTAATCACTCAATATTTTCTAAACCAAACAATGTGCAGATATAGCGAGCTGAAACTCAACTTCTGTCAAGTGTTCCTATTGTGGGTTTTTAAATATGGTGAGTGTTATGTCAAATTTTGATGGAATATTATTTTCATGATTGTTAGACTAAAAAGAATAATGTTTTAGGTCTAATTGCTTTTACCATTAATTTTGATTTGATAACCCAAACAAGTCTTGTTGGATGGAAATGTTCTGATATTCTTCATATATTTCCAAGGGGAATTTTGAGAAATAATTTTATGGCTCCTGAATCTAAAACATAGTATTATGGAATAAAGTCGATATCTCCTAATGATGAATTTACCAATGGTAGAAAACCCATTATGAAGGATATTTTATACATTGTCAACAAGGGTTCATACTATATAGTTATGTAGTGGTATCCTTGGACTGACAGACCCGTTATGTGGGAGACTTATCAAAGGAAATCTTGGGTGTATAAAACATAGTCATGAAAAAGGAGTTCTTAGGAATTATAACGTTCTATTTATCATGAGTGAAGGATGTTTGGGGAAAATTGGATTTCTCAATACCACAAGGGATATATTTTCTAATGAAATATGTCGTATAATAAAGGGATCATCAATATTGGAACATGAAATGAATGGGAAACTAGTCCTATGTGAATTTGGTGTGCGAAGGAGGGTATATTTTGTTTGGTAGTCAATGTCAATGACATTATGATATGAAGTTTAAATTCATAAAACAAGGTAATTATTATATTCAATTCATATTTGTGCTACAAGTACATTACGCTCTGTGGATTGACATCATAAAATAAGAACATTATGCTATATAGTATAATGTCTTATAGAAAAAAATTATTATATGAAGTTTAAAGTCATGCAGTAAGGACACTATGTGGATATACTTTATGATATTTAGATAAGACTAGAAGATTGATGATTCTCCCACTCTTTTTATATTTTTTGGAAATGTGATACCATATTCTGGTGAGATAGGAGAATGTTATAAGGTATGATTTGTGGATTCCTGGATCTGAAGTGTGTCTTAGAAAAAGGGCCTTAGGAAATTAGTGGAGGTCTCTCCTACGGACAAAGTTACCATTTCTTGGAAAAACTTTTATGGTTTCTATTTTATGCAAGGAAAACTATGGAACATATTGCATAGTCAATTAGTATCATCCATTGGATTATAAACCCATTATAAGAGTAGTTTTATGATAAGCTGACTGAGGCATATACTGTGTTGTCAGGAAAAAGAGATCTCTATAATTCTAACACTCGATCGCTTAAAAACGATTAATGTTTATGGAGATTCAGATATTCCCAAGCACAAATATTGGTTTGTGGAGGAATACCTGAATATATAAGGGGTATTTCAAGTCATTTTTTACAAATAATTGGGGTAATATGATCTCTATTAAGGTTCGATCCATGCTCAAGAATTATTTTTCTTGTAGATTTTGTTCATACCACTAAGAATATAAAATTATATAGATTATGGGTGAAATGTGTCCAAATGGACCAAATATATTCTATTATGATTTGAACACATTAAGAGGAAATAATTAAACCATGATCATGGATAATTTTATATTGGGAGAGAGGAAATAGGAAAAATATTCAAGGGATTACTGCAGAATTTATATCTCAGGTTCCAGTATACCATCGTCAAAGATTAAAGGTATAGAAGAGGATTCTCTCAAGGATGAAGTTACCAATGGTTGAGAAATCCATAATAAGGGATTTCTTATGAAAGGATAGCTAGGGAACATACTTTATATCCAAATAGTGGAATACCTTGGCTGGTAGGCCCGTTATAAGGGTTGGTTTATGCAAAGATCACTGGGGAATAATACAACATAGTCAGGAAAAAGAGATATCAAGTATAATACATTCTATTACAAGTAGATGAGGAAAGCTTGTGAAGATCTGTATGTTTTTTGGATTAGGAGTATGTCATGTAGAAGGGATATTTCCAAGAACAAAGGAAGCATTCAGAAAGATATTATCCATTAGTTGGAAGTCCCCTATATAGGCCTGACTTAAATATTGAAGGGAGGAATCCATGTTTCCATGGTGGGCTCCCTAATGTTGGTACCTAGAATAAAATATCATTTATGGATTTTTGGTTTTATGAAGGAGAGGGGAATTTTTATTTTCATCATGGTTGGGACTATGATCTAGGCCCAGGCATCACTAGGTATCCCAGTGAGATGAGAATCAAACTACACAGAGTTTTAACTTGAATTCATGTGTTAAGGACATGGGGGGTTTGGATACTAGTTCACCCGTAAGGTGAGGACTCACATTATATATCCACATGTATATTTATCTCATAAATTTGTAGAGTAGAGTCTTTTCTATTTTATGTGACGGTTGGGCCCATTATTGATGATCTGGATTTCACTACATATCTCATAGGTATGATAATCACACCACAAGTAGTTCTTGAACAGATCAGGCAGTTCATTGTCATGTGAAGAGGACATCTTGTGTTCCTTTTATTCATTTATCCAGGACTATGAATGACCAATTATGAATTTATATATCTAATATATGTGAGGAAATCCTTTACCAAACTTCTAATCCAATGTGATATGTTATCGTTGTAATAAATATTGTGTTCTAATGGTTTCTTTTACAGCATAAGGGAAAAAAGTGAAGGATATGGGCATGTTGATTATATGGTTGATGGGATAGGAGATATGATACCAGTGTCACTAAGTGTCTCATTAGGATGAGAATTAATCTATATGTAGTTATTAAGGAATTTTTTAGTTTTAAATAATGTGGTAAGGACATTGTATTATTGATGTGAAAGAAGTGTTGCAGCTAGACTAGGGGATAAGGCTCGTGTTTCACTAAGTATCATGCTTGGGAAAGAATCAATCTTCACATATTTCATGAAAAGTATCCCTTTACATATCTTATTAAGACATAGAGAAAAGTTGGTATATATATATATTTGTCATGGTTGGATATGAGATAGGAGATCTAGGCATTAATATGAAACTCATTGTATGAGAATCAAGAAACACATGGCTCTTGAAGGATGTTCCCCACACTAATCGAGATTCGACATGGGGAACGGGGTATTGATAATTTCTAGAATAATTGTCAAGGATGAGACTTGTGGTCTATGCATAAGTTTCAATCTGAGGTGGTGTGTTCAGGGTGATGAGAAAATGGTCCGATGAGAATCATCACTCGCCTAATTTTTATATAGAAGAGTTCTTGTAAAATTCACCATTTCTTTTGTTTAAACCTATTCTATGTCATTATCCATTAAAGGATGGTAGGATTAACACTGTGGGGATAGGGTGACTTTCCCTTTCTATACTATGAAGTTGATTATATAGTCATATGGCCCCAACATGCGATTCCATGGGGTCAAGTACTTGTGAAATAGGTCCTCCAAGGATATCACTTCCCATGATGGTCTCTAATAGTTTTTATCATGGATTTAAAAACACCCAGTGACCCTGAAATCCATGATTCATAGACCTTATTTCCAAAAGAAGGTGCTCATCAAAAAATAAATTGTCCAATGACACTTAATGATACCATTGGTCGAGAGGATGGGAAGTCTGGATCACCGCACCCCCTTGGGGGGGGGGGGTTATTGCTATTTAGGTACACTCTTATATATTTAATTCATGTACATATATTTTTGAATCCTTGGTTCATTCCTGATGGGTGTTTCCATGGGATACCCCTGGTTTTTTGGATTGTCATAAGCATACATGAATTTGATGCTATGGTGGTAATGCTGACTTGAGCCATACAATATGGAACTCTAGAGTTTATCAGAATCCATGGAGGAAAGAAGGTGGCTTGATGCCAAAATTGGACCCATAATATGGGGTTCTTAAGTAGCTTCAAGAAAGGAATCAAAAGCTACATAGTTCAGATGAGATAAGGATTACTCATGGAAGCTTCCCATTTAGGGGGTATATGGTTGGGTGAGCCCTTTTGAAAGGACACCTTTTTGAGATTGGGCCTTCGAGTAGGCATCTTATGTATCCTAGTTTGATCAGGAATTAGTATTCTCGTATTTCATAATTTTTGGGTGGTGTAATCCTCATAGACCTCTAAGCCCAGTGTTTCATGCTCGGTGTGAGAAACAAGAATATGTGAGAGATCTAACCAACCACATGTATCCTCACCTACTAATGGAAGAGGGAGAGCCTAATGCGGAAGAGGCCGGGGTGGTGGTTCTCAGGGGAATAAATTTATGGAAATATTAATTTGAAATGACATTAAGGGTCATGTGTCTTGGCCTTTGAAATATTGGGGACTTACTTCAGTGGGAGTTCCCTGGAATGCATTCTTGGTAGGGGAGTAGTGTCGTCATTATCCCAAGGGGAATCAAACATAACCCGTATGACTGATCACCATTCCTCATTTAATGGAAACAAATATGATCACTCTTAATCCCTAGAATGATAATGTTCATGTCGACATCTCTAGGTTGGAATCTAGGTTACCTTGGGAATGTAGACCCACAGACATACCCAGGGTCCAAACCATCGAGGGGAGAGCCTTCATGACTCTGCATACCATGGGTATATAGACTCAAAGAGGCATGCCGATGTACCTGATGGTATGATCATATGGGTCTAGTGGATTTGGAGGAGGCTCTGGTAGGATGTTGGGGGACGGGTTTGTAAAGGTTCTATGGAGGACTAGATTGAATTGGAGGGGCGAGGTTGGATCTGAAGGGAATAATACCCAAAAAAACCCCATTCCGCTTATTTTTTTTCATGTGGGATGGGTGGAGCTCCACTTACCCTAGTGGTATGTAGGCATAGGGGTTTTCTATGTACCAAACCAGTACATGGGTCAGGGTGTGGACCACCATGCACCATAGTGGTACAAGGTCCTGGATTCGGTCTTTCATGCCACTTCATGTTCTGTTCATGTACAGATGCTTCATGTGGTGCCATGTTAAATCCATGTAGTGATACTCTACACGAAACACCATATTGAAAGAGGGTATGAGGAACTACCATTCACAGGGAGTCAATATTTGAGAAATATGCAGTTAGTGGTTTCAACAATTTCATTTGTGGTTCTCTTATTATTATTATTATGTTTCCCCATTTTATGGTTCATGGATGGCTGTACCTGCAGAGAGTGTGGTTCTCAATTCAGGCTTCATCGATGACTCAATATTGAAGCCGAAATCTTCTACGAGTTCTTTCATCCATCCTCTTGGGTCCCCTTTTATATTTCTTTATCCGTTCTTTCCCAATTCCCTCTATGATCCTATTATAGAGAATTTTGTAAATAGTATCTATGAGTATGTGGAACCATTTGTAGAAGCCTGTGAAGTGATATCTTGACCCAAAAAAGACTTGGTCCACTGGGGTTTGCGGAGGTTGTGGTTCGGGATCATGGTTCATAAAACCCTACTGATTTGGTTCTTCTGTGAACTGATGAGTTGATGAGATGGTATAAAGATGTCATTCATGGAATTGATTCCTTCAGTGACGTGATTCTTTGTTGTCTAGGTTCACTAGACAATGCTCTACGGGCCAGTGCCTCACCAGTTGTTATGCGTGTCGATGGTTCGTGGTTCATGCAGTCTGTGAACCCTTCCAGTTGATATTACATGGGCCACTTAAAATATTATGAAAACATGAATTCATTATTGTTTCCTCCGATGATTTTAACTCAACTTGAGTCTAATCACCATGTTAGTCTTGTTGGAATATTTTCTTTCTTATAAAATGTTATTCCAAGAGTATTTTCTTCCCTTGGTGAAATTTTCAGGACCCTACAAATTCCCCCTACCAGAATGGGGTCCGTTCAGAATTAAAAGGGGACTATTTTGAAGTAGAAGCATTCCTGAACTGAAGTTGCTGGTGGTAGAATAGATAATCTTGGTATGAGCGGAACACACCTATATATAGGGGCCCATGTCATTTTTATTTTACCATTTCTCATGGAAAAAAGTTCTATCGAATCCCTCGACTTCCTATGAATTTTCTTACCATATCCTTTTTGAAAACCCTACTCACAAACTGATTTGTATGTGCTGCGAACCAAAATCATTCCCATTTATCTAACCATGAACCAAATTTGGGATTTTGTGAATGGAATTGTGGAATATTAAAATTAAAATATAGATTCGACATAAGATAATTCTACACTACTTGTGCGTCCACATACTGAGCTTCAACTAGAAAACCAAACATTATGACTTAATAATCTGAAGATAAACATTTAATCTGAAATCATTGAAAAATAAATTGATGAGACCTTTTTTGTAGTAACCACCTTTCGTGGACCCTTCTGTTCATCAGAAAATGCTCTGTGGGCCATCACATAATGGTTTCTTCGCATACTATGGATGCATGTGGTGTAACGCTTTTGCGCACCGTGTACGTATACGACAGCTGATTCTGCATATCATGCAGTATGCGGGATATTTCAGCAGTTTTCCTTTTTTAGGAACAGTATGATAATCCTTATTTGGACATATTTTTATGTCCTTTAACCAATCTTCTTTATCCTTTATCCAACAGCTTTTATTGGAATCACTTTTTTCAGATATTTGGATTTTTCTGTATAGGCTGCAATGGCTCTTTCACAGGATGTGATAAAATTGATGAAGTTGAAGAAGAACATGGTGGGGATAGGGAGGATCATCTTTGAGCCTACATTATTCCCAATGAAAGCTTCTTAAATGATCTCTTTATGGTAGAGCTCATAGATTACCCATTGTCCGTACAGTTACCACTTTACGACTTTGGTCTCCCTTACGACATTCCTCTTCCATCGGAAGACCCCAATACCCCTTCCATTATCATAGATTCACTGAAAGGCCATGATCAGGAAAATATTTCATTAGTAGAAGAAGTCATAACTACTTTGATTCAGGAAAACATCTCTATACTATGAGGATCGACATGGACTCAGAGCAATTTCGAGTGTCAAAATACCATCTTAAAACTAAGCATCCAAGAGTACCAATCCATTATCATTATCTCCCAAGAAACCCCTAATGGTAGGTCGAGCCCCAAGTGGGATTTTCGGGCTACAATATGTTTCTCCAATTAATGGGCATGGGCATTTTGGGAATATCAAACCTGTTTGGAGTCCCATGACCAATTGAAGGCTGAGAACTTATACCAGGAAGCCTATATTTCTTTGTTCACATAATTCTCCCGATGAGAAATCCTTCTTGAGCTACTGAGCCACCGGTGTTCAATCACCAATATCATCCATTTACCATATAGGGAGGTAAGGATCAGCTTATGGGTTATCCACCAGTTTGGAGGACTCCCCATCCATGGAAAGTTATATGATGAATTTCTCCTGAAATATGCTACATGGAATGACACTTACCTTGAGTCTACATTGAGGAAGAGTCTACTGGTTATGTGAGAGATTTTACTTGATCATCCCCTCTTGGATCACTCTCTTATCTCATTTGATGCATGGCTTGGGTTATTATTATTGGAAAACTGACCTAATATGAGGGATTTCCATAGTCGAACTCACCCATCCCATCAGTCCCGACACACTCCAAGGTCATATTGCGCTACCCTCAATGTGGGACGACATACCACATGGGGATACAAACTTCACATGGATGTGTAACCTTCCCTTATAATACTAGTTTCTTCACCATGTTTTTGAGTTTATTTCTTTTCCCATATTGTGATGTATATATCGAGGTCTGGGCCGGTACTTTGATGACGGAGGCTGCACTGGCAGTGGGTCGACCCATCAATTTGGCCATTCCTCCTCTTGCCCTTCTTTATGAACTATTTGAAAAAATACAGGAAGGTATTCCCCCACATCATCTCAATGTACTGTTTCAATTTCTTTATGCGTGGATGGAAGATAAATTCCCTTGTTATGAATATCATCATACTACAAAGGTTCCTCGTTCAGACTTTCAACCTACCCTTCTCAACCTTTCCATTGTTCGTCCTAGGACTTTAAGCATTAGTGATGTAATCGGGCAGCTGAATGATGCTTATTTCTTTTCATTTTCACCATATCCTACCCTTCATGGGTCATTAATAGGTGATCGGGGTAGTTATTTAGAATAAATCTCCCACATCAGGGTGCTTTAGTATAGGATTATCACTTCTCATGTAGATAGAGTGGCCATTTGTGATCCATACCTCCCTTACTGGTTTTCCAAGAAATTTGGGTCCCTTCAATAAACAATACTTATTCTTACTATATAGGTAAGGGGAGAGTCTCATCCAATAATTCTTCGCCAGTTATGACATATAATGATACGACAATATGACTCTATGGAAGTTAACATTCCCAATATGACGGGATCCACTTTTCTATTGCAGGAATATGCCCAACTGTGGATAGCCTGTTACCCTGACAGGGTGCTGAGTAAACCAGTTCAGCAGGTGCAGAAGCCTCTGACCATTCTTCATACCATCTTTACCCCCAATGACCATGATACACATTCCTTCTTCTATAATGAGGGTGATGAATACATGCTCTAATCATGTCCCTACAACAACCATGAAATATATTCCACCAATTCAATCCCTTGTGGTAAAATGATTCTCAATTCCCCACATGAAGCATCTGGAAGGGGCTTCATTGGTACATACTATATCAGTTGGTAGTGATTCAAACTAATATTCTCCTATGGATACTTCATATGAACCTAATATGGCTTTCCCCAGTAGAGTACCACCAGACACCCTAGAATATGTGGCTAGTCCTCCGCGTCCAACTCCAGCAGTCGAATCATCTGAGGGTAAGGAGAGACCCCATCTTGGGTAACGTATCATAGGTCCCTTAACACTATTATAATGACACTTCCTATCAATATAACCATTTTTATGTGGGAGGATCAAGGTATTTTTGTTGCGATGAGGCACTAGGAAGTGCGAAAATAGGCATGGCATCAGTTCTGTTCCCTAGATATAGAAACACCTATGGATAGCATTGATGACGAGACTGACAACTTTCCATGGTTATTCACAAAGATGGGTTATGGTGTCTTTGATTATCAACACTTAAACCTCCTTATCTACCAAATCATCATATCATAGGAATACCTTTCTTCTTATTAGGGAAAGAAAGTCATGTTCAATTCTTCACATCATCATGTGATGACCTTATGAGATGTATTGGAGGAACTCTATCACCTATCAGCCGAAGAGGCAAAGGATCTTGATTCAGTGACCACCAAAAAAGGAAGATCTATTTGAGTGAGAGGCCCAAGAAGCATGTTTGATGGATCCAATGGCCTCTTTGGGTGCCAATTATAAAGCTATCCAGAAGAAAAGGGGGGACATTAATGTCATTCTGGAGTGGGTGCATCCAATGTTCAAGGCCGAATCAGAGGATAGATCTTCTTTAGAGAAAACACTTGATGGCCTGTGTTAGTCACTGGTCATTTTTTAGTAATATGAGTGTTGATCCTTATTGTAGCTTTCCCTAAATCACGATGTGTACTCTTTTTTCCTTTTTGATACATTAGAGAGTCTTCGAACTGGGGATGCTCCTCAATTTTGGTTAAACTCAATGAAACTTAATGTCCTTTAAATGGTTCTTATTTTCCATCTCTTTTCAGGTCAATTGATCACAATCAATCATATAAATATAATTTTGATTAGGTATTAGTTTTAAAAAGTGACCAGAAAATTGAAATAATCGACTCAGGCTCTAATTTTTGCCTAAGCCATGAGACTCAGCAAGTGTAGTTTGACTATTTCTGAGGTTTTATGAAAATCCTCATGAAATTTTGTGTCTTTTTCATAGTTACCCAAATTTTTTCCTAATCCTACTTGACACGGGAATAGAAAGAATAACATGACTTTTTCTTAGGACACCCTTTGCGGGTTTTCAACCTAACAAGTCTTACATATCTTTTGATAGTTAGAAATTTTATTTTTAAACCGTACATGGTGTTGGTTTAAGTAAATGATACTCAACATTCAACTAGATGTGGCTTCTCCAGATTTTCACTATGGGAAGTGTGGCATTTTTTTCACTGGCAGTTTACAGTCCTTCCAATCAATCTCATTATTGATGTTTTAGGTCGAACATATTTGACCAAACATAATGGTGTAGGGGCCCTGATTCAAGATTAATCAGTCAGGAATGTTCTAATATCTTTCAGACATGAATTATGGATTTTTCTAGACCCTAAATTTTTAAATTTTGGACATGCATGGGGCTCGGAAGCCATTTGTGGCATACAGAGGAAGGAGAAGACTCTCCTGAGGATAGATTTACCTTTGATTGAGGTCCATCTTGTGATTATAATATGCAGATCCATTGGGGAATTATGTGCATAGTCAAACAAAGGAGTTTATAGAACACTGGCCTTCCTTATCTGATGGCCTAGTAGGATTTGCAACACTTTGAATTTATTTTGATTTTTGGAGCCATAGTGGGAGGTCATTTTGAGTGATTCTATTTGAAAATATTAGGGACACTCATATTGGATTTGAGAGGAAAATTTTTCCCCATAGTTATTACTTGAATAAGGGAGAGCTGGTGATGATCAATTCAGTTAGAAATCTTTTTTTGTCAAGGGAATTTGGAATGTGGAAGGTATGTAATCTATTGTCCAGCGGGGTTTCCCAAATATGGGGGCTGTTACAGGCATCATTGTCCTTTGAGCATACAAAAATTGGAAAGGACTCTCATGAGGACTAATTTTCCCTTGATTTATGGCCATCTTTTAGGAATCATATGCAGAGTCTATGGTACATGCTGTGCATAGTCAAACAAAGATGCCCGCAGGACACTGACCTTCCATATCTGATGGGTATAAAGGATTTTGGAGATTGGGACCTTTCTGAACATGGTTTATGACCTTTTAACATGAGGTTCACTTGTACATTAAAAGGGACACTTTAACTAAACTTCACTAGGAAACATTTAAATGATTGGGGGCATTTTTTTATGTGGATCAACTTCAAGCATATTGATGGGGTACTTTTATTTTACAGAAATATCAAAATAGAACAGAGATAAATCGGTCCATCATGTTATGATATATACAAGATGTGGGTAGGAAGAAGAATGTAAACCATGAATTTGACATACCTTGAATAAAGAGGGATGTTATGGGGCTTGGATGACACTGAGCATACTTATATAGGAGATGACTCTCCTAGGGATTGATTTACCTTTGGTTGATGACCGTTTTTTAGGCGACATATGCAGAGCCACCACGGAATGGAATGCATAGTCAAATAAAGGTGTCCATAGGACACTGGACTTCTATCATATGGCCATGAAGGATTATGGGGATTCAAGACTGCTTAGAGCAAAGAGTTTGAGGTATGAATGGAGTGTATCAGGATATATTGGAGGTATTTAGGTTGTGATTTACTCATGGAATCAGGTATCCATTTTATATATCTTACTCATACCAAGGGTAAGGAATTCATCCCATCTTGCGGGTAACCAATCATTTAACATCGTATGGCTAGGATGTGGGGTTCCATATGAGGATGGTAATTGTGACATGCCTTTTAGGGTCATGCTTCTAGGAATAAATTCTTGGACTGTTTTTCCATAATGTCATAGTGGATCTCTCGGTATGATCCCAAAGCTCACATGAGCTATGCCTCGTGTGAGAAATGATGAATTATGAGGATTTTGGGTCACCACTTAAGAATAGAAAAATCAATATTAGGAAGCACTTTTGGTTTAAAACAATTCTATGTAGTTTAACATCATACATCAAGGATTATTTTGGCCTTGTAGTTTAATTTTGTGTGATGAGGACATTATGATGTCCCAAAGATCATTAATAGCTTCAGGTTAATTGTGATCAGGGTGCATGTCATTCCTTAGAAATGAGTGATGATTGAATGTGTTAACCATAGTTTTTAGGAGAAACTTGAATCAGGAGGAATTTCATGGGGCTTGAAATCCATTGGACATACCGAGGTAGGAAAGGACTCTCCTGGGGACGATTTTTCCTTTGATTGGTGGTCATTTTTAGGCAACATATGTGGAGCCACCATGACATGATGTGTATAGTCAAACAAAGGTGTCCACAGGACGCTGACCATCCATATCATATGTCCATGAAATTTTATGGGGATCCAATTTTTCCTGTAATATAATGTTTTTCAAATTGGAAATATGTGTTTAAGTACATAAGAAATACACATACAGTGGTTGACCATGAAATACTAAAACATACAAATAGATCTGAATCATATTTATAGGGAGAAGAAGGATATTTTTACTTATCATTAGTGGGGATAATTGGTGAGATCTCATAACATTGAGAATCCGGACTCATGTGACTCTTAAAGAATATGACAATTTACTATCATGCGTTCAGGACCATTCATGGACTCCCCTCACAATTCTGACTTACACATGTGGGAAGGGCCATTTTTTTAATGGTGTCTAGCCTATGATTCTAGATCCAAGCATCACAACATATCCTTCAAAGGTAGGAATCAATTAGTATGTATTTTTGAACACTCCCTAAAAATATTTGGTCTATATGTAGGGACATGAAGGGAAATGTTTTTCAATGGTTGGGTCGGGATGCCAACTCCAAGAGTCACTACATATCTTGAAAGGGCAAGAATCAAGCCACGTGTAGCTTTGAACATTCCCTATAACAATCTGGCTCAAACATAGGGGTAGCAAAAAAAATTCATTCTCTACGGGTGATAAGTCTACCATACATCTCTATAATTTTTTTTGAAAGGTAATCCATACCACAGATCCTAATCTAAAGTGGTTTATATTCGATGTGAGAAACAAGGAGTGACAAGAGTTTCCCTCACTAGTTCTGGGAGATATAGGACATGATAGAGGTATTTTTTTTTGTGGTATTTGGGACAAGATCGAGGATCAAGGAATCACAATGTATCCTACAAGGGAAATAATCAAGACATGCGTAGTTTTTTGAGATATCATAAATTTTATCATCATGCAATTAGGACTCTTTGTGCTATGAAGTTTAATGTCCTACAGTGAGGACATGAGTCACCGTTTAATGTCATGTTTTAGGGATGAGTTCCTAACAGTTTAACATCATGTGGAAAGGACTATGACTCATAATTTAAGGCCATAGAATTTGGACCATGACATTATAGTACTACAACTCATAGCTTAGGGTCATAAAGTTTGGACAATGGCATTATAGTAATACAACTCATAGTTTAGGGTAATAGAATTTGGAAAATAAAATTACAGTATTACAACTCATAGTTTAGGGTCATAGAGTTTAGAACATGACATTACAGTACTATAACTAATATTTTAGGGTCATAGAGTTTGGACCCTGACTTCACGGTCGATATAACTCATAGTTTGGGGTCATAGAGTTTGGACCATGAAATCACGGTCTCTATAACTCATTTTTAGGGTCATAGTGTTTGGACCATGACTGATCATTGTCATTATGTGAAATACTTCATCAAAAACATTGCATTTTTGGGAAACGGGATGAGTTATTGTCCATTTATGTCAGGGAGTATGCTCCATTGGAATAATCCATATGTATAACATATGGTCCTTCCCACATTGTTTCAATCATTTGGGGATTCTTCCAAAATATCATCGGGGTTATGAGGACTAAAACCATTTCTACTTTGAGTAATGATTAAAGGAAAACCTTTTTTTTTGAAGGCTCGTGCGATCTGATTTTGATAAATTTCCAAATTGTGCAAAGTGTGTATCCCTTTTTAATCTAGATGCTCCAACTCATCAAACTGTCTCTAGGATTTATCATCAATGGAAGGTTGATCGCAAATGGACACATGAATTGATGTCACTTGAATTTTGATAGGAAAAACTCCCTCTTCCTCGTATACAAGTGAGTACAGGGCACCTGGGTGGCAGTGCATGTTGCATTCCGGTAAGCCCATAATTCATGAAGAAGCTTGTATGTCCACAATTTCTTATCCTTATTTACCATATTTTGGAGTATTTTATACAGATTCTTGTTGAAGTCCTCTATTTTCCCATTGGCCTTCACATTGTAGAGGAATGGATGGATGGATTTGATTTCATACTCATGTAATAACTTGTCCAAATCAGTAGAGCAGAAGTAGGTTTCTTTGTTCGTCAGTATTGTATGAGGGACACCAAATATGATAATGTTGTTAGACTTTACAAATATAACGATTCTTTTCACCCCAACTTCATTAATGGGAATGGATTTGGACCATTTGAATTTTCTAGCTATGGTGGAGGGGGGTATGGTCCTGAAATATACATTACCTAGGTGGAAAATGGTCAGGAGTACATTTTTTTATGAAGGTACTCCATGGGTTGGTGTATAAAATGGGTATAAACATGGAAGGAGTGTCACTTCTTAGTGAATATGAAACAATCCTGTATCATATTGGTCTAGTAGTACCTGAGCCTTCAAATTCAATGAGTGGGCTTGGTTGTTGATTAGTGCACTCAAAAAGCTTCTGTGTGAACTTCTTTCATGATAGTAGAACTCTCTTCTCTATAAATTCACTAGGGAAGGACATTAAGAATCATTTTTAGAGAACCTTTTCTTAGTTTACCCTATAGTGTAAGACAATGTGGACTACCTCTCATCAGACATGTTACATTCTAGTCCATTCTAGTGGGAGTTCCCCATTATGAAGGTAATTTTCAATGGGTGTCATCCAGCTGGTGGTGTGACCATAAGGATCAAGAACGGGTCTAATTTCATCGATTTAGACTATATTGTTTTGGACAAATGGAAAGGCCATTCAGTGGTGGGAAATGCTAATAACTATATCATCACGGTCTGGATCTGTTAAAGTTTTGGCTTCTTTCTCCAGAGCATCGCCTTGAGAATTTTTTGACCGGGGGCATAGACCAAAATTGGTTCTGATGGGAATTCATCCATCAGTTCTTGAACATGGTTCATCAACGGGGCCAATGCTTCTTTATTAATGGCACTATCACCATTGACATGCTTGATGACTAGATATGAATCACCCTTTGTCTTTTGGTGTTTGGCTCGTGCATGGAGTTCAAACACCAAGCCTGCAATGAGGGCCTGATATTATGCTTCATTATTTGTACACCCTTCTTCAAGAGGGAATGAGTAAGGAAAGATGACATTTTCAGGGGATAATAGAATAACACCCATTCCCTCTTTGTTAATATTTGGATACTCCATTATTTTTCCTAACAGGATTCTGGAAGCATCATCTAAATACATTTACCATGTTAGGAGTTCCTCTTGGACGGAAAACACTTCTTCATCCAGATGTTCAGCATCCAGTGGAATTGTTTCTTCTGAGGGTTTTTCTACCAATAATTCCTTTAATTCCTGGACTTTATGGTCTTCTAGGATACAAACCATATGTCAAACTATTGTAAGATGACCGTCCATCGTGATAGACATCTGGTTAGCAGGAGATTATTGATGATATATTTGAGCAGTTTATAGTGTGAGACAAGGTGGACATCCTGGTGTTGTAGATAATTCCTGAGTTTATGAACCACAAAGATTAAGTCTAGGTAGTTCTTTTCACATTTTGAATACCGAGATTCATCATCAATCATTGTTCGGCTGAGGTAATAGAGGTTTATCTCGCAGACGACATCATTCTTCTACATGATAAAGGAACCTGTTGACCATTATATGGAATTTACATATAAAACGAGTGGTCTCCCCTAAAATGGTAGCATCAACACTAGTGGGATCCAAGGATACCTTTTGAGATTTTTGAACACTTCTTGGAAAAAAATATCCTACTCACACATAACCCCTTTCTTCATTAACCTAGTGAAAGGTAAACATTTACCCTCAAGGTTGTCTAAAGAGCTCTAGAAGTAGGCTAGGTGATCCTAGAGACCTCTCAATTCTGTGAGGTTGCGAGGTGGGTACATGCCAATGATGTATTTTTTCTTATCAGGGTCAACATCAATGATGTGATGGTATACGACGATGCTGAGTAATTTCCCAGAGGTAATGCCAAAGGAACACTTTGGGGGATTCATCTTTAAACTATTTTGTCACAGTTGGTTGAAGACAGTTCAAGATTAGATAAGTGGATTGAGCGCTGTTGTGATTGAACCACAAGATCTTCAACATAACACTCGAAGAATTTTCCCATGATCGGCTTGAAGATGAGATGCAAGGCACATTGATATGTGGAACCAACATTTTTTAGACCAAAGGGCATTAGCTTATACTATAACACACCCTGAGGGTCCCTAAAAGTGGTATCTTTTTTATCTCCTCAGGACATTTAGATCATGTTGTATCCAAAATATCCGTCTATGAAAGATAGGGACTCATATCTGGTGGTTTCATCGATCAAAAATTATGGGATTGGGACTAGAAAATCATCTTTCGGGCAATGTAAATTTAGTCCCCTAAAGTCAATATAGATTCTAATCTGTCCATTCTTCTTTTTTATAGGGACTATGTTTTCCATCCATATCGAATACCAGAATTATCATATAAAGTTATCTCTAATTGGATTATCAACATCAGCTTATTTTTTGGCAAGATGCATTGGGTGGGTTCTTCTGGACACCTGCTTATAGCCCAAATGGTTCTCTAGTAAACCCATATGATGAGCCATGACCTCAGGATAAAGGCCTAGAATTTCGATGTAGTTATTGGGAAACACATCTTGATTGTTCTTTTAGAATGAGGTATATGCCTTCTACTCCTCGGTAAGCATAGCCCCACTGATTAGAGTGGGTTGCAGGTCATCTTCAGAGCCTCGGTTTATCTCCCTATGTTCATCGATTGTGGTGGAGACACCTTATTTTAATGATGGAGGGGAATATCTAAGGTATTCATCTTCTTCAACATCAACATCTTCCTCTTCTGATGATGAAAATATTATTGAGTCAAACTCTCTAATTTCATGAGAGAAATCGTCTTTCTCATTGTTGAGGAAGGAAGGGGTAGTTTGAGGTCTGGAGGATGGTTCAAGAGCATCTTTGGTAGGGGTTTTCCTATCATCATAGGAGTTAGCCTGTTTTTCCATGTTTTTTGACATAGTAACCATAATAGAGATCATGCATAAAATTTAGTCTATATCCATACCTACACTTATGCATTCTACTTGGTTGATGAGTAATACATACTCATCCTTGAGATGCTGGAGGGGGTCGGCGGGATCCATTTCTTATCCATTCATGACAGTAATCCAATTAATTTTTTCAGTTGAAGAATGTTTCTCTTCCGATTAATAGAACAATGTGTTGATATAATGTGACTCACAGGACATAAATGGGGATTTATTAGCGTGAAATGTTTCATTTTTATCATTAGTGAAATATTTGATGCACTAATGGTATGAGGACAGAATTGAAGCATGCTGATGCAGCCAAGGCCTCTCTAACAAGATGTGGAATGTTGTACTTTTCCATAGTAGCAGGAACTCAGATCTGATATGAGGTCTCCAAGTGATGTTTTATGCTTTATTCACCCTAATGGTTTCTATTCTATTTTGTCATATCATAATAGAGATATGGTTTAGGGTGTCAAGCTATCTTCATAATAGCCCAACTGAAGATGCATTTGAAGTGGGAGGAGACTGAAACTAGAGCCGTTGTCGATGAAAGTCGTCCTGAAATCAATCCCATTTATCTTCCCAGACACATATAAGGGTTTGGTGTGCCCTTTCATAATGGCGTCTTCATCTTTGTCTTTGAAGGAGATGACAGTGTGACATTATTTGTGATTGGTATTTGTTTGATAGACTTCGGCTCCAATTACTTCAGCCTCGAATTCCTGGGGACTTGGTAAGGCTTCGATGAGTGCCTCCCTACGATTTTCAGATAATCTTAATGCATCCATGATTAATATCATTGATGGTACTGAAGCTAGATGCTTTAGAATCTCATACATCTACTCTAATGTTCGGGGCATCCTGGAATGGGGTTTCTCTTTCACAGAAACATTAGGGGCTTTGGCTTTGGACATAGATGGTTCGGCCTCTATGACAGGAGCTAGTGGCCATGTGCTGGTTTTCAGGTTTGGATGAACTGGTCCACCCGTATTCCTTGGGAAATGTGGTATTTGTTCTTTCTTTGATAGATAATCCATGATAACTGGTATTGGATTTCCTCCAGTCGGGGTGGAGGATCATTTCGATTCCCATTGTGTCTTTCAGATGATTTTTCTTTGAGTCTCCTTGATGTTAAAGGTTTTCATTATGACTTGGCCGTGAATTTGACTCTTTCCATGATTATGCCTTCTAAGACGAATCCAGCCTTTGAGCCCTCTTCCTCTGGATCTTCGGTTGGGCCCGGGGAATTTGGGTTCATGGACATAGTTTCCATCATTGAAGGTGTTCATCAAGTGAATGAAATTAATGGAGTTGAGAAAGAGTTCTTGATCCGACAATGTTTATGTCAGACTGTATCCTTATGATTTTTTTGTTTGGAGGGTCATTGTCTATTTTATTGTTTGGTGGGGCAGTTCGCATTATAACAAGTCTTTTGGTATGAAATCCCAAAGTGTAAACACAGGCTTCATCTTAAATATGATCCCATCCTCTTACTCCTGCTTTTTCCCTTCTTGTCCTTAAAGGACTGTAGTGATGAGGAGGATTACTATGTTGTATTAGGAGATTTTGGGGGCATGTTCAGTTGTTTCTGCTATGCCTGGAGGATTCCATGAAGTTATTTTATTGTCTTCTGAGTCATCCACTTGTCAAAAAAATTCTCCTTCTAACTGTTGACTATTTTCCATTACTTTTCCTCTCCTAAGTTCAAGGTGGAAACATACGCCACTTGTGATGGCAGTGGGCCCAATAAGACTTTCTAGGAATCCACCATCTTTTGTAGGAGATCAATGAAAAAAAATAATTCGTGGATGTTTTTTCCTAGTATTCAGGAATATGGAAAATAATTTGGACAACCCTGGAGACCCACATCATCGGCTCACTTTGGCTATATTAGCCGAAGCAGGTTGCAATTCATGGAATCTATGAAATTTTCACGGACCTAGTCATCTCAAAATGAGTAGACATTATTTCATTGTTCTTAGAACTGATTTATTTTAGCACACCATCACTCATATTATCATGGTGGGGTTGATTGTTGGATTCTAGGGGTTCCTGCACAGTTTAGTGGGGACCTCTCAAATAGAGCTGGTGTCGGGGGTGGCTTATGTGTGGTAGAAGCCACTTCATCTTGTCCCACTCTTTTTCCTAGGTCTGATGGGTCCACTCGGGACATGAGGGAGGTATATTTCAAAGAGTATTATATTATTTGGGAAATAGCAGAGAAATACCAGAACACACTTGTGTACTTTATCAGGATGAACAATGTTTGCAATTAATCCTGAAGATGGTTGATGCACATAGCGAGAATTTCATCCTGGGTGAGCGGCTAGTTTATAGAAAAAGTTAGGCCTTTCCATCTGGAAATGAAGTCTGAGACTCTTTCATTCTTTCACTACTTGTAGTTCATGAGATCACTAACCATTTTATTAGGCAGCGTTGAAGTAAACTTGAAGATAAACTGTTACCGGAGGTCCTCCTAGTTTGTGATTCAGTTACCTGGTAGGATAGTATAAAATACGAAGGCTGAACTCTGTAGGGTTTTCACAAAGAATATGAGTTTCACTACTTCTTGCAACTCTGGAGTTCCCATTGTTGGGTTCCAATAAGAGGAGTAGTGAATTAGATGATATTCTGAGTCTCTCGATCCATTAAATATGGGGAATAAATGGTTTCCAAAGTTTTGTAATGGCAGAATGTTGATCACCTAATCAGAGTAGGGTTAGCATTTTGGTTGTACCAGAGCCCGCCACCCCTCCATGACTTCAAGTCGAGTAATTAGTTGTCGACGATGTTCATGATCCCTTGATGCATAACCCACGATGCTTGATCTTTGGCTGGAAGAGTTTTGGGAAAATCTAGGCATGATAGCACTACTGAAACATGGTTTGGATACCCAGTTGGGGGATATCCTTTGTTGGTTAACCTGAATATATTTTGGCTACCTTCCCATCAGGGGGAAGTATTGATCTCCTTCCAAGTCCGTGATAAAGTAGGTTTAGGGTTCGAATGCTGGACTGGATGGGTCTCTGTGAGATTTTCTTCATTTATCAGGAGAGTTCCTATGGGAAGGGAACCTCTATTGGGAATACCTACTAACATTACACAGGGGTAAAACATCTTACAAGGTAGCTCCATCGATGCATCTCAAAAATAATCCTCCTAACCTCTTTCATTTATTCCTCCTACTTAGTGATTATTTCCTCGAGATTTAGGGACACATTCTCAGGGGGAGGAGGAGGTGGGTCATATATGACCATGGATTTATTCAACTCTTTTTTTGTGTTTTTTGAGCTATTTAGTGATGGATTAACTGAGGGGGATCCCAAATTTTGGACCTCTCTTTGGTTATGGGTATACACAACAGCTGGCTCAGTGTGGGATTCCTCTGGTATGGAACCATCTACCTTTGCATCCTCTCCCTCTATGTCATTTCCTAAGAGATCTATGGAGTTGATGTTTACCACGTTCACTGATGCATACAGCATTTTGGGTGGTGTACATAGTTCTGAATGGCAGGAAAGCTTTATGCATCCTTTATTGGATTTTCTACTTCCATTCTATGGTATTATATGGGTTTCTTGGAGAATATTGAACAAAAGAGAGCCTTGATATGACCTCATAATGCACCTTCTTCTCGGAGGGTCTGAGCCCTAAGACGGGGTGTAACATGAAACTCTTCTTCTCATCATTCTTCCTAGATAAGAGAAAACAGAAATCTGCTATTTTTGAACTTGAGGTAAAAATTCCCCCAGACCTGTGGGCTGAGGTTGTTCACTTTCATCCTTGATTCTATATGTCCTAGGTGTGTTGGTCTTACGGGTGATTTTTCACTTAAAAAATCCCCCTTCCCATTGGGATAGGGTTGTTCCTGCATCATGGGATTACTCGACGCTATTTCTACATTTTCAATTTCATTCAGTCCTACACGGGTGTGAGATGAGTATGGAATTGAGGTTGATCAGAGTCTATGGACATATGAATAAATGATCTCTTTTTTCTGGTGACATTCCCTTAGGCTGGAAGCCTACTAGATGTTTTTTTCCTGACTCAGAAGATTTTTGATGGTTTGATCTCTTCTGTCCTAACACTTTTAAGAATTACTCTAGGATGGTTTTTGTTGATTATCCCTTTTCACATAGCATAAATTTTATTTGATTGCTACCTTTAGGTAACGGTGATTCAAGATGTAATTTCTCATATGTTTAGTTGGATGGGACATGGGGTGAAGTGCAGAGCACAATGTTTTTCCCATCCCTGAATATGAACTCTAGTTGGGGCGTCATCAATGAGACGACTCAACTTGTGCAGTGTATGGAGGAAAATAGTTCATTTTTTTTCTTCGGGCTTTATGATCGTGGTTATAATGTGTATGGGATGGCTTCTATGTCTTTTTGATAGTGAAGATCCCCTACCATGTTTATATAGTCCACATACCCTTCGTCGGGTATAAATTCTTCTTCTATCTAGAAAAGGGTCGCCCATATCAAGAGTTGAATATCATTCAAACATTTCCCAAACAACTATATTGGTATGTTGAAATGAGAAGTTGTCATAGGCCAATACATCACTGGTATATTATCCTTAGTCAGCTGTCTTCTCACAATCAACATATCTTGTTATTGTTCTTCCAGGGGCTCCTCTACTTGATATTCCCAACTCTCCTACTTAATAATAATTTATTTCCATGAAACCGGGATAGAGGGAGCCACATAGATTTGAAAAAGGCATTGGGGTGGCTTAGAGGATGATTGTCACCCCAGACCATCCTCTGTTCAAGAAAGGATATCACTCATCATAGAAGGAGTGCCTGATATGTTTGACTCCTTCTTTCTGAGTACCTCAGCAAAGGAGGGGCTTCTCATCTCTATTCTGGAAAGGGTAGGGCCTTCTCACTGGTATAAATTTTGGATGTCGGTAGGAACTTCACAATTGATGTATAAATGGCAAGGGATACCATTGTAACATGATGCCTGACCATAGGAAATTTCATTATAGTGTTTACCTTGGGGAGGACCTTTGGGGTGGGCTACAGAAAGGGGAGTTCTTTCATGTTTCATGATTTCAATGAGGTTAGGACCTTCTCGATGACTACCATGATGGAGAGGAATACTATCATAGCTTGATAACTGGCAGTAGGGAGAATTTCTAGAGTGCACATCTTGGGGAGGGTCTTCAAGATGTACTGCAATGAGGGGATGACCTTTTCATTGCTTGATGTTACTATAGGGAGGACCTTCACAACAAACTCCATTACAGTGAGGGCCTTCACAACGATTGTCATCCTATTGAGGAATCCCATAATGAATTGATGTCTAAGTATAGGGAGTAGCATATTTGTTGTGTATACCATGGGGAGGACCATCGGGGCAGATAAAAGAAAGGGGAGGACCTTCTTGCTTTCTGATCTTTAGGTAGATGGGAGGGTGACCCTGAAGTAAATCAATATATAGGTTCTCTTGATTAATCATTCCTAGCCCACAGAGTGAGCTCCCACGGGTGCTCTGGGGAGGACCTTCAGAGATACTAGTAAGGGTATTGTGGGAAGGGCCTCCAAAACAACTATTTCCTCATCCATAATTTGGTAATGTTTTAATAGGGTCTTGATCTTTTATTGATATATGTTCAAGGGTGACTAGAACCGCAGCTGTCAACAGAGCAAGACCATATATGGGCTCTTCATTTTCCGTTTCCTTTGGTGTATTTTATTTTGGAGTGCTCTCTTGTGGGTAACTGGGTCTTCCTTCTATTGGTAATGACATTCATATATGGGTACCTATATTTTTGGGTCTTGTGATGCCATCAAGATACACCAACAAGTATGTTTAGTTTTGGAATGAATATATGCCTGCCCTGGAGTGGCCACTATGTTGGACCAGCATCCCCCAGCTGGAATGGGTTTTTGTTCCTGATCCGGTTGTCTGTATATCATGAGATATTTCTGTCAACCTTCCTGGACTAGAGGATTGATTCATAACTGCTCTGGTGTGACTGAACTATTTTGTGAGTAAGTCATTCCATTTTGAGGAAATAAGGTTGTGGGCCAAGTTTCTCGCCTTTTCCGCCAATGTGATAATATCTTGGCATGTTTGGATGATATGGTTTGTGATATATCTATGATCATCCATTATTGGAAGTATGTTATGATATACATATTTGGATTGAATGGGTATGAAGGACCATTCTGATATCAGAGCAAGATTTTGTGCCCTCTCTGGTCCTCCGTGAGTTTCCAGTAGATATTGGAAGTTCTCCTGTGCCGGGACAAAGAACCGAGTATATTGCATGTTGTCTTCTCTAGTTGCCACCATATTTGAATGATGGTATTCATATTCACAAGTGGGGATTTTCGTCTCCTTGCTTTCCACTATATTTGTCTCATGGTCATTGTATGCATCTGTAGGAATTTTACTCTTCTCATATTTTCCTGCACCCTATTTGGATGGAAGGCTTGATATGAATCAGGGGGTATTTGTGCCTATGTGTATCTAATTGAAGTCCTATTTGGAAGACGGGCTTCATGTGAATCAGCATATATCTTCTTTTTCATGTAGTTTTGCACTCTGTCTACACGGCGGTACTAGAGATCACTAGCAATAACATGAATGTGCTTGTATTGTGCCACCCTATTTTTGTGGTGGGTTTGAGTGGAGGGAGCAGAGTCGTGTGTCTGCCTGTTGAATGTCTCCGTGTTAGTAAGGCGGATTTTCTACTCAGGAACCATGGTGATAGTGTTTTCTAGATTATATATCTGCTTCCCTTGGAGGGATGATCGAGGGGGCAGGTATCCTGGACTTCAGCAGGTGCCCATGAAATAAGGTCCTCTTTAGCATGACGAGCCCTGGTCATCCAGTGTCGGTGTTGACGCTCTCTAGAGGGGGCATGTGAGTATGAATCTAGTGAATATGAGATAAAGTTGTCAGCATTGAATTCATTTTCCTCTCCATGATAAGGGAGGTACTCATTTTCACATTTCGGGGATAGGCTCCCAAAATGGTTCTAGATGACCGATGGGGCCACCTTGAGTTGGGGGTGCAATCCATGGACGAGGAGTCGACTGGAGACCCTTCATAGAGTAGAAGGATTATCTCATAGACTCCACCATGGAGAGAGTACCATTTTGGTGGTACTCATTGATCAGCATGTTGGATACCCATTATTGAAGACACTGAGTAAGTGAGGGGGTCCAGCTCTTCGTTGGGGCCCTGGCCTCCTGTGGGATTGCTGATGTGTGTGTTTTCATCAATCATCAGGATGTAATTTGAATCACAGGTTGCTCTGTTTGAACCTATAACATACGTATATGAAATAAAGAACAAAAAACCTCGGAAAATTAGAATTATTTTAATCATATGAAAATTTGACAATTTAGATTGTTCCCCTTCCCCCTCTTTCCCATGGTTGGGTAAAGGGGCTGGAGTGGGGTAAGACCGCCAAGTTGGTTAAGGATTCACGTCAGGTTCACCATTTTTGTTTTGGCCCGATGTGGCGCGTTTGAAGGGCATACTTGGGAGAACAAAGTAGTCTAAATTTCAAAAAAAAAATTGTCTATTATCATTGGGGTAGAACCACCACCTTGGTCAAGGATTCAAATCGGGTTCACCGTTTTTTATTTCAGCCCAAGGTGGCGCATTCATGGTGCGTACAAGGGAGAAACAAATGGTCTGATGTGTAATATTTTTTTTTATTATCATTGGGGTAGACCTACCACCTTGGTTATGGATTCACGTTGGGCTTTCCATTTTTGTTTTGGCCCGAGGTGGCAAGTTCTGGGTGATGAGGAAATGGTCCATTGAGAATCTCCACCCGACTATTTATATAAAGACAGGTTCTTTTCAAACTCACCATTTCTTTTGTTTCAACCCATTTTGCATCATTATTCCTTAAAGGTGGGTTGGATTAACCCCATGGGGGCTGGGTGAATTAAACTTTCTATATTATGAAAAATATTCCATAGTCAGATGGTCCCAACGTGCGATTTCATGGGGTTAAGTACTTATGCAATCAGTCCTCGAAGGACATCACTTCCATGGATATTCTCTAAAGGGTTTATTTTTCAATCCAGAAACACCCTATGGCTCTAGAATCCTTGATTCATGGAACTGATTTCTATAGGTAGGTGCTTGTTGGAAAATTATTTTTCCAATGATACTTAAGGACTCCCTTGGTTGAGAGGATAAAAATTCAGGCTCACCGCACCCCTTGGGGAATTATTTCCTATTTCAGGAATCTCTTATAGATTTAATTCGTGTTCAAATATTCGTGAATCCATGGTTCATTCAGGAAGAGTGTGTATATGGTCTACCCCTTGTTTGCAGGATCGTCATAGGCATACATGAATTTGATGCAGTGGAGGTAATGATAACATGAGCCATACAATAAGGCACTTTGGATTTTATCATCATCTAGGAATGATGGAAGGTGACTAATGTCAGGATCAGACCCATAAGATGGGTTTCCTACGTATCCTCAGAAGAGAAATTAGAACCCACATATTTGGGATGAGATGGGGCCTATGCATGGAAGCTTCCCATTTAGGGGGACATTGTTGGGTGAAACCTTCTGAAAGTGAACCCTTTTGAGCTCAGGACTTCATGTAAGCATCCTACATATCCTGGTTTGATCAGGAATCAGAGTTATCATAGTTCAAAATTTCGGGGTGGTGTAATAGTCACAAACCTCTATAGTGCATGTAGATTTAGTTCATAAAACTATGAACATAATATTATATATATTATGGGTAAAATGTGGCCAAATGTCACAAGGATACTCTAGTATGATTTGAACACATAGAGGAAAAATAAGTAAACCACAATCATGGAGAATTTTAGATCGATAGAGAGGAAATAATAAAAATAATCAAGGGTTGACTGCAAGATTTAAATTGTAGGTTCCATTATACCATCATCAAAGCTTAAAGTGACAGAAGTGGATTCTCTCAAGGATGAAGTTTCCAATGGTTGACAAGACCATTATGAGGGTTGATTTATAAAATGTTACCTAGGAAACATATTTTATAACCAAAAAGTGAAATACTTTGGCTGGTAGGCCAGTTATAAGGGTTGTTTTATGAAAATATGATCCTAGAATAATACAACATAGTCAGGAAAAGTATATATCAAGCAAAATACATTCTATTACAAGTAGCTGAGGAAATATTGTTATAATCTATATGCTTTCAGGATTAAGGGTATTTCGTGTAGAAGGGATATGTTCAAGAATGAAGGAATCACTCAGACTGATATAAGCCATTATTTGTAAGTCTCCTATATTGGTCTGACTTATATTTTGTAGGGAGGAATCTATGTTTCCTTGGTGGGCTCCCTAATGAGGGGCCTGAAATAAAATATTATGTATGGATTTTTGGTTGTATGAAGGTGAGGGGAGTTTTTCTTTTCTACATGGTTGGGACTATTATGAAGGCCCATGCATCAATAAGTTTCTCAGTGAGATGACAATCAAGCCACATGTAGTTCTAACTAGAATTCATGTATGGAGGACCTGAGGGTTTGGATATAGGTTCATTCATAAGGTGAGGACTCATATTGGATTTCCTCATTTATATTTAACTCTTACATGGTGGAGTATAGGATTTTCCATTTTATACAATAGTTGGGCCCAAGATTGATGATATGGATTTCACTACATATCTCATAGGTATGATAATCAAGCCACATGTAGTTATTGAATAGATCAGGCAGTTCATTGTCATGCAAAAAGGAAATCTGGTGTTCCTTTTAGGTTCTTTCATCCAGAACCATGAAATCCGAATTATGAATTTTTATACCTCATATATGTGAGGAAATCCATTACCAAAATCTTTATTCCATATGATATGTTATCAGTGTAAGAAATAACATGTGGTAATGGTTTCTTTTATAGCATAAGGGAAAAAATTGAAGGATATGGGCATGTTGATTCTATGGTGGATGGGCTAAGTGATATAATACCAATGTCACTAAGTTTATCATTATGATGAGAATAAATCTTTATGTAGTTCTTATTAGAATTAGTTTAACATAATGTGGTAAGTACATTGGCTTATTGATGTGAAAGAAGTGTTGTAGCGAGACTAGTGGCTAAGACCCATGTTTCACTAAGTATCATGCTTGAGAAAGAATCAATCTACACATATTTCTTGAAAATCACACCTATACAGATCTGATTAATACATAGAAAAAATTGAATATATATTTTTTTTCATGGTTGGATCCGAGATAGGAGATCTATGCATTACTATACATCTCATTGAAATGAGAATCAATAAACACATGGTTCTTCAAGGATGTTCCCCACACCAATTGCGATTCGACATGGAGAAAGGGGTTATGATACTTTCTATAATAATTTTCGAGCTTGAAACTTATGTTATATGCATCTGTTTCAGCCTAAGGTGGTGTGTTCGGGGTGATGAGAAAGTGGACTGATGATAATCATCACCCGCCTCTTTTTTATATAAGCAGGTTCTTGTCAAATTTGCCATTTCTTTTGTTTCGACCTGTTCTACATCATTATCCATTAAAGGAGGGTTTGATTAACCCTATGGGGAACTGGGTGACTTACCTTTTCTAAACTAAGAAGGGGATTCCATAGTCAGTTGGTCCCAATGGGTGATTTCATGGGGTCATGTACTTGTGCAATCGGTCCTCCAAGGAAATCACTTCCCTGGATGGTCTCCAACTAGTTTACTCGTGGATCCAAATACACCCAACTACCCTAGTATCAATGATTCATGGACCTTCATTTCTAATGTATGATCTCTTTGGACAATGAATTGGCCAACAACACTTAAGGATTCCATTTTTCAAAAGGATGGGATGTCTGGCTCACCGCACCCCCTTTGGGGGGGATTATTACTATTCTGAGACTCTCTTAAATATTTAAGTCATGTTCATATGTTCATGAATCCTGGGTTCATTCCTAAAGTGTGTGTCCATGGCTTTTGGGTTCATCGTTGGAATTCATTAATTTGATTCTATAAAGGTAATGGTTACTCGATCCATACAATATGGAACTCTAGAGTTTATTGTCATCTAGGGAGGAAAAAAGGTGACTTGATTTCAGAATCAGTCCCATAATATGGGGTTCTTACATATCCTCAGGAGAGGAATTATAACCCACATAGTTCTGATGAGATGGGTCATACGCATGGAAGCTTCCCATTTAGGGGGACATTGTTAGGTGAGCCCTTTTTAAAGGGCACACTTTTGAGCTCGTGCCTTCGAGTAAGAATTCTATGTATCGTGATTTGATTTGGAATCAAAGTTCTCATAGTTCATAATTGTTGGGTGGTGTAATCGTCACAAACCTCTAAGACCATGTGAGTCATGCTCGATGTGAGAAATAAGGGGATGTAAGAGATCCAACCAACCACATGACTCCTCTACGACTAATGGGAGAGGGAGAGCCTACGAAGGATGAGGCCAGGGAGACAGTGCCTAAGGGTGTGAAGCGATGAACCTTTTAATATGAAATGACATAAAATGTCATGTGGCTCAGCCTTCGGAATATTGGGGACTTACCTCAAAGGGAGTTCCCCAGAACACATTATGGGAAAGGGAGTAGTGCGATCCTTTATCATAGGGGGAAGTGAACATAACCCCTTTGACTGATCACAATTCCTCATTAAATGGAAAATTAGGTGATCACCCTTAATCCTTATAATGATAAAGTTCATGTCGGCATCCCAAGGTTGGACTCCCGGTTACTGTGGGAATGTAGAACCACAGTCATCCATGGAGTCCAAACCATTGTGGGGAGAGCCTTCATGACCCCGCTTACCATGGGTATGTAGACTCAAAGGTGTGCGCTAATGCACCTGATGGTTTGATCATACGGGTCCAGTGGCTTTGGAGGAGGTTTTAGCCTAATGTTGGGGGACTAGTTTGTAAAGGGACTATAGTGGAATGGACAACATTGGAGGGGTGAGGTTGGAACCAGAGGGAATAATACCTAAAAACACCCCATTTTGCGTACTATTTTCTTATACAGGATGGGGGGGAGCTCCACCTACCATAGTGGTATGTGGGCAGAGGGGTCCTTTGTGTACCGAAGTGGTATGCAAGCATCAGAGTGGACCATCATGCACCATAGTGGTACATGGTCCTGGATGAGGTCCATCACACCGTTTATCATTATATTCACGTACATATGGAGCATGCGGCGTCGAGTTAAATCTGTGTAGCAACGAACAATGTGAAACACCATATTGTAGGAGGGTTTGGGGAACTATCTTTCATGGGGAATTAATCCTTGAGAAATGTGTGGTTTGGGGTTTCACCAATCAAGTTTGTGGTTCTCTTATTATTATTATGTTCCCCCTATTTTATGGTTTGTGGTTGGCTATACCTACAAAGATCATGGTTTTCAATTCGAGCTTCATCAATGATTCTAGACTGAAGCCAAAATATTCCTCAAGATATTTATTCCAAATTTTCAGTTCCCCTTTTAGCTTTCTTTGTATATCCTTTCTCAATTCCATATGTGATCATTTTATAGAGAATTGGGGAAATCATATCTATGGGTTTGCGACAACATTGTTAGATGTTCCTAAAGACGTATCTTGACCCACAAAAGACTCTTTCAACCAGAATTTTTGGAGGCTATGGTTCGCATTCATAGTTCATGGAACCCTACTAGTTTGCTTCATCCGCTAAATATTTAGTTCATGAGACAGTATACAGATTACTTTCACAAACTTCATTCCTTCAGCGACACTGTTTGTGGTTGTCTGGGTTCACTGGCCATCGTTCTATGGACTAGCACCTCATGGGTCATTCCGTGTATCGATGGTTTGTGGTTCATAGGGTCTATTAACCCTTCCCGACGATGGTACGTGTACCACTTAAAATATTTTAAAAACATGAATTCATTCAAGTTTCATGTGAATTTTTTAACTATGTGTGAGTCAATTAACCTTGTTATACATGTAGGAATACTTCCTTCATTCTACAAAGTGATTTCATGAGTATTTTATTCTCTTGGAAAACATTTCAGGACCCTACAACATCATTGTGAATATTAGAAGGATGAGAATCAAGTAAAATGTCTTAGAAAATATTGATATGTAGATCTAGTTCATAAATCGAAGAATAAAGGGGGTTTTATTTTCCAAAATAATGTAAGGACCTAGGTTTGTATATTTGCGCATCACTCTATATCTCAATTGAATGAGAATGAATCCACACACAGTAATTGAACGGATCATGTAGTTTATCATTATTTGATGAGGAAATGGTCTGTGCAATTTATTTTCTTTGGGTAGGGATGTGAAAATGTTAGGAAATAAATATATAAAAGGGATAGATATTCCATTATAGAGTGAAATTGATATGGGTGGAAAAAAATTATAGGGGGAAGCCCAAATATCTTTCTCATGTCTACCTAAGCGGAAATCCCAACCTACTGAGGGGTTAGATTGATGTGATTGGGACCCACCTAAGAAATAGAGGAGCAATTTTTCAAGGGACCACAAGGGATATCTCATATCATGGTATACTAGGGTTTCTTTTCTTCAAATGAAAATGAAATTAACTATACAATTTAATGCCATGCGGTAAGGGAAAATGGTGTCATTCCGTTTATTATCATGCAATAAGGATATTGTGTCATGAATTTTTTGGTACTATTATAATGAACAACTATGAATTCTAACATCCTGAAGCTAGAACATTTAACATCACGAATCTTAGAAGTTAAAAAAATGTTGAAAAGTTCTCCATCCTTGTGGGATAGGGTTTCAACTGTACTCCATCAGCCTCTAGATACAATTTTACATCTTATTTGGATGTTGTTAGAAGAGTATGATGGCAGGATGAATTAATGTGGGTATGTGTATGTTCATACTATAATTTTTCCAATATATTTTAGGGGTGGTATCATTTTATTACATCCATATGATTCTACTAGAAAACTGAATTTCTGTGATCTGGTGTATGATTATGCTCAGAGACTGCCATCCGATTGGAATGGGTGTCATATTTTGATGATTCTAAATGATATTATTTCCATGATGATTTAGGGAGGGAAGGTGTATGTTCTTTCTCATGATTTTCCATCATATTTTAGTGGTGATATTATTTTTATTTTTCTAGAATATTTAGCTAGTAGGATGAATTGGTGGGTAGATATCTTTTCGAGATCGCAGTTTCCACGTGATTTGAATGGAGGTCTTCTTGGGATGTTGTCATATGATATTGGCTGAAGGATTAATTAGCCTAGGTAAGTGTATGTTTTATCTCATTTTGTGTCTCAAGGTTTTAACAATGATATTTTATGGATACTTCTAGATGACATTGTTAGAAGGCTGAATTTATGCACACTAGTTTATGTTCCTACTTACTATTTCCCCATAGATTTAAACTATGAGATTCATTAGATTCCCCCAAACATGACTGATAGTAGGATAAATTAGCAGGGGAAGGTGTATATTCTTACTCAAATTGTGGCACTAGATTTGAATGATGAGCACTATTGAATGCTTCCAGATGATAATACTAGTAGGCTGAGTTAGTGTGGTCTAGTGTATGTTTCTGCTCACTATTTTCCACCACATTTGAACTGCGAATATCATTGGATGATTCCAAATGAGACTACTATAATGCTAAATTAGTGCAGGTAAGTATATGTTCCTACTCTAAAATTTATTACAAATGCAATTGGAAAGCTTCTCTGTAGAGGGATGCATTCTGGTGCGACTAGCATCTTTCGTGGGTAGACAATAGGTTCATGCTTGTTATGATACACCTAAACACAATTCTAGTTTTATACCTAATAGAGTTTACTCCTAAATAAATATTGTGGGATCTAGGTATATTGGTGGTAGGTATCCCAAATTATGTTGATGTACCTTATTTTCTCCAGTTTCAATGGAAAACCCTCTTTGTTGAGGTGTGTCACCGAGAGGATCATGTTGAGGACATTCTTACTGAACATGTCTAACAAGAATTTTATGTTGGATTAATTCTACATTAAGTCTCCATTATTCTCCCATATCCTCATCCTACTGAGAAACAATTTCTTATAGAGATAGGGACGTACCTTTTTTGAAGGGTGGTGAAGTACAATTTAACTCTTACCTTTTCCCCTCTTTCAAGGTGGTAGTGGTTGATCGTTTTATAGTGCACTTAGATTTTAGAAAATTCTTTGGTTTCAGATGTGAACACCTCTATGAACTAGTTTGATGTGGACCACATCATGAACCATAACTTCATCCCCAGACTCTTCATCTTAAACTACCTCATGTTTAATAGAATCAATGGGGGTAATGTTGATGACATTCACTAAAGGAAAATGCATTTTGGGAATTCTATCAGTGCCTTTTTGGGAATTTATTCCTCCATTACCTCTATGTCACATTATCCTATCATTTAAAAAATTTCATTGAGTTTTTTTGGGGGATATTAAACTGAATATAATTTACAAATAATTACGTCATATGTGTTTTATGTAATGGCACGAGATCATGGGATGAGATGAACTGGGAGGATTCATTCTGCATTATCTTCCCTAAATGGGAGATAACTGATTCCCACATAGGAGGTGACTATTGAAGTGAAAATGTCCCCACCCTTGAGGAAAGGGGTTGTTACTATTCCACTTTCACAACCCTTTTAGTTTTATTCTAATAACCCTGAGTTTTGGGTTAAGAAAGCCCATATCCCTGTGGGTCTTGGTTTCTACCAAACTTCTATGTATGATATTACCGTACATGTTATTCTGATTTAACATATTTTTTTCAAACATGGGTTACATTCATCATTATACACAAACTAAAATAACCCATTTCAAAAGGCAATTGTTCTATTTATAACATTTAAACTATTTGACGGCTGACATCCTCTAAGTGGGATTCTTTTCAATGATCTCATATTCTTGAAATAATATTTTCTCAAAAACCTTCTTTGTACTGGTTCAACGACGACGAGAGTCATCTGAGGCCTATTCTTATGGAGAATATCTTTTTCTATGAACATATTCTTTTTTTAAGTCATCCTAGGGCTATGAAATTGCATGATACCACCATTTCATGTATTTTTTGATTAAGGAGTGCATTGAAATTTAATGATCCATGTGCACGCCATACACTTATATGAACACCAAATAGGGTATCTGTGATCATATTTCACAACCTTATTAATTAATTGAGCCATACATGTTTATGGGATAATTTATGTTTCTAGATCATTGGATTTCATGAATCTAGAAGAGATTCCAAGTAAAATTGGTGGTGAAACCCTTTTATTACCTTTAAATTATTTTATACTCATCATAGGGTAATACCATTACTATTAGGAGAGGAATAGTTTTCTGTATGTTGATGTTTATTTCCTATATAAAATCATCTTCCAGTACCTCTAAAATTCTATATTGAGGGGTAGCCAAAGGCTAGAATATGACATGAATTTTATATTTATCCATCTATTTTCTTTTTTAGTATAACTTCTTTATATTTAACTAGAGGTTTCTCAACCTGGTCTGACTAGATTAGAAGATTATAAATTATTTTACTCCATGAAATGGGATTGGATGATATTTCATCTACTATGATGGATGATAGAAAATCCAATGAAGGTTCTGAGAATTTATATCACCATGGGATTTCTTCTAGTGGAAAAAGGATTTTACCTGCAAGTGAAAAATCATCAAAAATGATTTGACTTGTGTTTTAAAATTCTGTATGATTGGTGGTATTTCTCATTAATACATTTCCAATTAGAGAATTCTTATGATAATACAAATTACTACTATAGATATAAATTTTGTAGTGAACACCCCCGTGGGGAGGACAACCATGGTGGATTATAGTAAGGAGAAAACCATACAAATCCTTAGTATTCTATCCAGGTGGATAGTTTCCATGTCTCTCATAAATAAATAGGATATTAAGATCAACTGGATTGTTCCATTATGTAAGCTTTTCATGGTGAAGTGCCCAGAAAGGGCCTTTTGAATTACTATTAATGCTCTGATAATTTTGTAGCGAGAGGGTAGGATCTTGATCTACCATAGATAATAATCAAATGGATTTAAGAACTCAGTATTAAGTTGTTAAGGATCATGAATTGGATATTATACCTCCAATAATGTTTAGTGAAGCTTATTCTTGTAGGCCTTCTTATGGGTGGTTGGGTACACTTGCTGGGAGAAGTGGTTTTCATAGGCATTGGTTTATGCCTTCCTTGTAGTGTCCATTAGGATATGAAAATTTCCTCTAGTTAGAGTGGGTGTATGTTCCCAATTAGATTGTTTGTATAATTTTTGCTAGTTTTACCCTATCAACCTCCTCAATGGGAGAAAAGGATTGTATCATCTAAGGGGTGGAATGTTGATGATCCACCCAACTTGTAGGGATAGAGTATTGTTTCCATCCCTTGAGCATTGATTTCATTAAAGTTACGATATCCTGAGAAACATATATGATATATTGAAAGTTATTTGTTCTCCATTTCACCATCGTTAGGATATGATTGGAAAATTCAATGGACAGAAAATAGAAATATTCCCATTCATTATCTAGAGTAGTTTTAAGTTCCTAATCCTATCTTCCATTTCCCAATATTTTCTACTGACAATACTTGTGTGGGGGTTAGAAATTTGAGTATTCCAAATTCTTATTATCGGGAATTTCTGAAAAACCTCTTATAATTTTTTTAGATGTGCCTGCTGGTAGGCTAGATGGGTGAATATTGATATATATTTCAGCTCATAGTACACAAATAGATTTGATTGGGGGTTTCCATTGATGCCTATAGGTGATTCTACTGGCTATCTAAATGATGGAGAATGGGTGTATGTTCCCACTCATTGTTTCCCACCAAACATGGTTGGATGGATTTTTTTAAGGAAAAAGAGGTGAGACCCTAATCCCTATTATCCTATTTTCATCACGGTTGGGTCATCTTGTATTCCTAGGTATGAAAGGCCTGGGCTAGTCAAATGAGGGTAACACCCACATCATTGTGAGGGGTAACTATCATGTAGTGTTCACAGTAGCGATTACTGGAAGGAACCATTGATAATGACTCGTATTTCTTCTAAATGAGTCCGTATGTATCCTTTTCATCCACCTGCCTAAGATATAAGAGGAAATGGTTGCTACATTCTAGGGATAATCTATTAAAATTATTGAAGTTGGTGTTTGATATAGTTTTCTCTATTACCACCAATCACTATTGATCGGATGATTGGTGTGGTTGTTTCAGATAGAGGGTTTGTAGATTGGTTTATAGGGTAGGGATCATACCATTGTAATGTTAATCCCTGACCATTGAGTTTGAGACCCAGCATTGAAGACATTGGTTTAGTTATGGAGTCCTTCACACAGATGAAGACCCAATGCGTGCAGCAGACAAGAAGTTCGTTCGTGAAATCATGAATGATTCAATTATATTAACGGTAGTTCTGAGAGTATTTTCTTATATATATGAAAAAACAAAAACAAAAAAACCCATCAAAGAAGAATCCCATTTTAATGAACTCGTGAATGAATGATTTTCTTGTATGGACCTCTTCTACCAAGTGAAAAGGGTCCTGACATATGGGTGACATTATCATCTTGGTTAAAGATTCATGTTGGGATCACCATTTTTTGTTTCCCTCAGAATCATGTGATTGGGTTAGAAATAATCATTTGCGAATTGTTTCCAATAGGTTTTTTGTGTAACCAAAAACAACCAACGACAATATCTCCAAGCGACCTATATTCTAAAGGTATAAACCTATTAGGATATTTGTCCGATGATTCTTGAGAACTCACATTGGTTGAGAGGATGGGAGGTCCGGATCATCGCACCCTTTTGGGGGACTTTTTTCCTACTCTAGGAATCTATTATTGATTTATGAAATATTTAAGAATCCTTTATTAAATCCCATGTATGATATGGATTACCCTAGATTTGTTAATCAAATATAATCATATATTGATCTTAGAATCATCTATATGTTTCTGAGGGTATTCATAAATGGAGATGTCTATATTTATCTGAGGTTCTCCATTGATTGTAACCTCTTATATAATAATTAGATATTATTTGGTAATTATGACGATGATGAAAGTTTCCTAGCCATGTAGTGGGTCCCTATGGATTTTTTCATTCTATATAGATATGGACATTACTTTGCATTTTTTCATTATCCAGGGAAGTGGGAGTTGTTTCGATGTTGGGATCGAAACCATAGATGGGATTTCAACATATCCTTGTGAAAATAATTATAACCCACATAGTTCAATTATGCATAATGGGTTATATCTTGACTTTTAAGGTGTTGTGATGAGGACCCAACTATATAATTTAATACCATGTGGTGAGGAAATATAGGTGGAAGATGCGTAGTCAATGTTTGGTGTGGGACCTATGTCGAATCGTCCCAAGGAACCTGGAAGGGATATGAATTTCAAAGATAAATTAGACCTTATCGTGAATATGGCCTAGAGAGAATAGTGTTTTTTTTGATTGTTGGATTTAAACCTTAGGTAGGATTACTACATATCCCATATAGATTGGAATCCAACCACTCATAGTTTTATTGTGAGGTCACACACCTATGGAGGCCCTCAATGGCATGTATTGTGGGGAATTATGGCCCTTTGTGTTGATTTTGTTGGGGATTATTTCTAAAGAGTACTTGCTTATAAATGGGACCATGTGTAATGTACTAACTCATGGTGGTGTGGGAGATTAATTGGGGTATTACAATAATGAATTGTGCCTAGATTAAGGGATAATGGTTAGGGATTACTACTAAGTAGGATTCCCATTTATCGCGAAAAATATCTAGGTTTCCAACATATCTTTGTTAATAGGAATCATAGTTATTTTTGTTCAATACATTACATGGATCATGAATATGTCATGATCACCATTAACCCCTAATCCCATGTGATTCATGCTCGGTGTGAGAAATAAGAGGATGTGAAACACATAAAAATCCACACACATTTACTTCACCACTAGTATAAGAGGAGGATGATGATGTTGGAAGAGGCTATGGTTATGAAACTTCCCTCTCTTCACTTCATATAATAATGGAATAAAGGGGAAGGAAATGATGGTAGAGGGGAATAGTACTATAACATCCTAAAAGGAAGTATATGGGATTACTTCAAGTGGCATTACCTTTTAGTGGTTGGTGCTTATTCCTATGGGGGATTCCTATTCGATATTTGGTTGGTGATTACTCCTAAGGAGGATTCTCATTGATATTTGGTTGCACATGCTCCTAAGGGGGATTCCCATTTGAGGTTTAGTTGGGGATTACTTCAAAGGAGAGTCCCCGTTGAGATTTGGTTGGGGCTTACTTCTAAAGAGGATTCCCATTTTAGGTTTTTTGGGTATTACATTTCAGGTGGATGCCAATTTTATATTTGGTTGGGGATTACTCCTTTGAAGGATTCCCATGGAATCAGTTCGACCTGACCTAAGACTAAGGTTATGTGGTTTCAAGAGTTTCTTGAGGATTTTATAGACCCAAGTTACTGATGTATTTGAAGAGGGGAATCTCAAATCATCTCACAGGAAGAAACCAAGATACTCATTTAGACTCAAGGAATTTTTAGGGAGTGTGAAGGGTTATCTCAAATCATAGTATTCTAGTGATGGACGTTAATATTATATAATCATAACCAAAAATGTCATTGAAAATACCCTAAAAGTTCATTATGAGACTCTCCAATTTTCATTGGGGTTAGTGATGGGTTGAAAAGGGGTCGGATCAGAACCACAAATTTTTGAAAATCCAATGTGGGGGGTGCTGGGGTGTAGCCCCATGGAATGGACCAGCGGGATCACATCGGTGAGTTGCACATGTGGGTTGCGTAGGTGGGTCACACAAGTGGGTAGAATATGTGGGACTCCCAGGTATGGGTCCCTATGTGCTAGGCTGGGGGACATTCCCTAGTGAGGGAGGGCCAAAGAAAATAACCCAAGAAGGGATGGACTACATGGGTGAGGGAGCTACTTGGCAAAATCCCTCCCCTTGGTTCGTCATCCAGTAGTTCAACTTTCCTCTAAAAATTTGAGGTTGAGGGGAGTATTTATAATCTCATTGGTGTATCTGCATGGACGGGTCTACGTGGATTGACATGCATGGATGGGCCTGCACAGATGGGCCTTTACAGATGGGCCTATGTGGATGGGCATGTGCGGATAGCATGTGAATATGGGTTGTGCAGTTATTCACATTCTTTAATTAAATATTTTCATCTTTTGAGAGCCATAAAATTCGATCTGTATGTCTATTTAGGAATCAAGAACATTCAAATCGATGATTTAGAAGATATTTATGCTTCACGATAAGTAGAATACCCCAAATATTCTTATAGGAAACTCAAAAACATTATTTTTATGCATTGAAACCATTTTATCAATGATCTTGGAAATCCACAACCTACTCTATGAGGGTGAATTTTCTGCAAATCCCTCATTGTGAAGCAGTCTTGTAGTACATGAAAATCAAACCCGAATGTTCTTCTAGCATGGAGAAACAACTCTACTCAAACATGAAATTTCTGTGAAAGTGAGAATCACATCATAATTTTTTTGGAAAAGTGCATCAAACAAATTTTACGATGTCAACAACCCCTAAAATAATAAAATGTACTAAAACCCAAAAAAAACCCAAGAAACCAATAAAAACTCTAAAATCCTTTAAAATTCCATAATGTGTTAAAAACCTCTAAAAACATGAAAACACTAAAAAAATCAACAAACAAAAAAAATCACAAAGATACCCTAAAATCATGAATACCCTTAAAAAGTACCAAAAACCCATAAAAACCCTCAAAATGCCTAAAAACCCTAAAACCCCCCAAAACCATAAAAATAATAAAAATCCAAAAATATATCTCAAAACATAAAAACCCCTAAAAACCCTAAAAAAACTATGAAATACATTAATACCCCTAAAAACAGAAAAACCCGAAAAACACATCTATGCTACTAAAAACACTAAAAACCCATAAAAACCCTAAAAATGATAAAACCTATAAACACAAAAATATACTAATTAACTCAAGAATCCCCTGAAAATCCAAAACCCCCCCAAAACCATAAAAACATTAAAAACTCTAAAAATACCTGAAAACCCCTAAATACAAAAAAAATCCATAAAAACAAAACAAAATTATAAAAACCCAAATAAACCTGAAATATCCAAAAAATATATATGTAAATGTAAAAATCCCTAAAACCCTTTAATAAGTTTTGAAAACCATAAAAACATCTGAAACTCATAAAACTCCAAAAAATCAACAAAACCCCTAAAGACCCTAAAAACATTAAGAACCATTAAACCCACTCAAAACATTTAAAACCACTAAAAACCCTTAGAACCCCCAAAATAAAAAAAAATTAAACCCAAAATGACCCTAAAACTTGGAAATCCCCTAGAACCCCTAAAACCTCTGAAAAATCCAAAAAAATTTAGAATCCTTAATAACATAAAAACCCTATAACCCATAAATATCCAAAAAAAATCCCTACGAATCCCTAAAAACCTAAAAATACATATAAACCTTAAACACCCCCTAAACCCCATGAAATCACATAAAAAATTAAAACACCTAATAAACCAAAAAACCGACTAAAAACACTAAAACCCATTAATCCCCCACAAAACATGAAAAAACTCCAAAAACCCAAAAACCCATTAAACCCACAAAAACAATTAAAAACCCTAAAATACCCTAAAACACTAAAATCCATAATATCCTTGAAAACCATTAAAACCCATACAAATATCATAATTATTTAAACCCCTATAAATAATAAAAACCGTAAAATCCTAAAAAACCCTTGAAAATACTAGAAAGCGTAAGAAACCATAAAGGACTTGAAAAACACTTAAAAATTATAAGAATTCATAAAAACCATAAATAAACCAAAAACCCATAAACACCCTAAAAACCACTAAAAACCAAACCCTTAAAACCTCTACAAATGTAAAAAACACTAAAGCCCCATAAATTTATAAAATTAAAAAAAAACTCTAAAATACCCTAAAACCATGAAACCCCCTAAAAACCTAGAAACTATACTAAATCTAAAGAACCTCAAAATCCATAAAAATCATAAAAACCATTCAAATAAAAAAAATACATTAAATCCCAGAAAATTTCAAAACCCTAAAAACCTAAAAAACCCCTTAATAAAATAAAAAAAACTTATAAATGATAAAATCAATCAAAACCAATAAAACTCAAAAATCCTACTAAAACCCTTAAAACCACTAAAATTTTAAAAAACTATAAAATTGATAAAACTCTAAAAACTCAAAAAAAACTCCAAAACCACAAAAGACCCAAATCACATTGAAAGTCTCTTGAATCCCTGAAAACATTAAAATCCCCAAAATCACTAAAACCATAAAACCATAAAAACCATAAAAACCGTAAAATTCAATAAAAATATTAATTATCTATGCATCCCAAAAAACCCAAAAAACCATTAAAACCCTAGAAACCCTAAAAATTCATAAAACCCCATACAAATCCTGCAAAAAATTAAATAGTGTAAAAAATCTCAAGAACCCTAAAATGTTACAAAATACTTAAAACCATAAAATCCCAACCCCCACCCCCACAAACACCATAAGAACACTAAAACCCCTATAGACCCTAATAAACATGAAACACTGATAAAACCATAAAATTCTCTAATAAACTTAAATATCATAAAATTCGTAATAATCCCTAAAAATCACTAATAACATAAAAAACTCAAAAATCTTGAAAACCATAAAATCTGCTAAAAACCATTGAAACCCAAAAAACCAATAAAAACCTTAATACCCCAATAAATCCCATTAAAACCCCTAAAAATGTTGAAAACACAAAAAACCCATAAAAACTAACACATTCAAAAAAACACTAAATACTACTAGGACCCTAAAAATATGAATAACCCATAAAACGGCTAAATAAATTATAAATCCTGCTAAAAAACACTCAAAATCCATAAAAACCCCCAAAAATGAAATATTCCCTTTGAATGACCTAAAAATACCTTCAAACAAAAAAGACCATCAAACCCTTCAAAATCCTTTGAAAACCATAAAATTCCCCAAAAAACATAAAACCCCTAAAAACAACTAAAATCACTAAAATCTATAAAAAAAATTAAAAAACTCTAGAAGGCCATAAAATAAAAAATAAATAAAATACGATAAAAAGTCAAAAGACCCTAAAATACATAAAAACCCCTAAAAACCCAAAAATCCATAAAAATACTAAAAAATCCCTCAAAATCCCTGAAAACATAAAATACCCTAAAATCATTGAAAACCCCACTAAAAATACAAAACCTTTAAAACAACATAACTGATTGTTTCTCTATAATTGTGTGTTCATGTTAGGAGAAAATATTTTAGAATGGTTTCCAATGGGTTTTTTGTGGAACCAGAAACACGTAATGGTTCTATGTCTATGGGGACATGCTTTCCAGAGGCAACTTCTCATTAGGTTTTTTGACCTATAATGCATAAGAAATAACATAATCCAAGAGGATGTGAGGTCTCTCTCATCACACCTTTTTTGGGGGAATTATTTCCTACTCCAGGACTCACTTATAGATTTAAGAAATGTCCATGATTCCTTCATTAATTCCAAAGTATTATGTGGTTCAACCAAAGAGTAGAAATAAATTAATAGAATGTATAGTTATTAGAATTATATTTTGTATTTCAGTTTCTTCATCAATGGATATGTTTGTATGTATATGAGCTTCTCCATCAATGGTATCCCCATATGTTCTACATAGAGATTCTTTGGTCATTATTTCGACGATGCTGGTTTTATAGCCACACATTGGGGAACTGTGGAGTTAATTTTCATCCAGGGAGAGTAAGGCCACTCTAGAGTTTATCGTCATCTGGGGATATGTGGATTGCTTGGATGTTGGGAACAAACCTGTAGATGATAATCCTATGTATCATTATGAAAGGAATCTGAACCCACATAGTTTGATTCCACTTAACAGAGAACATCACACCTTTTAAGGTCTTGTGATAAGGACCCAACCATACAGTTTGACATTATGTGGTAAGGATGTATAGGAACAAGGTTCCTAGTTAATGTATATTGTGGGACATAAAATCATGAATCCCAGAAAACCTAAGAGAAATGTGGATTCTTAGGTAGAAATATTCCCTATTGAGAATGTGACCTAGAAATAATAGGGTTGATTTTGAGTGTTGGGTTTGAACCTCAGGGGGGCTTACAATGTATCCCATTCGGATGGTGACCAAATCCTACATAGTTCAATCATGAGGACCAATGCTTATAGAGGACCTCAAGAATATGTCTCATAGGGGAGTATATCCCTTTGAGATGATTATGTTTGGGCATATTCTTGAAGAGGACTCCCTTAAAATGGCAACCATTAGGAATGTCTTAACTCATTATGGTTTGGGTGATTAACTTGGGGATCAAATTTGAGTAAGATGCCCAGATTAAGGGAGTTAGGATTAGGGATTATTCTTAATGAGGATTTCCATTTTACTCATGATCTATATGGGATTCCTATGTATCCTGGTAATCATGAATCAGAGTTCATGTAGATAAATATTTTAAATGTATCATGTGGATTTCAGGATCATCACTAACCTCTAAGCCCATTCGATTAATGGTTGGTGTGAGGAAAAATAAGGAGAATAAGATTCGACAATCCACATACTTTTCCATCACCAGTAGTGGAAGAGGGGGAGGAAGACAGTGGAAGAGGTTGAGGTTAGGACACTTCCCACACTTCTATTCATCTAAAAAAGGAATGAAGTATATGGACTTGGAGGTAAATAGGGGAAAGATAAAAAACACCTACAAGAAAGGCTAGGGTCTTACTCTAAGAGGGATGACCTGATGAATTTGATTTTATGATTAGGAATATCATTTAAGGGAGATGTCCCATGACCTTAGGCCTTTGATAGGAATCCAATATATATTGGTTAAGTAAAGAATCAGAGTTCTCATAGTTCAATAATTAGGAACTACACATATGGAGGACCATTTGTTTTATCTCATAGGGGAGTATGACCCTCTAAGATTGTTATATTCTGGATTATTCCTTAGTATGATGCCCTAAGTATAGATTCATTTGGATTTTTTGATCACAATTGACCTCTAAGACCAAATGGGTCATGCTCAGGGTGAGAAACAAGATGAAGTAGAAGAGATGAGAATCATAGAATTTATATCTTCTCTATTGGATGAGTGCTAGAGAAGATTGTGAATTACTTCTAAGGAGGATTCCCACAATAGGTTTAGTTGGGGATTAATCATAATGAGTATTACTATATGAGTTTTGTTTGGGTTATACTCCTAAGGAGGATGCCAATTATACTAGTTCAACCAAGAATATGAATGATCTGACCAGGCATCAAGGGTTTCTTGAGGTGTTTATCAACTAAAGTTACTCATGGAATACATAAGGAGAATCTCAAATCATAACTCAAGAAAGGAATCAAGAAGAGTATGTCAACTAAATAAATTTTATGGGCTATAGAGGAGTATCTCAAATAATGGAATTCATGGCGTGGATGTTAATATCATATAAGGAGCGAACAAAAATATCCTTAACCCGGTCCGAAATGTTCGTGGTTCGACTCTACATTTTCTATGCGGTCAGTGATGAAATTGGAGGGAATAGTGTATATGGTTGGGATCACATCTTGGTAGTGATCCTGAGTGGGGAGGTGGGTACGCAACGCCCGTGGTATGGACTAACAAGATCACATAGGTTCTCAACCCAGGTGCTTCACCCATGGAGATCATATAGGTTCTCTGCCCAGGTACATCACCCAGGAGGGTTGTGAAGGTACTCTACCCAGATGCTTCACCTAGTTTTTCTATTGGGTTCTTTTATATTGAGGGTTGTGTAGGTAATCCTCCAAGGTACTTCTCCCAGGTGTGTTTCCAAGGTTAGTCACATAAATGGGTAGCCATGGTGAATCTCCTAGGCGCATCCTGTGGGAGGGTCACCCAAGTGTGTAATTTAGGTGGGTCTCTAAGGTGGTTTTCCCATGTCTGGGTTGCCGAGGTACTAGGTTGGGGGCCTCTATTTAGTGAGTGTGGTCAATGATATGTCTCCCATGTAGTGATGGACTACATTAGTGAAGGACCAGCATGGCCAGGTCCCTCTATTTGGTTATTCATCTTGATGTTCGTCCATCGCTTATAAATTGGAGGTGGAGGGGTCTATTTATTGACATGTTGGCGGAATTACAAGAATGGAACTATGAATATGGACCTATATGGATGTTCTGTTTGGAAAAACCTTTTATTTAAAAACGTTTTCCAACTTCAAAAATCTATATTTTTTTATCCATGAGTATGTTTGAGCACCGCGACTAATCAAATCAAAGCTCTCGAAGATATATACAATTATTAATATGTTTAATTTACAAAATGTTCTCTAATTAAATGGTTAGATTTAATTTGGATGCATTGAAACCTTTTTTCATCGATCTTGAAGATCCATGACCTACTCTTAGAGGGGTGGGGTGGGGGTCTTTCCTCTTATCCCTCATTATCGAGTAGTCCCATGTAAAATGGAAATACAAATAGTAATTCTTAGAAAAAGTTCATGGAACACATTTTGTGGTTTCAACATATATGATGACCATAAATGAAAATAAAAAACTAAAAAACCCTAAAAACCCCAATAATGTGAAAAATTCAAAAAAACCAAAAACCCTAAAAAACATATAAAAACTAAAAAAACCCAAAAGTCTGTGAAACCTATTAAAAACCTAAAACCCATAAAAACACTGAATAACCTAAATACCTTCAAAATAAAAAAGAACCTGAAAAAAACTAAAAACCTTAAAAATCATTAAAAATAACTAAAATTTATGAAAATGTAAAAACCACTAAAAACACTAAAAAATATTGAATAACATAAAAACATAAAACATATTGAAACACCTAAAAATTCATACAAACCAATAACCACTAATAACTATAAAAATCCTAAAAAACCCTAAAACATTAAAAAATAGAAAATATCATTAAACCCCCAAAAAATCAATAATCACCAAAACCACCAAAGAAGTTAAATATCCCGAATACCCCTGAAGAGCCTAAAACCCCTAAAACCCTAAAAACTCTAAAACCCTAAAAATATGAAAAAAATCATAAAAACCCTAAATACTGTAAAAATCCAAAAACCCCTATAAAAATTCCTCAAAATGATAGAAATCATTAAAACCCTGAAAAACACCTAAAAACCATAAAACCCGTAGAAACCTTAAAAACCCTGATCCCATACAACCCCAAATAACCACTAAAATTCTCAAAACCCTTAAACCCCTCAAAAATGTTTCAAAACTCTAAAAACTCTTAAAATACCTAAAAAACTAAAAAGGTTAAAAAACAAAATGACTCTAAAACCCTAAAAACCCCTTGAAACCCTAAAAAACCTTAAACACCCTTAAACCCCTCAAAATCCCTAAAAATCATTAAATTCCTAAAACCATAAAAATATAAAAAAACACATAAAAATTCCTAAAACTTTAAAGAATCCTAAAGATGTCGATAACCCCTTGGAAACCATAAAACCCCCTAAAAACCAAAATAAATAGAACCCTACTAACACACCTTTCATTATCAAGGAAGATTAAAATATTATGAAGATTATTTTGGGAATTTTAAAGCTCTAAAAAATATTTTAGGAGAACTAAAGGACTTTTCAAAATCAACATAGACCCACATACCCATGCGTGTTACATAGCCCACACAACTACCCTGTATAATAAAAAGGATCTTAACACCCCTACACCGAACACATGCACTGTGGACCTATGAAGAAATCCTCTATCAACTAAAAAGCCCTATTATCCTATAAATAGGAACTAAGGGATCCTCATTTGGAAAACTAAAAAATTAGAACCCCTGGAGCTCTCACTATACAACACCTTTACCCAGGTCCCCAAACATTTCTCAGTTAGCTCTCCAAATCACAGGAGGAGAGGGAATTAAATGTAATAAGAAAGATCTATGTCCATTTATGATCTAAAAAACATTATAAATCTACATGAGGACCATTCTCCCCAAAGTAGAAACCCCCTGTATGAGGTCCCTCTCCCTCATCAAGGACCTATGAAAGACCATTTTAGGGATAATGGATGATAAATAATGTGCTTAGTCTAAAGCCTCATCCTAATGTTGTTTCCCTAGTGACCCATTTCCTAAGGAATGTCTAAGTCACCCAGGCCGATAACTTCTTGAACAAACAACTTTTAGTTCCTATGAGACCCTATGTGGAATACCTGCAAGGCACACCTACACCCAAGACCTACGTGGGTCACCCTTCAGGCCATTTTCACAGCCACCAATGGTAGGGCTTCTTCTTCCTTGGATCCCTTTTTAGATAGGTAACAAGTTAAAACCTCCATGGAGAGCTCAAAAATTCCATAACCATGGTGAGTGGCACACAATGTTTCCCTCCATTTGGTTTTTTATTCCTATGGTCATTGGTTTACCACACATGTATGGTTGGCTAGTCAGGGTCCATGGGGTGCATGTGGGTTTGTATCCCTATAGTCAGGAGAACCCTTACAATAGGGATACTGTCATGGAGTTCTTTGTCCAAGAGATTAGGGTCTAGAACATGTTATTACCTTCTCATATATATGTTCTTGAGCCTCATGTTCCTAATAGAGATGGTGAGGATTATGCTTTCTCATATATTCAACATGGAATTAGATCATCATACCAATAGAAAACTGATTTTAGGGAATCCCCCATGAGTAATACCCTACCCTTTCATGTACGAAGTTGTAGTCTTTCTCCCCTATACTTCTGCATCCTTCACCTTAATTCCATCCATGAGGTAACATGTAGATAGGGAAGTGTTGTAACCTTGTCCTCTATTACAGTCATCCTCATCCACTTCCACCAACAGATAAGGAAAAGTTTTCATATTGTCATATCTCTCACTTACTCTTATTTTTCACATTGAGCATGAATCACATGGGATTAGGGGTTAATGGTGATCGTGAAATCTATATGATCCATGCTAGGGATTTAACTAGGATAACTTTTCTTGAGCTCAATGGACATCCTCCTCAAGAGTAATCCCCAATCATAATTCCATTAATCCGGGCATCCACCTCAGTAGTAATCCCCCACGTTAAGCCCCCAAACCACTAAGAGTTAATACATTACTCATGGTACCTTTTATAAGGTCATCATATTTATAAATATTCCCCAACCTAATCTGCTAAATGGTCTATAGTCCCTTCTATGAAATACCTGAACTTCGTGGGCTTCGATTCCCATAAAATTAGGATATGTAGTAATCCTCTCTATGGATCAAAACCAACACCCAAATCAACAAATTTTCTCTTTCGGACACATTCATATAAGGTTTTATTTCATACCAATATTCCATGTCTTACAGGTTACTTGGGATGCTTTACCATAATACCCACACAAAAAATTGACTAGGGACCTTCCATATAGACGTCTTTTTCACGTGATGTTAAACTGTATGGTTAAGTCCTTATCACATGAACTTAAAAAGTATGATGTTCCAAATTAAGTGGAATTAAACTACATGGGTTCTGATTCCACTGACAAGGATACATAGAAACCCTTTTTTGGGTATGATCCCTATATCAAAACAACTCCCATATCCCTGGATGATGATAAAACCCAAAGAAACCCCAGTATCCCTGAATGATAATAAACTCCATATTGTCCAACTATGTGGATAGAAATCTATAATTTCCATGATAACAACTAAAGAATGTATTAGTTATATATAAGAGGATACCATTAAAGGAGAACATCTAATATATATTGATATCTCCATTTATGAAGATCCTCAAATACATATAAATTATTCTTTGTTCCATACATGATAATTAATGGACCATTATAGGTTAATCCACATCATACATGTGATTTAATAAGGGAATCATGAATATTTTTAAAATCTATATGAGAGTCCCAGTTTAGGAAAAAATTCCCCCCAAAAGGGTGTGATGATCCAGAACTCTCATCCTCTTGACCAATGCATGTTCTTAAGCATCATCAAGAAAAACACCTAATTAGTGCTAACCTTTGGAAATTATGTCCCATTGGATATAGAACCATTGGGTATTTCCAGTTCTACCACAAACCCATTGGGAACCATTTGGAAATAGTGATTCCTAACCAGAACATACATTACGAGGTGGAAAAAATGGTGAACCTAATGTAAATCTTTAACCAAGATGATAATATCACCCACATATTAGGCCCCTTTCACTTGATAAGAGAGGGCCATAAAATAAAATCAATCATGCATGTGTTCATTCAAATGATATTCTACTTTGATACAGTTTCTTGTTTGTTTTTGTCGTATATACAAGAACTTATTTTTATAACTACCCTCAATCCAATGTCATCATTCAAGATCTCAATAATGAACTCCTTGGTTACTACATTCATTGGGTCTTTGTCCACATAGAGGATTCCATATCCAACCCATTGTTATCAATGTTGGGTTTCAAATTCACTGGTTTGGGAATACCATTACAACAAAAAAAATACAATCCTTAGAGGCTTCCCAACAAGACCTCAAGCTCAACCAGTACCACCGATTGTTTGGTAAAACTGGACTAGTTGTCATAAAGTAGTTGATGCCAACTACCATCTTCAACTATTTTGAGATCTTATTCCATGAACACAACAACTAGTCCCTATGTAATCTCTCATAGGTGGATAAATATTCGACATATGTTGTCTTCCTTGAGACAAAGTGGTCATTCTAAAGGGCTCGTATGATTAATCTTTGTCTCCAACATTGTGCAGAAGTGAACCCTCAACATGATGAAGGTGTTGTTCATGGATATCCGGCATAGGTCCTTCAAAATCATGTATTAAATATAGCCTAATGGGGATGAAACCCAATAAATATAGTTCATGGTAACACATATACCACCTTAAAAAATCCCACCAAACTGAGTTGGTTGAAACATATGAGCAGGCATATACAATTGTTCGAATTCATTCAGCCAGCCAGCAGACTCACCTAGTATCATTTAAAGAATCACTGCATTAAAATATAGAGGAAACTCACAAGATAGAACATACACCTACCTTCACCCGCAAAACCTACAAAAATCCTATTTTGGAAGCACGTGTAAAATTCAGAAGGAAAGTCTTAAGGACAAGTAGGGGCGAACTCAACTCTATGCCCCCATACACTAGTACTATCAGTATCCACTTGAAGGAAAGGGATTAAAGGAGCAAGAACCTACACTTACTAGAGATACATAATGGACATATATATCAATTATTGTAGATAATATAGTCAAGTATATCCTAAAAATTGTAAAATGGAATACATAAGTTCCTTCTCATATCTTGATAACTTTTAGGATATCATAAAAGTGATGAAAATAGTGCATGAGGGATGAACACACAATTTTCCCCACAAATGAGATGGCTCATCCGCATAACATCCCAGAGAAAACACACACATTTTCTCCAATATAGGATGGTCATGGGGATAACTCCACATATTATTTGGATAATAAAATCAAGAACATACACCCACTCCAATCGAAGGTAATTGGCCTATCCTAATGGCCACTCTTGGGTAAGAAAAAACACCTTCCCATGAAAAAAATCTTCTCCTAGTATGTGGCCCCAATTGATCATAATAAGGATTCTAAGAAGAAGCTTCATCAAACATGATTCAAAAATAAAGAGCTGATCTATGATAAAAATTTTCTTCATGTTAGAGTTCTTGAATTCCTTAGACACTTATCTGTAGTAACTCAAGATCAAACCCTCCCAATAACAAATTATGGGAGTTTTAGTAGTGATTATGAAGGTTACTTCAGGGAACATCACCAAAAAGGTTTTCTTAACAAAAAAAATCTGGTTGATCTAGATAGCCTATCTCTTACTAAGAGCCACAATAACCCTCCTTGTGGACAGAAGACTAAAGAGAAAGAGTGTTTCCCCTTACTGTAATCCACCATGGTGGTCCTCCTCATGATGTAATTTTCTATAAAGGTTATCTACATAATAGTATTTCTCATTGAAAAGCTAATTCTCTCATTAAAATTATAATGATGAGAAATACCTCCTATCGTGACACACTACTGGACATAAGGCCAACCATGTTTGATTCTTTTTCACTGGCATGTAGAATCCTTTCTCATCAAGAATACATCCCTAGGTGATGGTAATTCTGTGAAACTTCTTTGGATCATATTTCTTAAGCATAACTGAGGATATCTAAACAAATCTCACTATCTATGATAAAACAGTATCAAATAATCCACTCAAGATGCACTAGGTAGAGGATTACCTAATGAAATAGGATGAATATATTCTAAATATGAGGAAATATCCAGATAAATATGACATTCCATTTATGTTCTATCCTTTATCAAACCCAAGATATTGTATCCAAGATGTATTTTTAGAAGATTATATTCATGAAATTTGAATAAACATACAAAAAATCATCATCACATGAAATAGGATGTATTGAATATGATTAGTTTCTAAATTGTGTCTTGGTAATAGAATGGTGGCAACTCCAAACTAACGTAGCATCTCTACTGACTTCCTAACATCCAAAGATCAAGAAACATCAAAGATCCCTTCAATATGCTATCCTTGGTGCACTAATGAGGTTTCAGCAGTTGATCGATGATACACCATATGGTTTTTGTATTATAGGATGAGGTTCCCAAGGAGAGTTACATTTTACTGCACTCTATAACCAAAGAATCCCTTCAAAGTTTTTAGCATGAAATTTTATATAATCACACCAACTTAAACAAGTAGACCCTATCCATGATATAAGAAATACTCAACAATAATTGGCCCAGAATGACTCTCATCTAATGCGAGGACAGAAGAGATAAGGTTGTTGAAATACTTTTTCACCAATCATATGAGAATATCCATAAAGCATACCTCTTATAGTATATTAGCCATCATATATTGAAACTATCAGAAATTGATCAACAATTTTTAGAAATGGTTGATTTGAGTGAATATTGAATGATGCAACCTACCCATATTTGGACCAAACACTATAGAATCAGAAGATCTACTACAATAATATCATCTAAAATAGTTCGGGAGAAATATCATCTCTTAGGTCTAGGGGAACATTCACCCATACAGTCACCTCATCACGGAGAATCCATTTTCTCTCAATTGGGGAAATTACTATAGAAAAAATCATCCCAGTCTATGACATCATATGTTTGGGAATCATCATTGGGGATAAGTATGAACAAGATTTCTGGAGATTCCCTTCATGTTACATTCCACCTAAATGCTCTTAAAAATTAGCTAAAGAGAGGACAAGGAATCATGGTGGATATAAAAGAAGATATTCACACTAAGACATTGGTATAATGCCTAAAATTCATTTCACATTAGTGAATGTCATTAATGACGTCACTGAAAATCATCCAGAACATGAGTTTTATTCAAAGGAGTTAGAGGAGCAGGTTCTGGTCCATAATTACGTATACACATAAACAAATGATGAATGTGTACATACCTAGAACTAGATTATTTCTCATAATATGGGAAATCCCTCGAAAAATCCACCATTACCTCCTTGAAAGTCATCGAACATGGAAAAGGATAAGGTTCAAAGTATGCATCACCTCCCTATTTGGGAGGTCGATCTCTTTTATCTAGAAGAATAATTTTCCCAACAGGAGGAATATATGAATGAATTGGTGAGAATCAATATTTAACTACTCTAAGGAAGCCTTCCTACATGATATGTTCATAAAGTAGATCCTCAACATGCACTTTCATTTGGAAAATCTCAAAATAGAGAGTTTGATGTAGCAACTAATGTTGATTTGGAACATCCAATCAACATGAAAAAACAAAAAGAAAATATTTAGATCCCACAATAGTAGACTGAGAATTATTTCCATTGGGTATATATCCAAAATATGATCAGGAATATCCTTATAGGCCTGCCCCTATAGGCTATCCATGATAAGTGGTAGCAGTGCCTCCACCAATGGTCTTACTGGTCACTACACCTATTCGGGAACCAATCGTTGCACCTGTTCAGGCCCCATCTTGTCAAAAAATTCCTCAAATTATTATGAATGCCATCAAGTCACTAACATATTGATTGGAAGCCATTGAGAAATGGAAAACATCGATACATCTAGATAACAAGTCTTACCATGAATTTGTATATCTAAATCCCCCCCCCCCCGCCATATTTGGGAATCAAAAATTTCCAATATTTAATGGATCAAGAGACCTAGGGAATAACTTGATACATTTCATCTCTCACTATGACCCTATGATGGGTACCCCTGAAAAATTGGAGGTGGTGAAACTTAGGTGATTTTTTAAATTTCTGCAAGGTCCAACCTTTTTGTGTTACTTGAGTTTGTAGTCTTAGTCAGTCATATAGTGTGAATACCTTAATCATATGATTATAATAAATTTATGATGAATTTTGTAGAAGAATATTCTCTTCGACATCACAAAATACACAAAACTTTAGAATAAAATGGTTTCATATTACATTTCTCTATCGAAAGGATTGATATACTCTATAAATCTACTGATCCCCAAAGAATAATTCCTTCCCATCTATGTATCAAATCTTCACAATGAGTTGTGCATGCCACTAATCCATGTGAAATCCATAAGAGGGTTTTAGGATATTTCCTCAATTTCCCAAAAGGGTAAAAATCCATCCGAGAGACCAAAGAAATGTTTTGAATTATTTTATTAAATAAAGGGGAAACGGAAAAGAATAGGTCATTACAGTTACATATAAGTAGGCTCTTGTACCCATTCCTACTTCAAATTATGAACCATACCATACAGATTCACCTCATGAGTGTCAATAGAAGTTATTTCCTATCCATATGATCAGAGAGACTAGTGGAGAAATCAGTTTGAGGAAATGAAAAACAAGGTCTACTCATTTTGAGATAACCGAGTCCCTGACTACTTCATCCCAACACTGGAAAAGAACCTAATAATGTTGAAAAATCCTAAGAATGAATGCTACGATGGAGATGAAAATCTCTTGAATTATTTCCCCTTCCATCAGATGATGGGGCACAATATCCATGAATGATTTTTTCTAAACACTTACAAAATATGGTGGACTTCGGGAAAGTGATATTGAAAAGATCACTTTCTCTTGTGGCATATGTTTCCACCAATATCCTAGTATGGGAATAAAATGAATTTGATGATGTTAAGATAAAGAGTTCATAGATGTTTGGTGACTACGTGGTGATAAAAATGATCAACCAAATCCGTGATATTAAATAATGATAGTTGAAACAACTGACAGTGCCTCATCCTGCTTTCGCCACAGCAGAAATGGCTCCATCAGAAACTCAATCCTCCCAAAAGATACATTGACCAAAAGGGTAACAATAAAATTACAAAAGATGATCTAATATCAAGTCCACTATTGTCTTCCACATTAGTAGAATTACTTTTAATAGTCTCAAAATCATGGGCACTGCCCCGTTAAATAGCACAATACAATTTGACCTATCAGACATAATTTTAATAAAATGTGGCATTGAATTTAAATTCAATTAATTTTATTCACTTCATGGTACACATCACGGATAATGATTCTGGTTGTGAAACCTAATTCCTCATGTGTGATTGGGGAACTAGGGGAAAATCCATCATAATCAAGGTTACAGGAGAGGATGTGGTCATGCCATAAGTCACTACTTTTACTATTCCCTTGCTAAAACAATCAACAAGTTCAAAAATCATGGGAGATATCTTTAGAGATCATAGTAATAATAAAGGAATTCCCCCATGAATTAAGGGTTCTCCTCAACCCAATTATCTGAGAATATCTACTACATGATATGCCATTGCCTAACTATCCTCAGTGTGTAAGAAGACCCAAATGACCCAATCTACCATAAGAAGAAGAAACATTAGCTCCTTTTTTAATGGATGGTCCATCTACATCAAGAACATCAGCTCCCAACGAACATGATAATGAACACTACCATGTGGGGAAACCCAAACATTTGGATTAAGAATATGATATCCTAAATCAATAATTCCAACTATCGACTATGTTATCAATCCTAAATGCCCGAAGTATATCAAAAGATGTCTAATAAGAACTCATTGAGGCCATGTTAGGCCATCAAGAGTTTAATGTTGAGGAATTTATTGCTGAAGAATGTCATAAAGAGAATGACTCTTTAGAATTACATGGTATCATCTCTTTTACAGACCAAGATGGGGATGCCTCATACAAGGGAATTCTACGCCCTTATAAATATCTAGAAAAATAAATTATATTGATATCCAAGAATAATTTCTTTTAAATGTCTTAAGAATCAACCTTATCCCATTCCGAAAACTTCACCAATTGGGTCTCAATGAATCACACTTGGACCTCTCCACTATGATTTTATATGGTTACGATAAGAATGTGAAATAATTTTAGGTGAGTTCACACTATGAAATCAGTTTGGATATCTAGTATTAGACATAGAAATCATAGTTGTTTGATATGATGCATCTTTCAATGTCCTTCTAGGATGAAATTGGCTACATAAACATGCATACATTAATTCATCATATCACAAATGTCTCAAATATTGTGTCAATGGTCAAGTTGTTACATTTTATGGAGATAGTGCCCCGTTAAAATCAAGTGAATCGCAATATATTAAAGCAAGATTCTATCACAATGGAGGTAAACAGCCCATGGCTAATACTTCCACTCATATTAGTGCCCCAAATGGCCTGAAGATGATCTCAGATGACCCTATCATGCATCTCAGCAAGGATTACATGATGTCCATCAAGAAAATCTAAAGGGAGGCCCTAAATTCCAAAATGCACTTGAAAACTTATGTAATGTCATATGTGAAAACACATTATGAAATCACAAGGTAAACAACCAATTCTCCAAACCATGATGAAATCTTCGATAAAAATATATCCACTCCATCCCTAAAGCTTCAAAAAATATATGTTTCCTCATATAGACTGTAAGAAGTATTTTTTCAATATAGGATAATGAATATGATCATCCTGAGTCCCTCATCTCCCTTACAGAGTTTTGGAGAGACCTAGATCAACCAGTTGGGCTAGAAATGGTTGTTTCTTCTTTTGGATGTCTAAACACAAACTCTTCCCTTAAATTTGATATTATTTATTCGACACATACCTCCCATGAAAAGGTGAAAGAAGTAAATCATAAATAATAAGAAGAAGATGAAGACATAAGGTTTACACTACAACATTTGAGGAATGTGTCTCCACCACTGTGGATGAATTCAGAGAATTAAATTTGGGTATAGATAAATATCCCTGACCCACTCTGATTACTGAATCAATGGATCCCAAATAATATGAGGATTATAATTCTATTCTGAAGAAACACCAAAACTTATTTTCCTATAATTACAAATATATGTTAGGAATCCATTCGGATGTTTCCACCCTTCATTTGGGTTTTCCAAACAATAATAGGGGATAAAATCAGATAGCTAGAAGGATACACCCAACTCATGCCTCTGAAATTTTGGCTAAAATGGATAATATTATCATGGATGACTTCATTCGAGAGGTGAAATATCAAAAATATCCATAAAAATTTTTCTATGTTAATTAAACATAGGAAAATCATAGTCTTCATTGAATTTAGAGATCTCAACATGAATTTTTTGAAAGATGAATTCCTGGTTCCAATTACAGAAATATTGATTGATGCAAAAATTGGTTATCTGGACCTCTCATTTATGGATGTATATTAAGGGTATAATCAAATACTAAGGTCCCCATATGATGAATAATACAAAGTACTAATATTCATCTAGGGAGTGTTCTTCAATCAGGTAATGATCTTTGGCTTAAATAATGTTACATCCTCATATAAATATTCCACAAATAACATCTTCAAACCATTCCTGGAAATGATTTTTGAATTTTAAATTGATGATTGTGTGGTCATGCGATGAAAAAATTTGGACCACTTGTTTGAACTAAAAATTTTCTTTAATTAACTTTGACAACATAGTTTTAATATGAACCCCTTGAAATTTTATTTCAGGGTAACCTCGGGGATGTTTCTCGGCTTCTTCGTATACCATCACGACATAAAAGTTGATACATAGGAAAATAAATCTATCCTCGTCATGTAACCTCCTCAAAGCCATAAAGTGTTGAGAGCAGTTCAAGGAAACTTGTCCTATATCCATTGCTTATTTTCCAATCTTTCTAGAATATGTTTTCCCTTCACCAAATTGATTAATAAGGGAGTCACATACTAGAGGAACAAGGACCTTTAAGAAGAATTGGATAACCTCAAGAAGTATATATATTATGTTGGGACTAATTTGGATGGATAAGGATATAAGAAGATTTTTCTATTACAAAGTGTTGTATTTTGTTTTCAAAGAATATAAATAAATTCACATTGTAGAGTACTTGAATATCAGATGATGCTTTGCTGATTTGTGTTTTACAAATATCATAAGTTAGAAGAACATTTGATGCAAGAATTATGAATGAAAGGGGGAGTAAAGGTGCTGAAAATATTATATAGTTTTGATTGGAATGAAATATTCTAGTGGAAGACAGGGAAGTTATAGTACATTCTATAGGAAATCTGACGATGTTTAAGCAATTATATCAAAGGATACATATCACGATAGTGGATTTCATGATGAAAGAGGAAGAATGTTTATGGGATGTAGTGAAGATAGAAATGAAAAAGAAACGTAAAACATGTTGCGCATAAGTGGAGTTCCATGATCCGAACATCAAAATCTGTCAAAAGAGATGCATGTGTGAAAGATTGGTTTTGGAACGCAAGATTGAAGGAATTTTGGAATCTTGTGTGCAAGTCCTGATTCAAGATTCAAACTTTGAAAAATGGAAAAGTAATAAAGTGTGTGAATGATTCAAGAATTGCGTGAAAGATTCAAGAAGTGCAAGAAATATTAGGTTGGTGTGAAAGAGACTTATGTACCCAATGCGATGTCAAATGGGGTTTCGTAAGATGTGTCATGTTCTTGTGCAACACATTGGGGGTTTTGAGGGTAGGGGTCGATGAGGTATATAAATAATAGATGACCCCTCACATTTTGTGTGCTTGACACTTAGATAAATCTTGAGCTCTATGGGACAAAAAAAATATTAAGAAAAAGAGAGTGTGCAAAATAAATAGAGTTGCGTGCAAGGAGTAGTTTCACCAAAGAAGAGAGTTGTGTGCAAGATTGAAGTTGTGCACAAGAGGTGTTTCACGAAAAAAGTCAAATCTTGGGAACATGGCATAAATATTTCGTGTAAGACACCTTAAAGGGTGCGCGAATGATTTAGGGGTCTTCGTATGTATTCATTTGTGCATTAGATAGTTCCTACTGGCTTCTGGGTAAGAAATTGAAGATTTTTATTTCATAGAATACACTCGTTCAATTGTAATGAAGTACTGAAATGATATAAATTTATATTTGTGCTAAGAGGGTGAACACACACTTTCGGATTGTTTTCCAAGTGCTATATGATTGTAAGGGTATATCATACTCATTTTATTCCACATAAAATGATCGTTTTCTAGTGGATTGTGTGGTACTGGATGATTTATGTACTATACCAAGGACGTAGCTACTCATATTGAGTAGTGAACCTTGTAAATCTAGTGTTCCTGTGGTTGTGTGTGTTAAGTAGAGAAGAAACTATTTAATAGGAGGCGAAGGTTGTTTCAAAAATAGGAAAACATGAAAATGGAAAAGACATCACTGATTCACCCCCCTCCCCCTCTCAGTGATACATAGATCCTAATTGGGAACATCATATTGATCTCACTAGTGTTAATGAAACATGATTTGGGAAAGTTTCTCCTTCTATATGTGACATCCTTGGTGCAATCACTAAGAATATTACTAGAATGGAATATTAATGTTTGGAATGAAAACAATCATTATTATCTCAGTCAAACAAAGGTTTATTCAGAGACATGATATTCAGATATTGAGAAAAGATGCCTATCATTAATCCTTGTGGTTCAGAAGATAAGGAAGAATCGACAACACCATGAAGAACTATTAGTCTCTGTAAATAATCCACTCAAATACATCCTTACTAATCCAATGTTTATTGGTCATTTGACATGGTTATAAAATATTCTAAAATAGTTTTATATATAGTCTGTACCTCAGAAAGAAGTTAAAGGAAGATCTATGGTAGATTTTCTGGCAGAACACCAATCTGCTGAAACGTCATCATTAAATACTGAATTTCTAGATGAAGACTTATTCTCTATTTAGTATAGCCCCTTGACATAGGAAATTTATTTTTATAGAAAATCCAAGATCCCAATGGGAAAAATAATGGAATCCCCTAATCTCAATAAAATTGTATTAGGGATCATTCTCATTTCCCTAGAAAAGTTAGTCTTACAATACTCTTTTTTGTTATTACAAGGCTTTACAAACAACATATAAGAATATAATGCTCCCATTGTTGGTCTAGAATTGGCACTCCAAATACCAATAAATAACTTAGAGGTAAAGGGAGATTCATATCTGGTAATTTAACACATCAATAGGGATTATTCCTTTAGAAATGAAGAGTTTATCCACTTATTTGACTATGTTTGAGGGTTGATGGTAGATTCCCCTTTAGAACCATTGTTAAATCACGTATCAAAATCAAATAATGACCAAGAATATGAATTTTAAAATTACACCATATATTTAGATGATCCAAATCAGGACAAAATGATCATCACCATCGCCCATTACCGAATGGTCTCCCCATTTGTTTGAGTCAGAATATAGGATATCATTGAAGTCATCCATGTCCCTACACCATATGGACCTACCACTGGGTGGATGAAACACATCATGGATTACCTCCAAAATGGATTTGTCCCACTGGATAGAGTTAGAGAGGAACAAATACAACAATTAGTATACAAAATCACTCTATATGATGGAACAAATCACAAAAAAATATAATATAAATAAGGCTTTAATGGATTCCTTCCCATATGTGGTGATGGAGAAGAGACTATGGCTATTACGGATGAAGTATAAGCTGGGGTTATGATGCCCATATGTTAGGATATAATACTTTGCACAAACTTTGAAGGATTGGGTATTACTATCCCAATACTACACATGAATGAATATAATTCCACAAGAAATTGCATTCTAGCCATGTAAATAAAAACATAATTCACCAACCCCTAGTGTTTTAATATAGAGAAAAATACACATAAAAATTTTCCATATGGGGAAAGGATGTTGTGGGACCTTTCCCTATAGCTACAACAAAGAAGTTAAAGTTTATCCTTGCTGGTATTGACTTCTTCTCCAAATGGTATGAGGTAATACCCCTCAAATATTTTAGTTCCAAAAGAATTGATAACTTCATAAAATCTTCCATCATCTTCATATTTGGATTCCCTCATACTATATTGATAGAAAATGGCAGTAATTTTAACTCTAAAAAGGTTGAAATTCTATACAAGGAATACAATATGAAACCCAACCATTCATCCTGCAATTATAATATGGATAATGGGAAGGAATAGGATTTAAACATCTCCCTATCAATTATATTCCATAAAATGGTGGATAAAGATAAGAAGTATTTTCCATAAAATATTTTTCAAGCCTTATGTGTATACCAGACTACAACCCATACTACAATGTGGGTTACCCAATACTTGTTGATAAATGGAACAAAATCATTCCTTCCCATTGAGGTCTAGTTTCAATTAGTATGTGTTTCCATATGCGACCAGTGATATGCATATGAACAATCTGAGAAATGACTGGATGAATTAGAGAGACCTGATGAAAAAAAGAGTCTATACCTTGAATCAATTAGAAGTCTAGAAGAATTGATTAGCCATAGATTTTATCAAAAATCTCTAACTCTGTTAATCCATCCAAGTAGATTTGGTGTTGGTATATGGGACTCCAATGATACAAGGAAAGAATCCATCAAAACATGAACCAAAGTGGTACAAACCTTATTCCATACAAAAGGTCTACTCTAATTCAGCTTATTCAATGATCATAATGAATTGGGAAGTCAATACGACTATGAACAGTGCCTAGTTCTGGAAACTTTATTGCATATAATCATAACAGACATTCCCTAGATATAAGATGTTAACCTACATAGCACCATATACATGCCAGCTACAATAGATTAAACTATGAAATTGGTCTTTTTAACACGACCATAAAAGACATGACATAATATCCGTGTCAGATGCCATTAAACTATGTGGAATCATTGTCCATTTAACAAGATGTTAAAATAAATGAAATATAGTCCTAATTTTATGATCTAAAAATATGATACATTATTCATCCTCACTGCATGACATTAAACTGCATAGTTAATATTCCCCCCAATTGAGGTTATGATCCCACACAATACCATGAGATAATAGAAGTTGTGGACCCTCAAATATTTCAATCTCCAATGAGTGAGCCCCACCCACATCATTTTTACTACATTGTGGAACTTCATTCCCTTTCTAGGTATAATAACTATCATTATCATGTCCTTACCATAATATGGTAAACTGCATTTAAAATGTGATTTTTTAGGAGTAGTGTAAGCGTTGTAGTGGATGAATATATATTTTAAAAAAATAACAATCCTTGACTGAAACCAAGAGATAAGATCTTTCATGATAAATTTAAAATTAATTTATTTAATATATGAAAAATAAAATAAATGGTCTTATAAAATTTATTCAATGATTTTTTTGATCATCTTAAAAGGCCCTTTTAGATTCCCTTCGTATCACTTGTGGGGACCCAAGGGTAGAATCCCTCTATCGGTGATCCACATGTGCTCTAATGGTCTCCGAGCAATGCCACTCATTCTCCAGGTGCTAGCATAGAGAATCGAATGTCATTCAAAGTTCGTTCTTGATTTCTTATTCATCAGTCTTGAAGAAATTATCTTTTGGGATTCTTATTATTGAGAGGGATAGGAGGATTCGAGTGATAATTCATTTTTCTCAACAATTATCTATTCCCAAACAGGGAATTGGTTTTGAATTCTTTACACAATTGGTATATCTATCTATTTATAGAGATGAGATTTTTGTTAAAAAATTTATTTTCATAACATCTATTATATATAATTATAACCATTAATTAAATCTCATGTAACATAATAATATAAATAAAATTATTTTTTTTTTCACCAACTTGTGAAAAATGGATAAATAATATTTACCAACTCGTAAATAATTATTTCCTCAATTTACATGGTCTTGAACCATTTTAACTACTGTTTCATTTATTGAACACCCAAATAAATATTTTATTCTCTTAAATAAATATTTTAATCACAAACTATTAAATGAATAATTATTAAATATTGAACAAAAAATAATTAAATATATTTTACTCATAGTCCAGTAAATAAATATTTATTTAATTTATACGATAAATATAACTTAAGTAAAATTATTCCTCATTTTTGAGAATAATATTTATTCCATTAATTAAATTAAAATATAATTTAATCGAGACCATCCTGGAAACATAGGGTGTGATCCTCTAGGATTATTTTTCATTTTCATTAGTTGGGATTTACTAAAGTCCAATATTACTATCTTGGAATAGTTCAAAGCCCCAGTATAAAGAACATAAAGTTAAAATGTTGTCAACCACATAATAATTCTCACTATTTAATATAATTCTTTTTTCACAATATCTCATCAAGTAGGTTTCATGACGGTATCATCAACCTATAAGCTCAATACATCGTTCTTTGACTATGTAAATAAACTCATCGTTACACCATGTCCATGTAATTTAGGGTTCTTGTTCTATTTCAATAAAAGGGTAGAGATATCAAATTCTTTAAATATGGAATCGATAAATCCTTCCTTAACATATCCTTCAATAACATGTCATTATTGATGGACCCAATGTACTCTACTTTCGGACAACATATGGAATATGGTTTTCATTAGAAAACCTAAGTGTTTGAGTTATGACATGAATTAATGATAATCTTAATGTCAAAGGGCCATTATACACACTTGTATATAATAATATTTGATGACACCAAAACATATAGAATTTCTAGTGGCATGTTTGTTCTCATAATCTCACATCTTGGAGATTACCAAGTGTGAAATTCATGATAAGAAGTCTCATCTACTTATGATTACTTACTCATTATGGTCTATGTACTATGTTTCTCATCATAGTATGATATTCTAGTACAAAAATATATTAAAAATATTTGCATAGGACTTCAAGATTATTATCATAGTGGGGAACTAATATGAAATTATAAATGATAAAAATAATCTAGGACATTATTACAATAATGTCATGCATAAAAATGAAAAATATGTAAAAATATGTAAAAATATGTATAATTTAATATTTAATAAATCAAATATTCATGTATAAAATTATAAATAGTTGGTTCTAGGAAACCATCTATAACAAACTCCCACATGGAGTAGGTCCAACATCCAATGACTATCAGTCTACTAGACCTTACATTATTATCATGTTTCTACTAATGTAAGGCTTTATCCAAGGGGTTCTCCACTTTTTCTTCTGCAGAAATACTTTCCACTACAACCTCACCAATCTGAGAAAAATACATCAATAGATGATGCTTCTGAAGTATATTCGTTTTCCACTGATATGTCCTTGGAACTTTTTTGAGATCCATCATTATAGTATTATCTCCATAGAGTGTGATGGGATCTTTACTGTTAGGTACCACATTAAGATCTTGGATGGAATTTTGCATCCAAACTACTTCTTTAGATACCTCAAAAGCTGAACTATACTCAGACTCTACTATAGAATCTATGACCGTAGCCTTTATTGATCTCTTCTAGCTCACAACACCTCCATTGAATGTGAATTTTTACCCCATTTGGGACATCATGTCATCTTGATTAGTCTGGAAACTGTAATTCTTATATCTTTCGATGACTAGTTCCTCATCTCCTATATAAACCAGGAACATATCCTTAGTACACCTCGGATACATAAGTATAGTCTTGAATTCCATATAATGGAGGTCACCTATATTATCATGATATCTTCCTATCATAGTATGACGGCAACGGGAAGGACTTCAAGATCCCAGGGGAGGCTGGATCAAATGATTGAAGGCGATTTCGAGCAAGGGAAAAGAAGCCCGACTTCCTTTGAACCACCGAACTCAGGTACCGAGACTATATGGTGAAACCCAGGGGCAAAGGAACAAGGTATTCCCACTGTGGAGGATGGGGAGTGGCACATAAAGGAGGGAGAACCACTTACACCAAAACAAATGAGGGGCGGTGAAGCGCAGGATCGATGCTGGGAGCACGGGGGGGAGAGGGAGCTTCCGCAACCGATCGGACAAATAATCATAAGTAGATGAGAAGGTTTCATCATAGTCAATGACATGATGATACATAAACCTGTTTTCAACCAGCCATGCCTTATAGGTACTGAATTGTTCTTCCATGTCCAGTTTCTTCTTGTAATACCCATTTTCAACCAACATGGTATACATTAACTGGAGGATCTACCAAATTCCATACGTTTTTTTGGTACATGGAATCCATTTAGAAAATGATGGCTTCTTTCCACATAGATACATATGCACCACTTAATGGTTTCTTGTAGGTTTGAGGATCATTATTATAAACTAATAATATGTCACCATCCTCAGTTACTAGAAAACCATATGGTTATGGTTCTCTAAACACTAGTGTACTCCAACATAGTACTTATGTCTCTGGAAGAGTTTCCTCTTCCCTGGGGATTTGTGTAATTTGATCATGTACCATCTCTTTTTTAACTTGAGCCTCGATGTCATCAAATATTATATTTTTCCAACTTTTTCTTTTGGAGTTTTCATCCCCCTCAAGGAATATGGTGTGGATTTCAACTATTAACTTTTTTAAAAGGTTTCATATAGGTAATATCCCTTTATCTCATTAGGGTATCATATAATGGTACACATTGTGCCTTAGGGTGTAAGATTGATACATGAAAAAGCATTAATAAATACTTCACTTCCTCAAAAATTTAAATTAGATAACATGGTTTTTCTTCCACACAAAAATTCATATGAAAAACCATTTATTGATTTAGTTGGTACATGGTTTTGTATGTGTTCTATTGTTTGTAACACATATCCCCAAAAGAATAATGAAAGACCTGCATGACTCATCATTAATCACACCATGTCCAAAATGGTGTGTTTCCTCATTTTTCTTATACCATTACATTGAGGCATGTATGGAGGAGTTAGTTGTAATAGGATCCCAAACTCTCTTAAGTAATCAATGAATTATTGATTAAGTTATTCTCCACCATGGTCTACGAAGAGTTTCTTAATCTTACTTCCATGTTTCTTATCATTTTCATTCTTTTAATCCTATAATTTACCAAAATCATATGACATATACATATTTTTGTAAATAAATCAATATCTACTAAAATAATTAGTAAAAGTTATGAATAATGAATACCCACCCATTCCATTAACAGGAAGAGTCCCACACACATTAGTGTGAACTAATTCAAGAATCTTGATATCCCTTTCACCTTTCCCAATAAAGTGGAGATTTGGACATTTTACCTTGTAAACATGAATGAAATATACCAATTGGTTTTTGTTTTAAATAATGTCAATTTAAATCTGGATTAATTTTTTTAATTTTTTTTACTTACATGGCCTAGCTTGTGATGCCAACATAGAGTGTAGTTTGAGTCATGTGTAGTAACTTCTTTATCAATTTTCATTACAATGTTTAATTAATATAACATGTAAAAACCATTATGTAAATGCCACATAACATAAAAATGATATCTCTAATAAATAAGAAACATTTATTTCTAGATTTTAAAATGAATCCATCTCTATCAGGTATACATAAAGAATTAATGTTTTCTTTAACAAGATTCACAAAATAAAAACCCTATAAAACCAATATCAATATGGTCGAAAATATGAGGAGATAAACCCTAATAGTTATAGTATAATGTTTAGCTTCATTTCCTGGTCATATATCTTACTCCCCTTAGTCATATTTTTTTAATCCACTTGGTTCTTATATTGGAATACATATCTAAGCACCACTAGAAATATTTAATACCCAATTGGTAGAAATTGATAAATTTTACTTGAAAACAAATGAACCTTCACCTTCACCTTCCATCATATTTTGGGTTTAGTTTTTCTTCAAGTGTCCCTTATGACCACATGAAAAACAGATAAAATCATGTTACCTTGGTTCCCCTTTTATCTTCTTCTTCTTGGAAGGGCGTGAAGAAGCATTGGTCTTAAATCTCTTTTCTTTCCCTTTCTATTTGTTCGCCATATGAAATGATGGATTTTCACACTTAATATCTTTATCTACATGGAGATAGAGGAAAATAAGATCTGTAAGAGACCTCTCAATGTTTTTCATATTAAAATTCATAATAAAACTAGATAATCTCTAAGGTAGTTTTTTTTGAATGAGATCGATGCCATTTTTTCAGGGATTTTAAACCCTAGAACCTCTAGGTTCTCAATTTTTCCATTGAGGTTGACTAAGTGATTCCGTGATGGGGAACCCTCTCCATGACTACTTTGAAAGAGCACCATGGAAATATCAAACCATTCCTATCTAGCTCTATCCTAGTAAATACCACAGAGGTTCTCTATCACGCCATACACATCCATGTTTTCAGGAGACTTCATGAGTTCAATAGTGTAACAGCCCGAGATTTTATGAAAAATATTCTTTTTAATTTTATTAATGTCTTGTGTTGTACGCTACACCAAAAGGAGCTTGAACAACACGCATATTTGACTTGTCTTGCATTACACGCAATCGCAACCTTCCTCGATAGCGTGTGTAGTACGCAATACTGAGTTTCACGAAACAACGATATGCTATTAAAATATTATTAAAACTAGCCGTTATGAATAGTAATAACCACTTTTTAAATTTTAGAAATTTTAGCTCTCAATATGGACTTCATTTTTGGATTCGGAGTATCGAATTTAGCCTAAGGTGAAATTTTGGTACTTTTCGGATAACTTTCATATTCTGATGAATAGTGAAAATTACTAAGTTATAATTAAAAACAACTTTTTTAATCGAAATAATTAGTAGTGATAAATTATTAATTTTAGTGGTTTTAAAGTATATTTAGAATATATTTTTACAATTTAATACAATGTTGGTCATTGAATGTAATTTCACATTTAAATCAGACATAATCAAGTGTCAATCTTTTGATAGATATTGTTTCTTAAAAACACGCTATTTGTTTTAACAGCGGGATTTAATTATAAAATTAATTAATGCAACTTCTATGTTATGAATTTGGTAAAATAGACTTCATTTTTGAATTCGTAATATGAAATATAGCTTAGGATAAAATTTTGGCATTGTTCTGAAAAACATCAATTTTTGATGAATGGTGAAACTACTAAGTGGTAGTTAAAAAACTGAATTTTTCATAAAACTTAATTTTACCGCTTCTGTGAATGGAATTTCAAAAATCTGAGACACACGGTTGATGTCAGTAAGTAAAATGTGGTTCAATGAGATGAAAATATTTTTTGGTGAATAGTAACTTTTTACTTTTATTTACCACGGTTAAAAGTAAATAGGGTAATTAAGGGTAAGAATGATATTAATATTACCCTAACACATGTCCTAATTCTATTTGACAAGTGTATCTCGACCAAAAACAACCTTAAGTGTAAAATATTATCATTTAGGCCCACTTGGATTAGATTAGTACATTTATTATTATTTAATTCAAAGAAGAGTTAAAAGAGTTAAAATCAAAGTATATTTACTAAAACATTTCTAATATAGGGTTGTACATAAGATAAATTCGATTGTAAATATTCATTAGAAAGCTACAAAGCTGTCCTATATGATGGTATTTTATTTGTAATTTTTAGACATCAAATAATTTAATTTATTTATGACACAAATATGATGCAGTAATTATCTTATTAATGAAATATTGACATAATTGATATTATAAATACCAAAATAAATGTAATTTAAGACTTTTTATGAATTACACTAATTTTCTAGGTTACTATGATATATTAGTGTTGATGTAATCAGATTGGTTAGAACATATAATTCTGTTATGACTTTCACAAAAATCATATATCAAATAGTGTCAAAATTGACACAAAATAGTTTTTAAATAAAATATTATATTATTAATTGTTATTTTATTCCTAAAAATCTAAGGATCGGCCAAATGACTTAGATAAGGATGTATGTATTAATAATATACAATTTGGGGTTCGTTTGTCATGTTATAGTAAGTGTATTAACCATATAGTGAAAGAAAACAAAAAGACACGGTAAAAGTTAAATTATTTAACTTAGAGTTAAATCTAATTGATAAGGTTAAAATAATACCCTAAACTTGTCTAAATCCTATTGGATGATAGGATTTCGACCCATCCCCACTTTAGCTTCGAAATAAGACCCTTTGGAACCATTATAAACCGATTTTGACTTTAATATAAAATAATATTTTGAGATATTCCTAAGGTGCCCCTCTCCTCCCTTATAAAAGGGCACCTCCTCCCCCTCCTCCTCACACCAATTTGAGTACTCAAGCTCATCCAAACCCTGCCATTTTCTCCTCTCCACTTCCCTAGAATAATCCTAGAGGTCCTGGTCTTCTTCAAAGACCAATCTTAGTTCCCTAAGTGGAGGATTCAAAGAGGCGTACCAAAGAAGAGGTAATATCCATTACCGATCTTTTCAATTTCTTTCTTCTTCAACTTCTTCTTCTTTAGTTGTTTCACGATAAAGTAATAACATCAGTATTACTTACATACTGATATGTTATTATAAATATGAAACAACTCTAATTAACCTTCTATCCATCCTACAGAAAATGAAATCACCACGCGTGCGTACGTACGGAATACCTTCTCCACGTCGTGGTGAAATCTGCTCTTCCACTATCACCTTACAAGCACTACGGGAAAAATGGGTATTTGCGACGGGGGTATTTACCCGTCGCAAATAATTACGCTTTTGCGATGGGATTGCTTTCCCCGTCCCAAATAGTTTTCCCGCGATGCGCGCCAAATCGCGGGAAAACTATTTGCGACGGGGGAATATACCCGTCGCAAATAACCGGCGGCGGTAAAAGGTATTTGCGACGGGAATATTCCCCCGTCGCAAATAGTATGTCGGCAGGTGGTTATTTGCGACGGGACCCGTCGCAAATAACTATTTACTCGCTGACCGTAATAAATGTTGGCTAAGGTATTTGCGACGGGAATCCCGTCGCAAATGGACCCGTCGCAAATAATCTAACCTATAAATACCCCCATCCGTTTTTTTCAAATCATTCTCATTCTCTATCTTCTCCTGCTCTCAAACTTGTGTTTTTAAAATTTAGTTTTTCTTTAGTTTAAATTTTTTCTTCGGAGCTGATATTAAAGTTTTGAAGAACGGTCAGAGCAGATCAGTTTTCAAGGTATTTATGTTCATTTTAATTTAATATTTATTTTTAATTTTTTATTAGTTTCAATTATTCTTAATTAGTTGTAATTTAATTATGTTTATATTGTTTTCTTACTTAATAAATTTAAATTATTAGTATTGTTCATAGTTAATGGTAATTAGGAATAATTAGTAATAATTTTTAATAATTAAGAATAAATATTAATAATTAGTAATAAATACCAATAATTAGGAATAAAAACATTATTACATTATTAGTATATTTTATTATTAATATTAAAATAATATAATTTTTTATATATATACAATTCTTTTTTCATCTGTGTGTTTACTGTCTTCACATGTATTATTTGTATGTGGAGATAGAAAACGCACAGATGAAAAAAGAATTGTATATAAATCAGAAAATTATATTATTTTAATATTAATAATAAAATATACTAATAATGTTATTATTTGTAATTATTGGTAATTATTCCTAATTATTGGTAATTATTTATTTAATTACTAATAATTAGGAACAATTATCAATAATTATCAATAATTAAGAATATTTAGTAATAATTAGTAATAATTAACAATAATTAGTAATAATTAGTAATAATTATCAATAATTAGTAATAATTACCAATAAGTAGTAATAATCAGTAATAACTACCAATCAGTAGTAATAATTAGTAATAATTACCAATAAGTAGTAATAATTAGTAATAATTACCAATAAGTAGTAATAATTACCAATAAGTAGTAATAATTACCAATAAGTAGTAATAATTATGTATAATTTGGAATAATTTCCAATAATTAACAATAGTTAGTAATAATTAGTAATAATTAGTAATAATTACCAATAATTACCAATAATTACCAATAATTAGTAATAATTACCAATAATTGCCAATAATTGCCAATAATTACCAATAATTAGGAATAATTAGGAATAATTAGGAATAATTAGGAATAATTAGGAATAATTAGGAATAATTAGGAATAATTAGGAATAATTATCAATAATTATCAATAATTATCAATAATTATCAATAATTATCAATAATTATCAATAATTATCAATAATTAGGAATAATTAGGAACAATTATCAATAATTAGGAATAATTATGAAGAATTATCAATAATTAACAATAATTATCAATAATTACCAATAATTGCCAATAATTAGCAATAATTAGCAATAATTAACAATAATTAACAATAATTACCAATAATTACCAATAATTACCAATAATTATCAATAATTACCAATAATTTGCAATAATTAGTAATAATTAGTAATAAAAACCTAAAATTAGGAAAAATTAGAAAAAATTAGGAAAAATTAGAAAAAATTAAGAAAAATTAAGAAAAATTGGGAAAAATTCTCAATAATTAGTAATAATTACCAATAATTAGTAATAATTACCTATAATTAGTATTAATTACCAATAATTAGTATTAATTACCAATAATTAGTATTAATTACCAATAATTAGTAATAATTATTATTAATTACCAACAATTAGTATTAATTGCCAGTAATTAGTATTAATTACCAATAATTAGTATTAATTACCAATAATTAGTATTAATTACCAATAATCACCAATAATTACCAATAATCACTAATAATTACCAATAATTACCAATATTTCCCAATATTTTCCAATAATTATCAATAATTACCAATATTTTCCAATAATTACCAATAATTACCAATATTTTTCAATAATTACCAATATTTTCCAATAATTACCAATATTTAACAATAATTACCAATATTTACCAATAATTAGGAATAATTACCAAAAATTATGAATAACTACAAATAATTTGGAATAATTACCAATAATTTGGAATAATTACCAATAATTTGGAATAATTACCAATAATTTGAAATAATTACCAATAATTAGGAATAATTACCTTATTACATTATTTGTATATTTTATTATTAATATTAAAATATTATAATTTTCTATATTATATACAATTTTCTTTTCTTCTGTGTTTTTTCTGTCTCCACATGTAATATTGGCATTCTTTTTCAAAATTATCAACCTACTCGCCAATGGAGAGGTGAAAGTGAATGTCAATATTACATGTGGAGATAGAATGTGAAACACACAGATGAAAGGAGAATTGTATATAATATAGAAAATTATATTATTTTAATATTAATAATAAAATATACTAATAATGTAATGATGTTATTATTATATAATTAATATTTATGAAAAAAATTATATTAGTATTATTAAAAAAAATAAAAAATCAATATAATATTAAAATTATCAATATTTGTAACAGGTTTTGCTTTATTCTCAATATATTCAATCCTTGCTTGTGTTTTTTCTAACAAATTATTCAAAACCAGTAATGCTTTTATATTTTATAGAAAAATATGGAACAACGAGGTCGTCAACAGTCATTATTAGATGACCGCATATGGATAAATCAACGTAGAAATCCAAATGGTTCTGGTTTAAATCCAGTATATATAGAGGGTGTGGAGATTTTTTTATCATTTGCGGCATCAAATCCAGAATTTGTTTCATAAGGAAAGATAAAATGCCCTTGTAGAAAATGTGCATTGAGAACGTTTGACACGTTTGACAAAGTGGGGGAACATCTCTTGCGTTTTGGTTTTCAAGCAGATTATGTTTTTTGGTATCAACACGGTGAACGTAGTTCCAGAGCAGGTGATACCAACTTGATTCCGGATCCATCCCAGTTTCAAGATTTAGTACATGATGTTGCAGGTTCATCTGTTCAACATACAGAAACTCCGGCTGATATAGTTTCAAATCCTGAGTTGGGACCGTCTGAATTTTATGAGTTGTTGAAGTCTGTTGAGGATGCATTATATCCTGGCTGCAAGATGAGAAAATTAGAAGCAGTTGCAAAATTTATGGCTATCAAATCAGATAACGGAATTTCAAACACCTATTTTGACCAGATATTTTCTTTGCTGAAAACACTGTTACCCGAAGGAAATGTTTTACCTGCAAATTACTATGAAAGTAAGAGGTTGGTTCGAAATTTGGGACTTACTTGTCAGAAGATTCATGCATGTTCAAATGACTACATTTTATATTCTGGGTAAAATGAGTCGTTGGATAGTTGTCCCACATGTGGGCAACTGAGATATAAAGAAGGACAACACGGGAAGTCTGGTTTGATTCCTGTAAAACAGTTGAGATATTTTCCGCTTACATCCAGACTTCAGCGTTTATTCATGTCTAAGAATACAGCGACAATGATGTCATGGCATAAAGAGAATAGTTAAACCGATAAAAGCTTGAATCATCCAGCCGATGGTGATTCATGGAAACATTTTGATAGAGTGCATCCATCCTTTTCTTTAGAGGCTAGAAATGTTCGACTGGGCCTTTCCACTGATGGTTTCTGTCCGTTTGGATCTTATGGTAGTCAATATTGATGTTGGCCTGTTTTTTTAACTCCGTACAATTTACCTCCATGGATGTTGATGAAGGAGCCATATATCTTTTTGACTTTACTAATTCCAGGACATCCGAAGAAAAATATTGATGTTTATTTGAAGCCATTGATTGATGAATTAAATTTATTGTGGAGTACTGGTGTCAGTACATATGATGTTGCAACGAAATAGAATTTCATACTGAGAGCAGCATTGATGTGGACAATAAGTGACTTCCCGGCTTATGGGATGTTATCTGGCTGGAGTACACATGGTCAGAAATCATGTCCTTACTGTATGGGAGAGAAAAAAGCATTTATGCTCATTCATGGAAAAAAACCTTGTTATTTTGACTGTCATCGCAGATTTCTTCCAGCTGATCATCCTTTTCGCAGAAACAGATCTCATTTCAGAAAAGGAACAGCTGAAAGGGATGGAACTCCAAAAATGCTATCAGGTTCAGAGTTAAAATCAGTTGTATTTTCATTACCTCCCATCACTTTTGTTCCCACAATAAACCAACAGAAAATTTCTTGTTTTGGGAAAGAACACAATTGGATTAAACGTAGCATATTTTGGGATTTTCCATATTGGTCTGATTTGTTGGTCTGACACATGTTAGATGTCAGGCATATTGAGAAGAACTGTTTTGATAATTTGTTTCATACAGTTTTGGATACGCCAGGAAAGAGCAAAGACAATGTAAATGCACGTTTAGATCTTGCCCAAATTTGCAGGCGTCTAGAATTGGAACTATTTGAGAATGTCAGAACAGAAAGGTTACTGAAACCAAAAGCAGCTTATACACTGTCTAAAGAAAACCGTTTATTATTTTGTCAGTGGATTGCAGATTTGAGACTTCCAGATGGCTGTGCTTCCAATTTGGGTATATGTGTAAAGAATGGTCATATTACTGGATTAAAAAGTCATGATTGTCATGTTATAATGGAGAGACTTCTACCCATTGGATTAAGAGGTCTGTTCAATTTTGTGATTTGGGATTCCATAAAAGACATGTCTCATTTTTTTCGGGAAATTTGTGCGGCTACGGCAGATTATGATGCTCTAGGCAAACTTGAAAAAGATGTTGTTGTAATTATATGTAAACTGGAAAAAATATTTCCGCCGTCTTTCTTCGACTCAATGGAACATTTGATGTTACATTTGCCATATGAAGCCAAATGTGGAGGTCCGGTACAGTTTCGATGGATGTACCCATTTGAAAGATGCATGCAAAAATTGAAAAGAAAAGTACGCAACAAAGCATCTGTTGAAGGATCTATTACAGAAGCTTATTTGCAAGAGGAAATATCTTTTTTCTGCTCCCATTATTTTGAATCTGAGTATCCTTCAAAACACAACCGAATGGGACGGAATGAGAGGAATATTGATGAAATCGACAATCAATTATCTGTTTTCAACCAGTCAGAGCTTGGTTTTGGTGGAGTTTCTGAACGTTGGCTTTCAGATGATGAACATCATAGATCTCATACGTATGTTCTTCTCAACTATGAAGAGATGACATCAGTTGTACTGTAAGTGTTTATATCACTTATTCTATCATTTATGTTACAGTAAATAACTTTGGTTTTTATAGGTTGTATGATAATCATATCAAGAAACAAATTCCACAAATTACAGCAGCTGCTCTCGAAGAACGTCGACTGAAAAATTTCTCTCAGTGGTTTCAAAAACTGGTAACATAAATTCTTTATCTTTTAGCAACTCATTCAATGTATAGTTTACTATATTGATAATTATTTTACAAATTTTCAGGTGTCTCTACATGCTGATAAAATTGACAAACGGCTGTGTGTATTGAGTAACCCACATTCCAAACTTGTTAAAACTTATAATGCATATGTGGTGAATGGATTTCGTTTCCACACACATGCATATGGGGAATCGAAAAAAAAAATGAACAGTGGAGTTAGCTTGAGAGGATCTCATCATCGAGAAATTGAAGTTGACTTTTATGGCATACTTGATGAAATCATTGAACTCTGTTATCTTGGACAACATTACATAACCATGTTCAAATGTCGGTGGTTGGATACAGAGAGAGGCGTGCGTGTTCATCCGACTCATGGAATCATCGATATTAAATGTAAAAGTGTTCTCACAGTAAATGAACCATTCTTATTGGCTCAACAGGCATATCAAGTTTATTATGCAAAGTACTGTGCAACATCAAGAGACTTGACTGATTGGTGGAGTGTAATAAAAATCAAAATTCGAGACAATCAGTTTAGTCAAAGTGAATGTTCTTTCACTGATGTGCAAAGAATTGAAGTTTTTCAAGAGAGTACTCAAAATCAATCTTTTTTACAAAGAGACATGAGTATCGATGACGACACCCCACATTTAAGAGTCGGTGATGACGATGATGTTAATGATGTCACACATGAATTTGAAATGGTAAGAGATGAAGCAACTGCAACTCGAATGGATATCGATGATGTTGAGGAGGAATATGAAGATGACATTGACATATATGAAGATGATGATGAAGATGAACACTTATAGAATTCCATGGTATTTATATACAATAATAATATGTATATATGTATATATAATAGTAATTATCAATTATTTGCTAACATTAACATTTTCTGTTTCAGATGGACGAGGCCACATTTCGTGCGTTGGCGGATGCTGACCTGCCTTTCGATGCGGATGAGTTGCTGGCAGATGACCCTCAGCCTGCAGGAGCTCCAGGGAGTACGCGGAGGGGGAGCGGTCTTGCACGATTGATGATTCCTGACCCCGTCCCCGAGCGACGTCCACGTCTTGGGTTTGATCCGCGCACCCGGAGGTGTGATAACCTGTGTGATAACCTGTGGATTTGACTAAGATTTCATTAATCCATTCACATAATAAATGTTTATTATTTTTTCAGTTTTTCGCATATAGCAGTCGGACAGGGCAGCGCTATTTTGCGCAACTATTTCTCTCAGCCGTGGACCACATGGGAGCAGATTCCCATTGATGTGCAGCAGGCCATGTTCGGCCATTGGTTGGTACGTACGTAAATAAATAATTTTTATTTTTAAAATTATCTCATTTCTAACTTGATATTTTGATTTATTTGTAGGGTTTATGGTATCCGATCGAGAATACCATGTGTGACGCCATCCACGAGGCATGGGAGGTGGCCATGCGTGATCGCCTTCGTCAGTTTTTGCACAATTTAAGAAAAGCTGCGATGAAGAAAACAGGAGTGTCAGAGTTTGATGAGTCATGTAGAGCACACCGACCAGAGTATATTTCATCCCATGTATGGGATGGATTATGTGCGCACTGGTTGAGTGGTGCCTTTCAGAGGAGATCATCGGTGGGGAGGCAGAATCGGGGGAGGCAGGAGGTGACTCATCGAGCTGGGAGTCGTTCTTTCAGTACTCATAGACAGCATCTGGTATGTACATTATTTATAAATATTTTATATAACTATAAATATTAACAGTTTATTTTTTATTCTTATAGGCTGTCGAGCACCCCGATATTACAGAGTATGACGTATATCGGAGGATGTATAGTGATCCTGATACTGGGGAGCTCAGAGGTGATCGTCAGCATCACATCGTGGTCAGTATTATTTGTTTTCAAGTTTAAAAATTAACTGCATATAATATATTCACAATTTTAATTTTAAATTGCAACTATAGGAGTCATATGAGGCCGCAGCGGCACAGGCCCGGCCTGAGAGTCAGGCCGAGTCATCAGATCAGACCACTTCCCGTCAGTTTGATGAGGCGGCATGGATGCAGGCCACCCAGTATGCCTTCGAGAAGGGCCGGGTAGTTGGTATCGGCTCTCGACTGACTCCCGGGGATTATTATGGCAGTGCTGCGATGTCGGCGTCCAGCTCGAGAGGAGCTCATGCATCTTCTTCTACACAGTATGAGGATCAGTTGCGATCTCAGACTGCACAGATAGAGAGTCTCCGACAGGAGCAGGAGCAGATGCGTCAGCAGCATGAGGAGGAGCGTCGACGCCAGCAGCAGCTGTACGAGGAGCAGGCGAGTCGGTGGCAGCAGCAGCATCAGGAGCAAAGGGAGTACATGCGCCGACTCACTCATGCTTTAGGGATGGAGTTTCCTCCACCACCATCTGCAGATCCCCCACCTCCCCCCCTCCCCCCCCCTCCTTCAGATTAGAGTTTGTATTTCTGTTATAAAATTTGTGAAATCAAAATATTTTTTTTTTCTATTTGTAGTTTCTGTCTCATTATAAAATATTAATAATATTATATTTTTAAATAACAATATTAATATGAATAATAATATTATTTATATTTTATAATATTAAATTTTATATATATATTAAAATTATATATATATATTAAAATTTTATATATACATTAAAATTTTATATATATATTAAAATTATATATATATATTAAAATTTTATATATATATTAAAATTTTGTATATATATTAAAATTTTATAATATTATAATTTAATTATTTTTTTGTAATACTTGAATTATTTTAATATTTGAATGTAAAATAAATCTATTATTTTTATATTAATTAAAATAACTTATTAATATTTTTTTTATTTATGAATTATAATTGTAATATTATTATATTAATTAAATCATTTATTAATATTCTATTATTTTTTATTTTTGAATTATAATTCTACTATTATTATAGTAATTAAAATAATTTATTATTTTCATTTGTAAATTATAATTCTATTATTATATTAATTAAAATAATTTATTAATAATTTATTTTTTTTATTTTTTTATAGTATTTGCGACGGGATACTATGCCCGTCACAAATACTAGTATTATTAATAGGTTTTTATTTTTTTTAAAAAATAGTATTTGCGACGGGTCCCGTCGCAAATACTAGTATTATTAATTTTTTTATTTTTTTAAAAAAATAGTTTTTGCGACGGAACCGTCGCAAAAGAGATTTGCGACGGGTCCCGTCGCAAAAGGTATTTGCGACGGGTCCCGTCGCAAAAACTATTTTAAAAGTTTTTTACAAAAATATGGAATACTATTTGCGACGGGGAGAATGTCCGTCGCAAATAAGTGTAGTTGCGACGACGTTTTTAGCAACGGGTTATTTGCGACGGGATCCCGTCGCAAATAGCTCGTCGCAAATACTTGTTTTTCTAGTAGTGAAGGATGGGTATAATGGTGTAATGAGTAACTATTTATGGTTATTATAATTTAATATTGATACTGAAAAAATATATATATACTAAAATACAATTCCACGATCATAGGAACGATATCATCACTCGTACGTACGTACGGAATACCGTCTCCACGATGTGATGCGACTCGTTCTACATGATCATCATTACATAGTAATTATATAAATGAATTGAATGAATAAATATGATATATTTTACACTAATACCATTCTGTATATAAGGTATCTATAACCTTAAAAGAAGAATAAGAATTTATTAGGAAAAACACGCATAAGAACAAAAGGCAATAAGGACCCGAGTAACAAGTAACAATGAAATATTACTAACAAGAAGCTAAGAATATAACCATATATGATATCATATCAATATTTATGATTCTGGAATAAGTCAATAACATTATTTAAACCATTATATATGAGCTTCGGACACGTACAAAGCAAATCGGACCTAAGGTAAGGGAAATATAACAATCTCATTTTTTAACCGAGATTGTTTATACTTTGGTATTTACTGGGGTGTATTTTATCATCCACATCCATGTTTCCTCAATATGTAATATTTATATCCTTATACAATATTTTATATCCAATTTTATCCTTCGGTGACTTTTTAGTAAAATATATGAAAGGAATCTTTTGTCGTTTTTCGTACGAGGTACTTTTTGACTTTTCCGATAAAAGTACGAAGAATTTTTTTTTTAACTTATACGGCCTGAATGGATTTTTAAAACATTATTTCCAAGAAACTTCCTTTACAAGTTTTCAAATTTATTTTTAATCAACTTCTTTTATTTTAAAGTCGTATGATATGTTATGGAAGGAAAAATGTTTTTGAAGTAGAAAGAATATTTTCCTCAAGAATGGAGTTCAAGTATTTTATCAAAATTATTTTCCATCTAATATAATAAAAGGGTTCTGTTTTTATCCCTATTATTACATTGGTTTGATTATGTTGTGATAGAAATATTTTTATGAATTCCTTTATCTTATATGAATTGTTTTATGATGTCATGTTGTTTAAGAATCCCATTTTTATTACATGGGTTACGCTATGATGTATGGTTTATGATTATGTGGCACAAATAAGAAAGGATTCATTATAAGATGGGTGGGACCTATATCTCCCTCCAATGCATTGGGTAAAGATTTTATATCTCATGAGATAGACATGGCTGGAATGGTAGGTTATACCGGTTCAGTGAAACAGGACTGGAACGAGGGTGACTCGGTTCAGAAAGGGACTTTGTCCACTAAGATAGTCTTGGAAATGAGTCATGACTAACAAGAAATGATTTTCCATGATTATGTGTGCATGACAAAAAGATTAAAGTTTCATGTTATGATTATGGGGATCTCATTTTTACTTCTATGATTTATTCCATGTTATGATATTATGATCTCTTTTGCAGGTTATGATTTTCAAAAAGATATGATATGATTTTTATTTCATTTGTTTACCCTTACTGAGCATTTGAGCTCACCCTTTTATGTTTTCTTTTCCCCAGGATATAAAGAAAGGTTTTAGGTAAAAAAAGGGAAGATCTTTATGGGAGATATTGAAGATCTTTCACCACGATTAGAAGATTATGTTCTATGTTTCCAAAGACACTAAACTATTACGATCCTTGTGTGTGTGTTTTTGTTATGTACTAAGTATTCCGAAAAAGTAATGTAATGTCCATGTACGTCAAGCTTCGGGTCTCTACAGTTGGTATCGGAGGAAAGGTTTAGTCAACCTTTGGAAACTAGGATGCGAAAATGTTAGTGAGATCCCTAGAGATATTTCTAAGGTATGTCTAGGGATGTCCCTAAGGATAAGTATACGTATAAGATACAGTCCTAGAACTACGGTAACGATCATAGAATTTAACCTAAGATGTTAGATATTGAGGATACTCCCCCTTTATTATGTTGTTTTCCCTAGCATGATTTTTGCCTCTCACACTATTCTTTTTGGGTTTTAGACGATGGCTGGAACCCGAAGGAACCGTGTTGATCAATGCAATGGACAATGCAATGATTGTCCTCCTGAACAAACAAATGTTATGGGAGATGGAGTGAAAAATCTTATTTCTATCCTTACACAAGCTATGAATCATTCTGGACTTCCAAATGAGCAGAGAAAGGAACAGTATTCTATTGAGTCCTTCATGAGGCAGCGTCCACCTTCTTTCAGTGGGTCTTCTGATCCACTTGTTGCTGAAAAATGGATCAGTACCACTGAAAAGATATTTTCAGTTCTTCAATGTTCTGAGCATGATAAAGTCATCTTAGCAGTATATCGTTTGGAAGGTGAAGCTGATCAATGGTGGAATCTTATCAAGAATACGAGGCAAAGAGATGAAATTGAGTCCATGGAATGGGACGAGTTCAAGAACTTGTTTTTCAGTAAGTACTTCCCTCGTATTCTTCGAACAAAGATGGAAAAGGAGTTTCTTGAGCTGAAGAAGAAGGATGATGAATCTGTTGGTATATACGAAGCAAATTTTACAAGACTTGCAAGGTATGCATCTGGCATTATCATCCAACCTGAAAGTAAAGTTGATCGATTTTTCAGTGGCTTAAAACCAAGTCTTCGAAGGGCATTAGCTATAAGATACTTTAGTAGCTATGAAGAAATTGTGCGTTGTGCTATCAAGGTAGAAATGGAAGTTGGTGTTACATATCCATCTCATGGTTTTGACAAGAAACGAAAGATGGAGTTCAAGGAGAAATCTCAGAATAATGGTGAAAAGAAGATGAATGTTTCCTTATGCACAAAGTGTGGAAAAAAGCATGGTGGAGATTGTCTTAAAGGGACTAGAAAATGTTTTAAGTGTGGAAAATAAGGTCATCGAGCAGCTGAGTGTCGAAGTAATGGAAAAAGGGTTTCTAATGATGTGAATAAAGCAAACACTACAGAGAATGCACCACCAACACTTCAATGCTTCAAGTGCAAGGAAATGGGGCATTATGCTAATAAATTCCCTAATCCAAGGGTTAGTGATGATCAACATGAGCAACCACTGAAGGAAAAGGACAAAGGGAAGTCACATGCGATCACTATTGGCGATGTTGAATATGACAATGATGTGGTGGAATGATTAAGTGTTTATGTAATGGGATTCCAAAATAATATTGTATCATGGAGTATTGGAATATTTATGTATTGGTCTAATGTGGTATTTAAAGTAATTGAGATATTTTTGGAAATAAGATGATATGCGCATAATGAAGGGAAAACGAGAAAACGAAATATTTAACAGTATTCATGAGCTCATGATTGATATGAGGACTAAGTGATATCATGGTTTGAGTATATAGAATTCTGAGGATTTTGGTATGTGGAAAGTGTTAACTTTTAACTGCATTCATGTTTTCACTAAGGTATTCAAGAGAATACATGATTAAGGACTTTGAATGTTTGGAATGTGACCAACAAAACATATCTTATGATATATGGGGATCGACGATGGTGTTAAATCTCTGTTAATCGTTTTCACTATGTTATGAGAGTGGACTGCAGTATTATGGATAAGCCTAAAGATTGGAATGGATTATGTTGGACATAAGTTAGTATTGTTTAAGGATAGAAGTTTTCTCGATATTATTGATGGGATGTTATAGTAATATAGTTTTAGAAAAAGGACAACCTGCAGGACGGGCGACAGCCCATCGTGTCGGACAAGGATGTAAAAATCGAACCCACAACCGAAGTGCGACTGGCCTTTATCGCCTACCACTGGCCTACAGGAAGTCCCTGTTTAGTAGAAACTAGTTTTATTATATTAAGTTGTATGACATATGATGTATAAGTCCATTTTAGGAACCATATATGATTAATCTCACTATAGATCGACTTATGTATATAGTTTTTTTGCTAACCGTTTGTTTGAGACAGATGGAATGACCCGTCATTCTATCACATGATCTGCTAACACTTCACGAATAACAAATTCAACTTCATTTATTTAAGAGATGAAGTGGAAATTGTTAAAGGCACGAACAACAGTGAGATTGTACCAAAATAAAGTAAGTATTTATTCTAATTCAAATTCTTTAACTTTAGGGAAACGATCTAGAAAACCAAAAATGTTGTCCTAGTGATCTTATATCTGATTAATCAGATGGTACCTTAGATCGACACAAATTTATGGCCTTGTGATTGATGGCTTTTCCATAGCCATGTTCTCTACCACTCTCCATCAGAACATGATGGTTAGATTTCTCTTCCATATCCATATTTTCACCTATGTGGAAACCCAGTGATTAGTTTATTTGGGTAACCGTTACGTTTCATACTTTTGTTTTTAAATATTGGTTTTGATATTTCTTTTTACGATGTGGCTTTCTATTAAAGAAACTTTCGAATAGTAAACCATTTATAACCCCGACGAATTTCGAGGGCGAAATTCATTTTAAGGGGGGTAGAATGTAACAGCTCGAGATTTTATGAAAAATATTCTTTTTAATTTTATTAATGTCTTGTGTTGTACGCTACACCAAAAGGAGCTTGCACAACACGCATCTTTGACTTGCCTTGCATTACACGCAATCGCAACCTTCCTCGATAGCGTGTGTAGTACACAATACTAAGTTTCACGAAACAATGATATGCTATTAAAATATTATTAAAACTAGCCGTTATGAATAGTAATAACCACTTTTTAAATTTTAGAAATTTTAGCTCTCAAAATGGACTTCATTTTTGGATTCGGAGTATCGAATTTAGCCTAAGGTGAAATTTTGGTACTTTTCGGATAACTTTCATATTCTGATGAATAGTGAAAATTACTAAATTATAATTAAAAACAACTTTTTTAATCGAAATAATTAATAGTAATAAATTATTAATTTGAGTGGTTTTAAAGTATATTTAGAATATATTTTAACAATTTAATACAATGTTGGTCATTGAATGTAATTTCATATTTAAACTAGACATAATCAAGTGTCAATCTTTTGATAGATATTGTTTCTTAAAAACACGCTATTTGTTTCAACAGCGGGATTTAATTATAAAATTAATTAATGCAACTTCTATGTTATGAATTTGGTAAAATAGACTTCATTTTTGAATTCGGAATATGAAATATAGCTTAGGATGAAATGTTGGCATTGTTCTGAAAAACATCAATTTTTGATGAATAGTGAAACTACTAAGTGGTAGTTAAAAAACTGAATTTTTCATAAAACTTAATTTTACCGCTTCTGTGAATGGAATTTCAAAACTCCGAGAGACACGGTTGATGTCAGTAAGCAAATGTGGTTCAATGAGATGAAAATAATTTTTGGTGAATAGTAACTTTTTACATTTATTTACCACGGTTAAAAGTAAATAGGGTAATTAAGGGTAAGAATGATATTAATATTACCCTAACACATGTCCTAATTCTATTAGACAAGTGTATCTCGACCAAAAACAACCTTAAGTGTAAAATATTATCATTTAGGCCCACTTGGATTAGATTAGGACATTTATTATTATTTAATTCAAAGAAGAGTTAAAAGAGTTAAAATCAAAGTATATTTACTAAAACATTTTTAATATAGTGTTGTACATAAGATAAATTCGATTTTAAATATTCATTAGAAATATAAAAAGATTTCCTATATGATGGTATTTTATTTGTAATTTTTAGACATCAAATAATTTAATTTATTTATGACACAAAGATGATGCAGTAATTATCTTATTAATGAAATATTGACATAATTGATATTATAAATACGAAAATAAATGTAATTTAAGACTTTTGATGAATTTCACTAATTTTCTAGGTTACTATGATATATTAGTGTTGATTTAATCAACTTGGTTCGAACATATAATTCTGTTATGACTTTCACAAAAATCATATATCAAATAGTGTCAAAATTGACACAAAATAGTTTTTAAATCAAATATTATATTATTAATTGTTATTTTATTCCTAAAAATCTAAGGTTCGGCCAAATGACTTAGATAAGGATATATGTATTAATAATATACAATTTGGGGTTCGTTTAGCATGTTATAGTAACTGTATTAACCATATAGTGAAAGAAAACAAAAAGACACGGTAAAAGTTAAATTTTTTAACTTAGAGTTAAATCTAATTTATAAGGTTAAAATAATACCCTAAACTTGTCTAAATCCTATTGGATGATAGGATTTCGACCCATCCCCACTTTAGCTTCGAAATAAGACCCTTTTGAACCATTATAAACCGATTTTGACTTTAATATAAAATAATCTTTTGAGATATTCCTAAGGTTCCCCTCTCCTCCCTTATAAAAGGGCACCTCCTCCCCCTCCTCCTCACACCAATTTGAGCACTCAAGCTCGGCCAACCCCTGCCATTTTCTCCTCTACACTTCCCTAGAATAATCCTAGAGGTCCTGGTCTTCTTCAAAGACCAATCTTAGTGTCCTAAGTGGAGGATTCAAAGAGGTGTTCCAAAGAAGAGGTAATATCCATTACCGATCTTTTCAATTTCTTTCTTCTTCAACTTCTTCTTCTTTAGTTGTTTCACGATAAAGTAATAACATCAGTATTACTTACATACTGATATGTTATTATAAATATGAAACAACTCTAATTAACCTTCTATCCATCCTACGGAAAATGAAATCACCGCGCGTGCGTACGTACGGAATACCGTCTCCACGCCGTGGTGAAATCTGCTCTTACACCATCACCTTACAAGGATGGGTATAATGGTGTAATGAGTAACTATTTATGGTAATTATAATGTAATATTGATACTGAAATAATATATATATACTCAAATACAATTCCACGATCATAGGAACGATATCATCACTCGTGCGTATGTACGGAATACCGTCTCCACGATGTGATGCGACTCGTTCTACAAGATCATCATTACATAGTAATTATATAAATGAATTGAATGAATAAATATGATATATGTTACACTAATACCATTATGGATATAAGGTATCTATAACCTTAAAAGAAGAATAAGAATTTATTCGGCAAAACACGCATAAGAACAAAAGGCAATAAGGACCCGAGTAACAAGTAACAATGAAATATTACTAACAAGAAGCTAATAATATAACCCTATATGATATCATATCAGTATGTATGATTCTGGAATAAGTCAATAACATTATTTAAACCATTATACAGGATCTTCGGACACGTACAAAGCAAATCGGACCTAAGGTAAGGGAAATATAACAATCTCATTTTTTAACCGAGATTGTTTATACTTTGGTATTTACTGGGGTGTATTTTATCATCCACATCCATGTTTCCTCAATATGTAATATTTATATCCTTATACAATAGTTTATATCCAATTTTACCCTTCGGTGACTTTTTAGTAAAACATATGAAAGGAATCTTTTGTCATTTTTCTTACGAGGTACTTTTTGACTTTTCCGACAAAAGTACGAAGAATGTTTTTTTTTAACTTATACGGCCTGAATGGATTTTTAAAACATTATTTCCAAGAAACTTCCTTTAAAAGTTTTCAAATTTATTTTTAATCAACTTCTTTTATTTTAAAGTCGTATGACATGTTATGAAAGGAAAAATGTTTTTGAATTAGAAATAATATTTTCCTCAAGAATGGATTTCAAGTATTTTATCAAAATTATTTTCCATCTAAGATAATAAAAGGGTTCTGTTTTTATCCCTATTATTACATTGGTTTGATTATGTTGTGATGGAAATATTTTTATGAATTCCTTTATCTTATATGAATTTTTTTATGATGTCATGTTGTTTAAGAATCCCATTTTTATTACATGGGTTACGCTATGATGTATGGTTTATGATTATGTGGCACACATAATAAAGGATTCATTATAAGATGGGTGGGACCTATATCTCCATCAAATTCATTGGGTAAAGATTTTATATCTCATGAGATAGACATGGCTAGAACGGTAGGTTATACCGGTTCAGTGAAACAGGACTGGAACGAGGGTGACTCAGTTCAGAAAGGGACTTTGTCCACTAAGATAGTCTTGGCAATGAGTCATGACTAACAAAAAATGATTTTCCATGATTATGTGTGCATGCCACAAAGTTTCAAGTTTCATGTTATGTTTCTGGGGATCTCATTTTCACATCTATGATTTATTCCATGTTAAGATATTATGATCTCTTTTGCAGGTTATGATTTTCAAAAAGATATGATATGATTTTTATTTCCTTTGTTTACCCTTACTGAGCATTTGAGCTCACCCTTTTATGTTTTCTTTTCCCCAGGATATAAAGAAAGGTTTTAGGTAAAAAAAAAGGGAAGATATTTATGGGAGATATTGAAGATCTTTCACCACGATTAGAATATTATGTTCCGAGTTTCCAAAGACACTAAAATATTATGATCCTTGTGTGTGTGTTTTTGTTATGTACTAAGTATTCCGCAAAAGTAATGTAATGTCCATGTAAGTCAAGATACGGGTCTCTACAAATAGACATAGGTGAAAGAATCAAACCTTGAACCTTGACCACTTCATTCAATTTTTTTTCATAGACTGGGAACTCTTCATCACCCGCTTCTTGAGAAGGTTGATCACACATTGAAGATTCAAGCATGTAATATATCTAATCATGGTGTAGAACAACATGAAGGCATCTAAAGAACTCATTGAAGTTAGTACTAGGGAGAAGATTGTCTTTATCCAATATTAACCATTGACACTACTAGAATTTCTGGTTTTCGAGGCGGGGCACTTATAGCGGCCGCCAAATGGCGGCCCCTGCACTTTAATTCCCAAATCCCTATATTTTCCCTTCCCTCCCCTCCCCAACCCCGGGACCCACCCTTCCCCGACCCCGCGACCCCGACCCATCGACCCGGCGACCCCGACCCCCGGCGACCCCTCCCAGATGCTAGAGGACCCTCGTCGACCCCCGGAGACCCCTCCCCGACCCCCGGCGACCCCGACCCCTAACCGCCGGCGACCCCGACCCCCGTCGACCCCGACCCCCGACCTCCTGGCGACCTCGAAAACCCCCGACAACCCCGTCAACCCCGACCCCCGGCGATCCCCACCCCCTTGCCTCCGTGTTGCGCCACCCGCAACCCCAGCAACCCCGACCCCCGGCGATTCCTACCCCCTTGCCTCCGTGTTGCGCCACCTGCAACCCCGGCGACCCCCACTGCCTTGCCTCCACGATGCGCCCCCGTGACCCCAACACCCCCGCAACCCAGAAACCCCCTGCACACGCTGCACCCTAGCGACCTCCACCGCCTTGCCTCCGCGCTGCACCCCCATGACCCTGACACCCCTGCGACCCGGAAACCCCCACCCATGCCCGCACTGCACCTGGAAAGTCCCGCTGACGTCATCCCCTCCCAGAACCATTTAATCCCTCCAGAAAGTCCTCCTTCCTCCATTGGACCCTTCTGGTCCATTATGCCCCGCCGTGTAGAACCCTCCACGCTTCGTCCAACGTTTCCTCTCCTTTCGATTCCGGTCATCGAACCTCTGTTGTTAAGTCATTGCGCCATCATGGATCCACATTCGAGTCACACCTCATTACCTACGGTCGAGTCCTCCATAGGTAATGTTTTTTATCCATTTAAATTTTGGTTTTTAAGTTTTAATGATATGTGTTTTTTTAGAATTTAAATAAGATATTTCACTTTTGATTTCTATTAAATACAGATATGGATAGGAGTTGGATTGATATGCAAGATAGATTTTCAGCTGAATATTATGAGGGGATTAAGCGATTTATGGATTTCACCAACAAATTTCCAAGCGATATGATTAGTTTTCCATGCATAAAATGTTCAAATACATATCTATTCAAACGAAATAGTGTTATAGAACATTTTTTTTTGAATGGGTTTTTGAAAAACTATAAGACATGGACGCGTCATGGAGAAGATTCTGTTTCATGTCATCACCCAGAAAATATTCATATGAATGTTGATTCGAGAACAGTTGATCCGATGAACATAATTCTCAATGATATGATGCGTCAGTTTCAATCTAAAGACAGTAATGTCATAAATGACAACGTTAGATTGAGAAATCCTCATTCTTCTAGAGATGGAGAAGCATTTAAATTCTTTGAAATTCTTGATGATGCGCATACTGAATTATATCTTGGATGAACTAAATTTAGTAAATTGTCGTTCATCGTTGAATTGTTACACCTGAAGGCCTTGAACCAGTGGTCAGACACCTCATTCGACATGTTGTTGGTATTATTGAAGAAGGTACTCCCTACTAGAGCAAAGATTCCAAAGTCATTCTATCAAGCTCTCAAGTTAATCGATGATCTTGGTTATACATATGATACAATCGATGCATGTAGCAATAATTGTATGTTGTTCCGAAAAGAGAATACGCAATTAAATAATTGTACTATTTTCTATACATCCAGGTTGAAGACCAATGAGATTAATCAAGTTAGTCAGATTCTTCTTGGGAGAGTCTTGAATCAAGGGAAACAAGTTGCCGCTAAACAGATGCTTTATTTTCCACTGAAACCAAGACTGAAGAGATTATTCTTGTCTACTAAAATTGCTAAATTGATGACTTGGCATTCATAGAGAAAGAAAGAGGTTGATAAATTAACTCACCCGGCAGATTCTTTGGCATGGTAAGAGTTTGATCAAAGACACCTAGACTTTTCCCGAGATGATCGTAATATTCGACTAGGTTTGGCAGCAGATGGTTTTAACCCATTTAGGTCCATGGTTGGTGCGAAACATAATACATGGCCAGTGGTGTTGGTTCCATACAACATTCCCCCGTGGGTATGTATGAAGCAACCTTTTTTGTTACTATCAATTCTAATTGATGGACCGGGAGGACCTGGTGATAAAATTGATGTTTATATGAAAACTTTTATTGATGAGCTGTAAGAATTTATGGTCGATGGTGTAATGACTTTTGACTCGGAATCAAATGAAATGTTTTATACTTCGGGCCACTTTGTTATGGACAATTAATGATTTCCCAGTGTATGCTTACTTATCAGGTTGGAGTACAAAAGGATAATTTGCTTGCCCTTGTTGTAATAAGAGTAAGAAATATCTATGGATTAAGCACTGTAGAAAGTGGGAATATCTTGGTCACAAATGCTTTCTTCCTCCATTGCACAGGTTCAGAAAAGACCGTGTATCATTTGATGGGAATAGAGAGTGTGACCCATCACCACAAATACTGTATGGGGGTGAAATTTGTGCACAACTTGATCAAGAAAACATCCGTACAATGTATGATTTTCAATATTATTGGTTCCTGCATTGCCTTCTATTCCTGCTGCAAATAGACAGTGAAGTCATAATTGGAAGAAACGAAGTATTTTTTTTTGAATTGCCTTATTGGAAATATAATATTTTAAGGCATAATTTAGATGTGATGCACATTGAAAAAAATGTATGTGATAATATTATGTGCACCATTTTAGGCATCAAGGGGAAATCAAAGGACAGTGCTAATGCTCGACGTGATTTGCAAGAAATGGGATTGAGAAAACCTTTACATTTACATCTGGGTGAAGGTAATCGGGCATACATGCCTTCTGCATAGTACACAATGAGTAAAAAAGAGAAACAAACATTTCTATAAATTTTGAAGACTGTTAAGGTGCCAGATGGTTATTGCTCTAATATTTCGAAGCGCGTGAATATGACGATCATGACATTACAGGGTTTGAAAATTCAATATATTCATATTCTGCTTCAATAGTTAATTCCTATATCAATTCTTGATTTCTTACCTTCCCAGGTTGTTGAGCCGTTGATTGGAGTTTCTAATTTTTTCAGACAGCTCTTTTCTAGGAATCATCGCATGAGTGATTTGAAAACGCTACAGGATAAGATTTTACTTGCACTATGTCACCTAGAAAAACTCTTTCCGCTATATTTTTTTTGATTTCATGGTTCACTTGACCGTGCATTTAACTGGTGAAGTCATTGTTGGAGGTCTCGTGCAATTCAGGTGGATGTATCCAATAGAGCGATACTTAAATACATTAAAATTCTATGTGTGCAACAATGCTCAATTTCCAAGGGATATTTAATGGATGAGTGCACTAATTTCTGTGCTTCATATATTGATGAGGTTGAAACAAAGATAGATAAACCGTCCCAGAATGACAAGGGTCCAATTGGAGAAGGAATAACATTTGATATGCAGAACGACGAGTGGGTTCAAGCTCATCGATATGTGTTGTTCAACACTCCATCAGTTATGTCATTGATACAGTAAGTTTCATAGTTGATGTGTATTTTGTTTCTATATTTATTTTATTTCTTACCTTATATTGTGTTGTGATTTAGGATGCATATCGCTGAGTTGAAACGTGAAAGGCCCCGTGCAACTGAGTATCAAATCCAAAAACATCATTTCAACACATTTCATGAGTGGTTCCAGACTCATGTACGTATAATTGATTTAATATTTTTATAGTGCAGCTTAGTTGTATTTTCACAATCCTTTATCTATTAAACTATATATGTGAAATTTTCAGATTCAAAAGTTACATGATTTAACCCAACATGTGAGCAAAGAACTCAACCAACTAGCTGATGGTCCATTTATTACAGCTCATCGCTACAAGTCTTTGGATGCTAACGAATTCCGATTTCGTATTAGCGATGTTGACATGAACTTAGCCACAAAAAATAGTGGTGTTGGTTGTTCTTTTGTTGGTGTGGGTTATTATTATGGATTGTTGATAGATTTTATTGAGGTTATTTATGATCATGGCTTAAAACACATATTGTTAAGGTGTGATTAGGTCGATCCAGTTCGTGGAACGAAAGTTGATAACTTCTAATTTACATTATTTAACTTTAACAATATGCTATATAAAGATGACTGGGTTAGAAATGAGCCTTTCATACGGACATCGCAGGCAGAACAATTTTACTTTGTCGGCATTGATTCTGATTGGAAAGTTGTGGTGAAAATGTCTAGAAGAGGGGTTCTTCTGATTGACCAAGTGGAACCTAAAATTGTCGCATTTTCTGATCAAACACTTGACCAAACAACAGTAGCTGTACAAGATGAAGATATACAATGGACCAGAGAGACAGTTGAAGGAGATACGATAGACTTGCATGATTAGTGGAAATTGTAATTTTATCCCCAGTTATTATTTGTAAAAATATTTACGAGTTATATATGTATAAAAATTTCTAGATTTAACTATAATTTCTTTTAATGTAGGTATGTCACAGGGTGGTCATACTGGTTCACCTGATGTTGTTGGTATGTATGTTTTTATTTTTCTAAATTAATTGATTGTAATTTTCCGTTTATATTTCCCCAACTATTTCTAATCATTAATTTATTTTGTAATTGAATTATGAATTTATGTTTATCAGGATCTAATGCTTCTTCCAGCAGATGCAGGGGTCCTGGTAGAGGGGTTCGATCATTGAACTCTGGAGCCCGATTGGATGTGTTGTTTGACGACACATTTCATCCAGTTGGAGATGGTTCTACTGCATTGAGTCGTCAGTTTGGGCATATGATATGAGACTCAAACAGATTCCCTCTGATGACTCATGACTGGAGTTCTTTCCCTCAGGATACGATGCACAGATTATGGAGGGAGGTTCAGGTAAATTCAATGTTTAATTTTTCATGATATTGTTATTATTATTGTCCCATCTACTGACAATATTTTTAACATGATAATTTGAAATTCTGTCCAAATGAGTTCCGGGCTGTATGTATGTCCAAATGCCTAAAATTATGGAAGGATTACAAGTCAAGGGTGAAGAGATATCACTGGACACCATTTTCGAGTGTGCCATACATTCAACAGTGAGTCCCTCCGGGCATTCTTCCTGCGCAGCGGCAGGATTTGGTTATGTTTTGGTCGAGTGAGGCAGCGATGGTAAGATTTATTACTTTTAATCTATAAATGACTAAATTTTCAAATGTCTATTAAGTAAATATGCTTAATGTAGACCGAGTCTGCTCGTCATTCACATAATCGGGCGATGCAGGGCACGCCTTCCAGACTTGGCACTCGACATGTGTCACAGCTTAGACATGATGTAAGTTTAGAATTCACTATTTCATTCATATTTTAAAAAATATTGTAGTATAACATGGTGAAACCCTTTATTATAGTTAGACCAATGCGGTGAGCCAATCCATCGGATGTACATATTGATGAGGACTCGTAGGGCGGGTGATCCCGATGTTGTCGGTGTTATAGTAAGAAAATTATTTACTAATAAATGTATTTTTTATTTTATATAAATTATTCATATTTTTTTATTGATTCATTATATAATACAGGCTCAGTTTAACGCTCATTTAGAAGAGTTGCCAGAGGAGCAATGTCGTAGTATTGTGTATAGAGATGAAACATTTCACCGTGTCGTAGGGCGTGATGGTCATGGTTATTCTTTGACTTATGGAGGTGGTGTCCCACGACGTGCAGTTGTTAGAGAAGATGTGATGGGTGCATGCAGAGAGTCAGGGATGCGCACACAGGATGATATAGATACTTCCATGCAGGATATGCAACACAATTTTGATTCGCAGTTTCAGTAGTTATGTGCAGAGTATGAGGAGAGGTTGTCACAGATGTCATCACGTATCGATGAAATGATGACACAACAAGTGGCGCCACAGGTTAACAATAAAACAAACCATACTTAGATTGAATTTTATTGATATTTTTAAGATACATAATATTGATATATATTGTAGGCTCTGAATACATCTGGTGGACATCACAGTGATATTGGTGATCCATATGATAATGAACCCCATGCATTAGGTAATTTCATTTTTGTTGATGAATTCTTTAGAATTTTTTATATCCTTGATGAATATAATTTTCCCTTTTTACCTAGATTAGTTTGTTTTATTATTTGTGGATGAAATCTTCGTGCACTGCAAGACTGATGATGATCATACCCAACATCTTGACATCATACATATTAAACTTATTGACTATACGTCAAGCTATATATATATCAGTTTTGTATTGATTATATAGATATAGTTATTGGGTCAAATAATCTCAGATGAAGGTGTGTCAGTGGATGGAGAGAAATTCCAGACAGTTTTTTCTTGGAAGAAGCCCAATAACTCTTTCGATATTTGTATCTTTTTAGGGTGAGTGAATTGTGATGTGTACGCACAGACAGCACGTCAATCGGACGTGTGGTCTGCGTGGTAGGGCTCATTATGCGTTCTTTAAGTGTTGTGCGCGCTTGATAAATGCGCGTGTGGGGGGTCCAAATGGGCCGAACGAAGTCCAAATGACCTGAAATCAGACGAAATTAAAGGGTGAGTGAATTTTGATGTGTTAGAGCAGACGGCACATCAATCGGACGTGTCGTGTGCCCACAGTGACCGGGAACGCCGTTCTGGTGTCATAAACGGCCAAAACGGGCGTCTAACGGTCAATCTCATAGCGGACGACATCATATTGACCTTAAATCACAGGAAAACAATCTAATTATTATTTTTTATGTGTACGTGCAGACGGAACGTCAATCGGATGTGTGGTCTGCGCGGTAGGGCTCAGTATGCGTTCTTTAAGTGTTGTGCGCGCTTAATAAACGCGGGGGGGGGGGGGGGGTCCAAACAGGCCGAACGAAGTCCGAATGGCCTGAAATCAGATGACATAAAAGGTTGAGTGAATTGTGATGTGTTCGAGGAAACATCACGTCAATTGGATGTGCCGTGTGCCCGCGGTGGCCGGGAACGCCATTCTGGTGTCATAAACAGCCAAAACGGGCGTCTAACGGTCAAAATCATAGCAGATGACATCCGATTGACCTGAAATAATAGGAAAACAATATAATTATTATTAGAGACGTGTACGCATAGACGGCACGTCAATTGGATGTGCAGTCTGTGCGGTAGGGCTCATTATGCGTTCTTTAAGTGTTTTGTGAGCTTGATAAACACGCGTGTGGGGGTCCAAATGGGCCGAAAGAAGTCCGAATATCCTGAAATAAGACGACATAAAAGGGTGAGTGAATTTTGATGTGGTCGAGCAAACATCACATCATTCGGATGTGTCGTGTGCCCTCGGTGACTGGGAACGCCGTTCTGGTGTCATAAACAGCCAAAACGGGCTTCAAACGGTCAAACTCATAGCGCACGACATCGGATTGACCTGAAATCACACGAGAACAATATAATTATTATTCATGACATGTAAGCATAGACCGAACATCAATCGGACGTGCGGTCTGCATGGTAGGGCTCAGTATGTGTTATTTAAGTGTTGTGCACGCTTGATAAAGGTGTGCGGGGGGGGGGGGCTCCAAACGGGCCGAACGAAGTCTGAATGGACTAAAATCAGAGGACATTAAAGGGTGAGTGAACTGTGATGTGGTCGAGCATACGGAACATCAATCGGACATGCCGTGTGCCCGCGGTGACTGGGAACTCCGTTATGGTGTCATAAACGGCCAAAACGGGCGTCTAACAGTCACAATCATAGAGGACGACATCGGATTGACCTGAAATCACAGGACAACTATTTAATTATTATTCTTGACGTGTACACACAGACATCACGTTAATCGGACGTGCGGTCTGCACGGTAGGGCTCATTATGCGTTCTTTAAGTGTTGTGCGCGCTTGATAAACAAGTGTGTGGGGGTCCAAATGGGCCGAACGAAGCTCGAATGGCCTGAAATCAGAAGGCATCAAAGGGTGAGTGAATTGTGATGTGGTAGAGTAGACTACACATCAATCGGACGTGCCGTGTGCCCGCGGTGACCGGGAACGCCGTTCTGGTGTCATAAACGGCCAAAACGGGCGTCTAACGGTTAAACACATAGTGGATGACATCGGATTGACCTGAAATCACAGGAAAACAATCTAATTATTATTCACGACATGTACGTTCATAAGGAATGTCAATTGGATGTGCGGTCTATGCGGTAGGTCTTAGTATGTGTTCTTTAAGTGTTACTCGCGCTTGATAAACGCATGTGGGGGGTCCAAATGGGACGAATGAAGTCCGAAAGGCCTGAAATCAGACGACATCAAAGGGTGAGTGAGTTGTGAGGTGATCAAGGAGACGGAACGTCAATCGGACATGTCGTGTGCCCATGGTGACAGGGAACGCCGTTCTGGTGTCATAAACGGCCAAAACGGGCGTCTAATGGTCAAACTCATAGCGGACGACATCGGATTGACCTGAAATCACAGGAAAACAATGTAATTATTATTAGAGATTTGTACGCATAGACGGAACGTCAATCGGACGTGCGGTCTGTGCGGTAGGGCTCATTATGCGTTCTTTAAGTGTTGTGCGAACTTGATAAACGCGCATGTGGGGGTCCAAATGGGCCGAACGAAGTCCAAAGGGCCTGAAATCAAAAAAAAATCAAAAGGGTGAGTTAATTTTCATGTGGTTGAGTAGACGACACATCAATCGGACGTACCGTGTGCCCGCGGTGACCGGGAACACCGTTCTGGTGTAATAAACAGCCAAAACGAGCATCTAATGGTCAAACTCATAGCGTACGACATCAGATTGACCTGAAATCACAAGAAAACAATCTAATTATTATTCGCAACGTGTATGCGCAGACGGCACATCAATCGGACGTGTGGTCTGCGCGGTATGGCTCATTATGCATTCTTTAAGTGTTGTGCGCGCTTGATAAATGCGCGGGGGGGGGGGGGTGTCCAAACGGGCCGAACGAAGTCCGAATGGACTGAAATCATATTACATAAAAGGGTGAGTGAATTTTGATGTGTTCGAGCAGACGGAACGTCAATCGGACGTGCCATGTACCCACGGTGATCGGGAACGCCGTTCTGGTGTCATAAACGGTCAAAACGGGCATGTAACGGTCAAACTCATAGAGGATGACATCTAATTGACCTGAAATCATAGGAAAAAAATCTAATTATTATTCGTGATGTGTAAGCGTAGACGGCACGTTAATCTGACGTCCGGTCTGCGCGGTAGGGCTCATTATGTGTTCTTTAAGTGTTTCGCGCACTAGATAAACGCGCGTGTGGGGGTCCAAACGGCCCGAATGAAGTCCGAATGGCCTGAAATCAGACGACATAAAAGGGTGAGTGAATTTGGATGTGGTCGAGTAGACGGCATGTCAATCGGACGTGCCGTGTGCCCGTGGTGACCAGGAACGCCGTTCTGGTTTCATAAACAGCCAAAACGGGCGTCTAACGGTCAAACTCATAGTGGAAGACATCGGATTGACCTGAAATCACAGGAAAATAATCTAATTATTATTCTTGATGTGTACGCGCAGACAGAACGTCAATCGGACGTGCGGTCTATGAGGTAGGGCTCAGTATGCGTTCTTTAAGTGTTGCACACGCTTGATAAATGCGTGGGGGGGGTCCAAACGGGCCGAACGAAGTTTGAATAGTGTGAAGTCAGACTAAATCAAAGGGTGAGTGAATTTTTATGTGGTCGAGCAGAAGGTACGTCAATCGGACGTGTCGTGTGCCCGCGGTGACCGGGAACGCCGTTCCGGTGTCATAAATGGCCAAAACGGGCGTCTAACAGTCAAACTCATAGCGGACAACATTGGATTGACCTGAAATCACAGGACAACAATATAATTATTATTCTCGATGTGTAAGCGCAAACGGTACGTCAATCGGACGTGCAGTCTGCTCGGTAGGGATCATTATGTGTTCTTTAAGTGTTGTGCGCGCTTGATAAACGCGCGTGTGGGGGGTCCAAACAGGCCGAAAAAAGTACGAATGGCCTGAAATAAGTCGACATATAAGGGTGAGTGAATTGTAATGTGTTCGAGCAGACGGTACGTCAATCAGACGTGCCGTGTGCCCGCGGTGACTGGGAACGCCGTTCTGGTGTCAAAAACGGCCAAAACGGGTGTCTAACGGTCAAAATCATAGCGGACAATATCAGATTGACTTGAAATCACATGAAAACAATATAATTATTATTCGAGACGTGTACGCGCAGACGGCGCGTCAATCGGACGTGCGGTTTGCGTGGTAGGGCTCATTATGTGTTCTTTAAGTGTTGTGCGCGCTTGATAAACGCGCGTGTGGGGGTCCAAACGAACCGAACGAAGTCCGAATGGCCTGAAAACAGACGACATAAAAGGGTGAGTGAATTTTGATGTGGTTGAGTAGACGGCGCATCAATCGGATGTGCCGTGTGCCCACGGTGACCGGGAACGCCGTTCTGGTGTCATAAACGGCCAAAACGGGCGTCTAACGGTCAAACTCATTACGGACGAAATCGAATTGACCTGAAATCATAGGACAACAATCTAATTATTATTCACGATGTGTACGCATAGACAACACGTCAATCGAACGTGCAGTCTGCACGGTAGGGCTCAAATGCGTTTTTTAAGTGTTGTGTGCGCTTGATAAACGCGCGTGTGGGGGGTCCAAACGGGCCGAATGAAGTCCGAATGTACTGAAATCAGACGACATCAAAGGGTGAGTAAATTGTGATGTGTTCGAGCAGACTCCACATCAATCGGACGTTCAGTGTGCCTGTGGTGACTGGGAACGCCGTTCTGGTGTCATAAAGGGCCAAAACGGGCGTCTAACGGTCAAACTCATAGCAGACGACATCGGATTGACCTGAAATCACAATACAACAATATAATTATTATTTGTGACGTGTACGCGCAGATGTCATGTCAATCAGACGTGTGGACTGCGCGGTAGGTCTCATTATGCGTTCTTTAAGTGTTGTGTGCACTTGATAAACGCGCGTGTGGGGGTCCAAATGGGCCGAACGAAGTCCGAATGGCCTGAAATCATACGACATCAAAGGGTGATTGAATTTTGATGTGGTTGAGTAGACATCATGTCAATCGGATGTGTCATGTGTCCGCGGTGACTGGGAACGCCGTTCTGGTGTTGTAAACGGCCAAAACGGGCGTCTAACGGTCAAACTCATAGAGGACAACATCGGATTGACCTAAAATCACCGGACAACAATCTAATTATTATTCGTGATGTGTACACGTAGACGGCACGTCAATCAGACGTGCAATCTGTGCGGTAGGACTCAGTATGTGTTCTTTAAGTGTTGTGCGCGCTTGATAAATGCGCACGGGGGGGGGGGGGGGGGTCCAAACAGGCCGAACGAAGTCCGAAAGGCCTAAAATCAGACGAAATCAAAGGGTTAGTGAATTGTGATGTGTTCAAGAAGACGACACGTCAATCAGATGTGTCGTGTGCCCGCGGTGACCGGGAACGCCGTTCTGGTGTCATAAACGGCCAAAACGGGTGTTTAACGGTCAAAATCATAGCAGACGACATCGGATTGACCTGAAATGATAGGACAACAATCTAATTATTATTCGTGATGTGTCCGCATAGACGGCATTTCAATCGTACGTGTGGTCTGCGTGGTAGGGCTCGTTATGCATTCTTTAAGTGTTGCAGGAGCTTGATAAACGCGCGTGTGGGGTCCAAATGGGCCGAATGAAGTCCGAATGTCCTGAAATCAAACGACATTAAAGGGTGAGTGAATTGTGATGTGTTCGAGCAGACGACACGTCAATCGGATGTGTCGTGTGCCCGTAGTGACCGGGAATGCCGTTATGGTGTCATAAACGGCCAAAACGGGCGTCTAACGGTCAAAGTCATAGCGGACGACATCGGATTGACCTGAAATCACAGGAAAAAATCTAATTAGAACAATAGAATTAATGGTTTTAAAATTTTTAAATGGTAATCAAAATTATGAATATATTTTGAAAATAAAATTCTTTAGATCTGTTACAGTAAGTTTGAATTTAAATATGTTAATTTGTTTTCTAGGTTTTATTCGGTACTAATTTTGTTATTAAATTTGGTTATGCAGTTATATGTGATGATGGATGAAGAGCTTGGAAAATGAATACCGAGATTTATTCGGGTATATATTAATGTATAATTGAATTTTTTTAAAAAAAATTAAAATTCAATAGCGGTCGCCATTTGGCGGCCCCTACAGGTCCGGGCTACATCGGCCGCCATTTGGCAGCCGTTGAAGCCCATCCCAGCTTGCCTAAAGCCTCCGCCAAATGGCGGTCGCTGATAGCAACAGCGACGAGGCAAAAGCAGCTGCCGTTTGGCGGACGCTAGTCGGCCACTATAGACCTTTAGCGATGGCTTTTTGCGGCCTCTAAAGGTCATTATTGTACTAGTGAGAGATAGTGTGGATGATAAGTTTTTCATTTTATTCTACAGCTAAAAGAGAATATTATTAGTACTTTTCTTGATAACATATTTTCTGGAAAATATGAAATTCATTTATTTTATTAAATCTATCACTATTTTATCAAGTACCAATAGTCCTCACCATTAAACATGAAATTTCTAGTTTCTAGGATATTCTATTATTAAGGATCTTTATTCACCTCATCATAACCCGAAAAGGGGTTTTCAATCAATTTTAAGGTATTTAGGGTAGAAATCTTTTTCAAATTGTAGGATTGTAGCTCCTTGATCCATTGAGTGAACTCCCCAATCTTGAAATAATGACAACTTTTTTCTCAACACATGCCTCATAATTACACCAAGTCTAGAAAGGGATAATCTTCTTTATGTAAAATGGTTATGTCAACCCGAATCCTTTATAAAAACCCCCTTATAAAAGTAATTATCCCAACATGGGTTGTTAAAATAGATCATTATTTTAGGTTTTGTTCATAATCTAGTAACAGAAGCTTTAGTGTTACTTAATAATATATTGAGGGATTTTATTTTTTTTATGCATAAATTGTTAACTTGTTTTAACCATTACAAGTATTATTGTTATTTAGGTGTTTGTTTACATTATTAATTAACCTTGTTTCGATAAAATATTTCCACATAAAAAATTTTATTTAAATTCATTATTCATATATTAATTCATTAATTTATGTGATCATAGTATTGCATTAATAAATATAATTTTAATTAATTATATATAAAATAAATCATTAATTAAAATACCTGATCACGATCTTATCTAATTGTTTATTTAATGAGAAAACATTAAAACCACCAATGACATAGGGGAAATAACTCCCTATTCTGTACATGGCACGAGTAACAACATTCCACATGTCCCCCAATTCATCAGTGAGTTAGAGTCATTATAGTTATGTCTTGAACAATCTCCTCGTGCTTTGGTATGCTCCATTAACTAAAAATATTTATTACTCACGTGAAGATGAGAAGAACCGATAGGATTAGTCAAAGGGAATTACATAAATATCCTTGGACAAGCAATCCGTATATAATAATAGAGGGGAAGATGTATCACAAGTAATATTTTAATTTAATATTAATTATTATCAAAACCATCCAATATATTTAAATAGATAAATTACAACACTTACATAGGTCTTAATCAAACACCTTATCGGTCATACATGCACCAAATATGCAAAAAGTAACTGGATAGAATTCATTTTGTTATTCGTTATTTATTATTAGGATGAATATACTTGTATTAATTAATTTATAAATTAATTAATTACCATTCATATTAATGATCATCCAAACATAATTGGAGATACCCATTATTTTGTAATTTATGGAAAATAAATGGAAAACACATTAACGACATATTTTTTATTGTAAATTAATTGAGAATTTAATTTTTTTTAGAACCATTATTAAATTCTCAAACACACAACAGTGTCCCAATAAATCAAATAAGGTTTTAATGATAAAATTTTCCAAATTTAAATTTTTTTATTTTTTTATATTAATGAGATACTACATGAAATATACATGTAGCTATATTCTATGTACCTCGGTTGTCATATGTCCAAGTCACTTGCCTAAGGATTTGGTGTGATAACTCATCCAAACTACATGGTGTGTACGTTCTAGCTACATAACCTATATCCACATGTCACGTTCTTGGTTGGGATGGTAAACATGAATTGTGCAATAAAAAGAACCATGTGCTTTTTAATTTTTGATACATCTAGATACAATTCACATGGGTATACAACATGTGCTACAACCACGAGTAGTGTAACCCAGCTTTACAAGCCAATGATTAAGTCCTTTTTTATGGAATCTCCAGTTGTTCTTCATTTCTTCATAAATCTCCAAGAAAATGAAACACTGGACAAACATTATTAATATGTCAACAATATGTTAGTTCATATCAAATTAAATAATTAATAAAATGGAAATATAAAATAACCATGATTTTTCATAGATCAACAACCAAATAAATAATTATAAATTTGAATGTGACCTCTTTGATACCACTTGTTAGTTACGGGTGCAGCGAAAGTGTTGTAGTGGGGGGAGATATATTTATATTAATGCTAATAATCATTTTCTGAATCCAAGGGAGAGGATCTTGTATGTAAAATTTATAATTAATTTATTTAATATCTAAAAAAATATATAGGCTTAGAAACATTTTTTGATTATGATTGTTGATTTTCCGAAAAGGCCCTTCCATATTTCCTCCATTTCTTATATGAGGATCCAAAGGTAGATTCCCTTTTGTGGTGATCCACATGTGTTACAATGGTGTCTGAGAAACACCCCTCATTCTCTGAGTGCTAGCACAACAAATATAATGTTATGTGTTGTTCATTCTTGATCACACTCTCTTTGGCCCATAAAAAATATTCTCTCTTTGATTTCTTAGCATTGAGATGGAGAGAGGAAGAGTATGGAGAGAATTCATTGTGTGAAACAATTATTTATTCCCAAATATGGAATTGGTTTTGAATGCTTTATAGAATAGACATATCCATCTATTTATAGAGTTGGTATTTTTGTTACAAAATTATATTTCATAAGTGGAATTAAATATAATTATAACCATTAATGAAATATCATGCCATGTAATAATAATATTATTATTACTTTGTGGTGAGCCAACTTGAGAAAAATGTAAAAATAATATTAACCGATCCACAAATAATTATTTTTTCACTAGACATAGTCTTGGTTCGTCCGAACTCCTCTTGAATTTATTTAATACCTGAATAAATATTTTATTCTCTCAAATAAATATTTTATTAACAATATAGAAAATAATTTATTAAATATTCAATAAAAATAAATAAATAAATTTTATTCTCAATCTGGTGAATAAATATTTATTTATTTTATGTGATCAATATTATATAAATAAAATTAATCCTAAGTCATGAGAATAATATTTATTTCCTGTTAATTAAATTCACAACGAATTTAATCGAGACTAATAGAAACACATAGTGTGTCACCTTTATAGGATTATTTCTCATTGTCATTAGGAGTGTTTTCCTAAAGTCTATGATTACTTCTTGGTTTCTACATTTTATAACTAGCACTCAAGAATCAAGTTAATTCACTGGGTTAACGAACACAAGAAAAATAACAAAATGTCGCAAGGATGACAACCACATATGAATGATAAATGTTTAATATAATCCCTTTTTCACAATATCTCATCATGTGTACACTACATATATCCACTTCAGATGACATTTAGTGCAGGAATATTTCACCTGGGCATGCCATTCATATTTATAAGTTAAAGAGGGTATGGATATGCCATCGGTACCAGGCACATGCAACCCTACACACGAATTAATGCTATGTGGTAATGTGATGGTAATTTCTTTTCATCGTGATGTAGTCGATTGGGAGGGGCATATCCTGTAGTCTTGATCTCAATTATCCACTTTCATGGTTTTATTCTTTTATACTATTTGGATCTTACGGTTTCTCACTTTTCCTCAAAAGTGTTTTGTTAATAAAAAAAGATAATTTTCAGTAAACATATCTCATCAAGAAGGTTGTTTTATGGTGTTATCAACCTATATGCTTGATACATCATTCTTTGAATATGTAAAATAAACTATTTGTTACACCGTGACCATGGAATTTGGGGTGACAGTTCTATATCTATCAAAAGGCCAAGTTATCAACATCCATTGAGATGGAAGAGAAAAATCCTTCCTTGAATTACCCATCATCAACATTTCATTCATTACACACCCATCATACCCTACTTCCCACCAGAAAATGGTGTGAATATTTTCATAAGAAAATCTATCGGCATGAGTCATGGAATACATTCATGGTAATCTTAAAGTCTAAGGACCATTACACATGCTTGCAGATCGGAATATCTGATGGAACCAAATCATGCAGAATTCCTATCAGATGGTCTATTATCATAATCTCCCATCTTGGAGATTACCATGTGTGAATTTCATGAGATGAAGTCTCATTTACTTATGAGTTCTCTCACCTGACTGTCTATATACTATGTGTCCCATCATCATAAGTTATCCATCCAAAGAAATATATTAAGAATATTTTCATATCACTTAATGGTTCTCAGCAAAGAGAGGAACTTATATGACCTTATCAATGCACAAAATAGTCTATGACATGACTACATCAAATTCATGTAAAATAATAAAAAATATGTAATAGGATGTTTTATTTAAAATTTAATACATTAAATATTCATGTAATCAAAGTATAAATAGTTTGTTCTAGGAATACAACTCTAACAACAAAGTCCTCATCACATGAAAATAAATTGTATGATCTGGTCAATAACTATTTGTGGCTTGATTATCACCCAAATTAGATATGAAGTGAGGCCCAGGTCCTTGATCTAGAGCCTAGCCACAACCATAAAGGTAAATTTCCCATTTCCTTGGGTATCAACCATATCTATATATTGAACTTTTCTAGGACACATGACTTGATTCTCATAAAAATGAGATTTTTAGAGACACCTAGAACACACATTTGGGTTATAAACATTATTTTATAAAGTATCAAAGCCCCTCTCTCCATGAAAAAGCTCAATTGATGTGGGGAACATTTTACAAAAACTATGTGTGGATTGATTCTCGTTTCAGTGAGATATGTAGTGACACACAAATCTCATATCCCGAGGAAATACATGATAGAAATATATATCACGTTTTCCATGTGTATGAATTACACTTGTATAGGAAACCATCATAAACTAAGTTTGTCTTGATTCTCATTTTAATGAGATACATAGTGATGTCCAGATTTACTATCCGGGGTCCAGTCATTACATTTCCATTTTTTCACTTCGGTTCATCCTCATCATCACTACATGATCTTAAAATTCATGGTATTTCATTAAATAAAAAAGGCTTGATTCTCATCCTACTGATATTTTTTGTGATTCCTATATCATATCACCTAACCCAACCACCACCAAATCTAATTGAACTTATCCTTTACTTGTGATGCTTTTGTTCTATGGAAGAATCTTTTTCCACTTTTTATTTATCCCACAAAGAATAGATCACTTGATCATTGTAAATTTTATTAAAGGGATTCCCTACATAAGAACAACATATCAATTCAAATTGGGTTTACCATGGTCTTCGTTATAATACATGAAAAGACACACCTGATTTCCTCGTCACATGAAAATAAACCGAAAGATCTCTATGTGTGTATTGATTATTTCATTGAAAATATACATATTAAATCTTGGTCCCTATGCATCGGTCTAGTCTCAATATTTCATTTTGACATCGGATTCACCAACATCCCTACTACATGACAATAAACTATGCAGTTCATTAAAAACAAGGTGTCACTTAATTCTCATCCAATTGAGATACGTAGTGATATATAGGCCTTATGTCCTTATCCCATCCATGGGTTAAATATGAAATGATCCCATTCCTATATACAAATAGAGATATGTGAATGATCTTTTTATTAAAGTCCTCCTCATTTGGGAGGTCCCAAAATGGAAAAAGGGATGTTCCCCTTTTTCTACATAAGAGTCTAATATATGCATGGGACTCCAAATTCATGACCTATATTGATCCACATGCTTCCTTTTTCCTCGATAACTTTTTTTCCACAATCTGTATAATAAATCTGGGATAGTTTTTGGATCTTCGTAATCTTTATTATGCTATTGGTGATATATTTTTTGATACTTGAAGGCTCGTTTTCTTAGATATGTAATGTTCTCGAGTTTTCCTTACAAAAAATAACCATCATAAAAAAGAATTTTAAACAAAGGGTTTTACTATTTGAATATGTGGTACGTCCCATAGTTGGCCTTGAATAAGATAACCAACAAAATCGGTTAGAAAAACAATATTAACTTCTCCCTTGTGGGAATCATCTACTATCTTCATGAGCATCTATGACAATATACTAAAACTCATAATTTAAAAATGTTTTCGATTATCCTACATATCAGTCCCATATTCTCTCTTCCGATATGAGATCCCCCAAGGTCGTGGTTTGTAATTTTCTCCTTATTGTTTTGGAAGCATAATTAAACAATGTTGGTTAAAAAGCCATTAATTCCTATTATTTTCTTCTTAAAATGGTTTTATTTGTATGACCAAAAACTAAAGACAGCTTGTCTACCACTTCTGGGTTAGACCTATGTGGGAAACCTATTCCTCTCATTCAAGGGAATACATGAATTCCAATACACATTCCATGTTCAGCTACTTTTATTTCACAAATATAACTCTATTCTTAGGGAAATCTTAATCTTTGTAAAAATTCATCAGCTTTTAATGATAAAATGTCATAATTTTTAAGGACTTCTTTTCTTGACTATGTTGTAATATGCACTGGTTGGATTTTCTTAACTTTCTTTCAAATTTAAGGTTCTTTTAGCCAAAGGATATCACTATTGACTATCAAGTATGTTCCCTAGTTTTCCTTGAATAAAATAGCCTAGAAAACGTGGTTTTCAACAAGTGGTAACTTCTTCCTCACGAGATACATCCTTAAATGTCATAATCCTTTTTTCCATACCATTATTTGGATCCAAAATTCCTCCAATAACAACTTACATTTCTCTCCTTCTATACTAGAGCATGGTAGAATACATCATGAAAAATTACCATGAATGGAATAATCAACATCTTTTCAGTAAAAGATAATGACCTAAAATTATATCTCCCCATAATTTATATGTTCTATGACATTAACCTACATAGCATAATTTCCTTATTGTATGAATTTAAACTACATAACATATTGTCCTTTCTATATGAAATTAAATTTCATAACAAAATGTCCTTCCTATATGATGTTAAACTACATGTTATATGTCTTAATCTCAATAAATTAATCTTCTTAATACATTTACCTTTTTAGAAAGGGGTGTTCCCCCTGACACCGGTCAGCTCACGAAATGTACCCTCCTTCACTTGAGTTAAATACATATATAAGTGTTTTCGAAGTCATGTCCAATGCCAATAAATATTTTCCCTTCATTATCAAACATTTTCCTTTGGAAAATCCATAATTATGGTCCTAAGAAATCCGAATCTTCAAGATTTTCTTTCGACTATCTATGATTGAATGTCCGAATTCCTAGGAACTCAATTACTTGACTTTAAAGTACATTCCCCCATTGTCCTTTCATAAGTCACTCACATAATGGGTATGTTATCCTATATATTCCACTATATGACTATGAAATATGCACCCTAGTTGGACTTGAATAAAACAAACCTCCTAATCGGTTCGTTAACCAATGGTAACATCATCCCCATGAGAGACCTCCTTTATTAACAAATACAATGACTTAGATTTGAAGACCTAAAAACTATGTCTCATGAATCCCCTCAGATGTATCAGAATAATGTCAAAAAATTCTTGGTTATCATGGCCTATTTGGGTCAACATTTCAAAATATATGGTCAAATATTTTGACTGTAAACACCAGTCTCATTAGTCCAACTTTCACAATTATTTGCATTTAAAATACAACCATGGAGATATTTGAATTATTCTCACTTATCCAAATGGATTTGGATAAATTTATATCATTTTCACCATCCTCTTCATTATGGTTACAATTGGATAACACAAAAGTTTTTTGTCACAAAAATTTGTTTCAATGTTATGCAACAATCACAGAATGAGAACATGGATTGAGACACAAGTTATTTGAGAAAAAAAATCCTTTTTTATTTATTTTCTAAAAATAAATTCGAATTTTCAAATGTTAGGGCCTCGACACCCAATTTTATATTGTTTCATAAATTTAATATTCAATTAAATTAACTGAACCCCATGAATCTATTGTAGCTTCATGAAGCTCATCCCTTTGCATGGAAACAACCGTCTCATCTTTACAAAGTTTATCTTGTCCAGCCTCAACAACTTCAATCCTCTGTTAAGATGCATCATTCATATATCAATGATGTTGAACTATATCTTCCATTTCATCATGTAATTATTATTCAAAGCACATTATTTGGATATAACTTACATTTATGAATTCCTAGTACTCTTTAACCTTTTTGGAGTCTCTATAATTGGATTGGATCATGGAATCCCTAAGTTTCTCAAACTCGTCCACATGTTGCATCTCATCTTATTATGACCATTTCTCCTCCTCCCTTCATTGGATGATCGCCTTCACTATACCATGGATATTTTGATAGTCAAAGCCACAATATCCCATGATGGAATACCTGAATAGAAGTCAGAGAAGTTGTGATGATATATCATCAAGAGGAATCATAGTGACTATATTTTAGATATCTATCCAAATGAGAAGACGTGTAGGGAGAAAAGTTTTATTTACTTCAGGGTTAGACTCAGAACCACTTTTGGAAGTAGAGACATATTCTCATATTGATGAACCAAATGAGACACCTCGTTCTGCTCCCTTTTAGGTACCTCTAGCATCACTTACCAGTGTTGGTAGATCTACTATAAAATCCACCATCTCATGAAAATTTGTGAAAGTTTAATAAAATGAAGAGAAAATTACACATTCCAGTATTGTTTGATGATCAAAATGTATTGGATGTGTTAAAAACAAAAATTGATGATGAAACTTACCAATAATTGGATAATATGATAGAACTGATACCTCTCTAGAACCTCACGCATTAACTCTTGGGGCTGCAACCACATAACACAAATAATCTTCATGAGTATGCTTTTCATCATAAATCAATGACCCCTAGATTCCCATACTTCATGATTATCAACTATTTCTCTATCGATAACAGAAGTAGGGTGGATTTGGATGCCCATTTCTTATTCCTTTTTTTGATATTCTTTGTAGAAAAATCTACACAAGTTGAGCCTTAATATGAAACATCTGGTTAAAAAAACTATTAATACAAAATTTAAGGAAGATAAAACTCAAGCCCTTCCAATTTCTTGTAGAAGTCTGTAATCACCTCAATGGAACTTGAAATATCAATGAAGAGATTATGTAAACCCTCATTTTATGATAAAAGGAATTAAGACAATCAACATCCTCACCAGTAAGGGTAACTTAGTTAGGTTTATTAGAACCCTAATTGGATCCACCCTCAACCCCCACTACTGATTACTCGAAAAATAACAACATTGTCTGCCCCCAATGATTTATGTGTAGAATCAACACCTATATCATACCATATAAGATCTTTGTTAGCCCCTTCTAGGGAGAAATAGGATCAAAATTGTTTACAGTAGGGTCCTTGGATGTGGGAACAATTTCTGAAATATTATGAAGAGGGAAAATTCAGATACACCATGAAAAAACCAAAAAGGAGTTCATCTCCCATTACTGTAGCCCCCCTTGCCCTCTTTAAAAGTGGAGGATGATGCAGCCACACCTTCTGATTCTTCATTCAAAAAAATGATGGATTCATCAACATTAATTTGTACCTCCAATAGAGTATCCTCCCCATTCCTCAAGGGAAAAATACTAGACCCTTTAGGAGAGTAAAGTGATGCAGGTTCTGCAAAATAGAATCATAGTAACGGTGTAATGTTATGAAAGTTGAAATATCAGTTAAAATCATACAGAATTAATGTGTCGCATTTATCATACCAACCTTAAGTCCCTATTTTTCATTATTTTATGAGATAGTGTGGAGCCTATATAACTCTTCATAGTAATAGGGACCTGAGGTAATGGTTGAGGATTTCCCACCACCATCACTTCCATAATGGTTCTTTAACCTCAAATAATTATGGGGACTCAAGAGTTACATGCACTATATCAATGGGATTACATTTGAGCCCATTCTTTGGTGACCTAGCCACCTATGATGATATTACTTATCCTCCTTCACCTATTCAGAGCTACAAAAAAATACCCTTAGGATTAAATATGGTGTATGGAAGAATTGGAAAAGGAAAGTATAAAAGGTAAATACATCACCAGGGTTAATTTAAATGTCCCATAGGTCCCTAGGATGAACAATTACCCCTTCAAGAAATCTTAGTCCTACATATTAGAATCTCTCTTTGAGTTAGGTACCATATCATTAGTTACATATACAAAGGCCTCCAATACAAAGATGTATTTTTTTTACTTCATCCAAATTATGTTCTGGATGGAAACCATAGGGTTTCCTAATATCACCTAACTCTCGGATTCACAAAGAAGCTTGAGAAACTCCCATAAATACCTGATAACATGAGTCATGTTAACCCATAATTGAATTTACAAGGTCCTAACGTGGCTTGGCTTTGATAGATAAGGATATATAAAATAATCTACACACATCAATTCGAAATCCTATTTTTTCTCATTTCAATTTTAGAATAATGAGTTGACATGACAAGGGCCTCCACTTGCTGGTTACAACCCACCCACCTTAGTAGCATAGGTATTATTTCTAAACCATTTCATTTTTTGTGGTCCTCATCTGAGAATGTTTTAAAAGATGTGTGTCCTTTTCACCATCTTTGGATTTGGCCTTTTTACCATGCTTTCCAAGACTGGAAGATTTTTTGACCTCCACATAATGAATTAATTTTTTCAACACCAATTGAGGGTATGAAGAAATCCATGCCTTCGAATATCCTACCTATAGCCTAACCAATGACTTAGATAGAGGAAAAATGATTGGAATTTTAGATAACTTAGGAGATATTAGGATTTGTAGCTATCAGGATACCTTTGGGTTCTTCTCATTTCTAACATGTATTGGGAGAAAGGTGTATAATTGTTGAAGACCTTTGAAATGGATAAGAAACTCATAAGGAGTGTATGCCTCATAGATGATGTCATCATCAATACTGGATACCAATAAAATTTCCCTGAACACCATCATGTATTCCCTTAGCTTTTAATTCTTATCCTTACCATCATTGATAAATTTTCTGATAAGTGGGTTACTATATGGGGATAAAATAAAGTCCTCAAACACATTTAATACCCTCAACAACTCATTAGGATTTTGGTTCCAAGGATGAGTACTAGATACTTTCTGAAAAATTTGGTATAATTTGCTATTGGGGCTTTTAACTGAGCTCAGCATCGAGTATGAGAGGAAATGTCCTATAATCCACCACCAAAACAAATTGAAATGTCATAGAAATTCTAAACAGGGAATTCCTATTATATGTATGAATGAAAAAAAATGATTAATACTTTCCATAAAAATAGATTCCAACCCCATGTACACGAATTATACCAATTTGGATACAATAGAAAAATTATTTTTTCTCACACCACCATCTGATGCATAGACTGGGAGTTGGAAAATGCTAATCCACTTGGAAAGGAATACAAAGAGGAGAATATTTGCATCAATATTGGTATTATCTTTGTAACCCCAGTTCTTATACTAATACTTATATAATGTTGTCCAGAATGTGACTAAATCCATTCAATTCTTTAAAGTGGGTAAAATCATAGGGAAACCACAAGTATGATCCTCTCCAACTAGTTCAAAGAATGACTAAATCCACATACTTACATAGATGTCAATCCTAGGGTGAGAATCTTGGTCTCCCTAAAACTGCTTCACCATCTTAATGAGCTCATAGGACAATGGTGGAATTCGCTAAGTCTCATCCAATATTGATTTTGGTTGGATAAATTCATCATACATTTCCTCAAGGAATGGGACCCATGAGATTTGTAAGATATCCCATAATCTAATCACAACTTCACCATCCATAAAGTGAAAGGAATTTTTTTATAGACTCCACAAGATCAGAAAGTTTTGGATGATATCTAGATTTTTATAACCATAGATCTATCCTACCCAAAATGCCTCATAAATATGAATATCCAATATCACTTTTTTGAATTATTCATAAGTTTGGAATAAATAGAATGTACACATCCACTCATGCATGAGTCCCTCTCAATATAAGAAGTCCCAGTCCTCCATCCATCCATGAGTTTGATCTATATATGAAGCATGAAAGGTTGATTCACAACAATGAGTCCTCAAATATTTGATATGAGGATTTATATATGGAGTAAAAATGTTGTGATTCATAATAAAAAAAATAAGGATTATTCCTTCCATGATAAAAACACCCTTTAAGGATATGGTAAAAGAAGATAAGTTGTTGTTCTTCACAAACCAAGATGTGATGAGCTATTTCATAAATTCCGGAATGTGAGAGATACTAAAAAGTTCAATATAGTATAGAGGTAGGTACTCTCTCCAGGGATACTTGTGGTGATATGGTGTCAAATATATTTCCATAACTGTAAGTGCAGATTCAATGACGTCAAATTAATCAGGCCTGATAGCTTTTATCATTTCAATTTGGACCACATAAGCGTGCTTGGTGATAGTATTGAAGAAGCCATTGAAACCTTGTAATAAGGAACCAAATTCCTTAATTGAGTTGAAATGTTGACTTAATAATGTTGAAAATTTAACTTAGATGAATCTAAAAAATTAGCTAAGGCAATAACTCACATAAATCCCTTGATAAGATTTTCCATGCAGGTCCCTCTATAAGGTTTCCCATGTAACCCTTTTTACCATGTCCATCATATAATTCACTCGATGAGCAGCCTTGACAGGGTGAATCTACGTAGACCCATTACTAAGGTGGTTATACATCGAGAGAACCTCTAGGATATCTTCACAAATGTGAAGTGTGATGTAGATGGGTGGATGAGCAACACATCAAGAGAAAAAAATCAGAAACTCAAAATGTGTGGACAAAGACAATGGGGGTATTTAATGGCACTATTATTCTACACTGATAACCTACACAAAGAAAGAATGTAGGGGAACCTAGAGTGGTGAACCTATAAGGACACACTGCACGATCCACTATTTTTCACCTTGATAGTCTTTTCCCCATTCCATTACCTCATGATTATACCCACCTATTTGGTTTGAATCTAATCCCAATGGGGGAATTTTGTTGAAACTCCTTTCATTATCATGGAGTATGAATTATTATGAAGATCATTTTGGTGATGTTGATGCGGTAAAAATAATAGTTAATGGTTACTGTAGGACTTTTCCAAATAAACCTATCTGCAAATACCCATGCATGTTACATATCCTGCATAGATACCCTATGTGGACTGAAGGATCAGAACACCCCTATGATAGACATCTTCACCACATACCTATGATATGGACCTACGTATACATCCTCCTTAAACCAAGGTACACTATTCTCTTATAAATAGGTCACCAAGGTCTACTCATTTGGACAACTAAAAAATCGAAACAACCCCCGAAGCTCTCATTGCACAGCACCTTCACCCAACTCCATCAAAATTTCTTCAGTAGCTCCCCCAAGCCTGAGAAGATAGAGAATTAAAGAGGATAAGAAATATTAATTTACCTTCAGGGTCTAAAAATAATAAGAACCTATATGTTCATCATTTTCTCCTAACGAGAAAACACTTATGTGTGGTCCCTCTCCCTCATATAGGACCTACAAAAGACTCTTTCAAGGACACGAGACAAGACCTTGGTTTTTTAGGCTCAGGAATCACCCTATGTTTTCTACCCTGGTTGACCAATGCCCATGGTATATCTAACTATCTCTTGAAAAAACCTTCATACACAAACCAATTTATGTTCCTCTCCGACCCTACATGGGGTACATGCCTGATACACCTGCACAGAACACTAACACCCATGACCTGCAAGAGTCACCATTCATGCCCCTTTTCGAGACACCCATGGATGGGACTCTTCTTCATTGGCTCCCTTTTCTAAAAGGGGCCAAGATGAAACCTGCACAAATACAACCAAACATTTTTATCCATGGTGGGAGGTACATAAATTTTCCCCCTATTTGGGTTTCTACACCTATGGTTAGATGATTCATGTATTTTCTAGTTGGTCGATCAAGGTCCTAGGGGTGCATGTGGCTTTGTATTCCCATCGTCATGAGGAACCTTGCCCTAGGGATAGTGTTAGGGATTTCCCAATCCTAGAGATTAGGGTTTTGAACATGTCCATCCTTTATAATCTAAAATATCTAGGGCCTCCAGTTCCCAATGGAGAGGGTGAGGATTTCACGTTTTTCCATCAACATGGATTTAGATTCTCTTCCCACTATGGAACAGATTTTAGGGATCTCTAAAAGAGTAATGCCCTATACATTCTAGTAAGAGGTTACTATATTGATCTTCTCTACTTCCATGTGATTCACCTTCATTCCCTCCTTGGGATAAATTGAAGATAGAGATGTTTCATAAAATCAGCCTCTATCACCATCATCGTCCTCATATTCAAACAATAGAGAAGGAAAAGTGTGTGGATTGTCACAACTTTAACATCCACTTTTTTATCACACTGAACATGACTCACGTTGGCGTAGGGGTTAATAGTGATCATTAAATCCATATGACACTTTACATGGATTGAACTATGAGAACTCTAATTCTATATTACAATCAAACTAGGATATGTAGGATGCTCACTTAGGGCCTAATCTCAATAAGAATCATTCTCAGAAGTAAGCCCCAATCATAATTCCCTTAATCCAGGAATCATTTTCAAGAGTAACCAATTATTTAATCCCCCAAACCACAATGAGTTATTACATTCCTCATGGTCCCTTTTACAAGGTAATCCTATTCAGGAATAATTCCCAACGTAATCAGCATAAAGGGCCATACTCCCCTTCAAGACACACCTGAACTACATGGGCTTTGATTTCCATCTATAAGGGATACACAAGATGACTTTATATAGTTCCGTAACAACACCCAAATTAACCATTGTTCTCCATATGGCACATTCCATGTAGGGTTTATTCCATCCTGAGAATACATCTCTTCCAGGTTCCTTGGGATGCTTCAGTATAAGTACCACACCAAACATCGACTAAGAACCTTCCTCATAAACATCCATTCCCCATGAAATTAAACATTATGGTTAGGTCCTTATCAAATGAACTTAAAAGTATTTTTGTTTTTCCTTAATAGGAACCAATCTATGTGGGTTCTGATTTCATTCACAAGTATACATTGAAAACCCATTCCTGGGTTTGATCATGACATCAAAGTTGCTCCCATCTCCCTGGATGATGATAAATTCTTGAGTAACCTTAGTCTCCTTGGGTGATAATAAAATCAAGAGTTCCCCACTATGTGGCTAGAAATCCAACATTGTAATGATAATGACTGATGAATCTATTAGTATTATATAAGAGGATATCATTGATGGAGAACCTTAGATACATACTGATATCTTTAGTGATGAAGAACATAGGAAACATACAGATGATTCTATATTCCATACATACTGATAATTTATTTTTAATTATAGTGTAATCCCCAAAATAATTATATTTAATAAAGGATTCCCTAATATGTATTAAATCTATAAGAGAGTCTCGATGTAGGTAATAATTCCCCCCAAAAGTGTGTGATGAGCCCAACCTCCCATCATCTCGTCCAATGTGAGTTCTTATGTATTGTCATCCAGAACCCATGAGGAGCTCATGTGGATGGAAAATTGGTCCATTTGGATATAGAACCATGGGTTTTTCTGGTTCTATGAAAAAAACTATTGGAAACCATCCGGAAATCGTATAAATCATTAAAAACCTTAATATCCCTAAAAACCCTTAAAAACTAAAAAATCAAAAACACTTAACACATGTAAAAGCATTAAAAAACTCTAAATAAAACATAAAACACAAAAATCCAAAAGACCCTAAAAACCATAAAATCCCTAAGAACACTAAAAACCCCAAAAAACCATAAAATCCAAAAAAACACCTAAAAATCCTAAAAACCATAAAAATAATAATATGATTCTAAATATTTCTAAATATTTAAGTATCCCAAAAAATCCAAAACCCCAAAAAAACTATTAAAACCACTAAAACGTTAAAAATCCATAAAACCCATAAAAACCTCAAAACAACTAAAGAATCCAAAAAAACATCAAAAACCCTATAAATGTTGAAAAACTATAAAAAACAAAAAAAACATTAAAAACACAAAAAATACGTATAACCAAAAAGACCATAAACCAATGAAAAATTCTATATTCCCTAAAAACTATGAAAAGACCTAAAAATATTCAAAAAAACTAAAAACCCAAAAGAAACCCTAAAACAGATTAAAATCCTAAAAATCCTTAAAAATACCTGAAAATGTAAAAACCCTAAAACTCTAAAAAGACCCTGAAATACAAACACCCCTAAAAACATAAAAGACCCTAAAACTCATAAAATTTATAAAAATGACAAAAAAAAATCTAAAAACCCCATAATACTACTAAAAATTTAATAAAACTCAGAAAACCATAAAACCCTAAAAAATTTTAAAGACCCAAAAACCCAAAAAATAAATAAAAACCCAAAAACCAATAAAAACCGAAAAACCCTAAAACACCTAAAAACCCTGAAAACCCCTAAAAACAACCAAAATACCTAAAACCATAAGATCCATAAAAATCCCAAAATGCACTAAAAATCCCTCAAAAAGTAAAAAACCATAAAATCCCAAAAAAATGAAAATAAAAAAAAACCAAAACACCATAAAAACCCTAAAACCTGTAAAAACCCTAAAACATACTTAAGCACTAAAGCCACTCAAACCCCTAGAACATTAAAAAAAATATAAAAAATAGAAAAACTCTATGTAACCCAATAAAACAAAATAAAATAATAAAAGACCCTAAAACCCTAAAACATATAAAACCCCCCAAAAAACCTTGAAAATGCCCCAAAATCCAAAAAAATTTCTAAAATCCATGAAAACACTAAAAGTGCCTATAATCCATGAAAATGTGAAAATCCCAAATAGCTCTGAAACCCCTGAAAAACATAAAAATCCTTAAAACAATTAAAAAAAAAATAACCCCATAAAAACCCTAAAACCCCAAAAGTAACTCTAAAACCCATAAAACCAATAAAATGTTCAAAAATGTAAAAAAATAATTAAAATCTTAAAAAACTCAAAAAAATCTGTAAAAAAATTACACTCAAACCCCTGAAACCTCTAAAACCCCAAAAAACAATTAAAACACCTAAAACCCTTAAAATACCTAAAAAATCGAAAAACTATAACATCCATAAAAATATAAAAAGAAATAAAAATTTCAAAAAACATAAAAAACCCCTAAAACCCTGAAAAACACTCAAAAGCAACAAAACCCCTAAAACATTAAAAAATCTGAAAATGTCATAAAAACCCAAAAACCTTCTAAAAACATTAAAAAAAATTTAAACCCCTAAAAATGTTTTAAAACTATAAAAATCCAAAAAAATTATGGAAAAACCTTTAAACCCAAAAAGACCCTAAAAATGAAACCCCTAAAAATTTTATAAAACCCTAAAAAAGCATCCAAATGCATAAAAAACCATAAAATTGTAAAAAATCCCTAAATTTGAGGAAGAGAAAAAACCGAAAAAACCTTGTAAAAGGGATATAAATCCAACACCCCCCCCCCAAAAAAACATCAAAACCACTAAAAACACTAAGAACATCACTAAAAACTCTAAAATCACTTTGAACCCTTAAAAACATTAAAAATCTATAAAAACTATAAAATTCTAATAAAAATCAAAAACCCCCTAACTATAAAAAGTCCATAATACCCTGAATACTTTAAAATACCTAAAAACCCCTGAAAACCCCTTAAAAACAAAAATTCCCCCAAAACCCTCAAAATAATTAAAATACTAAATATGGCTCAAAAGACCCAGAATAAATAAAAATACCACTAACCAAAAACCCCCCTGAAAACTATAAAAATCCCCAAAAACATGAAAGATGTTAAAAACCAAAAAAACCCTAAACAATATCAAAAGCTCTAAAAACCTTTAAAACCCCAATAATCATTAAACACTCTAACAAACCATAAAAACCCTAAAAAACTCAAAAATCCCTAATCTGTCAAAAAACTAAAAAATACATAAAAACTAAATAAAAAAAACTTTTGATATCACGTAAAACCTTAAATATCAAAAAAACCATAAAAAACGAAAAAAAAATTAAAAATCCCAAAAAATGTAAGAAACCCAAAAACCTTGTAAAACACTTGAAAACCAGAAAAACTCCTAAAACCCATAAGAGCCCTAAAACCCCACTAAAACATAGAAATACTAAATTCCCCTAAAATATTAATAAATATGAAAATATTAGACCCTCAAAAAATAAATAAAAACCAATAAAAACCCATAGAACATAAGGATCATAAAAACCATAAAAACCATAAAATCATTGAAAACCTAAAAAACCATCAAAATACCTCAAAACCCTAAAAACCCTAAAACCCGTTAATATCCTTAAAATTAACTGAAAACTTTGAAAATGTAGGAAATCCTAAAAATGATGAAAACCCATTGAAACCATAAAAACCCCTAAAACATTAAGAAATAATAAAACCCATAAAACCCTAAAAAACCGCTAAAAATTATAAAACCCTAAAAATCCACATTTTTTTAAAATCTAAAAAATTTAAAAAATTCAAAAACACTAATAAACCACAAACCTCTAAATTCCCTAAAAACCCTAAAAACTCTAATAAACCAAATAATCCCTCATAATCCTAAAACCCCTAAAAACCTAAATAGCATAAAAAATCCTAAAAAATAAATAAAGAAACCTAAAAATGCTAAAAACATTTAAAAATATGAAAATCCGATTAAAATCATAAAACCCCCTAAAAACAATAAAACCCCAAACAACATTTAATATTCCTTAAAAACTAGAAAAAAACACTAAATCCGAATACACCCTGAAAAAAATTGAAAAACATTAAAACATTAAAAATCCAAAAAACTCCAAAAAAATTCTAAAAACCTAAAAATTCATGAAACACTAAAACCCTAAATGATGTTAATGGATATATAATCCTTAAAAATCTCGAAAATCCTTAAAACCCGTGAAACCATAAAAGACCTAAAAACATAAAACATACATGAAAACGTCAAAAACCCCGAGAAACCCTAAAGCCCCCTAAAACCATCAAAAATCCTAAAATCCAATAAAAACCTTAAAAACAAATAAAAACTCGAAAACCGATAAAACACCAAAAAAACAATAGATAAATATGAAAAAACATTTAAACCCCTAAAAACTCAGAAAAATCCCAAAAAACCAAAATTAACCATAAAACCCATAACAACTAAAAAACCCAAAAAACATAAAATCCCGCAAAATTTCTAAAAATCCTAAAACCCTGAATATTATAAATACCCTAAAAATCCTTAAGAATGATGAAAACCCAAAAAACCAAAAAAAAATCTGTGAAAATAATAAAAGCCATGAAAAACATTTAAAACCCCTAAAAAATAAAAATCACTAAAGACCACTAATTTTTTTGAAAAATATTAAGACACCTAATAATGATAAATAAATCTTAAATTTTGTAGAACCTAAAAAAAATCATAAAACCATGAAACCCAAAAAATACCCAAAAAACCTTAAAAATATTTAAAACCTTAAAAATCAATAAAAATCCCTCAGAACCTTCAAAATCCCGCTAAATCCTAAAAAACTGCAAAAACAATAAATTTTTTTAAAAAATACATAAAAAACATAAAAAATAAAAACCATAAATATAAAGAAGAACCCATGAAAACCATAAAACCATTAGAAATAATTAAAAATCATAAAATTCCTAAAATAATTAGAAACCACTAAAAACTCTCAGATAGCTTTAACCAAATTAAAATGTTAAAATACTCTTAAAACCCTTAAACTCCTAAAAACACAAAAAACACCTACAACCCTAGAAGACCCTTCAAACCCAAAAAACCTGTGAAATCCCCATAAATCCATCAAAATCCCTAAAAAAATTAAAAACCATAATACAATAAAAATCCCCAAAAATAATTAAAAATCCAAGAAAGCATAAAAAATATAAAGACCCTAAAATCTCATTGTAAACTATAAAATCAACTAAAAAACATAAAAACCCTAAAAACCGTAAAACCCCATAAAAACAATAAAACCCAGTAGAAACTCTAAAATATCTTAAAACCCCTAAAAATATATAATAACTCTAAAAATTATTTAAAATGATAAAAAACTAAAGAATTCTTAAAACCCTTAAAAAACTACAAACTCTAAAAATCCCTAAAACACTCAAAAACCCTAAAAACGTGTGAATAATAAAAATTCGAAAGAATCATTGAAAAACCATAAAAATATAAATGAACCTGGAATCCCTAAAAACACATGAAAAACACAAAACCCCAAAAAAATGTTAAAAACCCCTACTACCCCCCTAAAACCCTAAAAACTCAACCCCCCCCCCAAAAAAACTCTAAAAACATTAATAACCATAAAAAATATAAAAACCCAAAAACCCCTAGAATACCCTAAAAATCATAGAAAATCATAAAAATCTTATAAAACACCAGAAAACTATAAAACACAAAAAAAAACAAAAAAAAACCCACATTAACTATAAAAATACAAAAAAAATATTAAAAATATGATAGGACATAGATGATTAATTTGATTATCGTATTGAGAATTGTGTTTTATTTTCATGGAATTATCTAAGAAGAAAAAATAACCGCACTTTTTTTAGTGAAAATCGCAATGGCCATCGTATTCTCGAAATCAAACTCACAATGCATAATAAAGTCATTCTCAGTGGTAATAATTTTTCTATTAAAGTATTTTTGGACTCACCTTGGGTATGATATGATGTTTTGATCATAATAAAGAAGAGAATAAGATTCAACATGGATCCAATAGAAATATGATGATGCTTTTTTGTTTTGTATTTCCCACAAATCATAATTATTTTGAGAAACATTTGATGCTATATTGGTTAAATAAATGTGGATAAATAGTAATTATAATCATATTGAGAATTTTATTAGATGAAAGGTTTTCTTTATCATAATGAGAAAAACAGAATGTTCTAGTTTTCAGTCATATCAAAATACAAAAGATTTAAATCTTTTGATAATTAATTTGTATGTATTGTAATTGTAATAGATAAAGAAGTTGAGTGCTGAAATATCTTTGGTATCTTATTCAAAAAAAATTGAGGTAGATGAATATGATTGAAATAATATTCTATCTCTATTTCAATAAATAAATCAAAATGTGAGTTCGTTATGAGAATCATAATGGGAAGACATATGTTTTCCTTCTAATATTTGGTGTAGAGAAATATAATGAAGAAACATTTTTTGAGCATAATATTCCATAATGAGGAATTCAGAATCCGTAGATAGTATTTTAGGTTGTGCTAGGTTGTATAATGAAGCATGTTTAGTATTGATTTTTTTTAAAGTGGGCCATATAAATAAAAGTGACTAAATTCCTTTAATTAAATAAATAAATCATATTTGGAAATCAAAATCAAAATCATAATTTAACTTATGATTTTTTGGAAAGTCAGAATTGTTGAAAAAATTAATGTGAGATTCATAAATCCATGTTATTTGAAGATCTAAAAAGGTGTTGGAGAAGTAAAATAGAGATGTGATATTTAAAGAAGATAAATGCTTTGAGAAATTAGGGGAAGAAGGAAAAAAATTTATGAATCTCATTTAAACCATTTTAGTGTTTCCATAAAAGGAGGAGAATACTTTGTGTATTATCTGACATTATTATTCGAAAAATAGAAGAGAAAAATTTCATAATTTAAATAAGAAGAAGTTTTCTTTTTGAGTTTTATTAAAGGAATTTTCTATAATCAAGAAATAAGAAGGAAGAGAGAATATTATAATAATAGTTTATGTATTTGAGAACCAGATAGAGATCTCTAGACTAAGGAAGAAGTAAATTTGGGATTTTTTCAATTGTATTCTACCATAGTATTATTTATATATAGAGTAATCAGGCATTGTAACCAGACTGGGAAATTAGAATGAGTATCATTATTATGGATAAGAATTTCTTTCCAACTTCTATGTAATCATTTGAAGATTTGTTTTCAAATATTATATTTCTAAAATTTGATCAGAAGCACCATAACATGATTGTTACCCAAATTTTATTACATCATTTGATGCTACTTAAAGAACATGCACTATTGTATTAGAAATAGTGCTATAGTTGTGTAAGGGTGTATCATACCCATTTTATTCTAGACAAAATTATTGTTTTATAGTGGATTGTGTGGTATAATAATATTTTTAAACCATATCTAGGACTAGCTACTCTTGTTGAGTAGTGAACCTTGTAAATAATTGTTTTCCTTTGGTTGTGTGATCAATTTTTTTATAAGATAAAGAAATATTTGACATGAGTCAAATTATGTTTATAAATTAAAGAAACTTAAAGTAAAAAAGGTTTCACTGATTAACCAAATCCCCTCTTAGTGATACTTGAATATTGGATGGTTAATATCAATTAGTATCATAGATGAAGGTTCACTTTATTTTTTCTATCCTCGTGTTTTGAATATAATTTGTGATGGATATTATGAAGGTTGTTAATAGAATTGGGATTCCAATATTCTATTGAAAAAACAACTATATCTAGAAAGATATAATGAATACCTATCATATGTATCTTGGGAATGATGTTCATGTATCTACAACTGATGGATTTTCTTTTATTGATGATATTGTCACTCTTACACATGTCGATAAATAGAATCTTTAGAATGATGGAGTGGCTAAAAATGAATTACTCTAATAACATTATGAAAGTGAGATTTTTAGAGTGAAAGGTAATTCCACTACCAAAGTTATATGGGATAAGTGAAAAAACATTTTCAATGTCTATTCAAATGTAAATAATTCAATTTTTAAAATATTCTATTTGAAGTTGGATGATCTCAATATGGGTAAATACAAATCTATTGGTGTTTTCTTTACTAGGATTAATGACATATTCATCACTATTAGATGTCTAATAAGGTTCTTGATGAAGATGATATTGCTGACTCTAACATTAAAAATGAGGTATGTAAAATCTTCGAGGAATTTTTGTCATTTTATTCTAAAAAATTTAGAATATATAATGATAAATATAAAGGTAAAGTACATTGAAGTGTATTGAATGTGGATACGTTGGGTACTTTGCGGGTTGTTTTTCTCAAAAAAAGAAAGAAGCGGATAGTAATGAATAAGAAATAAGTACTTGAAGTTCATGGAAAAAACTAGGTGATAAGGTTAAATTTTTTTCCAAAGGGAAAGATAAAACGTTATTCAAATATAAATAAAAAGTGATTTTTTATAAAGATGGAGAACAAGAAGATAAGGAAGCTAAATCCAGAAAATATTTTTGAAAATATGGAGAGAATAGTTTTATTGAATCAATGAAGAATGAATAATTTTCAAGATGTAGTTCCAAAGAAGAAGAAACCCAATTACGGTTTAATTTTAAATAATATTTGAGAGAATGTTTGGGGAAGATTGGGTGGCTTTAAAAAGAAATATAGAAGATAAAAATGAAAATTCATCATCAGATAACCCCAACGGTATTCCTGATGGTAATTCCAATACATTATAATATATTGATTATTTGAGGAAATATCTATATAAAAAAATCATATTGAACATATGGAAGAAAATTTTAATTCAGAAAAAAGAAGAGTTTAACTTTTCCGAACAAAAAAAATTCTAAAGTGGAAGAGAGGGATATAAGTATTATAAAATATATCATGGAAGTTGGTGAGAGTTATTTTAAGGAGAAACTTGATAAGGATAAAAAAATACCTTCAATGGTTTAGAAGAAGGTTATAATTTTTTCCCGAGAAGAATAAATATGGGGAAGTTATGTACATAGACAAGATTAAAAAATTAGAGAATTCAGAAGTCTCTATAAATTCTGAGTCTAGAAAAAATTATTAAAATTCAGTCTCTAGAAAATATTCTTTTACTTCTGGTTCATATAAGGATGAAATGAAAATCGAGTTGGAAAAGAATATTTCGGTTTAAAACAGAAAGGTTAGTGGGGGAAAATGTTGTGTTATAAAGGTTGCTGAGAAATATACTCACAAAACCATTCAATTCGGTCATTTTAGAGGTAAAGAGCCTTTCTATGGATACTAATGGTATTATGGAGGATTCCAAAATATGAAAAATATGTGTCAGTTAAACCTATAACATTACCACGATTCCACATGTTATGAAAGGAAATGTTTTGGGGGGTCAGTGCTCTCAAAATAAGAAGTCTGAGAAGGATGTTTAGAAGAAACTTTAGAAGGGTGGTGTAAATTTTTATAATTGGTTTGAGCCCCTGGAAACTATTTTTGAAATATATGAAAAACATGGAAATATTTAATGTTTTTTCTTGATCTATTACTGAAAAAAGTGTCTTAACATTTTTTAGAAGACGAATGCAAAGAATGAAAATGGAAAATAACTAGATTTTATTGTTTAAACCACAATGTAAGCTTTAAAAGGTGAATGAACATAGATTATTAATATTGGGTGTTCATACCATATTACAGGTTAATTAATGTTATTGAATAATGTGATATAATTAAAATAAGGAACAATCGAATTTGGAAATGATGGATCTCTATGAATCAAAGGTATTGGATCAGCCATCATTGGGAAATAAAATATGTAATCTAGGAAAGGATTAAATGTTGATTGGATGAAACACAACCTACTGAGTGTTTCAAAAATTTGTCATGAAGGAAAAAATTTATCTTTAGAAAATATAGTGTTTTGTGAAAAGTTAAGAGTATGGAAATATAGTTACAAGAAGCCAATGTACAAAGGGAAACTTGTTCTGAGTTTTTAAAATACAAAAGTCTTCTTACTTTGGTATGGTGGAATAACATTAGTTTTCAGATAAAATGATTGGAAATTTTTTCCATATAAACATGATCAGGCAACAAAATAGAGAGAGTGTATATGAAATTTATGATATGTAAAGAATAAGAGATTGGTGTAGCACTATTTTTCAGAATGGTATAATTACATTAGCAGTTCAGAATAAAGTTGATATTTGTTCAAAATAACCCATGAAACTTATTAATTCTGCTACTGATTGGACAACAAGGAAAAAATAAAATAGTTGAGATAATTATTTCATAAATTTCATTAATGAATTTAATCTCAATACTTGTGTTATGTATTTCTAATGAAATTAAAATAATCTAAATAGGTTTAAAAGTTTTATGAGGAGAGAGGAGAAAGAATGTGAGTATTTTGAGGAGAAATGGATAACTGATAAGGTTGGTGAGTAAAGAAATGAATAATTTTAATGTTATCTTGTGAATCATGTAATTTGGCATGAGTTCAGTTCACCATAAACTACTCAGAAAAATGGATTTGTTGAAAAGAACAATAGAATATTGGTTGAAATGGGTAGAACTATGTAACATGACCTTGTTATTACTCATTACTTTTGGAGGCAAGCCATGAGTACTATTTTTTAGATCTAAAACTGGTGTTTCTATATTCTGTGTTCAAATATGACTTCATGTAAATTTTTTAATTGAAAATATCCATGTTTGAAACACGTAAGAGTTTTTGGGATTCAATGCATTATAAATAATAACAGAGGAAACCTTGGAATGTTTGAGTACATAGGTGAAATTGTAATTTTTGTCGGTTATTCTATAGTAGGAATAATATACAGATATTTCTATAAAGTGATAGGAATAATTTTTTATTTTGGTAAGTTTAATGTTTTTGAAATGTATTTGGAAGAAAAAAATACATATGATGGTAAGGAATTTAGGGAGGATAAGGAACAATTTGTTAACAATTCTGGTATGGATGTCAATAGTGGTAATCCTAGTCAAGAAGAAGAATAGAAGTCAAAATTTTCAAGTAATTAGGATGAAACATAAATAACTCATCCATAGTTGAGGAATCTAGTGGAGGATAAACACATTATTTTTTATTAACATCATAAGGTTCAATCAATAAGTAATTCCAAAAAATTTATACATACTTCTTTGTATTAAAATGTATAGCCAAAAGATGATAATTAATATTTTGATCATCCAGAATAGGTCCATTCTATGAAGTAAGAGCTTCATCAAATAGTATATAATTATAAATGGGAACTCATAACCAATCCATATAACAAAAATGTTATTGGAATAAAATGTGTTTTCCAAAACGATATGAATAAATAAGGTGATGTGATAAGGAACTGGGCAAGATTAGTGTGAAATGGGTACTCAAAAATTGAATGTGTTGTCTTTGATGAGTCTTTTTCTTTGGTGGAAAGGTTAGAATCAATAATAATCTTTCTTAATATTGTTTCACAATGAAGTTACACAGTCATTGAAATGGATGTGTTGTTTTCATATCTGAATAGGGATATTAAAGATTACGTTTAAATTGAACAACATTGTGGATTTATTGATCGGAAAGATGAAAGTTTTGTGTGTAAGCTTAAGAAACCATTGAATGGGAAAAAACAAGCTCTGAGAGCATGTTATTTAAAATTGGATAATTTTTTGAGGAACATGAATTTTAAGAAAGGAAGAGTTGATAACTATCATTACATAATGTAATGACAAGAGTTTTCAATCAAAATAATTGGTTATGTTGATGAAATTATATTTACATAGAATGTTGAAATACCTTGAGAATGATTTTTTGATGAGATGTAAAATTGGTTTGATATGTCCATTCGGGGAAAACTGAAATAATTTATTCAGATAACCATTTTACAAAAGAAGAAATGAAATTTTCTTTCTCAAGAAAAGTATCCAAATAAACATCTTAATAAGATTGAAATGGAAAGTTCGAAACCATTTTTCACATAGATTTCAGTGGGAATTAAGTTGTCTAAAGATGGAGAATACAAGGAATTTTATCAACAAGAGTTTCATAAGCTATTTGGGGGGTTTTATATTTGAATTCATCATGATTAGACGTTATTTAGGTTTTTACCTTATGTGCAATATTTCAAAGTGCTCCGAAAGAACGAAATTTACTTGTTGGAAAAATAATTCTCAGATATAACAAAGGAAGAAATAAATTTTGGATTCAGGTATGATAGCTCAGAATGTATTTAATTTTTTGGGTATTAATATGCTGATTGGGAAGTAAATTTTTATTATAAAAGATCTAATTATGGTGGAATTTTATTTATGGGGAAAATTTGTGTTAGTTGGCAAACCAAGAAAAAATATTTAGTAATTCTTAAGGATGAAGTAGAGTATGTTTCTACCACTCAAGCTGGTACCCAACTTATGTGGATGAAAAATCTCTCAAAATACATACTTGTTGATGTAAAGTTACTCTTGCTCTTGGGATGTGATGACAAATGTGTAATCCACCTTACAACGAATTCAGTATACCATTATCGTTCAAACCATAATAACATAAAGTACCACATCATCAATAATATTGTGAAAATTGAATGAGTAGGAGCTCTAATTTGTTCATATATCAGAAAAAGTTGTTATAATATTCAAAAAACCTTAATAAAAGGATCCTATTTTTTAAATGGAGGTTGAAAAATGTGTGTCCATCCTCTTTCTCATCAATTTTAAGGAACTTTTCTCACCTTAATCATGTATCCTTTGTATAGTGTTTTCAATTGGGAATTATTTAATAAATCTTTCCTTATGGAAGATTTTCATAGAGGGGGTTTTGGGGTAAGCTATGAATATAGCTTGTAATTTTGTGAACTATTCTAACAGTTTGTTGAAGTGGATATATGAAATAATTTTTTTATTCAAGGGAAGTGGAAAAAGTGGATAAAAACTGAGGAGGAACAGATGAGGGAGGAAACTAAGGATGTTTTTCTTGAGTCACTACATTTATGAAACAAGGATTTACTGTCAGTAATTATTTTTTCCTATAATTTGATATCTTAAATATTCTTATAATTTTTTATATGTAGTTCATAAATTGAAGTTACCAAGTATAGTGATTTATTATTCTTGATTGAAAAGGAAAATCCAAAACGGGTTATTGTTAGGACCAAGATGATAAGGAAGATTATTGTATTCAAGAATTATCTATTGTTGTCAATGAATTATAAAATAAGGATCAAGAACCTTACCTTATTTTCGGTGGAAACCATGTAGACCATAATATTTAGAAAATCAAGCTCATAATGATTATTAAATTCAATCGGATTGAGAAGATGTTAGCTGGTGGACAGGATCACCATACTGACCTTAGTCACAAAATGATGTTTTGATCACAATAAGGAAGAGAATCAATTCATCATGTATCCAAAAGAAATATGATTATACTTTACAATTTTTTATTTCCCAAAAATCAATATAAAGATACAAAACATGTGATGCTAGATTGATAAATGAAAGGGGGAATTGATGATAATCATATTGATAATCTAATTGGATGAAAATTGGTGCTTCCAATTGTATTTAGCTGTTTGGAAAGAAATATGTTGTGGGATGAATTGGAAGTTAAACTAAATTACATTATAATTAATTAAATGATAAATATGATCTTCAATGTAATAAAATTCATGAAGCAGGTCCTGCTTATAAGCAAATGATAGCAGAATAAGGAATTTATTGAAGTAAAATCTGCCTGATCTCAGATCATTAGATTTGTATTTTTTTAAGGATGAGAAGGTTTCCTTGATCATAAGGTGAGAAACTAAAGTTGATGGTTTTTAGTCAAACCAGAATTCAAAAGGTTAAAATCATTTAAGAATGAAGTTGATACGAATCATAATTACCAAAGATAAATAAGTTGAGTGATAATATTTATTTCGTATCATGTTCCGAAAATATGTAGTAGAAGTAGTTGATGATGTTTGAAATAATATTTTTTCTCCATAATAATGAAGAATTAAAAATGAATGTTTGTTAAAATAATTTTAATGAGAAGTCTTATGTTTTCTTTCAAAAATTTGGTTTAAATAAACATAATGAATAAGCTGTTGTTAAACATATACTTCCATCGTAATGAAGAAATCGGAATGGTAAGAGAGAATTTTAGGGGGTTGTAGATAAACGTAATGAAATATATTTAGTTCTGATTTTTCTACAAGTAGGTCAAGAAAATCAGAGTTACCAAATGCCTTTTTTATAATGAAGAAATCATATTCATAAATCAGAATCATAATTGGAATCAGACTAAAGATCTATTAGAAAGTATATAGCATTGGAGAATTTAAAGAGAGATAAAAAATCAATGATATTTGATTATTCAAAAAGGTGTTTAATATGTCCAAGATAGATATGAGATTTGAGGAATATTACTGATTTGGGAAACATTTTTAAGTGGACAAACGTTTTCAGAATCCCACAAAACCATTTATACGTGTCTATAAAAGGAGGATAATACATTATATATTCTATTACATGAATTATTAAAATAATAGGAGAGAGAATATATATAATTTAAGAAAGAATAAGTTTCCAGTTTTCATTGTTTTCAAGTTCTTTTCAGATTGAATAAAGAACATTTAATAGAGAAGATCACAATTAGAGTTTCCATGTTGGGAAACTGGATCGGGGTTTCTGGACTGATGAAGAAGTATGTTCAGGATTGTATCAGCGGTATTCTGATACAGTATTTTTTTCATATTGGGAAATAATTTCTGGGAATAGGACTGGAAAAATGGACTTAATATCATTATGAATTCTAGGAAGTTCTTACCATATTTTGTGTTAGAAATTGAATAATTTCATTTAAAGATCATATTTGTGAAATTTTTCAAGAAGCGCCATATCAGGCTTATTATAGAAAACTTATTATATCATTTTCTTCAACTTAAATCAAATGCACTATTGTATTGAACATATGGATACATGAGAGTAATAGAATATCCTACTCGGTGTATTCCACGTAAAAGGATTGTTTTCTTATTGATGGTGACATATTGAATTATTTTTTAACCATATCAAGGACAAGATACACTTGTTTATTAGTGAAACTTATAAATTCCTCTATTCCTATAGTTTTATGTTTGATTCATTCTCAATAGAGAAAGAAATCCTTAATAGGATTTGAAGGTTATTTTTTATATATAGAAACATAAGAGAAAAATATATCACTGATTTACCCCCCCCCCCAACTCAGTGATAGTTGAATCCTGTATGGGTAATATCAATGTCCTTGAAAAATGTAAAAAACCATAAAATCTCTTAAAAACAAATAAAAACATAAAAATCCACAAAAACGCGTAAACCCATAAAACACCATAAAACCCATAATAATTGACTAAAAATAATAAAACCCCTAAAACAATAAAATACTCTAAAACACCTTAAAATAAAAAAAATAAAAAACCCCCTAAAAACACCAAAGGACCCCAAAAACACTAAAACCCCCTAAAAATATTGAAAACCCGAAAACTAGTAAAATCCATAAACAAAATAAACCCTAAATCCCCCTAAAAAATTAAAAAACCTAAAAAATCCATGAAAATTATAAAAAATATAAAAACCCCTACAAACCATAAAATACCCCTAAAATTTAAAAAAACATATAAAATCCATAAAACCAAAATAAACAATAAAACCCATAAAAACCTACAAAAAAACTATAAAACCCCTTAAAACCACTAATAACATTAAAAAGTATAAAAAATTAAAACCTTAAAAACCAAAACAACCCTAAAAATCAATAAAACCATGAAATCTCTAAAAGCCTAAACATCCTAAAAATCTATAAAACCCAAAGAAAACCCTAACAAACATAAGCATCACAAAATACTTAAATGTCCTTAAAAATTAAAAAATATAAAACCCGTGAAATTAACCTAGAAATCCATAAAATCGTGAAAAACAATAAAACCCTTAAAACTAGAAAAAAAACCCTAAAAACTCACTAAAAACTCTAAAAACCATTCAAAACCCAAAACACTTAAACACCTATAAAATAAATTAAAAACCCTACACCTCTCAAAAACCCCCTTAAAACCCAAAAGGACCCTAAAATATTTGAAAACTCTTAAAATTACTAAAAACCCCAAAAAATGCCTAAAAACAATCAAAACCCATAAAACCCCTAAAATCTCTAAATACCATAAACTTCCTAAAAATCTCTAAAAAAACCTGAAAATGTAAACAACTTTAAAAACCCTAAAAATTGTAAAACCCCCTTAAATCATAAAAACCTAAAACACTATAAAAACATAAAAACCCATTAAAAAACATAAAACCCATAAAATTATGAACACATTATAAAATAAAAACAAACCATAAAGAATTATAAAAATAAAAAACAAAATACACTAAAATATCCTGAAAACCCAAAAAAAACTCCTAAAAACACTAAAAACCCCTAAACCCCCTAAAACACATAAAACCCCCAAATACCCTAGAAACCCTAAACCCCTTAGAAATCCTAAAAAAATCTCAAAATATATATGAAAACCTAAAACCCCTTAAATAAATCTGATAACCCATTAAAACCATGAAAACCCCTAAAAACACAAAAACCCAATAAACACTATTGTTTCCCATGATGAAGTTATCCGGTCGATAACTAAATTTCATTATTGTGGTAGGGAATTATATCCTTTATATATTATGAATGTTGTTTTTAGTTATGTTATTCACTTAGCATTCACTATTTTTATTCCCTCGATGAATCATTTATGTACCAAATATTTGGTTTCAGTTGGTTAAATCATATGCAATCATTGACGCTAGGAATAAGGTCTTCAAATGGTCCCCAATAGTATTTTTTCGTTTTATCTAAAATTTCCATTGGCACTCATATAAAGGATTCATGGACATGATTTTCAAAGGTGGGTTGCCATTGGGAAACTTGGACAAAAGAACTTATGAACTGACATTGGTTTAAAGGATGGGAAGTCAGGCCCATCACACCCTGTTGGTTGGAGATATTTCTGATTCTCTGAATCTCTTATATATTTAAGATATGTTTTCAAATCCTTTATTCATTGCCTAGTATTCATACGTGGATTAACCTGATGAAAAAATCCATTATAATTATATGTTCTATCAGAATCATCTATATATATATATATATGAGGATCTCTATTAATGGATGGTTCTATATGTATTCTATGTTATCCACTAACGGTATCCTTTTATGGACATATCTAAGATATTGTGATAGTTTATTAGGATGATTTTAGTTTTAGACCACGTGATGTGGTGCTCTGGATTTTATCACCATTTAGTGGGGGAAGTGTTTTTTTGATTTAGTTAAACCCAAAATATTGGATTATGATGTATACAGATGAGAGGAATCATAACCCACATATTTTGGTTCTACGTAACGAGGCACATCACCTTTTATGGTCCTCTAACAGGTACTCAAGAATGCAGTTTTACAACACATGGCCAGGAGTCCTAGGTGGAAGGTACCTTTTCAAGGATGGTATCACACTTATAATGAGGTGGACCATGGTTCTCGGGAGAGATATGGTCCCTTATGTAGCTATGAACATATCGGGGATGTGACTTGGAGAACATTAGGGTTGATATTGGGTGTTAGGTTTGAACCTTAGGGAGGATTCATATTTATCCCAATTAGTTGGGAATCAAATCCCTTGTAGTTCAGTAAGACTGGGGCCTACACATAAGAGGAGGCCTGGATGAGGGGGAATTTTTGGGGTACAAACTCAGAATAATTCTTGTTTGGTGTTTGAATTTTGTGGTTACATATATGGAGAATATTTGTTTGAGAATATTATGTTGAGTCTTATACCACATTGGAGGCCCATTTGGTTTGGGCATAAGTATGGAAGCTTTCCATTTGGAAGGTTTGAGATCATGAAGATGTCATGAGCATCACTAACCTATAAGGCCATGTTAGTAATTCTTGTTATGAGAAACAATAAGAAGTAGTGGATATGAAGGTCACACAACCCACCCTATCCACTGATGGATTGTGATGGATCCTAAAGTTAGAGGGAGAGGGTGTTAAGTATCCACATTGCCTATTTTATTTTCATATTCAAGAGATTCAGATAGGGGGATATATTCAACTATATACTGGGTTGGGTGAAGCAAAGAAAAAGTTTCACCTGCTGCAAGAAAGTATAGGGGATTAACTAAAAATCAATAGAAACCCTAAAAAACTATAAAAAACATAAAAAATACTAAAACCCTAAAAATACAAGATAACATATAAATCCCTAAAAACAATTATCGCATCCCAGCTCTTTATTTAACATTAATATATGATTTATTACATTAAATTACACCTAATAAAACATGGAATATCAATTCTTCTAGTGTCTTTGTGGGATAGTTACACATCACAAAAACATGAACATTAGTTACAATAACATTATTAAATACTTCCTTAACATGCATCTAAAATTCCATGGACTTTAAAACTCCATAGGATGACCTGGGGAGATAAAAAAGAAAGGGGTGAAATATAAATAAAAATATGGTATTGAAAATGGAATAAAATTAATAAGTTAATAAATGCTATACAATAGGAATACTATTGGGGAATAAAAGGAACATGAATAACAAGGCATGATGTAGCATGATAAACATAACCTGGGAAATGTGGAAACAAATTAAAAAACTACATCAGAAACATAGGTCAAGGATAAACCACTAATAAATCATGTTGGACAAATTCCCATAAAATAATCAGGTTCAATTATTATCTCAACATGACGTATCATGATACTAAATATTTCCCAATCTATTGGAGCGCTGTATAATTTAATGCGCACCCGTCACATTCATTTAATTATCATGTTTAAGTGTTCCACATAAATAATACCACATGGGTTCAATCATCATAATAATTTATTTCATGATCAAGGGGTTTAGAATACTTACATGGAAGTCCACAATCAAATAGTAAATGGGAATAAAGGTGAACACATTTGATAGGAAATGATTTTGGTATTCATTACACTATTTTTTTAGCATGGAAAATCATGGTGAAATTTCTATTACATAACATCATCACTTAATGATTTATAAATGATGGTTTGATTATAGAGAAAGGGGGATCTCATGACATATACATCAACTGGTGACTAATAAGGACATGAAAAAAAATATCCCATCATTATATATTTTGAAATAGAAGGCATAAGGTATGGAAGAAACTTGAATAATGTAAAGAATATTAACTATATTTTAACATTTTAACAAATGGAAAAAAAGGACCATGGGAGGATTAATGATAGTGAACATGGGAACTAATCACTGACTAAAACATCATTTTTTTACTTTTCAAAAAAATCACTTTTTGGGTTAGTGAGAACCGAACAAGCAACCGGGATAAAAACAGCAAAACAAACAAAACAAAAGCAGGTTGTCTAGGAGAATAGTCTAGGACTGAACCCACTCCAAAACAATGAAAAAATGGACTGAAAAAGGAATTAAACCCAATTAGAGACCTTCTAAAAACAAAGGGATCATGTCTGGAACAACCAATGCTACTAAGAATGTGCCCACGACACCCATGAACCCCGAGTCGTACCCCTATAGCACCAACATCTCCATCGATGCCACACAAAAACCTAACTTGCCAACTACTAAAGCCCAAACCCTCAAAAGAACGGAAAGTTCCATCAAAAATCACCTCTAACTACACCTAATGGAACCAATCTACACTAACACAACCAGATCCCTTCTAGGGGACAACACCTAACCATGCCAGGAACCACCACTGTCACCACTAGAGCACATTGAAGATGATAGGGGGAAGTAAATTGAAAAAAATAGGAAACTAAAATAAAAACAAATTAAATATATAAATTGAGGTTAGTGATATAAGGGGCTTCATCGATAGATCTCCAGCCATAGAACATGCAATCAAACTGAGCACTAAAAATCAATACTGAAGAAATAGGAGAAGAGATATCAGAAGATGTCACTAGATCTAGGTGTTTCTAAGGCCACCATCTGCAACTGTGTATGACCCACGAGGTAGGATAATCTCTAGCCATGAACTGACTCCAATGAATCCAAATCTCCATGTACCTAACGAAAACCACCCAAAAAAACTACGACATCATCTGTAGGGCTCTCAACACGATGGTGTCGATGCTACTAGGCACCCAGGAGGAGCATCTGTAGAGGAACTGTGATGCTAGGGAGAGCATCTAGGTCCATTACACCAAGCATATAGAAGGAAAATAGTGGAATGATGGGAATGGATGAGGGTAAAACCCTATACCATTGTGGGGTATCTCACATGTGATTCCCCTTATGTACTTTTTTTAATTTTAATAATCATCATATTCTTCATTTTTTCATGCCAAAACAAATTTGATTCAGAATGGGATGGAAAAATATAAAAGGGGGATATAATAATTTATATATTAAATGTAATGTAAGCAGAATATAGAAGAACATATCCCAACATATGAAAATGTAATTTAAGATACATGACATTAATGATGTGTTTAAATGGGAATTAGAAGAGAGAAATCCATTACTTGAGTGTGTGACTTACAATTATTGGGATTGGATTCTTGAGAGCTTTGGGGTATATTAAGATGAATATAGAGAGTGAATGGAAGAGTATAGACATGCACCATGTAGTTTAAGTGATGATAAATGAGATATTGGTTGTGTTTAAATAGAAAAAGTGGGTATTTATTTATTATTTATGTCTGGACTCTCCATAATAAAAAAACCTTCCCATGGTTTCAACCAAATGGTATTGGTTCTCATTATTTTATTAGGATTAGTTCCTAATTTTACAAAATAATTCCATTTCATATGTGTATATGTGCCGCACTCTTAGATAAATGATTATATAACCATAAAATATATTAATGGTTTTGAAGGATTAATAATGGATTAATAAAATATAACAAATAAAATTAATAATAAAACTATTTTAAAAATAAAATATATATTTCGAAGTTGATACCATTTATTGTATTAATTAAATTAATTTATAGTCATTATGATGTCAAAATACACAAAGTAAATTGATAGAGTATTTATTTTTTACACAATAGTTTTATTATCTCAGAAAAATATGAAAAATTCACAATCAGATAATTTTGACATTATTATTCAAAAAATAAAATTCATTATATTAATATAATGTTATAAATATGCAAATTTTCACTTTTAAAATAAAATCGACATTTATTAAGAAATTATGGTTTTTTTACAATAGTTGTTTTCAAACCCATATAAAAATTACATTTGACTTCATAAAAATTATATGATACTTTTTAATTATTAAAAATTATTTAATTTTATTAAAAATTATTTAATTTTATTAAAAATTATTTATTTCAAAAACCATTAAATCATCAAAATAAATTCCTTCATTTAATTTGGGCATTACCCAAAAATACTATTTCTATTTTATTTTTTTGAAATAAAAACATTTATAATGTAACTATAGTATAAAAAAAATATACAGTAATCTATAAAAAATAATGTAGAAAACATAACTATTGGGACTTGATCCATATCCCTTTAATAAACCAGAAAAAACTCATATGAGTAAGGTCTGTGATGGTGAGACTTTCATTGGGTGGTTCAACATACATGGTTTGGGATGTAAACTCGATGAGCATGAAATTTTCCTATAAATGGTTTCACTCATGCTTATGTTTTTTAGATCATGGCTTGGGATTCGTGAAGGGAAAATCTCAATGATGCTATCTCCCTTGGTTGTTTTGATAAATGGGCATCATCAAGTAATATCTTACTGGCTAAGGCCATCACATCCTTTATCTATGTCAATTGGATTTTTAAAAACCCTATATTTTGGCTAATCTTGTGACCATTATTCAATCATTATATTATAGATGCTAAATATTTTTAATGATCATTTAGATTTTATAGGATAAAACCACATAATTTCTTATGTTTTCTATATCTATATTTCATAATAAGTAATTTAAATAAATTTTAAGGAGAATATTATTTATAATAGTATAGGTCATCATAATCCCCCCTCTTAAAAACTTTTTCCATAAAAAAAAAATTTCCCATGAGAAAATAAATGAGGGTAACGTGGTTTCATCACCTCCTATAGTTCCCACATCGCTTCTTCAAACATTTGGTTTCTCTGCAACACTTTGACATGAGTAATTTACTTATTTTATTGAACATTGTATCTAGGATCTATGATCTTCACCGGATGTTATTTATAGGAAATTTCATTATCCAATGGTACAAACTCTAGATTGTGTACATGGGAGGGTTCAGGTATGTACTTTCATAATAGGGATATAAGGAATACATCATGTAATTGAGATAGTTTTGGTGGGAGTGATCATAGGTAGGCCACCGCTCCTTTATGATCAATGATCTCAATGGGGTTAATGTATCTTGTACTAATCATTCCCTTTTTTCCAAATCTCATCACATTATTACATGGAGATATTTTGAGTAATACCATGTCTCCAACATCAAACTATAGGTCTCATCGATGATTTTCAACATAGATCATTTTTTGACTCTGACCATCATTGATGTTTGTTGAATGGTCTTAAGATTTTCCACCATTTACTCCACTATTTCAAGTCTTATCTTCTTTCATTCCCCAAAATCATACCATAAAGATGGTTTTCTAAACATATTACCATAAATATAGTCATAAGGATCTATTTTGATGATTTATTGTAAACTATTTTGGTATAATAAATTGACTATAGGTATATGTTTGTACCATCCTCCTTTCAAGTCCACATAACATTCTCACAACATGAAATTTAATGTCCGAATAGTCCTCTCAGATTGGACATCATTTTACTTTTGATATGATGTATTAAAGTTCAGATCTGTTTTTAGATCATGTGGTAGATTTTTCTAGAACAACAAGATGAATCTCAGATCTTAATAAGATATAATCGATAGTAGTACTCTGTTCAGACTTTCCACTTTACTAGTGTATATCTGTGCATGTTGATCTAGGGAGAAATCCTCTTTAATTGAGGTAGAGTGATATATCTTTGAAAGATAAACCACTACCACCCATATATTATTGTTTCCCCTATATTTCATCATTAGTTAGATGAAAAATTCCATGGTGATGTATTCCCATTTCCATGTTGGTATGGATAATGGTTGCATAAACCCCATATAAATTGGACTTTCAGTCTTTACTTAATCAGATTCTAGGTAGTTTTATGTGTATTTTTTGATCTACTCCTTTATATTCCCCCACCAAAATAGATCTCATTGATCTAGATACATATTTTTGATTCTTGGATGAATAGATGAAGTGAAACTATGCGAATAATCCAATATTTCCTTCTTTTACTATGATCTTATGGTACACATAGTCATAGGCCAAATCTCCCAACTACTTATTCATTAACATTTAACTTTGAGTATTTATATAGACTTATAGTCTCCAATTTCTTTTTAATTCCCACGTCACCATTTTAAGAATCCTTTAACCTATCGAGAAGATATGTTTAAGCAATATTTTTTGAAAGGGTATATGATGTTCCTTCATTTATGATTCAAATTCCCATCCTTTCTAAATCAATGACCATCATATACCTCTCAATAAAAATAAATTAAATAATTTCTAGGTCTTTTATACTTCAATCATCCTCAAATTTATTTTCTTTACTAGGATTGTAGTATATTGAGAATTCATAGTCATTGATAAGCTATAACCATATTCATTGGTGCATATTAATCTATTTCAGTGTGAATATATATTTTAGACTTTTTTTATTCATATATTTTTCACACTTCTCCACAGAGAGATAATACTACCATATTTTCAAATAGACTATCACTATGGCTAACTACATATAATGTGGTGGGTAGTTATATTCATGAACATTCAACTACCTTGATGTATAGGTTATGAATATGTCATTTTGAATGAACACACAACCTAAGACCTTCTTTTAAGAATCACTAAATATTATGAAATGTTATCCTCTTTTTTGTAGTGTGAGTAGAGAGGTGATTATAAGCCTTTTTTAGATCATTGATTCTCTATTCACCATATTAATTACAATAAAACTTGACTCCAATACAATTTAGTTTGGTTAGAGGGTTTAGAAATATAATGTCCCTAGCCTTTTACACATATCGTTACATGATTTCAATCATAATTAACGATCATATTACAAGACAAGGATCATAAATTATAGTGTCATGGAAGACTAGGTACATAAAACTAAAAACATGGGACTAAATAAATAATTTCATTATTAATTGTCCATTATGAGCTCCTCAGTTCCATTGATCACTTACATGTTCAAAGGATAAACTATGGATAACATGAACAAATGGATGAGCTAAAAATACCAGTTAGGGAATAAACATAAGAATAAATCCTAGAACATGGGTTAGAAGGAATAACATAATGTTATAAAAAGGAATGTAACTTGATTAAATATAAGGAATCATGACATGAGATCATATGATAATAGATTCATAGTAGTGTTGAAGTAACAAAAAACTTGACTTTAGTAAGATTCAAGGTTTGTTGTATATAGAGGAGCATGAGTCAAGGATAACCACCCTGACTATTGCATATGGAGCGCGAGTCAAGGATAACTACTAGGACCTTTGCACATAAAATATCATGAGACTAAACATTACCCAATTAATTGGAGTTATATCTAGAAACACCTATCATAACATGTTCTTGAATATATTTTCCACATACATAATCCTACATAAGAAATCAAACCGAAACATAAGGGTTAACCATGGAAATAATTGGGTTTCATAATTATGTAAAATATGCATATAAAAAGGTAATATCATAGTGGTGCCCCATAAATTATGGATTTAAGTCATAAATGTAAATTAATATAAAAATATATCATGATAAGTGATTTCAAATAAAATAAAATAATATTGTTTAAAAACATTAAAAATAAAATATTTTACTACAGTTTTTGGGAAAACATTCAAGATTATTTAAAATGGAAAAGGAATATTTGTTTTCATGAAACCATAATTAAAAAGGTAGTTTTTTATGATAAAATGGTGTCTTAAAACATATTATTAAGAATAATTGAAAATGTGTTTGAATTATAAAAGTTCCCTTAAATCGAGTTTTCTTAACAGGAAGAATTGAGTAAGGAACCTTTTAAAAACATGTATATCCCCAAAAAAGAAGGATGAATGGATCTTTATACATGGTTTTAGAAAATATATATATAATTTTGAAGATTTAAATACTAATAAATTATAATTTCATTAGGGAAAAAAGTGAGAAAGAATAACCTAAAGGAATAATGGAAGTTCGGGTAGAATCCTTTACCTTATGTCTGAAATGATTCTGCACTTGATTATATTGTTATGAATAATCAATAAAATTAATTAATTAATTAATTCAGAACATATTTATATAAGTATTTTATTTTTTATAGTTTTATTAAGTTCATTTATAACCCTTTTTACGGTTTATGATATTCAATTTCATCATTCGGGATCATTAGTTTCCTTGGTTTTCTTGGTCAGTCTACTTGTATACAAGAACAAAACGTCATATGAAGTGCAGATAATTATCCTAAAATTTAACTTAAATTATATTAATAAATTTTAATAGAATAAATTGGACTTACATATATGTTTTTTTCATTAAGATGAATCAATAGATAAATACATAATGATAGTAATTTGGGATTATATTGGACGTTTTTTATCACAACAAACTCATTTTGTTTTATAACATAATATAATATGTAAAAAATGATTATATAAAATAAATAAGATATAATACATATATTATAATCTATTTCAACCATAAAAAATGTTTAATGACCAGCCTTGATGATGGTAATAGAAATTGTAATCCATATCGCCCTTGATTGTGATAAATTAACACATCATAGATGATATTTTAACTTTTAGTATAAATGGAGGAGGAAAGAGAGATGATGATTAATTAATTAGTTAGAATAAAACAATTCTAGTATATGTATGGTATTGGTTTTATCATACAATTTTTATTATGGGATTTGATGATAGTAAATGAAAATAATGGAACATGAAAAGAAATTGAAAGAAAATGGGAGAGGGTGTTAACTCTTGGATCCTTCTTCTTGAGAACCTCCTTAGGGAATTCATTTTGGTATTTTTTGAGACATAAAATATCCTAGATGAGTTGAATAGTATTGGAAGAATATTTGAGTTGAATTTTTATATGGATTAATTCTTGACATGTGTGAGGAGAATAAGCGGTTAGTGGTGGTATTTATAGTAAAGGAGATGGGTGATTTCTCATTATTTAATTCATCAGTTTATTATTATTCTAAATTCAAGAAATATTGTTGATTATTGAGACCATATATAGTAATTAGATCATGTGAATTCTATTAAATGGTGTCTTACATAATCCATGACTCCAGAATGACAAAAAAATTCGATTATTTACGTATACTGTAAATTATTGTATTTCACTTTTCATCAAAAAATCAAGTATTCTAGAAAAATACCAAAATTAAATCCTATAAATTTTTTAATTTGTATAATTTAAAAATGAAATCCATTTTATGATAGAAAATCTAAATTTGAGAGATTTATTTTTTTATTTAAATGATAATTGGCTAGAAAAATACAGATTTTAAAATTATAAATGAATTTATAACACTTTGAAAAATTAACTAAGGTCTCATAAAATTATCTTATAATAATAAGAAATCATAATAACAATTTATTATTTCATTTTATTAAAAAAAATATTTTAATTTAATAAATTAACCATATAACTTTAATTAAGTATTTATGACTTATAAAAATACCAACACTTAATTAATAATATTTAAAATATTTATTTACTTATACTATGATATAAATATATAAATATTTCTACATATAAGACTGATAAATTTTATTTATACTTTCATTGGTGATGTTACTAATCAATTTTCATGTTTAATATTCATAGGGATCATTTTACTATTCCAAAGGGAAAGTTAATATTCCTCTGGACTATGTTACTTAACATGTATAGATCCATTTTATTTTATTAATTATTCATTTATAATGTTTTTATTGTGTTCTTAATGTTATTTTATGTGATTATACTATATGAAATAATTATAATAAGTGGATTTCACTGATAAATGTTTTGGGTCATTACATTCTTCCCCCCTTTATGATTTTTTTCCCTCAAAAAATTTGTTTTACATTCAACGTTAAAAACAAGTGAGAGTAATTATCTTTCATCACATACTCTAGTTACCATGTTTCCTCTTTGTACTTATGGTTCTTCCAAAGTACTTCGACTAGCTGAATGGTCTTGTTGAATAGAACATTATCTCTAAAATCCAATATCTTTATTGTCTAGTCCTCATAAAAAAGATTATTCTCCAACTATACTACCTCTGAAGTAAGTACATGTGAAGGATCTGGTATGTACTTTCTGAATATAGATATGTGGAATGCATCGTGAACTTGAGATATGGTTTTTGGAAGTGCTAATCAATAGGCCATAGCTCAATCACGATCAACGATCTCTTAAGGGATAATATACCTTGGAATTAGATTCCCTTTCATCCCAAATCTAATGATCTTATTCCTTGTAGATATGTGGAGGAATAGCATATCTCCAACCGTAAGCTACTAGTCCCATCGATGATTATCTACATATATCTTTTGTAATCTTTGGGCTACCTTGATGTGCGGCGAAAAGGGTTTCACCTTCTCTACCATTTTTCGACCATTTCAAGTCTTACCATATTACATTCAATGACTTCATCCCATCTTCTAGTCATCTATACCATTTCCCGTAAATGGATTCACAAGGATCCATTTGGATTCTTGAGTGAAAACTATTTTTGTAATATAAATCAACAATAGGAATGTGTTGGCCCCATCCTCCTTTGAAGTCCATAGCACATTCTCTCAACATGTATTCCAATGTCTAAATAGTTAACTTTTATTGGCCCTTAGTTTGAGGTTGATATGTCCTACTGAAGTTCATCTCAGTGATTAGATCATGTTAATGATTTTTCAAGAACATGGAGGTAAATCTTGAATCTCGATCAGATAAAATATAAAGTGGTACTACATGTAGCCTTACCACTATATTTATGTATATCAGTGTATGTTGATCCAGTTATAATTCCTCTCGAATTTAGATAATGGGATATTTCTTTGTAATATGATCTAAAATAACCCATATAGCATTGTTTCTTATGGATGTATTAGGATGTACAATGACAAATTCCATGGTGATTTGTCCCATTTACATGTTGGTATGGGTAATGGTTAAAACATCAATTTATAATTTTTCATTTTAGCCTTCACTTTCTGAAATACTAGGAACTTTGATATATATTCACCAATATCGCTTTTCATATTTCCCCACTAATAGTTCTCTAATAGATCTCAATACATCTTTGTTCTCCCCGGGTGAATATATAAGGTTGAAATATATGCATCATTTAGAATATATATCTTTATCTCTGGATTGCATGGTAATAATAGTCATGAACCAAGTCTTAGGACTCCATCCTCACCGATCTTGAACATTGAGGATTTCCCATTCATAATAGCCTCCAACTTTTGTTGAATTTCCAAATCATTTCTTTGATTATTCGTTGTTTTCTTCACAAGGGATGGTTGAAAAATCATTAGAGAAATTATTGATGATGTTCATCCCTTAATGATTCCCATGAACATCCATTATATTTCTAAGAATATTAGATCCTTCCAAATTCTCATCATTGATAATGTTGTAGGATCCTTTATAATTAGAGTATATTCTGCCTTATTTTCTTTACCGGGATGGTAGTGGATTGGGTAGTCATAATCCTTGATGATCTCTAACCATCCACAATGGTGAATATTAATCTATTTATGTGTTGTTGATGCTACTTTCGGTCACAAAGTCTAAATGACTGAAAAAGGGGAATACCTTAGCATAAATTGATTCATCCTCTGAAGAAACATCAAAAATTGACAAAGGAATGAACAAGGATTTGCTTCAGCATGGGCCGTGCAGGTTACAAGATGGGTGTGTAGGGTACCTGTGTGCCACATATTGGGCGTGCAAGTGAATTGCACGCCCTATTTGATTTTCGCCCGGGGTCTTCAGTAGCCTATAAATACCCCTTGTGGGCCCCCCATTTCGAGGATAAAAAATCCAGAAATTCAGATTTGAGCTCTCGACGCCCTAGTCTCTTCTCGAAGCCTTCCAAACACTTCTAAGGTAATTTCTTACCTATAACGAAAGATCTAAAGAGGGGGAACAGGGCTTAAGTGTTTAAATTCAACAACACATGCACGCCTAGATGTCTAAGACTTAAGGGAAATGAAGACCCTTGTGCGCCACCTTTTCCCTTCAATAGAACATGTGCTCCACTCTTCTGGATTCCCCTAGGGATAATACTAAGGTCTTGAGACAAGCCTCACCCAAGTATTACCCTATGGGTTGACCGACGCACAGGTACACCTGTGTCGCGCAGGTATACCTGCGCGACCTGTACCTACGCGCCCAAACATGACTTGTGCACCTACTTCTTTTTGGGTGCCCCTCCTGCCTATTCACCTCTCTTATTCAAATCCACCTCTCTTCTTCAGGATTTAGCCTTCAAAACCCTCTTTAAAGCCATTTATAGCATGATTCCTTGGTTGGATTCCTTATCTGAAAGGAATTCTGTGGAACATCTCACAAAACCTGGTGATTTACATGTCTTTATGTCACTAAGGTTAGATATTTCATTTATTCAACCTCATACTTTAAGATGAGAGGATCTTTAACCCAGGCCACCTTTTTAGGAGTAAGCCCCAATCCATGTTCTCTTAACCTGGGCATCCTCCTTAGGAGTAATCCCCAAGTCCCCTATTCATGGGCTTCCTTTTCAGGAATAAGCCCCGGTCCAAGATATTTAATCTAGGAATCCTCCTCAGAAGTAAGCCCCAAGTTTCCAAATATGGGCATCCTCCTCATGAGTAAGCCCCAGGTTACAAATTCCATTAACCTGGGCATCCTCATAAGGAGTAATCCCCAGTCACAATTCCCCTTAATTTGGGCCTCCTTCTCAGGAATAAGCCTCAGTTCTCAAGTCCCTTTAACCTGGGCCTACTTCATAGGAATAATCCCCATTCATAATTTCTCTTAACCAGTATTAATTTCTTTTGATTTGGGCTTCCTTCTTAAGAGTAAAACCCAATCATAAGTCCCCTCTAATTTGGGAATCATTCTCAGAGTAAGCCCTACTTTAAGTATCCAAATCTCCATAAAGCACATATACCTTTATAGACCTTGTTCCACGGTTTTGTTTCCTGAAGTAAAGCCCAATCTTCATCTATCTGGGTAGTCATACATACATAACCCCCATATTATTTCTCATGATTTCATCTTTCATGGCACAATTTTCAGGTTTTATTAATACCTCTTATTTCTCACACCGAGCATGACTCACATGATCTTATAGAATAAAAGTAATTATGACATCTTTTTTTGAGCCATCAACCATGCATAAACCTTATACTTATATACTCGAACTACGTGGGTTCTGATTTCTTTTCTAAATAAGAATACGTAGGTAGCCCATCTGTGGGTATGATCCCAACTCTGAAATAATCCATGTCTTTCTGAATGACAATAAACTTCAAGTTCCCTACTGAGTGGATTTAAAAACAGTATGGTTATCTTAATGACAAAAAGATTTCTATATAATCTGTAGAAGGATACCATTGAATATGAATCTCTAACAAATAGAGATGATTCTCTATCTATAAAGAACCTCAAATACATATAAAATATTCATTAAAAATATCATACATATCATTCATTGATTGTCAGATCTAAAGGAAAGCTCATTTTCATACTTGGTAATTTAATAATGATTCACGATCATAACTCAAATCTATAAAGAGAGTCTCGGAGTAGACAATAATTCCACTAAAAAGGTGTGATGAGTCCGACCTCTAATCCTCTTGACCAATGCAAATTCTTAAGCCTCATCGGTCCATAACTAATGATCACCAACCTTTTGAAAGTAGGTCCAAATTGATATAGAATCATTCGATGTTTCTGGTTCTATGAAGAAACCTGTTAGAAACTGATTGTAATGTTTGAAAATTAAACCAACGTGGTCATCCCCATTTCCAGAGGAAAAAAATTGGTGAACCTGACGTGAATCCTTAACCAAGTTAAAATGATGTGTTACTTATTTGTTAGGCCCCTATTTAAACTCAATGAGAGGGCCAACAAAACAATCAATAACATATGAGCTCATCCAAAAGAAGTGGTGGACGAATTTATCTTGATTATGTATGTTATATCAAACAGGCACTCCTTTTCAAGATATTATGTGTTACAGTAATGCATTCCATAAATTTCACACCTGTGAATACCTCTACTATGAATACCTCTGCTTCTACTCATACTGGATCGCCGTCTGCTCTGAGAACATCATCACTTACTCAGCATATTTAACGTTGGGTATCAAATGTGATGGTTAAGGAATACCATCAAAACGGTACTATTCCGACTTTGGAGGCCACTCGACAAGCCCTCCAAGTCAATAATTCACCCTAGTTGTTCCGACAGCGATGACCAGTGATCAAGAAGCAGGTGGTGCCAACCACCATCTCTAACCATTTTGGGTCATTATCCCCAGAACGCAATCACAAGTCCCTCCCATATTCTGTGAAGGTGAATGATAAGGTCACTAAAGGCCTTAATTCAAGGAGACATGAGTCCTTCCTGAGGGCTTCCATCAATAATCACCGCCAGACTCGTGCGGTAGTGCGCCCTCAACATGATGAGGGTGTCGTCTCCAGGCGTTCGGCTCAGGTTCCTCGAACCCGAGAAGGAAAGATGAACCACCAGAGGTGACGACCAGTCAACAGTGAGAAGGTTCTTATCTCTTTCATTTCCGGTGAATTCCACCAACCTGACTTGGTGGAAATCAATGAGTGTGGACACACACCCATCCGTTTAAATTATGCTGTCCAGCAGACTTGTCTGGAAGCAACACGTCATTCCTTCCAGGCAATTCAAGTAGACTACTATAGATAGGAACATACACCTGTTTATACATCATCAGCTAATCAGCAGACTCGTCTGACTACATACGATGAAGCTCTCCAACCCAATGTGTTGAAAACTAGTAAACAAGCACATACACCTTCTTACACTCAACAATTATGCCAGTATTCCCGTCTGCCAGTATTGAAGGAAGTTCATCAACCACGTTCGGCAGATTGAAATCAGAAGGCACATACACCTTCTATTATTGATCAAGCCTACCAACAGTCTCGTTTGGTAGCACTCGGAGACATCAGTTAGAAAGCCCCAATGACAAACAAGAGGCAGACTCAACTCTCTTCCCCCACACATGAGTATTGTCAGAATTCACTGATAGGAAAAATAAGACAAGAGCATGCACATAAACCTACTCCAGACACTGAATGAACGTATATCCCCATTCCAGTAGCTGAAGTCACCAAGCATATTCTGTCAATGGTGAAACAGTAGAATAAAATCCCTGCTCATATTCTGGATGTCTGTCAGAATATTATAACAGCTTCAGCATCATCACAGGGAATGAAATGAAAATCTATCCCTACTAGTGGAGTGACACATCAACATATCACTCCAGAACAGACACAAACCTCTGTTCAAGTCCAAGAGGGTTGTGGGGAGTACTCCCCCATATCATACGGACAACCAAGTCAGGCACATACAACTGATTTGAGTGGAGATAATCAGCCTAAACTAATCGTTTTTTCATGAGCAGGCACATACAACTGTCCATAATAACCACTTTTGTCAAAAAGTGGTTCCTAAAGTGAGTAAGAAGTTGTTTAATAAGAAGACCCACCCAGCAAAGTCACGAAATTAAGAGCTAATTTGTAATAAGGCCTTTCTCGATGCTAGAGGTCTTGAAGACCTAAGACAATTATCTATTGGAATTCAAGATTCTACTCTCTCATTTCCCAATAGTGGGAACATTAATTCCAAAGGACTTCATTAGACACTTCCTCATGAAGTATTTCTTCATGAAAATTTTGTCAATCTCAAAGTTTCATCTTCAGATGAGAGCCACAAGAACCATCTGTGTGGCTAGAAGACCAAGGAGAAAAATGTTTCATCTTTTGTTGTAACCCACCATGCTGGTGCTCCCCATGATAATGAATGTAGCTGTGAATGTCCTCTCCATATTAGTAATTCATATTTCCAGGAAAATGCTTCAAAGGACAATGTTGTGACGAGGAATCCCTCTTATCATGAGGCACTTGCAAATGTGAAGCCAGTCATGTCTGATGATTTACTACTAGTAGGTGAAATAATTTCTCAATCAGAAGATATCCCGGGATATAGGTCATTCTCTGAACAACCACTGGTTCATTCATCTTCTAGTTTGATAAATTAATTCTCTACAAATATTTTTTAATCTGATGAAGAAACAAGGAAGCCCCAGCTCTGGTCTAATCAGGTAGAATAATCTTCATTGAATGATAAAGAGGAAGTGTTGAATATGAGAAAACAACTTTCAAAAGGTGATGTGCCAGTCATGTTTTGGCCTATGGCAAACTCTCATTATGATATTCCAAAGATGTTGACAGAAGATTGTATTCAATATATTCTTCTCAATATGTGGAAAACTCTTTGTCAATTGAAAAAGAAAATATTATCTTATGATGAATATGAAAATAATGTCAATATAATAGAAGGGTTGCAAAACCAAATTGATTTGTCCTCTCTCTCAGTTTCTCGATATCTGAAGGCTGAAAAGTAGTATAGATCCCTTCAGTGTTCATGCCTTGGTGCACTAAGAAGATTGTGCATGTTAATTTCCAATTCCCCATCTGGTATTCATATCAGAGGATGGGGTGTTCATGGAGCACTGCATTTCACTGTACTCTCCAGTCATCAAAGCGCACCGAAAATGGTCTCATGCAATGTTATTGCCCATGGATGGCCACAGCCAATTGGATTTGTTTGTAATCAAAGTCTTTCTCTGGAACAGAACTCAACTAGTTCTTCCCAAAGTCAGGCATATGAAGAACAAGTTGTTGAATTACTCCTTCATCAAGCAAACGAGAATATTGAATAGGCCTCTCATTTATAACATGCACATCATCAAGTGACAAAAGTGTTAGAAATCATCCAATGGTCATTTGAGTCGGATGATTTGAGTAGATGTCGGTTGATGCATCCATCCAATTTCCGGACTAATTTCCACAAGATCAGGAGAGATTTTAAGAAAGTCTCAGATATAGCAGCTCAAGAACCACACCTGCATTCCAGAATGGGGACCTTTTTAACCCAACCCTCGGAATCAACAAATTGGATTTGAGGAGTTGAGTAGGAACAGCAGGAACAGCCCCAATCCACAGGACTGGGGACTTTTTCAAATCCTCAATCTTTTCCTCAAAGAAATTTGGTCCTTTCTTAATTAGGGATGAATCCATAAGTGGAACAAAGATCTGAATTATCAAGGGATTCCTTCCAAATTACGGTTCCTCACGAAGTTATTGAGGGATCAAATTGAAAAAAGGCAATGTCTCATCAGGGACATGGAAAAAGACAATATCGCAGAAATGCTGATAGAAGGGATGCAATGTGTTATACATCAATTAATTTCATCAATTCCATTGTTGCTGATCCCCCAGATGAGGCTCATTCAGAGGGATCAGATGAGGAAGCTCCTGCTCAATAAGTTGTACACAAAGACACAAATGAAGGAGGTGTGTGTACATGAAATCAAAGGCTTACCCATAATCTAGGTATTCCTTCAAATAACCCACTTCCCCCCCCTCCTAAATGTGTCCAATAAGGGGAAAGTAAAAAAATCAGGTTAAGTCCCACCCTTCCTCTGGAGAAGGCCAATCACTCTCACTAGAGCAAAGATTTGCACAACAGGAGGAAGAAATGAAGGAGTTAAGAAGGTTGAATGCAGAACTACTTCAAGGTAGTCTTACTCCTAATCATGATGGAGTCCCTCATCTAAGGGAATTTGTTTCAGTTGATAAGATGGATCAAGAATATCATCCTCTACTAGTACACCATCACAGGTCTAATCCTACAGGTCATGTGCAACAACAACTGGTGGTGTTATCATCAGTTGTAGTACCAGCCACTACATTTGTCCATGCTCCAGTTATTGAACCTGCTCAGGTCCAAGCTCCACCGGATGTTTCTAAAAAGGTAATAACTACTATTGAGTCATTAACAGCTCAGTTGGAAGCTATGGAGGGAAAACGTGCTAAAATTCAACCAGAAATGAGAGCTTACCCTGAATGGGTTGATGTAATTACTACCCCATCAAATTTTGAAAGTACCACATTCCCAATCATTAATGGTTTGTGAGTCCCATAAAAAAACTTAACACATTTTGTTTCTCATTGTGATCCTATGATGGGAACCCCTTAGCAATAGGAATCAGTTAAGATCAGGTGTTTTCTACAGTCATTACAAGGCCCTTCTTTTGTTTGGTACATAAGCTTGCAATCCTGGTCAATTATTGGGTGGGAAGATCTTCATCAGCAATTCCTTCTTCAATTCAGCTCAGCTTTTCCAAAGACAACAGTTTTTGATCTTACAAATTGTAAGAAAAGGGAGAATTAAAAAGTTTTAGATTTCATTACTCGCTGGAATAGATTAACATATTCCCTAATCTTAGCACTCCCTCAAGAAGAATTGTTGCCAATCTGTGTGGAAAATCTGCGTGATGAGTTATGCACACTATTGATCCCTGTGAAATACACAGGAGGGTTTCGAGACCTTACTTTGATCGCTCAACAGATTGAATATTCTCTTATGAATACTAAAGATAAAACTCATGTAATTACATCAGCTCCAAGAAGGAGAATGGGTAGAGTAGAGACTGATACAGTTACGCTTAAAAAAGAACTTGTACCTACTTCTACTTCAAAAACATCATCTTTCCGAAGGGATCCACCTCCTGAGAGTCAACAAAAGAGGTTGTTTCGTCAATATGATCAAAGAGATCAATGACGGAAACAATTTGAGGAGTTGAAAAAAAATTACTCTTTCTGAAATGAACAGGTTCCAGGTTACTTCATTTCGGCTCTGAAAAATAATTTGGTTTAATTTCATAGGCCCAAAAGGACAAATAAAGAAGGAGATGAAGACCATCCCAATTATTTCCCATTTCATCAAATGATGGGGCATCCCATTCAGGAGTGTTATGTCTTCAAATACCTCCTGCAAAAAATTGTGGACTTGGGACAAGTCAAATTAAAAGGTTCTTCAGCTCAAGTATCATGTGTTATTACTATATATCCAGAGGAAGAAGGTGAGTGGCAGGAAGTGAAAAGAAAAAATGTACATAAATATGATTATTGGATGGTCATAAAGATGATCAACCAAACTCATGACATTTTACAAACACAATTGAAGACACCAATTGTTTCTTCTACTATGAATGCCACAACAAAACCCTCTTCATCATAGGGAACATCATCAAAGAAACGACATAATTCTAAGAAATAAGAGCAATCAGAAGAATATTAGATCATGTCAAAGCCCAAGTTGTCTTTGACTCTGGAAGATTTTATGCCATCTACTTCAAAGTCATGGTCACCGCCCCACAGAATGGAACAACCTAAATTGGCTAATCAGGCAGAGTCTTCATCAGACAAAGATTTGATATTTTGTTCTATTAATATGATTCACTTAACATATCCTTATGCTAATCACAGTTTTGAGCTCGATGAGCCTGAATTCCCTCTATCAAACAGTGTAATTAGAGGGAGTTCCATTTGTATGGGATACAGAGGAAGACATGGATATCCCAGAAGACACTATTCCAATTCAACCCCCACTAGAACTGTGTATACAACAGAAACTCATGGCAGAGCCCTCCAGTGGGCTCAACAAGAACAAGAAGCTTCTTCCATGTAAGAAAAATTCAGTCCTGGCACAATTATTCTGGAGGATCGGTTGGAGGTTACACCTTCTTCCTCTCAGAAGGTAAACAGACCCAATAGGTCCAAGCTTCCAAATTCAGGAGTATTTCCAACTCCTACGCTGATACAAGATGCATATACTTCCAAAGAATCAACTTCCAAGGAACCTGCTAAACCACATGTTCCTGTAGGGAAACACAGACCTTTGGATCAAAAGTATGATGTCTTGAAACATTTGGCCCAATTACCGGCCAAGTTATCAATTATGGATGCCTTAAATTTATCAAAGGATCTTCGGGAGGCACTCATCGAGGCCTTTTCATGTCCTCATGAGTTTGAAATTGAAATTGTTGCAGCTGAAGTCTACCATGTAGAGAATAATTGTGCAGAATTCCATGCAGTGATATCTTTTACTAATGAAGATGAAGATGATGTTGTGGATGGGCATATTAGACCTTTATATTTATCTGGAAAGGTTAATGATGTAGACATCTGACGAGCTTTCATTGATAATGGACCATGAGTCATCCTCATCCCCATTTTTACACTTCGTCGATTAGGACTCACCGAATCTAATTTATCTCCTTCTACTTTGATATTTCAAAGGTATGATAAAAATGAACAAGAACCTCTGGGTGAGATTATACTCAGAATTTAGTTTGGAGATCTTGTATCCAATTCAGATTTCTTGGTGGTTCGTCATGACACAGCTTTCAATATTTTGCTTAGAAGACCTTGGCTACATCAACATGCGGATATCCTTTCATCATACCATCAATGTCTTAAATATTGTTTCAATGGTCAAAATGGGACATTTTATGGTGATAAAGCCGCATTCAAAACATGTGAATCTCAATACATTGAGGAGTAATTCTATCACATGGAGGGAAAGGATAAATCCATAGTAGGGAAGTTACCAAGGTTAATCTCCATTTGGTTTGGAAAAGATTTCAGTAAACCCATTTACACATGTGAGTATAGATTATGTGTTTCCTATTAGTCAAATTGATAGGATAGACCCAAATCCAAATACTCTTATGGAAACTTCCATAATGTCAATTATGGCAATCAATCCAGACAGCATGGGAGAAATTAGTGACTCACCAAGAAATAATGAAAGCTCAAATGGATATTTCTTCATTTCATCCATTGAAATCCAGTAAGTCTATACTTCACCAACTAGGCCATAAGAAGTTATAGCAATGTCATAGGTGAATGATGATGTCGATTCGCAATCCATCATCTCCTCTTTATTACCCAAGGAAGACCCTTCATCATCAATTGGGTCAAAAATGGAAGCTTCTTCTTCAAGATGTTCAAATTTTAACATCTCTTCTGATCATGTAAATTTTGCTTCATCATCTACTATTCAAGTAGAAATAGAGGAAATAACACATGTTAATGAAGAAGAGGAAGATCTTAGAGATTCTCCTCTAGCATTTGAAGAGGGTATCTCTACCACTGTGGATGAAATCATAGAAATAAATCTGGGTACAAAAGAAGATCCACGTCCCACTTTAATTAGTGCGACCATGAATCTTCAAGAGCAATAAATGTATATTTAATTTTTGAAGAGAAATCAAGATATATTTGCTTCGAACTACAAAAAAATTACAAGCCTTGATCCAGATGTTTCTACTAATCGTTTGGGTTTTCCAGAAGAACATCGAGGATTCAAGCAAGCCGCAAGAAGAACACACTCAACTTATGCTTCCAAAATTGAGGTTGAAGTGAATAATATTATCAAAGATAGCTTCGTCATAGAAGTTCAATATCCCAAGCGGTTGGCTAATATTGTCCCTGTGAAAAAGAAGAATGGACAAATTAGATCTTTCATTGATTTCAGAGATCTTAATCGGCATTGTCCCAAGGATGATTTTCCAGTTCTTATTACAGAACACTTAATTGATGCAACAACTATCCATGAAGCATTTTCCTTCATTAATGGATATTCTGAGTATAATAAAATCCAAATGGCTCTAGAATATGAAGAATCTATAGCCTTTTAAGCCCCTCAGGGTGTGTTTTGCTATCAGGTAATGCCCTTTGGCCTGAAGAACATAGGCGCAACATATCAGTGTGAAATGCATCGTTTCTTCAAACCCTTTTTAGGGATGTTTGTTGACTGTTATGTGGACGACTTGGTGGTTAAATCCAAAAAATGTTCTAATCACTTGGATGATTTGGAAATCATATTCTAGAAGCTTTGACAACACAATTTGAAGATCAACCCCTTAAAATGTGCTTTTGGGGTAATTTCAGGAAAATTTATCAGCTTTGTTGTACGCCATCATGGTATCGAAGTCGATCCTGAGAAGACAAATTCAATCCTTGGTATGTCACCTCCTCTAAATTTTAAATAATTGAGAGGACTTCAAGGACACTTAGCCTATATTCAGCGTTTCATCTCTAATTTGGCAGGAAAAAGATTACCCTTCACCAAATTGATGAAGAAGGGAGTCACTTACCAGTGGACTAAAGAATTTCAAGAATCATTCAATTTTCTCAAGAAATATCACTTGAGTCCACCAGTATTAATTCCACCTTTTGAAGGAAGACCATGTATTCTATGTGACAGCTTTAGAGAATTCATTGGGTGCCTTTCTTTCTTATAAAAATGATGTTGGGAATTAAAATAGCATTTACTATCTCAGTCGGACTATGCTTGAAGCAGAAACCCAATGTTCAAGTATTGAGAAGTGCTACCTCACATTAATCTTTGCAGTTTAGAAATTGAGACACTACTTGAAACATCATGAGGTACAATTGGTATCTCGCAATAACCCACTCAAATTCATCCTTAGTCGTCCAATGCTTACAAAACGTCTAGCAAGGTGGGCAGTTATTTTGTAGAAATTTGATATTCAGTATGTGTCTCAAAATGCGATAAAGGGCCAAGATCTGGCTGATTTCCTTACTGAACATACTTCAATATAATATACATCATTAGATATTGAACTTCCTGATGATGAATTATTTTCTATTCAAGATAATCTTCAAACATGGGAAATGTACTTTGATGGTGCTTCTAGAAGTCCAACAGTGAAGAAAATGGAAGATCCTAAATTCAATAAAGTTGGGTTAGGAATTGTGCTCATTTCCCTAGAAAAGGCAGTGCTACCCTATTCCATCTTATTGTGGGGAGGCAGTACCAATAATGAAGAAGAATACCAAGCTCTCATCGCAAGCTTGGAGTTGGCTCTTCAAGAAAAATTGAATCACTTAAAGGTGAAAGGTCATTCAGACTTTGGAATCAAACAAGTCAATGGGGATTATTCCATCAGAAAAGAAGAGTTAATCCCTTTGTATGATTACATCAGAGAGTTAATGGCGTAATTTCTTTCAGAAACGAAATTTTCTTATGTCATGCGATCACAAAATGCCCAAGCTGGTGCACTATCCAATATAGCCACAGCTCTGGCAGATCTAAATCGGGACGAGACAATCATCAGTATTGCCCACCGTCGTACAATTTCACCTTATGTTCAAACCACAACAGAGGAAATCAATGAAATTAGTCTCATTTCTGAACCATATGGTCATACTACAGGATGGATGACACCTATCAGGTAATACCTTCAAAATGAAACACTCCCACCCGATAGAGCCGAGAAAGAACAAGTCCAGCGACGTGTGGTCAATTTTTACTCTTTATGATAGACCAGATCACTTAAATAAAATTCTCTACAGGCGTGGTTTTGATGGAATTCTCTTCAGATGTATTGATAGTGAAGAGACAACTGCTGTCATGAAATAAGTTCATGCAGGAGTCTGTGTTGCCCACCAGTTTGGACATAGACTATCTGATCAAATTCGAAGGATTGGATACTTTTGGCCTTCAATGATACAATATTGTGTTGATTTCACTAAGAAGTGTCGTTCTTGCCATGTACATGCCAACATCATTCATCATCCCCTAGATTTTCTTCATACAACTAAATAATCATGGCCATTTCCCACATGGGGAATGGATGTGGTGGGACCTTACCCTTCAGCTACATCCAAGCAGTTTAAGTATATTCTTACTGCTACTGACTCCTTTTCCAAATGGGCAGAGGCAATACCTCTCAAGGAAGTTAGTTTTAAAATCCTTGTTAACTTCATCAAGTCTAACATCCTTAATAGATTTGGTGTCCCTTATACCATATTGACGGACAATGGAACCAACTTCTGTTTATCCGAGGTAAAGAAGTTGTATCAAGAATACAACATCAAATCCAACAATTCATCTCAGTATCATGCAGCGGCCAATGGCCAGATAGAAGCCTTCAATAACACTCTTTAAAATATACTACAAAAGATGTTGGATAAAGATAAGAAGTCATGGCTTGATAAACTCTTTCATGATTTATGGGTTTATCGAACCACCACCCCCACTACAATGCGGTCAACTCCATATTCATTTGTATATGGAACGAAGGAAGTCTTGCCCATTTATGTTTAACTACCTTCACTCAGAGTAGCCATTTGTGATCATTTATCTATAGATGAACAATCTCAAAAGCGATTGGATGATTTTTAATGATTAGATGACAAAAGATTGTGCACCCTGCACCATTTGGAAGTCTATCAGAATCGAATAGCACGAGATTTCAACAAAAACGTTCATCTTCATTCATTCATTTAGCGAGTGTTGGTATTGGTTCTCAGAACTCCAATTATACCAGGAAATAAATTACCCAAACTTGAAAAAAAATGGGAAGGACCTTACTCAATACACAAGGTCTACTCCAACGGAGCTTATTCTTTAATCTCAATGGATGGAGAACTCATCACGACTCCAACCAATGCCATATTTCTGAAGAAGTATTTTTTATAACACAAATACATCATTCTGGTCTATGAATATAACCTTAAACTATTCACACCATTGTCCAACATGATGTTAACCTATGACGTCCTAGCTACATGACGCTAAACTGTACAGAAGTCCCTTATGTCCAGCAAGACATTCAACTGCATAACCATCGTCCTAGCTATATGACGTTAAACTTTGCACCTCTTCATCCCACATGACGTTAAACTGTGAAAAAGTCCCTAATACGTCCTAACAACATAACACTAAACTCTATATCACTCCATCGTCCAACATGACATTAAACTATATTGTCCCTTTTCGTCCAACATGACGTTAAACTGTGTTGTCCTTACTGCATGACATTAAACTGCACAGTCTCCAAATTCCTTACTGCAAGACTTTAAACTGCATAATCTTCTCTTTCGTCCTAGCTATATGACGTTAAACTATACATCCCCCTCTTTTGTCTTTAATGCATGACATTAAACTGCATAGTCCCCCATTTTCCAACATGACGTTAAATTGTGTTCAGCCCCTTATACATCCAACATGACATTAAATTGTGCATCGTTACGGTTGTTGATACCTCTTGTTTCTCACACTGAGTATGACCCACGTGAGTTTAGAGTATACTTCAACCATAACACCTTCTATAGGCCTCTAACCATGCATAAGTCCCAACATTTTCTTTTTATATTGTTGTTCTCAAAAAAAACTTGATCACCAATTCATTCTTCAATTGAACTACGCGGACTTTGATCCTTGCCTTATAGGCTGGGTACGTTGGGAACCTCTTGAGGTTTGAGCCCAAAACAAATCTATTAACATCGGTTCACCTCCATCTAATACGATGTTGGTTCGTGAAGCCACCCCCAGAATCAATATCTTTACATTGGTTCACCTTTGTCCTTACTATATGACGTTAAACGATACAACACTTTTGTCTTGTATGACAATAAAATACAACATTCTTTGACACCCTCACATGAGAGGGAATCATTATTTACATTGATCTCCAATCATGTTATATACTAAAGAATATGTGCATACATAGAAATGACCAAACCTTTTATCTTGGGTCAAACCATCATTGCACTAGTCCCCTTTCACCATTCATATGTACGAACCAAATCTGTATTGAGGGTATTTAAAGAACTATGTGAGGCTTGATTCCCATCCTTATGGGATGGGTAGGAACGTTTGAGCGTCCCTCGAATCAAGCCCCAAGTCTTTGGGCCTATCCTTAAATTTCACTTTCAGTCCCTTGGCTGAAAAGTCCCCCTGTGAAAACATGAATGTGGTATGAAAACCCTGATCTTCATTCACATCAGGTTTATAAAATAGACATTGTGTATTCCTTATAATGGTCCGAGCTCTATGTACCTAAACTAAGATCTCCCATACTCTAGTCCCACATGACGTTAAACTGTATTTCAAGAACTACATTTGGCTTGATTCTCATTCTAATGAGATATGTAGTGAATTCCAATATCTCAATTCAGGACCCAGCCACAACATGATTATGGTTAGTAGTGGTCTATATATCTCTACATGAATTGAAAAATGCCCATTTTTATGTTTCATACTCCTAACCTTAAATACTTCTAGATCTTTATAACCCTTTTCTTATCTTCTGGTCAGAAAATGTCCAATTTCTGAGAAATTCTTCTGACTGACTATGCAGCAAGTTCCCTTAGGCGGCCTTGCATAAATAGTCCACATAACAGACCTGTCAGCCAAAAGATGATATTATTTGAATATTCAGACAATGCCCTTAGGTGGCCCTGCATAATTCAACCCCCTAACAGGTTTTTCAAATAATGGAAACTTAATTATTGGGAAGAAAACCTCTTTTTTACTTAGTTTTCTTAACGAAAATATGTAGGGATCCGCAAAAATAACCATCCTTAACATATTTGTCCCATACACTTTTTCATGATTTGAAAGTATTCAAGTCTATGGTTTATATTTCCTTTCCCTACATTTTGGTCAAACCTTCGTAGGAGTGAAATTCATCCAATTCTTAGACAATATTGATTGGAAATATCCTCTCCATATTAAAGTACCTATCTCCATACAACAAACTCTATGCTTTAGAAAATTTGAATCTCCATAAACATTCACTGACTTTTTTGCAGTAGAAAAGTAAATTTCTGAGAGTTCTTTTTCATGACTATGCAGCACGTGCCCTTAGGTGGCCTTGCATAAGTAGTCTATATAAGAGACCTATCAACCAAAAGATGTTATTATTTGACTATGCATCCAATTCTCTTAAGCGGACCTGCATAATTCAACCCCCTAACGGGTTTGTTAAATAATGGTAACATCACTCTTAGGAATACTTCTTATAATGCCTCTTAGTCCTTTTTCATATCATTCCTCATATTCAAAATTTCTTAAGTCATAGTTTACATATTTTCCCTCATACTTGAGTGTAATAATATTATTTCAGATAAATTGTCAAGGAATTGAGTCAATTTTAATCCATTCGGTCAAAGCTATTTTGACCTTAAACATTATCCTTTTTATGTTCGACATGTATGATTTTAAACTGCCCACAAAATACAAGGGAAATCTATACAAAAGTCAAGTCCCAGCTCACTAAACCTATATTTTGTATGATTTTAGGTAATATTGAGAAATTAAAATATTCAAATTTTGTAGGGTTATTTATAATAATACTAGAAAAAATCAAAATATGCTTACTAGGCCCATTGGAATATGTAAAAATTTAAAACAGGTATCAAAAGAATGCAGGCACAAATGATTGAAGATGAAAGTATTCTTCATCGATGCACAAAAGTTAGAAGGACATACACATATTGGAGTATCTTCTCTTTTCCAAGAACTACAAAAGGCTATCAACATAAATCTTCTTTTGATTTACGGCATCCTGATCCTCATCAGCAGCCACTTGAAGCTCATGCACTTGACCAACTTCACTCTTTTCAGCTTGATGGAGTGCTTTCTTGGCATCTGCAATGGCTTTCATACCATTCGTTTGAGCTTCTTCCAGCGAATTATTAAGTTGGTCAAGTTCCCCAGTAACAACATCTAACTATTGCTGAAGATGCATTTTCTAGAAGACATTCTATTTGATCTTATGCTTCAGCTCCTTTAACATGGCAACATAATCAGTCTCATCTCGGGATACCGCAGCCTCAAATTCTCTCATATTGGCTGACAGCCTCACTCTGGTCAAATATTGACGATACTTTTTCTCATGCTCCCTTCTTAAGATGACTTGTTTTACCAAGTCATGGATCTCTTGATATCCAAAACCTCCAAGTCCCAACATGATAAACAAGGATGAAATTCAGGGAATCTTCGATGACATCTCTTCTAGAGGCACTTCAGATATGATCTTTCATATGTTCTTTCAAGCCTTGTGTCGTGAAAATTAGGGCGCCTTTTGTATCTCCGGGTCTGACATAGCATCACTATCACAGGGGGGAATATAATCCGAGATAAATGCACTTAGGGAAGTGCCCTGTTCTACTCCTTCCCCCCTGACCTGTGTTACTTCACTTTCTATTCCCGTTGGGGTGGAGGCTGAAGCTTCACGTCCAGAAATAGCCACTGAAATTGATGTCCCAACATAATCAATTGAAAGCTTTGGTTAGTTTCAAAGTATAACTAATGTTGATTGAATAACTTTCAAATTAATTAGAGTCGAAAATATTGTTATCCCTTACCCAATGGTAGATCATTACCAAGAGAAGGATCCTACCCATCTTTCCTAGCTTCAACAGGATTTTCAGGATGAATTTTAGGAAGCTCTTCTGAGTTCAGCTTCACTTGAGCTAGTGTCACTACAATAGTAGGGTTGTCCATATCCCCTTCAGGCATTGGCAGTTCAGTAGCTTGCTCAGATGAAATAGCATATTTGAACAAATCATGGTTAGAGATGTAATAAAAATTTATTTTAAAAGGACGAAGGATAACACTCACATCCAAAATCATCTAAATTACATGGTAATTTAACATGATCTAAGAAATATTGAAAATATGCGCCAAGTTCCATCGTTTCATCCAATGTTATCTCAAATTCCTAGTGAATCTCACCAGTGCGAGCATTTGATATGTCTTCTTGGCGACCTTCATTCTGTAGCCTCTGACCCTGGACAGTTTCTTCAGATAAAATTGAGGCATTAGTTGCAATGGATGCCAAAATCTCTAGTACAGGGGTTGAGCCTAAAGTATCATAGAATGGAATTCAGTTTATGTTTAATTCAACATTTTATGAAGCACTGTTAATTTACCAGATGCAGGTTCTTCTCTTCTTGCATTAGCAGTAGGAGTGGTACTAGGAACAGATGTTGGTTCCTCTTCAAGAGCAACCAAGCCAGCATGAACTTGTGATTGTTCACTAGCACCCTCCATTGTTCTTAGAGGAGGGTCAGTCCTCTCCCTCAAAGGGGAAACTGAATAATCCCCTGAAATTCCAAGAAGTATGAGCAACCTTTTCATGGGTTAAGACTCATGACTATCCGAAGGAATTACCACTACTGATGAAGCGTTTTGTTGTGGACTTCTTCCTTCAATGCCTTAGATTTTTTTGCTTCTTAAGAGTGTTGACATTCTCCTCTCCAAATACAGGTATTGGAGGGTGAAAAGACCTTTCTAACTCCTCATCCAGGGAATATTGGACAAGAGATATTTCACCTGGCTCATGAGGAGATTCATTAGCCCCAAAGGCAGTACCACCAGGGCTATACTGTGGTGAAGGAACCTCAGCAGTTCCTTTCTTTGCAAGAAGTAGGATGAAGAAAATAATTTCCTTGAGTAAGAAAGCTTTGACTGAAATAAAGTTACAAATAAATTATGGAAAGAGACTTACATCTTCAGGAGACACATAATCGTGCCACTCCTCATCTCCGAAACCACCAGTCCCCTCAGCAGTGCCACAATCTATTATTTCCTTCACCCGCTTGGTGACAGGAATGGAATCGTCGATGGCATATATGAACATCACTAGCTCTCTGATGTAAGCCCGAACTTCATAGGTATTATCCTTGAAACAGATATCAGTAGAAGCCCAAAGATTCCCTATTCTAGGGATGGGTAGCCCTTCTCATAAATCCAGCCAAGTTTTTTCAGTATTCTAATATAAACTCCGCCATGTCTGGACTGCCTCTGGTTGTAAATATTCAGCATGTTTACCAGAATGCTACAAGGAGGGTCCTACAATCTTAGACTTCAGCTTCTTCCCAGCTCTTGCAACTACAGATAGAGAATAATAAAATAAGACTTGTTGCTCTATAAAGTAATGGTGATTAAATTTCCCCAATGAAGTAACTCACTAGGAGTTGACAGAGTTGGTCTCTTGATTCTGACAGGAGGATTATATCTGGCATGAGGCCACTTTTCCGTATGTTGTGCCTCATCATCCCCATCTTGGGAATCCGACGAGTCATTCCTAGGTGAGGAACCTGGTGAATCAGCTCCAGGTGGGGAAGCATCACCTTCCCGATGAAGGGTTTCTTTCTCTACAGTTCTTTTCTTTTTCCCCACCTGATAAACCAGGCGATTCAAGACCCCTTCAGGGTATGATGTTATCCAGTTCTTGGCATACCATGTAGTCATGTTACTCGTCTCTTTGTCAACTGGTAGATCAAAAACTTTCCCGGTCTTCTCCCTAGATGTTAGCAACCATAGTTGTCGGGAAACCATTGGATTATGCTCTAACCTGACATGCACGGGAGGGGATACAACAGTCTGCTACAAACACTTGAATTGGTGTGAAAATCTGTATGGAGCATAGGCCTCACATATAATATCTTCGGCAATCCTTATGGTTAGTACACCATCTCTGGAAGCCAGCATGTACGCCCTCAATTCCATATCACCGGTTCCATCATCAATAAACCGCCCGTTTGGCAGGTTTCTATAAGGAAAGAAATTGAATTCCTTGTACATGCTCAGCCTCACCTTTATATCATAGATTTTGAGAGCTAATGAAGCAATTATAGAGTATTCCTAAACTGATGGACTGAAAGAACTTCTAGGAATATGTACTCTGTTCCATACATTATATTTCCTCAAATGAGGGGCGATCCATCCCCACAAAACAAGGAATGTTACAACTATTCTCAAAGGATAATTACCCTTAAAGACATGAAGTAAGCTCCTGTGAAGCTTCGCCAAAATGGGGGTGGCCAACACAACCATTTTCTTCTCAGCAAACATGGCTGCCACAACGAAGTTCCCTTTCCTGACGCCTCCCTTATAATGTCTGATTGGAAGAAGATAAACACTGAGCCACAAGGCTAAGAAGCCCACTAGACGGGTCTTTTTTGAGATTCTCTGATCCACTTCGTACCCCCGCTTCTCAAATTCTCCTGCTTCTAAAGTCGGCCAGAATGTGTCAGGAGCACCCCTCTTCTCTATTTTGGGGAAAATAGTAGGATGAGTATAGGTGGGCCACTCCCCTTTCTTATTGGTAAGAAACATATCCATCCACTCATATGGATGAATATCCTTTCTGGAATTAGGTTTGGAGGTCTTGGAATTCATGAGTTTGTAGAAGATTTTCAATAATTCCTGAGCCAAAGTCAGAGTCTTCTCTAAATCATTCCAAGTCGCCTTGGGGGGGATGAATTCATCATACATGTTTCCTAAAATTGGAGCCCCCAATATCTTGTAGACATCCCACAAACTAATGCCTAATTCTCCATGATTCAGATGGAAGGAATTGGTTTCTGGGATCCAGCGGCTGATTAGCTTCGGCACAAACTCATCATTCATGTAGAAAAAGGTCTGCCCAGCCCAGACGACTTCATATATCGCAGATCCTTTCAAATCCTGAACAAACTCTGCACAGATTTGTCACAACCAATATACCCACATCCAAGTTGTCTTGACACCTCGTCCAGGATGAAAGTCTCAACTCTTCTTCCAACCTTTGGATTGATCGATCTGAAAATTTTGGAAGATTAAAGGATAACAATGTTGTTGCAACTCAGGATTGTGAGGTTTTAGATCTGGTGCACAAGGGCTATGATGAATCATATAGGCCTTCTCCATTGTTCCAGTATTTACAAATTCTCCTCCACTTGAGATATTTGCTGAAGAAAAATTGGTGTAATTCTGAAACCATGAATGTGGGAGATAGTTTCTTTCCTATGGAATGTTGACATCATGAAGATGACCATACCCATACAGATGAAAGTATATGCTCTCTGAAAAGTTAAGATGATACTTCTTCAATTAATTGGAAAAATCTGGGAGAGTGTTGTTGCAGACAGTATTGTAATCATGGCCAACAACATTCATCATATCATCAATCTTCTTGCTAGCCAGTTCATCAGCCATTCCAATTCTTCTAGGAGCCATTGAATCTTCACAAAGGTAGAATAATTTACTCTTAAGTGAGTTTATTTTTCTTAAAATTTCTGAAGAAAAGTAAAAAAAATTGCTAAGGCATTAAGGCACGCAAGTCCAGTTTTGGTGCGAAGGTATAACTGTGTCGCATAGGTTTTTGGCACGCATGTATCACCGCGTATGTCAAAATACCTCTGCAGTATCACGACATGGAAAAAAGGAATGAACCGTGGAAAATCATCCACCTGTGCATTGAGATAAACTTTCATGGAGAGAGATCGAACTGTTCAAAGTTGGGTACTTTGCGCGAGAATGGCCGCATATTTATAGACCAGCCCGCACCCCTACGTGCCAAAGCCTGTGCGCCTCTCACCTGCGCACCGCTACCTACGTGCTCTGAACCTGCACGCTACAGTTCCTTGGTTTTCTTCTTTACCTCAGAGTCGCATCCTCCTTCCTTTTGGATCCAACTCTGATGGGGGACATTTGTCGACACTCCTTTCTATCACAGAGTCTAAACGACTGAAAAAGGGGAATACCTTAGCATAAATTGATTCATCCTTTGAAGAAACATAAAAAATTGACAAATCCATGAACAAGGATTTACTTCAGCATGCGCCACGCAGGTTCCAAGATGGGCGCAAAGGGTACCTATGCACCACATATTGGGCGCGTAGGTGACCTGCACGCCCAATTTGATTTTTTCCCTGGGTCTTCAGCATCCTATAAATACCCCTTGTGGGCCCCCAATTTTGAGGAAGAAAAATCTAGAAATTCATATTTCAGCTCTCGATGCCCTAGTCGCTTCTCGAAGCCTTCTGAACACTTCTAAGGTAATTTCTTACCTAGAACAAAAGATCTAAATAGGGTGAACAAGGATTATGTGTTGAAATTAATCAACTCATGGTTTCCTAGGTGTCTAACCCTTAATGGAAATGAGGACACCTGCGCGCCGCCTTATCCATTCAACAGAACATGTGCACCACTCTTCTGGAAGCCCCTAGGGATAATACATAGGGATTGAGCCAAGCCTTGACCAAGTATTACCCTATGGTTTGACCGGCGTACAGGTACACCAGTGCTGCGTAGGTATACCTGCACGACTAGGACCTACGCGACCAGGACTTGCGCGCCCAAACAGGACATGTGTGCCTACTTCTTTTGGGGTGCCCCTCCTACCTATGCACCTCTCTTATTCAAATACACCTCTACTCTTCAAGATTTATCCTTAAGAACCCTCTTCAAATCCATTTATAGAATGATTCCTTGGTTAGCTTCCTTATCTGAATGGAATTCTGTGGAACATCTCTTAAAACCTAGTGATTTACATATCTTTATGTCACAAAGGTTACAGATTTCATTTATTCAACCTCATCCTTTAAGATGAGAGGATCTTTAACCTGGGCCACCTTTTCAGGAGTAAGCCCCAGCCGAAGTTCTCTTAACCTAGGCAACCTCCTTAAGAGTAATCCCCCAGTCCCCTATTCATGGGATTTCTTTTCACAAATAAGCCTTGGTCCAAGATATTTAATCTGGTCATCCTCCTCGGGAGTAAGCCCCAAGTTCCCAAATATGGGCATCCTCCTCAAGAGTAAGCCCCAAGTTCCAAATTCCTTTAACCTGGGATTCCTCCTTAGGAGTAAGCCCCAGTCATAATTCCCCTTAACCTGGGCTTCCTTCTTAGGAATAATCCCCAGTTCTCAAGTCCCTTTAACCTTGGCCTCCTTCTTAGGAATAATCCCCAGTCATAATTTCTCTTAACCAGTCATAATTTCTCTTAACCTATCTTAATTACTTTTGATTTGGGCTTCATTCTCAGGAGTAAAACCCAATCATAATTCCCCTCTAATTTGGGCATCCTTCTCAGGAGTAGCCCTAAGTTAAGTATCAAAATCTCCATAAAGCACATATACCTTTATGGACCTAGTTTTCGGGTTTCCTCACTGAAGTAAATCCAAATCTTCATCTATCTGGGAAGTCATACATACATAAGCCCCATATTATTTCTCATGATTGCATCTTTCATGGCACAATTGTCAGGTTTTACCAATACCTCTTATTTCTCACACCGAGCATGACTCACATGAGCTTAGGGCATAAAATTAATTATGACATCTTTCTTTGAGCCATAAACCATGCATAAAACTTATACTTCCTTACTCGAACTACGTGGGTTCTGATTCTTTTTCTAAACAAGGATATGTAGGTAGCCCATCTGTGGGTACGATCCCAACTCTGAAATAATCCATGTCCTTCTGAATGATAATAAACTCCAAGTCCCCTGCTGAGTGGCTTTAAAGCCAGTATTGTTATCATAATGACCAAGATATTTCTATATAATGTGTAGAAGGATACCATTGACTAAGAATATATAATAAATACAGATGATTATCTATCGATGAAGAACCTAAAATACATATAAAAATTCTCTAAAAAACTCAAACATATCAATCATTGACTGTCAGATCTAAAGGAAACCTCATTTTCATACTTGGTAATTTAATAAGGATTCACGAACATAACTCAAATCTATAAAGAGAGTCCCAGAGTAGACAATAATTCCACTCAAAAGTTGTGATGAGTCCGACCTCCAATCTTCTCAACCAATGAAAATTCATAAGCCTCATCGGTCCAAAACTAATGAGCACATGTCTTTGGAAAGTAGGTCCAAATGGATATAGAATCATTGGATGTTTCTGGTTCTACGAACAAACCTGTTAGAAACCGATTGGAATGTATGAACCTTAAACTAACGAGGTCATACCCATTTATAGAGGAAACATGCGTGAATATATATTTTAGACTCTTGTGATAAATATATATCTCTCACTTCTCCCCATAAAGTTAATTCCTCCAGATATTCATTACAAAGATCACAGATTCTAACTCCAGATCATGAATGATATAGTTTTTCTCATGGATTCACAATTTCCATGAGAAATAGGCTACCAAACTTTCATTTTTCATCAGTACACAACCTAATACCTTCTTTGAAGCGTCACTATAAACCAAAAAAAGAGTTCTCCACAAGTATGGAGTGTGAGTACGAGTGCGATGATAAGCTTCTTTTTGATATCCTTAATGATTTCCTCACATTATTGAGTCCATAAAAACATCACTCCCTTACCTATAAAATTGGTTATTGGGTATGGAAATCATGATATGTTCTTTATAAATCATTAATAATACCTAGTTTGGCCAGGGAAACTTTCGATCTCCATTACAGATGGTGACCTGGGCCACTCTTTGATTAGAAATCCCACTAGTCTTAGGGAATTGGTTTTCCAAATTCCTATGTTACTTGCAGTTGAAACACTACCCTATAGTCTGAGTGTTGATATGAACCTTCCTTTCTTCTTCCACATTAGTGGGATTCATCATATCTTTTCAGTATTTCTTAGACATATGCCCCATTTTTTCACATTCATAGAAATTTTTTGTTACATTTATAATGTTATAAGGATTCTTCTTCCAACAATTTTAACACATGGTAAAACCATTCTTCTTTTCATTATGGGATTTATTTTTTGATCCACCCATATTAGAATCCATTTTACGATTTTTTTTCACCAGTCCCAGGAGACCACTAATAGTATCTGATCTAATTTTCAACCTTGAGGGCATAATAGTCAATCTCTTCATAACATTTGAAGTCTTGAATCATGAATTATTTTCATAGACTTGGATTTAGATTTTAATGAACTGATCTGACTTGCATTTAGTATTCACAATAAAATTATAGAAATATCTTCCAATCCTTATAATGTTTGCTTCATATTCCCTGATATACTCATCTTCCTTCTACTTAAGGCTAAAGAACTCTCTTTCCATATTGATATAGTTACTTCATGGAAAATATTTTTGAAAAACATTTCCTTGAATTCGTCCCAATCAATGGAATCAATTTCCTCATTATAATGCATATTTTTTATCATTGTCCTACACTGACCATCTTCCCCATCAAAATGATAAACCTACAGCACAACTTTCTCTTCCTATGAAAACTGAAGAATAGAGAATATCTTTTCAATGGGGTTAATCTACTCTTCAATGAGGAGGGGATCAGAAGATCCACTAAACATGGGAATCTATTACTGCATGATGGATTTTATGGAAACTTGATCATTCCTTGGAGAGGGAGGGAGTTACATATGATTAAAGTTATTATTCATAACATGTACTAGCTGATCAAGTACTATGATAAGTTTTTAATCACAAATTCCCATTATATTTGTAATATCATTAGGGAAATCATCTCATTTCCAATTACATTGATTATTGGAATTGTTCTTCTATTTCCCTTCATTAAATAAGAAAGAGAAAGTTCCATTTTAGGTCTTTAATTCATTGAATATAAAGGAGACTCTAAAAATAAATGGACAAAATTGTAATGAAAAAGTATATCCTATCATGTGGTCCCCTAAGTTTCAAACTAGGTTATCTATGATCTTTTTCCTGACATATATTTTTATGGTAATTTTTGGCTCCCTTAATAATGGTTCATAATGATATTATTAATTTACCCAAGAATATCCAATGGGAGTGTCAAACTAGGTGCATAGTAAGTCTTGTTGTTATGTACCAGGTTACCCCAATTTAGGCTCAGAACACATTGTTGGAGTTGGTACTTCAAGGTACATTTGTTACATAACCACATCCACTTTTTTTATACAGTTAGTTATTTTATTTCAAGAAAACCACTAACTCTACCCTTATCCAAATTTAGTTATGTTTTCTTAGATATAGTATTATCCCTAAGGATATTACTAAATTTCTATTGTCCTAATCTCAAAAAATAACTAAACCATCCTCTAATACGAACTATAGAGACCCTATCATTTTACATATATCCTTAAATGATTTTAAGCCTAATTAACTATAAAATTGGAAGCCAATGATCATAATGTCTATTGTATTTGAATAAAAAGTACATAAAACTGAAATCATGGGTATAAAAAAAATTTCTCATTTTATCATCCATTATGAGTTTCTAACTTCTTTTTATCCCTTACATTTTCATAGGATATCCTCAGGATATCATGAACAAATGGATGATCTAAAAATCCTAGTAAGGTAATAAACATAAGAATAAATCTTAGAACATGGGTAAGATTTAATAACATAATGATATAAAACGTAATAAAACATTATTAAATATAAATAATCATAACATGGGATCATATAATCATGGATTCATAATTATGTGGATGCAACATAAAATATGAATTTAGCACAAGTCAAGAATAATCACCAAGACTGTTTCACGTAACGTCTAATGTGATTAAAAATATACAAATACATTGGAACACTATCTAGGTGAACCCATCATACATAAATAATATGTTTTTCACATAAATAAATATATAAAATCATAAATATGAAATCAAATAAAAACCTAAGGGTTACCCATGGAAATAATTGGGTATCATAATTATGTCAAAAGGCATATCAAAATGGAATATCGTAGTGTATTACATTAAAGGATGGTTTTACATAATAAATGGAAATGAATATAGGAATATAAAATGGTATTTTATGTGAAACTAAAGTAAAATATTTGTGTTTAATAAACATTATAAATAAAATATTTTCGTACTCTTTATGGGAAAACACTCAAGATTATTTAAAATAGAAAGGGAATATTTTATTTATTGAAACCAAAATTGAATAAAGGATATTTTTCATGATAAAATGAGTGATTTAATAATGGTTATAGAAGATTAAAATATATTATGGATCACACTTGATAATGGGTAATAATTCTCAAAGTTCCATTAAATTGGGGGTTTCTTATCGGTAGGAATTGAGTAGAGAAGCTTTTAAAAAATGTATATCCTAGAAAAATAAGGATGAATCGATCCTGATTCATTCTTTTGGAACATTAAAACATAACTTAGAAAATTTAAATATAAATAAAAGTGAATTTAAATTGGGTAAAATGAGAGAAATATTAACATGATGGAATAAGGGATGTTTGAGTAGAATCCCTTACCAAATGTCTGAAACGATTCCGCAATTGATCTTAATGTCCTAAATAATAAAATTAAATACAATAATTATTTAATTCATATAATTTTTGAACATTTATTATATTTATTATAATTTTTTTATGTTCATTTATATCCCTTTTTTATGGGTTATATAATTCAATTTCATCATTCAAGAGGGTTAGTTTCCTTGATTTTCATGATCGGTTTATTTGTATACATTTATAAAATGTCAAATAAAGTAAGGGTAATTATCCAAAATAGAAAATATATGTTATTAATGAACATTAAAAAAGATATTCTAGTCTTATATATCATTTGGCTTTTTTCATGAGGATGAATCATTAGATAAATTATTAGTGATAATTCTTTGGATTTATTTTTTTCGATTTTCGATCACAATGAACTCATTTTGTTTTATAAATTAATATCATGTGTAAAAAAATATTATAGAACATTAAATAATATTTAATACATATATTATAATCCTTTTCACCCTAGAAAATGGTTTCATTACCATCCTTAAAGACTATAATGGAAACTGACCACATCACCACCCTTGAATGTGATAAATTAACACATCATGAATGATGTTTTCATTTCTAGAATAAAAGAGGTGGGAAGAGAGGTGATGATGAATTTTTCCATTAGAATCACAAAATTACAGTATATTTATGGGATAGGAGTTATCATACCATTTGAATTATGGTAGGTGAGAATAGAAAATGAATAAAAGGAACATGAAAATAAATTAAAATAAAACGGAAGAGGGGTTTACCTCTTGATTCCTTCGTGATAACATCATTAGGGAATTGATTTAAAAAAAATTTGAGACCAAAAGCTCTTTGAAGAGGGGGAGAATATTGGGAGAATATTTGAGTATAATTTAGGCAAGGCTCAAGTCTTAGGAGGTGTGAGGAGAATAGGTGTTGTGCGGTGGTACTTATAGTGTGTGTGGGGGGTGTTTTCCCTTAATTTAATTCATTAGATTATAATTTTTCCCAAGACAAGATATATTTGTAATTAATGGGAATTAATATATTAATAAGTGCATGTGATGTTTATCCAAGGTTCACTTAGATCTTCTATGACTCATGTATGACTGAAAAATTCATTTATTTACTTATAATGTAAATTACCATATTTCACTGTTTATAAAAAGCTCAAGTATTCTAGAAAAATCTCCAAAAAATAACCCTAACTATTTTTCTCATATATAATTAAAAAATGAAATTCATTTTATGAAAATAATTTTCTAAATATGATAAATTTATTTTTTATTAAAATCCTAATTTACTCAAAAAATACGGATTTTAAAAATATAAAAGATTTTATAACATTTTGAGAAATTAAATAAGGTCTCATAAAATTATATTATAAGAATAATAAATCAAAAAATTATTTTTTTAATAAATTTTATGAAAATTATTTCTTAATTTATTTAATTAATCATAAAATTTTAATTAAATATTTATGACTTACAAAAATACCAACACTGAATTAATAATTTTTAAAATATTTATTTACGAATACAATGATATAATTATATAAAAATTTACCTAATAAGATAAATAAATTTTATTTATAATTTCATTGGTCATGTTACTATTCAATTTTTCAGTTAACTTTTCATAAAGTTCTTGTAATTATTCAAAATGTAAAGACATTATTCCTTTGGAATATGTTCCTTATCTTCTATAAATTCCTTTTTATTTCATTAATTATTAATTTATAATGTTTTTATTGTGTTATTAGTGTGATTTTATGTCATTATACTCTATGAAATAATTATTAGAAGTGGATTTCACTGATAATATTTTTGGTTTATTACAGATAATCATGAGAAGTTTCTCAAAAATCGATGATAGTACCAAACTAATATAAGGAAACTATGGATATCTATCATAGATGTTGGCCTCATCCAACGTTCAATTAATTCAATCATTGAAGGTTTCATAGATATCCCATTTCTTCTGATGATATTACCTAAGAACGACACCTCCTTTAACCAGAACTCACATTTTTTGTACTTGGCATAAATAATCACCTTTCATATGGTCTTTAGAATGATGATCTGATAATCCTCATGATCCTCCATTGTTTTGGAGTATATTTGAATATAATATATAAATACTACCAAAATGTTTTCATAGTAATGTCTAAAGATTCAATTTAGCATTTCCATTAATATTTCTATAGCATTAGTGAGTCTGAATGGAATTTCTATGAACTCATAGAGCCCATACATTATAAAAAATGTAGTCCTAGGGATACCCTACTTCTTTACCCTAACTTGATAATATCTCGACTGTAGATCATCCTTGGAGAATTATTGTTCTCCACATAGGTTATCAAATAAGTCATCAATCCATGGTATATGATATTTTTTCTTTATAGTGATCTAATATAGATCTTGATAATAAATGAAAAGGTTCATTGGCCCATCCTTATTCTTGATGTAGAGGACTGGTGTACCCCATGGTGAAGCACTTGGTTGTATGAACCATTTACCCACATTATCCTCTTTTTGTTTCTTTATCTCCTCATGTTCTAAAATAGTTATTCTATATAGAGTCTTGGATAATAATAATACCCCATGTATAAGTTCGATGGAAAATTCAACCTCTCAACTATAACGATGGCCATGAAATTCCTCAGGAAACACATCAGTATATTCCCTCACAATAGGAATGTTTAGGGTGTTTTTGAAAAACCCATATATTTTTTGATTTTTTTTCGAATTAATTTAACTTTTTAAAAAAAATTCATTTCATACAATATTGAAAATAGTTTATTTTATATTAATGCACCATTTTTTGCTTCCATTATCCACAACACTAAGTTAATCATTCACTAAACACAAAATAAATTTTTTCTTGGTATACATGGAACACCGAGGTTAACTTGATTTAAATGCAACAACAACTTTCTTTGATGTCTTGTGTAATAGGAAAGACCGAGTTATACCGAATAATAGTATATCATAAAATTTTTAGTACATAATTTAATAATATATAACATTGATAATAAATTTGATCTTATGAATAGTATTTATTAATTTATGAGAATATATGATTTTCAAAAATATAACATTAATTAATTATTTAAAAATTAATTAGAAATTATTGTGAAAGGAAATTGGATGTCAAGGGAAATATTATTATTTATATGGTCACAAATATGTTTTAACCTAATAAAATAAATTAATTATAATTATTGATAGATATTAATGTAATATATATGTTATATATTCAATCAAATATTTTTTATTTCCATCCAATAGATTTCATAGACATAAGATAAGAACAAAGCCAATTTTACACTTAAAAAATAATTTTTAGAGGTATTTTTTCAAGCTTTTAATGGAGAATCCAATTTAAATAAAACATTTGTAACCTCTTATAAATTTTATATATCAAAATAAACTTTTTATTGGAAATGTAATCATATTAAAATTTGGATAAACTTTTGGTATTTTTCTGTATGTTTCATTTTTTAGTAAATAGTTAAAAAATATTGTATTCCACTTCAAAACTACATTTTCATCTAATTTATTTAAAATATTAAATTAAATTTTAAATTGGTTTCAAATTTTAGTTAGATAAATTTTTTATTATTTAATAAAATGTAGGTAATTTTTACCAATTTCAGATTTAAATTGGATATAAAAATAAATAATTCATTTTATTATTTTTACTATAAAAACTCACAGTGTTGTATCATCAGGAGGATTAATTTTAAATTAGTTTCTTCTACTTTTGTAGTTGGGAATTGAAAAAATGGATTCCATATTTGGAATCATAATAAATTATAATTTATAATATTATCCAATTAATTTTTTTACCAAAAATATTATTGTCAGAAATTAAAATTAATTACATTGATTAAGGTAAAATTATTCTTAACTAAAGACTAAACATTAAATTTAAGAATTAAAAAGACATATAAAATTGTCCAAGGGAACTTTTCAAGCAATATTTAGACCCTATAATCTATTTTCTATAATTTGGATCATTACTGGATCCCCTTTATCATTTAAAATGTGGGTGGAATTCTCTCTCCAAATATTTACAAGAGTGCCACTCCTCATCCACTATAAATGGCCTCCTCTCCTTCCAAAAACTCACACATATAAATCATTTTTTCTCACCTAAAATTCTCTAACATAAGATCAAATCATATCTACCTTCCTCTATTAATCCTAATAATTTTTTGAAGTCAATTTAAAGAATCCTTTCAGCACAAACCCAAAATAGTTGCCCGATTAAGAGGTAACGTCTTCTCTCAAGATCCTTTCTTTTTATTTTATTTTTCCACACACTCCACTATATTAATTCCATGATTGTATAAATATAAAATTATCCTCAATATACTATTATTTTTTTATTAATTTTTTTCTATCTATACTTACACACACCTCCATCTATTGGGTAACCAACATACTGTTTACGTGTACTGTGGACTACCACCTTACTAAACGATGATTTTTCAATTTTACATTATTGATTATCATGGTGAAAATTATGATATAAATTATGTTTATATATGGGATATATTTTATTAATTATATTTTTGGGCTTATTTTTTCATTTTATAATACATATCGTTTTACTTTATATCTGGCGTAAATATGATAATTTCACACATTACATAGAATGTATTAAAAATGAATTTAGTGATTTTATATCACATATAGAACATTATAATTCTATTTTAATTAAATTATATATAAATAAATATACATATATTTCATTTTTTTTATTTATTTCAATACGGAAATAAAAAATCAAATCAACGTTTAGGCATATGTACAGCTTATCGTCTCCATGAATGGTGTATTTCATTTAATAATTATATATTATATAGATTATTTTATTATAAATATACTAAATATCAATTATATTCATATAATTTTTTTCATTTGGGAATAATGATATAATTATAATGACCAAATATATATAAAATTATGACACATGCAAAGAACAAAGCGAATATTACCCGGACTAAAACCATAAAGTATTATTGTTAACAAGATGTTAATATAAGGTAATAATAAAACAAAATATGTTATTATATATAATAATATGGTTATATTAAGAATTTATAATAAATTTACATTTTATTATTCGTGTGGTTTTAATGAGTACGATGAGAGTGAAGACATAAGGTAAGGTAAATTTCAACTCACTTTTATTTATGTTCCATACATGCCTTATTCGCCACTCCCTTATTTTTTTTGTGGTGTATATAATACCCAAGTATGTATTATATATTTATTATAATTAAAGTTATGTGTAATTAAATATATATTTTATGATCATTCATTCATGGGGATTATGTTTCAAAAGTTACCAATTTGATAAGATAGTTTTCTCTCATTTTTCATTCTTTGAGACACATGTTTTGTGATGCACCTAAATTCTTTTTAGATATTTATATACATCCATTATACATGATATTTCATCAATATCAATATGTTCATGATATTTTTTCTTCATATATTTCCCTTTTCTTACATGGAGATTCTGATCCATTGTTACAATGTAGTAAGATGTTTTTATATAATGTCATCATTTTTCAAAATTGTTAATGATTATGCATCCTTTGATGAAATATTGTGTTCTATATCTCATGAATTATCCTTAGTTTCATTTTAATATGTTATTTTATGATATATTCATGTATTGGGACCATTATTCCATTCTTTTTTACATAATATATTTAAGAATTTGTTTTTTTCAAAATGCCTGACATTACCCTCTCTTCGGTCAGAAATATATGATCCACAAAACCATGTTTCCTAAAAAGGGTTTCCAGTAATTTTATAATATTATCCTAAAATCATTAAAATAAAATTTTCAATTTTTTTTATTTTACTTATCTTTTAAATTGAATCTTCTTTTATGTTTCCAAACAATGCATTTTCTACCCTTTTTACCATGAAAAAGTAATGTTCTTTTTACCTCACACAACATGTATGATATTAAACTCTATCAATTATGTGATGCATCATTTTAATTTTTAGATTATTTCCTTTTAAGGGAATGTTTTTAAAAACATTTTTAAGGAAATAGTTTTCTAAATAAAAATATGATTTCCGATGTTTTCAAATAAAAAGGTTTTTAAAAGATCTTAATGTTTTATTTATAAGATTTCAATGTTATTTTAATAGAAATATATTTAAAAAATATTTTAAACATTCATTATATTATTTCAAAATGTATTCAAATAAAAATGTTTTTTTAATATTATATTATACATTTTTAAAGAAAAAGGTTTTAGAAAAATTTTGAATCTTATTTTAAAAGTTTTACAGTAAAATGAATTTCAAAATGTTTTCAAACTTCTTTTATAACTTTTCAATGAAAAGGTTTTCCAAATGATTTCAAGTAATATTTATAAGTTTTCAAGGTATTTTATAAGAAAATTATTTTCAAATTGTTTTATGTATTTGAATAAATTTTTGAAAGAAGAAAGGATATCTTTGTCTAGAAACATTTTTGAAAGATATTTCAAAATTATTTTTCATATAATATGAAATCCATTGATGTTACTCATGCCTTCATAAGAAATGATCCAAAGGTACCATTCATATTATTTCTATGAATCAATTATTCTTAATGGCATAGTATTTATGAGACTTATTTCTCTTTCACAAGGTATTTTTTTATGAAACCCATTTCTCTTTCATGGGTTATGCTTCTGATGAAATTATTATAAAACCTATATCTTTTTCTATAGATTTTTATATGATTGCATGTTTATGATCATAATTTAATTTCATGGGGTATGATATGACTGATTATGATTTTTTGGAACATGTATTTATAATTTTATTATGAGATGTGTTGGACCTATATCTCCCTCTAATTCATTGGTTAAATATTTATATGTAATTATATGGAAAAATATGGTCTTGGGAGTGAGACATGACTACTAATATGGCCATCGGAGTGAAGGATGACTTCTAAGATGGTATGAGGAGTTAACTCATGCTAAAAAGATGTTAATGGGAGTGAACTATGAATACCAAGTTGGTATGGGGAGTAAACACATACTACTAATATTGTCTTGGTAGAAATTCTTTGGCTACTATAGAATTCATATAATATACTTATGTGTCTTCCATACTTCCATGTTTTATTTATATGTTAAGATTTCATGGATTATGTTATTTATTTATTTATTATTATTGTCTTACGAACTTCTAATAATTATTCCATGATTCGTATTTATGATCTTTTATATGAATGTTATGATCTTCTATTTTCAAGATCATGTTTTCATACCCCTATGATCATATTTATTCTTACATGTCTCTCTTATTTACCATTATTGTGCATCTAAGCTTTCCCATTTTTATGTTTCCTTCCCCATTCTATGAAGATAAGTATTATGTTTGATGTATCTAATAAGGTATATAGTTAAAAATAACATTGTCATAGATAATTTATCTCACTTATGTACCAGTGCTCATTTATCAATGTTTCCAAAAGGAACTAAAATAGTATGGTCTTTAGTAATCTATTGGTATAATATTTTAAGTATTTTCAAACTATTATGTAATGTTAATGATTGAAAAGTGAGGGTTTTATAGTTTGTATTAGATAAAAGGTTTTTTTATCCTTTGGAAACTAGGATGAGAAAAATTTTGTGAGATCTATATGTTTATTTCTAAGGATATATCTCAAGATATCTGTAAGGATAAGTATATGGATGACTCAAAAATTAGTAAAATGTCATAGAATTTTGGTAAATATTATAGTGAGTGGTTTTCTCTAAATACATCCCTATCTGGATAATACAAGTGGATGTGGATTTCGAATAGATTTAAATAGGGGTAGAAACTCAGACAAGATTTTTTCGATCATTACTTGGGGTAATCTGGTACACAATAATAGGCCTTTCTGCACACATGGTTTAACACTCCCAAGAGATATTCTTTGAGAATTAAAAAAATCTATGTGATTCATCAAGAATGATTTAAATATAATTTTTCTATGAATCACTGAGGGTGTTGTATATTAAGGAAGGTTTCATTATTTAGACATCCTATATGAAATTATTTTCACGACTATATGGTTTTATACTATTATAATTAATTTCCACACTATACTTATGGTTTTAGTAAATAGTGGAAACTAGAAAGAACTAGATTAATGATTAATGTGAATGAATATTTGATGATGAACATTCAAGTGGCTTCATCAAGGGAGTGAAAGATATTGTGATCATTCCTAATCATTTTTCATGGAACATTATTTACAATGTTTACCTTAACCAACTATCGGACTCACTAAGGAAGATAAATGAAGGATAACAATGAGAGTTCATGTAATTTATACCATAGAGGAAAGAATATTCAGGTACCATTGTGTCATTAATGTTTAAATAATCACCTAAGTGAATATATTATAGGAACAATAATATTTTTTGAATGTGGAACATATGGGCACAAAGTAATTGACTGTAATGTAAAAATAGAGAGTTTGGTTAATGAAATGAATGAGAATATTTTATTCCCTAATACATCATTGAATGTTAAGTGTTTTAAGTGTTTATTTGAAGTTCATTACATAGTTCAATTTCCAAAGATGAAAGTTCTTGAAGGGGACATGTAAGGTGGTGTAAGTAAATGTTAAATTTCTAATGATGAATAGACTAGAGATGAAAGGTGTAATGAAAGAGTATTTTTCAATATGTTTAGGTAGAATTATTAATGGGATATGGATGAAGTTGAATAATAAATGTTTTTATGTGTTTGGAATAAAAACATTATTTTATTTGAATTACGAAATGTATAATTATTGTTTTACTTATGTTTTTCACTCAGTATTTACATGTTTTTGTTGAATGTTCTCAACAGACTTGTGACGTGATTTAATGACAAGGTGATTTTTGGTTAAGGTAAGTTAATCCATAATATGTTATTTTTGTTAAGATAATGAAACTAAGAATAAGTAATTTGGATGGTATTGATTAGCTTGGAACTGTGTAAATACTTAATGATAGGGGGTTATGCTATCATTGATGATGTTTACAACATTTTTGTATTTATTGAATAGATCCAATATACATTGGAATAAAAAGGAATACGTTTTTTTCCAAAATGAATTATGGTAATTAAGTTTATTTCCATGTTTCAATGGAATATATGATAAGGTTATTTAGATGTTTGGAATGTGAAAAAAATTCATACATTTTGACATATGGGGGATCAATGTTAAGATGATTTCACGAAGTTATTTCTAAATCTTTGGATTTCAATATTTCATAATGGTTATAAGGTTACCCATTCCTGAAAATTTTATGTTAAACTTTGTTGGAAGTATTTATGTGTTGATATTATATTGAAAAAAATTGTTAAAAGTTTATTTAGTTATTAACCTTCTTTTAAGGATGTCTATAATATTTATTTTTGAAATTTTATCAGTGTGGTTTTAGAAAAGGACATCATGTACATCAGGTGAAAACCAATCAATTCTCCCATTGTTGTGGGTATTGAACCCATGACTGAAGGATGATAAGGGTTTCTCACCCACCACTGGCCAAAATTATTTCTTTTTTAATGTATAATTATTTTTTTGTTGAAAAAATATTAATGATGAACCAATAGAGTTACTTTTTAGGTCTACAAATTAATGAATTAACCATATTGATTTTGAATAATAGTTAAAGAAAAATAGTTATTGATTTCATTATTTTATTCGTATTATGATCTTATGAAACTATCTTTTAGAACTTTATGAATCAATGTTAATTTATGTACATACATTTCATGATGTAGTGAATGAATTAGAAATATCTAAAATCAAAAAAAAATGAAATTTTGTTTATAAAAATTTATCAAGTATTTTTATTTACTTGTATTAAAGTGCAATAAAATAATTACTCAACATTATTATAATGATAAAAAAATGTTCTTTTCCCTAATACGTTAATTCTTATTGAACCTATGGACTTTTAAATCATCAATGATTTATGACTTTGATGTCCTAAACTTTTCTTTTTCCATTAACTTGTTTGTGATTTATTTCCTCAATCACTCCCTCAAAATATTTATTATTTTCCTCCATGTCATATATTTACTCCCAGCCTCTGCTCTCTAATGTGTAAACCTAGTTATATTCAATTTGGGGAGCCGTTATGGTCCCAAGATTCCTTTTTAAGGGATGTTTTAGTATTTATTTTCACAATTTGTCTTTATGTGAATTAAACTTTCAAGTGTTAAACCTTTGATATCCTAGAATAATTTTATGGGAGAAATTCATTTTAAAGAGGGTATAATATAACAGCCCAGGAATTTTTCAATTTTTTTATTTGGATTAATTTAACATTTTAGATATTTTTCATATCACACGACACTGGAAATAGTTTTTTTATAATAAATAACTATGTTTAAATTATGTTATAGGAAATACTAAGTTAATAGTGCACTAAATTAAACATAACTTTTTTCCTTCAATATATGGAACACTCATGTTAGCTTTTATTACATGCAAAACAACTTTCCACTATGTATTGTGTAACACAAAAGACTGCATTTTACCAAATAATAGTATATCAAAAAATGCTATTATTTAAATAATAAGATATAACCTAGCTATTAAATAAAATTTAATGAATATTATTAACTTATTTTTGAGAATATATGGGTTACACTAATATAATAATAATTCATATGGTGCCAATTAATAATAAATGAATATGGAAACCGATTGAATTTAAAGGGAAATATTATAATTTTTATGGTCATAAAGCAGTTTTAGACTAATAAATTAAATTAATTATAATTATTTAGTGATTTTAATTTAATATATATTTTAAATATTCATTAAAATATTTTTTTATATTCATCCACTATATTTTATAGACATAAGATAGGAACAAACCCAATTTAATGCTTAAAAATTTATAGTTTTCTTATAAAAGTATTTTTACCCCTATTTATGGATAAATTATTTGAAATAAAAATTATGGAACATTGATAGGTTTAATATGTAAAACTAAAATCCATCTTTGAAATAAGAACATAATAATTATGTTGGTATGAATTTTTAGTATTTTTCTATAAGGTTTCATTTTTAATGAATAGATAAATTACTATATTTTAGTTCAAAACTACTTTTTAGACTAATTTATTCATGTGGTTAAATTAGATTATAAAATGGTTTCAACAATTAATTGGGTAAAATTTTATCAATTATCCATATTTGGTTCATTGAACCAATTTCAAATTGAAATTGGTTATAAAAACATAGAAAAGTTTTGATCATTTTTACTTTAAAACCTCAAAGTGTCGCCCCATCAGCGAGATTATTATTAAATTAATTTCTACCACTTATATGATTAGAAATTTAAAAAATGTATAAAATATTTGAAATTAGAATATTTTATAATTTTTCATAATTTCAGCATATTTTTGACCAAAAATATTAGTGAATGTAACTAAAATGAATTAAATCGATTAAGGTAAAATTAAGCTTAACTAAGGACTAACCCTTCAATTCGATATCCAAACTGAATTAGAAACTTGTAAAAGATCCATTATGGAAATAAATAAACACTATCCTATATTTTCTAGAAATTGTATAATTATTATATCCACTATCAATATGGAAAATGTATGAGGAATTCTCTCTTCAAATATGTACAAAAGTGCCACTCCTCCTCCACTATAAAAGGCCTCATGTCCTCCCACTTCCTAACACATATCAAGTACCTCGAATAACCTAAATTCTGATAAAATAATCTTCCAAAATATCTCACTTTCTAATAAAATACATGAATTTGACATAAACCAATACAAGGAATCCTTTTGTCACAATCCAAAAGGAGCTACCCGATTAAAAGGCAACGTCTTCTCTCAAGATCTTTTCTTTTATTTTATTTCTCCCCCATACAATATCTTTATTACATGATTGTATAAAAAACCACTATAAAAATATAAAATGATGTTGTTATTATAATTTGTGTACCTAAACTTACACACACCTCCATTTAATGGGTAACAATATTACTGCTTACGTGTGCGACAAACTCCTGCCTCACTAAATGATGATTGTTCATTTTTCCTATACCACCACTCTTGAAGAAAATTATGATGGAAAATATGTTTATATATTTAATATATTATATTTTTTATTTATTTATGATTATTTATTCCTTTTAAAACACATATCTTTTTTACTTTACATCTTGTGTAAATACGATAATTTATTTTGGGGAAGTTTGGACTTCCGACCCCTCAAAGCGATGTGATTATTTCACACACTACATTAAATGTATTAATGATGGGTATAGTGAACATATATGATATATATATATATATATATATAATTATAAGGATTATTTTATGATATTATATACATATATAAATATATTTAATTTTCTTTCTTTCTTTCAATAAGATAATAAGAACATAAACATCATTCATGTGTACATACGACTTACCATTTTCATAAACGGTGTATTCCATTTCATATTTATATATTCTTTATATTATTATAAAAAAAATATACTGAATATAAAATATATTTATATAATGGTTTAAATTCTTTAATCATGATATTATTATAAGTACCAAAGATATAAAAAATTAAGACACATGAAAAGAACAAAGTGGATATTTACCGAAGTGAAACATTAATAAATTATTATTAACAAAAGGGTAATATAATATCATAATAAAACTATATATGTTATTTTATATAATAATTTGGCTCTATAAAATATGTTTAATAAATTTATATTTATTATACAGGTTGTTTGAATGAGTATGATAAGAGTAATGATACAAGGTAAGGGAAATTTCATCTCACTTTTATTTCCTTGAGATACATGCCATATTCACCACTCACTTATTTTGTGTGTTTTATTTAATTAACATGAATATATTATTTTTCTACAATAAATTAATTTATGTGTACTTAAATATCTGTTTTATAAACATTTTTCATGAGTTTAAATTTTCATAAGTTACCAAATCGATAAAGTAGTTTTGTCTCAATTTTTCTTCTTTGAGACTCATGTTTGTTTATGTAGGTTGATAATTTTTTGAGAAGTATATACTTCCATTTTATAAGTTTATCATTAATATAATTCATTTAATTTCATTTTATGATTTATGTAATTTCCTTTTCTTAGATGGATATTGTGATAAAAATTTACCAACTAGTAAGTGTTTATTGAAATAATCTCATCATTTTTTTTATATTGTTAATGATTATGCTTCCTTTAATGAAATATTACCATCCATATCTCAATAAAGCTCCTGAGTTTCCTTATACTCTACTATTTTGTTTGATATATTCATGTATAATTACCATTATTCCCCTCTGTGGTATATAATGTAATTATGTATGTGTTTTTTTAAGAAATTCTGATATTACCCTCTCTTCAGTCAAAAATATGTGTTCCATAAAAACCATGATTTCTAAAAATGGTTTAAAAAAATATTATATTATTATCCTATGATCATTAACAGAAATATTTTACCATTTTTCTCATTTAATAATTTTTTCAAAGGTAACTTCTTTCCTCTTTCTGATCAATGAATTTTTCTTCCCTATTATTGATAAAAAGGAATATTCTTGTTACCTCATACGGCATGTACAGATTTAGCCACCACTATTTATATGAAGCTTACTTTTCATGTTTAAAACGTTTATTTTTAAGAAATTATTTTTAAATTTATTTTCAATGAAATGGTTTAAAAATATTTTAATGATTCTTTAACAATTTTTCCAGTAAAAAAGTTTTTAAAACATTTTAAATCATTATTTATATTTTATCAATGTTATTTTAAAAGAAATGAATCTTTAAATGATTTAAATATTTCATTATATGTTTTCAAAATGTTTTCCAAGAAAGTGGCTTTTAAAATGATTTTAAGATTATTATATAAGATATAATGGAAAAATGTTTTAAAACTTTTTTGAATGTTATTTTATATGTTTTCTAGGAAAATAATTTTCAAAATGTTTTCAAGCTTATTTTATATGTTTTTAAGGAAAATTATTTTTAGAAATATTGAAATTATTCTTTATATGCTCTCAAGGTATTTTTTAAAGAAATTTATTTTCAATGGGTTTTATGTATTAAAATTACTTTTCTCAAATAATTATATATAGATTAATCATGAAACATGTTTGAAAGATATTTCAAAAATAATTTACGTAAAAGATGACATTTTTTGGTGTTACTCATTCCTTTACATGAAAGGATCTAAATGATCTATTCATTTTGTTTCTCAAAATCAGTTATGCTTAATGACAGGGTATTTATGAAACTTTTTTCTCTTCCACGGTTTATATTTTTATGAAATCCGTTTCCCTTGCATGGGTTATGATCCTCATGAAATGATTATGAAACTTGCATATTTTTTCCCATGTTATGATATGATTTCATGTTTATTATACCCATTTAATTTCATGGGTTTTGAAAATATATTTAGGATTTTTTAGAACATATATGTATGATTTCATTATGAAATTAGTGGAACATATATATCTCTCCAATTCATTGGGAAAATATTTATATCTCATAAGATAGACTAATATGGTCTTGGGAGTGATCCTTGACTAATAATCTACACATGAGAGTGAACTATGACTACGAAGATGGTATGAGGAGTAAACTTGTTATATTAAGATGTATATGGAAGTGAAACATGACTACCAATATAGAATGGTGAGTGAACCCATACTAAAATTATGGTATTGGATTTAATGTATTTCCTAATATAGAAATCATGTTATAGTCATATGTTTCTACCATAATTCCACATTTTATTCTTATGTTATGCTTTCATGGACTATGTTCTTTATTTAATTACAATTCATGACTTATGAACTTCCAGTATTTATTCCAAGATACCAATTTCTGATCATTGATATTCATGGTATGATCTTATTTTTTAGGTTCAATTTTTCATACCCCCATGATCATATTTATGCTTTCTTGTATCCCTTTTTTACCCTTACTGATCATCTGAGATAACCCCATTTTATGTTTTCTTCACCTGGTTATGTTGAAATGTATTATTTTTTATGTGTATATGATGGTTTACAGTCAAGATATACCTAGTGGTAGATAATTTATATCACTTATATACCAATGTTTATGTTTCAGTGTTTCCAAATCCACTAGACAAACACAGTCTTTGAGCATCTATTTGAATAATGTTTTAAATGTTTCAAAAATTTTATGTAATGTAAATGTTTGAAATGAGATGTTTTTGATATGTTATATCATTAGTCTAAATTATTTGTGATAGAAAATATTTATCAAAGGGAAATAATATCAATTCTTGAGATGTTGGTGCTAAAGAAGATTTATCCACCTCCTTGTACTTGAATAAAATCAGGGGAAGATTCACAATACGGATTGTGAATTCATTCTCACTAAAATTTATATTGTCTCTACATAGGGAAAGAAAATCCAGGACAATAATTTCATCAAATTCAACCAAAGTTTGTATGAAATGTTTCACTAGGCTGTTCATCCAATAGATTATAATAGTGGATTAGTTATAAACTTGTGATGTAATAATTACCCCATTCTCCATTTTCAGTGATGTCTCTAATTCCATGGTTTGTGGTGGTGTTTGAATAGTTATAATAAACTTTTGTGATATGAATTAATGCATAGAACATGGACCAAATAATACATTTTCTTTCCTTAAATGAATAACTATCATACCTATCACCAAATCATTATTGGGGTCCACCTTAGTGGTGATGATGGAAAAATATCAACCATTCATCCATTGATGATGTTGGTTGTAACCAAAAACCCTTATCAATGTAATTGGCTTGATAATTTACATGGTTCCATATAGGTGTAGAAACAAACAATTCACTTATCATTGATAGGAGCATTATTTTCATCTATCGCATTAGACGGTGTTTTACATGTCGGGAATTTCTAACTGGGTACCTTTCGTTTCGGCACATAAATCATTTCCTCATTCCCCTTAGAAAATTTCTTAGATGCTTCTCTCCACACCATTGATGAGTGGGATACTAAAATTTCATAGCACCGTTATATTTCCCCTTCAGACTGAAAAAATTAAAGTACAATTTAAGCTTCTTATCCCCGTAATACCCTTGAGATTCACCAATCTCCATTTCTACTTTGATTTCACATCATAAAATTCCTTCATAGCTATCAAAGACAAGGATCACCAAGGAATTTCATAAAATAGATTTCATCCCACCAAAGAAGTTTTCAACATATAATTCAGGGGTAATGACAACACCAAATGCATATCTTTTTATCCTTGTGAATTATTCTCCATACAGCGAATATATTCATCATCTTTTTTTGAGGGAAAATAAATATCATTCCATTTTAAGATGGATGGTGTGAGAAAAATATTTATCAAAAACCATTTTCTAGAATTCCATCCACCCTATTGATTTGATATATTTATTAGGCTTCATATTTTTAATCAATGTCCACCACTTATCATATTATCCCTCCTTATGATAAACATCAAGTAGAAACTTCTCTCACTAAGAACATAGAAGGTTGTATAATATATTCTCAATGAATTTTATATATTGAGTCGTGATTACATGTTTATATGATCAATTGAAAGTTAGAGACCATTGAAACATAAAGGTATTTATAGAATCTTATTATCTCTTAGGGGGGTTTGGGATCTACACCTACTCTAGGTTTCTATTTAAAATCAAAGTCAAATGAGAGAGTATTATCATAAGGTTTTTTATTTCTACTCCCATCAGGCTAGGAATCACATTGGGTAAATCATCACATTGTCTGTCACGTTTATTGTATACCCAATTCCTCCTATTTCTGGCCATTAATTTGAATAAAAAGAAAACCGAGGATGATTACTTTAAACTATTAAACACATAAAGGGGAATATAATGTAATTAAAGAGATAACTTATGAATTACATTTATTTCCTTAACTTATGAATTATTTGGCGTTAATCTATATTATCCATGATCTATATTCAATCATATATTATTATGGGAATTTTTTGGTTCCCTTAATAATTTTTCATAATGATTTTGTAAAATTACCAAACAAGGTCCACTGGGAGGGTCAAACCAGGTGCATAGTAAGGAATGTTGTCATGTACTAGGTTATACCGAGTCAAGTGCGACATACCTTTTTGGATTTGTTACACATATGAATATCTCATCCAAAACCACGTCCACAAGTAGTATCTATAAAATCATGTATTAATTTAAAAACTACCTAATTGATACTTACAAAAATTTAGTAATGTTTTTTAAACATAGTTTTATCCCAAAGGATTTCACTATATTTTTATAATTTTAATCCCAAAAAATTACTAGACATTTCATCTAATACCAACTACAATAAGAATTTTCTTTATTTCACATTAATTATAGATTTATTACATTAAAGTATACATAATATAACATTTTAAAGAGATTATTATAGTTCCACTGGTAATTAGGTTTATATGATAACATCTTAAACATGGGATTCAACAACATTATAGAAATTTCCTTGAAGTTATTTTCAAATTCCATGGATTTTAAAACTACACGGGATAACCTGGGGACACACATAAAAAATAGGATATCTATAAATCCTATTAATAGAACAAACATGGAAAAACATGAATAAGGTAATATATGTTAGAAAATATGAATATTAATGTGAAATAAAAAGAACGTGAATAATAAGGAATGGTAAAACATGATAAACATATCATGGTAAATGTATAAAGAACTTAAAACATTGAATCATAAAAATAAGTCGAGGATAAAACATAAATAAAGAAAGGTGTAAAAGTCCGATAAAGTAATCTGGTTATCTCTTTGTCCCAACATGACGTATCATTATACTAAAAATTACCCAATTCATTGGAGTACTATATAATTTTGGGCGCACCCATCACATTCATTACATTCTCTTGCTCGTGTGTTCCTTATAGAGTATATAACATGGGTTCATTCATCATCATAATTTATTCCATGATCTAGGAGTGTGGAATAGATACATGTAAGTCCCCAATAAAAAATTATATGTGAATAAAGTGGAACACCTTTAATAGAAAGAGGTATGATAATCACTAAACAATTTTTTTGGTATGGAATAACGTGGTGAAATTTCAGAAACATAACTTCATCAGATAAATATTAATAAAATTGGGTTGATAAGAGATAAAGGAGGTTCTATAATCACATATAAATAAAATGTGAAGTAATAGGGACATGTGAAAACATATCCCAACCTTATAAATTTGTAAATATAAGGTATAAAGTAATGAAGAAAATTAAATAATGAAAAGAATCCAAACTATATTTCTACATGGTAACAGGTGAATATAAAGGATCATGGGACACTTAATGATAATTAAAGGGGTATATAATCATTTATAAATTTAATTTATAGTATCTAGAATTTGGAAAAAAATATCCTGACATAATAAAATGGAATTTAAGAGATGTAACATAAAAGAAGTTCTTCAATGGTAATGAGAAGAGAGAAATACCTTACATGAATGTGTGACTCCAAATTCATGGGAGGAGATTACTAAGAGCTTAGTGGCACCTTGGTTGGACTATAGAGAGTCTATAGATGAGTATGGATGTAATAAATTAAGTTTTAGTAATGATAAATGATGTCTTTGGATTCTTTATATAAGAAAAGAGAGGGATTTCTTCATTATTTAGGTTTTTGACTCTACAAAACAAAATAACCAGAACCACAAACCATTCCATGTTTTTCCCATGGTTATTTAAAAATGGTATTGATTATAATTATTATATAATTCCAAGGGACTAACATAATTAAATAGTTCTATTGATTATGTGGAGGTAACCAGCATTCTTAAAAAATGATTTCAAACCCACAAAATATATTAATGGATTTGGACGATTATAATGATTTTATAAAATAAATAATATATACATAAAATAACATTATTTTAAATATAAATCATATATTTGGACATGGATACATTTTATATTATTTATTTAATCACTTTGGGTCCATTATGATGTCATAATACACAAAGTATATTAATATGATATTTAATTTTTAATTGAAAATTAAGTTGTCTCCGAAAAATATTAAACAATCACTATTGGATAATTTTAATTTTATGATTGAAAAAAAATTATGCATTATATATATAATTTTATCCTAATGATACTTTTTAATATTAAAATAAAACTAGAATTAATTAAGAAATGATGGGGTTTTTTGATAATAATAGTTTTTGAATCCTTATAAAAATTACAAATGACTTCATAAACATTATATAATAATTTATATTAAATAAACTATATTTACTAATATTTAAATATTATTTATTTCATAAATCCATTAATTTATCCAAATAAATTCCTTCTTTGAATTAAAACATTACAAAAATATATTTTTTATGTTTTATTGTATCAGAATAAAAATAATTTATAAAGTATCAATTATAGGTTGAAAATATGTCTATTGTTCCATAAAAAAATAATGTACATACTCATATTATTAGGGTATTGATACTTATCCATTTAATACACTAGTAAAATCTATCATAGTAAGGTGATTGTTGGTGAGACATTCATGGGGTGGTTCGACATATATGGTTTGGGGCTTGATCTCGATAAGCTTGAAGTTCTCCCGTAAATAGTGTTTCTCATGCTTAAGTTGTGGGATATTGAATTGGGATCAATCGAGGGAAAAGGCCATTATTTCTACCTCCATAAAAATCTCTAATAAATGGGCTTCATAGGGTATGATCCTTAGAGTTGGGGCCATCACATCCTTTTTCCAATAAAATCTTTATTTCTCAAAACTCTATATTTATACTAATCATGTGATTGTAGTTCAACGACTATATTATCAATGGTAAATATTCATAACAGTAATTTAAATATTATTGGATAATACCAAATAATTTCTTGTGTTATCAATATCCACATTTTATAAAACTAAATTTAATTAAATTTCATGGGGGGTTTTATTAATAAATGTTCGGGTTGTTAAAACCCTGGAAAACCTCTAAAAACCCAAACAAAATTTAAATAACATTTTAAACCCTTTGGAACATTAAAAATCTATAAAAAACCTTTAAACCAATAAAAATTCCAAAAAAACTAAAAACCCCAAAAGACTTGGAAACCCACAAAACCCCCTTAATATCCCTAAAACCGCATAAAATAATAAAATTCCAAAAAATAGAGGTAAAACTCCCTAAAAACTTGAAATACCCTAAAACCACTTGAAAACCATAAAACCCATACAAGTCTTTCAAAAACCTAAATACAAATAAAAATCCAATAAACCAACTAAAAACATGTAAAACCCTTAAAACCCCTAAGAACATCCATAGACTAAAAAACATAAATCCCTAAAAAACTCAAAATAAATCCTAAAATCCAAAAGTACCTAAAACCCATGAAAACCCATAATAACATTAAAAAACTTCCAAAACCCCTAATAAATCTCAATATATAGAAAAACATAAAAAACCAAAAAAAAACTATAAGACACCTAAAATACCAATAAAAATATAAGAAAATGTAAAAACCCTAAAAATCGGAAAACCGTATAAAACCTCTAAAAAATGTTAAGAACCTAAAAATTACATAACACCCATAAAAACTTAAACAACTAAATATTTTAATAACCCTTAGACCCCCTGAAAATGAGAAAAGAAAACTATAAAAACGCATAAAACCATTAAAATCATTAAAAACCCTAAAAAGCATAAAGACCATAAAAATCCTAAAAACCCTAAAGTTAGAAATACCACTAAAACCTTCAAAATACATAAAACACCTAAAAACCAAAATAACATAAAAATACTAACAAATATCTAAAAATAACTGAAAACATAAAACCCCAAAAACAAAAGAAAACAACTGAAATTCATAAAACCCCTTAAACCTTAAAAAAACATAAAACCTCTTAAATCTGTAAAAACACACTATAAACTCTAAAAACCCTTAAAAATATTTAAAACATAAAAAAATCTAAAAACATTAAAACCCCTAAAAAAGGCAATAAAACCCTAATGGCCCAAAAAATCTAAAGAACCTAAAGACATAAAAGACCCTGTAATCCCTTAAAAACAGTCAAAATACCTAAAACCACATAAAATAAAAATAAAATAATAAAAATCCATGAAAACATCAAAAACCCTAAAACCCTAAAAACCATAAATACCCCAAAAACCCATAAACCCCCCTAAAACCACTAAAATTATAAAATTCCTAAAACCCTTTAAAAACACTTTAGAGATCAAAAAAACATAAATGAAACTCAAAGAAATGTAAAAAAATTTAAAGTTCATAAAACCCTAAAAAATTAATAACCCTAAAACACCATGAAAAACCCTTAAATATATCAAAGTCCATAAAACCCAAAAAACCATAAAAATCATTAAAATCCATAAAAAATAAAACCCCTAAAAACCCCTAAAATCATAATGAACCCCTATTAAAATTAAAATCAATAAAAACCCATAAAACCCCAAAACACCTATAAAAACTCTAAAAACCATTAACCCAAAAAAAAACATTTAGAAAATTCTAAAAACCCTTAAAACCCTAAAAAATAAAAAAACCCGAAAAAAATAGAAAGACCATGAAAACAATAAAAATTGTAAAACCCCCTAAAAACTCTCAAAATACCAAAAACTCTGTAACCCCTAAAAACCATAAAAATGCTATAAAGACCTAAAAATCCATGAAACCTGTAGAGACCCAATTCTTGATGTACATATCCATACATTACATTTTCATAATAATTAATACATTACAAAAATAGATGCCCAAATATTGTATTAGTTTAGTGTATTTGGAAACTCGGAACATAATCTTCTAATCATGAGGAATGATCTTCAACATCTCCCACAAAGATCTTCCCCTTTGGTTTTCTTACCTAAAACCATTGTTTATATCCTGGGGAAAAGAAAACATAAAAAGGGTGAGTTCAAATGCTCAGTAAGGGTAAACATGGAGAACTAAAAAACAATCCATAAACATTTGAACGTAAAAACATGAACATAAAACATCAAAATCTTGAGCAATAACATAAATCTTGGCAGTACGTAAGGCATAGATCATAAATAAACATTAATCATGATAAAATAAAACATATAACTATGGAAAACCATTAATCACATGATATTATTTCCATAGTAGCCAAGGAATTGCTTCCAAGACCATCATAGTGGAAAAAGTCTAATACTGAACTTGGTTTACTTGTCGTTATAGCCCTGTATTACTGAACCAAATTTTCCCCGTCGTTCTAGCCATGTCTATCTCATGAGATATAAATCATTACCCAATGAATTTGAGGGAAATATAGGTCCCACCCATGTCATTATGAAATCAAGTTTTTGTGTTCCACAAAATAAACATAAATCATTCATTATAACCCAAAGAATAATCTGGGTTTCATAAAACCATCCCATCATAACATATTCCATATAAAATAAATGGATATAATTTCCTCATAAGAAAAATGTAACCATGTAAATAATATATACATTATACTTTAACTTAAAACATATTAAATATTGTCATCTTATATGGAAAATGGTTTTGATAAAACACTAGAAATGAATTCTTGAGGAAAATATCCTTTCTTCTTCAAAATCATTTTCTTTTCAAAAAATGCCATGAAATTTTAAAAGAAATTGATTTTTTTTAAATAGTCATGAAATATTTTATAGTAAGCTTCATGAAAATAAGTCATTGTGAAACCATAAAAATCATTTCATGCTGTATAAGTTAAAAAAACATTCTCCTCGTACTTTTAACAGGAAAGTCAAAAACTACCACGTATGATAAACAAAAAAAAAGATTCCTTCCATAAAAAAAAATAAAAGTCATAGAGGTTTAAAAATGAAATTAAACATACATGGAATAATATTAAACACTTTATGAAAAACATTTTATGAACATGGATGAAAAATATAACCCCAATAAATACTTACATTTAAGCAATCTCGGGTAAAAATGAGATTGCAAAATTATACCTTACCTTATGTCTAATTTCTTTCGTATGTGTCCGAGACACTTTTATAGTGGGTTTAAAAATATTATTAACTTCTAACATAACTATAATAATATTTATGATATCATATATGATTCACTTACAGCTTTAAATTACCCATTCATTTGTTAATTCCATGTTAAAGCAGCATTTTGGGTAAAATCGTTTCATTTATCGTCCGTGTTTTGACTTATAATTATTCATATGATTACAGAGATAATGATTACTTACTTCCAGAATGTAAAACATTATTTATATATAATATATTTTCAGAATATAAATATATATAATAGATCGATAAATGGAAATAAATACACTGTTCATGGAGACGGTAGGTCGTACGTAAACATGAACACTGTTTTCGTTTCCTTATTAAATTGAAAGGAAGTAAGTAAATAACAGATAAATAAATCCATTATAATTAATATATAATATATTTTATTATTATTTATTATATATACTTTATAATCATTCTTGAATGGTTAACTTGGAAAATGAATCTCATCGCGTCGTGGAGACGGTACGCCGTACGTACGCACGAACGATGATATCATTCCCATAATTATTGAATGAAATTAGAGTGGATGATATACTATCTCAGAATTAGTATCATGTTATAATAAACATATATAGTTATTCTTTACACCATTATACCCATCCAAGTAAGGTGGTGGTGGAAAAACAGATTACACCATGGCTTGGAGACGGTATTTTGTATGTACGCACGCGCAGTGATTTCATTTTTCGTAGGATAGATAGAAGGTGAAATAGGGTTGGATCGTATTTATAATAACATATAAGTATATGAGTGATACATATGGTATTAATTTATTATGAAAAAACAAAATAAGAGGAAGTAGAAGAAGAAATTAATTTGAAAGAATCGGTAAAGGATATTACCTCTTCTTCGACGCGCCTCTTCTAAACCTACTCTTAGGGCACTAAAGTTGGTATTTGAAGAAGAACAGGACATCTCGTATGTTTATAGTTAATTGGAGAAGAGAAATTGTCATTGTTTGGCCGAGATTTAAGGCTCAAAATGGTGTGAGGAGGAGAGGGAGCGGTTCCTTTTTATAAGAGAGGAGAGGGGCACTTTTGGAAACCTCTAAAATAATAATTTATAATAAACTCAAACCCCACATAAAAACCTCCATAAATGACTCAAATCCGAATATAAGATGATAAAAGGTTGTAATTTTATCAAAAAGTAATATTTAGACATGTTGGTAATTTATTTTAAACCTTATCAACTTGATTTATCCTTATTTAATCTATTTAATTTTATTTGTGATAATAATATTCTAAATTTTAAATTATTATAAATAATTAATTATGTGTTGTGATTTGTCTATAAATGTATACTTTATGAAATTTTAGACCATATAAATTACAAATTATAATTTTTAAATATTTTTGGGATTTTAAACCATTTTATAATATGTTATTTTTATAAAATAACAATAGTGTCAATTTTGACACTATTCATTTAATTGAATTTAAATAAAATCCACACCGAGGATATATTCGATAAAAAATATTTAATAGATTCATAACATGTCATATTTATCTATAAAATTTTTGGATAACAATAATTAGTTCATATAATATTTATTTTAATATTTTTAGAACCATTTATTTGATATTTCAATCAATAAAATAATTTCTACATCACTATTTTTTCATCATTATGATTATTATTTAATCCATAAAAATTATAAATAAATTATAATGATTTAGATAATTTTATTATATTTTTAGAGACTATTTATAGTCGAAGTTTTATGAGGTTTATCGCTAAATTAAAATTATTACTCTTATAAGATATAAGAGAGTGACATGTTGTCAGTTTCTTTGGTTTTAATAATAATTTTATCCTTATCATGGTACAAAGTCCATGAAATTAATTTATTATGATCCTTAAGTGATATGAGTCGAATTTAATTTATCCAATAGAATTTTTTCAGGTGTTAGGGTAATTTTATAATCTTATTTTTACCCTCAACTACACGATTTACCTTTAAGTGTAGTAAATAAAAATTACCGTAGTTACTATTCATAATGTAAAAAAAATAAAAGTAAAATATTAACATAATTTTGACCCACTGAATACAAATATGGAATCCATTTTTCAAAATTCAAAACACAGAAGTTTCAATAATTAATTTTAAATTTATCCCATTGTTAAGAAAACGGGTTTTTAAAAGTTAAAACATTATAAACGATTGAAATGTTTTTACCTATGAATTCAATGTAAAATTAATGAGAATGACTTGAATTATATTAAATGATAAAAATATATTCTATTTATACTTTAACACAATATAATATTATAATTTAACCATATATGTTATCTTGATGAAAAAAGATGTTTTTAATTACAATTTAGTGTATTTTTACTATTCATCAAAATATGAAAGTTATCAAAAAAGTATCAAAAATTTATCCAATGTAAATTTTTATATTATAATTCAAAATAAGAAGTTTATTTTTTAAAATTTAACTTATAAACATGTCAAAAATTTTATTTAAAATGGATGCACCATCAAAAGGCGGTAAAACTGCATTTTTTCAAAAATAATTCTTTTATCAAAAAAATTGATTTTGTTTTCATATATCATTCTAGAAAATGTGTAATATGAATTATAATGTTTTAAAAGTAAAAATTCAGTTAATAAAATTCATAAGGTCTAGTTCATAATATTATAATAATATATCATTGTTTAGTGAAACTCAGTATTGCGTACAACACACGCTATTGAGAAAGGTCGCTCTTGCGTGCAACACAAGCCAAGAATAGTGTTTGCGTATACTACAAGCTAATACGGTGTTGCGTATATCACAAGATAATATTGGCGTAGTGTACAAAAAAATACATAAAAGAAATTAAAAATAATATTTCTCATAAAATCTCGGGGTGTTACATTCTACCCCCCTTAAAATGAATTTCGCCCTCGAAATTCGTCGGGTTTATAAATGGTCTTCTAATTGAAATTTTCTTTCGTAGAAACCCACATTGTAAAAAGGAATACTAGAACATCATTTTAAAATGGAACATTGGAAACAAAACAGATACCCAAAGTAACTTATCACTTGGTTTTTACATAGGAGAATATATGTGAAAATATGGATATGGAAGAGAAATCTAACAGTCAACATATGATGAAGAGTGGTAGAGGAAATGGCTATGAAATAGCCAACATTCACAAAGCCCTAAATTTGGGAAGATCTAAGGTACCATCTGATTCATCAGATATGAGGTCACTAGGACAACATTTTTTTTTCAGGATCAATTCCTTAATGTTGAAGAATTTTTGAATTAAAAGAGATACTTACTTGATTTTGGTATGATCTCACTATTGTTTGGGCCTTGAACAATTTAAATTTCATCTCTTAATGAAATGTAGTTGAATTTGTCTTCCGTGAAGTGTTAGTAGATAATGCGACAGAATGATAGCTCATTCCATCTCTCTCAAACATAAGGTTAGAAAAATATTTATACATAAGTTCATCTTATGGTGATATTAATCGTATATGGTTCCAAAAATGGACTAATACTTCATATATCATACCGGTTAATATAATAAAACTAGTTTATACGAACCAGGTACTTCCTGTAGGCCAGTGGTAGGTGATAAAGTCCCTTCGCACTTCGATTGTGGGTTTGATTCCTGCAACCTTTTCTGATGTGATGGGTTGTTGCTCGTCCTGCAGGTTGTTATTTTTCTAAAACTACAATATTATAACATTCTATAAATAATATTGAAAAAATGTTCTATCCTTAAACAATATTATATTATGTCCAATATAATACATTTCAAATCTTTAGTCTTATCCAAAATACTTCTATCCAAGCTCATAGTATAAAGAAAATGATTACTAGAAATGTCATCAACCAAGCATATGAATACCATAATTTATCCCCTGTATATCATAAGATATATCTTGTTGGTCTCATTTCAAACATGTGAATAACTTAATCATGTATTCTCTTGAAACATGAATTACCATAGAATTTTTGTGAAAACATGAATCCTGTCAAAATTCAACTCTTTCCACATACCAAAATCCAAAAAATTATATACACTCAAACCATGATATCACTTTGTCCTTATATGATCTCATTAACACTATCAAACATTTCATTATCTCTTTATCCCTTCATTATGCACATATCATCTTCTTTCCAAAAATATTTCAATCACTTTTCATGGTTACTGGTACCATATAATTATTGAAAACCACAATAAACCAATACATAGATATTTCAATATTCCACGATACTATAAATGAGATTCTATAACATTATTTTAGAATCTTGTCACATAAACACTTAATAATTCCACGACATCATTGTCATACTCAGCATCGCCAATAGTGATCACATGTGACTTCCCTTTGATCTTTTCCTTAATGGTTTGTTGATGTCGATCATCATTAACCCTTGGATTAGGGAATTGGTTAGTACAATGCCCCATTTCCCTGCACTTGTAGCATTGAAGTGTTGGCAGTGCGTTCTCTGTAGTATTTTCTCTATTCACATCATTAGCTACCTTTTTCCCATTACTTCAGCACTAACCTGCTTGATGACATTCTTTTACACACTTAAAACATTTTCTAGTACCTTTAAGACAATCTCCACCATGCTTATTTCCATACTTTGAGCATAAATAATCATTTGTCTTCTTTTGACCATTGTTTTGAGATTTTTCCTTGAACTCCATATTTTGTTTCTTGTCAAAACTATGAGATGGATATGTAACACTAACTTCCAGTTCTTCCTTGATAGAACAACGCACAATTTCTTCATAGAAACTGAAGTCTCTTATAGCTAATTCCCTTTGACGACATGGTTTTAACCCACTGAAAAATCGATCAACTTTACTTTCTAGTTGGATGATAAAGCCAGATGAATACCATTCAAGCCCTGTAAAATTCACTTCATATATACCAACAGATTCATCATCCTTTTTCTTAATATCAAGGAACTCGTTTTCTATCTTTGTTCTAATAATACGAGGGAAGTACTTATTGAAAAATATGTTCTTGAACTCATACAATTCCATTGATTTAATTTCATCTTGGTGCCTCGTATTCTTAATTAGAGTCCACCACTAGTCTGCTTCACCTTCTATATGGTAAATTGCCAGAATGAATTTTTCATGTTCTGAACAGTGAAGTATGGAAAATATCTTTTCAATTGTACTGATCCATTGTTCAGTAACAAGTGGATCAGAAGACCCATTGAAAGAAGGTGGATGTTTCCTCATGAAGGACTCAATATGATATTGTTTCCCTCTCTGGTCATTTGGAAGTATAGAATGATTTATAGCTTGTGTAATTATAGCAATAAGCTTTTTCACTCTATCTCCCATAACATTGGTTTATTCAGGATGACAATCACTGCATTTTCCATTACATTGATCAACATAGTTCCTTTGGGTTCTAGACATAGTGTAAAACCCAAAAAAAATAGTGTGAGAGGAAAAAATATTTATAGAAAACAACATAATAAAGGGGGAGTACCTTCAATATATAACATCTTAGGTTTAATTCTAAGATCATTACCATAATTCTTGGACTATAACCTATACTTATAATTAACCTTAGAGACATCCCTAGACATACCTTAGAAATATCTCTAGGGATTTCACTAAAGTTTTCGCATCCTAGTTTCCAAATGTTAACTAAACCTTCCCTATGATACCAACTGTAGATTCCCAAAGCTTGACGTACATAGAAAAACATTACTTTTGTGCAATACTTAATACTTGACAAAAACAGACGCCTAATGACCTTATTAGTTTAGTGTCTTTGAAAACTTGGAACATAATCTTCTAATCATGGTGAAAGATCTTAAACAGCTCCCACAAAGATCTTCCCCTTTGTTTTTCTTATCTAAAACCTTTCTTTATATACTGAGGAAAAGAAAACATAAAAACGGTGAGCTCAAATTCTCAGTAATGGTAAACATGGAGAACTTAAAAACAATCCATAAACATTTGAATGTAAAAACATGAACATAAAACATCAAAATCTTGATCAATAACATAAATATTGGCAGTATGTAAGGCATATATCATAAAGGAACCTTAATCATGATAAAATAAAACATGTAACTTTGGAAAAACATAAAGAACATGATATTATTTCCATAGTATCCAAGTCATTCCTTCCAAGACCATCATAGTGGATAATGTCCATTACTGAACCAGGTTTACTTGTCGTTCCAGCCCTGTATTACTAAACCTAATTTTACTTGTCATTCTAACCATGTCTATCTCATGAGATATAAATATTTACCCAATCCATTGGAGGGATATATAGGTCCCACCAATCTCATGATGAAATCATTCTTTCATGTGCCACAAAATAAACATAAATCATTCATCACAACCCAAAGAATAATATGTGTTTCAAAAACACCATCCCATCATAACATATTCCATATAAAATAAATGGATATCATTTCATCATAATAAAAATTAAACCATGTAAATAATAGAGACATTATACTTGAAATATAAACATATTAAATAATTTCATCTTAGATGGGAAATGGTTTTGATAAAACACTTGAAATGAATTCTTGAGGAAAATATCCTTTCTTCTTCAAAATCATTTTTTTTTCACAAAATGCCATGAAATTTTAAAAAAAAAGTATTTTGTTGAAAATAGTCATGAAATCTTGTAGATTATTCTTCATGAAAATAATGTGTTATGAAACCATAAAAATATTTTCATGTTGTATAGGTTAAAAAAACATTATCCTCAAACTTTTAACGAAAAAGTCAAAAAGTACCATGTATAGTAAACAAAGGAAAGAATCCTTCCATAACAAAAAGTAAAAGTCAAAGAGGGGTAAAAATGACTTTAAACATACATGTAATAATATTCAACACTTTATGAAAAACATTTTATGGACATGGATGAAAAATATAACCCTAGTAAATACTTACGTATAAGCAATCTTAGATAAAAATGAGATTACAAAATTATCCCTTACCTTATGTCCAATTTCTTCCGTATGTGTCCGAGACTCCTTTATAGTGGGTTTAGACATATTATTAACCTATAACAAAACCATAATAAGATTTTTTATATATCTTATATGATTCACTTACGACTTTATATTACCCGTTCATTTTTCAATTCAATGTTAAAGCAGCATTTTGGGTAAAATCATTTCATTTATCGTCAATGGTTTGACTTGTAATTATTCATATGGTTACATAGATAATGATTACTTACATCCATAATGTAAAACTTGATTTATATATAATATATATTCAGAATATACATATAAATAATAGATCGATAAATGGAAATAAATACATCGTTCATGGAGAGGGTAGGTCGTACGTACGCATGAATGTTGTTTTTGTTTCATTATTAAATTGAATGGAAGTAAGTAAATAACATATACATAAATCCAGTATAATTAATATGTCAAATATTTAATTATTATTTGTTATATATAATTTATAATCGTTCTTGAATGTTTAACTTGGAGAATGAATCTCATCGCGTCGTGGAGATGGTAATCCATACGTACGCACGGGTGATGATATCGTTCCCATAATTATTGAATGGAATTATAGTGGATGATATAATATTTCAGAATTAGTATCATGTTATAATAACCATATATAGTTATTCTTTACACCATTATATACATCCAAGTAAGGTGGTGGGAGAAAACAGATTATCCCACAACGTGGAGACGGTATTCTGTTCGTACACACACGTGGTGATTTCATTTTCTATAGGATGGATAGAAGTTGAAATAGAGTTGGTTCATATTTATAATAACATATAAATATATGAGTGATAATTATGTTATTACTTTATTATGAAACAACAAAATAATAGGAAGTAGAAGAAGAAATTAATTTGATAGAATCGGTAAAAGATATTACCTCTCCTTCGATGAGCCTCGTCTAAACCTCCTCTTGGGGCACTAAAGTTGGTCTTTGAAGATGACCAGAACCTCTAGTATGTTTCTAGGGAGGTGGATAAGAGAAATTTTCATGGTTTGGCCGAGATTGATGGCTCAAAATGGAGTGAGGATGAGAGGGAGGAGGTGACTTTTTATAAGAGAGGAGAGGGCACTTTTGGAATCCACTAAAATATTAATTTATAATAAACTCAAACCCCACTTAAAAACATCCAAAAATTACTCCAATAGGAATATTAGATGCGATATGGATTAAATTTCAACAAAAAATAAGATATATACATGTTGGTAATTTATTTTAAACATTATCAACTTGATTTATCCTTATTTAATCTATTTAATTTTATTTGTGATAATAATATTTTAAATTTTAAATTGTTATAAATAATTACTTATGTGTTTTGAATTGTCCATAATTGGATACTTTATGAAATTTTATACCATATAAATTACAAATTATAATTTTTAAATATTTTTTTGATATTTAAACCATTCTATAATATGTTATTTTTATAAAATAACAATAGTGTCAATTTTGACACTATTCATTTATTTGAATTTAAATAAAATCCACACAGAGGATATATTCGATACAAAATATTTAATAGATTTATAAAATGTCATATTCATATAGAAAATTTGTGTAGAACGTTAATTAGTTCATATAATATTTAATTTAATATTTTTAAAACCATTTATTTGATATTTCAACCAATAAATTAATTTCTACCTCACTATTTTGTCATCATTAATGATAATTATTTAATCCATAAAAATTATTAATAAATACTAATTATGTATATAATTTTATTATCTTTCTGGGGTTAATTTATATTTGAATTTTTGTGAGTTTTATCACTAAATTAAAATTATTACACTTATAAGATATAAGAGAGTGACATGTTGTCACATTCTTTCATTTTAATAATAATTATATCCTTTTCATGGTCAAAAGTCCATTAAATGAATCTATTCCAACCCTTATGTGATATGGGTCGACTTTTATTCATCCAATAGAATTTTTTCAGGTGTTACGGTAATTTTATAATCTTATTTTTACCCTTAACTACACGATTTACCTTTATGTGTAGTAAATAAAAATTATCGTAGTTACTATTCATAATGTCAAAAAAATAAAAGTAACCTATTAACATAATTTTGACCCACTGAATCCAAATATAGAATCCATTTTTAAAAATTCAAAACACATAATTTTCAGTATTTAATTTAAAATTTATTCCGTTGTTAAGAAAACAGGTTTTTAAAAGTTAAAACATTGTCAAAGATTGAAATGTTTTTACCTATGAATTCAATGTAAAATTAATGATAACGAATTGAATTATATTAAATGGTAAAAAAATATTATATTTATACTTTAAAACAATTTACTATTATAATTTAACCATATACATTTTCTTGATGAAAAAATTTGTTTTCAATTGAAATTTACTATGTTTTTACTGTTCATCGGAATATGAAAGTTATCAGAAAAGTATCAAAAATATATCCAATGTAAATTTTTATATCCTAATTCAAAATAAGAAGTTTATTTTGTAAAATTGAACCTATAAACTTATCAAAAATTATATTTAAAATGGGTGCACCATCAAAAGATGGTAAAACTGTATTTTTTGAAAAATACTTCTTTTATGGAAACATTGATTTTGTTTTCATATCTCATTATAGAAAATGTGTAAGATGAATTATAATGTTATAAAATTAAAAATTCAGTTAATACAATTCATGACGGATAGTTTATAATATTATAATAATATATCATTGTTTAGTGAAACTCGATATTGCGTACAACATAAGCTATCGAGGAAGGTCGCTATTGCGTGCAACACAAGCCAAGAATAGTGTTTGTGTATACTACAAGCTAATACAGTGTTGCGTATAGAACAAAATAATCTTGGGTTAGCGTACAACACAACACATCAAATAAATTAAAAATAATATTTCTCATAAAATCTCGGGGTGTTACAAAAACATAAAAACCCTAAAAACCATATAATGTATAGAAACCTCCAAAAACCATATAACCCATAAAAATTCCTAACAAGTCATGAAAAAACCTAAAAACCCAATGTTGGGTCCAAATAATTCTACATGTAAGAACAAGATAATTCCATTAACTTCAAAAAGGGTAGAAATAATCCTAAAGGAAGAATTTTGAGAAAAATGTACAAAGAGGAAAGGCTGTGAAGGAAGGATTGATCCCGCAATGTGATAATCACTTTAGAGACTACCACTCTATATGGTTTTCTATCGCTTTTCAAAGAATCCCAGGAATGAAATATTTTACAGGATAATATAGTACTCTCAACACCTTCAAATGAAATCATAATCATTTGTGGGGTCAAATGATGATTTCTACCCCTAAAAACAGATATCCCACAAACTAAATCTTTCACGGGATGGGAAGGTACAACGTTAGACCATAATTGAAACCATGTCATTTACGAGGTCAAGAAGATATTTCTATCCCTGTGAATGAATTCCCCAAAAAATGAAATCATTTTTGGGATAAGGCATCCTCCTTGGACTCTTGCAAAAGACTCCCCATAGCCACCATGGACATCCAGCCATGCAGGTGACTGATCGCTCCATTATTCTATAAAAGGACTCAAAGGGGGACCAAAAAAGGAAAAACATAGTTGAGATCCAAGAGGAGTGAACAAGAGGAGATGAAAAAGGTTAATTATCTGAGATTAATATAATATAGATCAATCTATTCCCAAAAGGTAAACCTGTATCATACCATTAAGGAGGAAATAAAAATCATCTGATCATCAAAAAACTTAATTACCCTAAGTGGATAACCTTATGCAAGGCACAAATGGATTCCCCATTGGCAGTCTGGTTCCCCTCAGAGAAAAATACTACATCAACAAAACCCTTCTCTATGTAGAAAAATAAAACATGGGAGGTACCATATCTCATGTAGAAAACAAAGATATGTGAAAAAATATTTGGTCTTCCTAGCACCATGCTACGCAGACAGAACCTGCACATTCATAAGGGGATATGCTAAGGGAACCCCATCTCGTTTAAGAAAGTGTTTTGTGGAATCGGTCCTCATAGGTTTTTCTTCACTCCAACACTAATCACCCACTTCGGTCATATAGTAGATCCCCATATTGGCCTCTCTACAAAAAAATCAAACAACATCAAGATAAGGCATATTCCAATGCCACCTAACATGTATGATCAAATCATTGGGTACACCAATATGTCCTCTACAGTATATATAACCATGGTAAGAAGAGTCATATGGATATCCTCTATATCAAGGAGGATCCGTGGAATTTTATTAATTAATAATTCTCATGGTAACAATGGTTCTAAATATGGAGGTTCTCCCATTACCCTCCATGTTCTAGGGATTGAGGGGAACCAATAGCCTTTCATATCAATGAAGTTATGTGATAATCACTCCTTTATATTCCTTGGCGTAGCAAGGAATCCATATTAAGGTGATCCCCTAGAATTTATTGTAATATTTGGAACTCTTTCTCCTCTTCACATCCCCGAGGTGTGAGATTGAAGAGGCTATGGGCACACTCAAAGTCCTCCACCTCTCTCTTTGGGATTTGGAATCCATCCATTAGTGTATGGATTGGATAATGTGACCTTCATATCTAAAGTTAAATGTTTTTTCTCACACCAATCATGAATCAAATGGGATTAGGGGATATTAGCATTCAAGAAATTTGAATTTTCCTAAACTTCAAACTGATATCCTTAACGGTATAAGCTCCAACCATATCTACCCAATTTTGACTCCTATATGGTATAAGTCTTAAACCCACAACGCGATATTTTCAAAGGGACATATTATCAATAAAGAGAATATAATGGGAATACTCTGACTATAATCCCCAATCACATTGATCATTATCTATAGATTTATTCCCCAACCACTATTCAAATGGGCCTCTTATATGATATATGCCCCAAACTCATACCCCTCTTCTAAGGGACATATTCTCGATGCAGAAAATGCATGGTCCTCCTCTATTGGTGTAAGACCTAATTTTCCAATGTATGTGGGATTTAATTCCCAACTAACCATGATACATAGTAAACCTCACTAAGGACCAAACCCAACACCCAAATTAACCATAATGTTCTCCATGCCACATTCCTGGTAGGTTCATATCCACATGGGAGACCACATTTTTTCTAGGCCCTTGGGCTGCCTTAGAGTAATTCTCACACCTCCATGACTAGGAACCTTTCTCCTGTATATCCTCATCACATGATGTAAAACTATATGGTTTGGTCCGGATCACATGACCATAAAATTTAATGTGTCCCTTCATGTGGAACCGAACTATGTTGGTTCGGATTCTTCTCATAAGGATACATCAGAAGACCTTATTATGGGTTTTATTATGATATCAAAACTACTTTTGTCCCCCTTGATGATGATAAACCCTAGAGAACCCCACTATGTGGCTTAAAATTAGCATCATCGTAATGAATGGCCAGATAATCTCTACTCCCTATATGAAACAGGTAACATTGATGGAGAACCTTATATTAATATAGTTGATTCTAGACCCATGAATGTTCATAATTGATCATTACCTTAGGGTGGTATATGTATATATATATAGGAATGACCAAGGATTCATAATTATATCTTAAATCTATTAGAGAATCTCAAAAGAGTAAATAATTCCCTCAAAAAGTATTTGATTATCCCAAAATTCAATCCTATTGTCCAATGTGAGTACATAAGTATCATTGGACAAGTTCCCCAATGAACACATACCATTGGAATGTTTGTCTATGAGTATTCATGGATATAAGATCCATTGCGAATTTATGACTCCATGAACAAAACCCATTTGAGACCATTCAGTGATATTGTACCCTCTATTATTAATTGCACACAATTAATCACATCACAATAAATTGTCGAGTGCAAATTATTTTCATTGGGAACAAAATGGTGAACCATACATGAATCCTTGAAAAACATAGTAGTGTTACCCCACCTTAGGCCCCTTTATAATCCAAAATGGAAATGGTAAAAATGATACCATTAATTACACATGTGGTCCTGAGATTCCATATTGGTGGGGATTTTTGTCTATATTGGTCACATATATTGTAGGAAAACTTCAACAGAACTCTCTTTAATCAAATTAAATCTCACCATATTTCATAGACATGCACATTATCCACTACATAGTCTAACTCCATAGCCAAATATAGGACTCCATCGCATACACAACATCTTCAACACCAGTTTTATAATGAAATGGTTTGGGAGTACAACTAGAATAATATTATCCCCACACTGGAGGTAGCTCGATAGTCCCTCTATTCAATGAAGTTGTACAATTCATCCAACCAGTGATGATCGGTGGTCTGGAACCAGACAACCCAAGTAGTCGTCTGAATCTATTTCAGGAGGTTATCCCTAGAATTTGATAACGAGTTCCTCCCTTACCTTAGGGGGTGATGATTGGTTTTCTAGTGACTACATCCCAACAGTACTGAAGTCCCACCCAACGGCCCCTACTGGTAAACATATTCATCAACATCATGTGACTTAGTATCATCACCATGATGAGGATACCGCCCAACATGCCCCAGTCAAAGTGATATGGACTTGGTTACCTAGGGAAATTTTTAGGGGGAAATGATCAAATAATCAGAAAGAGGCCATCAATCTTATTTCAGATTAAAATGCCCAAAAATTAAGTATTGTGGAAACCTATAGGAATCTATATTTTTATGGTCACTCTTTGGAATCACATTATAGAAATACAATGGAAAAAAGAGATGATTCAAGTTCCTTCTCACCAATATCAAACCCTCCCAGAAAATATGATGGAAATTAAAAACAAAGAAACATAAATTACTACTCGAAAATATAAATCCCACCATGTAAATAGTTTGTAAACCTATGGGAACATGTATATTATTTTTCACTCTGTAGAACCCTGTCATGTGAGTACAGTGTAAAAAATAATATTCATGTTCCTTCTTGATAATATGAAGCCTCCATGCAAACATGATGGAAACCAATAATGGGAAGATGAAAATTCTTTCTTGCATATATCAAGACCTCCAAGTAAATACAATGACTACATATGAGTAGAAACAAATCAATGATCACTAAAATAAATCCCATCTGGAAAATACTATGGAAAATGAGTAGATGAAAAGTCCTTCTCTGCAATATCAATCCTGTAACGAAAATATGGGGAAAAATATAGGAAGATGTATATCTCTACCCATTCAAACGAATCCCATCAGTCAAAAAATATGTCAACAAATGAGAAGACACAAATTCCTACTCATTTAAATCATGATCTCCATGAAAAAATGGTTTCAAAAATATAGTTAGATGCATATTCCTACTGATGCATTTAATGTACTTCAGTAAATTATAATGAAAATTGGAGAAAGCAGTGGGTGTACCCCAGTTGTAAATAACTGGCATACTCATACCTATTCCCCCATATAGAAGGACAATCTGTAATTACAAGAAGTAAATGGTGAACCAAAGTAGGCACATATTACTACTCCAATGTCAAAATAAGCATATACCCCCATTCTCACCAAGGATGTGCCAAAAAATGTCTTAGATGTGATGTAGGGTTAGACATAAATCCTCCACCATATCCTAAAGGCTTTCCATGATGTAATGACATCTGTAAAAAAAGCTAGGAGTCAGGCCCACAATCCCACCTCTTCAAGTGGGGTTACTCATCCACACAACGAGGTGATCACAATAGAGTATAAATTCATCCCTTCACCCAACATAGATGGTCTTTAGTAATATTCCACAAAAAATTTGACAACCTAATCGAGCACAGATACCCATTTCAACTGAGGGATACTAGTCCACTTGGGTGGATTCTCCAAGGTAGGCCTATATCCCTTCCAAAATTCTAGAATATTACCTGCATATCCAGAAATTACTCTGGGATCCACTTTAATCGGAACCCATATGTGATGTCTGTGACTTATAACAAGCAGCCACAGTTTCCCATTAGAGAACACTCAAAAAGAGATCAGTCCAAAGGCAACAAAAAATATGAATAGAATACTGATAACACTACTCTTCTAGAGCTAGAGTTCTGGGGGCCCAAAAACATATATTAATGGTGGATCAAGACCCTATGGATACAATACCAAATTATGGGAGTGGAAGTATCTACCAGGAAAGACTTACCCAAAACATCATTACCATCAGCTTTTGAGGTCCTCCCAAGAGAATCCACCAGAGAGGTTTCCTTTTTTGGAACAAAATGATGAGACTTTATCACATGATAAGCATCACAGTATCCATCCTCATGGCTAAAAAATCAAACACATATATGGTCATCCCATTTCTATCATCCTCCCTAAAGGTCCACCCATGGTATATGCTATATAAATTCTAACATCACTCATACATAGAGCTATGATAGTAGTCCTATATATAATATCACCCACTTTGAAGGTCCCCCACCCATAGTCTAATTTCCTATGGACAATAAAGTCCCCCCATTACAATGTCAAATATTAAAAATACCTCATATTCTGAGGTGATTTCAAATATAGGTCCATGAATGCTTGAAGACCAATTAATGAAATGTGAAATCCTTTCTTAACATAAAGATGACATGGGGAACTACTCATCCTCTGTACCACCCAAGGACTATTCCCATACCAATGATACACTTACTATACACAGTGCTTATAAAAGAAAATTCAATAAGATCCCATGTTGGGATGATCTAATAGAAGAATATTTTGTAGATGAAAAAAAGGAAATATTTATTGTTATAACACAATTAGCTAGGAATGAAATAAAAATTATTTTTTATCCCTCAACCACTTCTCAGTTGGATATTCCAAAGGTTTTATAAGATTAATTCATACACCACTTCTGTTAAAATAACTAAAAAACCCTCCACCGCCTAAAATAAAAATTATATCCTTACAAGGGGTATATAGACCTTGTAAATTTATTGGGAAATATTCATCATAAAATTGAATTGGAATCCCTTATGTCTACATAATGACCATGATAAGAGAAGCGGTGGAATGACCCCCAATCAACATAATGTGTTTCATAGTTTGCATCATCTAATAGTTGAAACCCATCCCAGTGTTTATATATCAGGATAGGGGTACATGGATATTTTAATTTCACCTCACATACCATTTAGTAGAACTCACTGGAAATGTCATAATATAATGTCATTATTCTACGATGTCTATTAAGAAAAGACATTTCTTAGGAAATATCACAAATGAAACAAGAATCATCCTTGAATAAGTATTAAAATAATAAACCCCAATGGGAGAAATCAAAATAAAACTTTTAATCTAGGAAACTGAGAACATTTTGAAGGCATCTTTCCTTAGGGAATCTAATCACTAGGTACTACTAATGCCCTCAGAATCAATAATTTCATATTCACATCTGATCATTCACTTGTATCATGCTCAAAAAGGTATAAATTATATAAATAGAGTGATGAAAATAGTATCAACCCCCATAGTATGAGATCATTCCCATATTGTATGATAGGGGCATTTTTTTATCAAAAAATGCACCCCAAGTCTGAAAAACTCATCCTGAGGAAAAAAAATAATTAAATGGGTTCAATCCCAGCACTATGGGTATTGATAATTTTTAACTAAACCACCCCCTCAATGGAAATAAATATGTTAATATTTAGGGAGGTTGATTAGTAGATATTTCTAGTTGTTTATATCGTCTCATGAATCATTTCCTCTAGAAGGGAAGCGTATGAAAAGGCTTCCTAGATTTTACCTCAGATGTAATCTACTCCATAAAGACTAAAGAGGATCCTAAAAAGGATAGGAGAGGTCAAAAAAAGTGCACAGACAACCCTCATATCATTCCTCAACCATTACGACACCCATAAGTAATTATTCATTAGTGAACGTTGAGGATGTCAATCCTAGATATGGAACTTAAAAGGATTCAAATGAAGAGGATCTTGGGAGGATTATTTATTCAAGAATATAGTACACACTGATAATGAAGGTGTGTGTACCCAAAACCATTGAATATACATGAATTTGGGTTCTCCCGCGATAAATACATTTTCGCCTCCTCAAGGAATCACTAAAGGATGGAATAATAAAATCTAGGCTACATACCACTCCCATCTCCATCTCAAAGAGGATGATCTCCCTAGTCTAGATGACATATTCACTATGTAGGATGAAGGAATGACTAAGTTGAGGTGACTCAATGTAGAGTTACTCTGAGGTATACCTCAAAAACAAGAGTTCATCTTATGGATTGAATTAAGGACATGACAATCGCCCAACTCAACACCTAGATAGTTGGATTTTTCAGACCCAATCATTGTTGGATGTCATGATTTCCCTCCATTAAGGAGACAACAAGAATGTTTTCAGGAAGATCCTTAAAATATTTCCCTGATCAAATATCAACCTAAAATAATGGAAGAACCAACACGTCAAATCATGCTCATTGTTGTAGCTTTCCATGATCATGTTCAATCGAACAATCATTAAGGGGTCATCAACACCATCATTCCCTTTTCAACTATATTCGAATATATGGAGGGTTGGCATGAACTAGTAAAATAGGAATGGAAACCTTACTCTAATTGGGTAAGATACCCCCCTTCATCACCAAATTTTAGGAATTTTATGTTTTCCATATTCAATGGATCAGGTAACCCAAAAAACATATGACACACTATATATCCCCCTGTGATCCCATGGTGGAAACCTTTGAGAAAAATAATTTGTGAAACTGAGATTTTTTGTGCGGAACTTACAAGGGACATAATTCATATGGTAAATATGTTTTCTACCTCAGCCTATCATGGGATTGGATAATCATTGTACCAAGTTATTCTTCCAGTTAAAATAAATGATTCAAAAGACAATAATTAGTGACCTCTCTAATTTCAAATAGTGAGAAAATGAGAGTGTCTCATATTTCATTTCCAGATGGAAATTTATGGCCTACTTCTTGAACCAAAAACTTCCTTGGGATGATTTTCTCACTCTCTGCATTTATAACCTTCACAATGAGCTGTGAATTTCTCTCATCATGATTAAATATATAGTCCATTTTCATGATTTCTCTTGCATTTCCAAAACAATGGAAGACTCTATATAAAGGACTAAGTATAACTCTTTAGTAACTTCACCAGTCATGGGGAAAAGAGTAGAAAAGCTGGAGGAGTAATTTTTTACACTTAAGCTATCCTATAAACTTTCTCCAACTCCAAAGCCTACACTATATAATGAATCACCCTTATGAATCAACAGAAACTCCTACCTAAATATAATGAGTGGATGGGACCCATGAATTATCAATTCTATGAGAAAAGGAATAATGTATACTTTTTCTGAGATGATCAAGTATGTGGGTGTTTTATAGCCTCTATGGAAAATGATTTACTCTGCCCTCCAGGTCCAAAGAGGCTCGACTAGTTAGGTCTCAATAAACCGAAAAATTATTCCTTCTTTCACTACATAATGGGACACACTATTATGAAATGCTTCCTACCCCAAAACTTAATAAAAAAATGGTAGGTTCTAGGAAGGTAACGTTGGGAAGACCACCAGAACCCATGACATATCTTTTTTTCAATACCCTTGAGGAAGTATGTGAGTATAAATAATTTTTTAGGATAAAGGAATAGAAGTTTTATATTCATATGAATAGAAATAAAATCAACTAAAGTGATGTAATTCTATAAGAAATGTTGATATAACGAATGATTCCCCCAACTTCATCCATGGTAACACAACTGATGTCATAGTCCCCAAAAACCTCCAATGTATAGCCTTTTTAAAAGAAGCATGGGAATAAATATAGAGATAAAACATATGTGGATGAACTAGCATCATGTATAAAATTGGGTTTGACTCTCTTAGAGATTATTTCATCAGATTTAAACCAACAGTCACTAACCCACCAAATGGTACAACCAGAAATTGTCAACTAGAAAAATTTACCATGTTATGTGGAGTTAATATTCAGTTCCATTAATTTCCTCCACTTAATGTATCCCTTATCCAATCATTAGTATATATATAAACTGATGTTACCTGCACCCAATTTGGGAACTGGAGGAAAAGGCTGCAATATCCCTATATACCATGGAAGGCATAGAAATTGTTTAAACCATACATCTAGCCACATATATTCATTGACTGTCAATGTTGGAGAAACTTGTGGAAGTGAACATTAGTGAGTTATCAAAGACCAGTAAAATCCTTCTATATTATCCAAAAACCACGATGAAATTTTCACTCAAGAATATTAACCAAAAGAGGAAAAGGTGTGAGATCATTCTTGGCGAGAAGGCAGGCCTACCCTACCCAACCCACCAAGGACAGAAGTACCTTATACTCTTGTATTTAGGGATATACATCTACATAAAATACTCAATACCCTAATTCCCCATTGAAATAGAATCCCCACTAATTGAAGCATATTCCTTTAGACTAAAAATATGATATCCTAAAATAGTTAACCATGTTACCAACTAAGATATCGATCTTGGATGCCTTGAGATTTTAAGAATACCATACAGAAGCAATCATAGAGTCTTTTCCAACCCCCAATATATTGATACTTAGTTTGATACAGCTAAGGATTATCAAACAGTGACCAATCCTGTAGAATTTAATGTAGTTATTGCATTTTTAGATCAAGTGTAAGATGTCATTATACAGCGACACATTAGACAATTGTATATGTATGGAAGGATAAATGGTGTCGATGTATAAAAAGTGGTAATTGAAAATAGCTTTGGAGTTAACCACATTACTACATGAAAAAAAAATTGTTGGATGTTAATGAGGATAACATAGAACCTTCCTCTATAACAATGTAAGGCTATGAAAAAAGTGATCACAATCTATTGGAAAAAATTAATCTCAAGGACCAATTTGTATACCTCATGGACGACTCATAATTTCTGGTGGTTCAGGGGAACACGACCTTCCACGTCTTTATAGTAATTCCCTAGTTTCACCAACACATGGAAATCCTCTCATCGTACCATCAATTCCTAAAATAATAAAATAATGTAAATTTCAATATCTTGCATGATAATAAGGGCCTATTAGAATCTGATGAGTCTTATTACATTGATACATGATTATAAGTGGAAAGGGAAACAACTCGTGGTCGATGGTTTTTCTTGGGTCACTACCCCAAATAGTCTAGAAATGATCCTGACCAACCCATTAAAACTAATCGATGAAGAATACATGTTACCCATCAATCATATTAGATATATGAACCCAAAATCAGTCATTTATTCATTATCCCCCATGATTTCGGTAATGAACACCGATTCCAATAGTGTTGAAATGTTTGTTGAATTCCAATATAGTGGTGAAATCTCAAATGAAAATTCCTTTATTCGATCCACAATTATGTAATAAATACTTATGTTAGTTGGTGAGGGAAAATATGTTATCTAATCATCCAAAGAGGATGAATATTCCCCTCCTCCATCTCTCACTCCATTCTATAATGATTTTGAAGGGAATATCACATTGTTAGTTGTATTAGAGGAATTTGTTTCATCTTTAGAATTCTAAGATGTTGGATCCTCCCCTAAATCTAGGGATATTATCAAACTACTTACTCCCCCTATGAAGTAAGAGGAAGATGATGTGGAAGAGGACCTTAAGGACATCCCTGTATAATTCAAGGAGGGAATCTGTACCACCATTGATGAACTCATAGAAATAATTTGGATACAAAAGAAGACCAGAATCCCACATTGTTTAGTGTATAAATATCATCTGGTGAATAAGAGGTATATACCTCTTTACTGAAGTGGCATAATTATGTATTAACGAAGAACTAAACAGAAATGTTGGGCTTCAATATTAAGGTTTCCAATCACCACATGGTCTTACCAGAGGATGACCATGTCTATAAACTAGTAGCCAAAAGGATAAACACAACTCATGTTACCAAAATTGTGGCTAAAGATAATAATATCATTAGATAAAAATTCATTTATGAGGACTCATATCCAAAAACAATTCCAATATAATCCCAATCAGGAATATTAATGGAAAAATTAGAGTCTGCATTGATATATTAGATCTCAATCGGCATTTCCAAAAGGATGATTTCCTAGTCCCAATAATAGAACTACTAATCTACGAAATATCCAGATATCATTCCCTTTCCATTATGGATGGATATTATAGATATAAGAAAATCTAAATGGGCCATAAAGATGAATATTGAACCACCTTTAAGGCCCCCATGGAGTATTTTTCTATAGGTTAATGCAATTTTTCTTGAAGAACGTTGGTGCAACATACCAACATGTCATGCATGACATTTTTAAACTGTTCTTGGGGAAGTTGGTTGAAAGTTACATTGATGATATAGTGGTTAAATATCCCTAGAGCTTGGATCTCATATCAAATCTTGAAAGTATAATAAATAAATTGTAGAAACATATCCTTCTAATGAACACTTTGAAGTGTGTTTTCAGGGTTACCAAAAGAAAATTACTTGGCTTCATCATATTCCACAAGGAAATCAAATTCACCTCCATGGAGAAAAATTTTATCACTTGAATTTCACATCCTCATAACCTCAAAGGGTTTAGAGGAGTTCAAAGAAAAATTTATTATATATGTTAATTCATATACAACATTATGGTAAATTTTTTTCCCTTCACTTAGTGGATGAAATAGGGGATATATATCAATGGATATTAGATTTTAAGAAATTTTTAAATAGTATCAAGAAATATCTCTGGAATCATAAAGTTATGATACAACCTATCAAAGGAAGGTGGGTAATTTTTATGTGATAGATTTAGAGTGATCATTAGGTGTCTTTCACATGAAAAAGAATGATGTTGATTGAAAAAATAGCCTCTATTACCTTAGCCGAACCATGATCATTGTTGAGACTCATTACTCTAATATTGAGAAGAGATGTATAGTTCTAATATTTACGGTCTAGAAATGATGTTGTGGCCTGAAGAATCATGAGGTCGATTTGGTATCTTTTTTCAACCCACTCAAATAATTTTCAGTCATCCGATGTTGACCAGGTTTCTTTCATAGTGGGAAGTCATCCTATAGTAGTTTCACATTCATTTTTTAATTTAGAAAGAAGGAAGACGCTAGGTAATAGCATATTTTTTAGAAGAGAACCTCTCAATAGAAACCACTTCATGGGATTCTGAATTACCTAATGAAGTGACCATCTCTATTCAACAGGTGCCCTATATATGGGAGATTCATTTTTATGGGTCATTTAGAATCCTAACATGAAATGTGGATGGAAGACCCAAAGCAAAATAAAGTGGGGAAAGGATTTGTTTCTCATATAAGTAGAAAAGGAAGTCATGTATTACCCATTCATGATATCAGAAAGTTGAACAAACAATGAAATAGAATATTAGGGCCCCATTACTGGGCTATAATTGACAATTTTGGTACAAGTAAATCATCTGAAGATAAAAAATGATTCAAAGTTATCATCAAGCATGTCAATGGAAATTATTCCACTGAAACTAGGGACTCATTTCATAATTCCCTTGGAACCAAAAATGACTCACATCCCAAGGACTCAAAATTCGAAATACAATGCACTAAAAAATACATCCTCATATCTAGCCAATTAGGAGAGGGATGAAACAATCATCAAAATTGTGCACCACTAGGTAGTATCAATATTAATTTAAGACAAGATGGATGAGTTAAGTGAGATTATTCTCATACATGAACTAGATAGTACTACCACTGACTAGATGACACCCATTTTGAAATATCATTAAATTAAATAACTCATACCAGAGAGATATGGGAAAAATAAAATATGATGATGAGATATTAATTTTTTTATATGAAACAATGAATCATAAGAAGTTTCTATATAAGTGTAACCTTTATGGGGTTTATCTAATGTGAATTGATTGAGAAGATACCACTATTTTCATGAATTATGTAGATACCGATTCCTATGGAACCCAATATTTAGGATTAAATATTTTACATATAATCCTAAGGATTGGGTACTACTAGACCACTATAACATAGGACTACACCAAATTCACCAGAAGGTAACATTCCTTCCATGTTTATGCCAACATTATTCACCAACCAGTTAATATATTTCACACAACAAAGTACTCGGGCCATTTTACATATTGGGAATGGATGTCTTGGGACCATGTCCTCCCGAGAAGGATAAGCGGGTCGAGTAAATTCTCATTGCAACCAACTTATTCTCTAAGTATTATAAATATATAACCCTAAAAAATATTGAGAGAGGAACTTTTTTGGGATTTGTGAATGAAAATAATCATCTCCATATTCAGTGTCCCTCATACAATGCTAATGTAAAATATCACCAATTTCTATTCAATTCAATTAGAGAAGCTATATGAAAATTATGACATCAAGTTCAACCATTAATCTTGCTACTATGTGGTGTCTAATAGAAATATTGAGTCCATAAACAAAACCATGTCAAATATACTTGAGAAGATGGCAGAAAAGGATAAAATGTCTTGGATTACAAGATCTTACATTCTTTTAGGGATTACTAAACCATAACGCATACTACCATACAGGAGACCCTATACTCATTGGTATATGGGACATTGTATGTCCTTCCCAAAAAAGTTCAATTTCCCTTTCTTCATGTTACCATATGTGGTTAGTAATCCACAAATGAGAAATACATGAAATGACTGGATGAATTTGTGAGATTGTATGAGAAAATATTGCACAAATTGAATCATTTGATGTGTACCATAATCAAATTGTGTGATCCTTTAACAAAAAGGTTTTCCTCTGGTATTTCCTTGAATGAGAGATGTTTTTTCCACATGACTCTGATGATACTTGGAAAGAACCCTCCAAATTTCGAACAAAAATTGGAGGGACCTTATACCACATATATGGTATACTCAAATGGATCTTATTATTTGATTTCAATGGATGGAAAGCTCACCCTTGATCCAAAAAAAATAAAGGTTCCTGAAAAAATAATTTGTAGTCATGAGACAAAATAATCCATAACACATGATGTTAAACTACATGGTAAATTATCATAGCTCCACAATGTTAAACTGTGTAGTCAGCCTTTATCACATAACCATTCAAAAAAATGTGTGATCATTTTCCATTTCATAAGATAATAAACCACATGAAATCATCATCCTAATCACATGACATTAAACTACATGGGAATCATCATTTCAATAAATGATCCCCAACACAAATGTTAAATCTGTGCCAGGGAAAGATGGAATACCCATGTTTCTATATGAGGGTTAGATCCATTTAGGGAGTATCATTCTCAAGAACTGCATCTAGTGTGATTATTTCCATCACATGATAAGTAGTGGAACCTAGACCTATTGGGTCTGGCCAACATGAAAATTTTCCCTATTAATAAGTTGATTTTCTTTCCAACCTCAACCCATGAGGCCTCATTCCACATTGGTGTTTTATTTATCACTAGTATATTATATCATCGATCCAATTTATATAAGAAATATTGTCCTAATCACCTGATGATAAACTTCATGGTACATCATCTATATTGAATGAAGATAAATAGCTTGACCCCAATGTCTTCAAAGTGTGATATTATGCTATGAAACATAATAATGTTATAATCATATATGAAATTTCCCCTATCATCGATCATATACCATGTCATATTCAATAACAAGGTATGTATTAATTCCAATACATACTAGATACATTGGGACACAAGGATTTTAAATCCTAGTCTAGACACCAAAAATGTTAAAAAAAACCCTTCTTGCATATGGGTTAGACCTATGAATGGATTTTTCAACAAATAACATTGTGTGTCTTGATTTTCATTTTGATTGGATATATAGTGATGCCCAGATCTCTATTCATGGTCATAGCCATTATGATACATCTTTCAAATCATGTAACCCTTATCATTAACAAATGATGTTAATCTAAAAGGTTCATCAAGAACTACATGTGGCGTGATTCTCATTCCATAAGTAGTAATTCCTAGACCTATTGTGTCATCCCCATCCACAAAATATAGAAACTTTTTACTCCCATGTATACAAACAAAATCAATGTAAGGGAATCTAAGGAAAGTCCCTTTGAAAGGACAATTTCATAAAAATTTATATCTCTATGAACATGAGTCATATCTTTGAAATGCGTATATTTTGAACTATGTGTGTCTTGGTTACTATTCACACATGATACTTAGTGATTCTCAGCTCACCAAACCTAGTTCTAGACAAAATAATCAAACAATAAATGAAAAAAATTCCCCCATCTATGTATGGGGAAAACTATCATAGAGTTATCCCATTCAGAACTATGTGTGGCTTGAATGACCACACATGATATATATTGATGCATGGATCCTTGATTACAGATCTAGTAGAAAAATCCCCCTTCCTTCTTGTTGGGTAACCTTCATCCTCACCACATGACATTAAACTAAACAGTAACCCTGAAATATGTGTGTATTGATTTCTATTCACACCAGATATGTAGTGATAACTGGGTCTCCAATATCAAGTCTAACTGCAACAATCAAAACAATCAAGGGGTAAATTCTCCTACCCAGTGTATGGGTTAGACCTACACAAAGATAATGTTCAAGAACTATGTAGGTATTAATTGTCAATATATTGTGATACATATAAACACTTAGATTTTACATCCTGGACTAGCCACTATAAATTAAAATTTCCCATATCCTTCATTTTATTGCCTCCGTGTGTAAAAATAGATTGTTTCCACCCTTGATTCTCTCATAGAGAACATATCTTGTTGGATTTGGAGTTTTGAGATGGGATTTGGTATAATACCATTAGTATCTATGTATGGTTTGATTCCTACCATCTCATGATATGTAGTTACACCCAGTGTTTAATCTTTGATCTAGCCACAACATTTCCTATTCACGTTTGGAAACAAATGTCTTTACAACATGATATTAAACTTCATGGAGAATGTACTACCGACATGAAAATTAACTTCTTAGTTTGGTAAGAACTATGTGGGGAATGATTCTTGTCTAGATGATATATGAAGGATATTCTAAGAGATCACGTCATAGTCCCATCCACAGGGTAAAGAAAAAAATGTCCCCATATTTTATGTACAAACAAATATTTATGTAGGAGATCTTGAGTTTTTGTTCCTCCTTTAGGGGTCTATCAAGGAATGGAAATTTTCCACTACATATTAAGAAGATATATGTAGGTCACTTCAAACTCTATGGTCCATTGTGGTCATAAATCTTATTACATACCAGAAAACAGTCCATACATCCATTGTATTTTGATCCATGGTAAAATTAGGATCTCCAAAATCTTCCTCCGTCCATCAGAAATAGAGGGTCAATAAGATGAGTACACATTTTTTTACTATGAAAAATATTCCCTAGTTGTCTTTGAATTAATTTTCCATGAGCAAGGACAATCGACCAATGAAAAATTCATCCCCATGAGAGGCCTCTTCTATCTCTATATGCCCCAATGGTGTTTTCACCACATATCAATTCTCCTGAACTGAGAATACCTAGAATAATGGTTTATAATTTCATCCCACATCACGTACAAGGAATGTTTTTACATACTATACTAATGATCCTCTAGTTACAAATTTTTTATAAGAAAACGTTTCATACTTTTATGCGCTAAAACTATATGACCCATTTTCTTCCTCACCATACAACAATAAACTGCACGAATGATGTCCAAATTGCATGACACTAAACTACACGATTCCCATAACTATGTGTGTCTGGATTTAGTCCACCATATTATACATATTGACACTCAAACATCTAATAATAGGTATAAATATTGAAAAATTAAAAAAAATTCCTTCCCTTGTTAATGGGATAGGCTTATATGGGGAACCCCATACGAACTATGTGTGGTATAATTTTCTCTTTTATGGGATACCTAGAGAGGCATAGATCTTAGATCCTAGTTGGGACACACACAAAAATCCCCCTCTCCCCTTAACATTATCTAGATCTACATGGGGGGGTTCCAATGTGTTCCTCTCCCCATTAATGAGCATGTGTTAGAATAAAAATTCCCCTTCGCCCCATAAGAGTTTGATCAACGTGTGGATAAACATTCCCAAAACTATGTATGGATTGATGATCACTTTGATTAGATATGGAGTGACTCATTTCCCTTATATCTTGAGACCATCCATTATGGAAAAAATAAATCCTATGAACGTTTCAAACTATCATAAAGGAAATAATTCTACCCATTCCAAGAAAATTTTGACAAGAAATGCTCCTTTAATGTTAAAAAACACTCCTTTTTTAAACCAAACTCTATGTCAGGGGATGTTTGAATATCCATAAACCTCCTTATCTATAAAAAATTAATGGTCAGTGTCCTAAGGACACTTTCACATTACTATTCACAATATTCCCCAATTTTCCCTCCATTAATTTTGCAAAAAAGGCATTTCAACCAAATAATGATTCATCCCCAAGAGAGGTCTTCCCTATATCTATACGCCACAATGATGATTTCATCCCATATCACCCCTAAAATTAGGAAACCCCTATATTATAGATTACAACATTTCCCCTTAATACGTAAGGATGATGGATGATTCTTGAACAAAATACCATGATAAAGGGAAATCATTTATCCCTCGATCAAAGCTAAGTAACCCTAAAAGATAAGGCCCCATATGTTAGTGTCATAAGACAATGAACTGTATTGCCTAAGTCATAGATTAACAACATTAAACTACACTATAATTCATTCCCCCTTTACACTATCCAAATTAATAAAGGAGTGGTTTATCATTCATGTATAGTGCAGACAAAGATAGCCTAATCATTTTCATAAATATTTCTCTTGAAAAGTCACCCATCATAGTCTTGAGAAATATAAACATTAAAAAATTACCCAAACATCATAAATGAAGGTAAACAATCTTAAATATACTATCATATTCCTATGAATAATATTCTTGGGATGAATATTCATAAGTTTCACAAAAAAGGTCTCCCAACCATAGGAAAATCTGTACCTATGAAAAGAAACTTCCACCATTGTACACCCCAAATACTTCTTGCTTGAAAACATTCTCATAGTTACTCCCCACATAATTTCCCCATACCATCTCTTAGATTCAAAGATAAAAAAATATTGTTCAATTATACCTCAGTCATGTCTAGAAAATATAGGGTCAATCTCAGCAAGTAAGTATCATTGGGGCCCTCATCCCATAATTCATGGTCAATGAAATTCGACCTAAAATATCAGATGTATTAGTCCAGCTTTCAAGACACTAAAGTTCCCACTAAAAGAGACACAAAACACCCCTTGTGGAAAATATGCAGAGGGTACATTGGAGAAAATTAGGGTTCTAGTTCTCAAAAGCTATGCTTTTCAGGGGTTAGGAAACAATCGACGAACTAAAAAAAGATACACAAAACTTGTTTTGTAAAAATCCTAAAAAGGTAGACCAATGAAAATTTCATGGTATGATCTCTAATCTCTAACCTCATTGGACTCAGGAAAAAATTATGGTGGTAACAAAAAAGTAAAAAGATTCTACGGTTTTTCGCGTAACCATGAAAGCAGTAAAAACTATTCTCATTGAGTCTCTTGGAATTGGAAAAAGTTATAGGATTACATTATCAAGAAAATTTGGTTATCCTAGATTGTGATTGAGATTTATATCCAGTGAAAAAACCATTCATGTCATTTAAGGTAATATCTTTTGAAAAACACAGCATGTTTTGGTTGATGGAAATTACAGGATGAGATAAAGGAAGATTGTCAGAGGGAAAGAAAGTTTTAATTTATCTATTAAATGATAATTTAGAAGAATAAACAACATGGATTCTCTCCATATGAGTAGAAAATTATTTTTTAAGAGATTGCTCAGAAAATTACAATGTGGAAGTAGTGTATGGTCTGAGTCCTCTAGGGCTTGGAAGAGGCCAAAAAGGGTTTCATTCTCAGCATTAGCATCATAGCAAGGATCCTCCACCATCTAAACCACATCCAATCAGGACTTTTCTTCTTCATCCACCTATTTTTTCCCTTCATCAATCGTTTCCTTGGTGTAATCCAATTAAATCTTGAGCCACTCCAGTTCCCTACTAAACCACTCCACCTCCTGAAGAAGTAACTCTGTTGAGATCCTCAACTATGAAACTTCAACGTATCACCTTATGGTCATTACTTATAGATCAAATCTTCATTTATAAGGATATTTCTGGTTGTGGTAAGGTAGTCCATGGAATCTTCATTTAAAAGGAGAGAGTGGATTGTGCTAGTCCTCTCCTAGGAAGCAATCACATGTTCCACTATGTAATGGATTTCATGATAATCAAACAACACATACCCATGAAATGAAAATTCTTGAACTAATTTGATATTTTTTTATATGATTTGTGTGGGGGGTTTAAGAAATCAAATTTTACAAATATTTAAATATTTTATGGTTTGAAACATAAAGATTATCTTGAACCTCCTCAAATGACTTGGAAACTTTCTCAGATGGAATAATATATTCAGGAATAAGTTCCACCACAGTGGGCCTTGACATAGAAACTTTTGTATGGATCGATCCTAAAGTAGTCAGATCACTTGAAATATCAATATATGGGAGGTTCAAAGCATCAACTACAACAATAGAGACTTATATTTATAATTCTGTAATTTAATGATTGAAATAGTGAGTACCCAAACCCTAATAGAAAAGGTAATGCATGGAAGGGTAGAGAAATCACCTCCACTGACATGGACATCATCATCCTCAACACCCATTGTTCCATCATCACATGAAAAATAGATGTCATATTCTCTATATGTATGTTGACAATGGGTTTATCCAAAGACACCCATGGTGCAAGATCTTTTCTAGAAAGGTTAGTGGTCTCCATAATATCACTCATGGAAACTCTAAATTAAGTGTTAACAATAATGGAACTAGGGGAAATAGATGATTCTAATTATCTCCAAGCCTTAATCGCTCCATGTTCCATGGTTGTGCTCCCTAGAAGGGAAGGATCAATATGCTCACCAAGAACATAAGCCTCTGGAGTCACCCCCTCTATGGGGTCATAAGTTATTTGATATGGAAGGATTGGCCCTGTGGGGATTGTTATCTACCAGAGGACCTCAATTTTCCTGAGTTCCCTATCTATTTTGGGAACAACCATAGACAATATCACATTCATCACTGAAGAAGTAGGGGATATTGGCCTCTGGGTGATTACTACCTAATTACTCATCAGACATGCACCATTCCATTTGTGAGATAATTAGTCTATACATGGGAACATATAAAATGTAAATGAAATGAGAAGATGAAATAATAACATTTTATCCATAATATTAGATGTATCACCAGTTTTGATACCTACCGAAGATTCATGGTGTTCTATGGGGATGATCCCCTAGAAAAAATAATGAGAGGGATGGGGGTGTAAATGCACTTACAGGGATCTCAAAAACTACCTCTATATGCTCTATTACCCCTGTGGATCCCTCTCTAGAAACTCCCATGTCTAATGGGATGTTATACCTAAGTGTGGTTCCCTTAGGGTGTAATCTATTGATGAAACCATTTATCAAATCTCCATGGGATCTTATAACACCGAGAGTTGGGGTTCAAGTTTAGGATAATAATAATAATAAAGAATAGTTTTTATAAACTATTTTATTACCACTTATTCGGTGTCATCTTGCCCCATCATTATCACTTTCACATCCTCTACCCAGTTGGACCAGTAATTTATACCCATGTATGAGTGGATGCATGTGTCCATTTCATCCAAATATATATCAATTTTATGAGGATCTTCTCGATTATAGATCCATGAGGGAGAAGTGATCAATGCAAATCCCACATGTTCAATAGCCTCTACCTAGAGTGTATTCAAGATGTAATTGTCAGGTAAGAATTCTCTCAAAGTATATCAAACTTTCCATGCCACTAGGAGGGTTTTCGTGATGGAGATGGTTAATTCTATAAGATCCACCATTGGATGTTAGGCAGTTTTTGATAGCCTCAATTGATTTTTGGACACTGTAGATTCCCTAGAACCCTCTAGGGGTAGACACTTACAAGTCCCTAGGTAGGAATGGGGAATTTACCCAAAAGTATTTGTGGGAGGGGGTTGGCCTCATCGTCCCCCTTAGAAGTGTGACTATCATACCCTTTACTATAGATGGCCTCATGTATCACCATTGAGATCAATCTATTGGTATATATATATGATGGTTCTTCATTGAATTAAATGAGACATCATGATTGAAATGATATGTTTCTACTATATTAGGTTAATTTTCATAAGAGATAGTGTGAGGAACTTATATTTCGACTTATCTAGTCAATGAAACCTCATCCTATAGAAATCTCTATAATAATTGAGCCAGACGGGAACTCCTCACTGAATATCATTGTCTCTAGGCTATCGGAAATGAGACATCAGTTGGGATGGATACTTGACATTGATATGTAGTGACATCAACCAGGGGGGTGAACCCAAGGATCTCAAAAACATAAATGGTGTTTAAAAACCAAGGATTTAATTTGATACATCATGATCCTATAATGGCCAATTTATTTCATTTGATTAACTCCAACCTTAGTCACATTTTGGGATTAGACAATAGGAAATGGGTTTTCTAGTTGATCTTAAATGAATGATCGATTTTAGATATCATAATAGGATATGGTTATTGAATTATTTAATCCCATGTAAGGAGAAAGACTAATATGACATCATGTTTCCTCACGAGTGATCAACAACTATTGTTATTGGGCTATCAATAAGTTATTCTCATAGAATTCACTATCAATGGTTAGAGGACAACTCATTATGACATAGTTGAACAGTAGTTAAAATCTATAGGATGCGTATGAATCATATTTAAGTTCCCCATCAATCATGGATACTAAGGAGCCTTCTATTAAAGAGATAAGATACCCATATCTAGAATGATACCAAGAGGAATCATTTACCAAAGTAATAGAGATAAACATAAATATCATGGGATAAATGGTCATGATAATTGAGTTGGTCCATCGTTTCATTTTCACTAGAATATAATGGGTTTTCCCCACTTATAATTTAATGATATGGTCAGATGGTAGCTTCTGGTGTCTTTTGATTGTATATATATCTATATCCATCTATATGGGCTTCTACCTATGCTCTAGATAACGTGAATGGAACCCACTAACTGTTATGGTGACTTCCCCTCACTGATCCACCCACCAAAATGGTAAATAATCCCCAAACCTGGGATGAGAATGTTAATACACCTTCTAGTGGCTAATTGAGCTGCCATTATGTAAGTCGTGACTCTGTCCTTAGTAGCAAAATCATGCACCAATAGTAACCATCCACTAAAAAATATGGATATAAAGGCTACCAATCGAAATAGTCAGTTGACGTTGGGGATGATTTCCATCCCCAATTGTTATACTGACCCTCCTCAAGTGTGGTCCAATAGGCACCCATATGCCTTTGGGTCTTGAGAGTTGGGAAAATCCCCATCCTACTCACATTAGGCTCTTATACTCTTAATGTAGAAAATTCATTGATCCAATTAGAAATTGGGACTTCCTACTTCCAATGATGATCACTCATCAAAAGGACCTTCTCCATATCAATGAGTTTCTTGCAACATGGGGAACCTTTATGTGTAATTCTAAGACAAGGGGGGAGAAAAAAAGTCAGCATACATATCACTAATTATGTCCTCCCCTGAAATCAAAATGATATCCCAAGGATTGATCCCAACCTTCTTATGTGCCAAGTAAAAGGTGTTGTTGTCTGGGCTCCTCCTGCTATGTAGCTGGGGGATGATTTTTTTGGTTCAATGAGATTAGGTCTATGATACCTAGACCACATCATACAAACACATTTCATTTATCTTAGTCTTAATTTTTTCATAATTCTAGAAGATACAAAAAAGTGGAACCACTAGCTCATATTGAAAGAGCCTCTAGGGAGAAGGTCACATTTTGATGACCACCCTTATCACATTCTTACCATGGACTTCCATGCGATGTTGTGATACCAATGGATTTTCTCATCTCAAACCCGCACAATTTCCTCTAGTGATCTATAGGTGTAGTTAAAAAGATACCCAATATCATGTGTTTCTCGAATGAATTATCCCCTCTATGAGATGCTTTCCTAGGAAGATATTTCTATTTTCAATTATCCATTCATTAGTTTTATTTTGTGTGCACAGTACTGGAATTGAAAAATCATATGCTATCATGAATCTATAAAGTTTAAACCGATCTGAGACTGGATAAGCATATTCAAAAGCGCTAAGTAGTCTAGAAAGTAGTTTATGGAATGGGTTGATAATTATTTTTTCATTATTTTCAATAGATTCGATCATATAATTCCACGTTTCACTAGAAGCAAGGGGAAGAGTAGTAAGAGTAGTAAAAACAGCCTTTGAAGGGTCAATCATGTTATTTTCATTTGAATTCAGAAGTAAAGGGATCAATTTTTATAAAAATTAGAAATATATAAATCCTTCTAAAGTATCAGCTAGTGAAGTCTTGGCCTATGAACCATCAGTTCACAAAACTCTATCCCATGAAGGGCTGACCCCTAAAGCGCTATCCCACAAAGCACTATCCTATGTCATGCGGGCTAGTGTAACCTTAATAAGTAGGATTCTCCATCTTAGAAACATCTATCCTCTATGAAAAAAATTGATATTTCAATTCATGTATGATGAAATATTGGTTCACAGAAAATCCATACTCAAAAGAAATGCAATGTGGAAGTAAGGGAGATTGAAGAGTCAGAGGAGCATTAAGTCCTTTAAGAAATCCTGTAAAACAAAAATGATCCAAGCCCTATATTTTTAGACATGGTCCCATCTTGTGGGTCAACCAAAGTACTAAAAGCTAGCTTAAAATAGGGCCACCTTCTACATCAGACTAACCCCTTCTTGGACCTGATCAAAACCTATTTTGATGGGATGTAATTGTTGGGTCCTAAAAATTCTGCATGCAAGCAGAAGATAATTCCATTGACATAGAAAATGGTAGAAAAAACCCATAAAAATAATTTAAGAAATATTTTCCAATGGGAAAGGCCGCAGTGGAGAGATTGATCCCAAAACCCCAAACCACTTTCCAAACTGCTACTCTGCATGGTGTTTTTCTATTTCATGAAATATCCCACAAATGAAAGTGATAAAAAGATTATATGGTACCACCATTTCCCATGAATGAAACTATAATCATTTTCAAGTCTAGATGGTGATTTACTACCATATGAATAGTAATCCCCTATGAACTAAATTGTTCATGATGAGGGATAGTACCACCGGTGCCCAAAAATGATGCAAATTCATTTACAGGATTAGACTGTGATTTAGAACCATGTGAATGATTTTCCCCCATGAATGAATATTTTTATAGGATTGGTAATCCTCCTTAAGACCTATCAAAATAAGCCTCATGGATCCCATAGATGGAAAACCATACTCTTATATTATCTCCCTATTCTTATATAAAAGGTCCCTGAGGGGGCAAAAAGGGACTGAAGATAAGTGATCTAAGATGAGAAACGAAGAGAAGATGAAAATGGTAGAGCCTCCAAGATGAATCAAAGAGATATCCATGAATTACCATCATGAAAACCCACCACATATAATTATTTAATAATTAAAAATCATCAACCTTTACATGAACTTAAATCCATCATGAAGACACCCTTCTATATGGAAAAAATTTAAGTGTAATGCTATGTGGGAAAAACCCATCCCCACATAGAAAAATACAATGAAAGAGGAACATGAACCCACATAGAAAACTCTACATTAGTGGAAACTACACCCATGCAGCATCGCACTACGCCGGTAGAACCTAGGTCCGCATTGCACCTTGAAACGTGCATAATACCCTCATCCGCATAGACTATTATGTAGAGGGGACCCCATCCTGGATAAGAACATGATACACTGAATGGGTCCAACTAGGGGGTTTTTTTGTTCCATCACCCATCACTCCCTTTATTCATATCATCGAGCTCCATATTGTCACCTTTGTGAACCAATCAATCAGTATCATGCTAAGGCCTTTTCCAAAACCACCAGACATGTACGGCTGATGCTATCCACTATTCTCTTCCCTAGAGACCATCAAGTAATCCCTCTTGGATTGATCCCTTTGTATTTCTTACTAAAAACAACACACATGCTCCACTTTTCCTCCCTAAGGTCCTATAATGAAGAGGATACGATAACACCCAACGTCATCTCCCTCTCACATTTACATTTTTCATTCATACATTAGTAGATAGAGTGGATTATGTGATCTTCATTTATAATAATAATCTTTGTTCTCACACTGATCATGATTGATGTGGGCTTAGGGGTTAGTGGAGATCATTATATCTGCATGATACCAAACCTAAAATGGGAATACTTACATTTATAATCCCCAACGATATTTACTCAATTAGGCCTCCTATAAAATATAATTCTTAGTGCCCCAACCTGATATCTTCAGGGGGATATATTCCTGATGAATCACATTGAATGAGAATCCTCTACGTATAGTCCCCAAACATAAATTCCTTATCGATATGTAATCCCCATCCTCTATTAAAATGGTCCTAATATGTGGTATAAGGCCTGAAATAATGACTCATCTTTGAATGTCTATATTCCCATTAAATAAAATTCATAGGCCTCCTTCATAGGTGTAAGACACTATTTTACAAACTACATGTGATTTGATTCCCAACAAACAATGATACGTAGGAAACCTCATTGAGGTCTAAACCCAATACCAAAATTCACCCTAATGTTCTCCAGACCACATTCCTAGTAGGGTCATATTCACACGGGATACCACATTTCCTATGGGTTCCTTGGTTATCCTTGATGTATGTCCCACACCATACATGACCGGGCACCCTTCACCTAAACATCCTTGTTCCATTATTTTAAACTATAGGGTTTGGTCATTGTCACACAACCTTAAATGTTGATGTGTCTCACTATGTGGAATTGAACTATATGAATTCTAATTCCTATCATGATGATAAATAGGAATCCCCTTTTATGGGTTCAATACTAACCTCAAAAAAACATCCACTACGTGGCTTAAAGTCTGCATCGTCCTAATGAATGGGAAAAGAATATATTTTACCTATATGATAATTCTACCATTGATGGATAACCTCAGATATATAAAGATGATTCTGGAACCATGCATGTATATTATGGATTGTTATCGTAGTGTGATCCATGTATATATACATGTGAATGAACAAAGTATTCATGATCAAATCTTAAATATATAAGAGTGTCATGAAATATGAAATATTTCCCCCCGAATGGATTTGATGAGCTCGAACCCCTATAATCTCAAACAATGTTATCTATTAAGTATCATTGGCGAACTTCCCTAATGAAATCCTTCCTTTGGAAATTAGTTCAATGAGTCTTCATGGGTATGGGATTCATTGGGTATTTTCAGGCCTACAAACAAAACACGTTGTAGGCCATTCAAATACATTTTACTTGACATTAGTAATTTCACACAATTTACCCCATGTAATAAACCATCGAGCATAAATGGTTTTAATCGATAACAACCACTGAAAACTCTAAAATCTCATAAAACCACTAAAAATGTTAAAAACAATAAAAAGCTGTTAAAACTCTAAAAAACAAAGAAAATAAAAACACAAAATGATCTTGAAAACCTTTAAAATTCCAAAAAACCCCAAAATCCATAAAAAAACTCTAAATCCCTTGAAATCTATAAAAACCCAAAAAAAATATTAAAGAAAAAAGTCCTAAAAATACTTATAAATAAAAAAAACTTAAAAATACTTAAAAACACGAAAACTCCTTGAACACCATTAAACCTCTTAAAAACATAAAAAATTGTAAAGACCCATTAAACCTCTTAAACCCCATAAAACCCCTAAAAATGTAAAATCTCTAAAAAATGTTAAAACCCCTAAAAACATAGAAAAATGTCAATAAACCCAAAGGTACCAAAATACTATGAAAATCCATAAATTCCCCAAAAAACCCCTAAAAACCCTAAAAAACATCCATATAAACAAAAAAAATAAAAACTCCTAAAACCATAAATATCTTTAAAACCCCTAAAAATCCATGAAAACACAACAACCCTTACAAAACCTGAAAAACTCTGAAAACCCTAAAATCCCTAAGAACCATAAAAAACCCTAGAAACCAATAAAACACATAAAAATCACTAAAAATATAAAAAAAACTCTTAAAAATGTTAAACACACACTAAAAACCCATAAAACACCAAGAAACGCAAAAAAATAAAAAACCAAAAAACCCTATAAACACAAAAAAAAACCTTAAAAACAATGAAAAAACCCTCAAAACCCTCAAAATATCTAAAAACACCTAAAAACATATCAATCCTAAAACCACCTAAAAATCCTTGAAAATGAAAAAACCCATAAAAACCATGAAAAATCCCTGAAAAACATAAAATACCCTAAATATAAAAAAACCCTAAAAATTTTTAAAAACCCTTATTTTTTAAAATGATTTGTTTATAAATGAGTAGATTGATGGAAGGGATTAACTGATATTCAATCACTGATGTTGAGTATAACATATTTTAATGTTCTCCAAAATGTCTGTTCACAAATCCAAAAACACACAATGGCTCTCACATCTGTGATTCATGGACTTGATTTCCAAAGGAAGGCGTTTTCTCGGTGACCTGTCCAATGAAACTTAGTAACATAAATTGGTTAAGAAGATGGGAATTCAGGATCATATAACCCTTTGGGGGAGTAATTTCCTATTATAGGAATGTTAAATATGTTCAATATATGTTCATGAATCCTTTCTTTAATTCCCAAGTGTGTACAATATGGTTTTCTCTTAGGAAACAATCCATTATGAATACACATGGGTTCATAATCATCTTTATGTATCTGAGTTTCTACATTAGTGGATGGGTCAATATGTATATAAAGTTCCCCTTCAATGATACCCTTTTGTGGATATATTTGAGATAATTTGGTGATTTATTGTCACTACACTAGTTTTAAGACATGTCATTGGGTGATCTAGATATTTATTTCATCTGGGTGGATGATTATTATTTTGATTTTGTGATCAAACCCATAATATGGGCTTCCTACAAATCCTCATTAGAGGAATATTAACCCACATAGTTTGATACCATTAAATTGGACACATAACCTTTTAAGGATGTTTTGAAGATGACCAAACTATTCAATTTAATGTGATGAATAACGACACTAAGGCGTAGGGTTCCTTTTCATGGATGATTTGGAAATTATATCAAGGTGGACTGAGGGGCCTATTAGATATGTAGTTTATTTGTTAGGGGAAATGATTTCACTGAGGATATGGTCTAGATTAAATTTGGATGAATACAAATGGTGGGTTTCAATGTTAGGGAGGATTTCTATGTTTCACAATTGGGAATCAAATACCATGTAGTTTGGTATGAGGTAGTGCTTAAATATATGTATGATGCACATTTTTATTATAGTTTGTTGGGGCTTATTAAGAGTATTTACCCATTTAGAGGGACATGGTTAGTTATTACGTATAAAATAGTCCCATTTGGTGCTACTTCATTGGGAATATTTACATTTGATGGTTGATGTAGGGATTCAAGACTTATACCATGTAGGAGGCCCATATGAGTTTTGGGATCATGTGTATATCATAATCACCACTAACATCTAAGAACACATGGTTCATTATTGGTGTGAAACAAAAGAGGAAGAATTAGATCTGATGATCACACAACCTCTCCCTATTCGACGATGGATGGTGTTGGAGGCCACAGGGAGGGAGATGGGGACTTTGATTATGCTTGTTTCCGATCTTGTTTCCTTATGTAGGATTTTCACATTTATTGATCTATCTAGATGAGTCCCTAGTAGAGGAAAAGAGATTAAAATGGTCTACCTCCTACAAGAATGGTTGGGGCCATACCTTTGGATGAGTGCCCTAAAAGAGGCTCTGGGAACGAAAGGAAAGTTCAAAGTCGAACCTCATCGAAGGAAAATGACAGTGGTTCCTTTAAATCCTTTAAATGGAGAGGTTTACATGAGTTCCTCAAGTTCATAACCCTTTTCACCTAGGGACTATAAATTGAGGTCATTCCAAATTTCCTCCCTATTACTGGGGTCACCCACACAACTCATCTTACCATGGGTATGGAAACTCAAAATGAAACATTATTGTAACTGATGATCTTATCTCATGTGTCAGTTTAGATTGATGACATTTGACTAGATCACAGAGGGGATGACATGCAGATTAATGATACTAGGGAAGAGAATTTTGGGAGATAGGTAATATAACACCCTAGGATGACTCATTCCATATATCATGTTCTTACATGGGATGGGGTTCCCTCCACATAGCATGTTGCTATGTGGGTAAGGGGACTGTCCACATATCCTTGTGCTACACATACCTGGGATCGACCATTGTAGTGTGCAACTTCATGGGGCCAGGCTCCTCCCATGTAGTATTTCTATATATGGGTATAAGTTCCTCTATATTAGAATTTTTCTACAAGGGGAAAGGTTCCACCCACCTAGAATTTTATTATATGGGATTCCAATATGCAAATGGGCCATCTGTTTTCACCTCTTGGGGTTGTGTCCACCAATGTAATTTGGATTCATAAACCACTAAATGATTTATTATTTCTTCTATAATTCTACGTGGTGGGTTTTACCTATAGGGAATCAATTATGGACTCTGGTTTTAATAGTTCCTTAATTCAGATCTCTTTATTTCAAATGTCCATATGTCTCTCTCTTTATTTTGGTTCACATCAGGGTCTATTTATTGAAGATAAGAGGGACTGATTATTGGCATTGGTGATTGTCCATGGTGTCCGTATAAATTATTTTTTAAGATCACATAGAGGATTCCCTGGCCTGTTATTGACTTAGTCGGTGGGGATGTCATTTGCAAAAGGGGGTCATCATTTGTGGGGGGAAGAGATATCCACACAGGTCCTGCAAATGAATTTGTTTTGTTTAAGTATATTTTATGATACTACCTCATCTCATGAACTATTTATTCCATGGGGAATATTCATTTGTTGGGGAGAAATCCACCACCTCCATACTACAAAAGACTTTAGTTGCATTTGTGGGTCCTAGCACCTTGGTCTCTATCTTGATAACTACTTACCTCAAAGATGCTTCACTAATTCATTGATCATCATGAAGAAAGGTGGTCTATGAAGGGATTTTTAAATCATGATCAATTCCCTTTGAAAATATTCTTTAGTCATATTCTGGGTTTCTATTCTACATATTACCAAATTTATGGAAATATATCAATCCTATTTATGAAAATTTTAGGACCCAAAAAATTCCCACCATCAGAATGGGTTCCAATCAGGATGAAGAGGAGGATATTTTTTTGTAGAAATGGTATATATTTTAATGAAATATCAGAAAATGATCTAAATTTTTCTTAATCCAAGGGACTTAGTGAGCATAGTTTGATTGTTTCTACGGTTATATGTGAAACCATGCAAAATATGTGTCCTTTCTACTATCACACTAATTTTTTATTAATTCCATTGTGTTATGGGCCTAGAGATCATAACATGAATTTTTATTAGGATAAAATTTGTGGGTCTTCCACCTAGAAATCTTTGAACCACATTAATTTTTTAGAAGATATGTTTCCTAAACCATGAGATGGTGATGTATAGTGAACTGATGCTCGACTTTCAACCAATGTTTCCTTAGTGTGTTCTAACCCTGGTGAGTTAGGTGTCTCATTTTTTGGTAATATTAGAGTTTTTCAAACTAGAATAAAACAACTAATGGTTCAGGTCCAAAATATTTGATAATAAATTTTGTGGTATGGGATCCAAGAGTGTTTACTATATGATAATGTCCTAATATATTTCAGACATGAATATGGGAAATTTTATTACCTTGGTTTTATGATTTTTGAATCCAAAAAATGATATGGGGAAAGGACTTTAGGTTTAACTATAATATGGTTTCCTACATTATGTTACAGGGGAATATAGAGGTAGGAAAAGCCTCTCTAGAATTTGAATTTTACAATGACTAGTATTCCTATTTTGTGGGTGACTTATGCAGATCCAACTAGGGCACATTATGAAATGTCAAAAAATGGTGTCCTCTGGATATTGAGCTTCTATTTCTGATGAAAAGGAAAATTTATGTGAATTTATATTTTTTTCAAGATCAGGAAGGGTGTATTTTCAAAGGAGGGATGTCTAGAAACTATGAGGGAATATATATCAGCTTTTATCATTGATGTTAAACCCCTCCCACATGAATTTTGAATGTGAAAATGAGTGTTGAATCATGGTGTTTTTTACCATTATACAAGTGGAACATTGGTGGGGAAATTTAATATCATACGACCAGCACATTCATAATTTAAAATTTAAAATAACTTTTCACTTAAAAGGTGTAAACTACTCATCCTTTTTATGGATGTATGACCAGGAATTTTCTATCATATTTAGGCATGAAAGAGGAAATTGTTATAAAATTTAATCTGGGTGGATTTTGAATCCAAGGAGGGATGTGGGATGTAAACTTCATTTAGTGCATATGAAGTTAGGAAATACCTATCCTGAGGAAGTTTTGTGAACATGAAATAGGAATTTCAATTCACCATTTCCATGGAATAAGAAGATATGTTCCCCCAATGAAGGTATGGGGAGGTTCCCCATGAAATTTTGACACATGTAGAAGGATGGGACACATTGTTTTATGATTGGACCCAATATTGAAGATCTAGGATTCACTATGTTTCCTGAAAGGGTGTGAATCAAGCCGTATGTTGTTCTAAAAACCCTTTAATTTTAATGTAGTGTAGAAATAATATTAACCTCAAAGTTTAACTTTTTATGGTAAGGACATGGATCACCTAACATGATGAAAAAGGTAAATCATCGATGGACCCAAATCTAGAGGCTCAGGCATCACTACGTATCCTACAATGGTAGGAATCAATCCATACATATTTCTTGAATAGTTTTCCCACATGATAATCAACTATTTTATGTACAAAGGGGGATTTCCCTTTGGATATGAGCTCATTAATCGGGAGAGGATCATATTAAATTCTACATTATAGATCTATCTCACACATAGATATGGGGAATTTTTTTGAAAACAAGATTCCCAATAAGACATGGCTCATATTGGACTCTCCTACATAGATCTATTTCATGTATAGTACAATGGTGGAATGATTATTTGTTGTGTCTTGATATTTATTATGTAGGTATGATCCCTACACAAGAAAAGATGGGATATTTTTATCTCACAGATCAGCCTAATATATAAGTATTTTGTGTCATTATGTATCTAGTGATGATAGGAATCAATCCACGCATTGTTCATAATGTCATGTAGTTTGAGTGTAATTTGATTAGGACATGGGTTATTATATTTAATGTCATGTGGTAAAGATATCATGGGGTACTACTGTAAAAGTTCATGAGGCTAGGAAAACTTTTCATTGAATCCATGAGTAACTAGTGGATAATCGGTCCAGGATGTTCTAACATGCCCTGAACATGAGGGGGAATGAAAGTGTCAACCATAGTTATGAGGATTCATAGATTCTTATAAATGAAATGGGGCATGAAATCCATTGGTAAATTTATAGGCAGTAAAATACTCTCATGGTGAAGAATTTGATATTGGTTAATAGGAGTTTTGGTGGGAAACTTATGCAGATCCAACAGGGGTATATTGTGCGTTGTAAAAAAAGGTGTCCTTAGGGCACTATCCCTTAACTTTTGATGGTATTGTTGGTTTAAAAATATTTTAAATTTTCTAGGGCATAGAGTTCAATGAATATAATGTATGTGTCTAGGAGCATAAGAAGCATTCAGACAGCGATTTTACATGTTGTTGTAAGTTCTGTACATAGATATTACTCATATGTGGAGGGGGGGTTTTGTTTCCTTTATGGATCTATGGATGAAGGACCCAAATTTGAGATCTTGGGTATAAATTTTAAATTATAATATAGCGTTTTTTTCTTTTCTTTTTCATTTACATGCGGCTAGTACTAGGAAACGATGCCAAGGCATCACTATATATCTTGATAAAACAAGATTAAATCCATGTGCAATTATTGTGGAAGGGGATCCCTATGAATATCTGACACATACATAAAGATGAGAGAATTTGTTTTATCTCATATGTACCCATGATTGTAAATTTTAGGGTCCCTAGATATCCTACATGAAGATGAAGGAATCCGTATATAGTTATTTGAACATGGAATGGTAGATGACCGATGTTGAAGGTGATTTCCTCCTAGGAGGGGGCATAGTGATGTCACTGTGTTGATTACCATCATACGAAAAGGATGATGGTTGTTATGTAGTTTATCATTTTATGGATAGGATGGATAGTGATATGAATTTTACCTTTATATACCTAGGAACTAAGGTTTAATGTATTTTATTATCATATTAATAGGATATTGGTAGAATATCTCAAATTTTATATTTCAAAGATGGTTGGAGAAGACGTTTTCCAATGGGAGGTTCATGGAGCAGTCGCTATAACCCGGAATGAATGAGGATCTAATAGGCCCTATGCCACATGACACACTCTTGAAGGGGACTTAGGCTAAGAGGGAACAAGGTTGATTAGATTAACGTCTCAGCAAGAAGATAGAATGCCAGAGCGTTGCTATGTAGCCCATGTGAATGGGAATCATGCCATACAAAGTTCTTGAATGAAAGCTCTCTACATTGGTTAGGCACATATGGGTGACTTTTTTCATTATATTTTGTAAGGATTGACCTAATATATGACATACTTTCATTACTATTAATCCCATGTAAATGGGAATCAATCCATACATAGTTCATAAATGTGGCATGGTAGATGACTAATGTCAAAGATGATTCACTCTCAGTTAAGGGAATTGTGATGGCACTGGGATAGTTTACCTTCCTATAGCTAGGAAAATAGTGTTAAAACTATGAGAAGGATCATTTTATAGACCTATAGGAAGTATAATACTGACATGAAATTAGGCCCTATGGCCAAATTATGTCATGGAAATCATCCCATGATTGATGTAAATTTGTAGTTTTTCATAACATGTAGAGTCTAAGTGTCACTATGTACCCTGTGATGATTGGAATAAAGACACACATAGTTTTGGATTTGAATTCTCATTGTAGCTATAATCTATATATAGATAATGGAATTTTTTCCTTTGTTCATGGGGCGGGCCCTAGAAATAGGGTATGGTCGTCCTTGTATATCCTGTTATGGTGGGAATCAAGCCACGTATAGTTTTAAAGAAAGATACTCTCTATGAGGATCCAGTTCTCAAGAGGGAACATGGCTATTTCATCTATCACCCACACAAATATAACTCATGTGTGGAAAATTTTTGACTTAAATTATGATCCACATGTATTTTAACAACATATGGTGAGGATGTTAATTACAAGTTTATGGTCATAGAGTTCAGACCACTGATGGTACTCAGTTTAATGTTATACATCTAGGATGGCACATCCTGTAGTTTAATGTCATGTGATCATAATAATGAATCCAAAAATTAATTGCATGTTTTGATAATGAACTCTATAAAGTTTAATTTCATGTGTTTAGTATGATGGATCCTGTTGTTTAATGTATTTTGATCAGGGAGATGGTTATGCGGTTACATGAAATAATTCTTCAAGAACCTTATATAGGTGGGATATGTGATAAGATGTCCATCCATTGATGTCAAGGAATAAGATCCATTGTAGTACACCTTTTGTATGCTATTCTGTCCCTCTCATTTTGGTTCCAACATTAGAGATTTCATTCTAAGTATCATCGGATCCATAAGAACCAACACCATCCCTCCTTCTAGGAAAGGATGAAGGTGATCCTTTTCATAAAAGGATTGTGCAATCTAGTTTTGGTGAACCTCAAAATGGTGCAAGGTACATAATATATTTTCATCAAGCCTCTCCAATTCATCCAGCCTTTCCTAGGACTTCTCGTATGTGGATATTTAATCAAAGATGGAAGCTCAGAGAAAGGGAATTTAAACTTCGATGGGTTGGAATGACTTTATCACATAAACTAATGAGTATGTGGTTTCCTTGGTGGCATTGTGGGTCATGGTATAGTAAAACCATAATTCAAGGAGGGTATTTCCTATCCATTAATTCTTATTCTTAATTACTATGTTTTGGATTATATTGGATATGGTCTTGTTTAAGGGATCTATCTATCTGTTATCTACTTCATGGTAGAGAGACTAATAGTTAAACATTTCATCATATTCCTGATATATCTTATTCTATTTAGTATAGAATTAATTGGTTCCTTATTCCATCAAAATTTAATGAGGGACACAAAAGATAGTGATGATGTTTCATTTCATAAAGTTGACAATGTTTCATTCCCTATCCTCTTGGAGGGGTATAACTTCTGTTTACTTGGAAGAGAAGTCAGAATTTGTGATAATATAATTGAATTGCTTAGTCATAGAAAGTGGATATGGTCACATGATGTTCATTCCCCATGTGTTGAAGGGCTAGTAATAGTTGTCTATGTGATGTAACTTTGTGGGATGATGGATAAAATTGCCATGAAGTAGGTATGAATGGAAATTATATGTGAATATGGTATAATACTATATTTTAGTGCTAAAATAGTATCCAATACTTTATATTTGATGGAAAATATAGGATCTGTATTGTTAGGTACCACAGCATCTAGTGTGAACTTCCTTCATAACAGAAATCGAATCCCCTCAATCAGTTCACCTGAGAAGGAACCCTTCAAGGATACATTTATAGAGGATTTTTTTTATGTGTGACATCATACAAAACAAATTTAATTGCTTGTCTCTGGATTTTCTCCCTTCTAGCCCTATCTGATAGAATCCCTCCATTTTAAATGTAGTCCACAAAGGGTGACATCTAGCCGATACAGGGGATATAAGACTCCGGGAAGATGATAATCTCATTGATTTATTCTATTTAATCCTTAATGAATAGTGATACCATCTGGTTGTGTGCAATTATGATGATAGTTTCATTCTGATATTGATCGTCTAGTTCTGTGGATGAGTATTCCAATGCATCATCCTATGAATTTTGTGATTAGGGTGCATCATTTAATGTTGTCTCAATAGATAATTCTACAATCATTCCTTAAATTTTGTATCATATGGGGATTAGCTCTTCATTTTTAATAGCATAATCTCCATTGACCTTTATGATGACTAATATAAAATTTAATTTTATCTTAAAGTGTTTTAATTTTATTTAAAGTGATAGATCTATCCCTTTAATGAGATCCTAATATTTTGCTTTATTATTCATGCACCCCTTTGAGACAAGGAATGAGTAAGTTAGGACTACCATTTCTAGAAATATGTGTACATCGTCCAACCCCACTTTGTTGATATTAGGGTCTTACAACCTTTTTCCTATTAGGATTCTAGATGCACCATCAAATTTCATCTTCCATATTTGGGGGTATTATTGAACATATAAAACCTCTTCCACGGGTAGCTTGTTATCCAATGAACTCATTTCTTTCAAGGGTTTATTAGGAAGAATATCTACTAAGACCTAGAATTTGACTACTTTCAGATACACGAGCTAGATGTCAAACTACTATAGTTTGATCACCCACAGTGACAGATGTCTGGTTAACATCAGATGGCTAAGAGTGTATTTGAATTGGTTGTTGTGAAAGACCAAATGGAACTCATGATGCAGCAGGTAGTGAATCAATTTTTGTCAACAAATATTAGCGCCAAACTATTCTTCTTGATGTATAATAAATGAGTCTGAGGATCGATCATGGTTTAACTGAGATAATAAAGAATTGTTTTTCATTGCTGGTATTTCTCTTTACATGAGAATTTCTCCTGGTGATCACTCTAAGGCTATCACAGACAAGATAAAGGGTCTCCCTTCGAAAGGTGTAATTAGAATTGGAATTATTAAGATATATTTTTTGATAATGTTGAATGATTTATGACAATCATAAGTCCAGTAAAACATAACCCCTTTTTCCATCAAAATAATGAAGGGAATACATTTTCTTGTATGGTTGGTTATGAAGTGTCTAATGTGGGAAAAGTGTCCTTGAAGTCCCCTCAACTCGGTGAGGTTGTGAGGCAGTGAAATTTAAAGGATAGCCTTTGTCTTCTTAGAGTCGAATTTGATGCCATGATGGCATATAGTGATGGTGAGAAACATCGTTGAGGTAACAACAAAGGTTCATTTTAAGGGATTCATATTCAGACTGTGTTGCCACCTTTTTTGAAGATGTTTATTATATTTCATAGGTTGTCCAATAATAGTCCCTATTTAACCACCAGTTCATCAATATATCATTCAAAAAAACATTCCTAGGAAGGGATTGAAGATGTGCTGCATTTCACATTGGTATGTGGTGTCAGTATTCTTCATGCCAAAAGGCATTACTTGATAGAAAAACACTCCCTGGGGACCATAAAGGTAGTGGATTCTTCATATTCTTGGGCCATTCAGGTTTGGTTCTATCCTAAATAACCATCCATAAAAGTGTGATCCTAATACCTTGTGGTTGCATTTTTTAGTATTTATGTAATCGGGACAAGGAAATCATCCTTCAGACAGTGCTAGTTGAGATCTCTGAAATCAATGCTGACTCTAAGTTATTTCTTCTTCATTCTAATGGGGACAACATTAAATAGTCAAATGGGATATTGGACCTCTCTAATGAATATAACTCTAATAATATTTTCAAATTCAGTCTCTATTTTGGAAGAATGTGTCAAGTGCATTCTTCTAACTTCCTATTTTTATCACTGATGATCTTTTGGCAGGCCAAAGTGGAGAGTAGACACCTCAGGATAAAGGCCTGATATTCCATATAGTTCTAGGAGAATGCATATTGATGTTTCCTAGTGGAAGTGGTTTATACCTCTTTATATTTAGATGACATGGTAGCACTAATAAATGTGGGTCATGGATCTTCTTCTGTATCAATATTTATTTTCCTATGTTCATAAATTATAGTAGAGAAACCCTCCTCAAATGGTTTAAGGGATTTACAATAGTGCACTTTATAATATTCTTTATCCTATTCATCTTATTCATCTTGTTCTTATAGGGAAACAATTCTTCAGATGAGTTCTCTAAAATTGGTAGGGAATTCGATATCTTGGTATTTCGAAAATGAAGTGACTTCCAATTACCCATGTAACAATAAGGGATTCCCTTGAAACATTAGGGACGATGGGGAATGTGATGGAGGAGTATCTACATGTTCTTTTCATGATGATACATCATATTCTATCTCAGTGGGAGAGGAAAGTATTTTATGGTTCACTCATTATGGATTAAATGCATTTTCATCTATGCTTTTACCATTGACTGGGAAGTCAGCAGAAATTCCATCACTACTAGATGTAAGGATCATGACTGAAATCTAGAGGACTATTAAATGAATTTCCAAATATGGACTAATAAACTCAACTAGATTGATGGGTAGTACATATTTGTTTTTGAGATTTTTGACTGTGTCATATGGGATCATTTCCAAATGATTTTGGATGGCTACCCATTCAATAACATTGACCAAGGGTCACTTCCCATTCCACTCATTGAATCCTATATCGATATAGTGTGACTCATCAGATTCTAATAGGACCTTATCAGTGTGAAACATCTCATTGTTTCAATTAACGAAATATGTAATTCATGTTAGAACCATGGATGTTCTGTGCATGAATTGGAGTATGGTTTGTGTTTGTTCTCAATCCTCAGTGGAAGTTCAGAACGTGTACCAGAAAAGTGATCATACAGTTCAAGCAGACAACAGTATTGAGGATGGCGCCATTTCTCAGTGTTTGCCAAATTTTTGGGCATCAAAACTTGAAATATGGAGAAATGTGTTTTTGGAAAAGAGACTTGTGCGTCGAGGACTTGGAGGCTTGGAAACTTGTGTGCCTGATGTTTTTCAGAATGAGAACATGAAAATATGGCAAAGGAAAGAGGGTCACGCAAGTATTGGATTGGTCACGCAAGTGACTGGCGCGCCATGAAAGGACTCATGCACCGGTACCTTAGAGGCTTGGAAAGTTGCGTGCTTTTTGACCATCGTGTTTTGATCATAAAAATATGGAAAAGTAAATAGGGGTGCCCAAGATTGGAAGTTGGTCGCGCAAGTTTCTTGGAGGACAGAAGGGTTGTGCGCCGAGACTTGCACGCCATGGGAAGACTTTTGCGCTGCCGCACAGGGTATCTGAATGCCTATAAATAGAGGACCACCCCTCCCCATTCAACACGAACTTTGGACTTGAAGAAATTTAGAGCTCCTGTCGCACAGGTGTTGAAGTCGCGCAAGTGTTGGTGGGTCGCGCAAGGTGGAGCAGTGCGGTAGTTGTTTTCTACTCATCCAGTAGTCGCACAAGTGATTTGGAGATACTTTCGTGCTAGAATTGAAGTTGTGCGAAAAAGTTTCCATTAGGTTTCAAAATCGGCTTGAGTTGAAAAGAAATTGAATCGCGCAAGTTTGGTTTTAAATAAGACTGAATCGCGCAAGTGTTTAAGGTGGACTTGCGCGACAGTTATAACTTGTGCGCCATCCTTGAAAGTTGCGCGCTGCCTTGGAGTTGCACGCCAGGTGTTGTTGAGGCTTTCCGGTTGTCTTGGTGCTGCACGAAAGGTTTAGATCAGTTCACGGGTGATAAATGGACTTCAACAGATCATCCACATAATGCAAAGGATGCATTAATTTTGCAATGATGAAGAGACCTTCACGTCTATAAACTGAGCGGGACTTCACCAACGGCAGTGAGCCAGGGGGAGTCAACGGGAGTCACCCGAGGGACGCAGTGAGATATCCCTGAACTTTTGTAAAGGCAGTGATCCTGGGACAGAGTGATTGTTCCCAAGCCATTGTAATTCACAAATAGAGAATATTAGTAGAATTTGGTATGACCGACAACCTTTCGGCGTATGCTCCTTGGACGTAGCCCTTAATGGTGAACCAAGTAAAAAGTGATGTGTCCTCTCTGTGAATTTGAATGTTTGATTTCTAATCATATTCATCATATAGGTTCAACAAGTTCCTACTAATGTGGGAACAAGATCCATCACATTAAAAGAAAAAGTTGTCACCCTGATTCACCCCTCCCATCTCAGGGTGTCCCGGGGTCCATCAATTCACTGATGGTATGATGAGGGAATTTTCTTGTGTTGATGTAACCAAGGCCTTCCTAGAAGGATGTTAAAGTCCTTTATTTGTATGATCATAAATTATGAGTCTTCCACGGGATATAAAAATTTATTCTTGGTCTTGATTTGTCCTAATTGCTTCTTCTCACTTTTTCCATATCCTTGAAGGGTTATAGTGAAAGGTATTAGATTATCCTCATTATAGCCCATCCTATATTGTGTTAATAATAGAATGATATTAAATATGCGGGATCATTCTCTATCAGGTATACTTCAGTGGTAGCCACTTTTTTTGAAAAATCTTGGAGGGATCGGTAAAACCTATAAGATTGCTCCCATGGAATCTTTTAAAAAACACTTGGAATATATGATTGACATATTAGCAGGTACATGGGACAAGGACTTCATGATATCTTATTTTGATATAAATTCTTGGTAATCCCAATATAGTGATGTTTTTTTATATGCGATTTAGGGGTTAAAGTATTGGATGTTAACGGATTGATCCTTGAGACTAGATCTTGATGTGCTTCCATTCTTTGTGAGTTGGAATAGGCAGGTCTGCCTGCACACTGAGGGTGAATAGACACATATTGCAATTATAAAGGATATTAAAAATTGATTGGGTCATAGCGGAAACTAGAATGTGAAGTATAATTTTTATGTTCTTATCAATTCCACTAAAGGAATCTTCTGTAAGTTACTGTAACATTTCCCATTCGAGAAACATTGCTTTTAGAAGTTTTGTTCCTACCATGGATGCTTCATCCCTAGTATCCCCGAATCCTATAGACTCATCCTCTAGATCCCTAATTGGGTGTTTAGAACTTATGATAATATCCATAATATTTTTCAAATAAGGGATCCATTAAGTGAATGACATTAATGTAGTCAATGGTCAACTCCTCTTCTGATGACGACCATGCATGACTGACTGCTTATGGTGGTGTTGTTGGGTGGGACGGTGCCCATTCTTTTAGATTTGATGAAGTAAAATATATGATGTCCAATTTTGAATTCTTCCATGATGTTGGTTCATCTTCCTATTCTAGCTCCCTAACATTATAGTCACACTTTTTTTAGTCGATCTTCTTTTGGACATTTGTGGGGCTGAGGACATTGAATGTGTTGCAGATGGAGAACTGGGGGGAAATTTGGTTGTTTCAAATATTCAGATTTTATATCAGAATTTAGTTGATTTTATTTTTATTAATAAACCTAATTAACTTTTGTGCTCTCCTACTAGAAACTTCTTACCATTGGCCCCTTTGTAAGAATCAGTAGTGGAAACATATACCACTTTTTATGGTGGTGGGCCTAGGTTTACAAGCATAAAATCTATCATTATATTCTTGAGATCATTAAAAATGAATCAATCCTGAATGGTGTTTCATAGTATCCAGTTAAAGGGGGAATAATTTGGATGATGATCATGACCGACCACATAATCCCTTTTCTTCTGTAGTTTATGGACTAAATTACAGTTCATATGCTCTATAAAGTGGCCACAAACATGATCATCATAGGGTGAGTAAAATTTACTCCTCCATTCCTTGAATTAATTTCTACTGGGTCCCCTCCTATCATATTTTCAAGGAGAGGGTTGTCATTGACTTCCATAGGGTGCTTCATGATACAGTGTTGGCCTTGGTGATGGAGCATGTGCAGGGGTTACATTAATCATGACAGAGGCCACTTCATATTTTACAACTCTTTTTTCCAAGGATAGGTGGGATATTTATGAATTGGTCTTAATCAATTATATTGAGTATTCCATTATTTGGGAAATTGAAGAGAAATCCATGAACTCCCTGGTATATTTAACCAAAATGGGTGGTGTTAATAGATCATTGTGGAGGTTATGAATGCATATAGTAAGCATCTCCTCCTAGAGAAGTGTATAGTTTAAAGAGAAGGTTATCCCTTTCCATATGAAAATTATGTTTGGGATTCTTTCATTCTCCCACTATTTTAAATTTAATAGGTTTATGACTATTCTCTTTAGGATCGTTGAGTTGAACTGGAAGAGGAATTGATGACGAATATCCTTACATCCTGTTGTTGACTAAGTTGGAAATCTACTATAATGGACGAAGGCTAACCCTTGAAGGGTTCACATGAATCATCTGAGTTTCACAACTTATTGTTTCTCTAGGGTTCCCATCATGGGATCATAGTAAGATGCATAGTGTGTTAGAAGTTTTTTTGGGTCACATGATCCATCAAATATTAAAAAAATTGGACTGTTTAAATTTGGTTGTGGTGCGGTCTCACTCACCCATTCATGTTAAGGTTTTCGTTCTGGCTATACTGGTTCATGCTGCTCCTACATGGCTTCAAATTGATCTATAAATGACTCGATGGTATTTATAATCCCCTTATGCACATTATATTGAACCTACTCTTGGAAATTCATAGTGTGGAGAATGATTTAACATCCTAGTTCTATTGGTACATGAGGTATATATGTGGATGAGGATATCCTTTGAGGATTTCCTAAACAGGTTTATGTTGTATCCATAATTGAGTGAAATATATATATCCATCCATAATAGGGTCTAGGTAAATTGATGATCCATGATCCATGTTGGGTGAATATCCTGGCCTTGTGTCATTTACTGGGATAAATCCTTGTGGCTGAGGTACACCTCAGAGTAATTCAACATAGTTTTGCCTCAATACTTTCATTTCCTCCTCCAACCAAACAAACATTTCATCAAGCATAAATGGAACACTCTCACCAAGAGGATTCATTTCATACCTTAACTTACTATTATTCCTCTCTCTATTTGGGATTCACTGTAGAGTTGGTAGAGTATGTTTTGGGGTAACAAACAAATTCAGGGTGATCCTTTGGTTACAGGTAAGCACATATTCATTCTTATTGGGGATCAGATTCCGGAAAGAACTATCCTCTCCATTATCATTTTCATGTTTTTTCATTTTTGGTGAGGTATATAGGATTTATTACCATGAAATTCACTAATTTATAATGCATTGTAGGTGGCATACCGACTACCTAATGGTAGGAGGGCCATTTTCATCTTTTTTTGGATCTTCTCCATCCATTCTAGGATTCTCTTTGGGATTCTAGGTGAAGGGTAACGTTGAAGGAATATCTATAAGATATTTTCATATTCCTAACTTTTCCTAAAAATGTGTCATGATATGGGATGAAACATGGGGCCACTCCACTTTTCTTCTTCCCTAAACAAGAAAATATTGTTTTCCACTGGGTTAGTGGTTGAGATACAAATGTCCCTAGACCTTTGCACTAGGGATTATATCATTCTATTATTTTTTTTCCTCGTCCTAGATTTCTTGAACATATGAAGGAATTTAGTGTTAAGAATTCCCCAAACACTACAAGATTGTGTTGATCAGATACTACAGAAGTTTCTACTGCAATCGCCTCTTTACTGATGTCACACATTCCCATTGAAGTGTGATATAGATAAGGTGTTGGGTCTTCATGTGAATCATTTATTTCTAAGGACATTAATTAGTCCGGATAATTGGAATCACTTAAGCGAGAAGCCTCCAAAAATTTCTTAGTTTCCTGGTTCATGGTTTTTTCAATTTATTTATATCTTTGGGCCCCACACTTTTGAGACTTACTAAAGGCCAGTTTCTATTGATCATGCCTCTTTTCCTGAGTAGGGATTTCATTTAATGGACTTCTTGGTATAATATTATTAAATGATTCGATTTCTAATGGGTTCTATGAAATGGGGTGTGGGGTAAAATGAAAATATTAATGTTCTCCCCATACTCGAATATGAACACCTGGTGGGGTGTCGCCAATCCCATGATATAAATTATGCAGTGCATTGATGTTGGTCAGTTTGAATATTTTTTCTGCCTCTCTAATTGCGGTTATTGTGTAGATGGAAGGGCCTCAAAATTTATTTGATGAAAAATATCTCCCAATATTTTTACATGGTCAGTGTTCCCATTATATGTAAATAACATTTACTTATTTTGGTGGATATTTTTCCTCAAATTGAGAAAAATGTTATGTATGAATTATTCTATAAAATCCATTAGTATGTCAAAATGAGAAGTGGATATGGTACAAAACATAATCGGTATGTCATTCATGGCCAATTTTATTATCATGAGAAACATATCCTATTGTTCTTCCACTAGATACTCTTATAATTGATTTTCCCAACATGAACACTTTATGATGATTCTGTCAAAAGTAGAGGGGAAGATAGGGGTTTCATTGATATGTGAATTTTCTAGTGGTGTCTTTGAAGATGAGTGTTTCCCTAGGAAATATTCTAGTTGGGAATGTATTTCACTTGTTATTAATATGGTATCTAACAAGTTTGGCCCCATATTTCTAATAAACTAAGAATATGAGGGCGTTATCATAATTTATTTGGAAATGGTAGGACCTTCCTACTAATATAGATGTCCACTATGGGGAGGGCCTTTGCAGTTGGTGCTACATTGTCATAAATTATCATCACAACTCGATGTCTGACTATAGGGAGAATTTCTTTAGATTATACCCTTGGAAGGACCATGAGGGTGTAAAATAGCAGGGGGAGGACCTTCATGGAGAAATAATATGTCACTACGGGGAGGAATTGTGGAGTTGGTGCCATAATGGTGATTACTAACATCATGGATTGATGTCTGATTATAGGAAGAATTAAGGCATCATATGCCTTGGGAAGGATTATGAGGGTGGGAAAAAAAGGGGAGGACCTTTTTTATGTAATAAGACGTCAATTTGGGGACTACCTTCACTATTGGTTCCAAAATGGAGAGGAATACCATCATGGATTAATGTCCAACTACAGAGATAATTACTATAGTGCATACCATAGGGATGACCATCAGGGGGGAAGATAGTAAGAGGAGGACCTTATTGATATAATCATACATCAATGTGGGGACAACCTTCACATTTGATGCCACAATGATGAGGACTATCATCAAGTATTGGTGTCTAATTGTAGTGAGAATTTCTACAGCATATACCTTTAGGAGGACCATTAGGTTGGGTGACATTATGGGGAGAAACTTCTTGTTGTAATAATATTTCATTGTGGGTAGGACCATCCTAATTTGTGCCACAATGGTGAGGACAACCATCATGGATTTATTTCTGACTATAGGGAGAATTTATTTAGCATATAACTTTTGGAGGACCATCATGGTGGAAAACAGAAAGGGGAGGTCATTCTTTCAAATTGATCTTCTGGCCATGAGGAGGGTTACCATGGTGCTCATTAAGAGATAATCACTCGTGATGGATCATTTGGTATCCATGAAGTAATTCTTCATGGTACATGCTCTGGGGTGGAAGCTGGGATTTGTATGTAAACATTTTGTGTGGATGACCTTCGCAACTTATACTAATAGTTCTATAATCTGGTAATGGATTAACAAGATCTGGAGCCACCATTTATAGGTGTTTTCTATAATAAAGAAATCTAGTTTCTTGTAGGGTATGGTGATGAATTTTCTCTTCATTTTATAGTATTCTTTGGCAGGGTTCGTTTTTGGGTTCCATCTTGTGGTACGATGGGGCCAATTGCTATAGGTGATGGCCTTCACATATAGGTACCCAATCAAGTGAATGATATGGTGCTATTGGGATATTCTAATGAACTAAATGAGTTATGGTTAGGAGATATACCTTCCCTCGAGTGCCCACCATGGGGGACTTGTGTCTCCTAGTTGGAATGAGTATTTGTGACCAATATTTTTGTCCATTTATGAAAAAAAATATTTCTGATGACCCACCTGGATGGGAGTAGGGATGAAGGTATTCTCTATAGTGACTATCTTATTTTGTGGATGAGTCACCCCACATGGGGAGGTGGGTTTGTGCACCTGAATCCTTTCTATTTCCATGTACATGAATACTTCTTAGAAAGTATGTAGTATATGGTCATGAATTGATTTCTAACCCTCCATCATTTTCAGGACGTTTTTAGAGACCTCTTTGGATGCAATGGGAATATATGCCTATTCAGATGTCAAGGAAGGAATCTGTACATGCTCTGGTACTCCATTTTCATCCATTATGTACTGATAGTTCTCTTGTGTGGGAGTAGATGAATGTGTCTTACCTTTATTTATATCTAGTATATTACAACTACTTTCTCCTATTGTATCTGTATATGACTAACATGATTGACATGAATGAGAAAGAATGTTCATTTTCTTGTTAGTTTCCATTGTATTTGTCTAATGGGAAATATATTCATCCGCATGAATTTCAATCTACATGTATTGGGTTTCAATCATATTTTATTGATGGGATTGATATGAGTGAGTCAGAATAAACAACTTCTCATTGATTTCCACTATATTTGATTAGAGGTATTCATTTTCATTTGTAAAAATATGCATCTACCTATAGTTTTCAGTTCTATATGCATGATGGGTTTAGCGAACAATAGAAGGAGTTTGATCCTATTTTTATCTTACCATCATAGTTGGCTGAAAAAATTAATATTTTTGACTAGGGATTATTATCTGATTTTGTGAAGTTGTTATTAGATAGCATTATTTGGGTATCATGATAAAAATATATGTCTTCCTATAATTTTCCATCACATTTTATTGATGGACTTCATGAAGGTTAGTAGGAATATAAATTTTCTTAGGGATTACTACCATATTTACTTGGTGGACTACATCAGTATGAATTAAAATGATAGATCGCTCTTAATTATATGATCTTCAACCTACTTGGGTTTCCTTGGGGACCTATTCCTTGATGACATTGGTGGGATCCCACATGGGATTATCCTCTATATGATGAAGATTTTGGACCACACAACATTGGTAAGGATGATTTCTAATAGGGGCCCTAAGGTGAGATCTATATTCTTTAGCGATGAAGTCATTTGTGACAAATGCATCAACCACCATATGATAAGGGAGGAACTCATTATCCAATTCTATGGGGAGGCTCCAGAAATGGTTTGAGAAGGATAGTGGATCCACCTTGTTTTGGACCACCAATAGTTATTGGGCAGAGAGATAGTGTGGAATCATGTCCTAGAGGGCCTACTTAGATTCCTCTAAGGTGGGGAGAGTACCCTTATTGTGATATGCTCAAACCAATTCCATGGATGCCCAACATTATATATATTGGGTGGGTGATGGAGTCCTCTACATTATGGAGGATCAGACTAGCACAGTGGCTAACACAAGTGTCTTTAAAAACATCTGAGCTTCCATTAGATTGAAGGAATCTATAAGGATTTCCTATAATGTATGTGACAGATACAAAAAAACCTCATCAAAGAATCTTCTCATGACCACATGCATAATTTATGGTCTCACTTGAAAATATTCCATTTTTTATGTGAAAGGGGTCTGATGCAGGGTATCTCATCCACCTTGGTAAAGGATTCATGTTGGGTTCACCATTTTTTGTGATGAAGACAGGTTTATACCTGAGTGGATTGATTTCAGGAGGATAAATGATATTAAATCTACGATTTTGGGTATAAAATCATTGAATGGTATCCATAAGGTCTATCCACAGAGCAAGAAACACCCAACATCTCTCACATCCATGATTCATGGAACTTATTTCTAAAAGATGGTGCTCACCAGGTAACTTGTCCAATGACACATCTGAACTAACATTGGTCGAGAGGATGGGTACTTTGGAATATCACACCCATTTAGGGGGTAACTATTTTCACATCTCCCACAAGACGTGTGTTCAGGTTAGGAATCACTACTTCCCAATGGTTTCCAATGGATTTATTTGTGGAACCAAAAACATCAAATGGTGAATTATCCAAAGGGACCTTCCTTCAAAAGGTAGGATTTCATTAGGATTGGACCTATGATACTTAAGAACATTCATTGGTCAAGAATACGGTAGGACAGACTCATCACACCCTTTTGGGGGGAATTATTTCCTACTCTGGGACTCTCTTATAGTATTAATATATTTCTTGGGAATCCATATTAATTTACCAAGTATAATATAGGTTTACCATGAAATTTTCAATCAATTGTTAGAATGTTTGAGATTTAGAATAATCTGTATGTATTAGAGGTTCTTCATTAATGGAGACATCCATATGTATTCGAGGTTCTCCATCAGTGGTATCCTCTCATATACTATTGACATATTATATAAAACATTGTTATGATAATACTAGGTTTTAAGATACTTTGTGGGGCACTTTGGAATTCATTGTCGTCTAGGGATACAATAGTTTGTTTTGATTTTGGGATCGTACCCATAAATGGGATACAAACATATCATTGTGAAAGGAGTCATAACCCTCATAGTTCGGTACTGATTAATGGGACACATCATACCTTTTATGGTTATGCATTAAGGTCCTAGTTGTACCGTTTAATGTCATGTGGTAAGGACATATAAGTATAAAGATATTAGTCAAAGAGTGGGGTGGAATTTATGCCTAATAATACTAAGGATCATGGAAAAGATATGAGTTTCCATGTTGGATTAGACCCTTTTGGGAATATGGACCAGGAAAAACATGGTTGTTTTGAAGTGTTACGTTTGAACCTTGGAGAGGCTTCCTATGTATCCCATTTGGATGGGAATAAAAGCCTGTGTAGTTTGATATGTCTTGTTGCAATGTATGATATACTGAGAGAAATATTTTGGGACCTACTCCTAAGGAGGATTCCCTTTTTGGAGATGGATCTTGGGCCTTGGGAAGGCTTCCAACATATCTAGTTTTGATTGGAATCGGAGTTCTCATAGTTCATTATAGGTTGATCTTGGGGGTGTTGTGATCATCAATGTACACTAAGCCCAAATGGGTAAGGATCAGTGTGAGAAACAAGAGGATGAGTAAAAATAAACAAACCACACAACTCTCTCTTCCATTGATGGGAGAGGGAGGGCCTATGGTGAAAGAGGCCAAGCTGACGGGGGACAGGGTGCAAAATAATGAACCTTTCAATGTGGGATGACATTGTAGGTTATGCGGCCCGAATCTCAGAATATTAGTGGCTTAACTTAGTGGGAGTTCTATAATTGGATCCCAGGAGAGGAGGTAGACTTCTACATTGTTTTAATGGAAAGAAAAGTGTGGAAATAACTCTCCTTATTGGGATCTGGAAGCTCTGAGTCTTATAGATGATAAAGGGAGGTCATAACTGAAACCCTAATCTTCTAAATTGGAAACTCCCCAACACTTATATTGGGAGAAAGGTCCATGTGACTATGGGTATACAATCCCACAGACACAGCATGAAACTTGAACCCCTTACCAAATAGATGTGGGAATCCTCTGATTGTGGATATACAAACCCAAATAGGGGACACACTGATGTTCCCTTCCAAAAGGTTTTGTAAGTCATGAGGTTTTGGTGGAGGCTTCAACTTAGTCCCTTTTATATAAAGGAACCAAGGAAGGGGGTATCGTACCATGAGTGGCATTGAATTGGGCTTACAAGATGATGCATAGTCCCTATGAGTAGCTATACAGCTTTGTTATGCAGTGTAGCTATACCATGTAGGTATGTCATGTAGGTTCCTGGTGTAGGTATGCCGCGTTGGTATCATTTGTCGGTGCATAGTGTAGGCCTTATCGATGATAGAAAAAAGTGCATAACATTGGAGAACCAATAATATACAAGCTTCAAACTTCTAACTTTTAAAAGACTTTAAAATGTACTTATCCCATCTAATTTTCTCCTCTCTCATGTTTTTAGAGAACTACCTATGAAAATTTGAGGGATCTAGGTGAAAGAGCTATGAAATGATAGCATAAAGAGTTATTAAAACTTTATTAGGTGTCAAATTAGGATCCCAAGGGTCCTATTTATAGGAAATAAGGGGGCCTAGTCGAAAGCAGTTCATCGGCGTAGGTCGTCCACACAGCTCTTTTGTGTAGCTCCTTTGTGTAGGTGTACAGAAAACATTTTGTCTCGTAACTCTAACATGTACCTCCTATGTTAAGGTCTCTTTTAATGTTTAATGAATTTTATTTATTTTAGATTCATATTAAGACTTTTAAATATCCATAGGACGACTTCATAATATTTTATTATTATTAAGGAGGGTCCACAAAGCCCCCCCCCCTTAGGATTGGATCTGATTAGAAAGAGGGTCAATTCTGGATGTAAAATCATGGGGAAAAGACTGTGGAGTAAATTCTAAGACATGATGATTTTCTATGTAGCTATTTCACATATGTTTTCTACAAGGGTTGATGATATATATAAATAGCTCTGTTCCTTTGCGTTTTTCATCACCCAATCTTTCATAAATTTCACTCTTGTTGAATAGCCCATTCGTCTAGCTCTGCCGCATTGTGCTCTCGTGTAGGTACATTGATGTTTTCTCAAGGTGAAAACATTTGAGCGATGGAGCTATGCTAATGTATTTTGTTGAAGGATTTACTCTAGGATCCTTGTCAAAGGACCTATTCGGATGACCCCGTTGATAGACCGATGCGAAGCATTTACTTTGAATTTTTTTTTAAAGTCCATTACAATGAAATTTGAATTTTCTTAAGTAAATAATCCATCATAATTGGGAAAACATGGTAACTATTTTTCAGGAAATGGCTCACTTGATGACCCCCACTGAGGAAGCTAAGGCTCTCCAAAATGAGATGATGAAAATTATCAGACTAGAAGAGTATGATGTTGTTGAGAGTACTATCCCTGGACTACTGAAAGGCTTAATTCCATACCAATTGAAATATCCAAAAAGTATCTATCTTCCTTTGTACAGACATGGGATTTTACAAGATGGCCACATTCCGGCTATTTAGAATTACTTACCAGAGAATTGGATTCTCCTGTACTCAAACTGTCGTTGCATGATTATTATTATGAACGGTGTGCCTATTCATGAGGGAACTATTCCTATTTGATGAATCCTATACCATAGTGGTTTTACTCTTTATATGAAAGACCATGATATAGATCCAAGGCCTCATTGTTATGATTCAACCATTAGTGCTTCACAAATAGATCAGTCTAACGGTTGGATGGAATACTGGGATCTTTGTTTCAGAGGAGAAGTTAATCCTGAATGGATGTGGGTGTTTTGGATATGCCAGACTTGTGAAGAATTTAAGAAAGATCTATCATATGTTCACATTTATGAATATGTATGGATGGGAAGAACATATGTTTACAAAAGTGAATTCATCCTTGAATTTATAAGCTAATGGAGTCTTAAGAAAAATACTTTTTTCATGATAAACTATTAGGTTGGCTTCAGTCTATGGGATGTCTATCAAATATTTGGGGTTTCTATTCTCCGGGATATGTATAATGGGTTCATTCTACCAGTAACAACATGGAGTGATATTACTATAACACCTCCATTGGCTTATGAATTATTCAAAATATAAACGTAACTGCCAAAAGATAAGAAATATATTTATACAAGGGTGTGGATAGAATATTTTTTGGAAACCACAACCGAGAAAGGTCCCACCTGCAGACGTCCATCTATTTTTCTATTTTTAGATAATCAAGGAATTTCAAGAACATATTGGCCCACATTAGAGAGTTGTGACTACAATCACTGGGGATATAATGTCAAATTTGATATTGATTCAAAGGTATTATTATCCGGATTTCGTTCTAAGTGGATAAGTATTTAAATTCTTCAAGTCTGTTTGTTCAGTGGCAGTGTAAGGCCAAGGAATTTTGTTATTGCATCAAAAGTGGTAGAGGGAAAATACATTCAGTTAGAAACTTCATTATTAGAAAGAATTTATTATTCCCTACAACATTTTTACAATAGTAATGTACCATTTAGACATGAAGGTCCATTGCAAGTGTGGTGGGGATGGATTGTGGCACACTTTTCTTCATATTCAGTGTTGAATTTTGTTACAGTTCCTAATGGACGATTTACACAATTTTTACAAATATTATCTAGTATTAAGCCCCAGAACATGAGAAATGATGTAGAGTTAAGGGAATTGAATGCTTCCAGTGAATTAACCTTCTTCCCTTTTGGTAATCCACCAACTAGAACAATTATTGATGATGGTAAGGAAATGTTTTTTGAGATGAGGTCTTATATGATGGAATTTAGGGAAAGTGTGTTGTCAACCAGGATTTATGGTGATATTTTTTTGAGGATTATGTCCTTTATAGGTTTTGTCACCAGTTACAATGTCTTAAACAATCAATCAATTTTCCTCCCATGTATGTTAGATATGAAAAATACCCAAGGGTATTGAGACAATTATGGATATTGATGGATTTAGAGATATCCAAATTTTCAATTATTTTACCTCCATCAGATGCATCAATTGGATTGAAAGATAGATATTTCAAATCTTGGGATTATTCATACCCTTAGAGCTCTCTCACAAAAGAAATATATTGGGTAGTGGCCATGAAAACTATTGCACAAAACAATCGTGGTAAGAGGTATAAAGACAAAGATGATGTAGATGCCTCAGAAGTTTTAGAACCTTCCAAACATCTTCACATAAGGTATACCAAAAAGACAAAGGATAGGGAAAAAATACCTTCGACACAGATGTGATCTAGCCACTACAATTATAAAGAGATTCTCATCCCATATGATAAACGTTCTGAAGAATAAGGAAGGTTTGAAGAGGCTCACCGGTCAAAGTGTGTTGAGTTTTCTCCATATCTAACCATATTGAAACCGAATTATATGTGGACTTTGGATATTCAATTTTGGGAGAGCTTTACTCATGATCTCAGAGATACATGAGCCTTACTCCAAATGGCCTTTGAATACTGGATGTGGGTGACATTAAAGAACCTTTTGATTTTCATCTAGATAATAACATTGTTTAAGTACGAGACTATATTGCAATATTGGAGACCTTTATATATGTAACTGATGAACAATTCATCACCTCTAAACGAGTATATGATATGATGGATCAAGGGATATGGGATGGGGTAATTATTAAATGTGAAGAAAAATGAGACATATATGTTAATACTGAGAATGTATTTTATTTTTCCCTTGATTCAATTTTGATTTCTCATTCACCATAATTAATCATGATGAGATTTCATTTTGAAGTTTGAATTTATGGAAGGAGTCTCAGGACAGGTTCTCGGGTCACCAAGGTATGTGCCTACAGATTCTCCCATCTTCATATTAAATGATCCTCCCAAGTCTCTAGAACTTTCTCCTTGAGTGTGAATCATGACTGGGGTAATGGTGACAGAAAATCCTCATACATTACCTCAGATTTCAATGGCCAAGAGAATTATTTCAATTTCTTCCCAAGCTTATGAAAATAAATGAAAGAGATCATTAAGTTTTATCCAAAGTGTGCATCAAAGAAGTAAGTATTTATACTTCCCTATGGTATTATGACATGCTTGATATAGCTTGGTGATCTCTTTAATCTTCTCATAGGATCTGCATCTCTTTATTCTCTTAAGGAATTAAGAACCGATCCTTCAAGAATTGAGAAGGAAATACTAGGATAATCACATGTTCACATTGATGAATTTTTTACTTTCATGGATAAGACCCTAAAAGGTGATGTTATATCTACTCTAGATCCTATTTATAGAGGGAAATGTAATGGTATTGTAAAATACATTTCTCTTGAATATTAAATGCTTATCTAATATTCTTCTCTTCTAAATATCTCATATTATCTGCCCTTGCCAATGGATCCTGCAATAATCAATATTGATATTCATATTGCTCCCGAGGGAAGGAACAAGGATCCTAGGAAATATGGAGTAGATACTGGTGTTGATCCTAACATGTAAAGATCTGATGACATTGCACCAGTTGAAGAAACGAAGGAACATAATGTCAGCAGAGCCAATTTTAGAATCAACCAAATTTTTGGATACCTTAAATGTCAAGGAATCTATAATAGTTCAAGTTGCATACACTGAAATTATGGATTCCCTTAATGAAAACAATGATATTATAGGTTCCATCAAGGAGTTTGGGGACTTCCATGAGTAATTTCAAAGACATATGTTCCCATTATTCTATTTCACATTGATAATTGTTCTTCTTTTACTTTGTACATCACATAAAAGTTCAACTTATGCAACTTTTTCTATAGAGAATGTTGTGAAGGCCCTTAAATAATGGTTCATTCCACTCTATCCTCCTTCTTCTGATGATGAATATTTACCAACTGAGGACCCCATATTGGGAGATGCTCCAGAGCCTTCGATCATGGGAGATAGAAAAACTCAAGAGAATGTCCCTCCCCAAGAAACATTTTCTCAAACTACTGAAGTTGAGAGGACTATGGAGGAATATATCTAAGAATCCAACATATTATAGGGTAAATTTTATGAACTATTTAAATAATTCCCCATTTTCTCCATTCTTTTGAAACTGAAAATGATTCTAACTCTCCCTTTAGGGTTATCAGCTACCATAGCTAGATCAGAGGGTGAAACTTTTAAGTTAGATCATACATTAATATACGGTGAAACATTCATTGTCATGAGAGTAGAAGATCAAGGCACCTCTCTAAGTGATTCGTTTATAGATTAAATTCTTCCCAATGGTAGTGACTTAGATTCATATTTATATATGCAATTTTCTCTTGGTATGGCACGTAAAAAGACATGGCAACAAATTTTGAAGATAATTTCCAAAATACCATTGGATGAGCTACTGTCCCATTTTGGAAAACTCCCAGAACTATTTTTCATATTTTAATTTGGTAGATTTAATTATCTCCTTGTATAAAATGCAATTAAAGAGACCATTCACTAGCAGTATCAGGAACATAAGCTACATAATGATATTGAAAAGGCTAAACAACTTATTAATGTTGATATCTTCCAAGATATAGTAGTTGAGGTAGAGGTCGACCATAGAAATAGGTCAATTGAAATTGGCCATCAAATTAAAGAGGCAACAAAGGAGAAGATATATCTTTAACAAAAATGGATTTTGTTCATAATAGACCTGAGAAATTGAACCAAACATTGGGAGAGACCTAGTTGGAAGGGATAACTACCATTGCAACTACCAAGGAAGCACTTCATCAAGCTGAGGATGATGATATTTCTCAACTATCTCAACTAAAACAAGTGGATGATATGGATCATGATGTCATTCAATAGATGAAGAGTCAAACTAAGAGTTTCTTTTAACACATGATAGAGAGGCTCCAATCTCTGGATGTTCCTTTGATTTTACCATTTAAATAAATTGAATTTAATATCTAATAATATTTGTATCCATTCATTATTTCTTTAATTTCAATATCAAATGTGATGATGAGGATGATTTTTAATATGAAAATTTTATGTCAGACAGTCATAATTACTAGAACAAGAATCGGGGTGGTTGAAATTTTTTATTTAGGACAATAGGCCAAATGAGCATAGTTTGATTTTTACTAGGGTTATAAAGACAAACACCAAAAACATTGAATCTTTTGAACCCTTTTTTATTTCCCAGTATTTCCTAAACCATGTAAAATATTTCTCTAGTGAAATGATATTTTTCTTTTATCTAGGGTTCCCTTTGTGGATTTTCAATATAGTGAGTACCATGTATCTTGTTATGGGTAGTTTAGAGTTCTGCATGTTGGACTAATAAGGATAGTGTTTAAGGCTAAATATCTTTAACCATAAATTTTGAAATTATATCCCAAACAAGGATCATTGGCTAGTAATTTCTACCAATATTCTTTAGATACTTCCAAGGGTAATCTTGAGGAATGATTTTTATGGTAACAAAATCAAAAACATGAAGTATAAACAAAAGGGAGATCTTTTCCAACAAAAAATTAACCATTATTTAACAAAACCGTTATGGGGGTTGTATTATGAAGGTATAACTAGGGCATATGCTACATAGGCAAATAGTGGAATCTTTTTAAAAATAGGCATATTATGTAGGAAACTTATGCAATGTCACCTAGTGGCACATGCTGCATAGTCAAGAAAAAGATCTCTCAGGAATTTAACATTTTATTGTTGATAGACAAAGGAAACTAATATTTGGGTGACCTAAGACCACAGTGGGTGGTTTATTCATTTAAAGATATTTTAAGGATAAAGGTACATCTATGCCAACATATGTCAAGGATAGGGAAATAACTCCTACACAAATTTTGTGTGAGGAATGAATAAAATTTATTTGAAAGGGGGATTTATAATATCATGACATTCAGTTTTAAATTCATGCAGTGAAGACATTGTACTGTTCATTTTTATGTCATGCAATGAGGAAATTAGGTGGATTTAATTTAAGGACTTTATCTTGGACCCATGGTTCACGAGTCTTTAATTTCTTTATAATTTGATTGGAAACATACTACCATGTTCATGTATGGAATTGAAGAATTGTAAACTATGATTTTGGAGTTTCTGTATCTGAAGAATGATATGGGAAAAGGGATAAAGTCATTAGAGGAAGTATTTTTTAAGAATAAAGATACCATTATTCGATAAACCCATTATGGGGGTTGTATTTTGTAGGGCCGACTAGGGCATATGATGTATTTCCAAATAGTGGAATATTTTGACTGACATGCCTTCTAGGTAGGTAAACTTTATGCAAGGCCACTGGTGGCATGTACAGCAAAGTCAGACAAAATAGATCTCAAAAATTTTATGTTTTATTTCTAAAAGCTGATGAAACTTTATGGAGATTCCTAATTTCCACAGTACAGAGTTTGGTATACAGAGGAAGGTACCTAGATACAGAAAGAATATATCCAATCATGATTTCCAAATAATTGGAGGGATATGATTTCTAAAAAGGTCTTACACAAACATAGGAAGTACATCGTCTCTTGTTTTAGGTCATACAACTAGGAACAATATATTATGGAAACAATAGATGATCTGTGGTCAAAGAATCCAAGGTTATTCAATATGATTTGAACAAATGGAAAGATAAATGTTTAAACCATGGTCTCGGAGACATTTTGATCAAGATAATGGGAACGGGACAAATATAAACAGATACCCTCTTTATATTACCAATTCTTGTATATTGTCATCAAATTTTTATGGTGACAAAAATTCTTTTACCAAGATTAAGTTAGCATTTTTGATGAACCCTTTATAGGGGTTGTATTATACTGGTCCAACTAGGGAATATGATGCATGGACAAACATTGGATTCTTTTGTGTGATAGGACCATTATATAGGAAACTTATGTAAGGAAACCTTGTGGGACATACTGCATAGTCAGACAAAAGAGCTCCCATGTATCATAAATTATGCCACCAATAACTCTAACAAAAATTATGAAAATACGAAAGGGGGTAATGATCAATGCATAGAAGAAATACTTGAATCAACATTGGCCTTGAGTTTTTAGTTCCTTACATATATCTAACTCATATGTAAAATGATGACCCTTTTTTGTTTCCTTGGTGGGATATCAAAGTAGAGGACCCAAAATGAATACTCCCACATAGATTTTTGATTATATATGGAAGAGATATAAAACATTATCCAATGGCTGGGACTTAGAGCTAAATTCTAGAGTCATGTTGGGGGGACATTATGTGATTCCTATGTGAAAAAAGAATATTGTGGATGGAATAGGGAATTAAATCCAGGTGTCACTATATATCTCATATGGATGTCAATCAATAAAATTGTAGTTCTTGAAGAATTTCCTATGTAGGTTTGATTCATACACATAGGGAATGATGGTTTTTCTAATCATGGTTAGAACCATGATTAGAGATCTCGGAATCTCTACATATCGCATTAAAATGAGAATGAAGCCAAACATATTTCTTGAAACAATCATTTCCCACACCAATTGAGTATGATATGAGAGATGGGGGATTTTAACACATTCTAGAAGAATGGGTAAACTTATGATAGAAAATGGTATGATGATAAAACGATATATCCTAAAAGAGTAATCTATATAGATATGGTTCATATACATGAGGATAAAAGGGAACCATATGTTTTTATGGCTATGGTTGGGCCCAGGATTGAAGATCTAGGCATATCTACATATCCCATTGGAATGAGCATTAACCCAAACATGGTTCTTGAAATAATGTATCTATGATAATATGATTCAAACCTAGGGATAAATGGAACTCATGTGCCACTAAAGAGTATTAATGTTGTAAGTGATGCTTTAAACTAGAAACTATTAATTTTTTTAAAGAATCATAAGGAATACAATTTTCGGTATCTTATTGGATTTCTTAACATAAAATGAATAAGACTTTAACCCTAGAGTTTAATTTCATGTAGCGAGGACAAATTATGTCATTCCTTTTAACATCGTGTGACAAGGACAAAGTTGCTACATGTATTAACATCATGAAACATAAATGCATATGGTTGTTATGCTGTTTAATATCATGCAAATTGAACTTTGTGTTCTGCACTTTGGATTCATGCATCGAGGACATATTATGCATAATTCCAAAATGTAATTCTTCAAGAATATTTCATTCGTTGGAGTTTTAATAATATTTTTATCCATTGAGATTAGGGAATAAGCTCTATTAGAGTAGACCTTATGTATATAGTAAGACCCTTTCCACTTTGGATCATGTTTTAGAGCCTTATTTCCTAGTATCATTGGAGTTCTAAGGAATAATACAAATTCTCCTTGAATAAATGAGAAGATGTGAACTTTATTGTAAAAATATCATGTTATTCTATTCTAATAGACTTACAAATGATGAAATGTATTGAATCTTTTTTCATCTAATCATTCCAGCTCATCAAATCACTTTATAGACTCTTCATCCATACATAACTGATCATAGATTTCATCTTAGATTAAATTCAATTGAATTTAAATTGGTAAAACTAGTTTTGTTCCATTCACCAATGAATATAGAGTTTCCAGAGTGGTGGTATGGGTAGTAGTTTGATAATCCCATAAAGCATGAAAAACTTTATCAGGACAATATTTCATATCATTATCCACCATCTTTTGGAGTATATTTGATATGGTATTATTTAAATCCTCTATATGTTCATTGGCCTCCTCATGATTGTAAGATGAATGGTTAGATTAGATATAATGATCCTAATAAAACTTATTTACCTCAACAAAATATAAATTGGTGTCGTTATTTTTCAATATAATAAGAGGGACACCAAATATAGTAATGTTATTAACTTTGAAAAATCTAACAATCCTCCTTGTTCCAACTTCATTAACCAGTATTTTCTCAACCCATTTTGAGAAGAAATCAGTAGTAGAAATAATACACTTGAACTTCATATCCATAGCTGGAGGATAAGGTCCTACTACATCCATTACCCATGTTGGAAATAGATAGTAGTATTTATCTATATGTAACAACTCCGATGGTTGATGAATGAAGTTTCAATGGACTTGTAAGGGATGAAAATTCTTGTTTAAATCAATGAAATCTGGCATCATTAAATTCCAAAAGTATCCAAGCCTTCGGATTCGATCAGAAAGTTTATGCCCAAATTGGTGATCACCACAAGCTCCTGCGTGTACTTTTTTCCTGACAACTGCATTTTCTTCTCCGTCGATACATTTAGAGATTAATCCATAAATTCCTCATTTTTAGAGGTTTTTTTGGTGATCTAGACTATCAAAAATAGTAAAATTGTCCACACATCATCATATTTTTTCTTTTTAAACTCAATCTTGTGGAAGTACCCCATTTTAAAGGTATTTCATGATGGTTTTCATCCATCCTTAGTATGACCATACCACTAATAAATAGGTTTGATTCCATTAATTTCCTCTATTCATGTTTGAACTAATGGTGAAACCATATGACGATGTGAAATACTGATGATTTCCTCATATCGATTTGGATCTGCTAAGGCTATGGTTGCATTAACCAACACATCATCTTGGGAATTTTGTGATCGTGGGACATAAGACAATGTTTTCTATGAGGTGAATTCATCCATTAATCCCCTGACATAATCACACAAAGGGATTAACTCTTCTTTTCTAATAGCATAATCCCCATTGATCTGTTTGATTACCAACTCTGAATCACCTTTCACTTTTAGGTTGTTCACTTATACCTGGTGTGCCAATTCTAGGCCTACAATGAGATCTTGACATTATGACTCATTGTTGGTATCGCCTTATGATAACATAAAAAAATATGGAAACACTATTTTTTGGGGGAGATAAGTACAATTCCTAACCCAACTTTTATGAGCTTAGGGTTTTCCATTCTCTTCCCCATTGGACTTCTAGAAGCACCATCAAAGTACATTTCCCACTTTTTTTGATTATCTGGAATATATAATATTTCTTAATTAGGAAGTTCAATATTGAAATATGTATCTTCTATATATGTATTTTCTTTATGTAAGTCTTCCAAGGCTTGGACTTTTATTGATTTCGGAGTCACTAACTAGATATCGAACTATTGCAAAATAAATTCTCATCATGATAAATGACCTATAAGCATAGGACGACTAAGGATAAATTTAAGCATGTTATTGTGGGATACCAAGTAAACCTTGTGATGTTGTATGTAGTACCTCAGCTTTTGAACAACAAATATTAATGTCAGGAAGCACTTCTCAATACATGAATATCTAGTCTCTGTGTCAAGTATAGTTTAACTAATATATTAAATGATATTTTCATTCATAGTTTCATTCATTTTTGCAAGTAAGGAACCCATTTATTGCTCTAAAACTATCTCATAGAGAATAACTATCTTTCCTTCAATGGGTGGCATTAATACCAGTGGACTAAATGGATATCTTTTAAGGGTATCAAATTCCTCTTGAGGGTCTTTGGTCCATTGTTATATAACTCCCTTTTTCATTAATCTATTGAAGGGTAAACACTTGCCTTCCAAATTTCCAATAAATTGATGACTATAGGCCAAGTGTACTTGAATTGCTCTTAATTATTTCAAATTTAGAGGTGATGACATACCAAGGATTTCTTTTGTCTTTTTAGGATCAACTTCAATGCCCCGATGGCGTACAATGAAGTTGAGGAATTTTACTGAGGTTACCCTGAATCCACATTTTAGGGTATTTATCTTCAAATTATATTGCTAATGTTTTCCGAACATGGTCTCCAGACCAGTCAAGTGATCGGAACATTGTCTGGATTTAACCACGAGATCATCCACATAACATTCAACAAATTTTCTTAATAGAGGACTAAAGATATAGTTCTTTCCACGTTGACGCGTTGCACCTGTATTCTTTAATCTAAAGTGAATTACCCGATATAAAAACACTCCTTAATGAGCTCTAAAGGCTATAGACTCCTCATCCTATGGGGAAATTGGGATATTATTGTACTCAAAGTATCCATACATGAAGGGGATATCTTTATATCTGGTTGATGCATAAATCCAAAATTATATGATTTGAACTAAAAAATTATATTTGGGAAAATGCCGATTAAGATATCTGAAATCAATGAAAACTCTGATTTACCCATTCTTATTTTTAATTGGAATAATCTTGGCCAGCCACATGGTATATTTCACCTCCCTAACAAATTTATCTTTTATAATCTTGTTGACATGAGCTTCAATTTTAGAGGCATGAGTTGGGGTGTTCTTCTTGAATCATACTTAAATCCTCGATGCTCATCTGGAAAACCCAAAATGATGTGTGTCCACATTGGGATTAAGGATTAGAAATTCTATATAGTTCCATTAAAATATATCTTGATGTTGGTTTAGAAATGAAGTTTACATATCTTTCTATTAATATGTTATGGTCGCACTAAGTAGTGTGGGGCGTAGATCTTCTCTTATACCCAAATTTATTTCCATGAGCTCATCTATAGTGGTGGAGATTCCTTCCACAAATTCTAGAAGATAATCCTTGAGATCTTCTTCTTCTTCTTCCTTATGTGTCACTTATTCTATTTCTATATATAGATTAGGTGATGAATCCAAACATTCAGAGATAAGGCAAGGATTTGTTATTTGATCATCCTAAAGAAGTGGTAATAATTTCTAACCTTACTGATGTTGAAGGGTCTTCCTGAAGAATTGAAGTGAATATTATGGGTTGGGAATCAACATAATTTTTTTAATTTATTACTGGAACAACTTCTTCAATCTCTATTGATGAAGAAAATACCTGCTGAAGTTTAGTGCATGAAATGAAAACATCTCCATTGAAACTTTCACCCTGCTTGGTGGATCAACAATTTCTCTCATGTTGTCAGACTTGATTTCCGCAATTTACATTATGGAATTCAATGGGTGAATGCTCAGATATGGGTTTATCATTTCAATTTGATTAATTGGCCACAAATAATCTATTCGTAGATGTTTGAATGGGTTAGTTGAGATCTTTTTATGGCCATTAGTAGCTATGATTATTATTACATATTTTTTCCATGTACCTCATTCTCTCAGTGTGACAGGATTATGAATTAATATACTAATATTCACACATTTTTAACAGATCTTTTTCACCACATAATTTCCCAATTCTACCATTGATGAAATACTTGATACATTGGTGATATAACGAAGGAATGTCCACTTGTGGACGTAGCCAAGGCCTTCCAAGTAGAATCTTGAAGGTTTCATCTTGAAGGAAAAAAATGAAATCTGAATTAGATACCAGATCCCTAAACTGAGTTCTAAGTTTAATATCTCTATGAGGTCCTTGTTCATTATTTTCATAACATTTCAATAAAAATGTGGAAGGAGATAAGTTAGATTATGTGTGACCCAATTGATGAAGTGTGTGGATGGGAATGAGGATGACTCCTGATCCATTATCAATGAAGGCTCATTAGATATCATTATCATTAAACATGCCTAATAGATACAAGGAAATGGTGTGTCCATGTACTAAATCATCTTTATCTTTGTCCATGAAATATATAACTGTATGAAATTATGCATGATCAATCTCTATACGGTAAACCTCAACAGCAGGAACATCGATTTCATACTCTTAAGGACTTGACAAAGCCTCAACAAGTGCTTATCAAATATCCTTGGATAGATTTGAAAAATCCAGGATTGATAACATGGCTGGTAACTGGGGTAACTATATCAAAAAAATCATACTATTGGTGCAAAGGTATTTTTTTCAAATAAAGAGATATAGTTTTGCAGGTACCTTGGAAGTTGATGCTCTTGAAGTAGATGTACCATGTGTCAGGGCATAAGCTGAAAATACTTATACTCTTGGTAGATTGGACTGATTAGGTCAATCCACTTTCCCATAGAATGATGGTGTATCCTCTAATATTTCCTTGAAGATAATCATGTCAGGTATGATCCTGTCGTGTGTGGGAGAATTTCCTTGTTCTTGCTGAGCCTGTTGAAGGGATCTCTCACGATTTTATGCAACATAAATGGTTTGAGTAGGGTTATAGTTAAAATAGTGATTTCTATATGGCCCACATCTTCCCCTATATCCTAAAACATGGTTTCTTCACCTAATCTTGTAATCAAGTGAAGAGAATTTAGGTTCATCATAACTAGAATCATCATTTTCATAGAAATATGTTAAGTGGAGAAAGTTACTGAAATGAGAAGATTAAAAAATCATATTATAAATATCATTCTTGATAGTTCGATTGTGGTTGTGCTATTTGGTTGGGAGATACCCATGATTTTGAGACTAATGGCGTGAAATTTTCCAATGTCAAGGACAATTTTGTTCTTGAATTGTGATCGTCTTCTTCTTACTTCTCTTTATCTCTCTAATAATGTCACTTCTTCAAGGATGGAACTTTGGAGGACTTATCTTTTGATGAATATAGCTTTGTTTCAGTGGAAGTGGCAGAAGACAATGTCAGTTGTTTCAACTATATTTGTAAAATTTCATGAGTTTGGTTTATCATTTTCCCAAACTCCCAATCATCATACTTCTATGCATATTTTCTTTTGACTTCCTGCCATTCTCTTTATTTCTCTAGATCAGTAGCAGTGACACATGTTACTTGGGCTGATGATCATTTTAGTTTTAATTTTCAATAATTAAAATATCACCTTTATTAGTCTATAAAAGGGCATTAATAGTGCTAGAAAAGCAATGTTAATTGAGCTGAAGATAAGGGGATCCCTTTTAATAGCGCTCAAAAAAGTGCTGAGAAAGGCCCCTTTTTCAGTTCTAAAAAAGAGATGACAAAAAGGTCCTTTATCAAAGCTTTTTTTAGTGTCTATAAAATATCCCTTTTATTAGTGCTTCATTTAGGGTAGATAAATGTCATAAAAATTTTATAAAAAGTTAAAAATAAAATACAATGCTTAGGGAAACTTTTAACCGCGTTGCCCCCCTATCAGCGCTAGGCGGACCCCCTCCCACTCGAAAGTGTGATACACTTGCCCGCGCATCCAAAAATTTCCTGCACGTGCCGCTGCTTCCACACAAACTCAATCCTGAGACCTCCCCCCTTGCAAGCATGCACCTTTACTACTAAGCTATTTAGTTTTTTTCTCTATTTAATGATATATCTATTTATTTATATATATATATATAGCTATATTTATTCGTATATTAATATAGATTCATATTAATATAAATATATTTAGTTATATTAATACATATATATTTACTCATATATTAATATATATATATATATACACATATATTAATATATATTTATATTTATATCTATATATATAGTTATATTTATTCGTATATTAATATAGATTCATATTGATATAAATATATTTAGTTATATTAATACATATATATTTATTCATATATTAATATAAATATATTTATTCATATATTTATATTTATTTATATTTATTTACATATATATAGTTATATTAATTCGTATATTAATATAGATTCATATTAATATAAATATATTTAGTTACATTAATAAATATATATTTATTTCTATATTAGTAAATATATATATATATATATATATATATTTATTGGTATATTAATATATATTTATACTTATTTAAATATATATTTTTAGTTATATTTTTTTATCAGTATATTTATTTTTATATTAATATATATTTATAAGATTTATTTTAAATGCATTTATAAAATAGGTTTTTTATGTGTGTTTATAAATAAATTAATAAATACATACATACATACATATATACAACACACACACACATATTTATTTATGAATAAATACATATATATGTGTATCTGAAAATCCTTAGTATGTCAAAACGGCCATAATTTCTAATCCAAAAGTCGGTTTCAACTCCAAAACCCATAAAATCGATGAGAATGAAACAATATTCAATATTGTTTCTTTTGGAAATGGGGATGACCTTGTTTATTTAAGGTTAAAACATTCCAATCGATTTCTAATGAGTTTATTCATAGAACCGGAAACACCCAATGATTCTATATCCATTTGGACCTACATTCCAAAGGTAGGTGCTCATTAGTTGTGGGCCGATGAGGCTTAAGAATTTGCATTGGTCAAGAGGATGGGAGGTCAGGCTCATCACACCTTTTTGGGGGGAATTATTGCCTACTCCGGGACTCTCTTATAGATATAAGTTATGATCATGAATAATTATTAATTCACCAAGCATGAAAATTAGTTTTCCTTTAGATTTGGCAATCAATGATTTATATGTATGGGATTTAGAGAATCTTTTATATGTATTTAAGTTTCTTCATCAATAGATAATCATCCGTATGTATTAGAGATTATTAGTCAATGGTATCCTTCAATATATTATATAGAAATCTCTTGGTCATTATGATGACCATACTGGTTTTAAAGACACTCAGTGGGGAACTTGAAGTTTATTGTCATTCAGAAAGACAGGGATTATTTCAGATTTGGGATCGTACCCGCAGATGGGCTACCTGTGTATCCTCATTAAAAGGGAATCATAACCCACATAGTTTGATAGGAAGGATAGAGTTTATGCATGGTTAATTTCCCAAAAAGAGATGTTGTGATTACTTTTACACTCTAAGCTCACGTGAGTCATGCTCAGTGTGAGAAACAAGAGGTATCAGTAAACTTGATGATGATTCCATGAAAGATGCAGTCATGATAATGATGCGAGGCTTACATATGTATGACTTCCCAAGTAGATGAAGACCATGACTTAATTTATGAAAGAAACCCTGGACTAGGGTCCATATAGGTATTTTATACTTTATGGAGATTTAGAGTTTTATCCTAGGGCTTACTCCTGAGAAGGAGGCCCAAATTAAAAGGGACTTATGATTGGAGCTTATTCCTAAGAAGGAGGCCCAAATCAAAATAAATTAATATTGGGGCTTACTCTTGAGGAGGATGCCAAAATATTAAAGGGGACTTATATCTTGGGGCTTACTCCTAAGAAGGAGGCCCAATGTTTAAGGGAAATTATGACTAGGGCTTAGTTTTGAGAAGGAGGCCCAAACTAAGGGAACTTGTGACTGGGGCTTACTTCTGAGAAAGAGGCCCAATCCAAAAGATCTTATCATTTTAAAGGATGTGGTTATATGGAGGAAACCTCTAACCATAGTGACATAAATCTTGTAAGTCACGAGGTTTTTGGAGAGTTTCTCATAGAATCCCTTTTAGATAAAGGAACCAACAATGGAACCATGCCATAAACGGCTTTGAACAGGGGTTCGAGGGCTAATATCATGAAGGGGAGAGGTGAATGGGAGAAAGGCACAAAAATGAAATTAGCGTGAAAGTGTAGGTCGTGCATGTCATTTGGCACACAAGTATTGGCCACACAAGTATACTTACGCGGCATGGGTTCACCTGGGTGATGGAGAATCTGTAGAGTTATACTTGGGCGAGACTTAACACAAGCCTTTAGTACTATCCTAAGATGTTTCCAAAAGGGTGGTGCGCAAGTTTCATTGAAATGATAGGGTGGAGCACAAGTTTTTATACTTTTAAGGAGGTCTGGACACTTAGGCGCACAAGTGTTGATGAATTCTAAACACTTAGGCCATATCCTACTCCTTCAATTCTTCCATTCTACGTAAAAAGTTACCTTATAAGTTTTTAGAAGAGTTGAGTTGAAGACTTGGGCGACCAGGGATTGAATTTGACTTCTGGGAAATACATTTTTTTATGGGGGGACCAAAGGGGTTATTTATAGGCCACCATGCACCTTGGGAGAAAAAACAAATGGGGCACGCGGGTGACTTGCGAGACCCTTATGTGGTGCATGAGTGACTTGCGCGGCGCATTCCAAGTGGGCTCCTGGTCCATGCCTTTATCAAAAAAAAAATTCTTCATCAAAGGGTGACCCTCTTTATGCTTAAGTTATTCTCCTTTTCCATTCATTGGACCCTGTGATGGAAAGGAGCGTCAACCAAAGTCCCCCCTTATAGTTGGATCCGAAAAGGAAAGAGGATCCGACTCTGAGGTAAAACTGGAGAAATCAAGGGTTTGTGTTATTGGCTGTTTAAAGTCAAGCATGTTGATCTATAAAAAGGATAATATTTAAGGTCAAATATCTTTGACCAAATGGATGAAATTGACTCAACTCTTGATAATTTGTTTGGAAACATATTACCATATTCAAGTATGGAGGGGGAAAATTGTAAATTGTGACTTGAGAAATTTTGAATCTGATGAATGACATGGGAAAAGAGCTATAAGGAATTAGAATAAGTCTTTTCTATGAATTAAGTTACCACTACTTGAAAAACCCATTATGGGGGATGAATTATGCAGGGCCAACTGGGGCATAAGCTGCATAGTCAAACAGTAGCATCTTTTGGGCTGACAGGTCCGTTATATAGACAACTTACGCAAGGCCACCTAAGGGCACATGCTGCATAGTCGGGCAAAAGAAATCTCAAAAATTTGACTTTCTATTGCTAAAATCCAAATCATATTTTATGGGGATTCAAATTTTCAAAATCATAGAGTCTTCTTGATGGAGAAAGGTACATGAATATGAAAAGGATATTTCAAATCAGAATTGTTAAAGAATTGGAGGAATGTGACTTCTATGAAGGTTTGACCCAGACGTAGGAAAAAAGGTATATTTGGTTTTAAATCATATTACTAAAACTGGAGATAGAAACATTATACAAAAAAATACTTTCAGATCATGAAAAAGTGTATAGAAAAAATATGTTAAGGATGATAGTTTTTTTAGATCCTTACATATCACCATTAAGACCAATAGGGACAAAATAGGATTCTCCTAAAAATGATGTTACCACTACTTGACAAACTTATTATGGGGGCTAAATTATGCAGGGCCAACTGGGGCATAAGATGCATAGTCAAATAGTAGGATCTTTTGGGATGACTAGTCCTTTATGTAGACAACTTATGCAAGGCCACCTAAGGGCATGTACTGCATAGTCAGACAAAATAAATCTTAGGTATCAAACATTTTGCGACTAGAAGTCAAGAAAAGGGTAATGGAGAACATGAATATTATTTGTATAATGTTGTGGATGGGTCTTGAATTGAGATTCTGGGATGTCACTACGTATCTCATTAGGATGAGAATCAAGCCACACGTAGTTCTTGAAATACAGTTTAATGTCATGCAGGACGATAGCATGGGAAAATTTAGTTTAGGGTCATAGAGCTCAGACCATAGTGAGGGAGTCACATCATGCATTTGTTATAAACCTAATGTGAATAAAAGACCAGGGTGTTCCATATCACATCATGTGCTCCCAGGGGGGAATTTCAGCCAAGGGACCAAAAGTGGAGTTTGGGGTTAGGCCCAAAGGCTCAGGGATGGACTCGAGGAATGCTCGAACGTTCCTACGTATCCCATGAGGATGGGAATCAAGCCACACGTAGTTCTTGAAATACCCTTTGTACAGATTTTGTTCATACATATGAGGGGTAAAGATGACTTTATTTCAATTATGGTTGGACCCAGGATGAATGACTTGGGTGTCACTACGTATCTCATTAGGATGAGAATAAATCCATACGTAGTTCTTGAAATATAACATGGTTGGTTACCATGTCGATGATGATTCCTCTTGAGTGAGGGTATCAGGGATTGTTGTAGTTTATTGTCATACAGGAAAAAAGTACAAATAGTTTTAGGTCATATGCATGAACTAGTGCTATGCAATTTAATGTCTTGCAGCAAGGACAATGGGGAACTATATAGTTTAACATCATTTAGATAGGATGATGGGACATACACAGTTTAACGTCATGTAGGATAAAAGTGAACTGATATGAATAAGATGGTTGATGGGGGCTTCACGGATCAACATCATATGGGATGGAGGTGAATCGATGTGAATAAAGTGGTTTCGGGTTTGACCCTTAGGAGGTTGCCTATGTATCCATCCTAGGAGGCAAGGATCAAAGTCCATGTAGTTCAATTGAGAGGGATTTGGCGATCAGGGTGTACTTGAGGACAACGACCTGAATATGATGTTGGGACTTAAGCGTGGTTAGTGGCCCAAAGAAGATGTCATGGTCGAAACTTACTCTAAGCTCACGTAAGTCATGCTCGGTGTGAGAAGCAAGAAGCAGCAACAGAACTGACGATCGTGTCATGAAATATGAAACCACGAAGGATAGTGTGGGTATTATGCATGATTAGATGCCCAGGGCATGCATGGAAATCAGAGTTTAAAAGAATATTGTGCATGCGGTGGTCATAGTTTAATGTCATGTATCACAGACTTGGGGTGCTTGGTAGTTTAATGTCTTGAAGCGTGGGAGATGCACAGTTTAATGTCATGTTGGACGAAAGGGGGACACATTTTGACGTCATGTTGGATGATGGGGGGAGATATGCAGTTTAATGTCCTACAGCAATGACTATGAGTGTATTTATATTACACAAAATACTTCTTCAAGAATCTTGCATATGTTGGAGTTGTAATGAGTTCTCCATCCATTGATATTAAAGAATATGCTCCATTGGAGTAGACCTTATGTATTGAGTAAGGTCCTTCCCACTTTGGATCAAGCTTTGGAGGATTCTTTCCTGGTATTATTGGGATTATGAGGACCAATACCAATTCTCCTTGAATGAATGAACGAAGATGAACTTTTTTTTGAAAGCTCGCGCTATTTGATTCTGATAGACTTATAAATGGTGCAGTGTGCACAATCTTTTTTTATCTAGTCATTCCAATTCATCCAATGACTTTTTAAAGTTTTCATCTATAGATAACTGATCACAAATGGAAACTCTAAGCGAAGGTAATTGGTCTTCAATAGGAAAGACTGCTTCTGTTCCATATACTAATGAATATGGAGTTGATCGTGTAGCAGTGCAGGTGGTAGTCCCATAAGCCCATAGAGCATGAAAAAGTTTATCAGACCATGACTTCTTATCTTTATCCCCCATATTTTGAAGTATACTTTAAAGAGTCTTTTTAAAATCCTCCACTTAACCATAGGCCGCTGCATGATACCGAGATAAATGGTTGGATATGATATTATATTCTTGATACAATTTTCTTACCTCGTATGAACAAAAGTTAGTGCCATTATCCGTCAATATGGTATGAAGAACACCAAATCAGGTAATGATGTTAGACATGACAAATCTTACAATGGTTTTATCACCGAATTCTTTGAGAGGTATTTCCTTTTCCCATTTGGAAAAGAAGTCAGTAGCAGTAAGAATATACGTAAACTGCTTAGTTGTAGCTAGAGGATAAGGTCCTACTACATCCATTCCCCATGTAGCAAATGGCCAGGAGTATTTAGCCATATGAAGAAACTCCGGGGGTTGATGAATAAAGTTGTAACATACTTGGAAATAATTACACTTCTTAGTGAAATCAACACAATCTTGCCTCATTGAAGGCCAGAAGTATCCAAGCCTTTGAATTTGACTAGACAGTCTAAGTCAAGACTGGTGAGCACCAAAAACTCATGCATGTACTTCATTCATGACAGCCATTGTCTCTTCACCATCAATACATCTTAATAGTATTCCATCAAAACCTCGTTTTTATAGAATTTTTTTGTGATCTGGGCTATCATAAAGAGTAAAATTGACCACATGTCGTCAGACTTTTTCTTTCCCGGTTCTATCAGGTGGGAGTGTTCCATTTTGAAGCTATTCCTTGATAGGTGTCATCCATCCTATATTATGACCATATGGTTTCGAAATGGGACTAATTTCATTGATTTCCTCTATTCTAATTTGAACATAAGGTGAAACAATATGACGGTGGGAAATACTAATGATTTTTTCATCCTGATTTGGATCTGCCAGTTACATTATCCATTGCATCAGATTCAGCATTTTGTGATTGCGGGACATAAGAAAATTTCTGTTCTGAGGGAAATTCCGCCATTAATTCTCTGACGTAATCACACAAAGGGATTAGATCTTATTTTCTAATGGAATAATCCCCATTGAATTTTTTTGATTACCAAATCTGAATCACCTTTTACCTTCAAGTGACTCAGATGTGACTGATGCGCCAATTCCAAGCCTGTGATGAAATCTTGATATTCTGCTTCATTGTTTGTACCACCTTCCAACAATAAGAAGGAATAGGGTAGCACTTCCTTTTCTGGGGAAATAAGCATGACTCCTAACCCAACTTTGTTTATTTTAGGATCTTCCATTTTCTTCCCTGTTGGACTTCTCGAGGCACCATCAAAGTAAATTTCCTATGTTTGAGGATTATCTTGAATAGAGAAGACTTCCTCATCAGGAATTTCAATATTGTAAATATGTATATTCTACAGATGGGTGTTCAACAAGTAAATCGTCCAGAGCTTGGCCCTTTATTACCTTTTGAGACACATACTTGATATCAAACTATGGAAAAATAACGGCTCACCTTTCCAGACGTCCTGTAATCATTAGAAAACTAAGGATAAATTTGTGTGGGTTATTGAGAGATACCAATTAGACCTCATGATGTTACAGGTAGTGTCTCAATTTCTAAACTGAAAAGATTAATTCTAGGAAGCACTTTTCAATACTTTAATATCGAGTTTCTGCCTCAAACATAGTCCGACTGAGATAATAAAGGCTATTTTCATTTCCAGCAGCATTCTTTTGGGCACGGAAGGCACCCAATGATCGCTATAAATATGTCACATAGAGAATAAGTGGTATTCCTTCAATAGCTGTCATTAGTACCAGTAGAATCAAGTGATATTTCTTGAGAATATCAAATTCTTCTTGACATTCTTTAGTGCACTGGTAGGTGACTCCCTTCTTTATTAATTTGGTGAAGGGTAAACACTTTCCTGTGAAATTGGCAATGAAATGCCGAATATAGGTCAAGAGTCCTTTAAGTCATCTTAATTCTTTCAAATTTCTAGGAGGTGAAATGTAAAGGATTGATTTTTTCTTCTCAGGATAAACTTCGATACCACGATGGCGTACAACAAAGCTGAGAAATTTTCCTAGGGTTACCCCAAAAGCACATTTCTAGGGGTTCATCTTCAAATTGTGTTGTCGAAGTTTGTTGAATATGATTTCCATATTGGACAAGTGATCTGAACGTTGTCTATATTTAACCACCAAATCATCCACATAACATTCAAAAAATTTTCTTAAAAAAGGTTTGAAGATAAGGTGCATGGCACATTGATATGTGGCACCTGCATTCTTCAGGCCAAAGGGCATTACCCGATAGAAAAACACAGCTTGAGGAGCTCTGAAGGCTGTAGACTCCTCATATTCTGGGGCCATTCATATTTTATTGTACCCAGAATAACCATCCATGAAGGAAATAGATTTGTAGCCAGTTGTTTCATCAATTATGAGTTCTATGATCAGAACTGGAAAATCATCATTGGGACAATTCCGATTAAGATCTCTGAGGTCAATGCAAACTCTAATTTGTCCATTCTTCTTTTTTACAGGGACAATATTATCTAGCCATTTGAGATATTGAACTTCTCTTCTTAAGATAGCCTTAATAATCTTATTAACTTCAGCTTCAATTTTTGAGGCATAAGTTGGGTGTGTCCTTCTTGCGGCTTTCTTGAATCCTCAATGTTCTTCTAAAAAACCCAAATGATGAGTGGAAACATCGGGATCAAGACCTGGAATTTTTGTATAATTCCAAGCAAATACATCTTGATTTTTCTTTAGAAATGAAGTATACATTTCTTACTCTTCAAGTGTCATGGATGCACTAATTAAAGTGGTGCGTGGATCTTCTTTTGTACCAAGATTTATTTCCTCGAGTTCATCCATAGTGGTAGAGATACCCTCTTCAAATGCTAGAGGAGCATCCCTTGGATCTTTCTCTTATTCTTCAATATGTGTTACTTATTCTGTTTCTACTTGCATAGTAGATGACGAAGAAGAATCTCCATGATCAGGGGAGAAGTTAAAATTTGAACATCTTGAAGAAGAGGCTTCCATTTCTGACACTATTGATGATGAAGGGTCTTCCTGGGGTAATAAAGATGAAATGATGGATTGAGAATCGACATCATTGTTTTCCTCTGACATTGCTATAACTTATTCTATCCTGGTTTATGAAGTATAGAAAATCTAGATTTCAGTGGATGAAATGAAGACATCTCCATTTAAGCTTTCATCACTGCTTAGCAAATCAACAATTTCTCCCATGTTGTCTGTCTTGGTTTCCATAATTGAAATTATGGATGTTTCAATAAGAGTGTTTGAATTTAGGTCTATCCTATCAATTTGAATGATAGGAAACACATAATCTATACTCACATGCATGAAAGGGTTTACTGGAATCTTTTCGAAACCATTTGGAGCATTAATTTTGGTAATCTCATTTGCCATGGATTTTTCCTTTCCTTTCATGTGATATAATTCTACCTCAATGTATTGAGATTTGCATGTTTTGAAAGGGGATTTATCACCATATAATGTCACAATTTGACTATTGAAACAATATTTGATACATTGATGGTATGATGAAGGTATGTCCGCATATTGATGTAGCCAATGTATTCCAAGCAAAATTTTGAAGGATGTGTCATGACGAACAAACATGAAATCTGAATTAGACACAAGGTCTCCAAACTGGGTTCTGAGTGTAATCTCTCCCAAAGGTTATTGTTAATTCTTATCATATCTTTGTAACATCAATGTTGAAGGAGATAAATCAGATTCGGTGAGGCCCAATTGATGAAGTGTACGAATAGGAATGAGATTGACTCCTGATCCATTATTAATGAAATCATGTTGTATGTCTATATCATTGGCTTTTCCAAAAAGATACAATGGTCTGATATGTACATGTACAACATCATCTTCATCTTCATCTGTAAAAGATATCACTCCACGGAATTCTGCAGGATCATTCTCTATATGGTAGACCTCAGCCGCATCAATTTCAGTTTTGAATTCTTGAGGACTTGACAAAGCCTCAATAACCACCTTCCAAAGATCTTTTGATAGATTCAAGGAATCCAGAATTGATAACGTGGCCAGTATTTGTGCCAAATGTTTCAAGACATCATATTTTTGGTCCAAAGGTCTGCATTTCCCATCATGAAAATGTGGTTTTGTAGGTGACTTGGAAGTTGATTCTTCGGTATTAGATGCATCCCGTATCGGGGCAGGAATTGGAAAAAATCTTGGCTTCGGTAGATTAGACTGACTAAGTCTATCTATTTGTTGAGAGGAAGAATGTGTAACCTCTAACCGGTCTTCCAAAATAACTATGTCAGGACTGAATCTTCCATGTTTGGAAGAACTTTCTTATTCCTATTGAGCCCACTGAAGGGATTTTCCAGGAGTTTCTGCCGCATATACAGTTCTAGCAGAGGTAGGATTGAAATAATGGCTTCTGTAATATCCATGTATTCCTCTATATCCTAGAACTATGTCTCTTCCTCTAATTTCTCTGTTAGATATAGGGAACTTATGCTCATCATGATCAAAACTGTCACTGGTATAGGGATCCGTTAAATGAATCATGTTAACATAACCAAAGATCAATTCTTCATCTGATGAAGATTTTTCCTGATGAACTAGTTCAGGCTATGCCGTTTGGTGGGGCGGTGGCCATGATTTTGAAGCAAATGGCATAAAATTTTCCAGATTCAAAGACAACTTAGCCTTTGACACAAGATCGTCTTATTTTTACCACTCTTCTTTCTTCAAATTACGCCGCTTCTTTGAGGATTTTCCTTCTAATGAAGGGGGTTGGGATGTGGTAGAAATAGAAGACATAATTGGTTGATTCAATTGTGTTCGCAAAATGGAATGGGTTCAGTTGATCATTTTTCTAACCATCCAATCATCATATTTCTATGCATTTTTACTTTTGACTTCATTCCACTCACCTTCTTCCTCTAGGTCAGTAGCAGTAACACATGCTACGTGGCCTGAAGAACCTGTCAGATTTACTTATCCAGAGTCCTCCATCTTTTTTAGTAGGTCTTTGAAGACAAAACACTCTTGAATGGGATGCCCCAACATCTGATGAAATGGGAAATATTTGGGGAGGTCTTCATCTATTTCCTTGTTTGGCCCTTTGGGCCTTGTCAACTAAACTAGATTGTTTTCCAGAGATGAGATGAAGTAACCAGTAACTTGTTCATTCGGGAAAGAATAAACTTTGTTCTTTAAATCCTCAAATTGTTTTTGGCTTTGATCTCTTCGATCATCTTGATGATGTGGCCATTATTGTTGACGCTCATGAGGTGGATCCCTTTAATATGATGATGGTTTTGAAGTGGAAGCAGGTACAGGTGCTTGTTTAAGTGTAACTATAACAATCTCTTCTTTCCCTATTCTCCTTCCTAGATCTCATGGAATTACATGAGTTTTAGCCGTATTCTCGATAATAGAATCTTCAATCTGCTGATCAACTGAAGTAAGGTCTCGAAACCCTCCCGTTTATTTCACAGGGATCAACGGTGTGCGTAATTCATTGGGCAAATTTTCCACACAGATTGGAATCAACTCTTCTTGAGTGAGTGCTAAACTTACAGAATATGTTAATCCCTTCCAGTGAGTAGCGAAATCTGAAACTCTTTAATTTTACCTTTGTTTACAATTGGTGAGATCAAAAACTGTCATCTTTGGTGATGTCGAACTAAATTGAAGAAGGAACCTTTGACGTAGATCTTCCCACCCCGTAATTAACCAAGATTGCAAACATGTATACCAGACAAAAGCAGGTCCTTGTAATGATTGCAAAAAATACCTGAGCTTAACTGATTCTTGTTGTTGAGGAGTTCCCATCATAGGATCACAATAAGAAAAAAAATGTGTTAAGTGTTGTTCTGGATCTCCTGAACCATTAAAAATTGGGAATGTGGTATTCACAAAATTTGATGGGGGAGGAATTGCATCCACCCATTCAGGGTAATCTCACTTTTCCAGCTGAACTTGTGCAAATTTTCCTTCTATAGATTCCGACCAAGATATTAATGACTAAATGGTAGTCATTAATTTTTTAGAAACATCCAGTTGATCTTGGACCTGAGTAGGTGTAATAACTATAGTTTGTACAGGTGTGGTGATCGGCACTTCTACTGATGGTAGTATTGCCGGTTACTGTCGCGTATGACCCATAGGATTGGATCTGATAGGTTGTACATGTAAAGGGAGATATGATTGATCCATCCTAATAGATGCAACAAATTCCCTTGATTGATTAACTCCAGCACGCTTTGGAGGAAGACTACCTTCAAGTGGTTCTGAATTTAGCCTCATTAACTCCTTTATTTCTTCTTCTTATTATGCAAACCATTCCTCTAATGAGAGTGATTGGACTTCTCCAGAGGTAGGGTGGGATGTTACCTGACTTTTATCTTTTTCCTTGGAAAGTTCCTTTCTGGAGTATGGAAGGGAATTACTCGAAAGAATGTCTTGCCTCTGGGAAACCCTCTGGCTTCTGGTACGCACACCTCCTTCATTTTTTTCTGTGTGTACAACCTATTGAACAAGAACATATTCATTTAATTACTCTGAGTGAGACTCATGTTCTGGGGGATTAGTGACAATGGCATTGATGACATTTATCGATGCATAATGCATTGCAGCCCTTCTGTCAGTGTTTCTACGATACTATCTTCTTCTATATCATTTATGATACATTTCCTTTTGTTTGGTTGATCCCTTGGGAACTTCTTGATGAACCATAATTTTATGGTAATTTCCTGACAATTCAGCTCTATGTTCCTCTTGACGCTTCTTCCCTAATCAAGAGAAGATTTACTTTCACTGAGGAAGAGATTGAGAATTTGAAAAGGTCACTACTCTAGTGGACTGGGGTTGTTCCTATTTTTCCTGCTCAACTCCTCGAATCCAGTTTGGTGATCCTGAGGGTTGGATTAAATGATTCACCTGTCTGGCAAGCTGAGGTGGCTCTTGAGGTGCTACATCAGAAACTTTCTTAAAATCTCTCCTGATTTTCGGGATTTTAGTCTGGAAATTAGTCAGATTCATCATCCTATATCCACTCAAATCACCTGGCTCAGATAACTATTGGATAATTTATGACACATCTGTCACCTAATGATATGCATAATCTAAACGAGAATCCTATTTGGTATTCTCATTTGCTTGATGAAAGAGTAATTCGACAACTTTTTCATTACATGACTGACTTTGGGAAGAACTAGTTGATCCATGTTATTGAGAACGTCTTTGATTACACAGAAAACTAGTTAGCTTTGGTCATCCATGGGAAATAACATTTCATGATACCACTTTTGGTGGGATTTATTGACTGGAGAGAATAGTGAAATGAAATGTTCCATGAACACCCCATCCCCTGATATGAATACCAGATGGGGCATTGGTAATTAACTGGCGCAACCTTTTTAATGCGCCAAGGCATGTATGCTAAAGGGCTCTCTGCTGCTTTTCAACCATTGGATGTTGGGAAACTGAGAGAGTTGCCAAGTCAATTTGGCATTGCAACCCTTCTATCACCTTAACATGATTTTGATATTCATCATAAGGTAATATTTTCTCTTTTAAGTGACAAAGAGTTTTCCACATGTTGATAAAAATATTGTGAATACAATCTTATGTCAACATTTTTGGAATATCATACTGAGAGTCAGCCAAAGGCCAAAACATGATTGGTATTTCTCCTTTCTCCAATTGTTTTCTCATATTCCTCACTTCATCTTTGTCATTTGATGAAGATTATTCTACCTGATTGGACAAAATCTAGTGCTTCTTTGTTGCTTCATCAGATTCAACAAGATTGGTAGAGAATTCATTTGTCAAATTAGAAGATGAATGACCCAGGGGTGCTTCGGAGAATGACCTACACCCTGGGTTATCTTCTGATTGAGAAATTATTTCACCTACTAGCAGTAAAGCATCAGATATGACTGGCTTCGCATTTTCAAGTGCCTCAAGATAAGAGGGCTTTCTCATTACTACATTGTCCATTGAAGAATTTTCTAGTCAATTAAAATTACTACTATGGAGAGGACTTTCACTGCTAAATTCATCATCATGGGGAGGACCACCATGGTGGGTTAGAACGAAAGATGAAACCTTTTGATCCTTGGTCTTCTGGCCATGTAGTGGGTTATCATGGCTCTCATCTGAAGATGATACTTCGAGATTGACTGAATTTTCATGAAGAAAGCCTTCATGAGGAATTTTCTGATGAAGAACTTTGGAATTATTGTTGTTACTTCTGAAATTTGGAAATGAGAGAGTAGACTCTTGAGTTGCAACAGATAATTGTCTGAGGGCTTCAAGAAATCCCGCATTGACCAAGGCCTTATTGTAGATTGGCTCTTGATTTTTTAACTGTGATGGATGGGTATTTTTCTTGGAATCCATCTTACTCACTTTGGAAACCACTTGTTGATGAAAGTGGTTATTATGGGCAGGTGTATGTGCTTGCTCAAGAGAAATGGCCAGGTTAGGATGATTATCTCCATTTAAATTGGGTGTATGTGCCCAACTTGATTTTCCATATGACATGGGGGAGTATGCCTCATGAACCTCCTGGACTGGAACAGAGGTGTGTATCTGCTTCAGGGTGACATTTTGATGAGTCACTCCACTGATAGGGATAGATTTGTAATTATTTCCTTATGATTTCACTGAAGTAGTTATAATATTCTGACAAGTATCCAGAATATGGGCAGAGATTTTCTTCTTCTCTTTCACTAGTTCCAGAATGTGATTAGTGACTTTAGCTGCTGGAATGGGAATATAAGTCCATTCTATGCTTTGAGTATGTGTGTGTTCCTACTCCTATCCCCCTTTTCTGGTCAGTGAATTCTGACGGTACTCATGGGCAGGGGAAGAAAGTTTTGTCTTCCTCTCGTTTGTCATTGGAGCTTTCCAATTGACATCTCTGGGTTCTACAAACGAGACTGTTGGTTAGCCTGATGAATTGAAGGTGTATGTGCCTACTGATTATTCTCCACTGAATATGATTGATGAACTTCCTCCAATACTGGCAGATGATACTGCTGATAGAATTGATGAATGTAAGCAGGTGTATGTCCCTGTTTGCAGGTGGTCACCACATTTGGTTGGTGAGATTCTTTTAATTCAGTCAGACGAGCCTTTTGACTGGATTATGATTTATAAACAGGTGTATGTTCCTACCTATAGTACTCCCCTGGAATTTCCTGGTAGGATTGATGTGTTGTTGCCAGACGAGTCTACTGGGTAGTTAAATTAGGACAGACAGGTGTATATGCCCTCTCATTTTTTGCCATCAAGATAAATTGATGGACCTCTCTGGAGGGGGAAGAGGTAAAAACCTGCTCCCTGTTGGATGAATTTTTCCTCTGACGGTTCTTCTTGCATGCCCAGATCTTAGGGACCTGAGCTGAACACCTAGAGGAGATACCCTCATCCTGTTGAGGGTGCACTACTGCACGAGTCTAGTGGTGATTGTTGGTGGAATTCCTCAGGAAGGGCTTTTGTCTTCTTGAACTGAGGCCTTGAATGACCTCTTCATTCACCTCACTGTAATATGGGAGGGACTGGTTATTGTGTTTTGAGGATAATGACCCGAAACGGTTGGAGACGGTGGTTTCCACCACCTGCTTCTTGACCACTGGTCGTCGTTGTCTGGACAACCAGGGTGAGTTGTTAACTTGGAGGTATTTTCAAGAAGCCTCCATAGTCGGGATGGTACCATGTTGATGGTATTCCCTCACCAATGCATTTAATACCCAGTGTTGAAGATGCTGAGTAGGTGATTTCATCCTCAGAGCGGACGAGGATCCCGTAGGAGTAGCGGCCGAATCATTCACAGGTATGAATATTAAAGAAGCCATTCTGTGTTGCATAGAGATCTTAGAAAAGAGTGCATGTTTTATATAGCAGACATAATCAAGATAGGTTTGTCCAGAATACATCTTTTGGATGAGCACATATGTTATTGATTGCTTTGTTGGCCCTCAAATTGAGTTTAATAGGGGCCTAACAAATAAGTAAAACATCATTTAACTTGGTTAAGGATTCACGTCGGGTTCAACATTTTTTGTTTCTTCTAGAAATTGGGATGAACTTGTTTGTTTAGGGTTCAAATATTCCAATCGATTTTTAACGGGTTTATTCGTAGAACCAGAAACACCCAGTGATTCTATATTTATTTGGACTTACTTTCCAAAGGTAGGTAATCATTAGTTGTGGACCGATGAGGCTTAAGAATTTTCATTGGTCGAGAGGATGGGAGTTCAGGATCATCACACCTTTTTGGGGGGAATTATTTCCTACTCTGGGACTCTCTTATAGATTTAAGTTATGTTCAAGAATCCTTATTAATTCACCATGCTTGAAAATGATTTTTCCTTTAGATTTGGCAATCAATGATTGATATGTATGGGATTTAGAGAATCTTTTATATGTATTTGAGGTTATTCATTGATAGAGAATCATCTGTATGTATTGGGGATTATTATTCAATGGTATCCTTCAATATATTATATAGAAATATCATGGTTATTATGATGACCATACTGGTTTTAAAGCCACTCAGTGCGGCACTTGAAGTTTATTGTCATTCAGAAAGACATATATTATTTTAGAGTTTTGATCATACTCACAGATGGGATATCTATGTATCCTCATTAAAAGGGAATCATAACCCACTTAGTTCGATAGGAAGGATGGGGTTTATGCATGGTTAATGGCCCAAAAAGAGATTTCGTGATTACTTTTAAACTTTAAGCTCTTGTGAGTCATGCTCGGTGTGAGAAACAAGAGGAATCAGTAAACTTGACGATGATGTCGTGAAAGATGTAGTCATGAGAAATGATGTGGGGATTACGTATGTATGATTTCCAAAGTAGATGAAGACCATGACTTACTTTAGTAAATAATCCATGGAGTAGGTTCCATCACGGTATTTTATACTTTATAGAGATTTAGAGTTTTTACCTAGGGCTTACTTTTGAGAAGGAGGCCCAGATTAAAAGGGACTTAGGATTGGATCATATTCCTAGGAAGGAGGCCCAAATCATAAGAAATTAAGATTGGGGATTACTCCTGAGGAGGATTCCCAAATATTAAAGGGGACTTATAACTTGGGGCTTACTCCTAAGAAAGAGGCCCAATGTTTAAAGGAAATTATGACTGGGGCTTACTCCTGATATGGAGGTCCAAACTAAGGGAACTTGTGACTGGGGCTTACTCCTGAGAAAGAGGCCAAAACCAAAAGATCTTCTCATTTTAAAGGATGAGGTTATATGGAGGAAACATCTAACCGTAGTGACATAAAGCATGTATATCACAAGGTTTTGGGAGAGGATCTCACAGAATACCTTTCATATAAGGAAGCCAACAAAGAAACCATGCCATAAATGGCTTTGAACAGGGGTTCGATTTCTAATATCATGAAGAGGAGAGGTGAACGGGAGAGGGGAACACAAATGAAATTGGTGCGCAAGTGTAGGTCACACTAGTCATTTGGCGCGTAAGTCTTGGCTACATAAATATACTTACACGGCATGGGTTCACCTGGGCGACGGAGAATCTGTAGAGTAATACTTGGGCGAGACTTAACTGAATCCTTTAGTGCTATCCTAAAATGTTTCCAAAAGGGTGCCGCATAAGTTTCATTGAAAGGATAGGGCGGCGCACAAGTGTTTCTACTTTTTAGGAGGTCTTGACACTTAGGAGTGCAAGTGTTGAGGAATTATGAACACTTAGGCCTCATCCTACTCCTTTAAGTCTTCCATTCAAGGTAAAAAGTGACCTTAGAAGTTTTTGAAAGAGTTGAGTTGAAGACTTGGGTGACCAGAGCTTGAATTTGACTTCTGGAAAATCAGTTTTTTTAAATGGGGGGCCACAGGGGCTATTTATAGGCCACTTGTCACCGTGGGATAAAAAAACAAATGGGACATGCAAGTGACTTGCACGACCCTTATGTGGCGTGCAAGTGACTTGCGTGGCGCACTCCAAGTGGGCTCCTGGTCCATGCCTTTATCAAATTTTTTATGTTTCTTCAAAGGGTGACCCATATTGTGTTTAAGGTATTCCCCTTTTCCATTCGATGGACCCTATGACGGAAGGGAGCGTCAATAGATATGATATGTATTATAGGACTAGCAGAAATTTGGATCAGATGTTTTACCTGTTTTAATGTTAAAAAAATCGAGGTATCCCGAATAAAAACTCAGATTGAGAGAAATTATGGGCCTTTTTGGTCCTCAAAAATTCTGGTAGAAGGTTCCTTTGTGTCACTATCATGTAGAGATCGTCTCAGGCTTCTATTTGATATGTTGTAGATCTCAAATGGACAGGCAGATCAAAAGTTATGGTTGTTTGATGTTTGAGTTACGTCTTCAACTAATTTTAGAGTTTTTATTAAATTTTTTTATTTTTTGTGTCTTCAAATTTTTATTAATTGATTATTAATCGATGATAATTAGAAAATTATTAATTGATAATATTTTTTAAAATATTTTAAATCCATTTTCATTAAATTTATTGTATATAGAAAGTAATATTCTTTTTATACTTATCTAAAACATATTTAAAAAATACATATTGTATTTATATCGATATAATTATACTTATATCAAAATATATTATTTTTCATGATTTTTTTTAAATTTATCAGTGCATGGAAAAAGCGTTGATAAAGACCCCCCTTTATCAGTGCTACTAAAAAACGATGACAAAGGGGGGGGGGCTTATCAGCGCTAAAAATAGCTGATAAAGGGTCACTTTTAACAATGCTTTTTTTAGCACTGCTAAAAGTTCCCTTTATTGGCTCTTTTTTAGCACTGATAAATCCACCCCCCCTTATCAGAATTTTTTTGCCTGTTAAAGTGTGGCACTGCGGAAACCTAGTTTTGTGGTAGTGTGTCCAGAGTCTTACATTTTTTAGAGATCTTTGAATATGAAACAACCCTGAATGGGATGCCCCAACATTTGATTAAAGGGTAAATAATTTTGGATAACTTCATCTCCTTCTTTATCTGGATTCATTATCCTTGGAAACTGAACCAAATTCTTTTCCAAAGCTGAAATGTAGTAACAGAGAACCTATTCATTCCAAAAATAATAAAGTTTTTTATTTAACTCCTAAAACTGTCTACACCTTTGATATTTTTTATTATATTGATGAGGTGGTCATTTATACTAATTCTCGGGATGTAGATCACTTTGGTGTGATGAAGGTTTTGAATTAGATCTAGGTTCAGGTGCTTTTTTGAGTTTTTATGTAGCATCTTATGATTTCCTTATTATCCATCCCAGATTTGCTGGGAATACATGATATATAGATTAATTTTCAACAATGGAGTCCTTCACTTTTTTGTGATTCAAGAAAGGTATCAAAACCCTCCTGTGTATTTTCACAGGTATTAGGGGTGTACATAACGCATCATGTAGATTTTCCACACAAATTTGCAGCAACTCTTCTTGAGGGAGTGGTAGATTTACCTAATATATTAATCCTTCCCATCAAGAAATGAAATATTAAACTCTTTCATTCTCCCTTTGTTTTTAATTTATAAGATCAAAACCTATTGTCTATGGAATCATGAAGCTTAATTGGAGAAGAAATTTCTAACTTTGGTGTTCCCATCTAGTAATTGATCGAGACTGCAAACTTATATACTAGATAATGGATGGCCCTTATAATGATTGTACAATGCACCTAATCTTTACAGCTTCTTGTTTTTGAGGGGTCCCCATAATGGGATCACAATGGTAAACAAAATGTGTTAAGTGCTACTCTTGATCTCCAGAACCATTAAATATTTGAAATGTGGTATTCACAAATTTTGGTGGTGGAGGGATCAGATCTACCCATTCAAGGTAAGATTTCTTTTCTGGTTGTACTGGTTTGTTCCATTATTCCATAAATTTTAGTCATTTTTTTAATGCTTCAAATGTATTCATTTTCATTTGGGGAATATTTGGATGAGTTGGGACTTTTATAGGTACAATAATAGAATCTTTAACTGCCGCGATGACTAAAAAACCACTGGTGGTGGTGGTGTTGGTATTTTTCTTATATAACCCATAGGGACTAGCCTATATAGATTTTTTTGAACCTACCCTGGTTGTGTACCCAAGGGAGGGAATTCATTATCCACATCACTAGTTTCCACAAACCCTCTTTGCTAATGAGTTCCTACAGAATGTGAAAGTTGAGGATATTTTTTGGGAGAATTTTTGGTAGAAATTATGCTTCTAATTAACTCATCATTAAGTATTTTTAAATTGTTCATCTCCTATTCTTATTGGGAAATCATTCTTTAAGATAAAGAGATTGACCTTCTCTAGTGGAAAAGTGAGACATGATTTGACTTTTACCTTTCCCCTTGTTAGATGCCTTTTGAAGGGGTGGGAGTTGGTTACATGAAGGAATACCCAGATTCTGGGAAAGCCACTGATTTCGGGTACTAAAACCTCCTTCATTTTCTTCAATGTGTGCCATGTTATAAATAAGAAATTAATATTCCAGTACCTTTAAACTGGACTCAATTAAAGAGGATCTTATATAATGGTATTAATTAAATTTACTGATTCATAATGAATTGGTGTCATTCCATCAGTATCTTTATATGATCATCTCCTTCTATATCCTCCATGGGACATTGTTCTCCTATATTCTCAATTCCTGAGAACTATTTGACAGATATTAACCTGAAGGGAATCCATGTATAGGTCAGTTGTACCTTCACTTTGATGCCTCTTACATAATTAGGTGGAAAATTAATTCTATTGAGGAGGGGATTGTAGATGTGAAAAATCCTCCAATCTTATAGGCTGTGGATATTATTGATCTTTCTTCTTCAATCCTTTAGTATTTGTTTATTGAATTTGAAGGTTGAGTTAAAAAATCCCTTAGCCTTGTAGGTTGGGGTGGCTCCTAAACTGATAGGGTTGAGATTAGCGTAGTTTTTCTTCTGATTTTGTGAATTATGCTCTAAACATTGGCTTGGTGCATTATCCTAAAACCACATAAATCGCATGTTTTGGTTCATTGTTGTGATATTTCAGAAATTTGCACAATCTCATGACTAACATCCTCTAAGGGAGAGTCTTGTTTAATGTTATCAGATTCTTGATGCAATATTATCCCAATAGAATGCTCTCTTTGGGCCTGACATTGATGATATCTAGTCGAGGTATGTTCATGAGCGTATCATTGATTACACACAAAATTTATTAACTATAGCTGGTCATGGGAAATAACATTTCATGAGACCACTTTTGGCGGGCCTTTCTAATTTTGGAGTGTAGTGAAATGCAATGCTCCATGTGTACCCCATCCTCTGATACGAACACCAAATGGGGTATCTGTAATTAATAGGTGTAGCCTTTTTAGTGCATCAAGTCATGCACACTAAAGGGTTACCTTCTACTTATCTACCTATGTATGTCATGAAACTAAAAGATTTGACATGTAAATTTGGAATTGAAACCCTTCTATTACCTTTAAATGACTTTGATATTCATCTTATGGTAATACTTTGGATTTTAGATGATGAAGAGTCTTCCATAAGTTTATGTCGATATCATGAATGCAATATTCTATTATCAATTCTAGAATGTTGTATTTAGAGGTTGAAAAAGTCCATAACATTAGTGGTATTTCACCTATAGCTAGTTTTTTTCTCATATTCAACATATCATCATCATCTTTTGATATATATTTCTTAACTTGGTCCAACAAGAGTATGAAATTATCAGTTGTCTTATTATAAACAATTGTATTAGTTGTTTTTAGTCTTCCACATTACAAGGAAAATGACATAAGGTAGGTTCAAATAATGATCATCTCCTTAGGATGACTTCTGGTTGAGAAAGTATTTCACCTATTAGTTACAAGGAATCAGACATGACGTTATCATATTGGAATGTTCTGGAGAAAAGAGGGCTTTCTCATTTCAATATTTTCAATTAAAGAATTATCTTGACAATGTGAAACACTACTGCGAAGAGAAGTTTTGTATTTAATTCCATCATGGGGAGGACCACCATGGTGGATTGTAGCAAAAGATAAATCCAATTTCTATTTGGTCTTCAGGCCAAATGGAGTGTTACTGTGGCTCTCATTTAAAGATAGATTCTCTAGATTGAGCTAGTTTTCATGAAGAAAGCCTTCAGGATAAAGTGTATGATGAGGAACATTATAATTACTGCTATGACTCCCATAATTTTGTAATGGGAGGGTAGGATCTTGAGTTTCAATAGATAAATGTATGAGGGATTCAAGAACTCCAACAATAAAAGGATCCAGATCGAAGATTGGCTCTTTATTTTCCAACTGTGTTTGGAGAGACTTCTTTCTTAGATGCTCATTTACATGTAGTCAGGGGACACTTTATGGGAGAAGTGCTTTTCATGGGCATGAGTATGTGCCTGCCTTAGAGTGGTCACCTGAATATGTTGATTGTCTTTAATTTTAAACGATGTTTGTTCCTGATCTGGTTTTCCATATGATATGGGATAGTATGCCCCATAACCCTCCTAGACTGGAATAGAGGTGTGTATCTTCTTTGGTATGGAATGTTGTTGAGTCATCCCAGGTGTGGGGACTGAATTATGTGTTTGTTCTCCTTGTACTACTGATGTTTCTTCTATGATATTATGGAAGGTTTCTAGAATATTATTAAGAATTTGTGTCTATCATTTCACCATTTCTAAAATTTGTTTGGTGACTTCAGCTATCGGAATGGGAATATACATCCATTATGTATTGGTATTAGGTGTATGTGCATGCTCTTTTCCTCCCTTTCTTGTTAGTGGATTTTGATAGTACTCATGTATGGGGTATAGAGTTGAGTCTACCCATGGTTTTTCCTCAGAGCTTTCAAATGAATTTTCTAAGTGCTACCAAATGATATTGATGGTAGTCTTGATGGATGTTGGAAGGTATATGTTCTTGCTGGTTGTTTTCCTCCAAGCATGGTTGATCGATTTATTTCAATGCTGACAGAAAAAATTTCTAGAGGAATTGGTCTGAGTAGATAGTTGTATGTTTCTATTTTTTAGTTCTTTGAAATGAGTGTTCTAGTTTAAGAGTAACTTCTTCAAGGTGGTTTCCATTGTATTTATTCATGGATTTTGAAATATCCAATAGTTCTTTATCCAAAATGGACCTACTTTCCTAAGTTAGGAGTTTGTTATGTTTGAACTTTAAGATACTTAATAACATGCATTTTTTGAGAGGTTGGGAGTTCGAACACATCACACCCTTTTGGGATGAATTATTTTCTACTCCAGGACTCTCTTTATAAATTTATGATATTTTCATGAATCCATATTAATTAACAAAGTATAACCTAGGTTTCCCTTGGAATTTCAAATCAATTATTAACATGTGTGAAATTTATAATCATCCGTATGTATTTGAGGTTCATCATTAATGGAGATATCCATATGTATTTGAATTTCACAATAAATTTTATCCTCTCTTATAATATTTAGATATTCTTTTAATCATCATTATGATGAAACTAGTTATTAAATCCACTCAGTGTGGAACTCTGGAATTTATTATCATCTAGGAATATGGATCATTATTTTGATATTGAGATCAAACCCATAAAATTGGATAACTATATATCCTTGTGAATGGAATCAGAACCCTCATAGTTCGGTTCTAATTAATGGGACACATCATACCATTGATGGTCATGTGACAAGGACATAATTGTACAGTTTCATGTCATGTTGTAAGGACATCTAAGAGAAAGGTGCTTAGTCAATGTTCGGTCTAGGAATTATTCCGAAGCAACCCGAGGAACATGGAAATAACATGGGTTTCCAAGTAAGATTGGACCCTGTTTGGAATATCTCCTATGAATATAGGGTTGATTTTAAGTGTTGAGTTTGAACATCATGGTGGATTCCTATGTATCCCATGTGGATGGGAATTAAATCCCACATAGTTTTATGGGTATCATAAGATAATATAGTCTTATGAGAGAAATGATTTTGGCCTTACTTCTTGAAAAGGATGCCTTGGTGATTTGGGGGTTTAATTTGGGGCTAACTTCTAAAGAAAATTCCTAGATTAAGGGTATTTGGGTTGGATTCCTGAATAGGATATCCAATGAGCTGGGGCCCTCAGAAGGTTTCCTACATATCCTGGTTTGAACAGTAATCAGAGTTCTTGTAGTTCAAGTATCTTGTGAAAATTTTGTGATCATGAAAAATCACTATTCCCATGTGAGTCATGATCGGTGTGATAAAAAAGAGGAAGTTAATGATTCAACAAAGCCACCCACAATTTTCCTCTTCGCTAGAGGAAGAGGGTGCACCTATAACTGTGAGGGTGGATGAGGTCAAGTCGACCTAAGAAGAGGGAGAGGTGACGAATCTTACCACAATTTAATTTATATTGGAAAAGGGTCCAATGAAAGGTAGAAGTGAAGGTGGTGGAAGTAGAGAGGATAAAGAATGAAACCTCCTATTTGTAAGGTTATGGGATTACACTAGTATGGCTGCACTAAAATTGATCCTGGTAGGGGAGGGAGACTTTTCCTTTACTTGAATAGAAAATCAAGTGTGAACCATACCTTCCCTACTAGAGACCTAAGGTTCTGGGTCTTAGAGATTAAAAGTGGAGGACTGAACCCAAACCCCAATCATCCAAACCGAGAACTCCTCAACATTGTTCTTGGGAGAATGTTCCATGTGACTATGGATATAAAAATCCTTATACACTTTATTAATCCTAAAACCTTTGTGAAAAAAATGTGTTAAACCTCTAACTATAGATATACAAACCAAAATAGAGGACACTCAAATGTACCTTCCCCAAATGTTTTATAAGTCAGGAGGTTTTGGTTAAGGACTCAACAGAATCCATTTCGTACAAGGGATCTAATTATGAAGAATCCATTCCTTGAATGGATTTGAAGAGGGCTTAATGTCTTGTAGATTGGAGGGAGTTGGTGAATAAAAGAGCGGTGCCCAATTAGGTACTGGTACACAAGTATGGGTGTGAAAGTAGCCTTGGGTGACCTAATGTTCACTTATGTGATGAACCACTTGGATGTTAATACTTGGGTGATACTTGACTTAAGCCTTCAAGAGTATTCACAAGTATTCCCATAAGTGGGGTGCTCAAGTTCTAGTAAGAGGAATAGGCAGCGCGAAACTGTTTCGGATTTAGGGAGGTTGGATAATTTAGGCACACAAGTGTTATGGATTTCAAACACTAAAAGGACTTATTTCCTATGATTCTTCTTCAATTACTCCATTTTAGGTGTTAAAGAACAACCTTGAAAGTTTTAGAAGACTTTGGAGAAGAACTAGGGAGAACAGAGCAGCAATTAGGCTTCATGGAAATTCATTCAGTACAAAGGAAGTCCCCAAAGGTCTATGTATTGGAAAAAATAGTACCCTTGGTGAAAGGAGTGTTGTTTCACAAGTATTCTACATGTCAGGCTTGGACACACAAGTACCTTGTGCGCTGACGACTCATTGGTCTAACTAGGGCAATCCAATTCTCAAGACTTTTCAAATCATGATTTTATTCATGTTTTTTCTTCTCTTTTTTATATGGTACTTCCCTTTTTCATTCATTATACTTTGTAATGGAACATAGTGCCAAAAAACCCCCCATCAGAATTGGATCTGGGATGAAAATAGGATCCTATATTGAGGTAAAGTAATGAATAAGAAAAAATAGGGTACTTTGGCACATAAGTTGCAGATCCCAAGGTAAATGAGTGCACAAGTTAGTAGCACGAAGGATTTTGACATGAAAGGGAATTGAATTTATTATATATATATCAGATTCAATTCTGTGATAATTCACATGACTTCTAGAAATCCTGCTCTCAGCACACAATTTCTTTTCGCTCGGATGCTTCTATTCAGTCGTGCTACTAACGTATGTTTTCATTTGCACATTAGAATAGGGTCACCATACATGCACGCCAGTTTTATACTTGTGCTCCCAGCATCATACATGCGTTCCTTAAGGCCTTGGTCTATTTTTCTCAATTCTTTTATCAAAACATCAAAAATGATCTCACTTTAAAGATGATTTTTGATCTCTTTTGTAGGATCAATGGATCCCAAAAGAATCATAATCACCGATTAATTTTCCAGTAAGAGGTTTGATGACATGATGAAAATTTTTGGTCATGACTACTTTGACATCTATGACACCACACTCCCATACATGGTAAAATATCTGAAGAAATATCACATCAATTTTTCCTAGAGAATTTATTTTTTTTTTAATAATCATGGTCATCTGCGATATGTCAATTTTCCAAAACTGGCGAACTATATTCCACTATCCTAGTTTCATGACTATACCAACTTATCGTCTTCCAATTTTTCTATTGGGGGCTCATATTCAAATGATGGGATAGTAGAGAAGGCTCATATCATGCATCATAGCTCATGTGTTCTATATTTGGAAGCACGCACACCCAAGCTACAGCCACATTGTTATTCATCCATATTTCGAGATTCTCAGAAGAATCAATCAAATGGATGGAAGAAAATTTGGTATTTTTAACCAGGATGGGGTGTAAAACCAGAATGGACGTGGTTATATTGGGTGTCCAAGAAATGTTCCAAATTTACTGATGAATTAAAAATTGTTGAGATTTTTGAGGTTGTATGTGTTGGGCGAACCTATGGGTATATGAATAGTGATTTTTTGTCGGAGTTACTAAGACGTTAGAGTCCAGAAAATAACTCTTTCCACATGACACATGAAGAAGTAGGCATTAGTTTGTGGGGTGTCTAGAAGATTTCTGGATCTCCAATTCTTGGATATGTGTACAATGAGTTTATTCCCCCCAAGGTGACATGGAATGACCCATAGAATACATCATCTATGTTATGTGAGTTGATGAAAATATCTGATAAACTAAAGAATGAAACCATCATGAAGTGCCACACAAGAAGGGATATTCATCCAAGGTAGTGGATGGAAATACATCTAGTAAAGAATAAGAATAAATGTCCCACCTTCACTCGTCCGACCAGATAACCAAAGGCATAGAAGAGAGGTACAACTAAAAACTTTTTTCCAACATTAGATAAAAGAGAGTTTGAAAATTGGGGAAATAAACTAAATTACTAAATTCATACAAAGTAAAATCTATCAGGTTTCATAGCCATGTGTCTCAGCATGTATCTATTACCCATCCAAGATTCCAAAGGAGTCATGTGGTAAGGGACATTTTTTATCGCGACGATGCTGGATAAGAGATGGATGGTTGGGTTGGACACTCCTTTTTTGAAAACAATTCATAGGACATTACTACATATTTATAGAGGGAAGTCTCATTTTAGAATAGTGGGACCATTCTGGGTGTTATGAGGGTGGATCACCACTCATTTCCAAACTTATGATGTGAAGTGTAGGGTACATGTGTTTGGAAGTTCTTTCTGACCATCTGTTCAGGATTTTTATGGTATTTCACCTCTGTCTCTGAATGCTTATCAAATTAAGGTTCTGTAGAGTATGAATAATGAATTTCATCTCTTTCCTTATGGTAATCTACCTATGGGTTGATTCTTTGATGATGGGAAGACCAGTTTAGAGATAAGGGAATACATGTTAGCTTTCATAGATGGCGTATTTTCCACTAGGATTGAAGGAGAAATCATATGTGAGGCATATGCTCCTTATTGATTTGAAATTCAATTCAAATGTCTGAAAAAAATTATTATATCACCCCTTGTGCATGTCATATTAGAGAAACATCTGATGGTTTCCCAACAACCATGGTTGCTGAAATCTGTAGAGAAGACTGGGGTAATATTTAATTTACCTGTTTTTGATGCAATAAGTAGGTCGATTGTCTGGTATGCTGAAAACCGGGACACATCATACCCTGAAGGGGTATTAAACCATGTTTTCCATCGACTGGGGATAAATAGTGGTAGTTGGGAGGAACCCCTTCATTTGGAAGGTAATTCTTCATCATCAGGGGACAACTCACTAGAGTCATAGGGTGGAGGTGATGAGTCTCCAAATTCACCGAAGCGACCTCATGCAAGACATAACCCACCAATAAGAGTTAAGTGATCCACCCCATAGATCCCTACTAAGGCAGTACAAAGGAAATCTAGTCGACATCATTCTGAAGTGTGATGAGTTCCATTTTCACATCCCCCATCTATGACGGCGTGAATTGGGAAGATGCTTAATTATCAGAATACAGGATATTCTTCACAACCCTCTACCATGTACACTGAATATATATAACCAGAGGTTGTTCAAACATGGAAACATTGATATTGTGATGATGAAACCACATGGATTGATCTATGTGAAGGGTTGTGTATTCCATGAATAGTGTATCTATGGGATTCTTCTAACATTTTAATTAAAAACAATATTTATTAAGTGAAAACTTACATCCGAGAGCTGGAAATGCTCACATACTCAACCGATTAATCAATTCCCACCACAAATCCGGTGAAGTAAATTATAGATCATGGTACCACTGAAGGTATTGATCTTTCATTAAGTAAAGAATGGCATGATTTTTTGGATCCTAAAGATATAAGTTTCTTTTTCTCACATTCTCTTTTGAATTTCAATTAAAATTTATTCAAATAATTGTTACACAAAAGAAACATCATCTTAACATGAATTTGGCTAAAGTAAAATTGATTTAAGTTCCATCGCTACGATATATCCCTAGTGGCACTGATCTTGGATCTAATGGATCACCCTGTGAATTAGGATAAACCAAGAAATAGAGGATGAGGTAGAAAGGTAATTTCATCCTACAATAACTGTTTTTGGAGATAACGATTCAATTCCTCCTAATAAGGAGAAGAAATAAAAACATAAAAGAAAGAAGACAGTGGTTAAATTCCTTCTTAGTAGTGGTAGTCCTTCCTGATAACATGAATTTATCATTATTCATGAAAAATGTGTTTAAAATTATTGTAATTGTAGGATATTCTTCTATTTCTTCTCTAAAAGAAAACACTGATAAGCTTCAAGGAACTATGGAGGGTACTACTGAACATGCACAAATTCATACTAACCTGGTGGTTTCTAAAGAGGCATTGAAGCCAAAATAACCAACATTTGTTCCCATCACTACTCATTTTCATGCTATAAGAATAGAGGAGGCCGCTGGTAAATCAACAGTGATTCATAAGTCATAAAATGTAACAGAAAATGACTTCCATCTTGTGATACTTTAGGTTCATCACATGCACCCAAACATACAGTGAAAACTGATTTTGACCCCACAATTGTTGTTGAAGAATTTGTTCAAGGTCAAAGGTTGTCGGAGGAAGGTTTTGAAACAAACATGTTCAGTGCTCCCACGAGTGAGACTAACCTGGGATCTGGGATATTATTAGATGCTATGATGAACCATGTAATGTATTTTGAAGATGTTCCAGAACATGTTAATATACCAATTGATTTAAGAGACTTTGGTGTTCCTTATATATAATCATCTGGATGTAATTTATCATTATTCGTCCGATTAATATTCTAATGATTAAATTTCTAACCATGATTGGTTGAAATATGCAGTTCCAACTAAGAAACTACTACCGTGATGATTCTTGATTGAAGTATTGACATTAATGTCAATACTACCATTGCGAAGACATTGGCTTAGGTGAATCTTGGTATAGAAGATCTTCCTAAGATTCATTCTGAGGATCAAGAGAAAATTAAAGAGAGCATTCCCCACTCAGAGGCATCAAACTAAACCATTGAAACTGATAATTTTGGGGAGGAGTCCTCTCAAGCCGCTGACATATTATTAGGTAAGAGATACCGATATTGTGATTTTACTCACTTTTTTTATCCCTTGAAACTATCCCGAACCATATTTTAATTCAACGTATATGGATATCGATTTCAATGGATAGATCTGGAGGTGATTCCTCTGCATCAACTCAAACAATATTATAAGTTGAAGCAAACACTGTTAAGGAAGGAGAAAAGCATTGAACTTATTTAAGCACATTAATCCCAGAATATGTCCGTCCTTATGATAGTGATTCTGAATCATACCATGAACTAAAAAAGGCCTTTCATATTTCATGCCTCAAGGCATGGAAAAATATATGGATGATAATATCTTAAATTCCCCTTGAGTAAATTCCTTCAAGAATTCCACAACTTTTATCTATGTTTACCACGCTAGGATTTGGTGGTTTTGAATACAGTGAATTTCATACCACAAGGAAATATGTTATCCAAAAGAGGGAGCAAGAGTAGAGGATTTGGAAAGACTTGATAAAGACTAAACTATTGACCAATACTGAAAAATTACAAGTAGCATTGTCCCGAGTTGAGGCCAATCAAACTACAATGTTGAAAGAACTAACGAAGAAGATTAAAGAAAAGATTGTTTAGTAGCTGCGTCTTCAACAGGAAATATATATTATTACAGGGGAGCTTTAACAGCTTCATAACTCAATAGTAGAATTCCATAAGGATGGATCAAAATCAATGTAAGATGATAAGGAAGAACTTCACCTTTCTGTAGAGAATGAGGTTGGTTAGCTAAATGTACTTCAACGGGCAGCTGATGGAGATAAAGATGTAATTAACCAAAGGAGAAGTTATTTATAACCCTTTTTTTATTTCCAATAGAAGAGAGACTCTAGTTATTAGATGCTCCTCTATGAAATTTTTTTCACAAATGAAATGCATTTTATCTTTAATCATTTGTGTTTTCATTCTTGGTAGCATTTTTTAACTAAGCCAATGGGCCTAGTAAATATAGTTTCATTTTTACTATGGTTATAAAGAAAAATCCAAAAACTTTGTATATTTTAATTTTTCATTTCTCAATATTACATAAACTATACAAGATGTACGTTTAGTGAGATGGGACTCGAATTTCGTCCAGAGTGACATTTTTTGGTTCCCAATCTGGTGAGAAACACACCTCTTATTGTTGGTTGTTTAGAGTTATTTATGTTGGACTATAAAGGGCTAGTGTTTATATTTGAATATCTTTTACCATAAATTTTTAAATTAGATACCAAACAATACTCTGGGGATATGAATTTCTTTAATATTCTTTAGATATTTCCAAGGGAAATCCTAAGTCATGATGTTTTTAATGGTCACCAAATATAAAAGTTGTATAAACATAAAATAAGTCTTTCCCAAGAATGAGGTTACCATTATTTTATAAACCCATTATTGTGGTTGTGTTTTGAAGGGAAGACTAGGTTATATTCTATATAGCCAAATAATGACATCTTGTGACTGACAGTCCTGTTATGTAGGAAAAGTTTATACAAGGACACATAAGGGCACATACTGCATAGCCAATCAAAAGAGCTATTAAGAATTTAACATTTTACTATTGATAGACAAAGGAAAACAATATTTGGGTGACTCAAGACCACAGTGGGTAGTTTTTCCAAGGAAAAGGGTTTTAAGAATAAATGGTTATCTATGATGACATAGGCCATGAAAAGGAAATCCACTTATACACAAATTTGGTGTATGAGGAATGGTTAAAATTTTTCTAGAAGGAGAATTTCTTATATCATGTTATGCAGTTTTAAGTCATGCAGTGAGGACATTGTACTATGTAGTTTTAAGTCATGCAGTTAGTATATTGTACTATGTAGTTTTAAGTCATACAGTGATAAAATTGTACTGTGAAATTTTAAGTCATGCAGTGATGACATTGTACTACTTTAATTTAATATTTTTAGCTTTGACCAAAGGTATAAGACTCTCCCAATTTCTTGATGATTTGTATGGAAGCATACTACCATATTTACGTATATAAGAGAATAAATGTAAACTTTGATTTAGGAATTTATGAATTCGAATAATGATATGGTAATAAAGGGGATAAAGACATTAGAGGAATTCTTTTACAAGAACAAAGTTACCATTATTTGAAAAATATGTTATGGGGGATATATTATGCAAGGAGAACTGGGGAATATGTTATATAGCCAAATAGTGAAATCCTTTAACTGATAGGCCTATTATGTAGGAAACTTATGCAAGGCCACGTAAGGTCATGTACTTCCTAGATAGACAAAAGAGCTCTCATATTTTTGAAATTCTATTGTCATAAGCCTAAGAAAATTTCTGGAGATTTATATTCTCCAAATCAAAGAGTTTGGTTTATGATTAAAGGTACTTGAATATGGAGAGAGTATTAACAGTCATGATTTCCAATGAATCAGAGTAATAGGCTTTCTACCAAGTTCTAACCCAAATGTTGGGAGTATTGTTTTTGTAGTTTTAGGTCATACAACTTGGACTAGAAATGGAAACAGTATATGATATGTGGTCATGTAATCCAAGGTTATTTCATATTTCTTTGAACACATGGATAGGGAAATGTGTAAATCGTGGTCTTGAAGACATTCAGATTGAGAGAAAGGTAATGGGGAAAATATACATGAATTAATTATTTAAAATATTGATTTGTGTATATTGTTATAAAACTTTGAAGGGGACAAAATGAACATTAACCAATAATGAAATTAAGATTATTTGAAAAACCCGGTATGGGTGGTATTTTATATAGCGCAGATTAGGGAATATGTTGCATAGCCAAATAGTGTCATATTTTGACTAGAAAGCCTGCTATGTAGGAAATTTATGCAAGGCTACCTAAGGTCACATATTGCATTTTCAAGCAAAATAGATCTCATATATCAGAGACTCTGTCACTAAAAATCGTAAAAAATATTATGAATATTTGAAAGTATTCAAGATTAAGAGTGTGAAATATGGAAACGGGTTATGTTCCATGCACATGAGAAATATTTGAATAAATATTGGCCATGAGTTTGATTTCCTTTACATAGATCTAACTCATATAAAAAAATGGAAACTTTCTTTGTTTCCTTTGAATCAATATTATGTTGTGCAGTTTAGAGTCATGTAGTGAGTACATGAAGTGATTCCGATGTAAAAAGTGAATATTGTGGTTGGACCAAGGAATTAAACCCAGGTATCACTACATATCTCACATGGATGAGAATAAAGCCATATGTAGTTCTTTAAACATTCCTTATGTAGGTTTAACTCTTACATAGGGAATAAAGTGGTTTTTTTATCATGGATGGGACAAAGATTGGAGATCTAGGTGTCTCTATATATCTCATATGGATGATAATCATGCCAAACGTAGTTCATGAACAATAAATTCTCACAAAAATTGAGTTTGATGTGGTAGAAAGGGGATTTAAACACATTCTAAAATAATGATTTAAATTTAAGACATAAGATGGTAAGAAAATCAAGTCATGTATCTTAAAATATCACTCTGTATAGATCTAGTTCATATACCAGACGAGAAAAGGGAAAAAAAATTTTGTGGCTGGGCCCAAGATTGGAGATCCAGGTGTCTCTGCCTATCTCATATGGATGAGAATCAAGCCACATGTAGTTCTTGAGAATAAATTCCATATGAAGATCAAATTCAGACATAGGGAATAAAGGGACTCATGTGTCACTAAAGAGTAGCAATGATGTCAATGACACTTGTATATGGAAGCTCCTAATGTCATGTAGAGAAGAGATTAACCATACAGTTTAATGTCATGTAACGGGGGGAAATGATGTCATGCATTTTAACGTCGTGAGACAAGGAAAAATATCTTACACATTTTATTATCATGTGGCATGGACGCTTATTGGTGTTATGAAGTTTAATGCCTTGTGACTAGGACCTTGTGTTGTGCAGTTTAGAGTCATGTAGCTAGGACATTGTGAGCAGTTACACAAAGTATTTCTTCAAGAATCTCGCATTGGTTGGAGTTGTGATAATCACTACATCCAATGAGATTAAGGAATAATCTCTATTTGATAATACCTTATGTATGGAATAAGGTCATTATTTATTTGGCTCAATCATTGGAAGTTTCTTTCTTAGTATCATTGGAGTCCTGAGAACCAATACCAATTCTTCCCAGAAGAAATGAATGGAGGCGAACTTTCTTATTAAAGGCTCATACTATTCAATTCTGATAGACATCTAAATGATGAAAAGTATGCAATTTTTTCCCTTCTAATCATTACAGATCATCAAATCAATTCTGAGACTTCTCATCTATAGAAAACTTATAACAGATTTCAACTTGGAGTGATGGAAATTGAAATTCAATTGGAAAAATACTTTTGTTCCATACACCAATGAATATGGGGTTTTATGAGTGGAAGTATGTGTAGAAGTGTAATAATCCCATAAAGAATGCAAAATTTTATCAGGACATAATTTCTTATCTTTATCCTACATCTTCTAGAGTATATTTGATATGGTCTTATTGAAGGCCTCTATTTATCCATTGGCTGCTTCATGATAGCGAAATGAATGGTTGGATTTGATATTATGCTCCTAATATAACTTCTTTACCTCAATAGAATACCATTGTCCATCAATATAGTATGAGGGACACCAAATATAGTGATGATGTTAGTTTTATCAAAAATAACAATTCTTTGGGCTCTGATTTCTTTGAGAGGTATTGCCTCAACCCACTTGGAGAAGAAGTCAGTAGCAGTAAGAATATACATGAATTGCTTAGCTGTTGATGGTAGATAAGGCACTATTACATCCATTCCCCATGTCGCAAAGGGCCAGAAGTATTTAGCTGTTTGTAGAAACATTAGGGGTTGATCAATGAATATGGAATACACATGGAAGGGATGACATTTCTTGGTAAAATATATGAAATACTGCGTCATTGAAGGCTAGAAATATCCAAGCCTTCAGATTTTGTCAAAAAGACTAGGCCCAAACTGGTGAGCACCACAAGCTCCTAAATTTACTTCTTTCATGATAGCTGTAGTTTCTTCTCCATCAATAAAACTAAAGAAGATTCTATCAAATCATCATTTATAGAGTATCTTCTGGTGATCTGGACGATCATAAAGAGTAAAATTGGCCACCTGTCATTGAATCAATTTTTTCAGCTCTACCTAGTTGAAGTACTCCATATTGAAGATATTATATGATGGCTGTAATCAATCCCATGGTATGACCATATGGTTCAGAAATAGGGTGAATTTAGTTAATTTATTTTATTCTAGTTTGAATGAAAGGTGAGACCACACGACAATGTGTAATAGTAATGATTGTATCGTCCCAATTTGGATCTTCTAGGGTTATAGCTTCATTATCCAACTCATCATCCTGGGCATTTTTTGATCACGGGACATAGGAAAATATCATCTCTGAGGTAAATTCATACATTAACCCTCTAATGTAATCACTCAAATTGATTAAAACTTATTTTATGATATAATAATATCTATTGATTTGTTTGATTTCAAACTCCAAATAACATTATATATTTAGGTGATTCACTTGTACATTAAGTGATAATTCCTGTCCCATGATGAGAGCTTGATATTCTGCTCCATTGTTGGTACCGCCTTCTAAAAACTGGAAGGAATAAGGCAACACTTCCTTTTCTAGGGAGATTTTTACAATTCTTAACCTAACCTTTTTTAGTTTAGGATTTTCCATTATCATCATTGTTGGACTTCTGGTGGCACCATCAAAGTACAATTTTCATATTTGGGAATTATCTTGAATATAGAAGGTGTCTTCATCAATAAGTTCAGTATTCAATGATGTATCTTCCATAGATGGATGTTCAACTAGGAAATCTTCCAAATCCTGTCCTTTTGTTGCCTTCTGAAGCATAAAATGGATATAAAATTATTGCAAAATAACTACCCACCATTACAAACACCCGATAATCAGAGGAAAACTGATGGTAAATTTGAGTGGGTTTTTGTGAGACACCAATTAGACCTCATGATGTTGTAGTTAGTGCCTCAATTTCTAAACTTCAATGATTAATTCCAAGTAGTAATTCTCGATACTTGAATATTGAGTCTCTTTTTGAATCATATTTCGACTGAGATAATAAATGCTATTTTCATTCCCATCATCATTCTTTTGGGAAAGGAAGGTACCCAGTAACCGCTTAAAAGTTTTCACATAGAGAATAAGTTGTCTTCCTTCAATAGGTGGCATTAATACTAGTGGAATCAATAGATATTTCTTGAGGGTATCAAATGCCTCTTGGTATTCTTCAGTTCATTGATAGGAGAATACCTTCTTCATTAATCTAGTGAAGGAAAAACACCTTCCGACCAAATTTGTGATGAAGCGACGAATATAGGCCATGTGTCCTTGGATTCCTCTTAATTCATTCAAATTTTGATAAGTTGACATGCCAATAATTTCTTTTGTTTTCTCATGATCAACTTTGATGCCATGAGGGTGTACAAATAAGATGATAAATTTTCCTGAGGTTACCCCAAAAGTACATTTCAAGGGGTTCATCTAAAAATTGTGTTGTGTAAATTTAATGAATATGGTCTCTAAATTAGCCAAGTGAATAGAACATTGTCTGAATTTAACCACCGGATAACCCACATAACATTTTAAAAAAAATCCTAAGGGTTTTATGATATGGTGAATAGCACATTAATACGTTGCACCTACATTCTTTAAGCCAAAGGGAATTAACAGATATCAAAAAACTCCTTGATGGGCTCTGAAGGTGGTACAATATTAATCCTCTAGGGCCATGTTGATTTTATTGTACCCAATGTAACCATCCATGACGGAAATATCTTCGTAGCTAGTTATTGAACCAACTGAAAGCTATATGACCAGAAAAGGTAATTTATTTTTATAAAAATACCATTTTAGATCTATGAAATCAATGAAAACTATGATTTTCCCATTCTTCTATTTTTTTGGGAAAATGTATTCTATCCATTTAGGATATTGATCCTCCCTAAAAAGTTTTCCATGATAAGCTTATCAACTTCATCTTCACTTTTAATGGCATGAGTTGGGTGTGTTATTCTTGCTGCCTGCTTGAATCCTTGGTGTTCTTCTGGAAAACCCAAATGATGAGGGGCTACATTGGGATTAATACATGGAATTTATATATAATTTCAAGAAAATATATCTTGATGATTCTTTATAAATTAATTATATACGTTTCTATTTTTAGAAGTCATGGCCTCACTAATTAGAGTGGGGTGTGGATCTTCTTCTGTACCCAGATTTATTTCATTTAACTCATCCACAGTGGTAGAGACACCTTCCTCAAGTAATGGAGTAGCATCGTTGAGATCTTATTATTATTCTTCACTATGTATCACTTTGTTTTCTTCTACTTTCATAGTATTTGATGAATAAAAACATTCAGAGCTAGGGTAGAAGTCTTTATTTTAACTTCATAAAGAAGAGGCCACCATTTCTAATCCTACTAATAATGAAGGGACTTTTTGAAGTATTTAATAAGATATAATGATTTTTAAATCAACATCCTTGTATTCATCTAGTATTGATAAAACTTCATATAGTCTGATTGATGAAGTGGAGACTTTTCGATGATCAGTGTTGAAAATAAAGACATTCCTATTTTAGATTTCCCCACTTCTTGGCGAATCAACAATTTCTCCCATGTTTTCAGGCATGATTTCTACAGTTGACATTATGGAATTCACCGAATTAGTGTTCATATTTGGTTTTATCCATTAAATTTTATTGATAATCCACACATAATCTATACTCAAATGTTATATGGGTTTTCAGGGATCTTTTCCAGACCATTTGGAGCATTGATTCTGGTTTCATTCTTTATCACAGACCTCGTTCCCTTCATGTGATAAAATTATTCCTCAATGTATTGAGATTCATATGTTTTTAATGGAGATTTTTTACCATAAAATGTTCAAACTTTACCATTGAAATAGTACATGAGACATTGGTGGTATGGCGAAGGTATGACTGCATGTTGATGAAGCCAAGGCCTTCCAAGAAGAATGTTAAAGCCCGCGTCCTGAAAAACAACCATAAATTTTGAATTAGACATAGGATCTCTGAACTGAGTTCTAAGTGTAATCTCTCCTAGAGGTTATTTCTAATTATTATCATAAACCTACACCATTAAAGTGGAAGGAGATATATGAGATTCAGTGATGTCCAATCGATGAAGTGTACAAAAGAGAATGAGGTTGACTCCTGAGCCATTTTTTATGAAGGCTCATCTGATGTCTATTTCTTTGACCCTACTGGATAGATAAAAGGTCCTGATATGTCATTTAAAACATCATATTCATCTTCATCTGTAAATTATATAACTTAATGACAACCTATAGGATCATTCCTTATACGGTAAACCTCAGCAAAAGTAACTTTGGGATCAAACTCTTGAGGACTTGAAAAAGCCTCAGTAAGTGATTATCAAAGATATTTTGACAGATTTAAGGCATCCAAAATCAAAAACATATTCGGTACATGCACCAAATATTTAAGAACATCATACCTTTGGTCCAGAGGTCTAATTTTACAATCCTGGAGATGTGGTTTTGTAGGTGCCTTAGAAGTTAATGCTCTTGATATAGATGTACCTTGTATCAGAGTAGAAGTTGTAAATACTTCTGGATTTGGTAGATTAGACTGACTAAGTAAATCTACCTACTGATATAAAGATTTTTTAACCTCTAATTTTTACTTAAAAATAATCATGTTAGGACCGAACCTATCATATGTGGAAGAATCTACTATTTCTTATATATCCCGCTAAAGGGATCTTCCATGCATTTTCGCCGCATATACAGTTTGAGCAGGGGTACATTTAAAATAATGGCTTCTATAATAACCATGTATTACCCTGTATCCTTGACCATGGATTCTTCCACTGGATCCCTAGTTAGGAATAGTGAACTCAGGCTCATTATAACTAGAATCGCCTTTGTTATAGCAATCTGTTAAGTGAATAATGTTGATGGAACCGAAGATCAATTCTTCATCTGATGAAGATTATTCTTGACAGGTCTGTTTTGATTGTTCCATTTGGTGGGGTAGTTACCATGATTTTGAAATAGATGGAATGAAATCTTCCAGATTCAAGGAAAAATTTGGTCTTGACATTATCTCATCATCTTCTGACTGCTCTTTATCTTTCTCATCAAGTCGATTCATTGAGGATTGATTTTTGAGGATTTATCTTTTGATGAAGTTGGTTTTTATTTGATGGTAGAGGAAGAAGACACAACAGGTTGTTTAAATTGTATTCATAGAATGGAATGAGTCTGGCTGGTCATTTTTCTTGATCATCCAATCATCATATTTTTGTGCACTTTTATCTTTGACTTGATTCCATTTTTCTCCTTCCTCTAGATCACTAGCAGTAACACATGCTGCTTGGGCAGATGAACATTTCAAATTTAATTGTCCATAGTCTTCCATTTTTTCATAAAATTTTTAAAAAAACACTCTTGAATGGGATTCCCCAATATCTAGTGAGATGTAAAATAATTCATAAGATCTTTATCTCCTTCTTTGTTTGGTTTATTCAATCTTGTAATTTGAACCAAATTATTTTTCAGAGCTGAGATGAAATAACCAAGAACTTGTTCATTCTAGAATGAGTAAACATTGTTCTCAAAGTCTTCAAACTATTTCCAACTTTGACCTATTTGATCATCTTGAAAAGGAGGTCATTTCTTCTAATTGTTGGGAGGTGGAGACCTTCGATAAGATAAAGGTTTTTAAGTGGAAGAAGGTATAGGTTCTTTCTTGAGTGTGACTATAGAAGCCACTACATTCCTTGTTCTTCTTCCCGGATCTGATGAAATTACATAATATTTATCTTTATTTTACACAATGGAATCCTCCACATGTTGGGAAATTGAAGCAAGGTATCTAAACCCTCTTGTGTATTTCACATGGATCATTGGTGTGTGTAACTCATCATCTAGATTTTCCACACAAGTTGGAAGAAACTCTTCTCAAGGTAGATAAAAATTTAAATAATATATTAATACTTTCAATCGATCAATGAAATCTGAGACTCTTTCATTTTGCCTTTGTTTAAAATTTGTATGATCAAAAACCGTCGTCTTTAGTATTGTTGAGCTAAATTGAAGAAGAAATTTCTGACAGAGATCTTCCCATCTAGTAATTGATTGAGATTGTAAACTGGTATTCTTGACAAAAGATGGTCCCCATAATGACTGCACAAAGAAACTATGCTTTATTTCTTCTTGATGTTGAGGATTCCCCATTATGGGATCACAAAGAGAAACAAAATGTGTTATGTGTTGTTCTGAATCTCCCAAATCATTAAATATTTGGAATGTAGTATTCATAGAATTTGGTGGTGTATCGGATCCACCCACTTAGGGTAATATCTCTTTTTCGATTGAACTAATACACATCGTTCTTCCATAGCTTCCAATAGAGTTTTTAATACCTAAATTGTGTTCATAAGAATTGGGGGAATATATGGATGATCTAGGACCTATACAGGTAAAGTAGATAAATATTGAACTTGTGAAATAACCAGTAAGACCACTAGTGGTGGGGCTGGTATTTTTCTTGGATAACACATGAGAAAATACCTATAAGGATGCGTTTGATTATTCCCTGGTTGTGTACCCAATGGAGGTAATTCATTATCTACTTTTGTAGTTAACAAAAAACCTCCTTGCTGAGGAGATCCTATAGGATGTGAATGTTTATGATCTTCTTGGAGAGTATGTCTAGTAGAAATGATGCTTCAAAGTAACTCAAAATTGATTCTTTTCAACTCTATCATCTTCTCTTATTTCTGTGAAAATATATCTTCATGTGAAAGAGATTGAACTTCTCTAGTGGAAAAGTGATATGTGATCTAAATTTTACCTTTACCCTTGTTAGATACCTTTTTATGGTGTTGGAATTGATTATTTGAGGGAATACCTAGATTCTAGGTAAACCTATAATTTCAGATACACACACCTCCTTCATTTTCTTCAGTGTGTACTATATTAAGGATAAGAACTTCATCTTCTGATTCCCATAAGATAGAATCATTTTCTGGAGCATCTTATGAATGGTGTCAATAACATTCATTGATGCATATTGCATTGATGGAATTCTTTCAGTATCTTTATAAGATTGTAACCTTCTGTATCTTCCATGAGACTTTGTTCTCTTATATGATGAATTCTCGAGAACTTTTTGGAGGACAATAACCTTATGGGAATCCTTGGATTGTTCAGTTGTGCATTCTTTTTCGGATTCTTACCTAAACAGGTGTATGTTCCTATTTATGGTACTCCACCATATTTTCCTGGTGGGATTGGTAGGAAACTACCAGATGAGTATACTAGGCATCATAATTAGGACGGATGGGTGTATGTGCCCTCCTGTTGTTTTCCATCAAGTTAGGTAGATGGACTTCTCCGGAGGGGGAAATAGTAAGAAACTACTCCCTGTTGACAAGACGTTTTCCCCAGTAGTTTTCCTTACATGCCCGGGTCTGAGAGATCTATACTGAACGTCCATAAGAAACACCCCCATCATGTTGGGGGTTTACTACCACATGATTCTACCAGTGGAGATTGTTGGTGGGAGTCCTCAGGAAGGACCACATCATCATTTAATTTAGGCCCTAAGTGAACCCTTGATCAACCTTCCTATAATAAGGGAGGGACTGGTTGTTGTGTTCCAAGGATAAGGACCGGAAATGGTCGAAGACAGTCATCGTAACCATCTACTTCTTGACCATCGGTCGTCATTTACAAGACAATAGATGGTTGTTATTAACTTGGAGATCTTGTCATGTAGCCTCTAAGGTTGGGATAGTACCATGCTACCGGTAATCCTTAAGAATCACATTGGAGACCAAGCATTGAATACATTGGTTGGGTGATGAAGTCTTTACTATGGATGAGTATCTAGCTTGAGAAACGACCGATACATTCATGGGTGCAAACTTGAAGGAAACCATTTTTGAGTGAAGGGAGTTATGAGAAAAAATTGATAACAATATTAAACTCCATTAAATAAACATCTTTTATATGGATACATGTGATATGGATTCCTTTTTCAAGCCTTCCTTTATCAATTCATTGGGTCCTGATAGGTGGGTAACATTATTAACTTGGTTAAGGATTCATATCAGTTTTTCCAATTTTGTTTCGTACTTCCTTGAAACGGGTGTTCTAGTTTAATAATCACTACTTCTAGGTGGATTCCATTGGATTTATTCATGGAACTGGAAACATGAAACAATTATTTATCCAAAAGAGACCTACATTCCAAAGGCAGGCATTCGTTATGTTTAAAATTTATGATACTTAAGAACATGCATTGGTCGAGAGGATGGGAGGTCAGACTCATCAAACCCTTTTAGGGGGAATTATTTTTTACTTTGGGACTCTCTTTATAAATTTAAGACATTTTCATGAATCCTTATTAATTCACCATGTATAACATAAGTTTCCCTTGTAATTGGAAATCACTTATTAACATGTGTGAAATTTAGAATCATCTATATGTATTCAAGGTTCTTCATTAATGGAGATATCCATATGTATTTGATTTTCTCCATCAATGTTATCCTCTCATATACTATTTAGAGATTACATTAATCATTGTTATGATGATATTGGTTTTTAATCCACTTAGTGGGGCACTCTGGAATTTATTTTCATCCATGGAGACAAGGTTTTGTTTTTGATATTGGGATTGTATCCATAAAATGGGCTTCCTACATATACTTGTGAAAGGAATCAGAACCCTCATTATTCGGTGCCACTTAATGGGACACATCATACCTTTTAAAGACATATGATAAGGACCTAATCATATGGTTTAATGTCATGTGGTATGGATATCTATGATAAATGTGCTTAGTCAATATTTGGTGTGGGAATTATCCCAAAGCATCCCAAGGAACATTGAAAAATATGGGATTCCAAGTAATATTAGACCCTATTTGGAATATATCCCAAGAAGAATAGGTTTTGATTTGAAGTTTTGGGTTTAAACCTCAAGGAGGATTCCTACGTATCCCATGTGGATGGGAATCAAAACCCACATAGTTCAATGGGTCTCATATGAGTGTATAGTCCCTTGAGAGAAATGAGTTTGGGGTTACTTCCTGAAAAGGATACATTGATGATTTGGGGGTTTAATTTGGGGCTTACTTTTAAGGAAAATTCCCAGATTAAGGGAATTAGGGATGGATTCCTAAAGCGGATATCCAATGAGATCGGGCCCTGAGAAGGATTCCTACAAATCCTAGTTTGAACAGGAATTAGAGTTCTCATAGTTCAAGTATCTTGTGAAAATGTTATGATCATGAAAAATCTCTAAGCTCACATGAGTCATTCTCAGTGTGAGAAAAAAGAGGATGTCAAAGATTCAACAAAGTCACCCACACTTTTCCTCCTCTGTTGTACGAAGAGGGTGAAGAGGGAGAGGTGAAGAACCTTCCCTATCTTTAATTTAAATTGGACAAGGGTACAATGAAATGAAGGAGTGAAGGTGAAGGAGGTAGAGAGGATAAATACTTCAACCTCCTACTTGAAAGGTTAGGGGCGTACACCAGGATGAATTCCCTAAAATTTATCAAGGTAGGGGAGAGAGAAATTTAATTTTCTTGAATGGAAAAGAAAGTGGGAACCATACCTACCCTACAAGATACCTGAAGTTTTAGGTATTAAATGAGAAAAGGTTTGGACATAACGAAAATCCCAATCATCCAAACTAGGAACTCCCCAACACTGTTCATGGGAGAACGGTCCATGTGATTGTGGATATACAAACCCACAGACACTTCATGAATCCTAACTTCTTTGTGAAAAAAATGTGGAAAACCTATGACATCAGATATTAAAACTCAAATATGAGACATGATGATGTACCTTTACCAAAGTTTTGATAAGTCATTAGGTTTTGGTGAAGTTCTCAACATAATCCCTTTCAAACAAGGGAGCCAATGAAGAAGAATCCTTTCAATAAATGGATTTGAATATGGATTAATGTCTTATAGACTAAAGAGAGTAGGTGAATCAAATAGGGGTTCCCAAGTAGGTATTGGCATGCAAGTACGGGAGATCAAGTAGGATTTGGCATCCAGATGTTAAATTAAGTGATGAACAACCAGGATGTTAATACTCAGACGAGACCTGACTCAAGCCTTCAAGAGTATTCACAGGTATTCCCAGAAGTGGGGTGCTCAAATTCCTATGAGAGGAATAGGTTGCGTTCAAATGCATCTGATTTTGGGAGGTTGGGCGCTTTAGGAACAAAAGTGTTATGGATTTAAAACACTAAAGGTACTTAAGTCCTATTATCCTCATTCAATTCCTCCACTTTAGGTGTTAAAGAACTACCTTGAAAGTTTCAAAAGACTTAGGCGAATCTCTAGGGTGACCAGAGCATCAATTAGGCTTCATGGAAATTTGGTCTATAAAAATTAAGGCCCAAAAGGTCTATATATAGAAAATAATAGGACCCTAGGTGAAAGTAGAGTTGGCACACAAGTATGTTGCACGCCAGATTTGGTTGCGCAAGTACCTTGCGCGACGACGACCCTTTGGTCTGACTAGGGTATCCCATGCTCGAGCCTTTGAAAATCATCATTTTCATCATGTATTTTATCCTTTCTTTTCTATGTTATTTCACTTTTTTATTTTTTAGACTCTGTGACAGAATGGAGTCTCAATAGTTCATTCTTAACCAGTTGTCGCCATATTTGATTGGTGAGCTTCCTTGAATGCAGTCATACTGGCATGATCACGAATAGATAGTTTTTTTGTAGGTGTATATAACTTCTCATAGTACTCCATCGGATTTAAATGGTGGGATTTGTTGTTCATCACCAGATGAGTCTTCGGTTGGTAGAATTGTGGTGGAAGAGTGTGTGTGCCCATTCTTTGTTTTCCACCAAGATAGGTTGATGGACTTTTCGGGATGGGGAAGAATTAAGAACCTTATTCCTATTGGATGGATTTTTCCCCCATGGTTTTTCTTTCCTTCCAAGGTATAATGGACTTGGGCCTAACAACTGAAGGCAACACCCAAATCATGTTGGGGGTTCGCAACCGCACGATTCTGCTAACGGAGATTTTTTTTGGGAGCCCTCAAGAAGGCCTCCTGTGTCTTTGATTTGAGTCCTTGAGTGACCTCTTTATTCACCTCACAATAGTATGGTAGATACTAGTTATTTCATTCCAGGGATAACAACCAAAAATAGTTGAAGATGGTGGTTGGGACCATCTGCTTCATGACCATCGGTCATTGCTAACTAGATGATTGAGCTTTTTTTTCAACTTGGAGAGCATGTCGAGCAACATCAAGGGTTGGGATATTACAGTGTTGATTATATTCCTATACCTATACATATGAGACCTAGTGTTGAAGACACTGAGTTGGTGATGATTTTCTTTCAGCAGATGAGGATCCATCTTGAGTAGCAGTCAGGGCATTCATCGGTGAAAACTTGAAGGAATCCATTTAGAGTGAAGGGAGTTATGAGAAAACATGGAAACAATGAACTCCATTAAAGAAACATATTTTAGATGGACACGTGAGTGTTTGATTCCTCTATTTGGACTTCCTTTATCAGTTGATATGGGCCTGATAGGTGGGTAATACTATCAACATAGTTATGTATTCACATTTGGTTCACCATTTTTGTTTTCTTGCCTCCCTCGAAACGTGCATTATGGTTAGGAATCACTACTTTCAAGTGGATTCCATTAGATTTATTTATGGAACCAGAAACATCCAATGGTTCTTTTTCCAAAGGGACCTTCTTTCCAAAGGCAAGTGTTTGTTAGGTTTGGACCTACGATACTTAATAATGTACAATGGTCGAGAGGATGTAGGTTGGACTCGTCACACCCTTTTGGGGGGAATTATTTCCTACTCACAGACTCTCTTATAGATTTAAGATAATTCTTTTGAATCCTCATTACTTTACCAAGTATAACATAGGTTTCCCTTGAAATTTTTTATCAATTATTAGCATGTGTGGGATTTATAATCATCCATATGTATTCGAGTTTCTTCATTAATATTGACATACATATGTATTAGAGGTTCTCCATCAATGGTATCCTCTCAAATACAATTGAGAGATTCATTTAACCATTGTTATGATAATATTGTTTTTTAAGACACTCATTGGGGAACTCATGAATTTGTTGTCATATAGGGAGAAAAATGTTTGTTTTGATGTTGGTATTGTACCGATAAATAGGATACTTATGTATCCCTATGAAGGGAATCAAAACTTTCATAGTTCGGTATTTCTTATTGGGGCACATCATACCTTTTATGGTCATGTGATATAGACCTAGCCATATTGCCTAATGTCATGCGGTAAGGACATCTAAGAAGAAGTATCATAGTCAAATATCGATGTGGGACTTATGCCTAAGTACCCCAAGGAACTTGGAAAAGATATGAGTTTACATGTTGGTTTAGACCCATTTCGGAATATGCGCTAGGAAGAATAGGTTTGATTTGAAGTGTTGGGTTTGAACCTAAGAGAGGCTTCATAGGTATCACATTTTCATGGGAATAAATACCCATGTAGTTCGATATGTCTCTCAGGGTTGTATTATCCATTGAGAGAAATAGGATGGGACTTACTACTAAGTAGGATTAACTTTTTATGAGATGGATCTTGTTCCTTGGGAAGGCTACCTACGTATCCCATTTTTTATGGGAATCAGAGTTATTTTAGTTAATTCTAGTGGATCATGTGGATGTAGTGATCATCACAGTACTCTAAGACCACATGAGTCGTGTTCGGTGTGAGAAACAAGAGGATGTGAAAGACTCAACAAACCACACCACTCTCTCTTCTGCTGATGGGATAGTGCGGGCCTACAGTGAATGTAGTCAATGCGATGGTGGGATAGGGTTTAGAGAAATGAGCCTTTCAATATGGGATGACATTGAAGTTCATGCAACCGGGCTCTCAAAATATTAGGGACATACCTCAGTGGGAGTTCCTTGATTGTATCCTTGGATAGGATGGATACATCTACATTGTTGGAATGGAAAATAAAGTGTGACTCCCCCTCTTGTTATTGGGAACCGGAGGCTCTGAGTCTTAGCGATGAGAAGGGGAGTTCATAACCCAAACCCTAATCTTCAGAACTAGGAACTCCCCAACATTGTTCCTAAGAGAAAGGTCCACGGGTCTATGGATATACAAACTCATTGAAATTCCATGAATCTTAACACCATTACAAAATAGATTTGGGAAACCACTAACTATGGATATACAAACCCAAATAGGGGACATGTTAATGTGGCCTTCCCAAATGTTTGGTAAGTCAGGAGGTTTTGATGGAGGCTTCAACTTAGTCCCCTTTAGATAAGGGAACCAAGGAAGGAGGTACCTTGATATGAGTGGATTTGAAGAGGATTTATAAGATAATGTGTAGGCCCCATGCGCTACTATGAAGCATAGCTATGTAGTGTAGTTATACCTCATAGTTATGCAGTGTAGTTTCCCAGAATATTTATGCCATGTAGGTACCCCACGTAGGTTCTCCGCACAAGACATAGAAATGACTGAAAAAATGTTCTTAACATAGAAAAACCAAGACTATAAATGCTTTAAACATTTAGAGGACTTCAAAACGTGTTTATCCCTTCTAATTCTCTCTTCTCTCACGTTTTTAGAGATCTAACTAGGAAAATTAGAGGGATCTGGATGAAAGAGCTATTAAATGGGAGCTTCAAGAGTTCTTCCAACTTTTCAGTTGTCAAATGAGGATCCCAATGGTCCTATTTATATGCAAGGAGGGGGATAACCGAATGCAGCTTATCATCATAGGTCAGCCACATGGCTCTTTCGTGTAGCTCCTTCGTGTCGGTGTACACAAAATAGTGGGTGGTGTAGCTCTATCACGTAGCTCCTCCACATAGTTCCCTAGTGATTTTAAGCCTTTAATTTCTTTTAGATTTGTCTTGAGACTTTTAAATATCTCAAGGATGGATTCATAGTTTTTTTTCTTACTAAGATGTACCAATAGTTACTATTTCTGGTTTGAGGACTTTTTTTGTAGATTTAAGATATGTTCATGAATCCTTGGTTCATTAAAAAGTGTATATATCATGGATTACTCTAAGAAAATGATAAATTATGACTAAAAATGGGTTCAGAATCATATGTATGTATATGAGGTTTTAAATCAATGGAGGGATCTATATGTATCTGAGGTTCCCAATAATTGTTACCCTTTTGTGGATAGATCTAGGATCTTTTGGTTTTTCAGTGGAATGAAATTTTTCTTAAGACAAGTGATGGAATTATTTGGAGTTTACTATCATATTGGTGGATCAGAGTTATTTCTATGTTGGTATCAAACCCATAAAATTACTTTTCTATGTATCCTCATGAGAGGATCCATAACACGCATAGCTTGATGCCACATAACTGGGCACATCTCTATTTTATCTCATGTGAAGAGGACCCAACCATGTAGTTTAACATCATGCGGAAAGGATGCCCATGCAAATGGTTTCTGGTAATGCATGGTGTGGGACTTATACCAAGGATACCTAAGGGGCCCAGGAGAGATGTATTCTTCTGGGTAGGGGGCATGATATTATCAGGGGTATGGTATAGAGAATATCAGGATGAATGGGAATGTTGGTTTTGGACCACAGGGAGGAATCCTAAATACCCTAATTAGTTGGGAATAAAATACCACATAGTTTGGTATGAGTTTAGTATTTTATATATGGAGAATGAATATTTGGATTGATGTTTTTTTGGGGATTATTCATGGATGCTTCCTGTTTGGACGATCATGGTTTGGGATTTCACATGGAATTTTTCTATTTGGTGTTGCATCATTTTGAATATTTTCATTGAAGTATGAGGTATGGTTTCAAGACATTTAATGTTTAGAAGGCCCATACGAGTTTTGAGATCATGTGGATGTCATAATAGTCAATAACATCTAATACCATGATATTCATGCTCAATCTGAGAAACAAGAGGAATACTATATCTGATGATCACATGACCTCACCTTATCTATTGATGGATGGTGTTGCGGCCCAAAGGGGGAGAGAGAAAGAGAGATGGTCGTTGAGTGCATCTTTTTCTTCTTATATCATTATTTCTAGGATAGTCACATTCAATGATCTATCCGACTATGTTCTATATAGATTTGTAAATAAGAAAGAGTACCACCTATTGTAAGAAACTCTAGGGACTTACCTCAGAAGGAGTACCCTAAAATCAATTCTAAGAAATAGAGGAATGTTAAATGTTGTCCATCATCGAAGGTAAAGGCCAGTGGTTCCATTCAATTGTTAGAATGGTGAGGTTTAAATGAGTGCCCCATGGATAGAACCCTTGTTACCATGGGAATGTAAAGGTGAGGCCATTCTAATATTCCTCCTTATTGTTTGGGTCACCCACACAACACCTCTTACCATGGGTATGTAAACTCAAAAGGACACAATGAAGTTTCTGAGGATCTTTCCTTACATGTCAGGTGTCTTTGGAAGGGGCCTTAGCCTAATAATGGTAGATCAGTTCAAAGAGGGGACAACATGGTGAATAATGATATTATGGAATAGAATGGGGGGATGGTGAGTAGAACTCCCTAGGGTGCCTTATTTCGTGTAGAATGTTATTTAATAGGATGTGGTTCTTGTAGTGTAGCATGCTGCTCTGTGGATAAAGGGACGACCCACGTAGCATTATTCTATGCGGACCTGGGTTCGGACCATGTAGCATGCTTCTTCGTAGGGGCCTAGCTCCGCCCATGTATCATTTTTCTATGCGGGGCTGAGTTCCTCCAACGTAGCATTTTTCTACACAGAATAGGGTTTCACCCAAAAAACAATTTTCTATGAAATATTACTATATTCAAAGGGTCCATGAATTTGTGCCACATGGGGTTGTTTTTATAAGTGAACAATGGGTTTATAAACCGACATGTGACTTATTATTTCCTTCATAATGCTATGAGTAAGATTTTACCTACAGGGAATCATCGAAGGACTCCGGTTTTCATGGAGTCTTTATTAACCTCTCTTCAGTTTGTATGTCTGGGTGTATCTCTCTTTCTTTTGGTTATACTTCTGGTTTATTTATATAATAGAGAAGATACCTAATATCGACATAGATAGTAGTTGATATTGGGCCACATAACATTATTTATGGGATCCAATATAGGATGCCCGGTCTGGTGAATGATTTAGTCAATGGGGATGTCATTCCTGAAAGTGTGCCGTCATTTTTTAGAGTGTTGATCACCACCTCGTTTCATAAAATGAATTTGATTCATTTTCCAGGAGCCGACGGTATCACCTTGTCGGGCGAAAGATATATTTCATGGGGAATATTCATTTACAGGGGTGGAAATCACCACCTCCTTCCAACAAATGAATTTGGATTCATTTGAGGGTGCTGGAACCACTATCACCATCCCTCGAAATACATTGTTCGTGCATGGTTCATGAAACTGTTGAATTCCATGCGGAGAGGCAGTCCATGATGGAATTTATTCCTCTCGGGCGCACCCATTTTTTCATATTTTCCAATCCTCTTTTGTGTTTCTTTTCAACACTTCTATAAATTAATTTAAATATGTCAATCTTGTTTGTCATGTTTTCTGGACACATAAAGCCTAAAAACCCACTAAAAACTCTATAAACCCTTAATCCCAATAAAACATTAGAAACTCTAAAACCTGTAAAAACTACAAAAACATTAAAACACAAAAGCCCCTAAAAACCCAAAAACCTTGAAGACCATAATCCCTGAAAAATCCCTAACAACCCTAAATATGATTGAAACCATTAAAATTCCTAAAATCCAAAAACAATTAAGGACTATAAAACCCTTGAAAACCCCCTAAAAACTAAACCCCCCCTAAAAACCAAAAAACCAAATATAAATCCTAAAAAAACTAAAAATATAAAAACACTTTAAACCCCTAAAACCTTAAAAACTATAAAAATTATAAAAACCCTAAAAAACTCAGAAAACCCTAAAAACAAAAAAAAATAAAACATAAAAAAATAATGACAACCTAAACATCCTAATAAATCCATCAAAATCCCTGAAAATAAAAAACCCTAAAACCTGATAAAAATTCTAAAAACCCACTAGAAACCCATAAAACCCCTAAAAGTGATAAAAACTATAAAAAATATTTAAAAAAGTAGAAACAAAAAAACCTAAAACCCCAAAAAACCATAAAACCCCAAAATAACCCTATAACCCTCAAAAACCATGAAAACCCCTCAAACCCTCAAAATCATTAAAAACCCTAAAAACCCATAAGACCATAAAAAAATAACTGAAAACATAAATAACCCTAAAAACCACTGGTTCCATGGTTTATCCACTGATCCCTCTACTCCCCTCCTGGATTAAGGTTAATGTTGATGGTGCGGCTCTGGGTGCGCCAGGTCCTACAAGGTATGGCGGGATCTTCCTCACCCATCAGGGCTTCCTAAAAGGATGTTTCTACCACTTCATTGGTGATGGGTGCGCCCTCGAAGCTATGATGTGGGCTATGATGAAGGCGATTAAGTATGTCATCCACTTTGGATGGAGCTATCCTGGCATGAATCCGACTCTATGATTGCAGTGAATGCCCTCAAGAACAGATCTAGGCGTGTGCCCTGGAAGATTCTCCCTCAAAGGGTGGAGTTCCTTACCCTCTGTCAAGGGCTGAACCTCAATGTGACACATTCCTATAGGGAGGGGAACACGGTTGTGGATTCCCTTTCCAAGCTGGCTATCATGGAGAGGTGCTCGATGTGGTCCTTCATCGCCCTGTCTTCTTGCTCTCTACTTGTGGAATCTGATTTGATGGGTGAATTGCATACCTGCCTATGTAATCCCTCCTTGAAATTATTTGTTTTTTCTTTTTAATAAATTTTGGGGGATCAGGCAAGTTTGGTCTCGAGACTTCTTTACTCTAAAAAACTAAGAAAATTCCCAAAAGACCCTAAAAACTAAAATACTAAAAACCCTAAAACCCTAAAAATTCCTAAACACTCCCAAAATCTCTAAAAATCCTCAAATATCATAAAAACCATAAAACCCCTAAAACTTACATCAAATCTCGGAAAACATAAAAAAAACCCAAAATCCCTAAAAATCCCCTTAAAACCATAAAACCCAAAAATATAATAATAAAACTCTAAAACTCAATAAAAATGTAAAACCACTTAAAACAATAAAAACACCTAAAAATGATTAAAAAATATATAAAATCCCTTGAAACCCTAAAAACTCAAAACACCTAAAAATCAAAAAAGATGCTAAAACACCTAAAACCCATAAAAACCCCAAAAAGCACCTAAAACCCTTCAAAAGACATAAAACCAATAAATACCATAAAAACCCTAAAATCTAAAAAAAATCCCTATAAACCCTTGAAAACATAAAAAACACTAAAAACCCCAAAACCCCCTAAAAACCACAAAACCCCTAAAATGTAAAAATATACTAAAATAATTTAAAACATCTAAAAATATACTAAAACACTAAAACATCATAAAAAACTAAAAATGTTTAAAAACTATAAAAACCATTAAAACCCATTTAAAATCAGAACCCCCCCCCCCAAAGACCCTAAAAACCCTAAAAAATCTAAATAACCCTAAAAAAATTAAAAAACTTCTAAAAACCCTCAAAATCCCTAAACACCACCATAATTACTAAAATATATAAAAATCATAAAAAATACATAAAATCCCAAAAAACATAAAAACCCTAAAACCCTAAAAACCCTAAAAACATAAAAACCCCTAAAACATTAAAACCCCTAAAACTCTATAAATCTCTAAAAATAACTAAAAACTCTAAAACACCCAAAATTGATAAATACATAAAAAAACCTTAAAATTGTAAAAACTAAAAAAAAATCCATAAAAACCCAACAAAACGCCATGATAACACTAATACCCCCTAAAATTACTAAAACTATGAAAACCACTAAAAAACCTAAAAACCTTTCAAATCATTTAAACCATAAAAATAATAAAAATTTATTATGAAACACTAAAAATGTATAAACCCTAAAAACCCAGAAAACCCATTGAAAACAATAAAAGCCGCTAAAATTATTAAAAACACATAATCCCCAAATAAATCCTAAACGAACCACAAACATAAAAACCCCTTAAACCCCTAAAAATATTTAAAACTCTAAAAAACCTAAAATACCCCAAAAAATAAATAAATAAACCTAAAATGAAAAAAAGACAGTAAAATCCTAAAAAACACTAAAATCCTTAAAAACCTTGAAAACCCCTAAAACTAAAAAAAATCTGAAAATAAGGGTACCCAAAAAACCATTACAATCCAAAAAATCCATAAATATCACTGAAATCATTAAAATCCATAGAAACCTAGAAAACCCCCTGAAAACCATAAAGAACCCTATCAACCTTTAAACCCCTAAAACCCATAAAAACATAATAAAGACACTAGAAAATCTAAAATCCCATAAAATTCCAAAAATTTGTTCCCCTTAAAACCCCTAAATACCATCAAAATCCCTAAATATCATAAAAATATAAAAAACCTAAAAAATACTTAAAATCATTGAAACAGTAAAAAATTCCAAAAACACAAAAGGCCCAAAAAAATGTTAAAACCCCTAGAAACCTTAAAAACCTCGAAAACCCATTAATCTCAAAAACCCACTTAAAAAAATAAAACCCAAAATCTAAAAAAACATTAAAAACTCTTAAATTCTTAAAACCCCTATAAAAGTGAAAAAAAACCAGCCAAACCCCCAAAGAAACATAAAAACCCTAAATACCTTAAAAATACTAAAAACCATATAATTCATAAAAATCCCAAAAAACCCCTGAAAACATAAAGAACCCTAAATACCCTAAAAGTCCCCTAAAAACCATAAAAACGCCTAAAACCTTCTAAAACCACAAAATGCTAGAAAAAAATCATAAATACACTAAAAAACCTAAAAACATTGAAAATCCCAAAAAAAATCAATTGAAAGTTTTGAAAACCATCAAATCACAAAAAAAACCTAAAACTACTTTAACCATAAAAATACTAAAAACCCTTAAAGTCCCTGAAAATGTAAGAAACCCTAAGACCCTAAAAATTCATAAAAAAATAAAATCCACCTAAAAACTCTAAAAACATATATAACACCTAAAAGTGTTAAAAACTATAAAAACCATAAAACCCCCAAAAAACGCAAAAAACCCTAAAAACCTAAAAACCCTAAAACTGTTTGAAAAACCCTAAAACCTGAAGAACCTAAAGAACCCCTAACAACCCTCATAATCCCTAAGAACATTAAAAACCCTAAAAAACATAAAAAATTTAAAAACTAAAGAAATTCCTACAAACTTGAAAATCACTAAAATCCTAGAAAAACCCCCTTGAAAACCATAACCCACTACCCCCAAAAAACCATTAATACCATAATGCACATAAAAACCAAAAAAATAACTAAAAAATCTAAAACCCTAATACCCCTAAAACCTTAAAAACTCTTAAAAACCATAAAATTTCTAGAAAATCAAAACATAATCATAAAACCCAACAAGACTCTGAAAACCCTAAAAACCCATAATACCCTTAAAACCCTTAAAATACCTAAAAAAACTTAAAACCATAAAAAATCTACATAATCCTAAAAATACCAAAAAATGTAAAACCCCTAAAAACATGAAACCCCTTTAAAACGCCACAAAAACCCTAAAACCACTAAAATGTCAAAACCCCACCAAAACCCCTTAAAACGTTAAAAACTCAAAAAACACATTAAACCCCTAAAAAATTAATAAACCCAGAAGACCCTAAAAACCCAAAACACTAGAGAATCGCTAAAAACCCTAAATACCCTGAAATAACCTAAAACCTCTCAAATTTTCTAAGAAAATTAGAAACCCTAAAAATAATAAAAAAACTATGAAATTCCTAAAAATCCCCAAAGGCATAAAAAACTCAAAAAGTCTTGGAAACTAAAAAAACCCTAAAACCCTAAAACCAAAGAAAACTCTTAAATCAAAAAAACTCTAAAAACTTGAAAAACCCCAAATAAACATTAAATATATATATATATATATATATATATAAATCCTAAACACCCAAAATACCCTTAAATACCCAAAAAAATCCATGAAACCCATAAAGACGCTAATAACCGAAAAAAACTTGAAAGACCTTAAAACCCATCAAAATACATAAAAACTATGAAAACCATAAAAATCCCAAAAAATAACTAAAAACACCTGAAAATTTAACAACTAATAAAAACCATAAAGCCCCCTAAAAACTCAAACACCCCTTAAACATGCAAAAATATTAAAAAATCAAAAAAACCATAAAACCCCAAAAAAATAAAAACCCTTAAAACACTAAGAGATCCAAAAACCCTTAAAAATATTAAAATCCCTAAAAATACTAAAAATTATAAATACACTCAAAATCCATAAAAACCCAAAAAATCATAAAAACCATAAAAACACTAAAAATCACAAAAATCACTGAAAACATAAACACATTAATAACTATAAAACCACAAAAAAACTATAAAAAATCCGTAAAATGTATAAAACCCACTTAAAACCTTTAAAACCCCAAAACAATTAAAAATTATAAATCCCTTAAAACCCCCAAAAAATGTCAAAAATCACTAAAAACCATAAAAACCCTAAAAATTAAAAAAAACCAAAAAACCCAAAACAAAAAACCCTAAAAACCTGAAAACCACTAAAAACTCTCAAAATCCCAAAAACACTAAATTACATATAAACTATAAAAATATTAAAAATTTCTTAAAAACCTAAAAAAGGAAACAACCCTAAAAACATAAAAAAAACCCTAAAAATGTTAAAACCCATAAAAACTAAGAACACAATAAAAAATAAAAACCCTTAAATCCCCAATAAAGTTAAAATTCTTGAAATCCATAAAACCCTTAAAAACTCAAAAATACTTTAAAATCCAAAAAAATCCCCTAAAAACTCTAAAAACACTAAAATCACTAAAATCACTAAAACACCTAAAACCCCCTAAAACACTCAAAATCCATAAAAAACATAAAAATCACTAAAAACATAAAAATTCTAAAAATACACGAAAAAATATAAAAACCTAAAACCTCTTAAAACATCCTAAAAACCATAATCCCTCCCAAATCATAATAACCCTAAAACCCCAAAAAACATTGAAAACAACTAAAAACTCTAAAACCCTTTAAAAACCCCTTAAAACCCATAAAAATGTTAAAAAACTCTAAAAAACCATAAAATATATAAAAAACTAAAATCCCAAAAAACATAAAAAGTCACTAAAAATCCTAAAACCCATAAAACCCATAAATACACAGAAATCCTTAAAATCCCAAAAAAAACACAAAAAAAATCATAAATCCCTAAAAACACTAAAAGGGCTAAAAATCCTAGAAAACCTAAAAACAATAAAAATACATGAAAACCCATGAAAACCATTAATCCCTTAAATATATTTAATGAAAGGATGACAGTTGAGTCTCCGGATGCTCTCCCTTCACGTTCTCCTTCGTCGTTGCTTGTCCCGGATGGATCATTGCTCTTTGGTGGTGTTGTCGATCTCTCAGTGGCTTGGACATGGTCTTGGCAGATCAGCTGGTTCGGGGCCAGATGTCATTGCTCACACCGGCAAGTTGGTGGAATGATTTGGCATTCCTGGTTGGCCCCTTCCTATTCAACGACTAAGAAAATCTCAAAGACCGCTTCAGATCTGAAGTGGTGCAGGTATTTCTGGCTCTGTGATGGTGTTTGGAAGGTACAATGATGGCCTCAAAGACTGGGTGGAGGAGTGCTTGGCCCGATTTTCAGGCATACTTTCTAGATCTGGGTTCGTTCTAGGCTATCTCTTGGTGTTTAGTTCTTTGGATCTCATTTTCGGTGCGGCAAGATGATTTGGTGGCTTCGTCTGAATGAGTTCTGGATTTGCCTCAGTGAATGGCGGTTACGACGGGCTTTCCAGTTTCTTGGCGGTGGTGTTCACGGTCCTGCACTCAGACCTGCGCTTCTTTTTTAGACCCAAGGAGGGTCTCACTGGCTTTTATGGTTTTGCAACGGGTCATGGAGGATTCTTAGGGTGGAATCACTGGTTCGTTTCTCTGTTTCTTCTTCCTTGTTCTTGGGTTTTTCTATTGAGGAAGTTATGGTCTTTTTGTGTTGTGCTTCTTTTTGTTATGTTGGGCTGCTGGTTTTTAATTTGTGGTTGGTTCGGTTTTGAGTTGATTCTATTGCTTAATGATGAGTATAAGTAGTTATAGATGGTGCGGAATGGGTTTAAGCGTGGATGCTGGAAGTTTTGTGCATCTGGCTACGGTGAGTTGCTGGAGCTCGCCTGTCCAGGAGGAGATGGTTGCTATTTTTTGAGCTGATGTATCAGTCTTGCTACTGGTTGTTGGTTTTTTCTTGAGTTGCTGCTAATTTTTGTCTAGATCTCGAGTTGCTGGATGTTGATCTTCTAGACTTCAGTTTCCCTCGAGTACTGGAGGTGGTGGGTACTGGAATTTTGTTATGGTGGGGTTGAGAGGAATTGGTGTTGCTGGTTGCTGAGGTGGAAGCGGGCTGATGGGTGATGTTTGTTTAAAAGAGGAGTTGGTTGTCTGAAAATGGGGTGATGGATGTTGCTTGTTGTATGGTTTGGTTTTGATAAAGCTACTATTTATGACTCTGGTTTTGGTTCTGTGATGTTGGTGGTGGTTATGATTGGAGAGGAGGTGATGGAGGCTGGAGACAGTGAAGCTGGGGGCTGGTTGCCGCTTGGATGGGAGGTGCTAAAGTTGCTACGTATGGTGATAGTGTTGCTGCTGCTGCTGGATGTTGGTTGCTTCTTGGTTGGGAATACCGCTAGATCTTTCCTGCCTGTCTTTGTGTGTTTTTTCTTTTTTGATCTTTCTTTTATTGGGGTCTTTTGTGTCCTGGGTTTGTAAAGGGTTTTTCGGTGCTGGTCGTTTGACCCATCCCCTCCCTTGCTGCTGCGTCTTTTTTTCATAATAAATTGGGGGGGGGGGGGGTCGGGAATAACCCGATCCTCACATCTTCCTTTCCCTAAATATATTTAAAAACCAAAAAAACTAATAAAAACCCTAAACCACAAAAAAAATCTCAAAAATCTAAAAACCCCTAAAATGTTAAAAAACTATGAAAAACCTTTAAACCAATAAAAACAAAAACGTCCCTAAAACTACAAAAACACATAAAAACCATGAAAACCCTAAAATCCCCCAAAATCCTTAAAAATCATATAAAACCCTAAAACCATAAAAATCATAAAAAATCAATCAAAATAATTAAAAAATATAAAAATATTAAGAGCCCTAAAAAACCCATGAAAACCATAAAGACCCCTAATACCCATTAAGACCCTAAAACCCATAAAAACATTGAAAGCACTAAAATAACTAAAAACCCCTTACAATAACTAAATCATTAATAAAATAAAAAACATTATAATACCTAAAAATAAAAATAAACCCCTAAAAATCCACAAATACCCTGAAGACCCTAAACCCCCAAAAAATTTAAAAAACCTTGAAACCTAATAAAAACACTCCAAATATCAATAAAAATCCTAAAAACCATAAAAATACTAAATACTCTAAATATACATAAAAATGTAAAGAAACCTAAATACCCTTAGAAACCCCTAAAATCCATAGAAGCACCTAAAATCCATAATAAACCCTAAAACCCCTCAAAACAAAAAATCCACTAAATAGCCTAAAACCCTTAAAACCACTAAAAATGTTTAAAATTCTGCAAATTTAAAAAAACCATTAAAAACTCCAAAATACCTTAAACCCCCTAAAATCCTCTAAAAATTGTAAAAACCTAAAAAACTATACGAACATTAAAAATTACTAGAACCATAAATAACCTGAAAAACCATAAAAATCCAAAAAAAATCAATAAAAATACTTGAAAATTTAAAAAACCCTAACATCCATTAAAAACCCATGACTTCTAAAAAACCATTAAAAACTGTAAAAACCCCTAAGAACATGAAAAACCCCAAAACTGCACTAAAATTTATAAAAACCATCTAAAACCCATAAAATGTTAAAAAACTCTCAAAACCATAAAAGACCTTAAATCTGAAAGGAACCCTAAAAACACAAAGAGACCCTAAAAACCCTAAAAACCCCTAACCACACCAAAACCATCAAAATAAATAAAACCCAAAAAAACATTTAAAAATAATAAAAAAAACTAAAAACCCCTAAAAACCATGAAAACATATAACCCTAAAAACCCAGGGAAACCCTTGAAAAAAAAAATTAAAAACCACTAAAACCCTTAAAACCCAATAAAACCCCCTAAAACCCTTAAAATAATTAAATCCCCTAAAAATATAAAAAAAATTAAAAATCCTCAAAACCCCTAAAAACTAAAAAAACCCAAAATACCCTAAAACTCCCTAAACACCTAAAACCCCTAAAAAACTCAAAATACATAAAAACCCTAAAAACCTAAAATCCATAAAATTATAAAAATCCTTCAAAATTTAGAAATCCCTAAAAATTATAAAAAAAATATGAATGTTTTTTGTTGATTGATCATTGTACTGGGAAGGTTGTTTCTTGTGGATGGTGGAATCATGTTTCTTTGATTGATGATTTTTGATTTTGGATGTCGTATTGAGGTAGCTACATGTGTTTATTGTGGTTAATTTTGGTGTTCTGTAGGCTTGTTGTCCATGTTGTTTATCTATCCAGAGGCATGGGTACTAGTGGAGGGGCCATTATTGATTTGGAAAGGTTGGAAGGATGGGTTAATCTATAAGATTTTTTTGGTTGGAGCTGCTGTTCTAGTTGGATTCTGCTATATTTTATGGTCGGTGTGGTAGTAGTGTTGTTGTTTGGATGATGTTGATTTTTTATGGGTTTTTGGAATCCGGTAGAAATTCCAAGGGTGGGTGTTTGTGAGTGTGTGCATGGGTAGGATTTAAGTTTTTTGGTGGTTCACATGTTTGTGTGTCTGTGGAGTTTTTGTATGTGAGTGTGGGATATCATGTATGAGTTCATGCATGAATGTGTGTGTGTGTCATTTCAGGTGTTTGGGTTTATCTTCTCATCAGGTTGGTGTCTCTGCTGGGGTTTCTTCTATTGGATTAGTTGGATGACACTGGTTGTAGTGTTCATTTCTAGCAGCATTGATTCATTTTGTTGGGCTTTGGTGGCTTTAGTGGTGGACTTCCATGTAGTTGTGGATTATCATCCCATTGATTGTTGTCTTCGAGAAGTTTCAAGGACTTAATTGGTGTTTGTCCCATAGTTCCTTGGAACGTGTGTTCTTGTTTAAGAATCACTACTTCCATGTGGTTTCTATTGGATTAATTCATGGAACTGGAAACATCCAACAATTTGTTATCCAAAAGGTACTGACTATCCCAAGGCAGGAATTCATTACGTTTGAACTTATGATACATAAGAACATGCAATGGTTGAGAGGATGGGAGGTAGGACTCATCACACCCATTTGGGGGGAACTATTTTCTACTCTGGGACTCTCTTTATAGATTTGAGATATTTTTATAAATCCTTATTAATTCACAATGTATAACTTAGGTTTCCCTTGGAATTTGAAATCAATTAATTCCATGTGTGAAATTTAGAATCATATGTATGTATTCAAGTTTCCTTATTAATGGATTCATCTGTATGTATTAGAGGTTCTCCATCAATTTTACCCTCTCATATAATATTTATATATTCTTTTAATCATCATTATGATGATATTGGTTTTCAATACACTCAGTGGGGCACTCTGGCATTTATAGTCATACAGGGAGATGAAAGTTTGTTTTGATGTTGGGATCGTACCTAGAAATGTCCTACCAACATATCCTTGTGAAAGTAATTAGAACCCTTATAGTTTTTTTCTTAATGGGACACATCATACCTTTTATGTTCATGTTATAAGGACATTACCATACAATTTAATGTCATGTTTTAAGTACATCTATGTGAAATATTCTTAGTCAAGGTTTGGTGTGAGACTTATCCCTAAGAAACCCAAGTAACATTGAATGAATATGGGTTTCTAGGTAAGGTCCGACCCTATTGTGAATATGACCCAAGAAGAATAGGATTGATTTGCATTGTTGAGTTTGAACCTCAAGGTGTCTTCCTACGTATCCCATGTGGATGGGAATCAAATCCCACGTAGTTCGATGTGTCTTGTAGGGTACTATAATCTTATGAGAGAAATGAGTGTGGGCCTAAGTTTTGAAAACGATGCCTTGGTGATTTGGGGGATTAATTCAGGATTTACTCATAAAAATTATTCTTGAATTAAGGTAATAAGGTTTGGATTCCTAAAGATGATATCCATTGAGCTTGAGCCCTGAGAAGGCTTCCTACATATACCATTTAAAGTGGGAATCAGAGTTATTATAGTACATTCACCAAGGGTGTTTGTGCAAATGTTTTAATCATCACAAATATCTATGACCACATGATTCATTCATGGTGTGAGAAACAAGAGTATGTTAGAGATTCAAAAAACACACCCACACATGTTCTGTTATGCTGGAGGAAGAGGGTGCGCCTATGGCGGTGATGGTGGATGAGGTCGGGGCGACCAGGGAAGAGGGTAAGGTGATGATCCTTCCATGTGATCTCTTTACATTGGACAAGGGTCCAATGTAAGGAAGGTTTGAAGGTGAAGGAATTGGAGAGGATCAAGACTAAATCCTTCTACTTCAAAAAGTTAGGGCTTACACCAGGATGTCTTCCCTTTAGAAGATTGGTTAGGGAATACACCAAATGAGGATGCCCATTTGAGGTTTGGTTGGGTCTTACTCTTAATGGGGAAGCCAATTGAGGTTTGTTAGGGGCTTACTCTTATGTAGGATTCCCATTAGAGTTTTGGTTTGGGATTACTCCTAAGGAGGATTCCCATTGAGGTTTGGATGGGGTTTACTCCGAATTAGGATGCCCATAGAGGTTTATTGGGGGACTACTCCTAAAAAGGATAGACATTGGAGGTTTGGTTGGGGCTTAATCGTAAGTAGGATGCCCATTGGAGCTTTTTTTGTGGCTTTACGCTAATGAGGATTCCCATTGAGGTTTGGTTGGGGCTTACTCCTAAGGAGGATTCCCATTGAGGTTTGGTTCGAGCTTACTCCTAAGGATGATTCCCATTGAGGTTTGGTTGGGGATTAATCCTAAGGATAATACCCATAGAAGGTTTGGTTATGCCTTACTCCTAAGGATGATGCCCATTATGGTTTGGTTGGGGCTTACTCCTAAGGAGGATTCCCATTGGAGGTTTGGTTGGGGTTTACACCTAAGGAGGATTGCCATTGAGGTTTGGTTGCGGCTTTCTCTTAAATAGGATGCCATTTTAAGCCCAAGTTCTTATGGTAGGTCATTAGGATAGGTCCTTAGGCATGGTCCCTAGTCTAGGTCCACCGCATAGGTCCTTAGGCTAGGTCCCTAGGGAATTTCATTCGCACAGGTCCTTAGGATTAGTCCTCCTTGCATGTCCTTATACCAAGTCCTCAGCGCAGGTCCTTTGGCAAGGTCCTCCATGTATGTCCTTAGGCCAGGTCCATGGATCACGACCTTGTCTTAGGTGTCATGTTCTAGACTACTTTTAATGAGGATGCCCATTGAGGTTTGGTTGGGGAATACTCCTAAAGAGGATTCCCATTGGAGGTTTGGTTGGTGCTTACTCATAAGTATTATATCCATTGTGGTTTGGTTGGGGCTTACTACTAAGAAGGATACCCATTAAGGTTTTTTGGGTCTTACTCCTAAGTAGGATGCCCCTTGCTAGTTTGGTTGGGGCTTACTTCTAAGGAGGATTCCCATTAGATGTTTGGTTGGGACATACACCAAAGGAGGATGCCCATTGAGGTTTGGTTGGGGATTACTCCTAAAGATTATTCCCATTGGAGTTTGGATGGGGATTACTCCTACAAGGGATTCCCATTGGAGGTTTGGATGGGTCTTACTCCTAAAGAGGATTCCCATTGAGGTTTGGTTGGGGTTACTCCTATTTAGGATTCCCATTGGAGGATTGTTTGGGGCTTACTCCTAAGGAGGATTCCCCTTGAGTTTTGGTGGGGGTTTAATCCTAAGGAGGATCCCCATTTGAGACTAGGTTTTTATGGAAGGTCCTTAGACCAGGTCCTTTTTTCAGCTCTTTAGGCTTGGTCTATAGGCCAGGACACCCATATATGTCCTTAGACTCGGTCCTTAGTTGAGGTCCTTAGTCAAGGTCCTTAGGCTAGTTTCTCCACATAGGTCCTTAGTCGAGGTCCTCTATGTAGGTAGTTAGGCTAGGTCCCCCACATAGGTCCTTATGCTAGGTCCCCCATGTAGGTCCTTAGGCCAGGTCCTTTGATCACGAAATTGGCTTAAGTGTCATGTTCTAGAACTTGATGAGATTATAATTAAACTTATCCCTTTTAATTGTCTCTTCAGTCATAATTCAAAGATTTAATTGAGAGTTTCTAAGGACCTCAGCGAATGGGGGGCTATGCAATGAGAGCTCAGGGACTTCTTCTTAATTTTCAACCTACAAAATAGGGATCCCATGGGTCCTATTTATAGAAAATAAAGGAAACATGGATGGAAGAGTTACTACGTGTAGGTACTCTGCATAGGTCCTCCACATAGGTCCTCCACTTCGGTCCCCCACAAAGGTCCTTTAGTGAGGTCCTCCACACAACTCCTTAGGCTAGGTCCTCTACGTAGGTCCTTAGGCTAGGTCCTTAGGCCAAGTCCTTTGGCCAGGTCCTTAGAGTATGTCTTTAGGCTAGGTCCTTATGCGAGGTCCTTAGGCCAAGACCTTAGGGGTGTGTCATTAGGCCATGTCCCTATCACAGGTGAGGAAAATCCATTTAAAAATTTTATCTATCTTTCGAGTGCCATAACGTTTGACCCGTAAGTCCATTTGGGTTCCGCGACTAGTCGAATCGAAACTCTTGATGAAATATACATTTCTTTAGATGGTGAATACACAATGTCTTATTAGAAGAAACTAGTAGATTGAATATTTATGCATCGACACCTTTTTATCATCGATCATGGAAATCCAATGCCTACTCCTATAGAGGGGGGTCATTCCACTTATCCCTCATTATAGACAAGTCTCTTCGAAAATGGAAATCTAATAATGAATTCTATGTAAAAGTCCGTAGAACACATTCTATGGTGTCAAAAAAATCCCCCCCTTAGAATATTATTCGCTCGGAATGAAAATAATTTTGTTCTAAGGTAATAATATGGAACTTTGACACATTCCAAAACCATTCTATAGGTTTTAGAGATACATAACGTTTTGAAAGATGATCTAATTTTTGCCTAAGACATGGGCCCTAGCTAGCATTGTTTGACTATTTCTATGTCCATATGGAAAACCCTAAAAATGTGTATTTTTAATTTTTATTTCTCAATATTACATAAACCATACAAAAATGAATGTTTAGTGAGCTGAGAATCGACTTTTTTCCCGAGTTCCCTTTGCGGGTTTCCAATATATTGAGTACCACATCTCTTATTGTTTGCAGTTCAGATTAATTAATGTTATACTAAAAAGTCTAGTGTCTATGTTCAAACATCTTTGACCATAAATTTTGAAATTAGTTCCAAAACAAGGCTCAAGGGCTATAAATTGTTCAAATATTATTTAAATTCTCCAAAGGGAATCTTGAGTCATGATTTTTATGGTCACAAAATCTAAAACTTGTATAAAACATAAGGATGTCCTTTCCAAGAATGAGGTTATCATAATTTGATGAACCTATTATGGGGGTTATATTATAAAGGGTCAACTAAGGAATATGCTTCATTTCCAAATAGTGGTATCTTTTTCTGATAGTCTTGTTATGTAGGAAACTTATACAAGGCCACCTAGGAGAACATAATGTGTAGTTAGGAAAAAGAGTTCTCAAGAAGATAACATGTAATTGTAGATAGACAATGGAAAATAATATTTTGGTGACTCAAGACCACAATGGGTGTTTTTTTCAAGGAAAGAGATTTTACGAATAATGGGTAATATATGCCGACATATGTGATGAATAGGAAAACCACTTATACACAAATTTGGTGTATGGGGAATGGTTAAAAATTTTCAGATGGGGGATTTATGGCATCATACTGTGCATTTTTAATTCATGTAGTGAGAACATTGTACTGTGTAGTTTTAAGTCATGCAGTGAGGACATTAGATGGATTTAATTTAAGTTATTTAGATTTTTTCAATGGTTTTAGAACCTCAAATTTCTTGATAATTTTTTTTGGAAACATACTACCATATTTAAGTATGGAAGGGAAGAATTCTAAACTATGATTTGGGAATTTCTGGATTTGAATAATTATATAGGAAAAGTGATAAAATAAATTAGAGGAAGTCTTTCATAATAAAAAAGTTACCATTATTTAAGGAACCCATTAGGGGTTTTATTATATTGGGAAAACTAGGGAATATGTTGCATAGCCAAATAGTGGAATCTTTTGACTAAAAGGCATGTTATGTAGGAAACTTTTTCAAGGCCACCTAGGGGCACATACTGCATAGTCAAGAAAAAGAGTTCTAAAAAATTTTCCATTCTATTGCTAAAACCCGAAGAATGTTAATGGAGATTTAGATTTTCCACAAAATAGAGTTTGGTTTATGGAGAAATGTACCTAAATACATTAAGAGTATTTCCAATTATGATTTCCAAAGAATCTAAGGAATAATATTTCTATGAAGGTTTCACCCAAACGTAAAGAGTATGATGTTTGTAGTTTTAGATCATATGACTAGGACCAAAAATGGAAATAATATATTTTATGTTTTTAAATGATCTAAGTTTATTTTAGATTTCATTGAAAAAATAGAGAGGGAAATGTGTAAACTATGGTCTTGAAGACTTTCAGATCAAGATAAAGGTAATGGGACAAATAAACATGGATGACTGCTTTAAGATACAGTTTCTTGTATATTTTCATCAACATTTGAAGGGGACAAAATAAAATTGAACAAAAAACGAAGTTACCATTTTTTGGAAAACCCGTTATGGGGGTTTTATTTTGTATGGCCAACTGGGGAATGTGTTGTATAGCCAAATAGTGTCACCTTTTTACTGATAGACCCATTATATTGGAAACTTATGCAAGGCCACTTAAGGGAATGTACTGCATATTCGGTAAAAAGAGTTCTCATATATGAGAAACTCTTCCACCAAAAACCAAAATAATGATTATGTATATCTAAAAATATTCAAGTTTAAGTATGTGAAATACTAAAGGGGGTAATGATCAATGCACAAGATAAATATTTGAATCAATATTGGCCATGATTTTGAAGTCCCTTACATAGATCTGACTCATATGAAAATGGGGGGGGGGATTCTTGTTTCCTTAGTGGATTATCAAAAGAGTGAACCCAAAATAGACTCCCACATTGATTTTTAATGATATTTGAAATATGGATAAAAAACATATTTCATGACTGGGACTAGAAGATTGATCCTAGTTTTCACTACGTATCTCAATTGGATGAGAATCCATTCATACATAGTCCTTTGGGTGTTTTTCATTTTAATTTAATTTAGATAGGACTTTATATCATGTAGATTAGATTCATGCAGCAAGGAAAAGAAGTGATTCTAATGAAAAAAGGGAATATTGCGGTTGGAGTAGGGAATTAGACCTAGGTGTCACTATGTATCTCATATGGATGATAATCAAGCCATACATAGTTATTTGAAAATTATCTATGAAGGTTTGATTCATATGTATGGAATAGGGGGTTATCATTGTTGGGATCAATATTGGATATCTAGGCATCTCTACGTATCCCATTTATATGAGAATCAAGACAAACTTAGTTCTTGAAACAATCATTTCCCATGTCAATTTAGTTTTATGTGAGAGATGAGGGATTTTAACACATTCTAGAAGAATGATTAATATTAAGATAGAAATGGTATGAAGATCAAACCACATATATTATAATAGCACTCAGTATAGATGTAGTTCATATACAGGAGGGGAAAAAGAAAATAAAAATTTTGTGGTTATGGCTAGGCTCAATATTGGAGATCCAAGTATCTCTACATATCTCTTCGAAAATGAGAATCAATCCATACGTAGTTCTTGATATGAGTTACCTTTGTAGATCTGATTCTTATATAGAGAGAAATGTAACTTATGTTCCACTATGGAGTAGAAATGATGTTAATGATTCTTGCATATGGAAGCTCTTAACACCAAATAGATAATATTTCAACCATACAATTTAATTTCATGTAATGAGGAAAAATGATTTCATTTAGTTTAACATAGTACGACAAGGAAAAAGATGATACTCATTTTATCATCATGTAGAATGGAAAATTATTATTGATATGTATTTCTATGTCTTGCAACTAGAACTTTTTGTTGTGCAGTTTAGAGTCTTGCAGTGAGGACATTGTCTATAGTTACACAAATAATTTCTTCAATAATCTCACATTGGTTGGAGTTGTAATAATATCTTCATCCATTTAGATCAGGTAATAATCTCCATTTGAGTAGACCTTATATATGAAATAAGGTCCTTCCCAATTTTGATCAAACTTTGGAGGCTACTTTCCTGATATCATTGGATTCCTGAGGACCAATATCAATTCTCCTTGAAGAAATTAACAGAGTCCAACTTTCTTATTAAAATCATGTTCTGTTCTATTATAATAGACTTATAAATGATGAAAAGTATGATATATCTTTTCATCTAATCATTCCAACTCATTAAATCATTTCTCATACTTTTCATCTGTAGATAACAGATCGCATATTGCATCTCAGAATGAAGAAAATTGAATTTTCAATTGGAAAAACCACTTCTATTCTATACAACAATTAAGATGGGATTACCTGAGTGGAAATATGGGTAGTAGTCTGATAATACCATAAAGCGTGAAAAAGTTTATCAGTACATGATTTCTTATCATTATCCATCATCTTCTAGAGTATATTTGGTAGGGTCTTATTTAAATCCAATGTCTATCCATTGGCCACAGCATGATAGCAAGATGAATGGTTGGATTTGATATTGTACTCCTTATATAAATTTTTTACCTCAACAGAATAGAAAATGGTGTCGTTTTCCATCAATATAGTATGATGGACACCAAATCTGGTGATGATATAAGTTTTGAAAAAACTAACAATGGTTTTTTCTCTAACTTCTTTGAGATGTATTGCCTCAGCCCTTTTGGAGAAGAAATTTGTAGTAGTAAGAATATACAAGAACTGCTTCTCTTTAGCTGGAGGATAAGGTCCAACTATATATATTACCCATTTTTTAAATATATAGGAGTATTTAGATGTGTGTAACAACTCTGGGGGTTTATTTATGAAGTTTGCATGCACTTATAAGGGGTGACATTTCTTGATTAAATATGTGAAATCATGTATCATAGAAGGCCAGAAGTGTCCAAGACTTCAGGTTTTATCATAAAGAATATGCCCAGAATGGTGAGCACAACAAGCTACTGCATTTACTTCTTTCATGTTAGTTTTAGTTGCTTCTTCGTCAATACACTTGAAGAGTATTCCATCAAATCCTCATTTGTAGTTGTTCTTCGGGTGATCTGGACTATCATAAAGAGTAAAATTTTCCACATGTCATTAGATCTGTTTTTTTTTTGCACTATATGGTGTAATTACTCCATTTTGAAGGTATTATATGATGGAAGTCATCCATCCTGTGGTATGATCATATAGCTCCGAACTAGGGATATTTTCATTAATTTCATCTATTCTTGTTTTAACAATAGGTGACACAACACGAATTTGATCAATACTACGAATTGTACCATCATGATTTGGATATTACTGGGCTATGGATTCATTATCTAGTGCATTAGCATGGGAATTTTTTGATCATGGGACATAAGACAATGTTGGCTCTAAGGGAAATTCATCCATTAACCCTCTGACGTAATCACACAAAGGGATTAGATCTTCTTTTCTGATATAATAATACCGATTGATTTTTTTTGATTACCAACTCTAAATTACCTTTCAATTTAAGGTTCTTCACTTGTACCTAGAGTGGAAATTCCATTCTTGCTATGAGAGCTTTAGATTCTGCTGCATTTTTGGAACCGCCTTCTGACAACAAGAAGGAATATGGAAACACTACCTTTTCTGGGAAGAAAATTAAAATTCATAACACAACTTTGTTGAGTTTAGGGTTTTCCATTCTATTCATTTTTGGACATATAGAATCACTATTAAAGTAAATTTCCCATGTTTGGGGATTATCTTTAATATAGAAGACCTCTTCATCAGGAAGGTCAATATTCAATGATGTATCTTCTACATATGGATGTTCAGAAAGGAAATCTACCAAAACATGGCATTTTATTGCCTTCTGAGGCACAAACTGGATATGATATTATTGAAAAATAACTTCCCACCATGAAAAATTCCATATATGCATTAGAAAATTGAGGATAAAATTGAGCAGGTTATTGCAAGGCACCAATTATACCTCGTGATGATATATGTAGTGCCTTAATTTTTGAACTGCAAACATTAATGTTAGGAAGCACTTCTAGATACTTGAATATCAATTCCATGGGTCAAGAATTGTTCTACTGAGATATTAAAGGCTATTTTCATTCCCTGAATCATTTTTTTGGGAAAATAAGGCACCCAATGGTTTCTCTAAAGTTGTCACAGAGAGATTAAGTGGCCTTCCTTAAACAAGTGGCATTAATACATATGGACTGAAGAGATATTTCTTGATGGTATTAAATGCCTCTTGGAAGTCTTTAGTCCATTGATAGGTGACTCCCTTCTTCATTAATACAGTAAAGGGTAAATACTTTCCTACCAAATTTTCAATAATGAACCAAATATAGCTGAAGTGTCCTTAGAGAACTATTAATTACTTCAAATTTTGAGGAGGTGACATGCCAATGATTGATTTTTTCATTTCAAGATCATCTTTGATTCCATGATGGCATACAATAATGTTGAGTAATTTTCCTAAGGTTACCCAAAAGTACATATCTAGGTGTTCATCTTCAAATTACATTACCAAAGTTTCTTGAATATAATCTCCAAATCATCTAAGTGATCCAAATGTTGTCTATATGTAACTACCAGATCATCTACATAACATTTGAAATTTTTTTCTAAGAAGTGTTTGAAAATATGGGGCATGGCACATTGATACGTTGCACCTGCATTCTTTAAGAGAAATTGCATTACCCGATAGAAAAACACACCTTGAGGGGATATAAAGCCTGTATACTCTTCATCCTCTAGGGAAATGTGGATTTTATTGTACTTGGATTATCCATCCACTAATGATAGTACTTTATATCCATATTTTTCATCAATCAAAATCTATTTGATTGGAACTGGAAAGACATATTTAGGACAATGCCTGTTAAGATATCTAAAATAATTATAAACTATGATATTATCATTCTTATTTTCCACTGGGATAATGTTGGTCAACCATTTGGGATATTTAACCTCCCTAACAATGTTATCCTTGATAAGTTTATTTAATTCATCTTCAATTTTATTCGCATGGGTTGGGTGTGTTCTTCTTACTGCTTGCTTGAATACTCGATGCTCTTCAGGAAACCTCAAATGATGGGTGGATACATCGGGATTAAGTCCTAGAATTTCTATATAGTTCCAAGAAAATATATCTCAATTTTTTTTATAAATTATGTGTGCATCTCTTTCCCTTATGAATTCATCACCACACTAATAGATTGGGGAGTGGATCTTCCTCTGTACGCTGATTATTTCTCTGATCTCATCCATGATGGAAGAGATAACTTCCAAAAATGTTGAAGAAGCATCCCTAGGATCTTATTATTATTCCTTTCGTGTCACTTATTCTATTTCTATGTGCATAGTAGGTAATGAATCAAAATATTCAAATATTAGGGAGTAGTAAGTATTTGAACATCCTATATAAGAGGCCACCATTTCTGACCCTAGTGATGGTGAACTGACTTCCTGGAGCATTGAAGAGGATATGATGGGTTACAAATCAACATCCTTGTCTTCCTCTAGTGTTTTTACAACTTCTTATAATCTTATTGGTGATGTAGGGACTTGATGACGTTCAATGGTTGAAATGAAGGCATCTCTATTTAAGGTTTCATCACTACTTGGTAAATAAAAAATTTATTCCATGTTGTCATGCTAAATTGCTGCAATTGAAATTATGGAAGTCACTAGATGAGTGCTTGGATTTGGGTTTATCCATTAAATTTTATTGATAGGAAGCACATAATTTATACGCAATTGTTTGAATGGATTTGATGAGATGTTTTCCAGTCCATTTGGATCATTGATTCTGGTTACCCCCTTTGTCACAGACCTTGTTCCCTTCATGTGATAAAATATGGCCTCAATATACAAAGATTCACATGTTTTAAATGGATTCTAGTCACCATAAAATGTCCATATTTGACCATTGAAATAGTAATTGAGAAATTGGTGGTATGGCAAAGGAATGGTCGAATGTTGATTTAGTCAAGGCCTTCCAGGCAGAATGTTGAAGGTTGTGTCCTGACGGACAACCATGAAATCTGAATTAGACACAAAATCCCAAAACTGAGTTCTAACTATAATCTTGACTAATTTTTCTTGTTCATTCTTTTCATGACCCTGAAACATTAATGTGGAAGAAGATAAGTCAGATATTGTGGGGCCCAATCAATGAAGTGTACCAATAAGAATGAGGTTGACTCCTAATCCATTATCAATGAAGTCTCATCGGATGTATATATCATTAACCCTTCCAGATAGATATAGGGGACTAATATTCCCACATACAACATCTTCTTCATCTTCATCTATAAAACATACAACTGCATGAAATTCTGTAGGATCATTCTTTATACGATAAACCTCACCAGTAATAACTTCAGTTTCAAACTCTTGAGGACTTGACAAACCCTCAATAAGTTCTTCTCAAATATCTTTTTGATAGATTAAAGGCATAAAAAATAGAAAAATTGGATGGTACATGGGATAACTATTTCAAAACATTGTACGTTTTTTTCTAGAGGTCTTTGTTTCCAAGCATGGAGATGTAGTTTTGAATGTGCCTTGAAAGTTGACGATCCTGATGTAGATGTACCCTGTGTCATAGCAGAAGTTGGAAATACTCTTGTTTTGGGTAGATTAGACATACTAGGTCTATATAAATGCTAATATAATGATGGTGTAACCTCTAATTTGTCTTCCAAAGTAATCATTTCCGCACTGATTCTTTCATGTACAGGATAACTTCCTTGTTCTTGTTGAGCCCGCTTAAGGGTACTCCCATGAGTTTCTTCTACCTATACGTTTTGAGTAGGGGTAGAGTTAAAATAGTTGTTTCTAGAATACCCATGTATTCTCCAATATCTCGGACCTTTTATTCTTCCTCTGGTTCCATAGTTAGCTACATGGAATCAAGATCATCATAATTGGAATCACCATTGGTATAGGGACTCGTTAAGTGGATAATGTTGACAAAACCAAAGATCAATTCTTCATTTGATGAAACTTTCGCTTGATAGGTCATTTCTGGTTGTGTCATTTGGTGAGGGGGTTCCTGTGATTTTGAAATAGATGGAATGATATCTATCAAAGTCAAGGCAAACTTTTTCCTTGGCATGATCTTGTCTTCTTGTGACTTCTTTTTGTCCTTCTGATCACGTCGCTTCTTTGAGGATTGACCATTAGACGACTGATCTTTTGATGAAGGTGGTTTTTCTATGGAGGGAGTGGTAGAAGACATAATTAGTTGTTTCAAATATTTTCATATAATGGAATGATTTCAGTTGATCATTTTCCAGATAATCGAATCATCATATTTCTGCATATTTTTTACTTTTGACTTCCTTCCTTTCGCCTTCTTCCTCAATATCATTTGTAGTAACACATGATACATGGGCTACCGAAATCTTCAGTTTGACTTTCCCAGAGTCTACCATTTTTTTAGGAGGTATATAAAAACAAAACACTCCTAAATGGGATTCCCCAATATCCATGGAAATGTTCAATAATTTGGAATATCATCATCTTCTTCTTTGTTTGGTTTCGTTGGCCTTGACAACTAATCTAATTTTTTTTTCAAATCAAAGATGTGGTAATTGGGAACCTGTTCATTATTAAAGGAATAAAAATTTTTCTATAACTCATAAAACTATTTCCACCTATGATCTATTTGATCATCATGACATGGAAGTCATTATTTCTGACACTCGGGAGGTGCAACCCTTCGATATGATGAATGTTTTGAAGTGGAATCAGGTACAAGTTATTTCCAGAGTGTGAATGTGGCAACCCCTACATTACCTATTCTCCTTTCCAGAGCTGATGGAATTATGTGAGATTTAGATTTAGTTTCCATAATGGAATACTCCACCTGTTGGGAAATTGAAGCTTGGTATCGAAACCCTCCAGTATATTTCACAGGGATCAGTGGTGTGTGTAACTCATCACGTGGATTTTCTACACAAACTAGAAGTAACTCTTCTTGAGGGAGTTCCAAATTTAAGGAATACATTAATCCTTTCCATTGAGCAATGAAATCTTAAAATCTTTCATTTTCCTTTTGTTTAAAATTTTTAAGATAAAAAACTATTATCTTTATCAGTGTTGACCTGAATTGAATAAGTAATTTCTGATAGAGATCTTTCCATCCAATAATTTATGGTGATTTAAAACTTGTATACCAAACAAAATTTGGTCCCTAAAATTATTTCACAAAGCATATGAAAATTAATACTTGTTGTTTTTTAGGGGCCCCCATCATGGAAGCACAACAAGAAATGAAATGTGTTATGTATTGTTCCGAATCTTCTAAACTATTGATGATTGTGAATGTAGTATTCAAAAATTTCGGTGGTGGAGTTATTTGATCCACCCATTTAGGGTAATATCTCTTTTACGGATGAATTGTAACACATTATTCTTACATATCTTCCAATAATGTTGTTAATGTCTCAATTGTGCTCATAGGAATTTGGGAGAATATATGGATGATCTTAGACATGTACAGGTAAAACAGCTAGTTCTTGAAAAATTGCAATGGCCGACAAAACCACCGGTAGTGGAGCTACTAGTATTTGTCTTGGATAACCCATGGGTACATACCAATAAGGATGTATTTGATCCTACCTTGGTTGTGTACCGAATGGAGGGAATTCATTATTCACATATGTCGTTAAAACAAATCCTCTTTGCTGAAGAAATCTTATAGGATGTGCAAGTTAAGGATTTTCATGGGGAGAATGTCTAGAAGAAATGATTCTTCAAAGTAACTCAAAATTTAGACTTTTCAACTCTTTAATCTCCTCTTATTGATATGAAAATATTTCTTCCAGAGAAAGAGCTTGACCTTCTCTAGTGGAAAAGTGAGATGTGATCTAACTTTTACCTTTCCCCTTGTTAGATGTCTTTCAAATGGGGGAGATGGTTACTTGGGGGCATACCTAGATTCTGGGTAAGCCTTTGATTTTAGGTATGCACACCTCCTTCATTTTCTTTAGTGTGTATCATATTATGGATAAGAAATTCATCTTCTGATTCCCTTAAACTAGACTCATTTTTTGGATGATCTTTGGAAATGGTATTAATGACATTTACTGATGCATAATTCATTGATGTAATTCTGTTAGTATCTTTGAATGACCTTCTCCTTCTGTATCTTCCATGGTACTCTGTTCTCTTATATTCTGAATTCTCGTGAATTATTTTATAGATAGTAACTTGAAGGGAATCCTTGGATAGTTTAGTTTTTCATTATCTTTGTGGATTCTTCCTAAATTGGGAGAAAATTAACTTCTAATGAGGAGGAAATTGTAGATGTGAAAAATCTGCCAGCCCTAAAAGACGGGGCTCTTCTTGTTCTTCTTATTCAAACCTTCAAAATTTGTTTATTTAATTCAATGTTTTAATTAATCAAGCCCCCCAACCTACAGATTGGGGTGTCTCTTGAACTACTATTGCTGATATTCATGCAACTTCTCTTAAGATTTTTTCAACTTTTGGTCCAAGCATTGACTGGGTTCATTATCCGAAAACACTAAAATCGCCTATTTTGGATAACCATTGTTCTATTTAATGCATTTTATCTATCTGACAGATTAAATCCTCTAAGCGGGAGGCCTTCTGAATATTTTCAGATGGTTGATGAAAAATTATCTCAACAGCTTTCTTTCATTGGGTCTAACTCCGATAAGATCTAGTTATGGTCTGTTCTTGAGCATATACTTTATTACACAAAAATTTTGTTGATTGTAGCTGGCCATGGGAAATAACATTTCATGAGACCACTTATGGAAGGATTTTCTTATTTTGGATCATAATGAAATGTAATTTTTCATGTGCACCCGATCCCCTAATACAAACATCAGATGGGGTATCAGAAATTAACTAGCACCACCACTTTAGTACATCGATCCATGCACGCTGAAGGGTTCTCTGCATCTTTTCAACCTTTTTATGTTTGGAAACTAATAGAGATTCCAAGTCAATTTTTAATCACAACCCTTCTATTACCTTTAAATAATTTTTATATTCATCATGTGATAATACATTGGATTTCAAATGATGAAGAGTCTTCCACAAGTTTAGGTGGACATCATGAATGAAATATTCTACCATCAATTATTGAAGGTTGTATTAGGATATTGCCAAAGGCCAGAAAATTATTGGTACTTTTACTTTTTCCAATTACTTTCCCAAGTTCAACCTATATTCATCATATTTTTTTCTAGTTTCTCCACTTGGTTTGACCAAAGTGGTGCTTCTCGGTTGTTTTATTAAAAACAATGGAATCAGTCAATTTTTCTTCTATTATATTAGACAAGAAATGACCCATGGAAGGTTTAGAGAATTAATGTTCCCTTCAGATATATTCTGATTGAGGAATTATTTCACCCATTTGTGATGAGGAATAAGACATTACTGGAATTGTGTTGGAATGTTCCTTGATATAATAGGGCTTTCTCATTACTACAATGTTGATTAGGGAATTATCTTGACAATGTAAAACACTAGTGTGGTCAGAAAGTTAACCATGAATGCCATCATAGGGAGGACATCCATGGGGGATTACAACAAGGGATAAATCCTCTTGCTCCTTGGTCTTGTATCCACATAGAGGGTTGTTGTGGCTCTCATCTGAAGTAGGATCTCTAGATTGAATGAATTTTCATGAATAAAGAATTCATGATGAAGTGTCAAATGGGGAAATTCATAATTACTTATACTACTCCCATAATTTGATAATGGTAGGTTAGGATATTGATCTGTAATAGATAAATGTTTGAGGGCTTCAAGAACTCTAGTATTAAGAGGATTCAGATCGCAAATTGGCTATTGAATTTCCAACTGTGTTTGGAGAGAATTCTTTTGGGATTCTCTATTACATGTAGTTGGGGCCACTTGCTAAGAGATGTGGTTATCATGGGTAGGTTCTTGTTCCTTCCTCGGAGTGGTCATCAGAATGTTCCGATTACCTAAAATTGTAAGGGGTGTATGTTCCCAATCAGGATGTTCGTATGATATAGGAAAGTATTCCCCCTAACCCTACTGGACTGGAATAGAGGTTTGTTTCTTCTTCGAGATGACATTCTGATGTGTTGTCCTAGCTGTGGGATATAATTACGTGTATGTTCCCCTAGTACTATTGAAGTTGTTGTTATGATATTCTAGAATGCTTCCAGAATATGGACATGAATTTGTGTTAGACCTTTCACCATTGATAATATGTATTTTGTGGATTCAGTGAATGAAATGATAATATACATCAATTTTGTATCTGAAGTAGGTTTATGTGCTTAATTTTGTCCTCCCATTCATGTTAGTTGGTACTGACAGTACTCATGTATGGGGGTAGAGAGTTGAGTCTGCCCTAAGTTTTTCATCATAGCATTCTGGATGACTTCTTCGGGAGCTTCCAAACGAGACTGTTGGCAGGATTGCTGAATAATACTAGGTGTATGTGTATTTTGGATATTTTCAGTCAATAATGGGTGAATGAATTCTTTAAATACTAGAATAGGAGACTGAGGGAATAATTTTTGAGTGTAAGAAGGTTTATCTTCATGTTTACCAGTATCCACCACATTTTATTAGAAGGATTCCTTGAATGAAGTCAGACGAGCCTTCTGACTAGATGATAATTTGTGAATAGATGTATGTGCCTATTCGCAGTACTCCACCAAATTTACCTAATGGGATTTGTGGGTCACTTCCAGACGATTCTGTTGGGCATCATAATTAGGACGGATGGGTGTATGTGCCCGCTCATTGTTTTCCATCAAGTTTTTTTGATATACTTCTTTGGATGGGGAAAAGATAAAAAACTACTATCTATTGGTCGGACATTGTCCCTGTTGGTTAATCTTGTGCACCCGATTCTGAGGTACCAGGGCTAAAAAACCAGAGGCAAAACCCCTATCATGTTGAGGTTTCACTACCATATGATTATGAAAATGAAAATTGTTGGTGGGAGTCCTCAAGAAGGACCCATCATCTTTGAGTTGAGGCCATGAGTGACATCTTTATCCACCTACATATAGTATTGGAGGTACTTGTTGTTGTTTTCTAAGAATAAGAACACAAAACGGTTGAATATGGGGTTGGCGTCATCTGCTTCTTGGCTATCGGTCGTCCCAGACCAGAGGACCAAGGGTTGTTATTAACCTAGAGATCCTTCCATGGAGCCTCCTAGGTTGGGATAGTTCCATTTTAATCGTATTCCCTTACCAGTACATTGGATACCTAGCATTGAAGATGCTGAGTTGGTGATGACATCCTTCCAGTGGATGATGATTCTGGTTGAGCACCGGTCAATACATTTAGGGATACAAACTTGATGGAATCTATTTGGAGTGAAGGAGTTTATGAGAAAACTAAAAAAAATACATTAATGAAAAATTATTTAGATGGATACATGCATGATAGATTCTTTTGTTTAGCCTTCTTTTATCAATTTATAGGGGATTGACAGGTGGGTAACACTATTAACTTGGTTAAGTATTCATGTCAGGTTTAACATTTTTGTTTCATAGTTACTTGGAACGTATGTTCTAGTTTAAAAATCACTACTTCAAGGTGGTTTCCATGGGATTTATTCATGGAACCATAAACATACAACATTTGTTTATCTAAATGGTACATGCTTTCCAAAGTAATTCTTTCATTAATTTTGAACTTAAAAAACTTAATAACATGAATTATTCAAGAGGTTGGGAGCTCTGACTCCTCACACCCTTTTGGATGGAATTATTCTCTACTCCAAGACTCTCTTTATAGATTTGAGATATTTTCATGAATCCATAGTAATTCACCATGTATAACATAGGTTTTTCTTGGAATATGCAATCAATTGTTATCATGTGTGAAATTTAGAATCATTCATATGTATTTGATTTTCTTCGTTAATGGAGACTTCTATATGTATTCGAGGTTATCCATTAACGGTACCATCAAATATACTATCTAGAGACTCTTTTAACCATTGTTATGATGATACTAGTTTTTAATGCACTTAGTGGGGAACTTTGAAATTTATCATCATCAATGGAGATAAAATTTTGTTTTAATGTTGGGATCATACCCATAAATATACTACCTATGTATCCTTGTCAAAGGAATTAGAACCCTCGTTATTTGGTTCCACTTAATGGGACACATCATACCTTTTATGGTTATGTGATAAGGACCTAGAGATACAGTTTAATGTCATGTGGTAAGGAAATATAAGTGAAATGTGCTTAGTCAAGGTTTGGTGTGGGACTTATTCTTAACAAGCCCAATAAACATGGAATGAATATGGGATTCCATGTAATATTAGACCCTATTGGGAATATGGACCATGAAGAACAGAGGTTATTTGTAGTGTTTGGTTTGAACCTCAAGGAGGCTTTCTATGTATCCCATGTGTATGGGAATAAAATACCTTGTAGTTTGATGAGTCTCATAGGAGATTTTAGTCCTTTCAGAGAAATGAGTTTGTCATTACTTCCTGAAAAGGATGCCTTGGTGATTTGGGGAATTAATTTGGGGTTTACTCCTAAGTTGGTTCCACGAATAAAGGGAATTAGGGATGGAATCCTGAAGAGGATATCTAGTGATCTCATTCCCTAAGACGGATTCCAACGTATCCCAATTATGGTGGGAATCATAGTTCTCTTTTTTTATTCATGAAGGGAGTTTTTGAAAATGTTGTAATCATTCCCAATCTTTAATCCCACGTGAGTCATGCTTGGTGTGCGAAACAAGAGGATATAAAAGATTCAACAAACACACCCACACTTTTCCTCCTCTACTGGAGGAAGAAGGCGCGCCTATGGAGGCGTGGGTAGATAATAATGGGGTTACTGGGGAAGAGGGCGAGGAGATGATCCTTCCCTCTATTTTCTTTACATTGGACAAGGGTCTAATAGAAGGAAGGAATGAAGGTCAATGAAGTAGAGAGGAGAAAGACTTCAACCTTATAATTCAAAAATTTATGGACTTACACTGGGATGGATGTCCTTTATAGGATTGGTTGGGGATTACTCCAAAGGATGATTCCCATTTGAGGTTTTTTAGGGTATTACTCTATAGAAGGATGCCCATTGGGGTTTTTTTCAAGATTACTCCTAAGGAGGGTTTCCATTGGAGTTTTGGTTGGGGCATACTCCTAAGGAGGATTCCCATTGAGATTTGGATAGGGATTACTCCTAAGGAGGAATCCCATTGAGGTTTCGTTGGGGCTTACTCCTAAGGAGGATGCCCATTAGAGGTTTGGTTGGGGCATACTCCTAAGGAGGATTCCCATTAGAGGTGTGGCTAGGTCTTGCTCTTAAGGAGGATTCCCATTGAGTTTAGGTTGGGGATTACTCCTATGGAGGATGCCCATTGAGGTTTGGTTAGGACTTACTCCTAAGGTGTATGACCATTGGCTGATTGGTTGGGGCTTACTTCTCATGAGGATTCTCATTGAGGTTTGGTCAGGGCTTACTCCTAAGGAGGATTACCATTGGAGGTTTGGTTGGCGCCTACTCTTAAGAAGGATTCCCATTGAGGTGTGGTTGTGGCTTAATCCTAAGTAGGATGCCCATTTGATCCAAGGTTCTTATGGTAGGTCCTTAAGCTAGGTCCTTAGGCTAGCTCTTTAGGCCAGGTCCTTAGGCTAGGTTCTCAGTGCAGATCATTAGGCCATGTCCTTAGGCCAGGTCCCCCACGCAGGTCCATAAGTGATGTCCTCTATACATATCCTTAAGCTAGGTCTTGTGCGTAGGTCCTCAAGCCAGGTCCCCTACGTAGGTCCTTAGGCTAGGTCCTTGGATCGAGACCTTTGTTTAGGTGTCATGTTCTAGACACTTATGAGATTATGATCCAACTTTTCCCATTTAATTCTCTCTTTACTGATGTTTTGAAGAGTTAATTTAGTGTATCTGAGGACCTCATTGAAGGGGGGAAACACAGTGAGACCTATAGGGATTCTTTTGAATTTTCAACCAGTGAAATGGGGATTCAAAGGGTGCTATTTATAGGAAAATAAAGAACCCTAGACAAAGGAGTTACTCTGCGTAGGTCCTCTACATAGGTTCTCTACGCAGGTCCTTAAGCCAGGTCCTTTGGCTAGGTCCTTAGGGGAGGGCATTTGGCTAGGTCCTTAGGCTAGGTCCTTAGGGGAGGTCCTTAGGCCAGGTCCTTAGCACAAGTGAGGCAAATCCTTTTATAAAATTTATCTATATTCTGAGTACCATAGCTTTTGACCCGTAATTTCGTTTGGGCTCTTCGACTAGTCAAATCGAAGATCTAGAAGATATGTACACTTCTTGAGATGGTTAATTCACCATTTATTCTTAGATTGAAATAGAAAATTGATTTTTGATGCATTGACGCCTTTTTATCATCGATCATTGAAATCTAATGCCTACTCTTATAGAGGGGGGTCATTCCACTTATCCCTCATTTTAGAAAATGAAAATCCAACCATGAATTCTATGGAAAAGTGCATGAAACACATAATTTGGTGTCAAAATTTTTCTTCTAAACTCATGTGTTTTTTGCTATTGGGATCACTCATTGCCTTAGGCTCATGTGTTGTTGCTACATGTCATTGTTATTACTAGCTCATGTGCTCTTGATGTGTATTTATTGTCTTGTTATTGTGTTTTTTGCTACATGATTCTATTGTGTTTGGCTTCTTGCTAAGCTCGTGTTGTTTCTAATGGATCACGTTTTCTTAGTGGTGCTTTTAGAATCCCTACTGCATGGTTCATGTGCTTCTTTCAAGGATTATATTGTTCTTCCATGTTGGTGTGCCCTCAGTGGTGTCAGCTTCCCGATCAATGGGATGATGACTTCATGCGGTTTTTAAAAATGTTTTCTCTGTCCAATTGTCTTTCTTATTTGCCTTTTTCTCCATGGGTATTACATGGATTTCACTAATTTTCCCTTTCCTCTGGTTTCTTTCATATTCTTGAACCCCATTATTTTTTGTCAGCATAGTTCACCCATTAAGTGATTTGTTTCAAATTCATCTATCATTTATATATACTATATATTTTCATTGACAAAAATCCTAAACATCCTTAAAATTCCAAAAACCCAATAAATACATAAAATACATAAAAATTTTAAGAACCCCTAAAAATTCCAAAAAACGTAAAACCCCTGAAAACCCCCTTAAAACCATAAAATCCTCCAAAAACCTTAGATGACCGTAAAAATCCATAACACCACTAAAAACACTAAAACCCCTTTAAATCCCTTAAAATATTAAAAAACTGTAAAAACATAAAACCCCTAAAAACTCATAAAATCCTATAAATCTAAAAACCCATAAAACGCCTAAAAACACTAGAAACCCAAAAAATCCCAAAAAACCCCTAAAACCCATAATGATTCTAAAAAGGCCCAAAAATACTTGAAAAAATAGAAAATCTGAAACACACAGAAAACCCCTAAATACCATAAAAATCGCTAAAAACCATAAAACCCCATAACGAATAAAAACTCTAATCCCCCTAAAAATGATAAAAACCATTAAAACCAGAAAACGTTAACAATCTCTAAAAACCCCTTGAAACAAATGAAAAAAATTAAACAAGAACCCAAAAATTAATTAAAATAATTAAAACCCCAAAACATAAAAAATCCCATGAAAACCCCAAAAAACAATCAAAATCCATAAAAACACTAACAACCCCTAAAAGCACAAAAAACATAAAAAATCCTAAAAATCACCGAAAGTAAAAAAACCCCTAAAAACAATGAAAAACCTTGAATTTTTTTAAACCCCATAAAAACCATAAAATCCCTAAAAACCTTAAAACCCTTGAACACTAAAAACTCCAAAAAACCATTTAAACCATAAAAAACTCAAAAAAAAATTAGAACTGAAAAATAATGTAGAATCATGGAAATCCACAAGAAACCAGAAATACACATAAAAACCCTTTAACCCTCAAAATCCATGAAAACCTTAAAAAAACCTAAAAATCCTAAAAATCCTAAAAAAACCAAAAAATGTTAAAAATACCTAAATTCCATAAAAATCCATGAGTACCACTAAACCCCTCAAAACCTAAAAACCACCTAAAACCCCATAAAACCCCTAAAACCCCAATAAAGACACTAAGACCCACCAAAACACTCAACACATTAAAAACTCTAAAAACCCAAAAAAACACAAAAACCCACTAAAATCGCAGAAAGGCCCTAAAAAACCCTCAAATCCCTAAAAACCTTGAAATCCCCTAAAAACCCCTAAAAACACAAAAATCCCTAAAAAACCTAACCAACTTAAAACCCATAAAATTCATAATTCCCCTGCAATCACTGAAAATATAAAAAATCGTAAAAACACTGAAAAACACTTCAAAACCATAAAAAACACTTAAAACCCATAAAACCCTAAAAACCCATAAAAATGGTAAAACCCACTAAAAACTCTAAAAACCTATTGAACCCTTAAATTTTTTAAAAATATCTAAAAAATATGAAAACACTTAAAAACTATAAAAACCCTAAAACCCCCAAAAAATATAAAAAACCAAAAAATTCCTAAAAAACCAAAAAACACAAAAAAAAAACCCTTGAGAAACCATAAAATTCTCAAAATACCAAAAAAAACCCTATGAAACTATGAAAGCCACAAAATCCTAAAAAATACTTAAAACCCTTGAAAACCATAAAAACACCTAAAACATAAAAACCCATAAAACCCTAAATAACACTAAAAACTTTAAAAACCCTTAAAATCCATATTTAAAAAAATCTATAATAACCCTTTAAACCCCTAAAAAATTCAGAAAAACCTAAAACACCAAAAAATACATAAACCCTGAAAGTCCCTAAAAACCATAAAACCCATGAAAATAATTAAAAACCACCAAAAACTCTAAAAACACTAAAAACCCTAAAAACCACAAAACCCATAAAAATCTAAAATATCCCCAAAAGTCCCTGAAAACATAAAAAACAAAAATCTCTGAAATCACCTTGAAAACCCTGAAACTACCTAAAACATCAAAAACCCTAAAAGTGCATATAAACCCTAAACAACTAAAAACTCTAAAACCCTTTGAAACCTATAAAATATTAAAAACACATACAAAACATTAAAAACCATAAAAATCATACAAACATAAAAAACACTGAAATACCAAAAAACCCTAAAAACATTAAAATGCCTGAAATCCCGTAAAACCCTCCAAAACCCAAAAAACCCTAAAAACATAAAAATCCAAAAAAATTATAAAAATATATTAAAATGTAAAAAATAATAAAAAACCTAACCCCCCTTGAAAACCACAAAACCCTCTAATAATAATAAAAACCCTAAAAACCCTAAAATCTTAAAAATAGAAAAAATAAAAACACATAAAATCCGCAATAACCCTGATAACATTAAAAACTAAACAAAACAAAACACCCAAAAGACCCTAAATATCCTGAGAAATCATAAAAACCGTAAACACCTCTAAAACCCATAAAAGCCTAAAAATACCTAAAACCCTTAAAAAACATAAATTCCATAAAAATAATAAGAGATCCCTAAAAATATCTAAAAATATAAAAAACTCTAAAAAACTAGAAGAAAACTATGAAAACCATAAAAAATCCTATAAAACATTAAAACCCTAAAAACCCATAAAAACCTAAAAAATACAAAAAACATTAAAAACCCTTCAAGTCCCTAAAAATGTTAAAAACACTAAAACCCCTAAAACACTAAAAAAACTAAAAAAACCAAAAAACTACAAAATACCTAAAATACCCTAAAAACCCCAAAAACTCAAAAAAAATCACTGAGATCCCCATAGAACCCTCAAAATCCGTAATCCTTAAAAACCCAAAAAACCATTGAAATATTAAAAAATCCCTTAAACCCCTTGTAACAACTAAAAATGTTAAAAATGTTAAAAAAACCTTTAAATGCCTAATAAACTAAAAAAACCTAAAACCCCAAAAAAAAGCTCTAATAACACTGAAAAGATATAAAACCATTAAAAATAATAAAAACCCCTAAGAACCCTCATAATCCCTACACCATAAAACCCCTAAAACCCATAATAATCCTAAATAATCCATAAAGTTCTCTAAAAACATAAAAACCTAAAAACCCATTAAAACCCCTAAAAACCCCATAAAAACCATAAAAACCATTAAAACTATAAGAATATTTTAAATCCCTAAAAATGGTAAAAAAACTCTAAAAGCCATAATATCACAAAAAAAATCAAAAAAAAATTAAAACACCCTAAAGTCCCCAAACACATAAACACCCCTTAAAACCATAAAAGAACCTAAAAATCCTAAAAATAATTAATATCCCTAAAAACCTAATGATAATAAAAACCACTAAAATCATTGAATGACCAAAAAATACTTGAAAATATAAGAAACACTAAAATCCCAGAAGCCATAAAAACTACCAGAAAATTAAAAACCCCTAAAAACCCATAAAAATCATTAAAAACACTAAAACTCTAAAAAAACCACCCTGAAACCTAAAAAAAGTCAAAAAACATAGAAACCCATGAAACCCCCTCAAAACCATAAAAAACACAAAATCCTAAAAATCCAGAAAAATCTAAAAAATTATAATGATCATAAAAAATACATAAGAATCCCTGAAAACATGAAAACATGGAAAAACTAGAAAACCCTAGAAAACCCAAAAAAAAACCCCTTAAAACCATTAAATCCCCTAAACCCCTTAAAACCCCTAAAACCCACTAAACACACTAAAAAACCTTCAAACCCCTAAAAACAATTAAAACTTTAAAAGGATTTAAAATTCTTAAAAACATAAAAGAACCATGAAAATCTGAAAAGGCCCTTAAAAACTAAAATCCCTAAAAAACAGTGAAAACCCTTTAATGCCTTCAAAATCCCAAAAATCCAAAAAAACCATATAACCATAAAAATCATAAAGAATATCTAAAAACATAAAAAACCCTCAAACCCTGAAAAACACCTAAAAATCATAAAATCTCCTAAAACCATAAAAACCAAAAAACGAAAAAAACCCCTAAAACCAAAAAAAACTAAAAAACATTAAACCCCATAAGGATAAAGACTCTAAAAAACCATTAAACCCCAAAAACCTAAAAAATACCAAAAAAATATGCTAACAACCCTAAAACCCACTAAAAACACTAAAAACAATGAAATACCCTAAAACCATAGAAATCCTAAAAATACCTAAAATCCCTAAAAATGTAAAAAACTCTTAAAACCATGAAATACAGCTAAAAAAATAAAACCCCTAAAAACCTTTAAAACCATAAAAAACTCATAAAGCACTAAAAAACATAAAACTGCAAAAAATGTTTAAAAAACTCTAAAAAATCATAAAAAACTCAAAAAACTCAACCCACAAATACAAAAAGATCCTAAAACCCATGAAACCTTTCAGAACACCTAAAAATTTTAAGAAACTCTATAATACCATCAAAGCCTAAAAAACTCAAATAAAAAAGAAAAACATGAAATGATACTAAAACCATAAATACCTAGAAAAACAAAAAAAAACTATAAATACAAAAAACCCTAATAATACATACAAACCCTAAAATCCATAAAATCTATAAAAATCCTAAAAGTACTAAAAATCATGGAAATAATTAAAAACCCTAAAAACCTTGAATACCCCTGAAAATTTTAAAAACCTCTAAAACCCATAGACTCCACCCCCAAACCCATAAAAACCCAAAAACCACTTAAAACTTTGAAAACCATATAACCCCTTAAAAATGTTAAAAAAACTCTAAAAATATTGAAATCCTTAAAAAATAAAAAAAAACCAAAACAGCCAAAACTGACCCTAAAACCCCGTAAACACTAAAACCCATTAAAACACTTAAAAACCCTAAACCCAAAAAATTTCGTAAATCGCATAAAAACCCTTAAAAATACTAAATAAGTCGTAAAACCCTTGAAAATTTAAAAAGAACCTAAATACCCTAAAAAATCATGAAAACCATAACACCCCCCAAAAACCATAAAAAAACCAAAATATCAAAAAAATCACTAAAAACTATAAAAACCCCTTAAAACCCTAATAAATGTTAAAAAACACTACAAACACTTAAGAACACAAAAATCTCAAAACCCCCTAAAACCCAAAATGGTTCTAAAAATGATGAAAACCCCTAAAAACCAAAAACCCAATAAAACATAAAAACCCTCAAGATCCCAAAAAAAAATAAAAACCATAAAATCTATAAAAATCATAAAAATACACTAAAAATCATCGAGAAAATAAAAAACCTAAAACCTTGAAAACCCCCTAAAAACCATAAAACCCCTAAAATGTTTAAAAAATACCAAAATCCCATAAAACCCCTAAAAACTATTAAAAACTATATAAAATCTTTAGACCTATAAAAATGTTAAAAAAATCTATGAACCCTTAAAACCCCTAAAAACAAAAAAAAAACCCTACAAACACTAAAAACATAGAATTCATAAAAAATATTAAAATACCTCAAAATTCTAGAAAAGGTTAACACCCCCCCCCCCAAGAACACCCTAAAAACACAAAAACCCAATAAAAACCTTAAACAAATCACTAAACACTATATAAAACCCCATGAAACCCTAAAATCATTATAAATTCATAAAACCATAACAACCCTAAAAATAATAATAACCTAAAAGGACCTGAAAACCATAAATACCATATAAACCCTTAAGAACCCTATGAAACCCTAATACCCAAAAATACATAAAAACATAAAAAACATAAAAAACATAAAAAAACATAAAAACCATAGAATATTAAATGAAAAGAAAATCGAGACTATGTTCTCACGTGATGGAGATTCTACTCTCCCGTAGAAATCTTGAAGATGACGACCGATCCTGCGCCTCACCCTCCTCCCTCCACAGGTGAGGAGGCTCCACCGGTTCTTGATGATGAGCATCTGTTTGTTCCGTTCTTGGATCCAGATATGCTTACACCTTTTCTGTGAGTTGAGAATTGTACAAATGTATCTAATTTAAATGAAGGATTTACGCATCACCAGCTATCAATTTCATAGTTCAACGAGGCCTCTGCCCTCTATAGGCTAACCTTGGTTGCTCAATTATTGAACTAGAGACCTCCAGTGGATGTTTTTGACATATTTTTTTTTTTGAACAATTAGACCTCCAAGATCGCGCAACAGTAGGTCTTGTTGATATTAGTCACATATTTATTCTCTTTGCATCGAAGGAGGATCTAGTTCATTCCTGGTCCACTCCTCCAAGAAGATACAGTGATGCCTGTTTTTCCCATTCCTAGTGAAGCTTTGATCTGCATTTTAATCGTGACTCACCAATGATGGAATCTTGGGTATGATTTCTAGAACTGCCCCTTCCTTTTCAAAAAATTTCCTTTATTTCCATGTTCAGGAATTTGGTGGGAAGGATCTTATGTGTAGATATTAGAACTAGGGCCCTTTGTCACCTGGTACCCGCAACAGCCTTTATTGGGAATGATGCATCTAAAGTACTGGTTAATTTTGTTTGGATTACTGTTGGTGAGGATCTTTGGTGGAAACAACCAATGATTTTTTAGCCATGGACGAATTTATACTCCTCCTATTCGAAACCGGAACATAGTGTCTGGACTTGCAGTTGTGGCGGAGGAAAATGTGGGGTTTTGAATCGAGCTTCGGAGGTGGTTGGTGAAGGGAAGCAGGATCAGGGTGAGGTACGGGAGGTTGTGCACACAGATCCTTAACTCTTGAATTTGGTTCAGGTTTAATCTAGTGAAGGGGGTCAGGCTCGAGTGGGGGTTCATGTTAAGGAGGTCATAGTAGCTGTTTCAAGTGGGCATAAAATTATTGGTCATTTGGGGGTGGCACCTACAATTGGTCTAGGTTCTGGATCACTATGCCCGAAGATTTTGTTGGTTGGTCTTCCGGTTGTGCTGGGGGGCCGTGGGTCTGTAGTAGGTGATCAAAGTTTAGGGAAAGAGGTTTTTCAGTCCCAAAAGGAGCCCAAGGTGAGTGATATTTTCAAGTTATTGAGGATAGACTTGATGCTTTTGGATGATTGAAGTTCTTTATGCAGGGAGGTTGCTGGTTGTGGGATGTCTATTTCTTCTGATAGCAGTTTGAAGCAGAGGTAGGAAGCAGTTCCAAATTTCAACAAATTTGAAGTGATGGAGCTTGAGGAGGAGGTGCAACGGTCTCCGATTATTGATGCTTAGAGTGAAATGTTTTTTGTACATGCAAAAAGGTGAAGGTTGTCACTGATGGGTGTGATGGAGGGTGTGTGACCTAGAATGCTACTGAAGCCGAGCCAATGTTGGACACCATTGGGCACTCGGATGGTGTTGTTGATCAAGAGAAAAGGGGGTTGAAGGTGCTTGTTCACAATAGTGATGGGATTGTTGTTTATGAGGGGAAATTAAGCAAGCTGCATGGGGAGGAGTGGCAATTGACTCTTACTATACCTACCATTTAGGTGTATAGTACAGTTGGGTGAACTGATGATTTGGTTTATCGTTCTCTGAAGGAGGATCAGAGCCTGCAGCTTGTGCTAGCTAGTGTGGTGATCCCTCCTCATCTGGATCTCAAGGAAAATATTCCTTGCATTCCGTAGTGCGGGGTTCTTTCTGACAGTTCTCTTAACCAGGAAGCCTTCTTCATCCCCGACTAGGATGACGATAGAAGGAAGAACCCAAATATGGCTATGATCATTAAATAGAGGGCCTTTCTAGGGGAGTACATTTCATATGGGGATGAAAAAAATTTGCATGGGTCTTCTTAGATCCCCAAAAGAGGAAGCCAAAAAAGGAATACTCTAAATTTCCAAAGACTGTGTCCACGAGAGCCTCTTGTAAAGCTAAGTAAAATGCCTCTGGCAAGGGAGGTCGGTCTGTCAAGACACAGCTGAATGTGGAGTAGTAAAATCTCTGGGAGTATTACAATGCCTTCCTCTAGAAATATGAATCATCTGAATGGGATTTTGTGGATTCGGATGCTTCCTATGGTAATGCTGCTGATGGGGACTCTTATGAGGATGGAGACGTTGATTTTTAGTTCCTTTTTCTTCCTCTTCTACTTTTTTTGTTTTTTTGGGTTTTGGGGGGTCGAGGGTTTTTCGGTGTGGCTTGTGTGACCCTGCCCTACCCTTGTCTGCTTTCATTTTATTTTAATAAATTTTGGGGTGCCAAGAATTGATTTACCACACACCTTCCTTAACCTAGAAACATAAAAATCCCTCAGAAACATCAAATCCCCATAAAAACATACAACCCCATAAAAACCATAAAAACCCTAAAACTCCTAAAACCCCTTACAAGGATAAAATCCCTTTAAACCCCTAAAAACATTAAAACCCCCTAAAAACCATAAAAACTATAAAAAAACTCAAAAACAGCATAATACCCAAAAATGATCCTAAATACCTAAAAACCATAGACAACCCTAAAATCCTTAATATCCCTAAAAACCCTGAAAACCCCTAAAATCCCAAAAAAATCTAAAAAATCCCAAAAAAATACTAGAGACCATAAAAACCATAAAACCATAAAAAAAACCCTTGAAACACATAAAAGGACCTAAAACCATTAAAACCCTAAAAAATAATAAACCCTAAAACCCCCTAAAAACTCCAAAACCACTTAAAACCCATAAAAATGTTAATAGACTGTAACAAAACCTCAAAACCCATAAAAACTCAAAAAAACTAAAAACCTAAAAAAGGACCTAAAACATTAAAATATAACAAAATCCTTCAAATAATAAACCCCCTAAAAATCTATAAAACCCCTAATGGATGGAAAATACCTTAAATATTCCTAAACATATTTGAATGAAAAAAAACGTAAAATACCAGAAACACCCCTAAAACCTAAAAACCCTTCAAAACACATAAAGAACCTAAAAACCACATGAAACACTAAAAACCCTTAAAACCCAAAAAAATTAAAATAATCTAAATTGATTAAAAACCCTATAAACTAAAAAAACCATAAAGACCCAAAAACCATGGAAACCCCTAAAAACCTAAAAACCATGAAAACCCCTAAAATCTCAAAAAAATCTGTAAAATCAATAAAAGTCCCTAATATCCATACAAATTCTAAAAAATCCAAAACCATCCCTAAAAATGTAAAAAACATTAAAACCCATAAAATACGTAAAACCTTAAATCTACAGAAAAATATTAAAAAACCTAACAACCCATAAAACAGTGAAAAATAACAAAACTTCTTCAAGACCTTAAAAACACAAAAAATGTTTAAAAACATTAAAAACCCTAAAAAAATAAATACAATATAAATCACTAAAACCAAAAAATACCATAAAAACCCTAAAAATCCAAAAATAACCCTAAAAACATGAAAAACCCAAAAAAACCTAAAACCCCAAAAACCCATCAAATTGCCTAAAACCCATAATAAAATTTAAAAGGCATAAAATTCATAGAAATCGCTAAAGTCTGTAAAAAAAGATATACCCATAAAAACCTTGAAACCCACTTGAGAACCGTAAAAATATTTAAAAACAATATAAATCTTTAAAAACCCATAAAAATCCTAAAAACCACTAGAATCAGGAAAAACCAAAAAATCCATAAAACTTTAAAAAACTATACAAAACCTTAAATCCCCTAAAAAATCCAAAAAAACACTACAACCCCAGAAATACCACAAAAATCATAAAACCCTAAAAACAATGAAAGACTCTAAATACCCTCAAAATCAATAAATCATAACCCTAAATCCATAAAAAACCTTGAAAATGTTAACAACCCTAAAAACACTAAATGATCGTTGAGAACCATAAAATCTTCTAAAAACATAAAAACCCCCATACAAACTATAAAACCCCTCTAAAATTGTAAAAAACCATGAAACCCCTAAAATTGTTAATAATTATAAAAAACATTAAAAAAACCCTAAAACCAAAAAAGTTCCTAAAAACACCTATACTCTTAAAAAACACAAAAAACCCTTAAAATCCTTAAAACACCTAATACCAGAAAAATCCTAAAAACATTAGAAATACATTAAAACCCTAAAAACCCCCTTAAAACCATAAATCCACTAAAATCTTAAAAAACACTAAAAACCTATAAAAACTAAAAATAAACTAAAAACTCTAGATAAATGTAAAACCCCTAAAAATATTTTCAAATTATAGAATACATTAAAACCCCTAAAAATTTAAAAAAAACTCTAACCCCCCTCCCAAAGACCCTAAAAACACTAGAAACATTAAAAACAACTTAAACCCCTAAAAATAACTAAAAATTCATAAAAACCCTAAAAACAATAAAATCCTAATGAATCCCTAAAATTACCTGAAAATGTTTGAACCCATAAAAATATTGGAAACCCCTGAAAACCAAACAACCCAATAAAACCATTAAAACCCTAAAAATCACTAAAAAAATAAAATCCTTAAAACCCCTAAAAAGTTAAAAACCCTACAAAACCTAAAAACCATAATAAAGTTAAAAATATGGAAAAATAACAAAAGGCCCTAAAAACCTTGAAAACCCCTAAACACAAAAAAAAATCTTGAAAAAACTCAAAATAAATAAAAAACATAAAAAATCATAAAAATATAAAAAATCCCAAACAAATCTAGAAAAAAACTCTAAAACCATGAAAAACGCCTGAAAACCATTAAAACACAAAAAAGATTTTAAAAACCCTAAAACCCTATAAAAATCCTAAAACCATTAAAAACTTTAAAACCTCTTTAAATCTATATTGGCATTTAAAAACTCTAAAACCCCTTAAAATTTTAAGAAAAACAAAAAAAAACCCTACAAATCCAAAAGTCCCAAAAAACCTTGAAACCCCTGAAAACCATTTGAAACAATGAAAAATCCAAAAAACCCTAGAAATCCGTGAAACCTACAAAAAATAAAAAATTATTTAAGTCCTTGGCAAGGTAAAAATCCAAGTAAACCCTAAAAAACTCAAGAAAACCATAAAACCACAAAAAATGTAAAATCCCTAAAACCCCATAAGAACCCAAAAATACCACTAAAAAATATAAAATATATTAAAATGATAAAAATATTTAAAAACATTAAGAACCCTTAAACCCCAAAAAATAAAAAGAACCCTGAAATTCCAAAAAGCTCCTAAAACCCATGAAAACCCCTACATATCCTAAAAAACTTTAGAAGGCACTAAAAAAATCAAGATCCCAAAAAACCATAAGAAATCACACATAACCTAAACTCCCTATAAACCCCTAAAAGTCCCTGAAAATGTAAAAAACCCTATGAACCTTAAAAAAAACTTGACAGCCTTAAAAACCATAAATCCCTTAAAACTCCTAAAGCTACCAAAATAATCTAAAAACCATTGAACCCAAAAAAAATGTCAAAAAACTGAAAAAACCAAAAAAAAACAAAAATACCAAAACAACCTAAAAAACCTAAAAATCAATAAAACCCTTTGAAACCCCCTAAAAATCCTCAAAATACCTAAAGATAAAAAATCCTAAATACAATAACAATCCTACATAAACACTAAAAATCATGGATAATGAAAAAACACCTAAAACCCCAAAAAAACCTAAAACCATAAAAACACAAAAAATATTTTAAAACACTAAAACCACCATTAAAAATGTCCTAACCACTAAAAACTCTAAAATCTCATTAAAACCCTAAAAATATTAAAAAATTATAAAAATACACAAAATCCTAAAAAACTCAAAAAGAAACAAAAAAACCATAAAAGAACCTAAAAACCTCAAAAACCCCAAAACCCCTTCCTTTCAAAAAAAACTTAAAAATCTAAAAAATGCAAAAAGGCCGAAAAAACAAAAAAAAAATATAATCATTAAAAATCCTTAAAAATACATGAAAACATAGAAAATCATAAAAACCAAAAAAATCCTTGAAAATCTTAAAATCCCATAAAAATCATAAAAATCCTAAAATGCATAAAATCCCTGGCACCACTAAATACTTTAAGAACACTTAAAACCAATAAATTCGTTAAAAAATACAAAAAAAGATTGAAACCCTAAAAGGTTAAAAAAACCTAATAACTCAAAAAGACCTTAAACATTTTTAAAACACTTATATATCCCAAAAACCCCTAAAAACCTAGGCCAACCATAAAAATAACCAATATCTTAAGAAACCAAAAACCCATAAAATGATTGAAAATCCCTAAAAAACAATGACAAATAAAATAACTGTAAAACCCCTAAAAGCCATGAAATCTCATAAAACCTTAAAAAACCATACACCCCCATTAAAACCAAAAACCCCATTATAAACTATAAAACCCTTAAACACCCTATTAATGATAAAAACTATAATAAAACTTCAATCCCTAAAAAATATAAAAAATCAACAAAAAATAGTAAAAGACCCTAAAACCATGAAAATCCCTAAAAACCCTAAAATCTTGGAAAACCCCTAAAAACACTCAAAATTCATAAAACCATAAAAACCATAAAAATACTATAAAGTCTCTAAAAATCATTAAACACATAAGAACCCCTAAAACCCCTAAAAAACACCAAAGACATTAAAATATCTAAAAAACCATAAAACACCACTGAATTTGCTAAAACCCCTTAAAACTCATAAGAATGTCAAACAGTGCTAAAAATTATTAAAATCCTTGAAAAACACAAAAAAACACAAAAACGGAAAAATCCCAAAAAACCCGTAAAAACCTTTAAAACTGTAAAAACCCTAAAAACCATAAAACTGCAAAAAATCCTCAAAACCCCTAAAAATCTATAAAAACATAAAAAAACATTAAAATCCCTAAAAACTAAAAAAACCCAAAAAACCATGAAAGCTCCCTGAAGACCAGAAAAATCCAAAAAACCTTAAAACCCCTAAAAACCCATAAAATACCAAAAACCCCACAAAAAATATTAAAAACCATTAGACCCCTAAAAATTTTAGAAACACTAAAAACCCTAAAAACTCAAAAAAAATATAAAAACCCAAAAATAACCTAAAAAGAATGAATACCCATAACCTTCTTAAAACCCCCTAAATACCCTCAAAATCCCAAAATACCCTAAAACTCCAAAATATAAAAAATTCATAAAAACCCACAAAAATAACTAACAACGTTCAAACCCCCAAATATTCTAAAAGACACTGAAATACATAAAAAACCCTAAAACCTCATAAGAAACATAATATCAGACAAAAATACATTAAGCCATTTTAAATTTTAAAAACACTAAAAAACCTAAAAAATGCTAAAAAAACTAAAAAATATAAAAAAACACTAAGACAACATAGAACCCATGATAAAACATAAAACCCCTAAAACCTATAAAACCCAAAAACCCCCTCAAAATCCCCAAAATCCCAAAAAAATCTAAATAACCATAAATATCATAAAAATACCTAAAAATCACTCAATATGTTAAAAAACCTGAAACTCTTGAAAAAAACAATCAAACCCACTTAAATCTATAAAAAAACCTAGATCCCATAAACCCCCTAATACACCACTAAAAACTCGAAAAACTCTTAAACCCCTAAAAGTTTAAAAACCCCAAAAAATTATTAAAACCATAAAAACTCAAAAAACCCATAAAACCCAAAATACACTTAAACCCTAAACACCCCCGAAAACCCATTAAAATCCCTCAAAATAATTATACACCCTAAAACTGTAAAAATAATAAAATCATAAAAACCCTAAAAATCCTTGAAAACATAAAAAAATAGTGAAAACTCTGAAAACTTCCAAAACATTAATAAAACCCTACATTCCATTGAAAACCCTAAACCAATAAAATCTATAAAAACCCTTAAACCCTGATGTTTTTAAAAAAATATAAAAAACCATAGAAACTCAAAAAAAAACTCAAAAAACACCAAAACTCCAAAACACCCTAAAACCCTGAAAACCCCAAAAAACCATAAACATATTAAGAAAACCTAAACTATCAAAATTCAAAAAAAACTGTAAAAAAAATACTAAAGAAACCTAGAAGTTTCATAAATTATAATAACATTAAAAACCCCTTGAACACCATAAACACCCCGAATAACCATAAAAACACTAAAATTTACATAAAAAACTAAAAACACTAAAACTATAAACCCTTTAAAATCACAAAAACAATACAAATTTTAAAAACACTTTTAAACCCCAAAAAAAACAAAAATACTAATACCCTAAGAGACTCTAAAACCATGAAAACCATAAAAATCTGTAAAAACCCCAAAAACCCAAAAACCCCTCAAAATTCCTAAAACCATTAAAAATTATAAAAATACTAAAATTCCAAAAAAAAGTAAACAATAATAAAGATTCTAAAAACCCATAAAAAACCATAAAAAAACTAAAAACATAAAAACACTAAAAACATATAAAAACTAAAAAATAAAGAAAACTCTAAAAACCCTTAAAAACAATTAAAATAATAAAAAAATCTAAAAATATTTAAAACCATAAAAAAACTAAAATAATCTAAAAACCCAAAAAGACCCAAAAACCCATAAAAACTCTAAAACCCCTAAAAGACCTGAAAACTCTTGAAAACCATTGAAAACCAAAAAACCCCTAAAAACCACAAAAAATCCAAAAAAACAAAAAATAACCTAAAAACAAAGAAAAGCCTTAAAACCTTAAAAACACATAAAACCCATAAATCTCATAAAAACCATAAAACCCCTAAAACCTATAAAAACCTAAATACTTTAAAAAACATTAAAACCCCTTATACCCCCCACAAAATCATTAAAAACACTAAAAAAATTAAACCCCTAAAAACTATAATAACAATAAAATCATATAAACACTATAAACCAAATAAAAATGCCTAAGCCCCTAAAAACCTTAAAAACACCTAAAAATATAAAAAACTATAAAAACCATAAAAATCCTAAAATATCACTAAAAATCCCTAAAAACAATAAAAACACCATGAAAACCATAAAACCCCTACAACCTTAAAATACCCATAAAAACCTAAAACTCACTAAATACTCTAAAACCCCATCATACCACTAAAATATTAAATTCTATAAATAAACATAAAACCCCCCAAAACTCAAAAAAATCACAAAAACACCTTGAAAACATTAAAAACCCCAAAGCACTAAAAACTCTAAAAATCAGTTAAAACATTCAAAATACAAAAACCCTAAAAACCCATAAATACATAAAAATACTTATAAAATCCATTGAAATCCCTAAAAACATGAAAATACTAAAAACCATGAAAACCCCCTGAAAACCGTAAAAACACATAAAAACCATAAGAACCCAAAAAACCACAAAATGCCACTAAAATCTCAAAATACACTAAACCCCATAAAACATTAAAAACATAAAAAACATTAAAACCCTCCAAAAACTATAAAAACTCATGAAAAACCCCTAAACACCGAAACAACATAAAATCGTAATAACCCTAAAAACCCAAAAAAAAAATCTGTAAAATACCCTAAAAACCATCAATATCCTTAAACACCTTAAAATCCATAAAAACCATAAAATCATAAAAAAAACCCTAAATATCCCTAAAAATGAAAAATACCCTCTAAATCCTAAAAGCCTCTTTAAAACCATAAAAACACACAAAACACTTAAAAATCAATAAAAACCCAAAAATCAAACAATTAACATTAGAACACCTTATAACACTAAAAACATAATGAACTCTAAAATGATAAAAAAACTAAAAAATTCAAAAAAAACTCAAAAAATGACCCTAAAACCCTAGAAATACGCAAAAACCCAAAAAAACCATAAAAGAAATAAAACCCTCAAAATAAAACTGACCCTAAAACCCACAAAAATAATAAAAAATCCCTTAAAATCACATAGAACCAAAAAAACCTAAAACACTAAAAATCCCTCATAAAATCATAAAGATACCTAAAAACCATGGAAAACACTAAAGATACAAAAAACACTAAAACCCACTAAAAACTTAAAATATCCCATATACGCCTAAAATGATTAAAAACTCCAAAAAACCACAAAAACCATTAAAACTATAAAAAACCCAAAACACCTCAAAACACCCAAAACCCCGGAAAAACTATGAAACCATAAATAAACCTTGAAAGCCCCAAAAAACACTCAAAATATTTAATCCCCCTAAAAACACTACACACCATAAAAATTCTAAAAATCCTTCAAAATCCCCCAGAACATAAAAAACCCTAAAAACATTAAAAAAACATCAAAACCATAAAACCCATAACACCTAAAAATCCTAAAAATCATAAAGAAACTAAAAACCACTAAAAATCTAATAACTCTTAAAACCCCCAAAAAATTAAAAACATTTAAAAACACTAAAATCCCTAAAAACAAAAAAAAAACAAAAAAAAAACAAAAAATCTCGTAAAAACAATTAAGACCCCAAAAAATGATCGAAATAAAAAAGACAATAAACACCAAAAAACCATAAAAATCCCTAAAAATATCCAAAAACATAAAAACCCTAAAAACTTTAGAATCAATAAAAACCTCTAAAACCATAAAAACCAATAAAAACCTTAAATCCCACAAAAAACTCTAAAACCCTAACCCCTTAAAAACCAAAAAACTATAAAAAACATAAACCCCAAAAACTCAAGAAATCCCAAAATACCCAAAAACTCAAAAACCAATGAAAACTGATTAACCCCTAAAAACCCTAGTAAAACCCTAGGAACCCTTAAAATACATAAAGACCCTAAAAATCTCAAAAATACCAAAAAATCCTAAAAAACCTAAAAGTACCTAAAAGTGCGGCCGATTGTCGCCTATCGACCGTTCAAGGTTCCGGTGCTCTGCTAATGTGTATAGCAGCACTCGGGTCGAATCCTCGGCGATGATACTTTGTAGTAGTCGTTTGTTTTTAGTTGATTGTATTTTGATTAGGGGGGTTTGTTTGCAGAGCTTAGTTGAAATGATTTGTGGATGATGTTTGATTTACCAAATTGATAAATATTGGGGTGAGTTCATCATTAGGTTAGTTAAGCTTGTGATATCCTCGAGCTTTGCTTTATATTGTATTTAAATTAACACCCATGTCACAAGATGATGTTGATTAGAATTCTTAAGTGTTAAGGCTTTAAACCAAGACTTAACTTAACTTAAGGTTATAATCTCAATCAGATCTTATTTATGGTTGTGTATTTATGGTTCCAATAATCCATGGAAGCCACATGTTAAACAAAACAAGTCATTAATCCATGACATGTTAAGTCCAACATACACAATGTTAATTCAAAGAATATTCATCGAGCATAAGCTCTCAATCACTTAACATACCTAAATTATATCTCACCACAATGAGAGATTTACTCAGCCATTTGGGTGATTAATAATCTGGTTATAATGATTATGATTATAAATTAATAAGAGAAGAAAAATAAAGGGATAAGAAAAGAGTGGTACGTCGACACACACACACGAACAATGATGATAATTAAAAACAAGCTTTCGATTGAATGAGGAAGCTAAATAAGGGAAGGGGATTGAACTGAATTTAAACTATTTTAAGAACATTAATATTAAAATACAGAAGGTGGAAGAGAATAAGAGATATTGAAGAAGAAACTTGCATTAAAACAGAATTACAAAGAAAGAGAATTACAAGATTACAGAAATGAAGAACACAAAAGTAAGTGAAAAGAAATAGAGGAGGAAAGGTCTCTCAAGTGTAAACTTGAGTATGGCAGGTCCTCCCAAGCCTTTGGAAAAGCTTTGGTCGTGCCAATATGATCTCCTCTCTTCTGAAATTCCAACCCCTCTCAAGGAGAGAAGGAGAGAGTATTTATAGCCCAAGGAGTGGACTGTTTGCTTTCCCAATCTGTCCCTCCAATTGTATCGCCAATTGAGCTATTCAGACAGCCGAATATTCAAATAGCTCCTTATTCAAAGTTGTAGAAAATAATGTTGGCCGACTAATCTCAAAAGTTGGAGTCATTTGGACTTAAGTATCAAAAGTTATGGCCGGTTTATTAAACAAACTTAAACTGTCCATTTCAATCGAGTCTTTTTGAAGTCCATAATGTGAAAGGGTTTTTGAATATGAATATGCCTTCAAATCCGAATTGTTTCTTCAAAAAAGTCGGCCACCTATATCTCCTCTTTCACACTGCAAAATCTAAGCTCGCTTGGATGATTACATCAGGAGATATGTCATGCATACTATACTGATTTTCATTCTAGGCCAGAATGGTGGGCTGGACTTCAAAGATTTATTTGTGCCCCTTGTACTTGGATTTGGGCCATGAAATTTTTATCCAAGATGAAATGTAGTGTCCCCCGAATTATGGTGGAGAGTTAAGGTTTTTGAACTTCTGGATTGAGCCCAGTAAATCAATCTTCATGAATAGTCCAGTTTCTTCACAGATTCTTTGGTCTTGTTTGTGAGGACCATATGACCCTTCAAATGGCAGAATTGGATCATGGTGCCTTCTAATGAAATGTTGTATATTGAAAGGAGAATCATAAACAACAATAACCACACAATTTGGATCCGTATAGTGATAGTTATAAGTAAAACATTAAACTGACTCAATTTGACTACTTCTAAAAATGCTCAAATATTATACTTAATATTAAAACATTAATATTTCACACAAATTATGCACATTTCATATAAAATAAGTAAAGGGGGAATATAATAAGTCATGAAAATATTAATAACATCAACTCCCCCACACTTATATTTGCGTGTGTCCTCATGTGCAACAAATATAAAAACATGACAAAATAATTTTCACTCACCAACAAATATTAAAATTTTGTTTTCTCTAATCAGGGGAGGTTTAGACTATTTCACTCATCCATATTGAATTCCATAACAAGTTTGGTTCACAATAATGCATCAGAAACAATTCATTTTTTCATGTTCAAGGTTCGAATTAGAAAATGTAGGCACTCAAAACTTACTCCTCTCAAGATGATAAAAATGTATTTTAGGAGGTTCACTCATTCACCAACAAAAAGTGAAAATCAAGAGTTTGTAAGAGCTCTCAGCTTCCATTCCCAAATCTAATGTGTACAATAATAAAGAGGTCTTTTAAGGGGTTTTTCAGTGGCTATGGGACGGTAGGTATATAATGTCCAAAGGAAAAGAGGGGTTAAAAACAACAACATGGAAAAATCAATGCACATTTTTTTTTGAAATTTGATTTGAAAGGAAATAGAAACACATATTTACAAGGGCATGAATGTGTGATGAATGAAAAGTGAGGGAGATAGAAAATGGAATAGGTTGAGATGATGGAATATGTACAACATGGAAGACTTCCAATAATGGCACAATACAAGATGATTCAAGTGTTCTTTTTTTTTCTCTTTTTGCTCTTTTTTTTCGAAAGTTGTGCTTGAAACAGGTCTCACAGTCATCTCCAAACCCATGCTTGATCTCCACATGGAACTAATTTATAACACGAACAAAGGTTGATGATGAATGATTTTTGACCTACCTAAGACACAACCCATTCCCTTTTTTTTATTTTTTTCATTTTTTTTATATAATTTTTTTTCATTTTTTTTTTGAACACTTTTCAATGACTTTTGTACAAATGAAAATTACACATATACACCCCAAAGCTCACAGAATTACAACCTCTACCCCACACTTGAATGGAAGCTTGCCCTCAAGCATATGATGACACATTTGAAATCAATGAAAGTACGCCTAAAAATGAAGTCTATTCCCCCCACACTTAAATTTCAATAAATTGTACAATGAAAATCCATGAAGATGTTGGGTGGGACAAGGTATTAGGCTTGTAATGTGGCTATCAAAATAAAGGTTTTCATAGGCTCAAAGGGGCTTTCAAAAGTAGGATCAATGTAAGGGTAACGGGAGGCTATTTGGCTATTCTGATTCTCATGTGGCTTAGAAAATGCCTCTATCATATTAATGCACACAAAAGATGGAAATTCTGCTCGAAGGTCCACAAACTCAAGACTCACAATCAGTGGTGAAGACACACAATGAAAAAGATGGCCATAGATGACCTTGGCATGAAGGCTAATGTTATTCCTCACGGTAGGGGAGAATCATTTTCCACCAAAAATTGTTCATTCAAAATGTTTGTTATTGACACAAAATTGTTTACCCAAGTTTGAGATAAAAATTCAATATATTGGAGTTTAAAACAAGCCTTTGGACTCCCCAAAATGGTTGGACAAAATTTCAATATTGGATGATGAGTAATTATGACACCCCTGTTTTTCAATTTTCATTTGTTTTTAATTATTTTTTTTTAAATTTTTTTATTTTTAATGACAGATCCACACAAAAGAGAAAATAGAAAAAAAGGTTGTGGAAGAATGTTGTAAAAAAATGAGAGGGAGAGAGGAAGAAGAATAAATAGAGAGAAGAAGAGAGGGAAGAGAGATTGAGGAGAGATAGAGTTAAAGGGAAAGAGGTGCCCCCTGGTTTGGATTTGGCGGGTCTCCATCCAATGGTGGTTCTATTGAAGTGGATGGGGTTTCGATGGAAGTCGATGTGGTTCCTGGATTGTGAGACCTCTCATGGTGATGCTTTAACCGGTGTCCATTTACCGTGAATGTTCTTTTTGAAGAAGGGTCTTGCACTTGCACTGCACCAAATGGGTAAACGTTAGTAATAACAAAAGGACCTTCCCAACGAGAATTAAGCTTACCTGGGTGAAGTCGAAATCGAGAATTGAAGATCATTACCTTTTCACCTTCATGAAATACCTTTCGAAGAATGTTCTTGTCATGGAGTGACTTTGCCTTTTCTTTTTAGAGAATGGATTTCTCATACGAATCGAGTCAAAGCTCCTCCAATTCAGTCAACTGCAACAATCTTTCTTCACCTGATTTTTCACAATCAAAATTACAAGTTTTGACAGCCCAAAATGACTTATGTTGGATTTCAACTGGTAAATGACAGGCTTTACCAAAAACTAGCCTAAATGGAGACATCCCAATGGGTGTCTTATAGGCTGTTCGATAGGCCCAAAGTGCTTCACCAAGTCTATCGGGCCAGTCTTTTCTTGTGGGCTTAACAATTCTTTCAAGCACTCTTTCCACTTCTCTGTTAGAAAGTTCAGCCATTCCATTTGTTTTAGGGTGATATGCAGTGGATGTTTTATGTACAACCCCATTCTTTTTCAAAAGTGACTCCATGGTTCTATTACAGAAATGAGTTCCTAAGTCACTTATCAAAGCATGAAGTGTTCCGAATCGATGGAAGATATGGGTTTTGAGGAACTCACTCACAGTTTGAGCATCATCTTTCCTAGTGGTTTTGGCCTCGACCCACCTAGAAACATAATCGACCGCAAGAAGAATGTATGAGAATCCATTGGAAGGGGGAAATGGTCCCATGAAATCGATGCCCCAAACATCGAAAAGCTCACAGAAGATTAATGGCTTTTGAGGCATTTCGTTTCTTTTGGAAATTGTGCCAAACTTTTGGCAAGTGGGACATGATTGACAGAACTCGTGTGAGTCCTTGAAGAGTGAAAGCCAAAAGAATCCAGAATCTAGGACCTTTCGAGAAGTCCTTTGTGGTCCAAAGTGGCCACCTCCAGGCATTGAGTGGCAGAATTCCAAGATGGAGGATTGTTCAGTTTCATCAACACATCTCCTAATTACCATGTCAGCCCCAGTTTTCCAAAGTTTATTATCTTCCCAAAAATAATGCTTTGAATCACTTCTCATCTTTTCTTTTTGTTCTTTTGAAAAATATTCAGGGAAAACACCAGAAACCAAGTAATTGACAATTGGGGCATACCATGGTAACTTTGGAGTGAGAGATGAGAGGTGTTCAGTTGGAAATTCAGGATCAATTATTTCAGAATGAGAAGAATTAGAAATTCTACTCAGGTGGTCAGCCACAGGGTTTTCTTTTCCAGGTTTATCTTTTATCACAAGGTCAAACTCTTGGAGCATTAAAATCCATCTTATTAGCCTTGGTTTGGAATCACTTTTCTTAAGTAAGAACTTTAATGCTGAGTGGTCCGTGAAGATGATGATTTTGGCACCTAAGAGATAGGGCCGGAATTTATCCAAGGAAAAAACCACAGCTAAAAGTTCTTTTTCAGTCACAGTGTAGTGTGATTGAGTTTCATCCAATGTTTTTGAGGCATAAAAGATGACATGAGGAATGTTTTCTCTTCTTTGACCAAGAACAGCCCCAATGGCCCTATCAGAAGCATCACACATTAATTCAAATGGTAAGGACCAATCTGGGGGTTGGATTATTGGAGAAGATGTGAGAGCAGATTTGAGTTCAATGAAGGCTCTCTTGCAAGCCTCATCAAAATTGAATGTGACATCATTTTGAAGTAAACGAGTGAGTGGGAGGGAAATCTTGCTGAAGTTATGAATGAATCGCCGATAGAAACCGGCATGACCAAGGAAGGACCGAATGTCTCGAACTTATTTGGGTTCAGGAAGTGATTGGATCACCTCAATTTTGGCTGGATCAACTTGGATACCCTCTTGAGAAATTATGTGCCCTAGAACAATCCCATTTGAAACCATGAAGTGACATTTTTCAAAATTCAGCACAAGGTTGCACTTGACACACTTTTGAAGGACCAAAGAGAGTGAATGTAAGCAAGATTCAAATGACCCGCCATAAATGGTAAAGTCATCCATGAAGACCTCCATGCAATTCTCAATGAATTCAGAAAAGATACTCATCATACACCGCTGGAATGTTGCAGGAGCATTACAAAGGCCAAAAGGCATTCGCCTATAGGCATAGGTTCCAAAGGGGCAAGTGAATGTGGTCTTTTCTTGGTCTTGAGGTGCGATTGGAATTTGGAAGTAGCCGGTGTAACCATCAAGAAAGCAATAGTGTGACTTTCCGGCCAATCTCTCAAGCATTTGGTCAAGGAAAGGAAGTGGGTAGTGATCTTTTCGTGTTTCAGCATTCAATTTGCGATAATCGATGCACACACGCCATTTGTTTTTCACTCGAGTTGTAACTACTTCTCCATGTTCATTTATGACAACTGTTATCCCTCCCTTCTTAGGAACGACTTGAATTGGACTAACCCATTCACTATCAGAAATTGGGTAGATAATACCAGCTTGAAGAAGCTTGGTAATCTCTTCCCTAACTACCTCAAGTATGAATGGATTGAGTCTTCTTTGAGGTTGCCTAATTGGTTTGGATGATTCCTCTAGATGGATGTGATGCATGCAAAGGGCAAGGTTGATTCCTGGAATATCCTCTAGGGTCCAACCTAAGGCATTTTTGTTTTATTCTAACACTTGAACAAGTTGGGACTCCTCAGTTTCAGAAAGTGAAGTAGAGATAATGACAGGGTAGGAGGGATTATGGAAAAGGAATGCATACTTGAGGTGTGAGGGAAGTGGTTTTAGATCATTTTCAGCCTTGATTTGAGAGATAGACAAGTTAGGAGTAGGAGAAGGGATTCCAGATGAGTTTGGATCATTTTCCTCAACACTGTCCAAGGTGGAGCAGTAGAGATCAGAGTTGATGTGGGATTCAAGAGAGTTTTCAAGTTCCTCCAGATTTATGGAGTCTATGAATGAGAGGTCCACATCAACTTCACCATTTATGACTTTGTTAATCATGGTGCAGATTTCACAAGATCCTTTATCATTATAACATGAAGAACATGGTGGATTGGGGTTCGATTGAATCTTAGAAGTGTCCTCAATAGAATGGATTGAGAATGCAGAGTGATCCTCAGATGGGTATCGCATGGCTTGGAAAATGTTGAACTTGAGCAGTTGGTCACCGAATTCCATGGATAAGATGCCTCAATGGACATCAATCTTGGTTCTCGCAGTCATGAGGAATGGTCTTCCTAGAATTAGGGGAGATCGAGAAGAGGTCGTCTCACCTTCCATGTCAAGGACATAGAAATCAGCTGGGAAGATAAGATCATTGACCCGAACAAGAACATCCTCAATTATCCCCTCAGGACTGGCAGTGCTTCGATTGGCTAATTGAATGACAACACCCGTTGGGTGCAAGGGACCTAGACCAAGGTTGGAGAAAATGGATTTGGGCATGACATTTATTGAGGCTCCAAGGTCTATGAGTGCATCATCAAAGTTGGAACTCCCTATTTGACATGGAACCGTGAAGGTCCCTGGATCTTTGCACTTCATGGGAATGGACTGTTGGGTTGAAACATTTTCAATGTTCCTAAGTTGCCTCTTATGGGTGCACAATTCCTTAAGAAACTTGGCATACTTAGGGATTTGTTTGATGGCATCTAAGAGGGGGATGTTCACTTCAACACGTCTAAACATGTCAAGCATTTCAGGATCAGGTTCAAAGGACTTCTTAGGCTTGGAGATGGCTTGAGGAAAAGGAATTGGGTTCCTTAGAGGAATGGAAGGAGGTGAAGGAGTGGATTCAAGTTCCTTTTCCAGCTTTTTGTTCTTTTCATTTTCTAGATCAACATCGAAAGGGGAGGTAGAGAAATCAGAATGGGGCATTGCAATTTGCTTTCCCGATCTAAGTGCAATTGCACTTACATTACCCTTAGGGTTGGGTAATGGTTGAGCTGGGAGTTGGGATGAATTGGATGGTTGTTGCTGGCTCAGGTGGGATGCAAGTTGACCTATTTGGGTTTCAATGTTCTTGAGGCTAGAACGGGTGAAGGAAGCAAGATCCTCTACAGCACTTTCCCATGGTTGTTTAGAAGAAGTGGCTTGTCCCAAATTGGGTTGTCCTTGATTTTGGTTCTTGGGGAAGCGATTGTATTGGGAGGGGAATTGGGAAGGCTCATTAGGATAGTGGAATCCAGGAGGAGGATTGTTCCTTTGGGGTTGAGGGACAAAAGGGTAAGGTTGTTGGAAGTTACCAACACCTTGACTGTATTGAAACTGGTTTGGGTTTTGAGGAGGGAATTGCGGAGGATGAGAAATGGAATTACCATACCTCAGAGGTGGGTTAAAGGTAGAAGAGAAGGGCTCAGAGTGGGGTTGGTTGAAGTTTCTAACAAACTGACCTGATTGTTGAGGGTTGAAGTTTCGCTGAGCATATGCCGCATTGAGCTCCATTGGACTAGATAAATCAGATGGATCATCTTGAAGTTGTGGACATGTGTCAGTCGGATGAGATGGAGAGTTGCAGATTCCACAATTCTTGATAGGTCCAGGGAATAGTGACTGTGGAGAAGATGAGGTTGGGGATTTGGTAGCCACCGCTAGTTGACGCACAAGACCTGTAAGTTCACTCATCCACTCAGTCATCTTGTTGGGCTCTATGGATTGATTCTCTTGGGCTTGTTTCACTTGAGCATGTGCTCGAGTATGGAATTGTTGCGTGTTTGCAGCCATGTTACTTATGAGATCTCTTGCAGCTGCAGGAGTTTTGTCAACAAGAGCACCGCCACTTGCAGCATCAATGAGAGTTCGCTCCATAGCCAATAACCCCTCATAGAAGTATTGGATCAGGAGTTGGTCGGGGATTTGATGGTGTGGACAAGTTTCCACAAGCTTTTTGAACCTCTCCCAATACTCATGGAGTGCTTCATTAGGGAATTGACGGATGCCGCTTATTTCCTTTCGGATAGAAGCTGTTCGGGAAGCGGGAAAGAACTTCTCAAGGAAAAGTCTCTTCATGTCAACCCATGAGTTTATGGAACCAGGTGGGAGGTAGTAGAGCCAAGACTTGGCATAATCTGCTAGGGAAAAGGGGAAAGCTCTAAGCTTGATTTGTTCTTCAGAAACCCCTTGAGGTTTCATGGTTGAGCAGACCACTTGGAACTCTTTGAGGTGAAGATGAGGATCCTCACCAGCTAGACCATGGAAATGAGGAAGAAGATGAATCAAACCCGACTTGAGTTCGAAGTCAGCCTCTATGTTTGGATATTGAATACCAAGAGGTTGGTAATTCATATCAGGGGCAACGATTTCTTTTAGGGTTTGTTCCCTAGGATTGGCCATTTCAATTTCAATTGGTTGGATGAGGACTGGTTCTTGAATTATTTGAGTATCTCTTATGTTCCTCCTAAGTTGGCGAAGTGTTCGCTCAATTTCAGGGTCAAACAAATCCGAGGGATTGTTTGGGAGGCTGCGGGGCATTCAGAAAGATTTATAAAGGATGAGGAAGACGGGTTTTTCTTTGTATTTTTTTCAGTTTATGATTTTTATGAGAAGACGGGTTTTTCTTTGTGTTTTTTTTCAATTTTTTTTTAAATTTTTGTTTTTTTTTGGTTTATTTTGAAAATAACCAGAAACTAATGACTACTTAAAGCACCATTCCCCGGAAACGGCGCCATTTGAAAGTGTGGACGATTGTCGCCTATCGACCGTTCAAGGTTCCGGTGCTCTGCTAATGTGTATAGCAGCACTCGGGTCGAATCCTCGGCGATGATACTTTGTAGTAGTCGTTTGTTTTTAGTTGATTGTATTTTGATTAGGGGGGTTTGTTTGCAGAGCTTAGTTGAAATGATTTATGGATGATGTTTGATTTACCAAATTGATAAATATTGGGGTGAGTTCATCATTAGGTTAGTTAAGCTTGTGATATCCTCGAGCTTTGCTTTATATTGCATTTAAATTAACACCCATGTCACAAGATGATGTTGATTAGAATTCTTAAGTGTTAAGGCTATAAACAAAGACTTAACTTAACTTAAGGTTATAATATCAATCAGATCTTATTTATGGTTGTGTATTTATGGTTCCAATAATCCATGGAAGCAACATGTTAAACAAAACAAGTCATTAATCCATGACATGTTAAGTCCAACATACACAATGTTAATTCAAAGAATATTCATCGAGCATAAGCTCTCAATCACTTAACATACCTAAATTATAACTCACCCCAATGAGAGATTTACTCATCCATTTGGGTGATTAATAATCTGGATATAATGATTATGATTATAAATTAATAAGAGAAGAAAAATAAAGGGATAAGAAAAGAGTGGTACGTCGACACACACACACGAACAATGATGATAATTAAAAACGAGCTTTCGATTGAATGAGGAAGCTAAATAAGGGAAGGGGATTGAACTGAATTTAAACTATTTTAAGAACATTAATATTAAAATACAGAAGGTGGAAGAGAATAAGAGATATTGAAGAAGAAACTTGCATTAAAACAGAATTACAAAGAAAGAGAATTACAAGATTACAGAAATGAAGAACACAAAAGTAAGTGAAAAGAAAGAGAGGAGGAAAGGTCTCTCAAGTGTAAAATTGAGTATGGCAGGTCCTCCCAAGCCTTTGTCAAAGCTTTGGTCGTGCCAATATGATCTCCTCTCTTCTGAAATGCCAACCCCTCTCAAGGAGAGAAGGAGAGAGTATTTATAGCCCAAGGAGTGGACTGTTTGCTTTCCCAATCTGTCCCTCCAATTGCATCGCCAATTGAGCTATTCAGACAGCCGAATATTCAAATAGCTCCTTCTTCAAAGTTTTAGACAATAATGTTGTCCGACTAATCGCAAAAGTTGGAGTCATTTGGACTTAAGGATCAAAAGTTATGGCCGGTTGATTAAACAAACTTAAACTGTCCATTTCAATCCAGTCTTTTTGAAGTCCATAATGTGAAAGGGTTTTTGAATATGAATATGCCTTCAAATCCGAATTGTTTCTTCAACAAATTCGGCCACCTATATCCCCTCTTTCACACTGCAAAATCTCAGCTCGCTTGGATGATTACATCAGGAGATATGTCATGCATACTATACTGATTTTCATTCTAGGCCAGAATGGTGGGCTGGACTTCAAAGATTTATTTGGGCCCCTTGTACTTGGATTTGGGCCATGAAATTTTTATCCAAGATGAAATGTAGTGTCCCCCGAATTATGGTGGAGAGTTAAGGTTTTTGAACTTCTGGATTGAGCCCAGTAAATCAATCTTCATGAATAGTCCAGTTTCTTCACAGATTCTTTGGTCTTGTTTGTGAGGACCATATGACCCTTCAAATGGCAGAATTGGATCATGGTGCCTTCTAATGAAATGTTGTATATTGAAAGGAGAATCATAAAAAACAATAACCACACAATTTGGATCAGTATAGTGATAGTTATAAGTAAAACATTAAACTGACTCAATTTGACTACTTCTAAAAATGCTCAAATATTATACTTAATATTAAAACATTAATATTTCACACAAATTATGCACATTTCATATAAAATAAGTAAAGGGGGAATATAATAAGTCATGAAAATATTAATAACATCAACTCCCCCACACTTAGATTTGCGCGTGTCCTCATGTGCAACAAATATAAAAACATGACAAAATCATTTTCACTCACCAACAAATATTAAAATTTTGTTTTCTCCAATCAGGGGAGGTTTAGACTATTTCACTCATCCATATTGAATTCCATAACAAGTTTGGTTCACAATAATGCATCAGAAACAATTCATTTTTTCATGTTCAAGGTTCGAATTAGAAAATGTAGGCACTCAAAACTTACTCCTCTCAAGATGATAAAAATGTATTTTAGGAGGTTCACTCATTCACCAACAAAAAGTGAAAATCAAGAGTTTGTAAGAGCTCTCAGCTTCCATTCCCAAATCTAATGTGTACAAGAATAAAGAGGTCTTTTAAGGGGTTTTTCAGTGGATATGGTACGGTAGGTATATAATGTCCAAAGGAAAAGAGGGGTTAAAAACACCAACATGGAAAAATCAATGCACATTTTTTTTGAAATTTGATTTGAAAGGAAATAGAAACACATATTTACAAGGGCATGAATGTGTGATGAATGAAAAGTGAGGGAGATAGAAAATGGAATAGGTTGAGATGATGGAATATGTACAACATGGAAGACTTCCAATAATGGCACAACACAAGATGATTCAAGTGTTCTTTTTTTTCTCTTTTTGCTCTTTTTTTTCGAAAGTTGTGCTTGAAACAGGTCTCACAGTCATCTCCCAACCCATGCTTGATCTCCACATGGAACTAATTTATAACACGAACAAAGGTTGATGATGAATGATTTTTGACCTACCCAAGACACAACCCATTCCCTTTTTTTTATTTTTTTCATTTTTTTTATATAATTTTTTTTCATTTTTTTTTGAACACTTTTCAATGACTTTTGTACAAATGACAATTACACATATACACCCCAAATCTCACAGAATTACAACCTCTCCCCCACACTTGAATGGAAGCTTGCCCTCAAGCATATGATGACACATTGGAAATCAATGAAAGTACGCCCAAAAATGAAGTCTATTCCCCCCACACTTAAATTTCAATAAATTGTACAATGAAAATCCATGAAGATGTTGGGTGGGACAAGGTATTAGGCTTGTAATGTGGCTATCAAAATAAAGGTTTTCATAGGCTCAAAGGGGCTTTCAAAAGTAGGATCAATGTAAGGGTAACGGGAGGCTATTTGGCTATTCTGATTCTCATGTGGCTTAGAAAATGCCTCTATCATATTAATGCACACAAAAGATGGAAATTCAGCTCGAAGGTCCACAAACTCAAGACTCACAATCAGTGGTGAAGACACACAATGAAAAATATGGCCATATATGACCTTGGCATGAAGGCTAATGTTATTCCTCACAGTAGGGGAGAATCATTTTCCACCAAAAATTGTTCATTCAAAATGTTTGTTATTGACACAAAATTGTTTACCCAAGTTTGAGATAAAAATTCAATATATTGGAGTTTAAAACAAGCCTTTGGACTCCCCAAAATGGTTGGACAAAATTTCAATATTGGATGATGAGTAATTATGACACCCCTGTTTTTCAATTGTCATTTGTTTTTAATTATTTTTTTTTAAATTTTTTTATTTTTAATGACAGATCCACACAAAAGAGAAAATAGAAAAAAAGGTTGTGGAAGAATGTTGTAAAAAAAATGAGAGGGAGAGAGGAAGAAGAAGAAATAGAGAGAAGAAGAGAGGGAAGAGAGGTTGAGGAGAGATAGAGTTAAAGGGAAAGAGGTGCCCCCTGGTTTGGATTTGGCGGGTCTCCATCCAGTGGTGGTTCTATTGAAGTGGATGGGGTTTCGATGGAAGTCGATGTGGTTCCTGGATTGTGAGACCTCTCATGGTGATGCTTTAACCGGTGTCCATTTACCGTGAATGTTCTTTTTGAAGAAGGGTCTTGGACTTGCACTGCACCAAATGGGTAAACGTTAGTAATAACAAAAGGACCTTCCCAACGAGAATTAAGCTTACCTGGGTGAAGTCGAAATCGAGAATTGAAGAGCATTACCTTTTCACCCTCATGAAATACCTTTCAAAGAATGTTCTTGTCATGGAGTGACTTTGCCTTTTCTTTGTAGAGAATGGAGTTCTCATACGAATCGATTCGAAGCTCCTCCAATTCAGTCAACTGCAACAATCTTTCTTCACCAGATTTTTCACAATCAAAATAACAAGTTTTGACAGCCCAAAATGACTTATGTTGGATTTCAACTGGTAAATGACAGGCTTTACCAAAAACTAGCCTAAATGGAGACATCCCAATGGGTGTCTTATAGGCTGTTCGATAGGCCCAAAGTGCTTCACCAAGTCTATCGGGCCAGTCTTTTCTTGTGGGCTTAACAATTCTTTCAAGCACTCTTTTCACTTCTCTGTTAGAAAGTTCAGCCATTCCATTTGTTTGAGGGTGATATGCAGTGGATGTTTTATGTACAACCCCATTCTTTTTCAAAAGTGACTCCATGGTTCTATTACAGAAATGAGTTCCTAAGTCACTTATCAAAGCACGAGGTGTTCCGAATCGATGGAAGATATGGGTTTTGAGGAACTCACTCACAGTTTGAGCATCATCTTTCCTAGTGGGTTTGGCCTCGACCCACCTAGAAACATAATCGACCGCAAGAAGAATTTATGAGAATCCATTGGAAGGGGGAAATGGTCCCATGAAATCGATGCCCCAAACATCGAAAAGCTCACAAAAGATTAATGGCTTTTGAGGCATTTCGTTTCTTTTGGAAATTGTGCCAAACTTTTGGCAAGTGGGACATGATTGACAGAACTCGTGTGAGTCCTTGAAGAGTGAAGGCCAAAAGAATCCAGAATCTAGGACCTTTCGAGAAGTCCTTTGTGGTCCAAAGTGGCCACCTCCAGGCATTGAGTGGAAGAATTCCAAGATGGAGGATTGTTCAGTTTCATCAACACATCTCCTAATTACCATGTCAGCCCCAGTTTTCCAAAGTTTATTATCTTCCCAAAAATAATGCTTTGAATCACTTCTCATCTTTTCTTTTTTTTCTTTTGAAAAATATTCAGGGAAAACACCAGAAACCAAGTAATTGACAATTGGGGAATACCATGGTAACTTTGGAGTGAGAGATGAGAGGTGTCCAGTTGGAAATTCAGGATCAATTATTTCAGAATGAGAAGAATTAGAAATTCTACTCAGGTGGTCAGCCACAGGGTTTTCTTTTCCAGGTTTATCTTTTATCACAAGGTCAAACTCTTGGAGCATTAAAATCCATCTTATTAGCCTTGGTTTGGAATCACTTTTCTTAAGTAAGAACTTTAATGCTGAGTGGTCCGTGAAGATGATGATTTTGGCACCTAAGAGATAGGGCCGGAATTTATCCAAGGCAAAAACCACAGCTAAAAGTTCTTTTTCAGTCACAGTGTAGTGTGATTGAGTTTCATCCAATGTTTTTGAGGCATAAAAGATGACATGAGGAATGTTTTCTCTTCTTTGACCAAGAACAGCCCCAATGGCCCTATCAGAAGCATCACACATTAATTCAAATGGTAAGGACCAATCTGGGGGTTGGATTATTGGAGAAGATGTGAGAGCAGATTTGAGTTCAATGAAGGCTCTCTTGCAAGCCTCATCAAAATTGAATGTGACATCATTTTGAAGTAAACGAGTGAGTGGGAGGGAAATCTTGCTGAAGTTATGAATGAATCACCGATAGAAACCGGCATGACCAAGGAAGGATCGAATGTCTCGAACTGATTTGGGTTCAGGAAGTGATTGGATCACCTCAATTTTGGCTGGATCAACTTGGATACCCTCTTGAGAAATTATGTGCCCTAGAACAATCCCATTTGAAACCATGAAGTGACATTTTTCAAAATTCAGCACAAGGTTTCACTTGACACACTTTTGAAGGACCAAAGAGAGTGAATGTAAGCAAGATTCAAATGACCCGCCATAAATGGTAAAGTCATCCATGAATACCTCCATGCAATTCTCAATGAATTCAGAAAAGATACTCATCATACACCGCTGGAATTTTGCAGGAGCATTACAAAGGCCAAAAGGCATTCGCCTATAGGCATAGGTTCCAAAGGGGCAAGTGAATGTGGTCTTTTCTTGGTCTTGAGGTGCGATTGGAATTTGGAAGTAGCCGGTGTAACCATCAAGAAAGCAATAGTGTTACTTTCCGACCAATCTCTCAAGCATTTGGTCAAGGAAAGGAAGTGGGTAGTGATCTTTTCGTGTTTCAGCATTCAATTTGCGATAATCGATGCACACACGCCATTTGTTTTTCACTCGAGTTGTAACTACTTCTCCATGTTCATTTGTGACAACTGTTATCCCTCCCTTCTTAGGAATGACTTGAATTGGACTAACCCATTCACTATCAGAAATTGGGTAGATAATACCAGCTTGAAGAAGCTTGGTAATATCTTCCCTAACTACCTCAAGTATGAGTGGATTGAGTCTTCTTTGAGGTTGCCTAATTGGTTTGGATGATTCCTCTAGATGGATGTGATGCATGCAAAGGGCAGGGTTGATTCCTGGAATATCCTCTAGGGTCCAACCTAAGGCATTTTTGTTTTCTTCTAACACTTGAACAAGTTGGGACTCCTCAGTTTCAGAAAGTGAAGCAGAGATAATGACAGGGTAGGAGGGATTATGGAAACGGAATGCATACTTGAGGTGTGAAGGAAGTGGTTTTAGATCATTTTCAGCCTTGGTTTGAGAGCTAGACAAGTTAGGAGTAGGAGAAGGGATTCCAGATGATTTTGGATCATTTTCCTCAACACTGTCCAAGGTGGAGCAGTAGAGATCAGAGTTGATGTGGGATTCAAGAGAGTTTTCAAGTTCCTCCAGATTTATGGAGTCTATGAATGAGAGGTCCACATCAACTTCACCATTTATGACTTTGTTAATCATGGTGCAGATTTCACAAGATCCTTTATCATTATAACATGAAGAACATGGTGGATTGGGGTTCGATTGAATCTTAGAAGTGTCCTCAAAAGAATGGATTGAGAATGCAGAGTGATCCTCAGATGGGTATCGCATGGCTTGGAAAATGTTGAACTTGACCAGTTGGTCACCGAATTCCATGGATAAGATGCCTGAATGGACATCAATCTTGGTTCTCGCAGTCATGAGGAATGGTCTTCCTAGAATTAGGGGAGATCGAGAAGAGGTCGTCTCACCTTCCATGTCAAGGACATAGAAATCAGCTGGGAAGATAAGATCATTGACCCGAACAAGAACATCCTCAATTATCCCCTCAGGACTGGCAGTGCTTCGATTGGCTAATTGAATGACAACACCCGTTGGGTGCAAGGGACCTAGACCAAGGTTGGAGAAAATGGATTTGGGCATGACATTTATTGAGGCTCCAAGGTCTATGAGTGCATCATCAAAGTTGGAACTCCCTATTTGACATGGAACCGTGAAGGTCCCTGGATCTTTGCACTTCATGGGAATGGACTATTGGGTTGAAACATTTTCAATGTTCCTAAGTTTCCTCTTATGGGTGCACAATTCCTTAAGAAACTTGGCATACTTAGGGATTTGTTTGATGGCATCTAAGAGGGGGATGTTCACTTCAACACGTCTAAACATGTCAAGCATTTCAGGATCAGGTTCAAAGGACTTCTTAGGCTTGGAGATGGCTTGAGGAAAAGGAATTGGGTTCCTTAGAGGAATGGAAGGAGGTGAAGGAGTGGATTCAAGTTCCTTTTCCATCTTTTTGTTCTTTTCATTTTCTAGATCAACATCGAAAGGGGAGGTAGAGAAATCAGCATGGGGCATTGCAATTTGCTTTCCCGATCTAAGTGCAATTGCACTTACATTACCCTTAGGGTTGGGTAATGGTTGAGCTGGGAGTTGGGATGAATTGGATGGTTGTTGCTGGCTCAGGTGGGATGCAAGTTGACCTATTTGGGTTTCAATGTTCTTGAGGCTAGAACGGGTGAAGGAAGAAAGATCCTCTACAGCACTTTCCCATGGTTGTTTAGAAGAAGAGGCTTGTCCCAAATTGGGTTGGCCTTGATTTTGGTTCTTGGGGAAGCGATTGTATTGGGTGGGGAATTGGGAAGGCTCATTAGGATAGTGGAATCCAGGAGGAGGATTGTTCCTTTGGGGTTGAGGGACAAAAGGGTAAGGTTGTTGGAAGTTACCAACACCTTGACTGTATTGAAACTGGTTTGGGTTTTGAGGAGGGAATTGCGGAGGATGAGAAATGGAATTACCATACCTCAGAGGTGGGTTAAAGGTAGAAGAGAAGGGCTCAGAGTGGGATTGGTTGAAGTTTCTAACAAACTGACCTGATTGTTGAGGGTTGAAGTTTCGCTGAGCATATGCCGCATTGAGCTCCATTGGACTAGATAAATCAGATGGATCATCTTGAAGTTGTGGACATGTGTCAGTCGGATGAGATGGAGAGTTGCAGATTCTACAATTCTTGATAGGTCCAGGGAATAGTGACTGTGGAGAAGATGAGGTTGGGGCTTTGGTAGCCACCGCTAGATGACGCACAAGACCTGTAAGTTCACTCATCCACTCAGTCATCTTGTTGGGCTCTATGGATTGATTCTCTTGGGCTTGTTTCACTTGAGCATGTGCTCGAGTATGGAATTTTTGCGTGTTTGCAGCCATGTTACTTATGAGATCTCTTGCAGCTGCAGGAGTTTTGTCAACAAGAGCACCGCCACTTGCAGCATCAATGAGAGTTCGCTCCATAGCCAATAACCCCTCATAGAAGTATTGGATCAGGAGTTGGTCGGGGATTTGATGGTGTGGACAAGTTGTCACAAGCTTTTTGAACCTCTCCCAATACTCATGGAGTGATTCATTAGGGAATTGACGGATGCCGCTTATTTCCTTTCGGATAGAAGCTGTTCAGGAAGCGGGAAAGAACTTCTCAAGGAAAAGTCTCTTCATGTCAACCCATGAGTTTATGGAACCAGGTGGGAGGTAGTAGAGCTAAGACTTGGCAGAATCTGCTAGGGAAAAGGGGAAAGCTCTAAGCTTGATTTGTTCTTCAGAAACCCCTTGAGGTTTCATGGTTGAGCAGACCACTTGGAACTCTTTGAGGTGAAGATGAGGATCCTCACCAGCTAGACCATGGAAATGAGGAAGAAGATGAATCAAACCCGACTTGAGTTCGAAGTCAGCCTCTATGTTTGGATATTGAATACCAAGAGGTTGTTAATTCATATCAGGGGCAGCGAGTTCTTTTAGGGTTTGTTCCCTAGGATTGGCCATTTCAATTTCAATTGGTTGGATGAGGACTGGTTCTTGAATTATTTGAGTATCTCTTATGTTCCTCCTAAGTTGGCGAAGTGTTCGCTCAATTTCAGGGTCAAACAAATCGGAGGGATTGTTTGGGAGGCTGCGGGGCATTCAGAAAGATTTATAAAGGATGAGGAAGACGGGTTTTTCTTTGTATTTTTTCAGTTTATGATTTTTATGAGAAGACGGGTTTTTCTTTGTGTTTTTTTTTCAATTTTTTTTTAAATTTTTGTTTTTTTTTTTGGTTTATTTTGAAAATAACCAGACACTAATGACTACTTAAATCACCATTCCCCGGCAACGGCGCCATTTGAAAGTGCGGCCGATTGTCGCCTATCGACCGTTCAAGGTTCCGGTGCTCTGCTAATGTGTATAGCAGCACTTGGGTCGAATCCTCGGCGATGATACTTTGTAGTAGTCGTTTGTTTTTAGTTGATTGTATTTTGATTAGGGGGGTTTGTTTGCAGAGCTTAGTTGAAATGATTTATGGATGATGTTTGATTTACCAAATTGATAAATATTGGGGTGAGTTCATCATTAGGTTAGTTAAGCTTGTGATATCCTCGAGCTTTGCTTTATATTGCATTTAAATTAACACCCATGTCACAAGATGATGTTGATTAGAATTCTTAAGTGTTAAGGCTTTAAACCAAGACTTAACTTAACTTAAGGTTATAATCTCAATAAGATCTTATTTATGGTTGTGTATTTATGGTTCCAATAATCCATGGAAGCCACATGTTAAACAAAACAAGTCATTAATCCATGACATGTTAAGTCCAACATACACAATGTTAATTCAAAGAATATTCATCGAGCATAATCTCTCAATCACTTAACATACCTAAATTATAACTCACCCCAATGAGAGATTTACTCAGCCATTTGGGTGATTAATAATCTGGTTATAATGATTATGATTATAAATTAATAAGAGAAGAAAAATAAAGGGATAAGAAAAGAGTGGTACGTCGACACACACACACGAACAATGATGATAATTAAAAACGAGCTTTCGATTGAATGAGGAAGCTAAATAAGGGAAGGGGATTGAACTGAATTTAAACTATTTTAAGAACATTAATATTAAAATACAGAAGGTGGAAGAGAATAAGAGATATTGAAGAAGAAACTTGCATTAAAACAGAATTACAAAGAAATAGAATTACAAGATTACAGAAATGAAGAACACAAAAGTAAGTGAAAAGAAAGAGAGGAGGAAAGGTCTCTCAAGTGTAAACTTGAGTATGGAAGGTCCTCCCAAGCCTTTGGCAAAGCTTTTGTCGTTCCAATATGATCTCCTCTCTTCTGAAATGCCAACCCCTCTCAAGGAGAGAAGGAGAGAGTATTTATAGCCCAAGGAGTGGACTGTTTGCTTTCCCAATCTGTCCCTCCAATTGCATCGCCAATTGAGCTATTCAGACAGCCTAATATTCAAATAGATCCTTCTTCAAAGTTGTATACAATAAGGTTGGTCGACTACTCTCAAAAGTTGGAGTCATTTGGACTTAAGGATCAAAAGTTATGGCCGGTTGATTAAACAAACTTAAACTGTCCATTTCAATCCAGTCTTTTTGAAGTCCATAATGTGAAAGGGTTTTTGAATATGAAGATGCCTTCAAATCCGAATTGTTTATTCCACAAAGTCGGCCACCTATATCTCCTCTTTCACACTGAAAAATCTCAGCTCTCTTGGATGATTACATCAGGAGATATGTCATGCATACTATACTGATTTTTATTCTCGTCCAGAATGGTGGGATGGACTTCAAAGATTTATTTGGGCCCCTTTTACTTGGATTTGGGCCATGAAATTTTTATCCAAGATGAAATGTAGTGTCCCCAGAATTATGGTGGAGAGTTAAGGTTTTTGAACTTCTGGATTGAGCCCAGTAAATCAATCTTCATGAATAGTCCAGTTTCTTCACAGATTCTTTGGTCTTGTTTGTGAGGACCATATGACCCTTCAAATGGCAGAATTGGATCATGGTGCCTTCTAATGAAATGTTGTATATTGAAAGGAGAATCCTAAAAAACAAGAACCACACAATTTGGATCAGTATAGTGATAGTTATAAGTAAAACATTAAACTGACTCAATTTGACTACTTCTAAAAATGCTCAAATATTATACTTAATATTAAAACATTAATATTTCACACAAATTATGCACATTTCATATAAAATAAGTAAAGGGGGAATATAATAAGTCATGAAAATATTAATAACATCAGTACCTAAAAACATAAAAATTCTTAAAAACCTGGAAAACCCCTTGACAACCTTAAAACCCCAAGAAAAATTAAAATAACCCCAAAACATTAAAATCGATAGTGACCACTAAAAACTATAAAAACCCATAAAACCGATAAAAACATTAAAAAACTATAAAAACATTAAAACACTAAGAAACACAAAAAAAGACCCTAAAACACGAAATATACCCTTAAAATCCTAAAATCCTTAAAACCCCAAAATACCTAAAAAATCCTCAAAAGTACTAAAATCCCTAATAGTCCCAAAAACCATTAAAATCATAAAAAATCAAAAACAAAAATCATGTAAACGTAAAAACACAAAAAACCCAGAAAATCTCTAAAAACCCATAAAACCCCATAAAACCATAGATAACCCTAACATTATAAAACCCATAAAACCCCACTGAAAACTCAAAAAAACCGTTAAAACCCCAAAAATGGATAAAACTATAATAATTTTAGAAAACCTAAAAAAATATAAAATCCAAAAAAAATCTAAAAAACAATAATTAAAGGGAAAATAATAAAAACCTTAAATCCCTAAAATCCCTTGAAAACCAAAAAAACACTGAAATGCTATAAAAACATAAATACACTAAATATCTTATAAAAGACCTAAAATACATGTAAATGTAAATAAGAAAAAAAACCTGAAAATAATAAAACCCCTAAAAATAATAAAAGATACTAAAATTATTCCAAAACCCTAAAACCACTGAAAACTCTAAAACCATAAAACCCCTAAAATGGTAAAAAAATCTAAAAATCCATAAAAACCTTAATAATCTCAAAAAAACACTAAAACCCATAAGATACCCTAAAACATGAAGAAAATTAAAATCCATAAAAAATATTGAAAACCCATGAAAAACCCTAAAACCCTCAAAGCCCCTAAACCCCTAAAAATAACTAAAACCATGAAGCACATAAAAACATAAAAACCCCATAAACCTCTATATAACAAATAAAATCTTAAAAACCTCTAACAACCCCTAATATCATTAAATGACTCTAAAATCAAAAATATCTATAAAAATAAAAGACACTAAAAAAAACTAAAAGTGTTGAAAACCCAATAAATATCACAAAAAAACTAAAACCATAAAAACTAAAAAAAATCTTAAAAAAGACCTCAAAATCATGAAAAAAAGAAAACCCCTAAAATCCTTAAATTCTCAGAAAACCATAAAAACTCTAAAAACATAAAAATCCTAAAACATAATTATAACTCTAAAACCACATAAAATTATAAAATGTTGAAAACAAAAAAAATACCCATAAAAACTAAAATACCACTAAAATACTTGTTTTGAACCATTTCCCTTCGAGGAGATGGAGGACTAACGCGCCCGACTATCGATCTCACAGATGGCTGAGCCCCGCTCGATTGCTAAAGTCAGGTACATCGGTCTTCGTTTCAAAACACCCAACGGTTCCATATCCAATGATACGTGGACCTGCTTTCGAAAGGCAGGTGTCTGCTAGGTGGTTTGGCCAGTGATTCTTATGAACTCACATTGGTTGAGAGGATGGGAAGTCAGGCTCATCGAACCCTTTTGGGGGGAATTGTTGCCTATTTCGGGACTCTCTTATAGATTTAATACGTATTCACATGTTTTCGAATCTTTGGTTTATACCCAAGAATAGTATCCACAGATTTCTCCTAGTTGGAAATGGTCATCTGAACACGGGGACTCAAGAATCCTTTATGCCTGAGGTTTACCATCCCTCGTTGGATTAATGACCCTAAGGAGTTTTGACTCATTAAGGTGGAACTAGGGGTGGTGTGGTGAACCGACGTGAAGATAGTCGGATCGACCGGTTGTTGGGATTGAACCTTAGGTAGGCTTCTTATATTCCATGCCTAAGAGACAGGGATCAAAGTCCACATAGTTCGTTCGGGAGTGTCGGAGAACCGACGTGAATGTGGACCCGGGGGTCCGCGGGTGATCGGGCTTGAACCTCTTGGAGGCTTCCTATGTACCCTACCTAGGAGGCAGGGATCAAAGTCCACATAGTTCACATGTGTATGGGGCTTACACTCTGAGGAGGCCCAGAGTAATGGATGGGGGCTTACACTCTGAGGAGGCCCAGAGTAATGGATGGGGGCTTACACTCTGAGGAGGCCCAGAAGTGGATGTCATGGTCGATGCCTACTCTAAGCCCATGTGATTCATGCTCGGTGTGAGAAATAAGATGCAGCAGGGACCAGACGATCACGTCGCGAAAGGTGCGTCCGTGATAAGGGGACTGGGGCTTATGCATGGAGCGGCCCATAGTAATGGATTGGGGCTTACACTCTGAGGAGGCCCAGGGCGACAAAGTGCATTGAGAGAGGGAAATAGGTGCTCTTGTGCCCTTCACCTCTCTTGTTCCCGGGGTAAGTACAGAAGTGCATGGGGGATTCCGTATGATGGGTATTTTACTACCCCCAAAGAAGGGAGAAGTGACCCAGCCCCAAAAAGTGGAGGGGAAGAGAGGGGACTCCCGAGCTCAGACTCCACATTACTCTGGGAATGTGAACCCATGAATGCTTCGGAAACCTACTCATGGTTTGGGGAAACCCCTTCGCCCCTGCTTACCATGGGTATGTGAACTCAAAAAGGCATGTTGGTGCACCTGAGGGTTACACCACACGGATCTGGTGGCTCTGGTGGAGGCCTCGGCTCGGGGCCGATGAGTAGGCCAATGAGGGAGTCATAGAGGATCAGGCCGGATTGGAAGGATTTTATCTAGCTCATGGAACGGGAACTCCGAAGGATTCTATGGGCCACACGAGGGTATGGGTTGTGGCACCCTTCATGTAGGTAAGTGCTACGCGGTTGGAGAAACCGTCCGCAAACCAGGGTAGTCCGCGGAATGATGATCATCCTGCAAACTAGGGTGGTCCGCGGAACAGTAAGAATCCTGCGAACCAAGGAGGTTTGTGGCTTCGGGTTCGATCCGCGTACCAGGGTTGTACGCTGAGGGTTCCATGCGAGCAGCAGCTTCCAAGGGTGGCTCCAGTTGAGGGTTTTTCGGTCGAGGCTTCGCCCGTGTAGGAGGGTGTTATGCAGTGCGGCAGGTCGTAAAAGAGGAAGAAACACCCCGGTCTGTGGGGAGTGCATCCGCGGAGGGTCCATGGTTCACGGTCTTATCTTATTTGTTATTTTAGGTTCGTGGCTCACCATGTAATAATGCATTTTTGGGTTCCTTATTAGTTCATTCCCAGGTTCATACCTGCTCTGGTTCGTGAACTGGAACTTCGCTGTTTGCGAAATCCTAAGCCTTCCTTCGAAATCCTTCCACCCAAATCTAATCGATCTCCTCTGAATCCCTTTCCCACTTCCCCCTTGGTCTCCTTTTATAGAGTGGGGAAAGAGTTGTATCTGTGGTCATGTGGCACCTTTTTCGGAGGCCTATGACTGAAAACCCGGTTTATGGCTGACTTGGTCAATCCACGACTCGCGGTGGGCACTGAGAACATCTCCCCCGCGAACCGAATGTGCACGGGGAATGCTTCGTGGCTGCGTAGGGTTCCACCTCCATTCTTCAAATGATAGCGGATGCAGCTTGATCCGGTCGACGCGGCCCGCGGCTGGGGAGGTTCATGATGGTGAACCATATCGGCGCTCGTCCTGTTTCACACCCATGGAGGATCTCCGCCTACATTTCACGAACGACATCGGTCCGTGGAGGGGGTGCTCCACGGAACCGTCCGCATGCTTGTTTGGACCGGTCTGCAGACCGATTCATCTTGTGCATTTATTCTCCATACTTTCCCCAATTATTTAGGGAAAATTGGGTATGATATCCCTTGGGTTAAAATTGGATTCTCATTCTCCTTTGCGGATTTTTCAGGACCCTACAAATTCCCCCCATTAGAATGGGGTTCGATTGGAACGAAGAAGAGGCCATTCCGATGTAGAGTGGTCCTTTAAATCGATGAGTGATTTGAAAATGCTCTGAATTTTTCTTGAGCCAAGGGACTCAAGGAGTAGAGTTCGACTTTTGCTAGGGTTTTGTAGAAAATCCCCAAAAACTTTGTGTCTTTTCTTTTAATGCCCTAATTTTTCCTGGGCCCATTTAGTGTGGACCCAGCGGGTATGGCCCAACTTTTGCTTAGGTCTCCCTTTTCGGGTTTTCAGCCTAACATGATTTGTGCATATTTTGCAACCATTTTAAAGTCCCTCCATCAAGGCTATCATTACTGATGTTTTAGGTCAAACATCTTTGACCAAATATGGTGGGGAAAGGGCCCCAATGAAGTTTGGTTGATTAAAATATGTCTCGATGTCCTTCAGATTCATGTGAAGGGAGTGTGTTTAGATTTGAACGACGTGTAGGGCATGTCTCAAGGCATGGGAGGTTTACCGGTGTGCATAGGTAGGAAGATCATCGCCTAAGGAAATATTGCCTTTGGTAGACGGGTCAAAAAATCAATATGCAGAGCTGCTGAGGGCATGGTATGCATAGTCATACAAAGGTGCCCCTAAGTCAATGACTCTCCATTTATGATGGCCATAGAACTTCATGAAAGTCCGGTTTACAGAGACCACCATGGGTGGCTTGGAGAATTATGAAAACCACCGAGGGTGGCTTGAAAAGGGAATGTGGTGTCTGAAAGGCTTTGAGAACATCTGTATCAATCAAGAGTGTGGAATCAATCTTCATATCCTACACATTTATCTAGCATAAAGGACAGTTGGAGCTTGGCGCAGTTTAATGTCATGCAGTTGGGACATTATCTAGAATGTAACGGATTCTCCTAGTCCTCAGTAATCTTGCCATAGATGTTCTGCCATATTCAGGCAGGGTTGGGAAAAGCGGCTGGTAAACTGTAGCTCATAGGTTTTCCGAATCCCGGGATGGACATAGGGGCTCAAGGGCCAAGAGGTGTACGGAGAGAAGCATCGCCTAAGGAAAACTTTCCTTTGGTCGATGGGACAGGGACTATCAATATGCAGAGCCTTTGAGGGCATGGTATGCATAGTCCTGCAAAGGTATCCTTAGGTCAATGATTTTATTCTCCCGATAGCCGAGCAACTTCCGGGAAGTTGAGATTCGGGACCACCAGGGGTGGTTTATGAGAGTTTGGCTTTTTCTGAGTACAGAGTATGGTTTATGAGGAGAGGGTTCACTAGTGCAAAAAACGTTTTTTACGTCACCATTTTTTACGTCGGTTATATAAAACCGACGTCATAATATGTAAAACGAGGTTTTTTACGTCGGTTATTTAATAACCGACGTAAAAACCTGTGTTTAGTACACCTTTAACGTCGGTTATTTTTATAACCGACGTTATTAATCGCGCGGCTTCGTTTTTTACGTCGGTTATTCAATAACCGACGTAAAAAACGCGGTTTTTGAAGGCCTTTTTACGTTGGTTATAAAATAACCGACGTAAACAAAGAATCCGCAGATGTTTTTGACGTCGGTTATGGAATAACCGACGTAATAAAACGCGGATTTTGAGCCCTTTATAACGTCGGTTATAAAATAACCAACGTAAAAAAAAGAATCGGAGGAAGGTTTTTACGTCGGTTATTGAATAACCGACGTGATAACTCATTTAAAAATTTACCCAGACCCATGGATTGTCATTCGCGAGTTTACCTTCGACAGTCGCGACTCGTCTCTCTCGCGTGTAAACCCGAATCGGCTCGTCCATTTCGTGGGTTTAGATTCGTTTTGCGATCATCGTTTCTCATATTTAATCTCCTCGGATCAATCATCTAAACTTGCAGCACTCAGGTAATCCTCCCACTCGTTCGTTTTTTTTTGCGGATAGTATATATATGTGTGTTGTGATTTTTTTGTTGAAACTAGCTAAAATTCTTCGATTGCGAACCCTTTTAACTCGTTTTGGCACCATAATCTTATTTACCATCCCTAGATCTATTAGTTCGACTTGCAATATTGACTAATTTTATGATTTCACTAATTTTTCATCGTTTTCTATAAATCCCCGAGAGGGTTGGGGCGTGTCCAGGGGGTTTACAAGGGGGTGGGTGGGTGTGGGGGGTTGTCCAAGGGTGTGGGTGGGTGTTGGGGGGTGTCCAGGGGGGTGTCCAAGGGGGGTAGGGGGTGGGGGTGGTGTTTAGGAGGGGTGGGGGGGCTATCCAGAGGGTTGGGGGTGTCCAGGGGGTGTCCAAGTAGGTCGGGGGTGGGGGGTTGTGTCCAGGAGGGGTGGGGTGCTTTCTAGAGGGGTCGGGGGCTGTCCAGAGGGGTCGGGGGGTGTCCAGGATGGTGTCCAAGGGGATGGGTGGGTGTGGGGGGCTGTCCAAGGGGGTGGCGGCCTGTCCAGAGGGGTCGGTGGGGTGTCCAGGGGGGTGTCCAAGGGGTTGGATGGGTGTGGGGGGCTGTCCAAGTGGGTGGCGGCCTCTCCAGAGGGTATTTGGGGTTGTCCGGGTGGGTGGGGGGTGGTGTCCAGGAGGGGCGGGGGGCTGTCCAGAGGGGTCGGGGGGTGTCCAGGGGGGTTTACAAGGGGGTGGGTGGGTGTGGGGGGTTGTCCAAGGGTGTGGGTGGGTGTTGGGGGGTGTCCAAGGGGGGTAGGGGGTGGGGGTGGTGTTTAGGAGGGGTGGGGGGCTGTCCAGAGGGTTGGGGGGTGTCCAGGGGGGTGTCCAAGCAGGTCGGGGGTGGGGGGTTGTGTCCAGGAGGGGTGGGGGTGCTTTCTAGAGGGGTCGGGGGCTGTCCAAAGGGGTCGGGGGGTGTCCAGGGTGGTGTCCAAGGGGATGGGTGGGTGTGGGGGGCTGTCCAAGGGGGTGGCGGCCTGTCCAGAGGGGTCGGTGGGGTGTCCAGGGGGGTGTCCAAGGGGTTGGATGGGTGTGGGGGGCTGTCCAAGTGGGTGGAGGCCTCTCCAGAGGGTATTTGGGATTGTCCGGGTGGGGGGGGGCTGTCCAGAGGGTTGGGGGATGTCCAGGGGGGTGTCGAAGGGGGTAGGGGGTGGGGGGTGGTGTCCAGGAGGGGCGGGGGGCTGTCCAGAGGGGTCGGGGGGTGTCCAGGGGGGTTTACAAGGGGGTGGGTGGGTGTGGGGGGTTGTCCAAGGGTGTGGGTGGGTGTTGGGGGGTGTCCAGGGGGGTGTCCAAGGGGGGTAGGGGGTGGGGGTGGTGTTTAGGAGGGGTGGGGGGGGGGGCTGTCTAGAGGGTTGGGGGTGTCCAGGGGGGTGTCCAAGCAGGTCGGGGGTGGGGTTGTGTCCAAGAGGGGTGGGGGTGCTTTCTAGAGGGTTCGGGGGCTGTCCAGAGGGGTCGGGGGGTGTCCAGGGTGGTGTCCAAGGGGATGGGTGGGTGTGGGGGGCTGTCCAAGGGGGTGGCGGCCTGTCCAGAGGGGTCGGTGGGGTGTCCAGGGGGGTGTCCAAGGGGTTGGATGGGTGTGGGGGGCTGTCCAAGTGGGTGGCGGCCTCTCCAGAGGGTATTTGGGGTTTTCCGGGTGGGTGGGGGGGCTGTCCAGAGGGTTGGGGGATGTCCAGGGGGGTGTCCAAGGGGGTAGGGGGTGGGGGGTGGTGTCCAGGAGGGGCGGGGGGCTGTCCAGAGGGGTTGGGGGGTGTCCAGGGGGTTTACAAGGGGGTGGGTGGGTGTGGGGGGCTGTCCAAGGGCGTGGGTGGGTGTTGGGGGGTGTCCAGGGGGGTGTCCAAGGGGGTAGGGGGTGGGGGTGGTGTCCAGGGGGGGTGTTATATCTTACTATATTTTGTTTAAAAAATAATATTCGAGCATATTTTTTTAAATACACATCGATTTGTTTTATATTTCAAAATTGTTTACATTCAAATAATGATTTTTTTCATATAAACATATATTTGTCTTATCTAAAAAATATATATATTTTTGCTATTTGTTATAGGTAATAATGAGTCGAAGTTGGATTACGGCACATCGAATGAGCAATGAATATGAGGAAGGTGTTGATGCCTTTTTGGAATTTGCTAAAAGAAATGTTCCAAGTAGTGACATTTTTTCTGTCCATGCCTGAAATGTTTGAATATGAAGAAGTTGATAAGTAGAGAGATAAAAGATCATCTGATTTGTCATGGTTTCAATCCGAGTTACAACCCTTGGATTTGGCATGGCGAAACTGGACAGAATGTCACTGATGATAATGAATCACAAGATGGTAACTCCGATGGAATTGAAGAAATGATTCGCGATATTGTAGCAGAACAAATTGAGATAGAACCGACAGTTGCACATCTATATGGTGATGCCGAAAAACCATTATATCCTGGTTGTACAGATTTTACGGTTTTGTCGGCGGTGTTAAGATTGATTAACCTGAAGGCGAAACATGGATGGAGTGACAGAAGTTTTACAGAGCTGCTACAATTGATGAAAGACATTCTTCCAAAAGATAACGATCTTCCAGATTCACATTATAAGGCCAAAAAAATATTATGCCTGATGGGATTGGGATACAGGAAAATACATGCCTGTCCGAATGACTGCATTATATATAGGAAGGAATATGAATTTCTGAAAGAGTGTCCTAAATGTGGGACATCATGGTATAAGGTGAAAGAAAAATCACAAGCTGATGTAGAGATTACAAAGCTCCCTTCAAAGGTATTTTGGTATCTTTCTATAATTCCTCGTTTCAAACGTTTATTTGCTAATTCACATTGCATATTAATGAGTTGAAACAATGTCATCCAAAGAAGAAAGAAATGTGGATTTTGAATGAGCACAATAAAACTTTTTTGCCATGGTTTAAAAAGACCTTGCTTGGTAGATCAGATGTATCAGAGACATTAAAATGGATAGTGGGTGGTCCATCTTTAAATGTGATAACATGGTCTGCTTATGACATTAATGGCTATACATTTCATACGAAAGCTCAGGACAACAAAAGTGCAGTTCAGAATAGTGGTGTATTGGTGTTTGCAGAAGCAATGCATTTTTCGAGTGCTAAGGACAGAAACCCAATTTCGGCATCAAGTGCATATTATGTAGTGATTGAACACATATGGGAGGCTGATTACTTTAAAATTAAAGTTCCTGTTTTTAACTGTAAATGGTTTATCGGTAACAACAGTGTCAGACACGATGAATTTGGAATGACACTTGTTAATCTGAATAGATTGGAAGACACAGCTGATTCTTTTATAATGGCAACACATGCCAAACAAATTTTCTATGTAGTAGATCAATCAGATATGTAGTGGGCTGTTGTTTTACAAGGGAAAAAACAATATGTTGGTGAGGATGAATTTGATGAAGATGCTGATTTATGTGAGATCCCTACTTCCATGGAAAGATTAACAGAACATAATGATGAGTATGTTGAAGACATGGTTTGTGCCATAAGGAACGATCACGACGAAGGAATTTGGGAAAACAATCCAACTGTACATTCCTAAAATTACAGGTAACACATGTTTATTTCTTGTTTACATTTAGTTTTTTCATATAATGTTAGATATTGTAAATTTTTTACTTATTAAAACATGTATCAAACCAAAACGATAAAACAATAAAAACCGTAAAGAGGAGAAGTCCTGGGCGCACCGGCTGGCCGGTGGTGGATCACCGGTTGGCCGGTGGTCCAGAGCAAAGCTCTGTCTGGTCCACCGGCCGGCCGGTGATGAGCCAGCGGCCGGCCGGTGGTCCAGACAGAGAGGAAGGCTCTCTGTATGGTCCACCGGCCGGCCGGTGGTGATCCAGCGGCCGGCCGGTGGTCCAGACAGAGAGGAAGGCTCTCTGTCTGGTCCACCGGCCGGCTGGTGGTGATCCAGTGGCCGGCCGGTGGTCCAGACAGGAAGGCTCTGTCTGGTCCACCGGCCGACCGGTGGTGAGCCAGCGGCTGGCCGGTGGCACCAGGCAGTGGGCAAGTCTACTGCCTGGGTCCTCTGGCTGGCCGGTGAGCTCACACCAGCTGACCGGTGGACTCAGTGAGTCCACTTTTCAGCTTTCTTGTGCCAACTCCTTGGCAACCTTTTGCCTGTGTTTACCATGTTTATCATTGTTTAACATGCTTACCATATTACCAATGTTTACTATTATGTAATTTAGTACACTTTTATATTTTCTGATTAAGTAGTATTACAATATTTGAATTTGTATATTTGTGAACTAATGTTTGTTTTTTTTGATTTGAAGGAAAATGACAGATCAATCAGTTGATCAGCGACATGATTTTGGAGATGAGCATATTGGTCATACATCTGGGGAGGAACATTCACATGCTCCTATTACGAAAAAGAGTTCAAAGGTTGGTAAGCGTGGGTGCACACGTTTACCAAAATTATCACTTGCCCGTACGAAGGAGGAGAGGATAGTCGTGGAGTTTGATGATGATGATCTTCCTAGAGGTCCAAATGCTAAAGATTTTAAGGGTTTTGTAGCAACTTAGGCTAAGAGCAAAGTAAGAATTCTCTATGATGATTGGAGAAGTTTGGATAAGGCGATAATTTCTCAGCTGTGGGAGACCATTTTGGTAAGATCTTTTGCTATTGTTTGACTGTTCTTTAAATGTTTCTAGTATATATAATATTTTTAACCTCTTTTTTATCAGATGACATTTGATATTCCTGACACTGGAGGAGTCAGGAAGAAATGCTTATCGTTGGCTACTAGGAGATGGAGGGATTTCAAATCAACCCTCTCATCTGATTTCATTTATGGTCATAGGAGTCGTGAGAATCCATGTCGTATATATCCTTTTATAGATGAAGACACATGGAGACAATTTTTTGAAAGTAGAAGAAAAGAATCATTTTTGGTAAGGGCAATGTAAACTTTTATAATCTTTCTTATATAAATGATCTTATTATTGTTTTGTTAATGATTACTTATTCTTAATTTACAGCAAACAAGGAAAGCTCATCAAGAGATACAATCTAAAAATGTATACCCTCATAGTTTATCTCGGGGAGGGTATGCATTATTGGAAGAACAAATGATGGCAGAAAAATTTCAACAACTAAGAGCTGAGTCTTCAAGCTCTGGAGAGGTGGCCCCTCCATCCCCTCCATCTAGACATGAGAAATGGAAAAGAGCTTGGAAGGGCAAAAAAGGACAATATCTTTCGGAAGAATCGAGACTCTTAGTTGAGAGGATTGTAAGATATCTATTTTATTTATTTAAGTTTACTATTTTCGTCATATATTTCCAATCATTATAGAAATGTTCAATTAATTATTACAGGACTCTCTTGAGGAGCAGAGTTCACAGGGGACATTTACACCATCTGGGAGGGAAGATATTTTATCTGTGGCATTGGGAAAGCCCCGAACATCCTGGCCGTGTAAGGGGATATCCGGCAGGTGTATCGGTAAGAAAAGTGTTGCCACGTTCCTCAACTTCTAACGTTGAGGGAGTTTATAAAAAAAATAGAATCCTTGGAGGCTGAAGTCCATAATATTAATGCGACAATGGAGGACAAGATTAGAGCATCGGTGCAGTTTATGTTTGCAGACTTGCAAAGACAATTTCAGGGTGCAGCTCCCACTCCACCTCTCCCAGTAGCTCCCACTCCCCCACCTCAGCCTGCGGACCCCATTTTTGATCCTCCTCCTCCTCCGCAGCTACCTACTTATTGTGAGTTGTATGTTGATGATCCTCAACATCATATAGTTGCATATGGGATGGTATATTGTATAGGAGATACAGTTCATCATCAACAGTTAGAGGTAGAGAATCAGAGGGTCACTGTACAGGATATTATAGATAGATCAGCTCAGATACCATTACCTACAGATGAGGTGACGACAGTTGGAAATAGTATCGGCCATTTTTTACTTTGGCCATCCAGACTTCTTCGACTCATTACCATAGAGGTATGGATGTTATATCTTTTATTTTATATTTTTATTAATGTTTTATCATTTGAAAACTAATATATTTTTCAATTTATTTTTACAGGAATACTTCAAAGGTAAAGAAATACTGTATAGACAACAACAAAGACAGATAGCTATGACATCAGATGTAGATACTAGCAGTCTTGACAAATTGTCAAGATATTCAAATTTGTTGGCGGATCATTATGACTTTACAATGGAAGCTCATGTCTGTGGACGTGAACTAAGTGTGGGGATTATGAAAACTGATATCATGGAGTTTGTCACTGGAGATAAGTTGGGCATCACAGTGGTGCAAATTTTTATCATGTAAGTCTTAACACCTTTTCCTTGCGTTATATTTATTAAAAATGTATACTTATGTCTGCTTTGTATTAGGTATCTGTATAAAATTTGTGAGAGGAATGAGCTGACAGATGTATATGGATTCGTGGACCCACAATTGATTTCCCCTGAAGCATGTGCATTGGATGAGGAACAAAGAATGCTTTATATTGCTGATAGATTTGAAAAGAATGTAATCACACAGTGTTGGATGATGCCTTTTTGTGAGAGGTATGAAACACATCCCTCTCAAAGAGTTAATTATCTTTTAACATAAAAAACCACTAACGTTAAATTTCCTTTTATCAGGGATCATTGGATGTTAGGGGTTTTTTTCCCTAGGGAGAAAACACTTTATTGGATATGCTCTCTCCATGATGATGTGCGAGAAAGTTTTAAGAATATATTGGAAACGTAAGTTTCAATTTCACAATAGTTTTATATATTATAATGAATTTTAAATTTACCCCATTCGTATTATTTTCTAACAGGGCATGGGTCCACTTTCGAAAAAGCGCAAAGAAAAGGAATTTCAAGATCAAATATGTACATGCGAAGGTAAATATCCATTTATAATTTGTACATTTTGATTTATTACATAAAAATAATATATTGAATTTACACTCATTCAAACAGAAATGTCATGAGCAACAAGGAATCATCGAATGCGGATATTACATGTTAAGATTTATGTATGAAATAATAACAACTGGGACAGTTCTGAGTTTTGACCTGGTAAGATTTCCTCTTTCTCATAATATTTCAATTTGATTTATTCATTATACACGTTGACTACTATCCTTTTCCTTTGTAGCTTTTTGATGACCCTCAACCCTTTACTGCTGAAGATATCAAACACTTACAAGTTGAGTGGTCAAATTATTTTACATGTTTGATTGACTTTTAGTTGTTTGTAATGTAAAATGTAATTTTGAATATTGTCAATGTAATTGTGTATTTCGTAGTCGTTTAGGTTGGATTTAGTTTTTTTTGAAGTTGACAGTGTAAGTTTTGAATGTTATAGAAGTGAATGTTTAATTTTTCTCTACTTCTTGTTTTGGTCTACTGTTGATGGTTTTTCTGGTCTGCATTTTGGTATGGGGGGAGAGGTTCCAAGGGGGTGGGTGGGTGTTTTGGGGGTGTCCAAGGGATATGGGAGGGGTGTCCAAGGTGTGTTTGGGGCTGTCCAAGGAGTCGGTTGGGTGTAAATGAGGGTGGGGGGGGGCTGTCCAAGGGGTGGGGGTGTCCAAGTGGTGGGGGGTGTCCAAGGGATATAGGAGGAGTGTCCAAGGGGTGTTTGGGGCTGTTCAAGGGGATGGGGGGGTTTCCAAGGGGTAGGGGGTTTCCAAGGGGTCGGGGGGGTGTCCAGGGGGTGGGGGGGCTGTCCAAGGGGTGGGGGGTGTCCAAGGGGTGGGGGGTGTCCAAGGGATATGGGAGGGGTGTCCAAGGGGTGTTTGGGGTTGTCCTAGTGTTCGGGGGGGTGTAAATGAGGGTGGGGGGGCTGTCGAAGGGGTGGGGGTGTCCAAGGGGTGGGGGGGTGTCCAAGGGATATGGGAGTGGTGTCCAAGGTGTCTGGGAGTTCTGTCCAAGGGGTCGGTTGGGTGTAAATGAGGGTGGGGGGCTGTACAAGGGGTGGGGGGTGTCCAAGGGGTGGGGGGTGTCCAAGGGATATGGGAGGGGTGTCCAAGGGGTGTTTGGGGCTTTCCAAGGGCTCGGGGGGGGTGTCCAGGGGTCGGGGGGTGTCCAAGGGGTCTGGGAGGGCTGTCAAGGTGTGGGGGGGGTGTCCAATGGGTGTTTGAGGCTGTACTAGGGGTCTTGGGGGTATAAATGAGGGTGGGGGCTGTCCAAGGGGTGGGGGTGTCCAAGGGGTGGGGGTGTCCAAGGGATATGGGAGGGGTGTCCAATGGGTGTTTGAGGCTGTACTAGGGGTCGTGGGGGTGTTAATGAGGGTGGGGGGCTGTCCAAGGGGTGGGGGGGTGTCCAAGGGTTGTGGTGGGTCTCCAATGTGGTGGGGGAGGGCTGGCCAGGTTGTTAGGTGGGTATAGATGAGGGTGGGGTTCAGTTGGGGCTTGGGGGAGGGCTGGAATGGTTATTTTTGTTTGGTTTCTGGTTTCTTTTTGGTGAGAGCAGTGCAATTATTTAAAAAAAATATCACTTTCACGTCGGTTATTTTATAACCGACGTGGTAAATAAATCGGTAGGGGTTTATCACGTCGGTTTTTTCGAGAACCGACGTGATAAACCGTTCCCGGGCCTTTTATCACGTCGGTTCTTAATATAACTGACGTGCTAAAAGGCCTGGGAATCGATTTACCAGGTCGGTTATTGGATAACCGACGTGCTAAAACGTTTCCCAGGCCTTTTTATCACGTCGGTTATGTCATAACTGACGTGATAAACGATATCCCAGGCGTTTTATCACGTCGGTTTAGAAAATAACCGACGTGATAAACCCCCCCCCCCCCCACGCATATTTATCACGTCAGTTATTAATGAACCGACGTGATAAACACCGTGATGTTAGGGATGTTACGTCGGGTTTTAAATAACCGACGTAAAAAACGTTATTTATAACGTCGTCCGTATTAACGTCGCCTAAAAACTGACGTAAATAATGAAAAATAACCGACGTAAAAAATTTTTTCTGCACTAGTGGTTCCTGGATACGGTAGGATCATCAAGGCTAAGTATCCCAATAATGGGTGAAGTCATTCCTTCTCATGCTGGTGTGAGACAGTGGTTCGTGCAAGTCTGACCTATGCACTGAGGGATATATAAAAGCCTCCATTCCTTACTTGACCCAGGACGGGTTTCACCGTGCTGTATAACGTCATGCGATAAAGAAGGGGACCATTATTCAAATGTGATGTTCAGTTTACCGTCATGCAGTGAGGATGAGGCACCTTTAAATTTCGTGCAGTTTAATGTCATGCGACAAGTACAGATTCTGTGCAGTTTAATTCCATGCGGTACGGATGGCTTCCGTGAAGTTTAACGTCATGCGGTAAGGATGAGAGAATTTTTAAACCAGTTAAAATGCTTGTAGTTGGAGGCATTTCCATGAATGTTTAATTCTTGTTCTTTATGGCTTTATGCCAAGTGGTGAATACGTTCCATGAAGTTTACCGTCATGCGGTAAGGACGTAGTTTCAAAGGCTGCTCTTGATCATAATACAACTGGGCTTGAACATATCAGCATTTCAAAGACATGGAGAAGGGTTGATGGTGTAAATCGTGGTTTCAAGGTTTCTTGGATCAGGAGAAATGATATAGGGGCTCTGAGGTCGGTAAGCGTATGGGGATATGAAGAGTATCGCCTCAGAAAATATTGCATTTGGTAGATGGGCCAGGGGATATCAATATGTCGAGTCGTTGAGGGCATGGTATTCATAGTCATTCAAAGGTTTCCATAGGTCGATAACTTTCGACTTCTGGTGGCCGTGAGTGGTTATGAGGATCCGCGATCATTCGGGCCACGAAGTCTGTCATTTGGTAAGAAAATATCTAGACATGTCGGGCATGTTTGGGTCTGGTTGTTGCTAAATCTTAGAGAGCTCCCTGCACTGATTTATCTTGCGCGTGGGGGTGTACCTTCACTCCTATGCAGTTTAATGTCATGCAGTAAGGAAGAGGTACTTCTAATTTAGTGGTCATAGAGCTCAGACCATTGGGTGACTATTGCTGCAGTCACTCAAAGGATAACTGGGACAACATGCTCTGATATACTTGGAACAAGGTGGGGGATGAAGGTCGTAAACTGTAACTTTGATTTTTCCCGGATCAGGAGGTGTGGTGTGGGGTCTCTGAGGCCGGTAAGCGTACGAAGCTAGGAAGAGTGTCACCTGAGGAAATCTTGCCTTTGGTAGACGGGCCAGGGGCTATCAATATGCAGAGCCGCTGAGGGCATGTTATGCATAGTCATTCAAAGGTGTCCCCTGGTTGATGAATTTCCACTTCTGATGGCCATGAATGATTTATGAAAATCCGAGATTTCTCACAGTGAAGAGTTCAGCATGTGGGGATAATGGTGTCCAAGCACACAAGAAACATATTCACTGCTATTTTTTGTTGAGTCAAAGTAGCCTAGTCCTGGCTTGATGTTCGTTGATGCTAGTTGTCATGTGAACCACGGTCGGATACATAGGCCAACAGGGTAGGGGTACCCTGGAAACATTTAGATGTGAAAAATGGGATGAACTTGTAAACCACTACTCCATAAATTTTCGGATCGGGAGATGTGATATGGGGGATCTAAGGCTGGTAAGCGTACGGAGCTAGGAAGAGTGTTGCCTGAGTAAATCTTTCCTTTGGTAGACGGGCTAGGGGCTATCAATATGCAGATCCGCTGAGGACAAGGTATGCATAGTCATAAAAAGGTGTCCATGGGTCGATAACTTTCCACTTCTGATGGTCGTGAATGGTTATGAAGATCCACAATTATCCAGGTCGTGGAGTCTGATGTATGGAGAGGATTCACTCAAATGTGCAAGGAGTATTCCCATCTCATTTTGCCGTTTATCTTGGGTGGGTCACGACGAAGTTCGTGCAGTTTAACGTCGTGCGGTGAAGACGACTTCCGTGCAATTTAACATCATGCAGTAAGGACAAAGTATACACCATGTTCACGTCTAGTCCATATATGGGGGAAAGGGAGTATTTTTAAATGTTATTATCTATCCAGTTTAAAGTCGTGCGGTAAGGACGAGGAATACACCCCGTGCAGGTCTAGTCCATACACGGGGGGAAGAAGTCATTTTTAACTTCTTATCAAGGGGTGGCCAGGCCAGGACGGGGAACCCTGGCGTTGCTACGTATCCAACAAAGGAATGAATTAGGCCGAGTGTAGTTATTTAAAAGATAATACACCTTGTGCATGTCTGGTCTGTACACGGGGGGAAAGGGGCTTTTTTTTTTCTTATCCGTACAGTTTAACGTCATGATATAAGGATGAGGGATACAACCCATGCAGGTCTGGTCCGTACACGAGGGAAGAAGGCATTTTTAACTTTTATTTGGGGGTGTCTGGGCCAGGATGGGGAACCCTGGCGTCGCTACGCATCCTATAAGGGCAGGAATCAAGCCATACGTAGTTCTCTTCTAGATACACCTCGTGCAAGTCTGGTCCGTACACGGGGGAAGGTGGCATTTTTTATTTTTTTTATTTTTTTTTTATTTGAGGGGTGGTTGGGCCAGGACGAGGAACCCCGGTGTCACTACGTATCCTGTGAGTGCATGAATCAAGCCTTACATAGTTCTCTAAAAGAAGATATACCCCATGTAGGTCTGGTCCATACACGGGGGGGGAGAAAGCATTTTTAAAACATCTTGTCCATGCAGTTTAACATCGTGCGGTGAGGACGAAATACTCTTCGTTTAAGGTCATAGGGTTTGGACCGTTGGGTGATTGGAATTTTAACGTCATGCATCCTGGATGATATACTCCTTTTTTAGTTATAATGTGGAATACTTCTTCAGGAATCTCACATTTGTAGGAGCGGTTGTAAATTTTTCGTCCATAGAGATCAGGGCATACGTTCCGTTAGAGTAGACCTTGTGTATAACATACGGTCCCTCCCACTTGGGATCTAGCTTTAGAGGCTTCTTTCCAGGTATAATTGGGGTCCGGAGGACCAACACCAATTCTCCTTCCAAGAAAGAACGAAGACGAACCTTTTTGTTGAAGGCTCGTGTGATCCGATTCTGGTATAATTCCAGATGGTGCAAAGTGTGCAACCACTTCTCGCCTATCTATTCCAATTCACCTAACCGCTTTTCTGATTGCTCATCATTGGATAAATGATCACAAATGGAAATTCGGGGTGAGGGTAATTGGAGCTCAATGGGCAGGACCGCTTCTGTTCCGTATACTAATGAGTACGAAGTAGCCCGAGTAGCGGTGCGGATTGTGGTTTGATAAGCCCAAAATACATGGGGTAGTTTAATTGGCCATGACTTCTTGTCTTTTTCCACCATTTTCTGTATAATGTTGGATAGGGTCTTGTTGAAAGCCTATATCTGTCTGTTGGCCACCGCATGGTAGCGGGATGAGTGGCTAGCTTTGATACCATATTCCTGGTATAGCTTCTCCAATTCAACAGAGCAGAAGTTGGTTCCATTATCTGTCAGTATAGTATGAGGAACACCAAATCTTGTGATGATATTGGCCTTCAAAAAGCTAACAATGCTTATTTCCCCTAATTCCTTAAGGGGTACAGCTTCTTCCCATTTGGAAAAGAAGTCGGTTGCTGTGAGGATATATTTCAGCTGTTTTGATGTGGCGGGAGGATACGGTCCCATGACGTCCATTCCCCAGACGGAAAATGGCCAGGAGTACTTGGCCTGATGAAGTAACTCCGGGGGCTGGTGAATGAATTTGGCATCATTCTGGCATGAGTGGCATTTTGCGGTAAAACGCTCACAATCTCGTGCCACTATGGGCCAATATTATCTAGGCCTTAGAACATGGTGGGAAATCTTAGACCCTAACTGGTATGCTTCACATGCTCCGGCATGCACTTCAGCCATGACGACAGCAGTTTATTCTCTATCAATGCACCTAAGGAGGATTTCGTCGAGGCCTTATTTGTAGAGGACCTATTGTTTACCAGTGCTACCATATAGGATAAAGTTTATTTCCCTTCTCCGTATTTTCTCTCATTCAGCCCTGTATGATGGAAGTTATCCCCGTTGAAGGTAGTTTGTAATGGGGGTCATCCAACCGGTGGCGGGAGCATACGGCTCAGAGACAGGACTAACTTCATGGATTTCCTCTATCTTTTTTTGAACATATAGCAAGACCGTTCGACGATGAGAAATACTGATGACTGTTTCATCCCGGCCTGGGTCAGCCAGGGTCGTGGCCGCATTGGCTAATGCATCAGCCTGAGCATTCTAGGACCAAGGAATATAGTTCAATGTTGGTTCTATAGAGAATTTCGCCATTAACCCTTAGACATGGTCAAACAGGGGAATTAGCTCCTCCTTTTTGATATCATAGTACCCATTGAATTTTTTGATGACCAGTTACGAGTCACCTTTTACCTTAAGGTGTTGCACTTGAGCCTGGAGTGCGAGCTCCAGGCCTGCAATGAGGGCTTGATACTCTGCCTCATTGTTCGTACATCCTTCTGATAGGAGGAAGGAATATGGAAAAACTGCCTTCTCCAGGGTCACGAGTATTATCCCCAAACCCACCTTGTTAAATTTGGGATCTTCCATCATTTCCCCGGTTGGGCTTCAGGATGCACCATCGAAGTACATTTCCCATGCTGGGAACCCCTCTTGAACCGAGAAGATATCTTCATCGGGTAGCTCGACGTCCGGTGTGGTGGTCCCTGTTGAGGGGTGCTCTGCCAGAAAATCTGTTAATTCCTAGCCTTTAGTGGCCTTTTGAGGCACGAACCAGATTTCGAACTATTGCAGGATGACTGCTCATTGGGATAGGCGCCCAGTCAGCATCGGGCGGCTAAGGATGTACTTGAGTGGGTTATTGCGCGAGACCAAATGGACATCATGATGCTGAAAATAATGTCTCAACTTTTGAACTATGAAGACCAAGTCCAAACAACTCTTCTCGATGTTTGAATATCAAGTCTCAGCATCAATCATAGTTCGGCTAAGGTAATAGAGACGTTTTTACTGCCCGCATCATTTTTTTGTGCGAGGAAGGCTCCCAGTGACCGTTCTAGGGCATTCACGTATAGGATGAGAGGCCTTCCTTCGATCGGGGGACTGAGAACTGGTGGGATTAAGAGGTACTTATTAAGTCTATCGAACGCCTCTTGGAATTCATCTGTCCATTGGTACGTGACTCCCTTCTTCATTAACCTGGTAAAGGGAAAACATTTGCCTTCCAAGTTGGCTATGAACCACCTGATATAGGCCAGGTTCCCTTGGAATCCCCTCAACTCGGTGAGATTGTGGGGAGGTGGCAGGTCGAGGATATCCTTTTTCTTTTCAGGGTCGACTTCGATGCCGCGATGGCATACAACGAAGCCAAGGACTTTCCCTAAGGTAACCCCAAAGGCACACTTCAAGGGGTTCATCTTCAGACTATGCTGTCGGAGTTTGTTGAAGATGGTCTCAAGGTTTGACAGGTGATCTGAGCACTGTCTTTATTTGACCCCCAAGTCATCTACATAACATTCAACGAATCTTCTCATTAATGGATTAAAAATACGATGCATGGTGCGGTGATATGTGGCACCAGCATTCTTGAGACCAAAGGGAATGATCGTATAACAGAATATTCCTTGAGGGGCCCTGAAGGCAGTAGCTGCCTCGTCTTCTCGGGCCATCCTTATTTGATTATATCCGGAATATCCATCCATGAAGGATAGAGCCTCATACCCGGCCGTTGCGTCGATTAATAACTCGGTGATCAGGACCAGGAAATAATCTTTCGGGAAATGCCGATTGAGAACTCTGAAATCAATGCAGATGTGGATTTGTCCGTTCTTTTTTTTTTGACAGGGGAAATGTTTTCCAACCATATGGGGTACTGGACCGCCCGTATGAAGTCTTCTTTAATGATCTTATTGACTTCAACCTCTATTTTGGCAGCATGTGCGGGGTGCGTCCTTCTAGTGGCTTGTTTATAGCCTTGGTGGTCTTCTAGAAGACCTAAATGGTGCGTCGCCACTTCGGGATCGAGTCACGGCATCTCTGTGTAATTCTAGGAAAAAACATCCCGATGTTGCTTCAGGAAATAGGTATATACCTTGTGCTCCCCAGGGGACATGGCTGCACTAATGAGAGTAGGCCACAGATCTTCCTCGGTACCCAGGTTTATTTTCATGATCCTATCCACCATGGTGGAGATATCTTCCTCAAATGTGGGAGGTGCATCCCTGAGATCTTCCTCCTCTTCTTCTTTCAAATCCTCGTCTTCTTGATCTGATGGGAGGAGAGCTCCCAGCACAGGTTCTTGGGAGTCCGGATGTGAGGGTGAGCCATCGTGGGCATCCCCGCTCAAGTATCCGTCCCCATATTGTGGGTTAGCGGACATCATCGCATCGTCACACTCGACCGTTGTGGCTGAAGTCATGAAGACATCTGAGTGTGTGTCTGAACTTGAACTCTTTCTCTCAATATGCTTGATGGGCAATACGTAGTCTCTGCCAAGTTTCCTTAGGGGGTCGTTAGGAACCACTTCCAGACCATTGGGAGCAGGGATCCAGTCAACACCATCAGCCAAAGGCTTCTTCTTCTTTTGCTTACAAAATCTGACTTTAATGAAGTGTGACTCAGAGAGCTCAAAAGGGGCCTTGTCGGCGTACAATGTCCCACTTTTCCCATTGACGCAGTACTTAATACATTGGTGGTATGATGAAGGAATAGCCATGTGCTTATGGAGCCATGACCTTCCCAACAGGGCATTGAATGCTGTTTTCTGTCAGACCACCAGGAATTCCGAGTAGGCCACGAGGTCGCCAAAATGGGTCTTTAGCTTATTTTTTCCCATTGTCTTCTACTCACTCTTGTCATAACCCAATAGAGTTGTGGCTGAGGGTACTAAATCATCCTCACTATAGTCCAACTTATGGAGTGTCCTTAGGGGAAGGAGTTTAACTCCAGATCCATTGTCGATAAAGACTTTGAGAATCTCAACATCATTCAGTGTGACGGACACATATAGTGGTTTGACGTGTCCTTGCATTTTGGAATCTTCATCCTGATCGGTGAAGTAAATCACCGCATTGCATTCATCCGGGACAGTCTTTGTCCGATAAATCTTGGAGGCAGCTACCTCAGCTTGAAACTCCTAGGGGATAAGCAAGGCTTTTATAAGCGCCTCCCTGATGTCGGCTGACAAACTCAGGGCATCCGGGATTGACAACTTGGCTGGTACTGACAACAGCTGCTTAAGGATGTCGTATTTTTTCTCCAGCGGCCAACACTTCTCTACTGGCAGGAGATTTCTAGCAGGCAGCTTGGGAGCTGGAGTACATGGCGAGGAGGGACCGGTCGTGGGGTCATATGTCGATGATGTTCCCACGTTCTGGGGACTCGGTCGGACCGGTCTGTTTGTACGCACTAGGCGGCCAGATTCTTGTTCCTCCTCTGATGTGTATCACAGAATAACGAGGGTAGAGTGGATGCTTGCAGAGGTGGAGGGGTATTCTTTCTCCTGTTGAGTCCGTTGAAGGGCTCTCCCACGGGTTTCCACAATATTGATGGTTTGGGCCGAGGCCCAACCGTAAGGTTGGTTCTGGCCACGACTGCTCCTTCCCTGATATCCCCTACCTCTGTGATTCCTCGTCCTGGCTCCTCATGTCGGGAGCTCGGGTTCATAGCCATACCCTTCTTCAGGGACCGATTCCATAGGATGGATGACGTTAATGGAGCCAAATACTGGCTCTTCATCCTCTGATAGGCCAACCTGGTCAGTTGTCCCTGATGGTGCTGTTTGGTGGGTCGGTGCCCGTGGCACCAAATTCGAGGGCATATATCTGCCAGGGTCGGGAAAAACTTTGGCCCCATTACGGACTTCTCCTCTTGAAATTGTTTCTTCATTATTCGACTACGCATGGATGACCGGCTCGTGGGGGGTTGTGAGGCCAATATTGTTGGTTGTGCGGCGTTGGGGCTGTTGGCGGCAACACCAGCTACTGTAGTTGAGCTCGGATCATGCCCTGATCTAGATTGATAGTCTTTCGAGTCATCCAGTTATGAAATTTTTTCCCCTTCTTTCTAATGACTTCCTTCCACCCCTCCCTTTTGTCAGATTCAGTGGTAGAAATATATGTCACATGTGCTGGAGGTGGTCCCAGCACAACCTTCCCGGAGTCTACCATCCTTTGCAGGAGGTATTTGAAGACGAATCATTCCCGAATATTTTGTCCCAAAATTATATGGTAGGGACAGTAGTCTAGCCTGTCATCGCGGCCGACTTCTGTGGGTTTCCTTGGCTCCGGGAGGCAGAGCAAGTTACAATTCATGGCGGTGATGAAGTAGTCGCGGACTTGGTCCTCTCGGAACGAGTATACTTTGTTACTTCGTACCTCAAACTGGTTCTTCTTCGATCCTCTCTGATCGTCCCGCCTGGGCGGAGGTAGCCGCTGATGCACAGGGGGCCCTTGACGATTTGGTGGAAGCCTGAGTGGTGGAGCAGGTACAGGGGCTGGCTTGAGCGTGACAAAGGACGCTTCAGCTCTAGATTCTCTCTTTGTAGGAGCCTGTGAGGCCACTCAGAACTTCAAATTGGTCTGCTGTAGGGAGTCCTCAATTCTCAGGGCTATGGCTGAGAGATGGCAGAATCCAGTGGTGTACTCCACTGGTATGAGCGGTGTTCGCATCTCATATCGAAGATTATCAATGCATATATAAATCAGATCATCTTGAGGCATTGGTCTATTCAGAGAGTAGGTCAGACCTTTCCATCTGGAGATGAAATTTGAGACCCTCTCATTCTCCCTCTGCTTGCAGTTCATGAGGTCGCTGACTGTTGTTTTAGGCAACGTCGAGCTGAAGTGGAACTGGAACTGCTGCCGATGTTCTTCTCATCTTTTTATTGACTGGGCTGGTGGACTCGTATACCAGACAAAGGAGGATCCTTAAAAGGTCTGCACGAAGCATTTGAGTTTCACTGCTTCATGTTGTTCTGGAGTTCCCATCATAGGGTCGCAATAGGATGAGTAGTGCATAAAATGCTATTCTGGATCGCCCAATACATTGAATATAGGGAATACGGGGCTCCCAAAATTGGGTAGAGGTGGTGTATTGCTCACACAATCTGAGTAAGGCTTCTGCTCTGGCTGTATCGGAGTGCGTCGACCTTCCATTGCTTCCAATAGAGCTGTTAGTGCCTTAATGGTGTTGGTGAGACCCTGGTTTAAATCCTGTTGGGCCCGGTCCTGGGCAGGCGTAGCCCGAGGCGTTGCCTGGGGATCCGGATTGGCCAGCACCAAGGGTGCGTATGCCATTTGTGACACCTTCGGAGGGTTCAGGCGTACTCGCTCCGGTTGCTTCCAGAGTGGAGGGAAGTCTTGGTATTCATCCGAATCTATGTTTGGGTAGTTGGATGGGACGGGTGCCTCATTGGATGGGATCCCTGGTCGTGCTTCGTTTGTTGGGGAAAGCCTTAGTCTTTGAGGTGCACTTGCTAGGAGTGCATGATGTGGCCCCTCCTGGGATGCACTTTCAATAAGGCGGTTCCTCTAGAGTAGCTCGGCATTAAGCTGCCTCAATTCTTTCATCTCCTCTTCCTGTCGAGCGAATCTCTCTTCGAGCGTGAGTGGCTCATTTTTGTCGAGAGAAGGAGGTGAGTTAAGGGTAACCAGTCCTTTATTCTTATCCTTATTGGAAGCTCGTTGGGTAGGCGGAGGAGGGTTTTCTAGAAGGACAGCCATATTTAGGGCGGCCCTCTGGTTCCGGGTGTGCACACCTAGGGGTTCATTGTGAGTCACAGCCTGACCAGAACCATTATCTCCCTATCCATCCGGATTTGCATCATCTCTGGCGTCACCCATGGGGTTAGCCTCTATGGCATTGATGGATACATATTGCGGGGCAGAGAATATGTCATCTTCCAAATGGGAAGAGGATATATCGCGTCTCTTACTGGACTTCCTTTTCATGTCCCGGGATGGCCTTTGGACCCCTTGACAAAGGGTGCACGGAGAGTTCTTTGATGCAACCTAACGGTATGCCTTCCTCTCTGAGAGGATAATGATTCAAATGATGGGATAGGATGGGAACCTCTTCTTCTGACTGTCCTCCCTAGAAGAGAGAATACTAACTCTCATGGGGGAGTTTGTTGTTGAGGGGGTAACAATACCCCCAGCCCTGAGGGCTGGGGTTGGATCTGTTCCTTGGACGTTGAGTCTCCTCCTGTTTTTATTGGTCTTACGGGGGAATTTGTTGTTAAAAATGCCCCCGGTCCTGCAGGCTGGGGTTGACCCTGGATTGCGGAAGCGGTTGCGGCTATCTCTACCTACCTGATCTTGTGTGCCCCCATTCGGGGGTGAACTGGGTTTTATTCCGAGTTCTTCTGTAGATCAATCCCTTCTAGGGAGGCAAGAAAAGATCACTGATTGGCCGCTCTTAGCCGAGAGGCCTGTTGTATGATCTTGGTGGCCTGATTCAAAAGTTCTTGAATGGCTTGTTCCCATCTGGCCTGACGCTTCTGGGACATACTCAAGGCCTGAATCTATTGGATGTGTTGCCTTTCCTGAATAGAGAGACCACTCAATTACTATCATGATGTGATGACGTTGCAAGACATCATGCCGAACGGGTTCTTCTGGGCAAGGATCAGTGTGAAATACAGAGCTCTGTGTTCCCCCCATCCCCTGATATGGAATCCCTTCGGAGCGTCACTGATGAGGCGGCACAGCTCGTGCAGTGCACGGAGGCAGGCGATCTCTATGTTTCCTTTACGTCTCTCGGGGCGTTGTCGCCACGCCGAAAGAAGGGCCTCTAGGTCGATGCAATGCAGGAGGTCTCCTATCGTCTTGACATGGTCTACATACCCGTCATAGGGTAGAAAGCTTGATTTCAGTCGGTGTAGGGTTGTCCATATATTATGGCGGATGTCGTGCACACATTATTCTGACAACTCTCTGGGTATGTCGAACTGATAGGTGGTCGTGGGCCCAAACATGACTGGTATATCATTTCTGGCCAGTCGTTTCCTCGTGTGCAACATGTTGGCATACTCCTCCACCAGTGATTCCTCTACCTGGTCAGCCCAACTGAGGCACTCACTGATAGTGTGACCAGAGGCAGCGGGATCGGTAGGTATTGAATTTCCAAGTGGGCAATTCCGAGGTGGTTCAGAAGATGAACGTGTCCCTAGACCGTCTCCTCATCGAAGAAGGGCGTCGTTAGCGACTTGCTGGGAATATGACATGCTCGATCATGTCCTTATGAGTGCCTCGGCATACAAGGGATTTTATGTGCTTGATTCGGCAGGAGGAGGACCTTTATGTCGATATGATATGTAATCGTGGGTAGGACCTCCGTAATGGCGGCCATAATGGTGAGGACTACCATTACTACTTGATGCTTCACTGCATAAAGAACTTTTGCAGCGCACACCCTGGGGAGGACCTCCAAGGCGTGTCGCAGCAAGGGGAGGACCTTCTGGCTGCGTAGCGTCATTACGGGGAGGGCCTTCACAACTAATGCCATGATGGTGAGTATGAACATCATGGATTGACGTTCGATGTGCATCCTGGGGAGGACCTTCAGGACACACTACGACAAAGGGAGGACCTTATTGTTGCTTGGGGCCAATGCGGGGAGGACCTTCACAATGGCGGTCGTGGTGGCAAGGACTACCATCACAGTTGCGGCAATGGTGAGGACTACCATTACATATGTAGTAGGGAGAATATCTATGGGATACACCCTAGGGAGGGCCTTTAGGATGTACTGAAACGAGGGGATGGCCTTCTCATTGCTTGACATCTCTACAGGGAGGACCTCTGTTATCAGGGTGGTGAGGACTACCACTGTGACCTGATGCCCAGCTGCGCGGAGTGTCGTTGCAACATAACCCATGGGGAGGACCTTCTAGGTAGGCCACGACAAGGGGAGGGCCTTCTTGTCATGATGAGACGCCACTACGGGGAGGGCCTCTGTAGTTACGACTATTATAGCGAGAACTACTATCACAATCTGTGGTCCCACTGCATGGAGAGTGTTTGCAGTGTATACCCCGGGGAGGAATTTCAGGGTGGACCGCAGCAAGTGGAGGACCTTCTTGCTATTCGATCTTCTAGTCACATGGAGGGTTTCCGTGACTCGCATCAGAAGAGGATCTCTCATGATCGATCATTATATACCCGTGGGGGAGGCCCCCATGGGTGCTCTGGGAAGGATCTTCAGAGCTGCTGGTAGCAACGTTGCGGGGAGGACCTTCGCAACTGCTACTGCCACTCCCATAATATGGTAATGGGTGGGTAGGGTTCTGAGCCTGAGATTTGTGCTTAGCGGCCTTGGGAACCCCAGCTTCCAACAGAGTGGAGTCATGAACCCGCTCTTTATTTTCCGGCTGCCTTCGGCGCGTTCGGGGCACTCTCTTGCGAGCAGCGGGGACCGTCTGCTGTTGACAACAACCTTCACCTTTGGGTCCCTATCTAATTGGGTCTCGTGATGCTGACGGGATACGCCGACAAACATATTGACTTTTAGCAGGGATATATGCCTACTCTGAAGCATCCACTGTGATGGATGGGTGTCCCACAGTTGGAACGAGTGAAGCTGCTCGATCTGGTTTCCCTTGCATCGTAGAATATAGTCGGAGACCCTCCTGGGCAGAATCAGGGATGTAGATCTGCTCCAAGGCGGCTATCTCATCTCTTAGAGGAGTCGCCTCAATTGGGTAGATGGGCTCACAGGCCCGAGTCCTTACTATTTCCGCTGATGCAATTACATTCTGTAAAGTCTGCAAGATATGATCTGGGATCGATACCCGCTCCTCCATCATTGCCAAGATATGCATAGAGACATATTTTTCTGGAATGGGTATGAAGCCCCGTTCTGATGTCAGAGTAGGAATATCCTGCTCTGGTTCTCCGGTGGTCAGTGGGTAATGAAAATTCTCCTGTGTTGGGGCAGATGAACGAATCTGCCCCTATACCGGGATACGCTGGTTTATCTCCCCATTTTTCACCACATCAGGATGGCGGACTTTACTTACATCCGCAGGGAGCTGGACCTGGATATATTGGTTTCCCACCGTATCGAGTCAGTGTCCTTTATTGGTGGGGAGACGTGTCCACCTATGAGTTGTCTCCACATCTAGGTGGCGGGCTTTGTTTATCGCCACCATATCGGGATGGTAGGTATCAGGAGCATCTGCTAGGTGATGGTCCTGCAGACGCTAGTTTGCCACCACTTCGGGTTGGTGGGCTTAACGACCCTGGGTAGGGAGAGGTTTCTTCCAGGTAAGTGTCGTCCTGTGTGAGCGAAGAGCTTGATGGAGCTTGGTGGGAATGTGCGCCTACTCGGATGATGCTGCCATGTCTGGATGGCGGGCTTTAGAGGGGCGAACATGCATATGTGCTTGTTCGTGATGTGTCTCTGTGACTGGGTAGCGGAGCTCCTCCTTGGGGACAAGGGTGATGGATGGTCCCCGGTTGTAAGTTTTCCACCCTCGTCGGGCGGTCCGAGGGGCCGGAGCTCGGGGCGTGTGGGCCTGGATCTTCGGGGCTACATCCTCCTCAGTATGAGGATGTTGAGTCACGGCGTGACCATGATGACATCTTTCGGCGGGGTCCTTGGAAAGGAACCCCCGTTCGGTGGGGATGAAGTCCTCAGCGTCGACCTCATCCGCCTCCCTAAGATAAGGGAGGTACACATTGTCTTGTTCTGGGGATAGACTCCCGAAATAGTTGGAGATAGCAACAGGGGCTGTCTGGATCTGCCTTTGTGGCCGCTGCTGGGCAGGTGACCGGCGAGTCCTGGCAGATTGGAGGGCGTGCATGGCCGCCTTCATCTTTGGGAGAGTACCGTTCACGTGGTACTCTCGGATCAGCACATCCAAGACCTAGCATTGAAGATGTTGGGTGGGTGACAGGGTCCTCCATTGGTGAGGATGCCCGGTCGTCGTGTAGCCTGAAGTGCGCTCTTGCGAATTCCTTCGTGAAGTCATTGGATTGAAAGGAGTTTTTTGTGGTACCTGTAATTCATTTTAACAAATACAAACAACAAACCCGTCTAAGCAGCATCGCATGATCCCATGCATAATTAATGACCTAGCTTGTCCCTCCTTGTGAGTATAAAGGGGGAACAGGGTGGGATTAGGTTAAATTTGTCATGCTTGGTTAAAGATTCCCGTTGGGTTCACCATTTTTTATTTTGAACCGTTTCCCTTCGAGGAGATGGAGGACTAACGCGCCCGACTATCGATCTCATGGATGGCTGAGCCCCGCTCGATTACTAAAGTCGGGTACACCGGTCTTCATTTAGAAACGCCCAACGATTCCATATCCAACGATACATGGACCTGCTTTCCAAAGGCAGGCATCCGCTAGGTGTTTTGGCCAGCGATGCTTAAGAACTCACATTGGTCGAGAGTATGGGAAGTCTGGCTCATCGCACCCTTTTGGGGGGAATTATTGCATGTTCCGGGACTCTCTTATAGATTTAAGACATATTCATATGTTCACGAATCTTTGGTTTATACCCAAGCTTATTATCCATGGATTTCTCCTGGTTGGCAATGGTCAGCTGAACGCGGGGACTCAAAATCATTTATGCCCGAGGTTTACCATCCCTCATTCGATTAATGACCCCAAGGAGTCTGGACTCATTGAGGTGGCACTAGGGGTGGTGTGGTGAAATGACGTAAAGATAGTTGGATTGACCGGTTGTTGGGTTTTAACCTCAGGGAGGCTTCCTACGTACCCTGCCTAGGAGACATGGATCAAAGTCCACGTATTTCGTTTGGGAGTGTCGGAGAACCGATGTGAATGTGGACCCGGGGGTCCGCTGGTGATCGGGCTTGAACCTCTTGAAGTCTTCCTATGTACCCTACCTAGGAGGCATGGATCAATGTCCACGTAGTTCGCATGTGTATGGGGATTACACTATGAGGAGACCCAGAGTAATGGATGGGGGATTACACTCTGAGGAGGCCCAGAGTAATAGATGGTGGATTACTCTCTGAGGAGGCCCAGAAGAGGATTTCATGGTTGATGCCTACTCTAAGCCCACGTGAGTCATGCTCGGTGTGAGAAATAAGAGGCAACAGGGACCAAAAAATCACGTCGCGAAAGGTGCATTCGTGGGAAGTGGAGTGGGGCTTAAGCATAGAGTGGCCCATAGTAATGGATTAGGGCTTACACTCTGAGGAGGCCTAGGGCGACAAAACACAGCGTGAGAGGGAAAGAATCTCTTGTGCCTGTCACCTCTCTTGTTCCCAGGGGAAGTACAGAAGTGAATGGGGATTCCTTCTGATGGATATTTTACTAACCCCGAAGAAGGGAGAAGTGCCCTAGCCCCAACAAGTGGAGGGGAATAGAGGGTACTCCCGAGCTCAGAATCCACATTACGGTGGGAATGTGAACCTAGGAATGCTTCGGAAACCTGCTCAAGGGTCATGGAAACCCCTTCACCCCTGCTTACTGTGGGTATGTGAACTCAAAATGGTGTGTTGGTGCACCTGAGGGTTACACCACATGGATCTGGTGTCTTTGGTGGAGGCCTCGGCTCAGGGCCTATGAGTAGGCCAATGAGGGAGTCATGGAGGATCAGGCCGGACTGGAAGGATTTTATCTGGCTCATGGAACGGGAACTCTGAAGGATTCGACGGGCCACATGGGGGGTATGGGTTGTGGAGCCCTTCACGTAGGGAAGTGCTATGAGATTAGAGAAACTGTCTGTGAACTAGGGTGGTCCGCGGACTGATGAGCATCCCACGAACCAGGGTGGTTCGCGGAAAAATGAGAATCCCGCGAACCAAGGAGTTTTGCGGCTTCGGGTTCGATCCGCGTACCATGGTTGTACGTGGAGGGTTCCATGCGAGTAGAAGTGTCCAAGGGAATCACCGTTTAGGGGTTTGTTGTTCGAGGCATCGCCCACGTAGGATGGTGTTATGCGGTGCGGCGGATTGGAAAAGAGGCATAAACACCCCAGTCTGTGGGGAGTGCATCCGTGGAGGGGCCATGGTTCATGGTCTTCTCTTCTTTGTTAATTTAGTTTCGCAGTTCACCAAGTTATTAATCATTTTTGGGTTCCTTATTAGTTCATTCCTAGGTTCATACCAACTCTAGTTCGCGAACTGGAACTTCTTTGTTTGCGAAATCCTAAGCCTTCCTTCGAAATCCTTCCACCCAAATCTGATCGATCTCATCTGAATCCCTTCCCCTCTTCCCCCTCATTAACCTTTTATAGAGTGGGGAAAGAGATTTATCTGTGGACACGCGGCACCTTTTGCAGAGGCCCATGACCGAAAACCTGGTTTACGACTGACTTGGTCAATCAGCAACTTGCGATAGGCACTGAGCACATCTCCCCTGCAAACCGAACGATCTCGGGGAATGCTTTGCGGCCGCATAGGGTTCCTCCTCCATTCTGCGAATGACAGCAGATGCGGCTTGATCCGGTCAACGCGGTCCGTGTCTGGGGCGGTTCATGATGGTGTACCGGATCGGCACCTGTCCTAATTCGCGCCCGCAGAGGATCTATGCCTACATTTCGCGAACGACATCAGTCCGCAGAGGGGGAACTCCGCGGAACCGGCCACGTGCTTGTTTGGACCGGTCTGTGGACCAGTTAGTCTTATGCCTTTATTCTCCATACTTTCCCCAATTCTTTGGGGAAAATTGGGTATGATCTCTATTGGGTTAAAAGGGTATTCTCATTCTCCTTTTCGGATTTTTTAGGACCCTGCAATCCCAAAAGATCCTAAAACCCCTAAATTCCCCTAAAATACTAAATACCCATGAAAACCCATTAAACACTCAGAACCCCTAAAAACATAAAGTGATGGAAACTCCTCTCTCTCGTGATGGAAATTATCCACTCCTGTGGAAAGCATGAAGATGACGACCAATTTTGTGCCTTGCCTTCCCCCCTCTATAGAGGAGGGGCCTCCTTGGGATCTTGATGATGAGCATATGTTTGTTCTATTCTTGGATCCTGATCTACTTCCCACTTTTCAGTTGGTTGAGATTTTTCTGAAGCTACATGATTTACATGAAGGATGTCCAATGCTCTAGATTTCGATGGAGGATTTCAATGAGGCCTATGTCCTACATAGGCTGACCCTGGTTGCTCAATTCTTGAACTGGAGACCGTTGGTGAATGTTTTTGACAGATTCATGTTCTAAAAATGGGCCTCCAAGATCATGTTATGGTAGGTATTGTTGATAGTAGTCACATCTTGATATACATTTCATCGGTAGAGGATCCTGTTTATGCATGGTTTGAGGCTCCAAGAAGATGCAACAATGCTCATTTATCCCTTTCCTAGTAGATCTTGGATCTACATTTGAACTGTGACTCACTGATGTTGGCATATTGGGTTTGATTTATGGAACTTCCCCTTCATTTTCAAAAATTTTCCATTATTTCCATGATGGGGAATTTGGTGGGAAGGTTCTTATGTGTGGATAGTAGAACTAGGGACCTTTGCCACCCAGTAGGCCCAAGGTCGTTATTGTGGTTGATGCATCCAAAGGACTGGTTTATTTTGTTTGAATTGCTATTGGTGAGGAGCTTCAGTGGATACAACCTGTGATTTTTTAGACGTGGACTATTTCTACTCCTCCTGTCAGCATTTGGGACATAGTGTTCAGACATGCAGGTGTGACGGAAGAAAATGTTGTGTTTTGAATCAAGCTCAGAAGGTGGCTAGTGAAGGGAGGCATGATTGGGGTGGGGTGCAGGAGGTTGTGCACACAGATCCTCAACTCTTGAATTTGGTTCAAGTTGAGTCTGGTGAAGGGGGTCTGGCTCGGGTGGGGGTTTATATTAAGGAGGTCTCAGTGGCTGTTTCAAGGGGGCATGAAAGGACTGGTTCTGAGGGGTGGAACCTCCAATTGGTCTATGTTTTGGATCAATGAGCCCGAAGATTGTGTGGGATGGTCTTCTTGTTGTGCTAGGGGCCATGGGTCTATAGTAGGTGATCACAGTTTAGGGAAAGAGGATGTTCAGTGCCAACTAGAGCCCATGGTGAGTGATATTTTTATGAAATTGAGGAGAAACTTGAAGTTTTGGATGCTGGAAGTTCTTTATGCAGGGAGGTTACTGCAGTTGGGATGTCTATTTCCACTGATAGAAGTATGAAGTAGAGGCAGGAAGCCATTCCATCATTGAATCGCTTTGAAGGGATGAATCTTGAGGAGGAGGTGCAAGGGTCTCATATTGTTGATGATGGGAGTGCGAGGTCTATTTTACAGGGGAGTGAGGTATAGGTCGTCACTTCTGGTCATGATGGATGGAGTTTGGCATAGAATTATAGTGAAGTAGAGCTATTCTTGGAAACCACTAGGCTCTCAGATGGTGCTATTTATCAAGAGAAAAGGGAGTTTCCAGTGCTTATTCACAATATTTATGGTATTGTTGTGGATGAGGGGAAAGTTAGCAAACTGTCTAGGGATAAAAGGAAAGGTTCTTTGGTTGCTAATGTTGGGAGTGCAAGGTTTGTTGTACATGCGTTGAGTGAGGTGCAGGTCACCACTACTGGGTGTGGTGGAGGGGTTGTGGACCAGAATTCTAGTGAAGATGAGCCGATGTTGGACATCATTGGGCACTTGGATAGTGCTGGTGAGCAGGAGCAAAGGGCGATGCAGGGGATTTTTCACTATAGTGATGGGATGGTTGAGAATGATCCCTCTTTCCAGGGGGATGTAAGAAAGCTACCTATTGAGGAGGGGAAATTGTAGCTGTCCCTAGTCGGTGTGGTGTCTCCTCCTTGTCTTACTATTGTGGAACCCGTCCTGGTGGTTCCTAGCATGCCGTAGTGTGAGGTTCTTGATGCGTGTTTCCTAAATGAGGAAGCATCCTTCATCCCTGATCAATATTTTTTCCAAGAAGATGGTCGAAGGATGAATAAAAATATGGTTATGATCATTAAAGAGAGGGCCTTGCTAGAGGTGTCCATTCTATATGGGAAGGAAAAAACCTACATGGGTCTATTTTGATCCCCAATAGATGAAGTCAAGGAAGGAATATTCTACTTTTCCAAAGAAGGTGTACACGAGAGCCTCTTGCAAAGTTGTGGAAGCTTCCCCTGGTAGGGGAGGTCAGTCTGTCAAGTTGCATAAAAATATGGAGGAGCAACATCTCAGAGGGTATTAAACTGCCTTCCTAAAGTAATATGAGTTATCTGAATTGGAGTCTATGGAGTCATAATCTTCCTTTGGTTATGGTGTTGATGGAGACCTATATAGGGATGGAGACATTGATTTTTAGTTCCTACTTCTTTCCCTTATGATTTTCAGGACTTTTGGGGTTTCAGTGTCTTGGGGGGTCTAGGGTTTTTCGGTGTGGGTTGTTTGGACCCACCCTACCCTTTTATTCTTTTATTTTCTTCTAATAAATTTTGGGAGGCTAGGAATAGCCTGGCCTCAGACCTTCCTTGCCCTTAAACACTCAAATCCCAAAAAAAACCCAAAAAAATCCCTAAAAATGAGAAAAAACTAAAAATATCATTACAAATCCATTAGAACATAAAAATCCCTAAAACCCTTAAAAATAAAAGATACCATAAAACCCATAAAAACATTAAAAACCTGAAAACCCAACAAAACCCTAAACCCACAAAAAATACTAAAACCCATAAAATGTTAACAAACTCTAAAAAACCATAAAAACCCTAAAATACCTAAAAAATGAAGAACAAAAAACCACTACAACCAAAAAAAGACCCTGAAAACCCCATAAACCCCTGAAAAACAATGAGTCCCCTAATAAAATTCAAAGTCCCTAAAACCCCTAAAGGACACTAAAAACCCTAAAGGACACTAGAACCCATAAAAGTACTAAAAATTAACTAAAAATACCTGATGAACATAAACCCCCCCTAAAACCCCTAAAAATCCCATGAAAACCATAAAACCCCATAAAATATTTAAAAACCTTAAAACCCCATAAAAACTCTAAATACAAATAAAATCTTTAAAAACCACTAAATTCCCTAAAATCGTTAAAAACTCTAAATAACTTTAAACCCCTAAAAAACTCAAAAAATACCAAAATCCCACAAAAATCCTAATATCTTTAAATACCCCTAAATCCCCCTAAAAGCCACTAAAACCCTAAAAACCCATCAAAATCCCTAAACAAACAAAAAACCCAAAAAATCATGAGAATCCTATAAAATCGCTAAAAATCCTAAATATGTCAAAACCCAAAAACTCTTGAAAACCTATGAAAATCATTAAAAACCCATAAAACCCCATAAAAACTAACCAAAAACTATAAAAACCCTTAAAACCCCTAAGAACATTTAAAACACAAAAAATCATTAAAACTCCAAAAAAACTAAAAACCCAAAAAGTCCTTAAAACCCCGAAAAACCCTGAAAACCCCTCGAAAAACCCCCCAAAACCCAACAATTACATAAAACCCATAAAAACATTAAAAATAATAAAATTCCTAAAAAATCCATAAAATTCCATAAAAAATAAAAAACACTAAAACCCATGAAAACCATAAAACCCTCTAAATACCTTTCAAACCCCTAAAACCTGTAAAACCCTTATAACAAACAAACAACTCTAAAAACCCTTAAATTCCCTAAAAATGATAAAAAATCCAATGAACCATAAGAACCCTAAAACTCAGAAAACCCCTATAAAACCAAAATACTCTAAAACCCCTATAATGTTGTAAAATCCATAAAAAACCTTTAGAATCACAAAATACCCACAAAATCCCTAAAAACTAAAAAACCATAAAAAGTAGAAAAATTATAAAAAATACCTAAAATTCACTGAATACGTAAAGACCCTAAAATCCATGAAAATCCTTAAAAACCATAAAACCACTAAAAACCTTAAAAACCCCAAAATCCCATAAAACCCTAAAGCCCACTAAAACAATAAAAACGCTTATAACCTCAAAAAACCATAAAACTCTTCAAATCCTTAAAACAATAAAACTGAGAAAAAAAACTATATCCCCAAAAGACATAAAAACCATAAAACCCCCAAAAACTCTAATAAATCCCTAAGAATCTACAAAAACCATAAAAATATCTAATCCCCTAAATACCATAAATACAATAAAAATTCCTTAAAATAATTGAAAATGTAAAAGACCCTAAAAACAATGAAAACACCATAGAAACTGTAAAAACCTATAATACTTTAAAAAACATAAAAACCCATATAATCCAAAAACCCACAAAAACTATAAACAACATTAAAATACCTAAAAATGATATAAAACTCTACAACCACATAAAAACCCTAAAAACTCAAAAACCCCTAAAAACCCAAATAGACCCTCAAACCCTAAAAACTCCCTGAAAACCCACAAAAAATTTGAAAACTCCTAAAAACCCAAAAAATCAATAAAAAACCTAAGACCATAAAAATCCTAAAAAATTACTAAAACCCTAAAAATGGAAAAAAAAAACCAAAAACCATCCAAAACCCCTCAAACCCATCGATCCCCTAAAAACCATTAAACCCCTAAAACACCCTAAATCCTCTAAAATCATACTAAAAACTATAGAAACCATTTAAAACCCTAAAAATTTAAAAACCTTGTAAAACCATAAAATCCATAAAACAGAAAAACCTTATAATCCAAAAAAACACCATAAAACCCAAAAACCATAAAAACCCCTAAAAACCCCATTAATAATATATAAATCCCTAAAAATGTATAAAACCATAAAAATATTGTAAGGACACTTGAAAAACATAAAACATCCTAAAATATTAAAACCCCATAAAATCCCTAAAAATCTACTAAAACTCTAAACCCTTTAAACCCTCGAAAACATTAAAAACTCTAAAAAACCTCAAAACCCATAAAAACTCAAAATACCACTAAAACACTAAAAATCATAAAAACCATAAAAACCTAAAAATACTGAAAACCATAAAAACCCTAAAAAACCTATTAACCAATAAAATACTAAAAATAAACTAAAAACCCTAAAATGTAAAAAACCATAAAAACCCTGAAACCCCCTATAACCATAAAATTTCCTACATCCTGTAAAAAAATATATAAACCTATAAAATCCCAAAATTTTGTTAGAAACTATAAAACTCATTAATACCTCTATAGATGTTAAAAAACTCTAAAAACATAATGCCCCAGCAAAACAAAAAAAATCATAAAACCCAAATAAACAAAACGAAATCCTAAAAACCCTAAAAATCCCATAAAACCACTCAAAATCCCAAAACAAGCCATAAACGCCCTAATAACATTAAACATAAAAAATTCGTAAAAACCTATGATAAAATAAAAACCATAAAACCCCTAAAACCCCTTGTAAACCATACAAATCCATAAAACCCATAAAACCCATAAATTCCAATAAAAATAATATAAAAAATTAAAATATAAAAACCCTTAAAACCCTTAAAAATGCTAAAAAAATTAAAATCCATAAAACCCTTATAATCCTAATAAAAACCATTTTTCCAAAAGAAATTGGTACAATCATTTAGGGAAATGGAATGGTCTAAAAGATACTGGCCAGTACATCCCTTTTCATATTGTTAAAGAGATGTCATAGTTTAAGACATTCATGTTAAGTTTAATCACATAACAATTTTCTATTTCCAAACAGGTTCTAATGGGTTTGTTCATGGAATCAGAAACACCCAATGGTTTTGTATCCATGGGGACCTGCTTTCCAAAGGAAGATGCTTGTTAGGTGTTTTGTCCTATGATTCTTAAGAACTCACATTGGTAGAGAGGATGCAAGTTCGAGATCATCACACCCTTCTGGGGTGAATTATTTCCCACTCTTGGACATTAATGTAGATTTAATATAAGTTCATGAATCCTTCATTAGAAACCATGTATTATGTGGGTAATCACAAATTAAAAAAAATTATGAGAATATATAGAATTAAAAAACATCTGTGTGTATCAAAGTTTCATCATTAAAGATGATATGTATATGTATCCAAGGTTATCTACTAGTGGTATCCTCTCATATAATACATATATTTTAGTTGGTTGTTATTGCAATGATGCTAATTTCCTATCTATATAGTGGGTCTCTATGGAGATAATTTTCATCCAGGTAGATGAAGGGCACTCAGGAATTTAATATCATCTAGAAAGATGAAGGTCACTCTGGAATTTATTTTCATATAGGGAGACAGGAATTTTATGATGTTTGGATCAAACCCATAAATGGGCTTCTGGCATATCCTTGTGAGAGGAATTAAAACCCATGTATTTCGTTTCCACTTAATTGGGAACATCATGATTTTTAAGGTTGTGTTATGGGGACCTAATCGTATAGTATAATGTCATGTGTAAAGGATGTCTAGGTGGATGATTCCTAGTAAAAGGTTTAGTCTGGGACATATACTAAAAAATACCAAGGAACATGGAGGGGTTATGAGTTTCCATGATTTATTAAACCCTACTAGTAATATGTCCCAAAATGAACATGGTTGACTTAAGAATTGGGTTTCAACCTTAGGGAGGATTCCTATGTATACCATTTGGACTAGAATCAAATCCCACATTGTTTGGTAAGTCTCACATGTGTTTATGGCCCTTTGATATGATTATGTAGGAATTATTCATAAGGAGTATTCCCATTATGAAAGACCATGAGTGATATATTATCTCATGGTGATTGGGGGATTAACTTGGGGTTTACATCAGTAGAGGATACTCGGATTAAGGGAATTATGACTGGAGATTATTCTTAAGGAGTATTCCAATTTATATTGAGTCCCTAGTGGGATTTCTACATACCCTAGTTAATAGGAATAATATTTATCATAGTTCAATCCTTCTGGTGGATTTTGTGGGTGTCATTATCATCACTAACTTCTAAAGCCATGAGAGTATTTCTCGGTGTGAGAAAGAAGAGGAATTAGAATATTACAGAAACCACACAATTTTCTTCCTTTGCTGGTGGAATAGGTCAGGGCCATGATGGAAGAGGTCGGGGCTATGAAACATCCCTCTCTTCACTTTACATTAGATGTGATCCCAAGGTAAGGATGAATAAAGGTGAAGGTTGTTGTGGTAGAGTGGAGCAAGACCGAAACTTCCTATAAGAAATCAACGGTTTTACACTGTAATGGATTCCCTAAAATCTATTCTATAGTGGCATGATATTCTGATCCCATGTTGAGTGGAAAATCATTTTTGTTCCATTCCTTACCTACTGGAAACAGGAGGCTCTAGCACTTAGAGACGAGAGGGGGTGGATATGGTAATATCCCCAGAATCTCAGTCTGGGAACTCTTCAACATTATCCCTGGGGCAAGGGTCTTTGTGACTATAGATATAAAAATATTCAGAAACCCTAAGGATCATAACACTATGGTAGGACATGTTTTGGAAACCTCTATCCATAGAGATGAAAATAAAAATGTCGGACACTTTGACATTCTCTTTCCCTAGGTTTTGTCATTCATGAGGTCTTCGTGGAGGCTTTGATTTGATCCCACTTAGACATAGGATCCAAAGTGGGAGAGGTCTGAACATAAATGGATTTTAAGAATGATGGATGGATGGATCATGTAGGCTAGAAGGAAAGGAAAACCAAGGATTCTAATTCATGGGGTGATACATGCTGGTAGGTAGGGCGAAATGATATCACCTTGGGTGATGGACCACCTAGGTGAATACAAAGGGGTGATACCTTCCTCAAGCCTCCAAGGGTCTCCACAGGTGTTCCTGGAGGTATTTCAATAAATTCCCTGGTTAAAGAAAGGGACCTCTCACGTGTCTTCATTAATTATGGGTTGGAATAATTCTTCACATAGACTTTGTTCACTTTAAACCCTAGTAGGACTTAATTTATACTATTCCCCTTTAATTCCCTCTTCTTTAGGTGTCAGGAAACTACCTAGAAGGTTTTGGAGGACATGAGAAAAGAACTAGGGAGAGAAGAGAAGCAAGTGACCTTAGGGAATAATCCCCCTTCCAAATGAAGACCATTGGGGCCTATTTATAGAAAAATATGGGACCATGTGTGAAGATGAAATTGCATGCAAGTCATACACGCAGGTCGGTCACACAAGGGTCAAGTGTTGGGACCTTGCATGTTGATGGTGCTTGGGGAATAGGGGATACTAACATGGTAGAACCCATTGTTCTATACTGCAGGGGATGATACCCCACACACCTACTTGAGATCAATGGCAGGTTATGGTCTTGGACCTTTGGTCCGATCCCTTAACTAACATCACCAACCACCATGAAAATTTGAGAGTTGCACTGCAAACTTTTCGGGCCAAGTCAAATATTATTTGGTTCGTGACACATGGAAATCCAATATTCTCCTTCTTCCAAAATAATGTTGTATTTATTATCAAACATAGAGGTTGGTGTCTAAGTGAGGTTCACATCATCAATTCTACAGAAAATTTCATGGACCACATTTCAATGTTTCAACAAAATCCCCCCACCAATAGAATTTTATTCATTCAAAACGAATAGAATCTATCTCTAAGATAAAAGTATGGGAATTTTACGCACTCCACAATCATTTTTTGGGATATATGAATGATTCTATCTGAGTCATACCTTGATGATCAGCCTTCATGACTCTAGTAAAATACAATTATTTTTTTCATTTTCGGATTTTGAGAATTTGAAGATTTTCTAATCCATTTTGATGTAAAGGAGACTATTCACTGGCGGGAGGAAGAGCATAAACTCCAATAAGACCTCATAAAGGCTAGACTTTCTGTCAATGTTGAAAAATTTCAGGTTGTATTATCTCAAATAGAGGCCAATAATAATTATAAATTATCATAATTAATGTGAAATAATAAGGATAAGACTATTCAAGTTTCTCTCCTTCATCAAATATTAAATTCTACTAAAGGAAAACTTGAACAACTCCACCATTCATTTGGGGAGTCCAAATGGAAGGTTTGACTACCATTACAGCTTCTAAGGAAGCACTTTAATGGGCTAAGGAGAATGTGGCTGGTTGAATAAATAAGCTTTAATAAGAATTTGATGAGGCTCAATAGGCTATTCAATATATAAAGTGTTATGTTGAAGGCCACTTGTAATATATGACAGGGAGACTCCATTTTGTGAATTTTTATTTTATTTTTATCCATAAATGAAAAGAATTTTATTTCCAATCATATATTTATTTTCCCCAAAATTCCTCCTATAATCATAAAATCCTAAAATATTTCCATTGTATCACGTCTTCATATCAGCTAATCATAATTACAACGATTGTGATGGGGTCTTTTTAACTTTACCTAAATAAAGGGTTTTAGTGATCATAGTTTTACAGTTACTAGGGTAATATGGACAACCATAAATACATTATGACTTTTTTGTCATCGATAAAATTCTTTCTAAATATCAATATTAGAGAGAAATAGTGGGTGAGTCCTGGATTTTTCTTAGTTTTCCCTCTTTGAGATTTTTATATAACAAGATTTGTGCCTTTTAACATTTAATTGCTCGATGTTTATTAAACCATAGAGAAAATAGGTCTAGCGAGCTAATACTTGACTTTTTTCAAGAGTTTCCTTTATGGGATTCCAACCAGGGGAGTATTATGTATCTTTTTGAAGGATGTTTTAAATCATGCATGTTGGACTAATAAATCTAGTGTTTTAGGTTGACCAGCTTTGATAAGGAATTTTGAGATGAGAATCCAGACAAAGTTTTATTGTTATGAATATTTTTATATTCTTAAGATACCTCCAAGGGGAATATTTTTCCATGATTTTTTATGTTTTGAAAATCTAAAACATGAAATATGGGGATAAAAGTGGTCTCTCTTGAGGAAGATGTTACCTCTAGCATACAAACTTGTTATGGGGGATATTTTATGCCAGGCCAACTAGGGTGAAAACTGTCTAGTCAAGTAGTGGTATCCTTAGGAATATATTCCATTATGTGGGAATCTTTTGTAAGGTCAACTAGTACACATAATTCATAGTCAGTTAAAAGAGTTCCAAAGAATTATGAAATTCTATTTCTAATGAGCTAAGGATATTTAGGATTTAGATGTCTTAAGACCATAGTGGGTGGTGTTGCCTAGGAAATATGTCTAAGAATAAATGAATCATCTTTATCAGCATTGGTCATGAATAGGAATCCACACTTGCACGGATTTGATATGTGAATGAGGGTAGATTTGGATAGTTAACCAATTTTTGGGGGATAAGGATTCTTTTCTAACAAAGGATGGAGTTATCATACAGTTTAATGTCATGCGACTAAGACATTATTTTGTGTACTTTAATGTCATACAACAAGGAAATTATTATGTGTATTTTAAAGTTATTCAACAATGTAATTAGAGGAGATATATTTTAAGGTCTTTGGATTTGACTGAAATGGTTGATGATTCTACCATTCTTGGTAATTTATTGGTAACTGCGCTACCATTCTTAGGTATGGAGGGATAAAATTGTAATCTGTGATTTAGTGATTCGTGGATTCGAATGATGGTATGGTAAAAATGTATTATTACATTAGAGGAGGTCTCTCCCGAGAAAAAAGTTACCACTGATTGAAAACCCCATTATTGTAGTTGTTTAATGAAATGGAAACTAGGTAATATACTACATAGTCAATAATGGAATCCTTTGGTTGAAAACATCCTTGTGAGGGTTTCTTTTTTCAAGGCCAACTGGGGTGCATACTTCATGGTCAGGGAAAGAAGCTCTCAATAATTCTCACATTTTATCGTAAAAAATGAAGGAATTTTTATTGAGATTCGGATCCTCCCAAGAACAATTCTTGGTTTTTAGAGAAAATTTTCCGAATACAGAAGTGGTATTCCATGTAATGATTTCCTAAGAATCGTCGAATTAAACATTCTATGCATGTGTGACCGAAATGTAGGGATTATGGTGCCTTTACTTTTTTTTCATATGACTAGGACCATAATATTATGGAAATTATAGATGAAATGTGGTCAAATGGATCATGATTATAACATTATTCCTTGAACGTATTATGGGGGAAATGTAAACAACGATCTTGGAGACTTTTAGGCTAGGAGAAAGGATATGGGGAAAATATTCATAGGATGACTGTTGATATTAAATTATGGGTTCCATTATACCATCACAAAAAGATTAAAATTAAAGAATATGATTCTCCTGAGGAAAGGATAATACTATTTGAAAACCCAGTAAGAGGGATGATTTATCCAAAGAAATATGGGGAATGTGATTCAAAGCCAAATTGTGGCATCCTTTGGACGAAAAATACATTATTAAGGCCATTTATACAAGGAAAACTAGGGAATGTATTGTATGGTCAGACAAGGAGATCTCAGGTTTTATACATGTTTCCACCAAAAGGTGAGTAATGGTTTTGAATATATAAAAGTATTCAATATTATGAATATGAAATGTGAAAAAGTATATTAATAAATGCATAGAGGAATCATTTTATTGATACTAGCCATGTGTTTGGAGTCCCTTGAATATATTGGACTCATATGTAGAATGGGGGAATATCTTATTTCTTTGGTGGGTTCTCTATGGAGAGGACAAAAAAAGCTCCTGCATAGATTTTTTATTATATACAGAAGAGGAGAAATTTTCTTTTACACAATTCTAGGGCTAGGGATTAATACCTAGGCTTCACTACTTGTCTCAATGGGATGAGAATAAATCCACAAAAGGTTCTAGAGGTACTTTATAGTTTAAATTCATGAATCTAGGATATCTGTTTTTGAAATTTAAATTCATGAAGCTATAAAATAGGTAATTTCGGCATAAAAATGGTCTTTGGGGATTTACCAAGGGATAGAACCCTGGTTTCATTACATATCTTGTTTGGGAAATAATCAAGACACACATAGTTATTAATGAATTGTTCTCTACATCAATTAGGCTTTGATATAAGAAAAATGGAATTTTGAAAATTTCTAGAATGATATTTGGGCATGAAGCATGACGTCTAGGAACCACTATCCATCTCTTTGTAATGAGAATCAAGCCACAAGTCCTATAAAGATTCCCTATGTAGACCTAATTCATGTGTGAGGAAAACTAATGGGTTTTCTTTTTCAATACCATGGTTTGACCTAAGATTGAGATCAAATCATCACTACATATCTCAATGGGATGAGAATTAATTCATACATAGTTTTTGACAATGATCCTTGTGCAAGTTTTATTCATGAACACAGGGGTGAAGGGGATTTTTAAACTTTACATTTGGACGTGAGTTAGAAGGTATGGGTGTCACTATGTATCTTATTTGTGTAAGAATCAAGCCACATGTAGGTCTTGATAAAGTTCAATGTACTTGTCTAATCCATACATAGGGAGTGGGGGATTTTTTTTTAAATTAGGGTTGGACCTGAGATATGAGATCTATCCATCATTACATATCTCATTTGTAACACCCCAATATTTCATAGTACGTTATTTCTTCAATGTAATGCAATAATTTGCACTACACGCAACACTGAGTTCAAGCGCATCACGACTTACCAAACCAGACGTTCAAAAGCGGTTATGAATAGTATTAACTGAATTTTAAAAATTATATAATACTTATAATTTTAAAATCCATATTATGAGTTTTTTAGAAATAATGTAAGAACAAATTCATTTTTTTCAGATAAAAGAATTATTTTTCAAATAATGCAATTTTACCTCCTTTTAATAGTAAACCTTTTTTAAATCGAATATTTGAAACTTTTATATATTCAATTTGACAAAATAAACTTTTTATTTAGAATCGGGACATAATAATTTAGTTTCAATAAATTTTTGGTGTTTTTCTGATAACTTTCATATTTTGGTGAATAGTGAAAAATAATATATTTTAACTGAAAACATCTTTTTTAATAAAAATAATTTATAGTGTTGAATTATAAATTTTAATGTTTTGGAAGTATAATTAGATTATATTTTTACACTTTAATCCAATTTTTGTCATTGGAATTAATTTCACATTGAAATTATACATAAACAAGTGTCAATCTTTTGATAGTTATTATTTCTTAAAAACGCTATATTTGTTTTGACAACGAGAATTAATTTTAAATTAATAAATGAAACTTCTATGTTTTTAATTTGCTAAAATAGACTTCATTTTTGTATTTGGAATATCAAAATTATCCTAGGGTGATGTTTTGGTATTTTTCTGAAAACGTTCAATTTTTTATGAATAATGAAAAAAACACGGAGTTATCGTTTAAAACCAAATTTTTATTTAAATAATTATTTATTTTATTTAAATTTATTTTTGATAAAAATAGATACATAATACCTATATAAGTTCATTGTAATTCATTGGAGTCAATTTATAATAATTTTAGATATATAAAAATTTTATCGAACTTTTACCGTCTTTTACCCACCTCCTAGGAGCATTTGAAAATTTACATAAAACTTAATTTTACCGCTTCTATGAGTTGAATTTCGAAAATCTGAGAGACACGGTTAATATCACGGCGTAAAATTTGGTTCAATAAGATAAAAATAATTTTTTGGTGAATAGTAACTTTTTACTTTTATTTACCACGGTTAAAAGTAAATAGGGTAATTGAGGGTAAAAATGATATTATTATTACCATAAAAAATGTCCTAATTCTATTGGATAAGTGTAATTTGACCAAAAAAATCCTTAGAAATAAAATATGACCCTTTAGCTCCACTTGGATTAGATTAATTCATTTATTATTATTTTTTTTAAAGAAGAGTTAAAAGAGTTAAAATCAACGTTTAATGACTAAACCATTTTTAATATAGGGTTATACATAAGATAAATTCGACTATAAATATTCATTAGAAATGTAAAATTAGTTAGTAAATAATTGTATTTTGTTTATAATTTTTAGAGATTAAATAATTAAATTTATTAATGATACAATGATGATGCAATAATCACCTAATTAAGGAAAGAATCAAATAAATGGTATTATAAATATTAAAATAAATATAATTTCTAAGTTTTTATTATATCCACGAATTTTATAGGTGAATATGACATGTTAGGATTGATTCAATGTATTTTTTTAAGTAATCGTGCTGTTATTATTTTAACAAAAAACAAATACCAAATAGTGTCAAAATTGACATAAAATAGTTTTTAAAACAAATATTATTTTATTAATTGATATAATGGTCCTAAAAATCTAAGGTTCGGCAAAAAGACTTATATAATAATATATATGATATTAATGAACCAATTGTGGTTCTATTGGCATTATATAGTATGTTTATTAACCATATAGTGTAAGAATACAAGAAGACACGATAAAGGTTAAATTATTTAACTTAGAGTTAAATCTAAATGATAAGGTTAAAATGGTAACCTAAACTTGTCTAAAACCTATTGGTTGAGTGTTTTTATACCCATACCCACCTTATACTTTAAATAATATATTTTTTAGCCATTAGAAACCAAAAATGATTTTTATTATAAAATAATATTTTATGTTTTTTCTAAGGTGCCCCTCACCCCTCTTATAAAAGGGCACTCGCCCTTCTTTATAATTAACACCTTAAGAGCCTTTTGGATCAGCCAGACTTTTCCCAAATACCATCTCAACTATACTCCCTTAATACTATAGGCCTTACTTTAGTAAGAAAGTCAACCCAATGAGCCCTTTTGATCAAATCAAAAGGAAGAACCCAAAGAAGAGGTAATGTTTTCACCACCCTCTTTCAAGTTCCTTTCTTCTTCAACTTCTTCATTCTTTGTTATTTACTTTATAAAATAATAAATATAGTATATTCTATATACTAAGATTTTATTATAAATATGGTACAACCATATTCAGTATTCTATCCATCCTTTGAATGACATGTCACCATACGTGCGTACGTACGGCTTACCGTCTCCATGTCGTGGTGTAATTGTTATTCAATACATTATTATTTGGATGGGTATAATAATGATGTGTATTTGATGTAAATAATAAATATAACATGATTATGATTATGTATATATTATATAACATCCAATTATATATTATTTTAATATCAAAAGAATGATATTTTCGCTCATGCGTACGTACGGCTTACCGTCTCCACGACGCGATGAGATTCATTTCCAAGTTCACCATTCATCGATGATTATAAAAATATATTTTACTAATAAGTATGTAATATATGGAATAATAATGCTACTGGAGATATATATATTTATTTCTATATATAATTATTTATGTACTTACATATATCTTATTCACTTACTTCCGTTCAATAATATATGAAAACGGAAACAGCGTTTATTCGTATGTACGGACTACCGTCTCCATAAACGGTGTTTTCCATTTCATATATACATATATTATAAATATTTATATTATAAATATATATGATATATAAATCATGTTTTATATTCTGGAAGTATTTAAATAATTATCTAATTGATACAATCAAGAGTAACAAGTAAAAACACGTACGATAAAGAAAGCGATTATTATCCGAAATATTAATATAACATGGAAATTATTATTAAATGGGTAGTATAAAGTCATAAACGAATAATTTATTATATAATAAATATTAATATGGTTCTGGTATAATTTAATAACATCCTATAGTCTTCATACAGGAGGTTAAACGTAACCTCGACTAAAGGAAAGTGCAAGGTAAGGGGTTTTCATCTCACTCCTTATTCCCATGAGATTCGTGCCATATTGTCACCATTACCTTTTGTGTGGTGTGTGTACTGCCCGTAATTGTATTATTTGTGTAATAAACTTTAATTTATGTGTATTTACATATTCATTGTATGATACCTCTTTCATGGGGTGTATGTTTCGTAAGATACCAAATTGGTAAGGGTTAATTCCTCAATCTCATTATTATCCGAGATTGTTTATGTGTAAGTATTTACTGAGAAATTTGTATCATCCATGTCCATTTTTCATAAAAATTATTTCAAAATGAATATTTTAAGGATTTTTTAAAGGTACTTTTTTATCAAGATCATAATTTTAAATGTTTTAAATATTTATCTCTCTAAATCTATTTAATTAATGTCCATGTTTTCAAAATGATTTTAAGGATTTATTAATATGGACATGAATGTTTTGAAATTATAATTCTTTTAAAAAGATTCAAAGTGGTATGGGACACTTTTATTAAATAATATATTTTAAATTACTTCCTTTATAAATGTGTGACTTTTCAATGATTTCAAAAAAAAGATATTTCTCTTAAATAGTTTTGATTTCATCAATATCAACATCCTTTGATGGATTTTAATCTTATTTGAAGTTGATTTATTATGATACAAAACTTCCATATTGTATTGAAGGTTTTGTGATATGTTTGATTGTGTATGTGTTATTCTTATACAATTCATGGTTTATGGAGAAAGTATTGACATTTCGTATGATAGTTTTAATACGAATGTTTATGTTATGTTTAAACCTGTTCATATGAGGAATGCATTCGACTTAATAAGTGATGGGTGGAGCCCGCAATAGCTCCTAGATGCATCGATAGGTCTCATGAGACAAACTAGTGTCTTGGCATGAGGCCTTGACAAAATCTTATTTGTAGTCTTGACATGAGGCCTTGGATATGTGGTTATGATAGTCTGGAATTATGCATTCCATCATTATAAAAGTGGTTATTGATATTTCATGTGATTATTCTACTAGTAGAATATCCATGTGAATATGTAAATGGAATTATTTCATTTTATCTTTGCCATATTATGCTGAAGTTTAAGTTTAAAAGGCTTTTGTTTTATTCATACATTGCCTTAAATGTTTATGCTTATTTATAAAAGTTTCTGTTGTATTGCTTACACTTACTGGGAGTTTGAGCTCACCCCTTTCAATGTTTTATTTTTCCCAGGATTCCAAGAATTTTATTATGATTGATATGATGGGTTAAGATAAAGGGAAAAATGGAATTCTCAAAGAACTATCTATGTTGTGTTTTATGTTTCAAATTGTAATGTAAAGTTAATGTATGTAATCTATTTTCCAAGAATTATAAACTGATCAGTCCTTCAAGACTTGATTCCTTGTAATCATGCCAATGTATTAAAATAATTCACCGGCTCTGGGTAACTGGGGTTGGGGCATTACATCATTGGAATGATAATCAAACCACACTTGGGTTCCCCACATCAACTGATGTTTGATGGTAGGAAAGGGGCTTTAATATTTTTAGATATTTTCCAGAATAATGGTTGTCTCAATACACGAAATGGTATGAGAGTCAAGCCATATGTTCTGGAGTACTTCCTAGTATAGATTTGGTCCATACATAGTGAAATGAGAATTTTTTTTATTTATGGTCATGTCTAGGCCTATGATTGGGGATCTAGAAATCACTACATATCTCATTTGAAATAGAATTAATCATCATGTAGTTCTTGATAAAACATCAAGTTTATCATCATGCAGTGAGGACGTGGGTCACCTACAATGAAAGAAAATTTACTGTTGGATATGGGGATAAGACCCATGTGTCACTATATATCTTATTTTTTGGTAAGAATCAAACCACAAATAGTTGTTGACAGTTATTCCCCATGAAGGTCTGATCTAAACACAGGGATAAATGGGGATCAAGTGACATTAGGGAGTGTCAATTTTGTGTGTGACAATTATGCATGGAAGGTACTCATATTTTTAGATACCATGAATTTTTTCTACTCATGGTATCTTGGGTATTTCTTAACATAAAACATGGTATATGTTAACTATACAGATTAATGTTATGTGGTGAGGGAAAATGGTGTTCTGCAGTTTAACATCTTGCAATTATGACCACATGTATTTCATTTTGTCATCATCCAACAAGGATGATGATGCTACATAGTTCAACATCGTGAAACATGGATGCATATGGTGCTATGAAGTTTAGCATCCTACAGCTAAGACAAACTCTGTGTGATTACACAAAGTACTTCTTCAGCAACATTTTATTATTTGGAGTGGTAGTGAGTTCTCTATCAATTGGGATTATGGAATATGATCCATTAGAGTGGACCTTGTGTATAGAGTAATGTACCTTCCACTTTTGATCATGATTTAAAGGCTTACTTCCTGGTATCATCAGAGTCTAAAGGACCAATTATAATTCTCCTTGGAGGAATAAATGTAGACATAACTTCTTGTTAATGGATATTTCAATCCATTTCTAATATATCTCCATGTGATGAAAGGTATGCAATATCTTTTGGTTCATCCACTCTAGCTCATCTAATAATTTCTAGGATTACTCGTTTATTGATAGCTGGTCACAAATGTAAATATGGAGTGATGTAAACTGATTCTCAATGGGAAATACATATTCTGTTCTATACACCAATGAGTATGGGGTTTCCCATATTTTAGTTTGAGTATTTGACCAATATTCCCATTATACGTGCAAGATATTTTCAAAAAAATATTTATTATCCTTATTCACCATTTTATGGAGTATGTTCGATATGATATTGTTAAAAGAATTTATCTATTAATTTTCCACTATAAGATAGTGGGATGAATGGTTGGATTTGATATTGTATTCCTGGTATTACTTCTCTACCTTAAGTTAAAAGAATTTTTTTTGTTTTTAGTGAATATGGAATGATGGACACCAAATCTGGTGATGATGCTAGTATTGACAAAAACTAAAAATTATTTTGGATCTAAATTCGTTGAGGGGTATTTTCTCATCCCATTTAGGGAAGAAATCGATAGTAGTAAGGATGTACTTGAACTACATAGTTGTAGATGGAGGATATGGTCCAACAATATATGTTCCCCATGTGGAAAATTTCCAGGAGTATTTAGTTTTATGTAATATCTCTAGGGGTTAATGAATTAAATTTTTATTCTCTAGGAAGGGATGACAAATCCTAGTAAATTCTGCGTGATCTTACATCATTGAAGGTGATAAGTATCTAAGACTTCATATTTGATCAGAGAGCCTATAACTTGATTGGTAGGCACCATAGGCTTCTACATGTACTTCTATAATAGCTACAATATCTTATCTGTGAACACATATGATAAGTACTCCATCAAATCCTCTCTTATAGAGGACTTTATGGTGATTTAGGCCATCAAAAAAACTGAAATTTGCCACTCGTCATTGGATCTACTCTCTTCCAACCTTGTCTAGTGGAAGTACTCCATATTGGAGATATTCCATGAAAGTTGTCATCTATCTTGTAGTAGGACCATATAGCTCAAGGATGGGACTGATTTCATTGATATATTTTACTCTTATCCAAACAAAAGTTAAAACCATTCGATGATGGGAAATAATAATGATTGTTTCATCCTGATTTGGACCTGACAATGTTGTTTCTACATTTTCCAATGCATCTACCTAAGAACTATGGGATTGTGGAATGTTATTTAATGTCAGATATAAGGGTAATTCTTCCATTATCCATAGAAAATAATAAGATAGGGGAATTATCTCTTCATTTCTGATGTAATAATCTTTGTTTATCTTCATGATTATAAACATTGAATAAGAATTTACATCTAGGTGGTTCATTGGTACTTTTAGTGTCAATTAAAGGTGTGCAATTAGAGAATAATATTCTTCCTCATTGTTGATACCACCTTCTTATAATAGGAAGGAGTATGGTAACACTACCTTCTCCAGGGAGAAAAGAAAAATTTCAAACCCAAATTTTTTGATATTAGGATCTTCCATTCCCTTTCCTGTTGGACATCTAGAAGCACTCTAAATATACATTTCCCAGGTTCCATAGATGTCTTTAATGGAGAATATTTATTCCTCGGGTAGTTCAGTATTTAATGATGTATTTTCTGTAGATGGTTTCTTAGAAAATAATTCTTCCAATCCCTAACATTTTATGGATTTTTGATGCACAAAATTTATATCAAAATGTTATAGGATAACCACCCACCGTTACAGACATCATGTCGGTATAGGTAGAATAAGGACAAACATGATCAAGTTATCACGATAATCCAAGTGAATCTTGTGGCACTATAGGTAGTTCCTCAAATTATAAATGGAAATGATTAATGTATGGAATCTCTTATCAATATTTTAATATCGAGTATCTACATTGATCATTGTTTGAATGAGATTATAAATGATGTTTTCATTCCTAGAATCATCATATTGTGTGATGAAAGGACCTAGTGATCACTCCAAGGATGTCACATATAGAATGAGAGAATTTCCATTAATAGTTATAATACATATAGATGGACCTAATAGGTATTTATTGAGGACATAAAATGGTTCTTGATAGTCATTGGTTCACTGATAAGTGACCCCCTTCTCCATAAATGTGTTCAAGGGTAAACACTTGCTTGTGAGGTAGGATATGAAGTGATTAATATAGGACGATAGACCTTGAAGTCCTCTAAACTCTTTCATGTTTTGAGGAGGTGACATTCCAATGATAGATTTAGTATTTTTATGATCATCTTAAATGCCATGATGGCATACGATGAAGATGAGAAATTTTCCTAAGGTTATCCTAAAACCAAATTTCATGGGGTCTATCTTTAGATTATTCTATCAAAGCTTTCCAAAGATGATTTATTTTGACAATAGGTTATTAGAGTGTTTCTAGGATTTTACAACTATATTATCAATATAGAATTCCAAAAAAATACCCCAAATAGTTTGAAAATATGATGCATAGCATGTTCAGATATGGAACCAATGATCATCAAACCAAAAGGAATTACTTTATAAAAGAATACTCCCCGAGATTCTCTGAATGTTGTTTCATACAGATATTCAAGGGAAATATGGATTTGATTATACCCTGAGTAACCATCCATGAAAGAGGGGGCCTTATAATCATATGTTTCATCAATTAGTAGTTATATAATTAGAAATGGGATGTAATATTTGGTACAATGCTGGTTGATATCTCTGAAATAGTCAGAAGATATGATTTTATTGTTCTTATTTTTCATTGGGAAAATGTTGAAAATTCATGTTGGGTACTGTACCTATTATATGAAATAATCCATTATGAGTATTTTTACTTCATCCTAAATTTTGGAAGTGTGATTTGGGTGCATCCTCCTAACTTATTGTTCGTATCCCCAATCATATTCTAGAAAACCCAAGTGATGTGTGGAAAACTCGGGTTCAATACCTATAATATCAGTGATATTTCTAGAAAACACATCCTGATGTTGCTTTTGGAAGTAGGTATATATAGTCATGAATGCACTAATTAGAGTGGTGAGTAGATATTATTTTGTACATGGATTTATTTCTCTGAGTTTATCCATGGTATAGAGACTCCTTCAAATGATGGATGGGCATCCCTGACATATTCTTCTTCATCCTCTTCCTCATGCTCCATTAATTATTCTTTGTCTTGAGGAGGATATGATAAAATAACTTCCTTGTAAAAAATAGGGGGGTCTCCATATATGCATCCAATGGATGATGCAATCATTTTGGTCTCACTTTATATCATACAACGTTCTTTGAGTCCTATAGTGGAAAATAGGGGCTAAAAATGAGTTTTTTCCCATTCTCCTATTATAACAATAGATTCTTATAGTTCAGATGATGTAACCTAGTTTTTCTAGGTCACTAGGTATGGAATGAAGACATTTTCATTCAAACTTTCACTTTCACTTAGAGAATTGATAATTTCTTCAATTTCATCTGGCCTAACTATCATGATTGACATTACAAAAGTTTCTTAATGAATATATGAATTCTGTCCCACCCTATCAATTTGATTAATAGGAAACACATAATCCTCACTAATCTACATAAAAGTGTAATGTGGTATCATCTCCAAGCCATTTGGGAATTTATTTGAGTAGCATCATTAGCCACTGATTGTTTCACTCCAGTATAATCGAACTCAGTATCAATGTAATATGTTTTTTAGGAGTGGAACGGGGGAATTATCACCATACAATTTCCCAATTTAATGAATGATAGAATATTTATACATTGGTTGTATGACTAAGGAATGGACGCATGTTGTTATATCCAAGGTATTCCCATCAAGATATTGAAAGTTGTGTCATGCCGAACTACCATGAACCCTGATTCAGACACATGATCTCCAAACATAGTTCTGAGATTGATGTCCCTGAGAGGCTCTTAATCATTATTTTCCTAACCCTATGATATCAGAGTACATGGATACAAGTGAGATTCATTTAGACCCATTTAACAATGTTTCCAGACTAGGAAGAGGTTCAGTCCTGATCCATTATCAATTAAGTCTCTTCAGATATCAATTTTCTTGAAGATGTCAGATATATACAATGGTATGACTTGTCCTAGTATGAAAGAATCCTCATCATGGTCGGTCAAGGAAATGAAAACATGAAATTCCACAGGATCATTATCCAAATGATATACTTATGTAGCAGCGATCTCAACTTCAAATTCCTGAGGGCTTGACAATGCCTCAATGAGTGATTCTTGGAGGCCTTTTGATATAATCAGGGCATCTTGGATTGATAACTTAGTTAGAACATGGGCCAGTTTCATAAATACATCATATTTTTTCAAATGGTTTTTGCTTTCAGAAATGAATTTTCTCATTTTTAGGAACCTTTATAGATGATGTTTATGATGTTTATAGACCAACTCTTGGGGACGGGGCTACAAGTGATTTTTTAGTGGATTCGGCCTGCTATGTATGCCTGCCAACCATGGTGGTGGTGACAATCCTCTAACTGATCTTCCAAAAAAATCATTTCTAGGAAAACCCTTTCATGTGTGTATAATGAACTCCATAGTTCATTTTTATCTAATTGGAGAGTTTTCCCATGAGTTTCAGCCATGTAGATGGTTCAATAAGGGGTTTAGTTGAAGTTGTGGCTCCTAGAATGACCATGTATTCCCCTATATCCTCGACCTTGATGACCTCTTCCAATATTTTCCCAATAATGTTTAGGGAAATCAGGTTTATAATTAGAATCTTCATTTTTTAGAGATCCTTTAATTGAAAACCATTAAAAGAACCAAATACCAACTCTTCATTTTCTAAAGATTCTACCTAGGGGGCCGAATATTATTGTTCTATTCTGCAGGGTGGTTCCCATTCAATTGAAATAGTCGACATTAAATCCACTAAGTTCACGGAAAAAAAATTCTATGATAGTATCTCATCTTTTTCTTGCTTCCTCCTAATCCTTTAGAACATGTTGCTTCTTTGAGTATGGGCCTTTAGAGGACTTAGATTTTGATGAAGCTGACATTTTTGTAATGAAAGTAGTAGTATTCATATTATTCTATTTTAACAATGTTCACATAATATCATGAGTTTGGTTGGTGGTTTTTTGACCATAAAATCACCATACTTCTACATACTCTTGCAATTAACATCATTCCACCTCCCTTCCTCCATCGAATTGGTAACAATAACATATACTACCTGGACTAGATACTTCTTCAGTTTCACTTTCCCATAATATACCAAATTTTGTAGGATTTATTTGATAACAAAACACTCTTGTATGGGATTCCATAACATTTTATTAAAGGTGAAATAGTTTTGGAGATCCTCATCACCATATTTTTTTTATTTTTGTGATTTTAATATTGTACTAATTTGTTTTCCAATGATGATATGAAGTAGTCGAGGAATTGGTCATTTCAAAAATAATGGACCTTTTTTTAAACTGCTCAAACTATTTCTTCCTATGATCTCTTTGATCATATTGATGAGGCAGTAATTTATGTTGATAATAAAGAGCTGGATCCCTACGGTATAGTGAAGTCTTTGAGGAATGAATGATTATAGGGTCCAACTTAAGTGTAACTACAGTGACCTATTTCTTTCCTTCTCTCTTTCAATGAGTTTATGGGATTACATGAGTCATGGATTTGGTCTCAGTGACGGATTTTTCAAGATGTTGAGAAGTTACAACCATACCCTAAAACCCTCCTATGTATTTCACAGGGATAAAAGATATGTGTAACTTGTAAAATAGATTTTCCATATAGATAGGAAAAACATATTCTTGATGGAGAATTAGGTACATGGAGTAAGTAAATCTTTTGATCATAGAAATAATGTTTGAGACCCTTTGATAATCCTTTTTTTTGCAGTTCGTAAGATCAAATATTGTTATCTTCAGTAGCGTTGATCTAAACTGTAAGAGGAACTTATGATAAATATCTTCCCATACTGTGATCAATCGGGACATCAAACTCATACAGTATTCAAAGGTTTTCCCCTGTAATGATTTCATGAAGAACCTATGTTTCAATACTTCCTACTACTCATGGGTCCCCATCATGGGATCACGGTGAGAGAAAAAACACATCAAATGTTTCTTCAGATAGTCCAAGATACTAAAAATCAGAAATATAGGATTCCCAATGTTTTTTGTGGAAGGATTAGGAACCAACCATTCCGGGTAAGACTTATTTATTGGTTTTATGGTTGAATGTTTTCCTTCCATAGATTAAAGTTGTGTCGTTAATGAATCAAAGGTGTTCATAAGAATTCAAGGAATGTCTGGTTGAGCCAAGACCTGAAGTGGGGTAGCAGATAGAGCATGAATGGATGTGGTGACTAGTAGGACCACTAGTGGAGGAACTGATGATATCTAACAAGGGTAACCAATAGGGTAAGTCATATAAAGATGTTCCAGACCCTGATCTAGTTTTGTACCCAATTTATGGAATTCATGATATTCTATTGTGAGATTCAAATATATTGGTGGTTGATGTCCCACATTGAGAGGATGTTCCCTTTAGGCTTTAGTTGTGGTGAAAACCTATCTTTCTTGTGGTGTACCAACTAGAATGGCATGTTTAGTTTCTACTTGTGAAGTGTATCTAGATGGAAGGCTACCTCGGAGTAACTCCATATTGAGTCTTCTCAACTCATTCATTTCCTCTTCTTGCTAAGAAAATATTTCCTTTAGATAAAGGGATTGGACTTCTATGGGGTAGTTAAGACATAGAATTACCCTTACCTTTTCCATTATAAGGCACCTTTCAATGTGGCAGAGGTGTATTATTTGTGGGGATACCCCAATTTTTGTTGGGCCTTTAGTTTCAAGTATGCACACCTCCTGTATTCATTTCGCTGTGGATGATATCATGAACATGAACTTATTCTTCAAAATCCTTTGAATATGTATTATGTTTTGGAGGGTCTTCAACAATTATTTTGATGAAATTAATAGATTATTAGTGAATCATAGGAATTTTTCAAGTATTTATTTGATATTTCTTTCTTCCGCACCCTCTATGAGACATTTTCGTCATCTTCGTTGGTTCCCTAAGAACTATTTGATGGATTGTGACCTGAAGGGGATTTCCAAAGAGTATAGTTATATGTGTTCCAATATATTTTACCAAATCGTGAGATGGAAAAAATTGATAACATTCACCCCATGAAATTTCCCCTAATCAGGATAAGACTAATTCCAACAGAGGAGGAGATTATTGAGAGGAAAATCCCCCATCTCTATGGGATGGGGTCATTTATGTTCTTCCTTCACAACCCTTTGAGGTTGGTTAGATAATCCTAAGGGTTGGGATAAAAAATCCCCCAACCCTATAATATGGGTTTGATCCCAAACTATTTTGGATGATATTACCACGTCGACTCTTCTAATTTTTGGAATTCTAGTCCAAACATGGTTTCTATGCATTATTCGATACTCACTTAAATCATCTATTTTAGAATAAAATTTTCCTATTTTGAATATTTTCACAATATTAAAGCTAACACCCTCTATGTGTGATACTAGATAAATGTTCTCAGATGCTGGATGCAAGATTATCTCCACAGCCTACTCTCTTTTGGCCTAACATCGGTGAAAGTCTTTCAGATCATGTTCTTGTTGAGCATATATTTTATCATGAATAGATTCTATATTTTATATCTAACCTGGTGCAATGAAAATGAATGGTTCAACTTGTTACAAGATTTCATAGAATAGGATCACATAGAAATGAAATGCTCCATGTACACCCCATCCTCTCATACAAACACCATATGGGGTATCTATGATCAGCCTTTGCAACCTCATTAATAACTCGATGCATGAAAGTTGAAGATATCCTTGATGTTTCTCAATATTTGGATGTTAGGAATAAAGGAGGGATAAAAAGTCAATTTGGAATTGTAACCCTTCAATTAACATGATGTGATTCTAATAATCAACACAATGTAATACATTTTATTTTAGGTGATGAAGAGTTTTCCACATGTTTAGTCGGATATTCATGCACACAATCATCCACCAACCCCTTTGGAATACTGTATTGAGAGATGGATAAAGGACATAACATTCCTGGTATGTGTCTTTATACAATTATTTCCTTCTATTGAGTAGATATTATTCATCTTTTAAAGGTAGTTCCTTTACATGGTCCAACCTGAGTGGAATCTTCCCTATTGTTTTACTACATCCAAAAGGATTCATTAGGATTAAATCTTCTGTGTTGGAAGGGAAATAACCCAGGGGTGGTTTGGGGAATGACTATCTCCTTAGGATTTCTTCACCTTTTCTATATGATCAGATAGTAAGAAGGCCTTCCCCTTGCTATCATATTCCCTGATGGTCATCCCTAGGGAATATACTACAGATATTCTTCTCCCTATAGTTAGAAATCAAGTCATTATGGTAGTCCTCTCCATGGTGACATCCATTGTGAAGGCCCTCCCTATAATGGTTATTGTTGTGGTGTCCCTCCCCATAACAACATCAAGAAACAGTAAGGTCCTCACCTCATTGAAGTCCACCCTAAAGGCCCTTCCTAGAATGTACGCTATATAAATTCTACATGTATCCAAATATCAAGCCGTTACAGTAGTCTTAACCATCATATAAGTCATTGAGAATGACCTCCAATCAGTGAAATCAAGCAGCAAGAAGGTCCTCCACAGGATGTTGCCCACCCTGAAGGTCCTCCCCATGGTATACATCATAGGGACATTCCCCATCGTCAAGAATCATGTTTCAATGGTAGCCATCACCATTGTAGCACTGATTGCAAAGGCCCTCCTCACAATCAAAATTCACATTGGTAAGAAGGTCCTACCATTTCTAGGACAAATATGGGAAATCCCTCCTATCTTGAGGTGATCAAAAAGATGGAGTCAGACATGTCATACACTCTGTCTATGAAAAGTTTTATCCTTTCTCAAATGGAGGATAGTCCGGAGCCACACTCATCTTCTAACCCACCCATGTTCCACTCACTTATCAACGAGGATCCTACTAGCCCTGCTACTTGGTGCGAAATCATTAAGAAGTAGTCACGATCGGAATATCAATTAGAGGAGTCTTTGAAAGAAAAAAAAAACAAAATATGTTGCTCGTGGGAATAAAAATATCTAATGATGATATACTAGTGATGTATTGGCACACGACCACCTCTCACTTTGACATTACAATGTATTTATCTATGAAATGTATACATAATATTTGGCTCAATATCTATAAAAATATCTACTAGATGAAAGAAAATTGCCTTCCCTATGAAGGGTATGCTAACCATGTCAACATAATAGGAAAGATTCGCCATATAATAGACCTGAAAGCCCTCCCATCTACACAATGGCCATAATCATAAAGGTGAAAGAAAAACCTTGAACTGGCAAGCCTCCATGTTCTTCACAAGTTGTGTTGCCTCATCAGTGATGCCTGATCTAGAATTCATATCCGAGTATGGGGATAACAAGGATCTATACACTTCACCCCATGTCTCATCCAAAAGACCTTATCAAAAATGACATCTTTCATTTTCATTACCCAATGGAAATAATCAAATAAAATTACTACTGAGGAAATGTGGAATTATCAACAAGAACTAACCTTGAGTAAGTCTCAAAAGCATCTTGCCCAACAAGATCAAGCCATCAAGAAGCTTCTGATCTAGGTGACCGAGAACATCAAACAGGATTTTTGACTAAGGGAAGACAACAAATAAGTAGTTATCATGTCATCGGAAGAAAATAAATCTCGTTAAAACATAGTTCTATACCCAGCTCATCCTCATGTGGGAGTCCATGAAATCAAGAAGGTGGGAGCAGCGGTAGCTATCATCGTAATATAGTAATAGCCACATCCCATAAGGATAGGTGTAGTTTTAACTCAAAATGTCCCCATATGACCAATGGATATGTACCATATTGCCTCAACGGAAGAAAGGGAGCAACCCAAAACCACAGTGATGGGGGAAAGTTTACCCCAAATTCCCACATAATAGATGTATATCTTCTCCTATATGGTAAGAACGATGAGTAGATATGTCACCCTTTCAGTACCATCTTTTTGGTTCATACCCCTCGTGATGAAGTCATATTGCGAGTTCATATCAGGGCTCCCTTTAGGTTGATTTTTTCTAATAAATCCAAATAATACCATAGAATGGAAGGAGAGATTGCAACAAAAGACACAAAAATCTCTCTTAGAATTCGACACCAGATATATCACCCCCAATGTAGTATGTATCAGTGAAAGTGGTGAACATTAGTCCCATAGATCACTTAGTAAATGATACAAATAGAGAGGATTCAAGAGAATATGGTTCCTTACTAGAGGTGGCCCACAACAAACCTGATGGTGTGCATACCCAGAATCAGAGAGATTCCCTAAATTTGGGCACAACCTCAACAAAACCATTACTACCTCCCTCTTGAATCCCAAACAAGGAGAAAATAAATCCTAGGTCATCTATGACCCACATCCACCTCCCCCCGAGAATATGTCCCTCACGCTCTAGGAAAGATTCTCTAAGAAGAAGGAAGAAATGAATGAGCTCAGATGAATCAATGACAATATGTGTCAAGGAAGCTATCTTGCTGGTTATGTTCCTCAAGTGGAATGTCAACAGGTGTTCCCAAAAGTGGTTCCTCTTCCAGAAGCACTCATTCTGGTAAATGAAACTAGGCTCGGATGCCCACCCAATCCCACATTGGGACCATCAGTTTACTTGAATCTGTCCCCAGAAGGATCTTAAGACTTCCCTCCACTGAGGAAACAGCCCGTACACATTTAGGAAAACCCCCAGATGATGCCTCTGGCCAGGTATCCACCCCAAATTCTAGATGTATCAGCATGCCCATTTCCCCTTGTTGTACCATTCCAAGCTCAAGTCTATCAAGATATGTATCAAGGTCTCTTGAATACAATTGAGAAATTTATATCCTAACTTGACAACTTGGAAGGGTGGAACTCTTAGATATAACCAGAATGAAAACCTTAATGTGCTTGGGTGAGAAATTTTATGCCACTACCAAACTTTGGGAACCCCATATTCCCGATGTTCAATGGTTTAGGGGACCCAAAATAGCATCTAATACACTATTCATCTTTATTGTGACCCCATGATGGGAACCCAATAGAAAAAATAAGTATTGGAACTCTGGTGATTCGAGAGAACCTCATAGGTTTCAACCTTTGTGTGGTATACTAGTTTTTCATCTAACTCAATCATAGGCTGAGAGGACATCCATTGATAGTTTCTCTTCAAATAAAGTTTGAAATTTCCTAAGAAAATAGTTAGTGATCTCATGAACTGCAACAAATGAGAAAATGAAAGAGTTTAAAACTTCATTTCTAGATGGAAAGTCATGACTCTTCCCTAAACTAGCCACTCCCCAAAGATGAAATTCTCTCTATGTGCATCGATAATCTATATGATGAATTACGGACACTACTCATCCCAGTGATGTACACAAGTGGGTTCCGAGATTTATCAACCATTTATAAATGGATATAAGACTCCTTGCATTAGACCAACCTCAAGTCCCAAGTGGCCCCATTGGCCCCAGGAAAAATAACATGAAAATCAGAAGTGTCTTCAATCATGCTTATGCCACCCCTGGTAGCAGCTCCAATAGCTAGGCCTCCACCAAATAGTGCAAGACCCCCTAGATTCCAGCATCCATCCCCACCTTGGAAAGATGAGTGAAGGGGTGCCAAAAGAAATTAGTTCAATTAAAAAAGGAATAAATTCTACTAAATCTAAGATGACCAATTATGAGTCTACTTCATAGCCTCTAAGAATTTCAACTTCCTATGACTACTAGAGCCAAAGTGATCCAATGAATTGGGTATCTATGATAATCCAAATTATTGTCCCTACCACTGGATATTGGAAAACACTATCTTAGAGTGCTTCATTTTCAAGGATATTTTGAAAACAATGGTGGATTATGGAAAAGACTTGAGAGGTTTTCCACCAACATAATTGGAATGTGTTCCCACATTTGACCTAAGAGAGGAAGTGGAGAAGAAAACATCTCCAACAAAAAGGAGAAAAAATTTGGTAGTTGGATGAATTAGAAAATAGTCAATTGATCTCATGAAATCCTCTAGGAACAGTTAAAGATAACAATCATGCCCCCAGTATCTCTTGATGTAACACAACCATCCTCCTCATCCCCAATATCCTCTTAGGGAAAAAAGGCAGAAAGCAGGATAAAGAAGATGAGCCTACACCAAAGCTGAAACAGGTCTTGACACTTTCAGACTTCATTCTTGTATACATGAATACATGGGAATTACCCCACCAATTGGGAAAACGGGCACTACCCCCACCAAATGGAATCATTAGAAGAAGATATGTAGATATAATTATTTTCGGATCAAGAATTGATCTTCGGTTCTATTAATGTCATTCACTTGATGGACCCCTTATTTGATGGAGACTATGGCTACAAACCCAAGATCCTTGCATCCAATCAGAGAGATAGAGGAAGAGGCTGAAAAGTCTGAGGGTTTTCAAGAAGACATGATCATGGAAGGAGTAAAAATCTCATCCACACCATAACTCAACTCGTTAATGTTTTGGAAACTCTTAGAAGGATCCACCAGTAGACACAAAATTAACCAGATTGTTTCTCTACCCCTGATGGAAGAAATATTAACCCAATAATCAGTATTATACATCCAAGGAAGATAATATGTATAATATCTTAAGTTTTACATGTATACAAGTTCTTATAAACTCAAAAAAGTGGATCACCACAATCAGATACTGTCAAAGAGGTCGGACCATCTATGTCCAAAGCTTATGCACCAAAAGCACCCACGAAAGAGCATCCACATGTCAGGAAGTTCCAACCTTTAGAGTAGAAATATGAAATTAAAAATAATATAACATCATTACTAGAAAATCTATTGATCCTAGATTCCTTGATTATATCAGAAAACATTAGGTAGAAACCCATCAAATCCCTAATAAGTCCCTAGGAATTCGAGGATGATGTAGTAGTTTTCTAAGTCTATCAGACAGAGACCAATTCAGAAGAATTCTGCATTGACAACTCCTTCACAGATCAAGATGAAGACACCATCATGAAGAGACACATCAAACCCTTATTTGTGTCTGTAAAGATAAATGGCATTGATGTTTGGAAAACTTTCATCAAAAATGGCTCTAGAGTTAACCTCCTTCCATTGCAGAAACTTCACCGGTTGGGATATGATGAGAACAGTTGGACACCCTGCACTAAAACTCTACTGGGATATGAAAAATGTGAGTAGAATCCATTTTTATGAATCAAGATTAAAACTTGGATTGGTTACCTCAGGTTTGATTCTGATTTTCTGGTAGTGCGGAAAATGACGGCCTTCAACGTCCTGTTGGGGAGGCCCTGGCTGCATCAATACACTATGATTCCCTCATCATACAATCAGTGTTCCAAATATTGAATTAGTGAAAAAATAGGACATTTCATACTGATAAATCCCAATTTGATTCCTTTTAGTTTCTGTAAATTGATTTGTAGTTCTATGAATCGAAAGATAAGTAGTATTTGGACGACGACATTGGTAGGATAGTTTCCTCAAATGGACTGGAAATGGCTCCTACCTATCCCCTAAAACAGATTGGGGGAGGAGTATGTATTACCCATCAACCAGGTTGTGTTCATAAGTTCAATATTAGACACAGACTCAACCATCAACATTATTTCCATTATAGACACTAGGTCTGAGGACGCCGAAAAGCATGTTATCCCACATACTGACGATGAGAACTCAAACAAAAATGCTCCCATCCCATCCTTGAGCTCCCATAAAATTCAATCCTTACTCACTAAGGAAGAATATTATTTCATATCACTAAAAGAAAGTGTGTAAACTCTTCCACTCCCTATTCCCTCCTCTTCATGAAATTCCCCGCAATCTGCTGGGGAAAAAGGAGCTATTTTGGTTTCCATAAATCAGAGTTCTGATTCCTCTCCTAGTATTGTAGAGTTCATCTCGAGAACCCTATATCCCTCAAAAGATGAAGAATATGAATAAGATGAAGAATAAGAATAATAATATCTCAAATATTCCCCTCCTAGATTTGAATATGGCGTCTTCACCATGATTGATGAACTTTGGGAGAAATATTTGGGCACCAAAGACGACCTAAAGACCACTCTGATTTCTATGTCAATTTATTTTGAGGATCAAGAGGTATATACCAACTTATTAAATATGAATCGAGATGTTTTTTCCTAGAACAACACATAAATTTCAGGCCTCAATACTGAGGTTTCCACTCATCACTTGGGTCTACTGGAAGACCATCCTGGTTAAAAGATTGCTGCCAGAAGGACCCACCAAACACATGATGCCAAAATAGAGGCTGGATTTGAAAGACTAACAAAAGAAAACATCATTCGGGAAGTCCAATGTATGATTTAGATAGAAAACATAGTATCTATCAAAAAAGAATAATGGGAATATTAGAGTCTTCATTGACTTTAGGGACCTCAATTGGTATTGCCTGAAAGATGATTTCCTAGTCTCAATCATGGAATTACTGATTGATGCAACCACAAAATATGAGGCCCTATATTTCATGGATGGCTATTCTAGATACAACCAAATCTGAATGGCATGAGAAGATTATGAATCCAATGCTTTATGATCCCCTATAAAGTATTCTGCTATAAGGCAATGTTATTTTGTCTGAAAAATGCCAGCGCTACATATCACCGTGTCATGCATTGCATTTTCTAACCATTCCTAAAAAAATTAATTGAGTGCTACATTGACAACCTGGTGGCTAAATCGCGAAAGTGCTCAAACCACCGGATCGATCTAGAAATAGTGTTCAATAAACTGTGACAACAAAATTTAAAGATGAATCCCCTAAAGTGTGCTTTCGGTATTGTATTTATGAAACTGTTCATCTTCAACATATGCCATCACAACCTCAAAGTTGACCTTGAGAAGAAAAATCCATATATGGAATGTCTCCTCATCACTACCTCACTAAGTTAAGGGGTCTCTAAGGGTACCTGGCATACATTCATCGCTTCTTAGAAAACCTTGCAGGTAAGTGTTTTCCTTTCACTAGGTTGATGATGAAAGGGGCCACATACCTGTGGGATAAGGATTTTCAAGAAGAATTCAGATATCTTAAATGGTATATCATAAGCCCACTAGTATTGATGCTTCCATTTGATAAAGACGGCTCATCTTGTGTGTAACTACCTAGGATGGGTCATTAGGCACTTTCCTCACACAGAAGAATGATGTCAGAAACAAGAATATTCTCTATTACCTTAGCCAAACAATGATTTATTTTGAGACTCAATATTAAAGAATCGAAAAGAACTATCTAGCCCTAATCTTTTCAGTTTAGAAAATCAGACATTACCTATAGCACCACAATTTTTATCTGGTCACCCACTGCAACTCAATCAAGAATATCCTCATCTTTCTTATGCTAACCAGATGATTATCAAAGTTTTTAGTCATCCCACAATAGTTTTACATATGTTACATCCCCAAGAAATACATCAAAGTCGAGTAATGAGAATATTTCCTGGTAGATCACCCCTCAAAATAAATGAACTCATTGGATACTGAACTTCCTAATGAAGAAGTTTTCTTCTCCTAGGAAGGCCCCTAGGCATGGGAAATGTACTTCGATGGTGCCTCCAAGAGCCTGAAAGGGAAAAGGACAGAGGATCCCAAGATCAACAAAGTAGGGCTCAGAATTATACTCATATATCCAAAAAGGGTTGTGTATCCTCACTCCATCCTGCTTTTATATGGGTGCAAAAATAATGAAGCAGAATACAAGGACCTTATTACAGTCTTGGATATGGTACTTCATGCATGATCCAAATGCCTAAATTAAAATATGATTCATAAATTGTCATCAAGCATGTCAATTGTGACTATTCCATCAAGAAAAAAATATTGGTTCCTTTGATGAACAATTTCTGAGAGATGATGGAAGAATTACCATCAGAACCAACACTAACTTATGTCCTCCGATCACACAATTCTCATGATGATGCATTGGAAAATTCTACCACAACCTTGGATGATCTAGAATGAGATAAAATAGTTATCAACATTTTCCTCTATCATATGGTATTTTCATTCATTCCAAACAATACAGAATAAATCCACAAGATTATCCATATTCTCGAGCCTTACGGTCACACCACAAGCTAGATGAATCCCATTTAAAATTACCTATAGAATGGGGAACTCCAACTAGATAGGTCTGGAAGAGAACAAATTTGGAGGCAGACAATGAATTTTTTTTTACGATGGTGAAAACCTAGAAAAGGTCCTCTACAAAAAAAGGCCTCGATGGAGTCCTTCCAAGGTGAATTGATGAAGAAAAGACTATAACTGTCATGAAATATGTGAATTTCGGAACATTTGGAGCACACCAATCAGCAACCAAGATCTCCCTTAGAATTTTAAGGCTTGGATACTATTTTCCCATTTTGATACAAGATTGTGCCACATTCGCCAGGAATTTTCAACCCTACCAAGTTTATGTCAATTTCATTCACCAGCCCTCAGAACTAAATCACATAGGCATGTACGCCTGGCCATTTTCCTTATGGGGGTGGATGTTGTGGGACAATATCCTCCCTCCATGGAAAGACAATTCATGTTTATTCTCATAGTAACTTACTTCTTCTCCAAATGGGATAAACTCGTACCCCTTAAAGAGTTTGGGGGAAAAAGCATTGTGAGCTTTGTGAAAGCCAACATCATTACCAGATTTAGTGTCTCTCACACAATAACGATGGAAAATTGCACCAAATTCTACTTGGTTGAGTTGGAAAAGTTGTACTGGGAGTATGGAATCAAATCCAACCATTCATCCCACTATCAGGCAGTGGCCAATGGGAAGATAGAGGCTTTCGACAAGATGTTTTCCAACATACCCCAGAATATGGTAGACAAAGATAATAAATCTCGGGTAGAAAATCTCATCCATACTTCATGGGATTACCGGACTATGACCCACACTTCCACCCAAGAAACCCCATACTCTCTAGTATATGGGATAGAGGTGTTTTTTCCCATCGAAGCTCAAGTTCCATCGCTCCACATTCCCATTTATGATCAACTATTTTTGGATGAGCCATTCCTAAAATAGTTTGAATAGTTTGAGAGATTGGATGTGAAAAGGTTTTAAATTTTTCTCCATTAAGAGGTTTACCAAAATCAGATAACATGATCCTTTAACAAAAATGTTTTCCTTTAGTCTTTCCTCAAATAATATATGGTGTTGGTCCATATAACTTCTATGATACTCTGAAAGAAACAACCAAAGCTTGAGCCAAAATGTAAGGGACCATACTTCATACATAAGGTCAACTCTAATGGAGTATGTGAATTAATATCAATGGATGGAAATCTCATCAAAACTCTTACTAATAACAGGTTTCTGAAGAAATACTTCACATAATAGTGACACATACATCTTCACTTCAAGACGTTAAACTACATAGCAATATAAAATTTCCTAGATGTAGGATGTAAAACTTCATAGAAACATCTTTTTCCTTACCATATGACCTTAAACTACAAGGCCAAAATTTTCCATGTTGTCTGATGCTAAACTGCATAACATCTTATTCCTAACAGCAAGACGTAAAACTGATGATAGGTATTGTGTTCTAGCTAACAATCTATTACGTATAAGTCAAATTCAAGTGAGTAAAATATAACAATATCCCCCCCTTCCTTGCATGGGTCAAACTAACACGGGAAGGGAATTATAGATCTAAACATGGCTTGATTCCCATTCATTAGTGGGATACATAGCGATTCCTTGACCACTGATCTAGGCCTAACCATCACATGAAACAGAATTCCCCTATTATATCCTTTATCACCCCATACTATGAGGGAAACCCTTATCACTCCGTGATTATCACAATGAGTATAACTCACATGATATTTGGATCAGTGGAAAGGATTACCTTTCAAAAACAAACCACAGAGGAATATGAATTCCCAACACCCCTAGAGGATGGAACCAAAATGCCCTTACTCCTATGCCCGAGTCAGATCGGTCCATGGAGCATATTGTTTATAAGACTATGTATGGATTGATTCCTACCCTTTTAGGATATGTATTGATTACTAGGTTTTACATTTGGGCCCAACCACCAATCAAATAAAAAATTCCCTCTAATTTTCCTACACTTGTAACATACCTCTGTAGATAACTTTTAGAACTATGTATGGCTTGATTCCTACCCTTGTAGGATACATAGTGATGTTGGGATCATTTATCATGGACCAGCCATCATAATTAGATAAAAAATCCCCCTACCTATTAGTGGACTAGACCTACGTAGGGAGGGATTTGCAGAACCACACATGTGTTGATCCCTATCTTAGTGGGATACATAGTGATGCCCAAATCCTTGGTTTTGGGGCCAACCGCAATATGGTTTTAATTCACATCGCTTTACCACTATCCTTATCATATGATTTTAAACCACATGGATGATACTAGAACTAAGTATGGCTTGAATCCTTTCTCGTGGGATATGTAGTGATGCATGGAGCACATATCCCGATTCAGGCATCATTAAAAATTCCTTCCCCCTCCCATGTGCATGGACCAGACCTTTACAGAGAGGATATGCCCAAAACTACATGTGGATTGATTCCTTCCCTTGCGGTATATGTAGTGACATCATGACCCAAATCTTAGTCTAGCTACCAAGAAGCAAAATGCCCCTTTTCCCTATGTACGAGCCAGACCTATGTAGGGAATTCTTCTCCAAAACTATGTGTTGGTTGATTCATACCATTGTAGGATATGTAGTAATTCCTAGATCATCTATCTTGGTCTAGACACCATTTTAAAAATATGGAAAATTCTCCTTCTTCTATGTATAGGTAATACATGCATAGGGAAATCCATAAAATTTCATAACTGCATGACATTAAACTACAAAGTTCTTCAAGTTTCATGTTCGGCCCGATTCTTAGTGTTAAAAGATCCCAAACATGCCCCCAATTTCCTGAATAATAAAATGAAAACAGATTATGGAAATTACATTTATGAATTATAACACCCAGATGGAGTGAACATATCATGCTTCACCTATATTTGAGTCAGATCTATGTAGAATATTTCATATTTCATATATAATCATAGTATGTATATTTCTTAAATTCCATGACACAAATTTCCCTTTCTTCATTCACCATACTTCGGGATAGCTTGGGTCTCCATAAACAACCACGACCATATAAAATGGAAGGATAGTGTCATGTAGACACTTTTTTTATCTATGAACATCATGCCCCACAGACTTTGTATATGTTTCCTACAAAATGTTTATCAACCAAAGGAAAATTATTCCTCTAGAGAGGATTTTCCTATTTCTGTATGACCAATGGATTCTGAGCCCCATGTAATTCATCCAGATCCATGCCCCCCTAGGACTATTTTGTACACCTAATATCATTTCTCATGTCTAAGGAATACCAAAATTTACCAACCACGACTAACTCAAATTTATTTATGGTATTTTTGATTATTTTTCTTTGAAACAAAATGGTAAGCTATGATGCCAATGTCCATACAACATGATGCTAAACTACAAATCAAAAATGTCCAAGTTGTATGACATTGAACTACATCACACAATAGAAATTATTAGATTCTTATCTTGGCTCAGCATCCTCAAACAAAATGTATTTCATTCCAGCGTATGGGGTAGACCTGAACACAGAATTTTCATTCGGAATCTTGTGTAACTCGGTTTTCCCCTGATAAATTTGTGGTTGAATCAAATCCTATAATCCAGACTCAACCACAGAAATTATTGAAATATCCCCCCTATGTGCCTGAATTGAATAAAATCATAGAATCCTTGGACAATTCATATTTATAGGGATACTTAGGGGTAATCATATTTCCCTTCTTTCACGTTAGGACTACCCTAAATCCACTCCAAATGATGATAAATTGTGTCAAATTCATAATTTCTACATGACGTTAAATTGTATAATGTTAGTGTAAGTGTAAAACACACCATGTCATTGATTATGACATTCTTAAGTGGTGACATGAAATCCTTGTAATCCCTAACTTTTCACACCAATCATAGATCACGTGAGATTATTGACCTCATTAGAAGATCCAAACTAACTTCATGGAAGATCGGCCCAGGATTTTGGTCCTAGAAGAAAAACCCTAAAAGGCATGTTATGGTTCCATTCCTAATAAGGAAACCCAAGTCCCGACCATGTGATGTTAAACTGCAGGGTACTTCAATGATGGGATAGATGCCTCACCCTATGTATGGGTCAGATCTATATAGGAGATTACTTGATCCCATGGGAGAATCCCAGCCTGGATGATTATAATGTATCTGGATACACTCCTACCACACATCAAACTCTATTCATTGAGTAATCATTGATCCATATAACCCTCCATGGACATTAGAGATGGAAGGATAGTTTTCATCAAACACCATTGTTTGACTATGGAAATTATGCCCCAGAAGCTCTGCATATGTCTTCTACAAATGATGGTCAATAAAAAGAAAATTCTTCCTCAAGAGATTCCTCTCCTACCTCAATATTCCTAATGGATCCCATACCCTGTTTAATCCCTCATTTTCAAGAACCTTATAAATAAGGGTTTACATTCTCTTTTTTACCAACATCCTAGATATATCATAACTTCATGGCCCGATTCACCTTGTGTCTCTTAGGGATTCTATAAAATAAAGATTCCCCATCCATATGTGCGAAGTTGATCCATGTATAAAAAACAACCCTCCCCCCTAATTTCCAGTTTTCCCAATAATTTTCTGCCAATGCAATCCCATTTTTCATGTTTAGGTGCACCCCCTTTCATAATCCATAGGTTGTGTCCAAAAAAGCCCCAATCCCCATAATCCTTCATATAAATCGGAGATGGAAGGCCAGTGTCATGTAGACACCTTTGTTTGACTATGAACATCATTCCCTAATGGATCTGCATATGTGGCCTATAAAATAACCATCAAATAAAGGAAAATTCATCCCTAGGAGAGTCATTTCTTATTTTTGTATGCTAGAATGACATTTATGTCCCATATCACTTTCCAGATTCAGAAACCCCATGGATTAAGGTTTACATAATTCTTCCCTTTTAAATTCCAAAATCTGAAAAGAATATCTAGTGGAACTGATGAATCATTGAAAACCTATTAGTTAGAGTAAAATGATCTCTCATAATACATTTCAAGTGTCCTTATTGTATGAAGTTAAACTATTCCATTCACTATCCCTCCTTTACATAAGCCAAATTCTTATGGGAGTGGTTTCTCATTGAATGTTGATATAATACTCTTGTAACTTTAAGAAATAACTCTCTTAATAGGCCACCACTATTTTTTTCAATCCACAAAACAAATCCAAAATTCCTATAAATATCCTAGGCCATCGGGAATAGATGGCCAGTGTCCTGCAGACACCTTTGTTTAACAATGCAGATCATGCTCTGGTGGCTCTGCATATGTTGCCTACAACACATCCATCAACCAAAGGAAAATTCATCCTCAAGAGAGTCCTTTCCTACCTATGTATTCCTAAAATGGCCCCCAAGACATATATTTATAAAAAACTAATGAATTCATGGTGAAAAAAAATCCATCTTTCATGTTTGAGAGTTATTAGGATATTTTTGACTGCTGAATCCAAAATTCGGCCCCTGTCTCATCAATTTTGGTCAAATTTATTTGACCTAAAATATTAAAAATAAGTCTAATTGGAAGGAATATAAACCTCAAACTAAAAATATGCAATACTCGCCAGAGTGAAAACCCACAAAGGGCACCCCTGGATAAAAGTCGAGTACTAGTTTTTTAAAACAATACAGTGTATGGTTTTGGGAAAAAATATTGAGACATTAAATATTCAAAAGAGACATAAATATTGTTAGGGTAAAAAACCTGCAATGGGAGACCTATTAAAAAGTCATTTTATACCCACTAATCTCATACCAAATAGGATTGGGAAAAAATTAGGTGAATAAGGAAAAAGGCACAAAATTTCGTGAGGTTTTCCATGTAACCACAATAATAGTCCAACTATAATTGATGTATCTTGAAGCTTAAGAAAAAATTAGATCTTGTTTGGATTATTTCAATTTACCACTTTTGAAAAATAGTTTAAAATTAATACCAGATCGAAATGATGTTTATATGGTCGATTTTGATTGATTGAGATTGTCAGAAAAAGAGAATGGAGAAGCATTGGAGGGCGAAATAGTTCCATTATATTCCATAGAGATATGGATGGTATCCGTAGTCTGGATCCTCTCCTTTACAGTGGTTAATAATAATTAAAAGAGACATTTGGAAGACTTACAAAGTTTCATCAATAATTGATGCGACTCCTTAGTGGTCTGATGATGTTGTAACAAGTTTTTGGTCTCCGCCTCTACGTCTGCCCGTAGTGCTTCCACATCCCTAATAGCATTGATGCCCTTAATTTGGCCTTTTTTATCTTCAATCTCCCCTCCTCAATGGGGAACGCAACATAGGAACACTCCTGCTTAAGTCTCTCCATTATCTGGAACTACTACTCAACTTCCTCGTCAAGTTGTTCCACAAAGGACTCTTGATTTGTGGGCACATATTTCATCTTTGCAACTACTCCAGCTTGATTGGAGGCTTCATAAATGAGGATTTTCCTCACAGTAGAAAGATGATCCATTGAATATATACTAGAATGTTTAGATTCATGTGTTCCAGTTGCTTCTCAAGAAGCAAACACTCATCACACTATACCATTGATACCCTGATAGTCGAATCCACCAAATCCCAGGACCACAAACTGGCGGTGTAATTTTAGAAACATCTTTTTCATCTAACAAAATGGAGTATGGGATACTAATCTACGAAAATTCCTCCATGAATTTTGTTTGATGGTATAAAGGTTGAACAAGCCTTCTTAGAAGTCTCAAAGTCACTCCCTATAGAAGAAGTATCGCTCGGGAAGAACATCACAAGAGAGGGACTTGATTCAGAAGATACAACACGAATCGACCCATCAGCAGCCTTGCCATTGATGATTTCAATGTAGTAAAATGTGGGAGCATCTCCCACGATTGTTAATGCTTATTGTTTCAATTCTGAAAGTGGGGGAAATATGGGTAAATATCCTTGACTCCTGAAACAAAAAAAAAGTATTATTGAAACAATAGAGAACTAACCTACATCTATCAAAGATTCAATACCTCCCACCTCCCTAGAAATATCATTGCCCATCAAAGGTGGAACCATGTCTCCAATCAGTAGTGATTCCATGTGGTCTCTCGAAGGAACCAATGGTCTAAAACTATGCACCAAAGAAAAGAAACCTCCAAGATAACCCCTAGAAGGTTTCTCACCGATACCAAGCCTGCAGGGATGATCATCCCCAAAAATATTGTTGGTCTTTATATTATGGGGGCTAAGATTACAACTTCTCTCAAAACTAGAGGAAAAGTTACAATATCCCTCTCCCATTTTTCAAATTCTGGTAAAATAGTCTCCCTTGTGGTTGTGGCTTCTATAGAGGTAGATTCAACTTGTGAAAGAAGGTAATTAACCTACGAGGGGACACCCTTTATAGGGGAAAAGTCCATTTGATCATGAATGATTGGTTCCTCAAGATTGAAAGTCCCTTCAACATCCTCTGTGTCTTGGGGCTCTTCACTTGATTCATCCCCTACCATAAATATTATCCTATCTCTCCCCATGGGAATAGGTTCAACGTGTTGAATCAAGGATTCAACTTTTGTATGTTCTTCTATTATTAAGGTGGAGTTCATTTTAGCATAATTAGGCATGCCTAAAGGTTTGAGAATACACCCGACCTCCTCAGTTATTCTTGTTCGTCTACTTCATTCAATCCCAATTGTTGGAGACTCTTCGTCTACCATAAAGGGAATAGGAGCCATAGATGCTAGAGCAACTTCCATATATCCACTGATTGTCTCTACATCAAAATACACATGTAATAGTGAGTCAACAAGATAAGGATACTAAGTTAGACCACCAGATTAATATTCAATTACTTTTGATTCCCCTTATTATGCATCTTGATAGTTGGGACACCTACTTTCATTTATTCATTTTCTATGGAGATGGTTCCAAAAAAATATTTCCTAGGGGAGATGGAGGAGAAAATTCCTTAAAATGGTATGCGATGACTACTTTCAAATGTTCTCAAGATCTAAGAGGTCCTTCTGCAGCACCCACCATAATTGTAAGGGTATTCTCCCCAACTACAATGCCCCTGGGGAAATAAACTATGGTAATAACCATTTCCCAAGACCTTGCAGGATCATGTAATGTAAAATGGGGGGCATTTTTCTTCTCTACAATGAAGGGATTTAAATCCTAGGTTCGTAGATAGAACAACCTCTCCCTTAATGGTAATCAAATGTGGGAGTACATCCATCAATTCTAATTGATCTTACCAGTAATGCATGTCTTTGGGGGTATGAAGGAACTTGTCCATTTTGTTCAAATAAGTGTCCACGTCATCAGGCTCTTCCTTACAAGAAATAAAATTGTGGTCAATGGTTCTTCCATATCCCAGATGGTCAAAGTGTCCTCCATGAATTAGTCTCCAAATATCCTCATTAGAAATTTTTTCCCTCAGTTCAGGCCTGACACTCCATGCATCTAGAAATACAGCTTTGACTGGGATGGCCAGTGTTGGAGGATTGGCACAGTGGATTAGAGTGGGTCTCATCAGATGTAAATTCATCCTAGGTGATTTTGTAGTCTTGTCACACCTAGGACTTGATCATTTATGGGACTTTGGGAATAGGTAAGAGGCTTCTCCCACTTTATCCACAATGGGAGATCTAGCAACATCGTTGTCCTTGTCATTAGTTTCTAGTCGTAGCATAGAAAGTACCTAATGCGAGTATTTGTGGTGACCACTATGGGAATGGATTGGGGTCTCAATGCACTCAAGGTGAAGAAATAACTTCTCTATATTTTCATCAAAAGAGACATTAGTCGGTGCTAATACATAACCAATTCCAGTAAGGGAAACCTCCCTAGTCTGAAGGAACTGCCAAAATACATGGGGGGACTAGTCGCGAGTGGATTGGTGGAATATCAAAATGTCTCATTGACTCCAGGAAAAAAAATCATCCTCAGGTGGGATAGATGATTGAATCCTAGAAGAAGCTTCAAAATATCATTCAACTGTCTGTGAAGTCACAACCCTGTCTTTCACAACCTTTCTTGTGTAGATCTGAGAGGATTTCAAATGTCTTTTCCTGGTTGAGTGTGTCTGAAAAATTCATTTTTCATCCCCTTCCCTATGGACCTATATACCTTGTAAGTTATTATGATATGAACCAAATTAGCTAATTGGCCATCTAGATATGATTTAACACATGCCTCAACATAGCTTCTGGTGATGAAGGGTACAGAATCCCCAAAATATTGAATCCTGACATGGAACTGTGTGTCCTCCCAAATAAACATCAGCCAGAGTTGATGTGACATCATCATATATTTCTCTTGAAATGCACTATTTATAGTGGGAGGACACAATTTCTATAAATAATTAAATTTATGACTTAATCTTCAAGGTGAATAAGCCTCGCAGATAAGTTCTCCTCTGAAGTGGGAAACCAAGACACCTTCCCTCAAAGAAAAAACCTATCCTCAACTGACAAACTCCTAAAATTAATTATTAATAATAGTGCTAGTATGGGAATCATAAGTATTATAATAAAAAATTTCATGCATGTTTAGATGATACATTAAGTCATACACATTCTTTTCATTATGCTCCTCTTCCTTAACCTGTAGGGCCCAACCCATCAGCATAACCCTATTGGTTCTCTAAAGGTATGGTGGGGGATGGAATGGGGAATCAAAACGAAATTAATAAAGAAGTAACCTCTTATGTGAGATCTTATTTAGCCCCCAATGTATTTGGAAGGGCCCAATCATCTGGTATGGTGGCCTCCCTTCGACGATCTGGCCCAACAAGCGATAAATCTCAGCTAGCCCTAGAATATCCAGATTGATAAATCTACCTGTGGACAACAAAGAGGCCATGATGAAAGTGGAGACTCTCATGCCACTAGATTCCCATATTGGTAAGATCCATCCACTCAAAAACATGACCAAGAAGGCCTCCATTCAAAATAATCGTTCAACGTTAGGGATGAGCTCACATCCCCATTCAGAAAATTTTCCCCTTTCCAAGGTGAGCCAGTAGGTACCCACTCTTCTCTAGGTTTCCTTTGTAGGGTAGGCCCTAGGTCTGCGTGGGAGGGATCTAGACCATTTTTCATAACAAAGACACCAAAACACTAAACAAAATAAATTTCCTTCATTGAACTGGGATCGAATATCTTCAAAATTTCATTCGCATGAACAATGAGTTTCTTGGGAAAAGGGGGAGTCCTCTCCTCATTTTACCATGTAAAGGAAGGATGAAGGAATTCATCATACATGTCCCTGACAATAGGGACTCCTGAAATTATTGGGATTTTCCAAAGGATAATGCTGACCTCCACATGGTTCAAATGAAAGGTATTGGTGTCTGGGCTCCACTGGCTCAGGGTCTGTGCAATAAGGGCATTGGGATGATGAGTGTATGTCTGAGATACCCAAGCAGCCTCATATAGTCCAACACCCTGTAGATCAATCCAAAATTATTCTTCACACTAGAGAACCAAGATAAGACACCCCCAATCTAAGATAAAGGATCCTATATAGTTAAGGTCCCACTTGGACGACTAACCATGTTGTTCATTTGATGTGGCCTTTCGCACAATGCATTGACAACAATGGGCCATCTTGTTTGGCATCCATTTCACCTCCCCTATGTTTTAGGGTGAGTATCCCAATAGGGAACTAGAGGTGATATCTATATGGAGGTATTGTCCTATAAACGAGATAAAGGCATTTTGGATGGAGGTTTCATTTATCTAGGAAGCAGGATGATCAGCTTGCTTTAGTATTGGAATCAACATGTCAGACAGTAGACCAAACCCATAAGTTGGAAGTTTTTCTGAAGTTGGATACTCCCTTTGAATCATCGTAAGCAATTTTTCTAGCAATTTTTTTAGTGGATAAACTATAAATTTTTCATCAACCAAGTCTACTAGGATCATTAATCATTCATATTCAGCAGAAAGAGGGGAAATAGTGGCATCCTCAGCATGAGAGACAACATCAGCAATGGACTGTGGAAGAGAAACTACAGTCTGTACAAAAAGATCCTAAAGGCCACAAAAATTCTATCCAATGAGAAAATTGTTGGATAAGAGCCACAAAAATGTCCCAAGAACTTGAAAAATAGGTTATTCATGGGGATCTATTTACTTATCTTGAAAACAGTATGCAGAATCCCTTTATCGCGTACTACGTCAGTACATAGAATCCATATCCCATGTATGGCCTCTATATGCGGAAAGACCGTGAGGAACTAGCCCATGGAGTGATGGACATCAAACTAATTGGTTCTCAAAATGAAGAAAATGTCTCGAAATTTAGATGTTCAGTGTTTTATAATTGAAATTTTAAGCTTATTTTAACCAATTTTAAAGTTTAGTTATTGAGTTTAATATTCATTGTTCGGAACATGAAAATCATGTAGCTTTCTCCTAGACTAATGTCTGAACTTAAGTTATAAATTCCATGGTGTAGTTTTCGAACACAAAATTTAGTTCTTGGGTAGAATCAATTGTAATTATTTTGGTTGGAAAAAGATATAGAGTGGTTCATGAATAAGGATTTCACAAATGAGTTAGTATGCTGATGTAATGGAAGCCGAGGAAATGTTGATAGTTCTTTTCACATCGAGAAAAGGTAAAATAAAAATGTCTTGCACCCCTATAAATAGGAATGTTCCCCCATACTGGACCTACCTATTCTACTACAAACCACTTCAGTTCAAGACTAATTCTACATCGTAATAGCCTCCTCTTCATTCTAATCAGACCCAATTGCAATGGGAAGCATTTGTAGGGTCCTAAAAACATTTCAAAGGGAAGTAAATACCCTCACAAAAATACTGAAGATGAAAGAAAACATTCCTATAGGGAAAATAGATGAAAATTTAATTGAAAATTTGAGAAAAAACATGAAGAAAACAAATATTGAAAGAGTTTTATTGTACCACATACCATCACTAGGAAAATTTCAGGGGGTGCATGAACCACAAACCGTCGGCATGTAGAAGAACCCATGAATTATTGGACCATGGGGTGATGGATAGTAAAACCAGGATGCCACGAACTATGTTGTTTATATAATATAATGAATAAATTCCATCCTTATACTGTCATGTGAACTAAGCAGTTCACAAACAAAGAAAGCTGGTAGGGTTCTGGGAACCACGTCTCACCAACCATAGCCTCCTCACACCATGGTAGACTGTGTCTTGAATAGGTTGAGATATATCTTCATGAAATTTCACAAATGGTTTCGTATTCCCATAGATATTATTTCCCTAGTTCTCTATAAAAGGAGAATAAGAGGAATTGGAGAAGGGATATGGGTGGAAGAGAGCACGAAGGAGACCCTAGAGTATGGAATAAAGAATTCAGATATAGAGAAGATTTCAATTTGGGTTTTGAATATTCGGAGAAGTGTGAACTATGAACCACTTTTCCATAGGTATAATGAGTCTCAAACTATAAAAATAAATAACATAAAAATAAATGGTGAACTATGAACCTAATTGGTTCCATCGCGCACCATAAATTCCTCACGTTTGAATTCCTCGGGAACCACCAGCTCCAGGACCCTTCTCTAATTTGGTGTTCTACATAGCACATTTCTATTTTGATTGAATCCTTCATTACATAAATTTGGGGTGGTGTGGAGGACCACATCCGGGACTTCATACCACTTAGGTATGTGGGGTTCCATACCCACATCAGTATACTACTTTGGTACGTGGATGACCCATCTACCTGCATAGAGTTATGCTATGCGGGGATGCCCCCATCCCACATAAGAAAATAGTACACGGAATGGGGTTTCTTAGGGTGTACTTCCCTTTATCTCCAATCATTTCCTCTATCACCATTCAACCCTTCATAGCTCCTCTGTGAATAAGTCAACTGGTATCAGGCCAAATCCTCTTCCAAATCCACCGAACTTGTATGATCAGGTCATCAGGAACACCAGCGCACCGTTCCGAATCTACATAACTATGTAATAGGAGTGACGAAGTCTATCCCCATAATAGTTTGGATCCCCATAATGTCTCTTAGTCTACATTCATAAGGTGACCCAAGGATCAAATTTGGTATTCCAATTTGAACCTCCATGTTCTTCGGTTTAGGGATAACCACATACCTTTCCCTTCAATGAGTGATAGTGATAAGAAAAAAGGTCACTCTTTCCTTCCCCTCTGACCAGGGATGATGCTCCTTCCCTTTCCAAAAATTTTAATGGTAACTCATCTTGAGGGGGTCCCTATCCTTTTGCGATAGGTGTTACTCTTCACCCTCTTCACCTCAAATCAGGAGGTGCCCGAGTAGATCACCATGATTGGACTATCCTGGGCATCAACACGGGTGAGGGATAAATGTTAAAATCCCCTCTCTCTTTCCTAGATCTAGTACCATCTACCACCAAATGACGTAAGAAATTTTATCCTTAGATATTTTATCTCTTCTTGTTTCTCACATCGAGCATGACTCACATGGGATTGGATGTAAGTGGCGATCATAACATCTGTAGTCCAAAAATGTGGTCATCCTCCTAGGTGTACGCCCCAACCAAATGATCAAATCATCATGATTCAAGATCCTCCTCATGGTTATAGAAAAATGGAAACCTTTCATGCATAATCCCCAAGCAACATGAACTACAGGAACTATGATTCCCAACAAAACTATGATATATAGGAAGCCTTTATCTAAGCATGATATCTATATCTTCTCATCCCTAAAATGAGAGATCATTCCCCCATCGGCTGGGCAGATTTCAGGCATAAGACCCACCCCAAATGAACTACGATAACTCTAATTCATGTTCCAACCAAGATACGTAGGATGACTTATTGAAGGCCAAAGATCAAAGGGGTGCCCTTCCAAAAGGTTCACACAATTATGTTCCCAAAAAATGGGCCTCCTCCCAAGTGTCATTCCCAAGATAAATGAACTATGAGAACTCTGATTCCAACCATAATTTGGATACGTAGGATGCCTATCCAAAGCTCGAGCTCAAGAGACATTCTCCTCAGAATTCAGTCCCAATAAAATGTTCCACCAAATTCTAAAGGGCTTCCTCCCAGGTGTGAGACCCAAAAATTGAACTACATGGGCTCTGATTCCTCTCTCGGGGATACATAGGAATCATGTATTATGGGTTTGACCCCAACATCAAACCACCATTTTTCTGTCCTGGATGATGATAAACTCAAAAGCGCCTTATTTCATGGCTTAAGTCAGCATTGCCTCTGTAGCCTCAAATTCATGTATAACCATGATGATCCTCAACCTAGGGGTTTACCTAGGATACACTCTTCCAGAATGAATTTAGGATTCATGATAATATGAACATTACATAAATCTATAGGTGTCCTAAAATAGGAAATAATTTCCCAAAAAAGGGTTTTATGAGCCTGACCTCCCATCCTCTCGACCAATGGAGTCCTTAAGTGTCTTTGGAAAATTCTTCATCCAGTGAGCACCTGCCTTTGGAAAACATGTCCATAAATTATAGATACCAGGGTCGTTGGGTGTTTTTGGCTCCATGAATAAACTCGTTGGAGATGATCTGATGATATCATGTCCTAAGAGGACCGATTACACAAATACTTAACCCCTTGTAATCACCCTTCAGGACCATTTCACCCTGGATCCTCCATCATAATGCATAAGGGATAAACTTCCCAGTCACTGTAGGGTCAATACAATTCCGCCTAAAGGATAATGATGCAGATCAGGATGAAAAATTGGCTACGTGAAAATATCTACAATAATAGATGAGTGATGATTCTCATTAGACCATTTTTCATCCCCCCCCCTAAACATGTCACCTTAGGTTGAAATAGAAACTCCCACCTCAGGTAGAAACAAATACCAGAAAAACCCTTGACACCTTAAAATGATAAAAACCTAGAAAAACTAGAAAAAACCCCGACTAAAAAAATAGGAAACCCTTAAATCCACTAAAACATTAAAGACTTTTAAAACATAAAGACCCTACAAAACTAAAAGACCCTACAAACCCAAAAAACACCAAAAAGACCTAAATCCTTGAAAAACCATAAAACCCTAAAAATATTAAAGGCCCCAAAAAAATCAAAACACCCCTAAAATAATAAAAATTCGTAAAGGCCATAAAATAACTAAAAACATAAAAACCCATATGAACCATAAAACCATAAAACCCTTCAAATTCCCTAACATAAAATAAAACCCCTAAAACCCCACTAAAAGTTCTCAAATACTTTAAACCATTAAAATAATTAAAATGTTAAAAACCTCTAAAATCATTAAAAACCATAAAAAAATATAAAACCAAGAAAAAAAAGAACCTAAAACCTTGAAAAATAATAAAACCTCTAAAAACCCATGAAAACCCATACAACCGTAAAAATCATTAAAAACACTAAGAACCATAAAAACCATAAAAATCCAAAAAAATATTTAAAAATACTTGAAAACATAAAAAATATTTAAAATATGAAAACCCCATAAAACCTTAAAAACTAAAATAATAATTAAAACCCTAAAAAATCCATAGAACCCTTAAAAACACTATATACCCTAAAACACCTAAAAATGTTCAAAAAAACTTAAAAAAGCATAAAAAACTAAAAACTCAAAAAATAATTAAAAATCCCCTAAAACCCCTGAAAAATGCTAAAAACTACAATACCAATGAAAAATCCAAAAAATAAAAAAAATCCATACAACCCCTAAGAAACATAGAAACCAAAAAAATCCTAAAAAAATTCTTAAAAATCCTTAAAAACATAAAACCCCCTAAAATCCTGAAAACCCCCTGAAAAAAATTAAGACCCATAAAAACTATAAAACCCCTAATATCCCATAAAAACTTTAAATCAAACTAAAAACTCCATAAATCCATGAAACCCTTAAACAAATTAATTTTCTTTAAAAATCATAAAAATCCTTAAAACTCAAAAAAATCCTAAAAACCAAAAAGAATCTAAAAATCATGGATACTAGAAATAACCATAAAGAACCATAAAATCCCACAAAATACATAAAATCATATAAAAACCTAGCCTACATAAAAATCTTTAAAAAATACCTAATTATATGTGGAAATGAAAAAACCCTTAAAACCCATGAAAACACCCTAAAAACCACAAAACCCCTATATGACATCAATCCCCTTTAAACCCATAAAACCCTAAAACCCTTAAAATTTATAAAAACAATTAAAAACGTGAAAATCATTAAAAAAACTCTTAAAACCCATAAAAACCCATAAAAACCTTAAAAACCCCTAAAACTCAAAAACCCCTAAAACCCCTAAACACCCAAAAAATTCACAAAGTCCTCAAAATTAGTAAAAATCATAAAAATATAAAAATATAATAAAATCCTAAAACCCCTAAAAACATATAAACCCCTGAAAACTTAGAAAACTCACTAAAATCCAAACAAACCCCTACAAACCAAAAAAACCCAGAAAATGGCGGCTCCGATCTCTCATGATGGAGATTCTCCTCTCCCACGGCAAGCTTGAAGACGATGACCATTCCTACGCCTCGCCCACCCCCCCTCCGCGGGTGAGGGTCCCCCACTAGTTCTCGATGATGAGCGTCTATTTGTCCTGTTCTTGGTTCCTGAATTTCTCCCCCCCCCCCTTTCCTCAGGTTGAGATATTCCCTACAGTTCCTGATCTACATGAAGGGTTTTTGTAGCTCTAGTTATCAATGGCAGAGTTCAACGAGGACTCTTCCCTGCATAGGTCAACCTTGGTTACTTATTTCTTGAATTGGCGACCTCATGTGGATGTTTTTGACAGATTTGTGTTTGAAAATTGGGACCTCCAAGATCACGCCACAGTAGGTCTTGTTGATAGCACACAAATCTTGATTCGCATTGCATCGGAGGAGGATATGATTCATTCCTGGTCCACGGATCCAAGAAGATTCAATGGCGCCCGTTTTTCTCTTTCCCAGTAGAGCATTGATCAGCATTTGAACCGTGACTCACCGATGGTGGCATCTTGGGTTAGATTTCCTGAACTTCCCCTTCCCTTTCAAAATTTCTCCATTATATCCATGTTGGGGAATCTGGTGGGAAGCTTATTATGTGTACAAAGTAGAACGAGGACCATTTTTCACCCTGTAGCCCCAAGGGCCTTTATTGAGATTGATAAAATGAAATAACTAGTTGACTTTGTTTGGATTGCTATTGGTGAGGAGCTTTGGTGGAAGAAACCTATGATTTTTGAGTCATGGACTGATTTTTTCTTCTCCTGTTAGAAAATGGGACATAGTGATCGGGCTTGCAGGTGTGGCAGTAGGATTTGTGGTGCTTTGAATCGAGCTCAGGAGGTGGCTGGTGAAGGGAGGCAGAATTAGGGTGGGATGGAGGAGGCTATGAACACGGATCCTCATCTATTGAGTGTGGTTCAGGTTGAGTCTGGTGAAGAGGGTCAGGCTCGAGTGTGGGTACATGTTAAGGAGGTTTCAGTGGCTTTTCCAAGCGGGCACAAAAGGACTAGCACTGAGGGGGTGGCATCTGCAATTTTTCCTAGTTCTGTATCACTGAGATTAAGGATTGTGTGGGATGTTATTTCGGTTGTTTTGGGGTTCCATGGGTCTACAATCGGTGATCAAGGTTTAGGGAAAATGTTTGTTTAGTACCAACAGGATCCCAAGGTGAATGACATCTTCAAGAGACTGAGGAGAGACTTACAGCTTCCAGATGCAGGATGTTCTTTATGCAAGGAGGTTACTACTGGTGGGAAGCATATTTCCTCTGATAATAGTATTATGAGGAGGTTAGAAGCCTTTCCAACATTCAATCACTTTCATGGGAAGGATACTAAGGAGGTGGTGCAAGGGTCTCTGCTTGCTGTCTCTGGGAGTGCGAGGTATTCTTTACAGTGGAGTGAAGTGAAGGACGTTGATGTTGGGCATGATTAAGGGAGTGTGGTCCAGAATGATAATGATTCCAACATATTGTGGGACACTACTAGGAACTTGGATGTTGCATATGAGGATAAAGTAAGCAGGATTCATGGGGAGGAGGGGCTCGGGTCTCCGATTGCTGATGTTGGGAACACGAGGTTGGATACACAGATGATGAGTGAGAAGCAGGTCGTTGTTGTTAGGTATGGTGGAGGGAGTGTGGCCCAAAATGATAGTGAGATCGAGATGATTTTGGACACCATTGGGAACTTGGTTAGTCTTGGTGAGTAAGGGAAAAGGGTGATATAGGGGCTTGGGATGATTATACCCTCCTGTCAGGGGGAAGTCAGCAAGCGACCTAGGGATCAGGGGGACTATAGCTAGCCCTCACTTGTGTGTCGTAGTGTGGGGTTCTTACTGACTGCTCCCTCAATAAAGAAGCCTCCCTCGTTACTGATCAAAAAAAATTCCAGGAGGATGATGGAAGGATGTATCAAAATATGGCTATGATCATTAAGGAGAGGTCATTACTAGAGGTGGCTAATTCTGATGGGAAGGAAAAAAATCTTGTAGCGCTGTCTCCAGACCCCTGAAAGTGGAAGCTGAGGAAGGACTATTCAACTTTTCCAAAGACAGTGTCCACGAGAGCCTCTTGCAAAGCTAAGGAAGTTGCCTCTTACAGGGGATGGTCTCTCAAGGTGCAGCTGAATGTGGAGCAGAAACATTTGAGAGAGTATTACACTACCTTCCTAAAGCAATATGAATCATCTAAATGAGAGTCGGTGGAGTCAGATGCTTTTTATGGTTATGGTGCTGATGGGGACCCACATGAAGATGGAGACGTTGATTTGTAGCTCCTTTTTTTCTCTCTAGATTTTGGGGTCTTTTAGGTTTTTGGTGTCTTGGGGGGTCCAGGGTTTTTTAGTGTGGGTTGTTTGGCCTCACCCTGCCCTTGTGTTCATTCTTTTCTTTTAACAAATTGGGGGGGGGGGGGTAGGAATAGCCTGGTCTCACACCTTCCTTGCCCCAAAAAACCATAAAAATTGTAAAAACTAGTATAGACCTAAAACCCCCTAATATTCAAATACCACTTAAACAAACTAAAAATATTAAAAACTCTAAAAACATTAAAAACTCTAAAATATTTAAAAACCAAAAAATACTAAAAAAACAAATAACCCAAAAAATCACCTAAAAACTCATTAAAAAATATAAAAATCCTAGAAAACATGAAAAATAATAAAAACCCTAAAATACATACAAACCATAAATAAATCTAAAAATAATAAATATCCAAGAAAAATCCAAGAAAAATCCTCAAAATCCATGAAAATGCAAAAAACCCTAAAAGCCTAAAAACCCCTAAAATCAATAAAAACCACTAAAACTGTAGATAACCTTAAAAGCCCATAAAAATCCTAAAACCACTAAAAACTCTAAAAACCCTTAAATGTCCTAAAATAATAAAAGTATTTATAAAACCTTATAAACCTTAAAAACTCAAAAAACCAAAAAACACCAAATGACCATAAAAAACCCCTAAAAATAGAGAAAATAAAAAAACAAATTAAAATCCATAAAATTTTAAAAAAATCTAAAAACCATAGAAATACTAAAAAATAAATAAAAATCCCTAAAAACATAAAAAAAAACTAAAACCTAATAAAGACTCTAAAATACAAAAAAAAACCATTAAAACATTTAAAACCCCTAAAACCCATTAATCATTTATAAACTAAAAAATATAAAAACCCCATAATACCCATCAAAATTTATAAAAAATAAAAAATCTTAAAACACCTAAATTATTCAAAAAAACCCCAAAGACGCAAAAAAACCCTAAAACCATAAAAACCGCTATAAACCTTATCAAACCATAAAAACCAATAAAAACCATAAACCATTAAAAAATCTAAAAAACTTAAATTTCCAAAATGGTAAAAAACTCTAAAAATAATTAAAACCATAAAATGCACAAAATGACCCAAAAAATAAAAAAAAGAACTGATAACCATCAAAACCACTAAAAACCCTAAAAACCCTGAAAACCCCTAAAATAAATAAAAAACCTAAAACCCATAAACTAAATAAAACACATAAAAATAAAAAAACATAATTTGTTTTGAAAATGTAAGAAACCCTAAAAACCATGAAATACCCTAAATGCAGTAAAAATATTTAAATCCACCTAAAAAACATGAAAACCATTAAAAACCTAAAAAAAATCTCTAATTACCAAAAAATATTTTCAAACCCCATACAACCCTAAAAATATAAGAAAAATAAAAAACACTTAAAAAGTCTAAAAAACTCAAACATAAAACCCTAAAAGTGTAAAAAGTCCCTAAATCCTCTAAAAACCCTAAAAACCCCAAAAAATCAAGAAAACCATCGAAATCAGTGAAAACATAAAAAACATAAAGACCCTGAAACCCCTCAAAAAACCATAAAACCCATAAATCCATTAAAACACTAAAACCCTATAAAACCACAAAAACACCACTAAAAATATAAAATACCGTAGAATTAGTAAAAACATTAAAAGACACTAAAAAAATTAAAACCCCAAAAAAACTCAAAAACACCTAAAAACACTAACATAACCTCAATACCTTGGAATACCCTAAAACCCTATGAAACATGAAAATCACTAAAAATCATAAAAATCTTTAACAACTATAAAAACCCCCCAAAACTATAATAATCCTAAAAAACCATAAAAATCCATGAAAAAGTAAAAATCCATAAAAATCATGACAACCCCCTAAAATCCATAAAAACCCTAAAATCCATAAAAAACTCTAAAACCCATAAAATCTCAAAAACAAACTAAAAACTCTAAAAAATCATTAAACACCTAAAAACATTAAAAAACTAGAAAACCAATTAAAAAAATAAAAAACTACAGAAACCCCAGCTTCCCAAAAATAAAATAAAACTCTAAAAAACCAAAAAACCCACAAAATCAATAAAACATGAAAAACCCCTAAAACCCAAAAAACACTACAAATCATAAAATTTCAAAAAAAAATCATTAAAATCCCTTAAATTGAGAAAGAAACTAAAATCCTACAATACCACTAAAAACAAAAAAAACACCTAATCCCCATAAAAATCATTAGAAACACTAAAACCATTTCAAAACTCTAAAAACCCATAAACCACCATTTAAAAAAAATCAAAAATTCCTTAAATCCCTAAAATGTTAACCCCCCCCCCAAAAAAAACCAAAAAAAACTCGAAAAACCCAAAAAAACCTTGACAGTCCCTAAAAATAGTCAAAATCCCAAAAAATACTAAAAACCCATCAAAACCATAAAAATCAAAAAGAAAATCAAAGAATAAATTCAAACGTAAACCCCCCAAACCCTAAAATACCCTTGAAAACCAAAAAACCCTAAAAACCATAAGACAAAAACCCATAAAATACCTTAACCCCAATAAAAACTATGAAATCCCCTTAAAACCAATATGATTATTAATAACTCTAAAAAAAATTCAAAACCCTAAAAATATTGGCAACCCTCTAAAACTCTAAAAGACCCTAAAAACCCTGAAAAACATTAAAACCCCTAAAATCCTTAAAAAACTAAAATCCTAAAAAACAATAAAACCCATAAAACCCATAAAAACAATAAAAATGCTAAAAACCATGAAAATTAAAAAAAACTCTAAAACTCCTAAAAGTACCATGAAAACCATAAGAACCTATAAAAACCTAAAAACAATAAAAACTAATTACAATCCAAAAAATCAACAAAAAACATAAAACAAACTTAAAATTACTAAAAAATTAAGAAAATACAAAATCCATAAAAACCATAAAACCCACCCAAAAAACTAAAAGTCCCTAAAACCCCTAAAACCCCCTTAACCACCAGAAGAAGGAAAATAGGGACTCTTCTCTCTCGTGATGGTGATTCACCTATCTCATGGAAAGCTTGAGGATGACGACTGATCTTGGGCCTCACCCTCCCCCCTCTGTGGGGAATGGGCCTCCGCTGGTTCTGGATGATGAGCATCTGTTTGTTCTATTGTCTGTTCCTTCTCTACTTCCCCCTTTTCCACGAGTTGGGATTTATCCTAAGGTACCTGATCTACATGAAGGATGTCTGCAACTCCAGTTATCTATTTCAGAATTCAACAAGGCCTCTACCCTGCATAATCTGACCCTGGTTGCTCAATTCTTGAACTGGTGACCTCATGTGGATGTTTTTAATAGATTTGTGTTTGAACAATGGGACCTCAAATATCGCTCTATGGTAGGTCTTATTGATAATAGTCACATTTTTATTCTCTTTTCGTAAGAGGAGGATCTAGTTCATGCATGGTCTGTGGCTCCATCAATATTAATAGGTGCCCATTTCTCCCATTCCCGATGGAGTTTTGATCAGCATTTGAATTGTGACTCACCGATGGTTGCATCTTGGGATATATTTCCACAACTTTCCCCTCCTTTTCAAAATGATTCCATTATTTCAGGGTGGTGAATCCTGTGGGAAGGTTCTTATGAGTGGATAGTATAACTAAGGCCCTTTTTCACCAGGTGGCTACAAGGGCCTTTATTAATATTGATGCATCTAAAGAACGGGTATATATTGTTGTTGGTGAGGATATTTGGTGGAAAAAAATTGTGATTTTGGAGTCATGAACTGATTTCTTCTAATACTATTAATGATTAGGACATAGTGTTTAGGATTGCTGGTGTGGCGGCAGAAAATGTGGTGTTTTGAATCGAGCTCAAGAGGTAGTGGGTGAAGGGAAATAGGATCGAGGAGAGGTGAAAAAGGCTATGCACACAGATCCTCAACCCTTGAATTTGGTTCAGGTTGATCCTAGTGAATATGGTCATGCTCGGGTGGGGGTGTAGGTCACAATGGTTGTTTAAAGGAGGCATGAAAGGACTGGTGCTAAGAGGGTGGAACCTATAATTGGTCTAGGTTCTGGATCATTGTGCCTGCAGAGTGTGCTGGCTGGTCTTCATATTATGTTGGGGGGGCCATGGATTTGTAGTAGGTGATCATAGTTTAGGGGAAGCGGTTGTTCAGTGTAATCCGGAGCCTAAGGTGAGTGATATTTTTAAGCGATTGAGGAGAGACTTGAAGCTCTCAGATCCTGGAATTTCTTTATGTGGTGATGTTTCTACTGGTGGGATTTCTATTTCCTCTGATCTTAGTATGAAACAGAAGAAGGAAGGGTCTCCAATAGTTGATGTTGGGAGTGTGAGGTCCGATGTACAATCACATAGTGAGGTGTAGGCCTTTCCAACTTTCAACCACTTTGAAGGCTTGGAGTTTAGGAGGATGTTCAAGTGTCTTCGATTATTAATGCTGGGAGTGTGAGGTCTGATGTACAGGTATAGATTGTGGTTCTGGTCGTTTCTGTTGGGAATGATGGAGGAAGTGTATCCCAGAAAGCTAAATAAGTCGAGCTAATATTGGACACCTTTTGACACTCAGATGGTTTTGTTGTGAAAGATAAAATGGAGTTACAGGTGCTTGTTCACAATAATGATGGGATTTTTGTGGATTAGGGGAAAGTAAGAAATATGACTAGGGAGGAGGGGCAAGGGTCACTAGTTTTTGATGCATGGAGTGCAAGATTTTCCATTCAGGTGATAAGTGAGGTGTAGGTTGTCGCTGCTAGGCATGGTGGAGAGAGTGTGGCCCAAGAATTCTAGTAGATTCAAGTTGATTTTGGACATCATTGGGTTCTCGGACGGTGCTTGTGAGAAGGAGAAAAGGGTGGTGTTGGGGATTGTTCACCAGAGTTATGGGATTGTTGAGAATGAGCCTTCTTTCCAATGGGAAGTAAGCAAGCGGCCTAGGGTGGCTATTGAGTAACCTACCTTGGTGGTTTCTAGCATGACATAGAGTGGGGTTCTTGCTGACTGTTCCCTAAATTAGGATGCCTCTTTCATCCTTGATCAAGACTTTTTATAGGATGATAGTATAAGGATAAATCAAAATATGGAAATGATCATTAAATAGAGGACCTTTCTAGAGGTGGCCATTCCATATGGGAAGGAAAATAAATCTGCGGGGGTCTCTTTAGATCCCTGAAAGAGGAATCCAAGGAAAGACTATTCTTATTTTCCAAAAATATTGTCCACGAGAGCCTCTTTCAAAGCTAAGGGAGTTGACTCTGGCAAGGGAGGTCAGTCTATCAAGGCGCAGCTGAATGTAGAGAAACAACATCTCAGAGAGTATTACACTGCCTTTTTAAAGCAATATGAATCATCTGAATGGGAGTCGGTGGAGTCTGATTCTTCCTCAGGTTATGGTACTGATGGGGACCCATATTTGGATGGAGACATTGATTTGTATTTCCTTCTTATTTCTCTTCTTATTTTCAGGTATTTGGGGGTTTTGGTGTCTTGGGGGGTCCATGGTTTTTCGGTGTGGGCTTTTTGGACCCACCCCTCCCTTTTCTACTTTTCTTTTCATTTTTTAAATTTGGGGGGGGGGGGGGCAGGAATAGCCTGGACTCACACCTTCCTTTCCCCTTAACCCCCTAAATATCCTAAACACCCTAAAACACCTAAAAATATATACAAAGCCTAAAACCCTTAAAACCAAAAAAAATACTAAACACATCACTAAAAAATCATGAAAACCCCCCAAAACCCATGAAAATCCCTAAAAATAATAAAAACACCTAAAACACTAAAAAATTTAAAAACCCATAAAACCCAAAAATCACTAAAAATATAAAAACCCTTAAAAAATTAAAAACACCTAAAAACCATAAGAACTAAAAATACCTAAAAAACCACCAAAAACCCTAAAATTCCCTAAAAACCCAGAAAAACACTAAAACCCATAAAATCGAGAAAACCTTAAAAACATAAAAATCCATATTGACACCTTGAAATGTGTTTTATTCACTTTTTCATAGAAATGAAGATGTGAACATCACCTAGATATAAAATTTTATGTTTGAATATAAATACGCCTATATGCCAGAAGAAGGAGGAGACCAGATTTCCATGTGTCGTGGCCCCAAATGGCATCGACCAAGCTCAAAAAGATCACAATGTGACTATATTTTTCATGCAGTATAGTGACAGAAGTAAAGGAACAAATCTATAGGGTCGGGATCATATCCCATCACTAATCTCAATTAGGGGGTGGGATTTCATCCCCCGTAGTATGTAGAAGTAGGTTCACCCTGATGGTTCGACCTAGGGTACCTATGCACACCACCTACGCACACCCCAACATTGAGAACCTACAATGGCCACATATACACACCACATGCATGACCTAGAAGGTGAATCCCCCCATACGTGACCTAGAAGGTTCATCCCCCCTACATTGGACACAAACACTGGGCAGCAACACTGTAGACTTGTGCTTACAGGATTCTTCAAACAGGGTCCTCTAGTTACCTATGAATAGGACTCTTGTGCTCCCCACTTGAACAACTGAAAAATTGGAAGAACCCATGAAGATCATATTGTGCAACTCATTTTCCATGTCCCCTAAAATTTCTTAGTTAGCTATCTTAATCATGAGATAATAGATAATTAAACTAGATAAGAAAGCTCAAAATTCCCTTAGGGTCTAAATACACAATACACCTTCTTGAGGACCATTCTCCACTAAGGGGAAACCACCTGAATGGGGTCCCCTGCCCTAATCAGGGACCTGCACAAGACCCTTTTAGAAACCCCATATGAGACCTAGGGATCCTTATATAATTCCTCACCACAAGGGTTGTCACCCTGGTATCCTATTACCAGATGCATATCCAGCTCGTGCAAGCCTATAGCCCTTGTGAGAATCGATTTTAGTTCCTCCTAGTCCCTGGGTGGTCCACCTACACGACATACATATATCCAAATCTTTCACCTATGACTTACACAAGTCACCCATTGAACCCTCTTCTGAATATACCTATGGTAGGGCCCCTATTTCCATGGTTCCCTTGTTTGAAAGGGACCAAGATGAATCCTCCACCAAGACCTCCTAACCTACAAAACCTTGTGAAAAGGCATGCCAGAGTGTCACCCGTTAGGATATCTATATATACAGTTATAGCTTTCCTTCACTTGTCCTATCAGAGGATCAATATCCTCAAGTATTCCATATATTTTTATATCCATGGTTACAAGGAACCCTACCATAGGGGCAATGTCAGGGAGTTCCCAATATCAGATACAAGGGTTAGGACCATGTCTGACCCTTCTCATATCTATGACCCAGAGCCTCTGATCCCAAGGAGGGAGGGCACATATCACACATTATTTTCCATTCAACATTGAATGAGATCCACATCCCGCTTCAGAAACAATTTTATGGAATCCATCATAGAGTAAGCCATTATCATTTCATATAGGAGGTTGCATTCTTTCTCCTCTATACTACCACATCATTAACCTTAATTCCTTCCATACCTTGGACTCATGTCCAATTTAATTTTCTCCTGTGGAAATGTGGATGACCTCATTGATTTAAGGTTCAAACATTCCAAGTGATTTATAATGGGTTTGTTCATAGAACCGAAAACATCCAATGATTATATATCCATTTGGACCTATTTTCCAAAGTTAGGTGCTCATTAGTTGTGAACTGATAAGGCTTAATAATTTTCATTGGTCGAGAGGATGGGAGGTCAGACTTATCACACCTTTTTTAGGGAAATTATTGTCTACTCTGGGACTCTCTTTATAGATTTAAGTTATGTTCGTGAATCCTTATTAAATTACCAAGTATGGAAATGAGATTTCTTTTAGATCTAACAATAAATGATTGATATGTAGGTGATTTAGAGAATCTTTTATATGTATTTGAGGTTCTTCATCGATATAGAATCATATGTATTTGTTTATAGATTCTTAGTCAATGGTATCCTTTGACACATTATATAGAAATATCTTGGTCATTATGATAACCATACTATTTTTAAAACCACTCAGTGGGGAACTTGAAGTTTATTGTCATTCAGAAGGACATAGATTATTTTAGAGTTGGGATCGTACCCGTAGATGGGCTACCTACATATCCTTTATTTTAGAAAAGAAATCAGAACCCACGTAGTTCGAGTAAAGAAGTATGAGGTGTATGTATGATTTATGTCTCAAAGAAAGATGTCATAATTACTTTTACGCTCTAAGTTCACATGAGTCATGATTGGTGTGTGAAACAAGAGGTATTGGTAAAACCTGACAATTATGCCATCATAAGAAATTATGTGGGGATTATGTATGTATGACTACCTAGATAGATGAATATTAGGATTTACTTCAGGGAAGAAACCCAAGAACAAGGTCCATAAAGGTATATGTGCTTTATGGAGATTTGGATACTTAACTTAGGAATTAATCTTGAGAAGGATGACCAAATTAGAGGGGACTTATGATTGAGTTTTATTCCTCATAAAGAATTCCAAATCAAAAGTAAATTAAAAGTGGTTAAGAGGAATTATGACAGGGGATTACTCTTGAGAAGAAGGTCCAGTTTAAGAGAATTTGGAATTTTGAGATTGGTACTTACTCCTGAGAAGGAGGCCCATGTTAGGGGAATTGGGGCTTACTTCTAAGGAGGATTCCCATGTTTGGGAATTTGTAATTTGGGGCTTACTCGTAAAGAGGATTCCCATATTGGGAACTTGGGGCTTAATCCTGAGGAGGATGCCCATATTAGAGAAATTATGATTGGGGCTTACTCCTGAGAAGGAGACCCAGATCAAAAGAAATTAAGACTGGGGCTTACTCCTAAGAAGGAGGCCCAGTGAATAGGGAACTTAGGTCTTACTTCTAAGGAGGATGCCCAGATTTGGGAAATTATGATCGGGGCTTACTCCTAAGGAGGATGCCCATATTTTGGAATTTGAGACTGGGGCTTACTCCTAAGAAGAAGGCCCAGGTTAAAGATCCACTCATCTTTAAAGGATGAGGTTGAATGAATGAAATCTCTCACCTTAGTGATATAAAGATATGTAAATCACTATGTTTTGAGAGATTTTCCACATAATTTCTTTAAGATAAGTAATCCAATCAAGGAAACATGCCATAAATGGATTTGAAGAGTGTCTTGAAGAATAAATCTTGAACAGGAGAGGTAGATTTGAATAAAATAGGTGAATAGGCAGGAGGGGCACCCAAAAAGAAGTAGGCGTGTAGGTCCTGCGTGGGCACGCAGGTCCTGGTCACGCAGGTATACCTACGTGACACATAGGTACCTGTACGATGGTCAACCCATAGGATAATACTTGGGCGAGGTTTGGCTCAATCCCTTAGTATTATTTCTATGGGGATTCAAAAAGAGTGGCACGCAGGTTCTGATGAAGGGATAAGGTGGCGCATAGGTGTCTTCATTTCCCTTAAGGGTTTAGACACTTAGGCGCATAGGTGTTGATTAATTTCAACACTTAGGCCTTGTTTCCCCTGTTTAGATCTTCTATTATAGGTAAGAAATTACCTTCGAAGTGTTCGGAAGACTTCTAGAAGAGACTAGGACACCGGGAGCTTAAATTTGGCTTTTGGAATTTTTCCTCTCCGAAATGGGGGGCCCACAAGGGGTATTTATAGGCTACTGAAGACCCTAGGCGAAAATCAAATAGGGCACGCAGGTACCCTGTGCGACCATCTTGGAACCTGCGCATCCCATGCTGAAGCATATCTTTATTCATGCCTTTGTCAATTTGTGATGTTTCTTCAATGGATGAATCAATTTATGGTAAGGTATTCCCCTTTTTCAGTCGTTTTAAACTCTGTGATGGAAATGAGTGTCAATAAAAGTCCCCCCTCAAAGTTGGATCTGAAAGAATGAGTGTGTGACTCTGACGTAAAGAAAAAAACCAAGGAAGGGTGGCGTGCAGGTTTGGAGCACGCAGATACTGGCGTGTAGGCTTCAACGCACAGGGGTGAGGCCTGGCCTATAAATATGTGGCCATTCCTCACAAAAGCACCTGGGTTTGAATAGTTCGAGCTCTCACCGTGCAGGTTGCTGATTTTCCACGCTTTTATTGCTTCTGTTCGTGCCGCGCTGCTACAGAGGTATTTGGACTTGCACGGTGATACCTTCTTTAAATTTTTACCTAATCCAATGGGCCTAGTAAGCATAGTTTTATTTTTTCTAGGATTATTATAAATAACCCTGCAAACTTTGAATATTTTAATTGATCAATATAACCTAAATCATACGAAATGTATGTTTGGTAAGTTGGGACCTGACTTTTGTTCAGAGTTCCCTTATATTTTGTGGGCAGTTTAAAGTCATGCACGTCGGACATAAAAAGGCTAATGTTTAAGGTCGAAATAGCTTTGACCGAATTGATTAAAATTGACTCAATTCCTTGACAATTTATCTGAAAACATATTACCACACTCAAGTATGAGGGAAAATATGTAAACTATGACTTAAGATATTTTGAATCTGAGGAATGAACTGAAAAAGGGATAAAAGGCATCAGAAGAAGTAGTTACCAAGAATGAAGTTACCATTATTTAACAAACCCGTTAGGGGGTTGAATTATGCAGGTCCGCTTAAGGGAATTGGTTGTATAGTCAAATAATAGCATATTTTGGCTGACAGGTTTGTTATGTAGACTACTTATGCAAGGCCTCCTAAGGGCACCTCGTGCATAGTCAAGAAAAAGTACTCTCAGAAATTTACCTTTCTACTGCTAAAAAGCCAGTGGAAGTTTATGGAGATTCAAATTTTCCAAAGCATAGAGTTTTCTGTATGGAGAGAGGTACTTGAATTTGGAGAAGATATTTCCAAACAACATTGTCTAAGAACTGGATGAATGTCACTCCTACGAAGGTCTGAACTAAACATAGGGAAGGGAAATATAACCCATAGACTTGAATACTTTCATATCATGAAAAAGAACATGGGACAAATATGTTAAGGATGGATATTTTTTTGCGGATCCCTACATATTTTCATTAAGACAACTAAGGAAAAAATATGTTTTCTTCCCAATAATGAAGTTACCATTATTTAACAAACCCGTTAGGGGGTTGAATTATGCAGGGCCACCTAAGGGCATTGGCTGCATAGTCAAATAATATCATCTTTTGGCTGACAAGTATGTTATGTAGACTACTTGTACAAGGCCGCCTAAGGGCACGTGCTACATAGTCAGGAAAAAGAACTCTAAAAAATTGGACATTTTGTGACCAGAAGTCAAGAAAAGGGTTATGGAGATCTGGAAGTATTTAAGGTTAGGTGTATGACACATACAAATGGGCATTGTTCAATGCATGTAGAGATACACAGACCAATGCTAACCATAATCATGATGTGGCTGGGTCCCGAATTGAAATGTTGGACTTCACTACGTATCCCATAATGATGGGAATAAATCCATACATAGTTCTTGAAATAAAGTTTAACGCCATGTGGGATGAGAGTGTAGGATATCTTAGTTTAGGGTCATAGATCTCAGACCATAATAATGAATACACAGTGTGTGTTTTATAAACCTGATGTGAATGAAAACCAGGGTTTTCATACCACATTCATGTTTTCACAGGGGGAATTTTCTTCCAAGGGACTGAAAGTGAAATTTGGGGTTAGTCCCAAAGACTTGGGGATGGGTTCGAGGGACACTCGAACGTTCCTACGTATCCCATAAGGATGGGAATCAAGCCGCACGTAGTTCTTGAAATACCCTCTGTACAGATTTGGTTCGTACATATGAAAGGTAAAAGGGGAATTTAGTGCAATGATGGTTTGACCCAAGATAAAAGGTTCGGGCATTTCCATGTATGCAAATAGTCTTTAGAATATAATATGATTGGGGATCAATGTAAATAATGATTCCCTCTCAGGTGAGGGTGTCAAAGAATTTTTTATTTTATTGTCGTACAGGACAAAAGTGATGTACAGTTTAACGTCATATAGCAAGGAAAAAGGTGAACCAATGTAAAGATATTGATTCTGAGGGTGGCTTCACGAATCAACATCGTATGATATGGAGGTGAACCTATATTAAGAGATTGGTTTTGGGCTTGAACCTCAGGAGGTTGCCTACGTACCCAGCCTAGAAGGAAAGGATCAAAGTCTGCATAGTTCAATTGAAGAATGAATTGGTGATCAAGTTTTTTTTAGAACAATGACCTAAAAAATGGTATTGGGATTTACGCATGGTTAGCAGACTAGAGAGGGTGTTATGGTTGAATTTTACTCTAAGCTCACGTGAGTCATACTCGGTGTGAGAAACAATAGGTAGCAACAACCCTAATGATGCACAGTTTAATGTCATGTAGGACATATAAGGTACTGAACACAGTTTAATTTCATGTTGGACAATGGGGTACTATGCAGTTTTAATGTCATGCAGTAATGAAAAAAAGAGGGGCTATATAGTTTAATGTCATATAGCAAGGACGGGTGTTGTACAGTTTAGTGTCATGTAGCTAGGACGTATGACTATGCAGTTTAATGTCTTGCAGTGAGGACAATGGGGACATAGTATAACTTAATATTGGACGTATTAGGTACTTTTTCATAGTTTAACTTCATGTCGTACATTGGGGTGTTGTACAGTTTAACGTCATGTAGCAAGGACGTAAGAGAAGATTTTGTAGTTTAAAGTCTTGCAGTAAGGACTTTGGGGACTGTGTAGTTTAAAGTCATGTAGCAAGGACAACACAGTTTAATGTCTTTGTGGACGTAAGGGGCTTCTGTACAATTTAGCATCATGCAGCTAGGACGTCACAGTTTAACGTCATGTTGGACGAAAAGGGACCATACAGTTTAACGTCATGTTGGACAAAAGTGCGAATAGTTTAAGGTCATATGCATGGACCGGTGGTTATGCAGTTTAATGTATTTATGGATATAAGGGACTATGTATTTTAAAGTCTTGTAGAAAGGACAATATAGTTTAACATCATGTTGGAAAATAGGGTATTTGTGTTACACAAAATACTTCTTTAGAAATATGGCATTGGTTTGGGTCGTGATGAGTTCTCCATCCATTGAGATTAAATAATAAGCTCCATTGGAGTAGACCTTATGTATTGAGTATGGTCCTTCCCATTTTGTCTCAATCATGGGAGGTTTTTTTCCTAGTATCATTGGAGTTCTGAGAACCAATACCAATTCTCCCTGAATGAATGAATGAAGACGAACTTTTTTGTTGAAAGCTCATGCTATTCGATTCTGATAGACTTCTAAGTGATGCAGGGTTCACAATATTTTTTCATCTAATCATTCCAATTCATCCAATTTATTTTGAGATTGTTCATCTGTAGATGACTAATCACAAATGGCTACTCTGATCGAAGGTAATTGAACTTCAATGGGCAAGACTTATTATGTTCCATATACCAATGAATATGTAGTTGACCGCGTTGCAGTGCGGGTAGTGGTTTGATGAGCCCATAAAGCATGAAAGAGTTTATCAGGACATGACTTCTTATCTTTATCCACCATATTTTGCAGTATGTTTGAAAGAGACTTTTTGAAGGCTTCAATCTGGCCATTTTCCGCTGCATGATACCGAGATGAATGGTTGGATTTGATGTTATACTCTTGATACAACCTATTTACCTCAGATGAACAGAAGTTGGTTCCATTGTCCGTCAATATGGTATGAGGGACACCAAATCTAGTAATGATGTTAAACTTTATGAAGCTAACAATGCTTTTAGAACTAACTTCCTTGAGAGGTATTGCCTCCTCCCATTTGGAAAAAAGTCAATAGCGATAAGAATATTATTAAACTGCTTGGTTGTAGCTGAAGGGTAAGGTCCGACCACATCCATTCCCCATGTGGAAAATGGCCACGAGTATTTAGATGTATGAAGAAACTCTGGATGTTGATGAATGAATTTGGCACATACTTGTCAAGAATGAAACTTCTTCATGATATCAACACAATATTGTATCATTGAAGGTAAAAAGTATCCAAGCCTTCAAATTTGATCAGATATCTATGTCCAGACTGATGGGAACCACATACTCTTGCATGAACTTCTTTCATGATAGCCATTGTCTCTTCACCGTCAATGCATCTGAAGAGAATTCCATCAAAACCTCTTTTGTAGAGAATTTTTTCTAGGTGATCTGGGCTATCATAAAAAGTAAAATTGACCACACATCACCAGACTTGTTCTTTCTTGGCTCTATTAGGTGGAAGTGTTCCATTTTGAAGGTATTCTCTGATAGGTGTCATCCATACTGTAGTATGACCATATGGTTTAGAAATGGGACTAATTTCATTGATTTCCTATGTTCTGGTTTGAACATAAGGTGAAATTGTATGACAGTAGGCAATACTGATGATTGTCTCATCCCGATTTGGATCTTCCAGAGCTGTGGCTATATTAGCCAGTGCATCAGCTTAGGCATTTTGTGATCTCAGGACATAAGAAAATGTCAGTTCCGAAAGAAATTCCGCCATTAAATCTCTGAAGTAATCATACAAAGGGATTAAATCTTCTTTTCTAATGGCATAATCCCCATTGAATTGTTTTATTACCAGGTCTAAATCACCTTTCACCTTTAAGTGATTCACTTATGCCTAAAGCTCCAACTCCAATCCTGCGATGAGAGCTTGGTATTCTGCTTCATTATTTGTACCACCTTCCCACAATAAGAAGGATTAAGGTAGCACTTCCTTTTCCAGGGAAATGAGCACAATTCCAAACCCAATTTTGTAGAATTTAGGATCTTCCATTTTATTCCCTGTTGGACTTCTGGAAGCACCATCAAAGTACATTTCCCATGTTTGAATATTATCTTGAATATAAAATACTTCTTCATCAGGAAGTTCAATATCTAAAGATATATCTTCTACTGAAGGATTTTCAGCAAGGAAGTCATTCAGATCTTGGCTCTTTATTGCCTTTTGAGACACATACTAGATATCAAATTACTGCAAAATAACTGTCCACCTTGCCAGACGTCTTGTAAGCATTGGACGACTAAGGATGAATTTGAGCGGGTTATTGCGAGATATGATTGGACCTCATGATGTTGCAGGTAGTTTCTCAACTTCTGAACAGCAAATATTAATGCTAGGCAGCACTTCTCAATACTTGAATATCAGGTTTCTGCTTCAATCATAGTCCGAATGAGATAGTAGAGATTGTTTTCATTCCCATCATCATTCTTCTGAGCAATAAATGCACCCAATGATCACTCTAAAGCTGTCACATAGAGGATAAGTGGTCTTCCATCAACAGGTGGCATTAATACCAGTGGACTTAAGAGAAATTTCTTGAGAAAATTGAATGCTTCTTGACATTCATCAGTCCACTGGTAAGTGAATCCCTTCTTCATCAATTTGGTGAAGGGTAAACTTTTGCCTTCCAAATTGGTGATGAAACGCCAAATATAGGCTAAGTGTCCTTGAATTCCTCTCAATTATTTCAAATTTCGAGGTGGTGACATACCAAGGATTGACTTTTTCTTCTCAGGATCAACTTAGATACCATTATGGCGTACAAAAATGCCGAGAAATTTTCCTGAGGTTACCCAAAAGCACATTTTAAGGGGTTCATCTTCAAATTATATTGTCAAAGTTTGTGAAATATAACATCCAAATCATCCAAGTGATTAGAACGTTTTTTGTATTTGACCACCAAATAATCCACATAACATTCAACAAACTTCCCTAAAAAGGGCTTGAAGATACGATGCATGGCACGCTGATATGTTGTGCCTGCATTCTTTAGGCCAAAGGGAATTACCCGATAGCAAAACACAACCTAAGGGGCTCTGAAGGCTGTAGATTCTTTATCTTCAGGAGCCATTCATATTTGATTATACCCAGAATATCCATCCATGAAGGAAAGTGCTTCATATCCAGCTATTGCATCAATTAAGAGTTCTATGATCGGAATTGGAAAATCATCCTTAGGACAATGCTGATTAAGATCTTTGAAATAAATGAAAACTCTAATTTGTCAGTTATTCCTTTTCACAGGGACGATATTAGCCAACCATTTAGGATATTGAACTTCTCTGACGAAGTTATATTTGATAATCTTATCCACTTCAACTTCAATTTTGGAAGCATAAGTTGGGTGTTTTCTTCTTGCGGCTTGCTTGAATCCTCGATGGTCTTCTGGAAAGCCCAAACGATGAGTAGAAACATCAGGATCAAGCCCGTGATTTTTTTATAGTTCCAAGAAAATATATATCCATTTTTCTTCAAAAATGAAATATACATTTCTTGCTCTTCAATGGTCATGGTCACACAAATTAAAGTGGGACGTGGATCTTCTTTTGTACCCAGATTTATTTCTCTGAGTTCATCCACAGTGGTAGATATAGCCTCTTAAAAATCTGGAGGAGCATCCCTGAGATCTTCTTCTTCTTATTCAACATGTGTTATCTCTTCTACTTCTATTTTCATAGTAGATGATGAAGCAAAATTTCCATGATTAGGAGAGATGTTAAAATTTCAACATCTTGAAGAAGAGGCTTCCATTTCTGACCCTATTGATGATGAAGGGTATTCCTTGGGTAATAAAGAGAAGATGGTGTATTGAGAATTGACATCATCATTCACCTTTGTCATTGCTATAACTTCTTCTGGACTAGTTGGCGAAGTATAGGCTTGCTGGATTTTATCAGATGAAATGAAGACATCTCCATTTGAGCTTTCATTATTGGTTGGTGAGTCACCAATATCTCCCATGATTTCTGGCTTGATTGACGTAATTGAAATTATGGAAGTTCCCATAAGAGTATTTTGATTTGGGTCTATCCTGTCAATTTGACCGATAGGCAACACATAATATGTACTCACATGTGTAAATGGATTTACTGGAATCTTTTCCAAACCATGTGGAGCATTAACATTGGTAACCTCTCTTGTTGTGGATTTCTATTTACCCTTCATGTGATAGAATTCCGCCTCAACATATTGAGATTCACATGTTTTGAAGGGGGTCTTATCACCATACAATGTCCCAATTTGACCATTGAAACAATATTTGAGACATTGGTGGTATGATGAAGGGATAGCCGCATATTGATGTAGCCAAGGTCTTCAAAGAAAAATATTGAAGGTTGTATCGTGATCAATAACTATGAAATCTGAATTGGATACAAGGTCTCCAAACTAAGTTCTGAGTGTAATATCGCCCAGTGGTTCTTGTTCATTTTTATCGTATCCTTGTTACATCAAAGTAGAAGGAGATAAATCAGACTCCATGAGGCCCAATCAACGAAGTGTACGAATGGGGATGAGGTTGACTCCTGAACCATTATCAATGAAAGCTCTTCGGATGTCTACACCATTGACCTTTCCAGATAAGTACAAAGTTCTAATATGTCCATGCATAAAATCATCTTCATCTTCATCTGTAAAAGATATCACTACATGGAATTCTGCAGGACCATTCTCTACATGGTAGACTTCAGCTACAACAATTTCGGTTTTAAATTCATGAGGACTTGACAATTCCTCAATGAGTGCCTCCCGAAGATCCTTTGATAAATTCAAGGCATCCAGAATTGATAAATTGGCTAGTACTTGGGCCAAATGATTCAAGAAATCATATTTTTGATCCAAAGGTCTTTTTCTCCCAACAGGAACATGTGGTTTCGCAGGTGCCTTAGAAGTTGATGCTTTGGATGTAGATGGTTCCTGTATTGGGGTAGGAGTTGGAAATACTCCTGGATTAGGAAGATTAGACTGATTAGGTCTATTTACTTGTTGAGAGGAATAAGGTGGAACCTTTAACCGATCCTCTAGAGTAATTGTACCAGAACTAAATCTGCTATTGGAGGAAGAATTTTCTTGTTCTTGTTGAGCCCGCTGAAGGGCTCTGCCACGAGTTTCTGTTGCATATACAGTTCTAGAAAGGGTAGGATTGGAATAGTGGCTTCTGGGATATCCACATCATCCTATGTATCCCAAACCTCTGTAACTCCCTATAATTTTTCTGTTTGATACAGGGAACTCAGGCTCATCAAAATCGAAGATGTGACTGGAATAAGGATCTGTTAAGTGAATCATATTAACAGAACCAAAGATCAACTCTTCGTCTGATAAAGACTCTGCCTGATTAGCCCGTTTAGGCTATGCCGTTTGGTGGGGCAGTGCCTGTTACATCGAAGTTTATGGCATGAAATCTTCCAGAGTCAAAGATAACTTGGGCTTTGAAATGATTTCATTGTCTTCTGATTTCTCTTCTTTCATTGAATTATTTCTCCCATTTCAGGATTTTTCTTTTGATGAAGAAGGTTTTGTTGTGGAATTCATAGCAGAAGACACAATTGGTTTATTCAATTGCACTCAAAAAATGTCATGATTTCGGTTGATCATTTTTCTGACCATCCAATCATCATATTTCTGCGCATTTTTGTTTTTGACTTCCTGCCACTCACCTTCTTTCTCTGGATCTGTAGCAATAACACATGCTACCTGAGCTGAAGAACCTTTCAATTTGACTTTTCCCGAGTCCACCATTTTTTTCAGTAGGTCTTTGAATACAAAACACTCCTGAATGGGATTCCCCAACATCTAATTAAATGGGAAATAGTTGGGATGGTCTTCATCTCCTTCCTTGTTCGGCCTTTTGGGCCTTGGCAATTGAACCAAATTATTTTCCAGAGCCAAAATGAAGTAACCAGGAACTTGTTCATTTTGGAAAGAGTAATATTTGCTCTTCAGATCCTCAAATTGTTTCTGTCTTTGATCTCTTTGATCATCTTGATGAAACGTCCTCTGTTCTTGACGCTCAGGATGTGGAGCCCTTCGATAAGATGAAGGTTTTGAAGTATAAGCAGGTACATGTGCTTGTTTAAGCATAACTGTAGCAGTCTCTGCTTTACCCATTATCCTTCGTGGAACTGATGGAATTACACGAGTTTTATCCTTAGTCTTTGTAAGAGAGTCTTCGATCTGCTGAGTGATCGAAGTAAGGTCTCAAAACCCTCCTCTGTATTTCACAGGGATAAACGGTGTGCGCAATTCATCACCCAAATTTGCCACACATATTGAAAACAATTCCTCTTGAGTGAGTGCTAAAATTAGGGAATATGTTAATCCCTTCCATCGAACAATGAAATCTGAAACTCTTTCATTCTCCCTTTTCTTACAATTTGTAAGATAAAAAACTGTTGTATTTGGAAAAGTTGAGCTGAATTGAAGAATGAATAATTGATGAAGATCTTCCCATCCGGTAATTGACCGGGATTGCAAGATTGTGTACTAAACAAAAGCAGGCCCTTGTAATGATTGTACAAAGCATATGAGATTAACTGATTCTTGTTGCTGAGGGGTTCCCATCATAGGATCACAATGAGAAACAAAATGTGTTAAGTGTTTCTCTAGGTCTCCTGAACCATTAATGATTGGGAATGTGGTACTTTCAAAATTTTATGGGGGAGAAATTGCATCAACCCATTCAGGGTAAGCTCTCTTTTCTGGTTGAATTTGAGAATGTTTTCCCTCCATAGCTTCCAACCAAGCTTTTAATGACTCAATAGTAGTTATTAACTTTTGAGAAACATCCGGTTGATCTTGGACCTAAGCAGGTGCAATAACTAGAGCTTGGATAGATGTGGTGGCTGGTACTGCAACTGATGACAACACCACCAGTTGTTGTTGCACCTGACCCATAATATTAGACCTGTGAGGGTGTACTGATAAAGGAGGATATTCTGGATCCATCTTAGTAGCTGCAATAAATTCCCTTGGCTGACTGACTCCATCACGCTTAGGAGGAAGACTACCTTGAAGTAGTTCTGCATTCAACCTCCTTAATTCCTTCATTTCTTCCTCCTGTTGTGAAAATATTTGCTCTAGTGAGAGAAATTGGCCTTATCCGGAGGAAGGGTATGTAGCCTGATTCTTTCTTTTCCCTTTGTTTGATGCCTTTCAGAGAGGGAAAAGTTGGTTATTTGAAGGAACACCCAAATTCTGGGTAATCCTTTGATTTCGTGTACGCTCACCTTCTTCATTTGGGTATATGCGTACAACTTCTTGAGCAGGAACCTCTTTGTCTGATCCCTCTGAGTGAGCCTCATGTTCTGTAGGATCAGCAACAATGGCATTGATGAAATTAATTGATGCATAACGCATTGCATCCTTTCTATTATCATTTCTGCTATACTGTCTTTTTCAATGTCCCTGATGAGACATTGTCTTTTGTCAATTTGATCCCTCAGGAACTTCTTAACAAACCTTAATTTGGATGGAATATCCTGATAATTCAGCTTTGTGTTCCTCTTGTGGATTCTTCCCTAATTGAGAGAAGACTGACTTTCTCTGAGGAAGAGATTGAATATTTGAAAAAGTCCCCAGTCCTATGGACTAGGGTTGTTCCTATTGTTCATGCTCAACTCCTCAAATCCTATTTGTTGATTCTGAGGGTTTGGTTAAAAGAGTCCCCAGTCTGGCGAGCTGGGGTGGTTATTGAGATGCTATATCTGAGACTTTCTTGAAATATCTCCTGATCTTGTGTACTTTAGTCCAGAAATTGGTTGGATGCATCAACCTGCATCCACTTTTATCACCTAACTCAAAAGACCATTGGATGATTTCTGACACTTCTATCACATGATGATGTGCATGCTCTAAATGAGAAGCCTATTCAATATTCTCATTTTCTTGATGCAGGAGTAATTCAACAACTTGTTCTCTGTATGCCTAATTTTGAGAAGAACTAGTTGAGGTCTATTCTTAAGCGATCCTTTGATTGCAAACAAAGCCAATTGGATGTGGCCGACCATGGGCAATAACATGGCATGAGACCATTTTCAGCGGGCTTTACTGGCTGGAGAGTAAAGTGAAATTTAGTGATCCATGAACACCCCATCCCCTGATTTGAATACCAGATGGGGCATTGGAAATTAAATGGCGCAATCTTCTTAGTGCATCAAGGCATGAACGCTGAAGGGATCTCTGCTGCTTTTCAGCCTACGGATATCGAGAGACTGAGAGAGATTCCAAGTCAATTTGGAATTGTAACCCTTCTATTATCTTGACATGATTTTCATATTCATCATAAGATAATATTTTATTTTTCAACTGACAAAGAGTTTTCCATATGTTGAGACGAATATCATGAATTCCATCTTCCTTCAACATCTCTGGAATGTCATACTGAGAGTCAGCCATAGGCCAAAACATGACTACCACTTCACCTTTTTCCAGCTGTTTTCTAATATTCAGCACTTCCTCTTTATCATTTGATGAAGATTCTTCTACCTGATTAGACCAGATCTGGTGCTTCCTTGTTGCTTCATCAGATTCAACAAGATTGGTAGAGAATTCACTGATCAAACTAGAATATGAACGACCTAGGGGTGGTTCGGAGAATGACCTACACCCTGGGCTATCTTCTGATTGATAAAGTATTTCACCTTCTAGTGGTAAAGAATTAGACATGACTGGCTTCACATTTTCAAGTGCCTCAAGATAAGAGGGCTTTCTCGTCACTACATTGTACATTGGAGAATTTTCCAGGTAATGTGAATTACTACTACGGAGAGGAATTTCATAGCTAAATTCATCATCATGGGGAGGACCACCATGGTGGGTTATAGCAAAAGATGAAACATTTTTCTCCTTGGTCTTCTGACCACACAGAGGGTTCTTATGGCTCTCATCGGAAGATGATACTTCTAGATCGACCGAATTTTCATAAAGCAAGCCTTCATGAGGAATTTTCTGATGAATACATTTGGAATTAATGTTCCCACTATTGGGAAATGAGGTAGTAGAATCCTGAATTCTAATAGATAATTGTTTGAGGGCTTCAAGAACTCCAGCATCGAGAAAGGCCTTATTACAAATTGGCTCTTGATTTCTTGACTGTGCTGGGTGGGCCTTCTTCTTAGACGCCTTCTTACTCACTTTGGGAACCACTTGTTGACTAAAGTGGTTATTATGGGCAGGTGTATGTTCTTGATCAAGAGAAATGATTAGGTTAGGCTGATTATCTCCACTCAAATCTAGTGTATGTGCCTGACTTGGTTGTCTGCATGATATGGGGGAGTATGCCCCACAACCCTCTTGGACTAGAACAGAGGTGTGTTTCTGTTCCAGAGTAATATGTTGATGTGTCACTCCACTAGTAGGGATAGATTTTCATTTCTTTCCCTATGATGCTACTGAAGCTGTTATAATATCCTGACAGACATCCAGAATATGAGCAGAAATTTTCTTCTGCTCTTTCACCATTGACAGAATATGCTTGGTGACTTTAGCTACTGGAACAGGGATATATGTCCATTCCGTGCTTGAAGTAGGTGTGTATTCCTGCTCTTGTCCTCCTTTTCCTGTCAGTAAATTCTGACAGTACTCAAGTGTGGGGGCAGAGAGTTGAGTCTACCTCCTGTTTGTTATTGGGGATTTCCAATTGACTTCTCCGGGTGCTACCAAACAAGACTGTTGGTAGGCTTGATCAATACTAGAAAGTGTATGTGCCTGCTTATTTCACTCTGCCGAACGTGGTTGATGAACTTCCTTCAATACTGGTAGATGAGGCAGTTGGCAGGATTGATGAGTGTAAGCAGGTATATGTGCTTGTTTACCGATTTTCAACACATTGGGTTGGCGGGCTTCATTGTATGTAGTCATACGAGCCTGCTGACTAGATGATGATTTATAAATAGGTGTATGTTCCTTTATATAGTACTCCTCCGGAATTTCCTGGTGGTAATGGCGTGTTTCTTCCTGACGAGTCTGCTGGACAGCGGAATTAAAACGGACGGGTGTATATGCCCGCTTGTTGCTTTCCCCCAAGTTAGGTTGGTGGACTTATCCGGAAATGGCAGAGATAAGAACCTTCTCACTATTGACCATATTTCACCTCTGGTGGTTCCTCTTTCCTACTCGGGTTCAAGGAACCTGAGCCAAACACCTGGAAGCGATACCCTCATCATGTTGAGGGCGCACTGCCGCACGAGTCTGGCGGCGATTGTTGATGGGATCCCTCGGGAAGGACTCATGTCTCCTTGAATTAAGGCCTTCAGAGACCTTATCATTCACCTCTACAGAATATATGAGGGACTGGTGATTGCGTTCTGGGGATAATGGCCTAAAACGGTTGGAGACGGTGGTTGGCACCACCTGCTTATTGATCACTGGTCGTCACTGTCTAGATGACCAGGGTGAATTATTGACTTGGAGGGCTTGTCGAGCGGCCTCCAGAGTCGGAATAGTACTATTCTGATGGTATTCTTTAACTAACAGATTTTGATACCTAGCATTAAATATGCTGATTAGGTGATGTCGTCCTCAGAGCGGACGACGATCCAGCAGGAGTAGCAGCAGAGGCATTCATAGCAGAGGTATTCACAGGTGTGAACTTAAGAGAAGCCATTTCTGTAATGCAGAAGATCTTGGAAAAGAGTGTTTGTTCAATATAATAGACATAATCAAGATATTTCCAGCCACTACATATTTTGGATGAGCACATATGTTATTGATTGTTTTTTTTCCTCTCATTGAGTTTAAATAGGGGCCTAATAAATAAGTAAAACATCACTTTAACTTGGTTAAGGATTCCCGTCGAGTTCACCATTTTTTGTTTCATGTGGAAATGGGGATGACCTCATTTATTTAAGGTTCAAATATTCCAAGTGGTTTCAAACGGGTTTGTTCATAGAACCAGAAACATCCAATGATTCTATATCCATTTGGACCTACTTTCCAAAGGTCGGTTCTCATTAGTTGTGAACTGATAAGGCTTAAGAATTTTCATTGGTCGATAGGATGGGAGGTCGGAATCATCACACCTTTTTTAGGGAAATTATTGTCTACTTTGGGACTCTATTTATAGATTTAAGTTATGTTCATGAATCCTTATTAAATTACTAAGTATGAAAATTAAATTTCTTTTAGATCTAACAATCAATGATTGATATGTAGGAGATTTCGAGAATCTTTTGTATGTATTCTAGGTTATTCATCGATAGAGAATCATCTGTATTTGTTTAGAGATTCTTAGTCAATGGTATCCTTCGACACATTATATATAAATCTCTTGGTCATTATGATAACCATACTAGTTTTAAATCCACTCAGTGGGGCACTTGAATTTTATTGTCATTCATAAGGACATAGATTATTTCAGAGTTGGGATTGTACCCGCAGATGGGCTACCTACGTATCCTTTGTTTTAGAAAAGGAATCCAAACCCACGTAGTTCAATTAAAGAAGTATGAGGTTTATATATGATTTATGGCTCAAAGAAAGATGTCATAATTACTTTTACGCTCTAAGATCACGTGGGTCATGCTCGGTGTGAGAAACAAGAGGTATTGGTAAAACCTAAAAATTGTGCCATCATAAGAAATGATGTGGGGATTATGTATGTATGACTGCCTAGATAGATGAATATCAGGATTTACTTCAGGGAAGAAACCCGGGAACAAGGTCCATAAAGGTATATGTGCTTTATAGAGATTTGGTTACTTAACTTAGGACTTAATCCTGAGAAGGATGCCCAAATTAGAGGGGACTTATGATTGGGTTTTATTCTTGAGAAGGAATTCCAAATAAAAAGTAAATTAAAATTGGTTAAGAGTAATTATGACTGGGGATTACTCCTGAGAAGGAGGCCCAAGTTAAGAGAATTTTGAATTTTGAGATTGGGACTTACTCTTGAGAAGGAGGCCCAGGTTAGGGGACTTGGGGCTTACTCCTAAGGAGGATGCCCATATTTGGGAATTTGGAATTTTGGGATTACTCCTAAAGAGGATGCCCATATTGGGATCATGGGGCTTAATCCTGAGTAGGATGCCCATATTAGGGAAATTATGATTGGAGCTTACTCCTGAGAAGGAGACCGAGATCAAAATAAATTAAGACAGGGGCTCACTCCTGAGAAGGAGGCCCAATGAATAGGGAACTTGGGGCTTACTCTTAAGGAGGATGCCCATATTTGGGAAATTATGATTTGGGCTTAATCTTAAAGAGGATTCCCATATTTGGGAATTTGAGACTGGGGCTTACTCCTGAGAAGGAGGACCAGGTTAAAGATCCTCTCATCTTTAAAGGATGAGGTTGAATGAATGAAATCTCTCACCTTAGTGATATACAGATATGTAAATCACTATGTTTTGAGAGATATTCCATAGAACTCCTTTCAGATATGGAAACCAATCAAGGAAACATGCCATAGATAGCTTTGAATAGTGTCTTGAAGACTAAATCTTGAATAGGAGAGGTGAATTTGAATAAAATAGGTGAATAGGCAGGAGGGGCACCCAAAAAGAAGTAGGAGTGCAGGTATACCTCCGCGACACATAGGTACCTATGTGATGGTCAACCCATAGGATAATACTTAGGCGAGGCTTGGCTTAAGCCCTTATTATTATCCCTAGGGGCTTCCAAAAGAGTGGTGTGCAGGTTCTAATAAAGGGATAAGGTGACATGCAGGTGTCTTCATTTCCGTTAAGGTTTTAGACACTTAGGCGCGCATGTGTTGATGAATTTCAACCCTTAGGCCTTGTTTACCCTGTTTAGATCTTCCATTATAGGTAAGAAATTACCTTAGAAGTGTTCGGAAGACTTCTAGAAGATACTAGGGCGCCGGGAGATTAAATCTGACTTTTGGAATTTTTCCTCCCTGAAATGGGGGGACCACAAGGGGTATTTATAGGCTGCTGAAGACCCCGGGCGAAAATAAAACAGGGCGCACAGGTCACCTGCACGCCCAATATGTGTCGCACAGGTACTCTGTGCGTCCGTCTTGGAACCTGTGCGGCCCAGGATAAAGCAGATCCTTGTTCATGCCTTTGTCAATTTTTGATGTTTCTTCAAAGGATGAATCAATTTATGCTAAGGTATTCCCCTTTTTCAATCATTTAAAACTCTGTGACAGAAAGGAGCTTCAACATTAATGTGAAGAGAGGGAAATGATGTATCCCTAACCTCATCTACTATATTCCCAATCTATTCCATCAATGAAGGAAGAAAACTGTGTGGTTTTTCTAATCTTATGAATCTTCTTATTTCTCACACCAATTATGACTCACGTGGACTAAGAGGTTAGTGATGATCATGAATCCCACATGATCCACCTGAAGGATTGAACTATGAGAACAATGATTCCTCCCATAACTAGGATATGTAGGATGTGTAATTGTGGTCTGAGGCCAATTGGAATCCTACTTAGGAATTTGTATGGTGTTAAGACCCCAAATCCCCATGAGTTAACATCAATCCTGATTCTATTCCAATGGAATCCTATTATAGAATATGGCCCATCTTAATCATCTCAAAGGGCCATACTCGCCTACAACAAATACCCTTGAGGGACTTAATAGGCATGGTTCCTTCTGATCAAACTATGTGGGATTTTATCCCCATATAAATGGGATACATAGGATGCCTCGATTAGGTTCAAAACCAACACCCAAAATCAACCATGTTCTCTTTAGGGCATATCCCTTGAATGATTTAGTTCAACCTAATAATCCATATCTATCTCAGGTTTTCAAGGAAGATTCAATTTAATTCCCACACTAAAATTTGACTAGGAACCTTCATCCTATAAGTCATCACCACATGATAATAAAATATATGGTTGGGTCCTTATCACATGACCTTAAAAGGTATGGTGTTCCCTATTTAGAGGAACCAAACTATGTGGGTTTTGTTTCCTTTCACAAGGATTCATAGGAAACCCATCTATAATTTCGATCCCAAAATCAAAAAAAAAACCATCACCCTGGATGAATATAAAATCTAGAGTGGACTTAGTCACCCCGGATGTCATTAAACTATATATCTCCCCATTATGTGGCCAGAAAACTAGAATCATCATAATAATGACCAAAGAATCTCTATGTAGTACATTAGGGGATACCATTAACAGAGATCCATGGATACATACAAATATATTCATTTATGAATAACCTCATATACATATAGAATATTCTTAGATCAATATATTCTAATAATTTATTTCTAATCTTGGGGTGACCCACGTCATACTCGTGAATTAATGAAGGATTCAAGAAAATTTATTAAATCTTTAAGAGAGTCTCAGAGTAGGAAATAATTCCACTCAAAAGGGTGTCATGATCCCCAACTCCCATCCTCTTTACCATTGTGAGGTCCTAAGCATCATTGGTCAAACCGCCTAATGGGTACCTTCTTTTGAATGAAGGTCCCCATGGATATAGAACCGCTGGTGTTTCTTGTTCCAAGAACAACCCGTTACAAACCGTTAGGAAATAGAAAAGAATCATAAGGTGTGAAATACAAGGAATATAGACAATGGTGAACCTAATTTTAATCCTTAACCAAGATGATAGTATCACCAACCTGTCAGGACCCCTATACTTTTAAATAAAAGGAGGCCAGATAATATAATAAATCAATAATGTATTCAATTAAATGAGATATTTATTTCTAAGGAGTTTATTGTATTTATTTTTCATATATATATAGACACTATTTTTCAGAACATCCTTCAATCCAATTGCCACCTAAAAGTTTTCACCAATGAATGCTCTAGATGCTATTCATACCAGACCGTCATTTGTGCAAAGGACGTCATCACTGACTCAGCATATTTAATGTTGGGTATCAACCTCACTAGTATGAGAGTAACATTATAATTGTATGATCCCAACCCCAAAATCTACCCTATAGGACCTCAAGATGAACAATCTCCACTAACTATCCAGTCAACGATGATCGATGGTCATTATGTAGATGGAATCGACTGCCATCGTCAACCATTTTTTGGATTTTATATCTAGAATGAAACAACCAATCCCTCTCATATTTAATTGAGGTGAATCAGGAGTACACCTAAGACCTCATCCAAGAGACAACAAGGTCCTTATGATGGGATCCTTCATGTAATCTTAATCACCAATTTTTCACGATAGTGAACCCTAACCATGATTAGGGTGTTGTCTTTGGTTCTTGAGCCTAATTCTTTCATACCTAGGCATGAAAGATAGACCTCTGGAGATGAATACCAACCATTAGAAAGCCAGTTCACACCTCTTCCCCATCCGTAGGAGCCCACAAAACTAGTTTAGTGGTATTTAGAGAGCGAGTACGTAAACTAGTCTGCCTTCATACAACCATCCTACAAAATTTTATGGAGGAAATCAAAGAAACTGACCAACCAAATGCTATAGTAGCCAGCAAGAAGAAACATAGCACTGCCTACACCCACCAAGCCTACCAGAATACTCCTCTAGAAGCACTAAATAAAGTCCACACACCATGTTTTGTGGAAAACAGTGAGCAGGTACACTCACCTGCCATCATTTACTATTCCTTTCATCTGCCTCATCTAGAAGATCCTGGAGAAGTCAGTTAGAATTTCCCAATGACTTGAAAATGGAATACTCAACTCTCTACCACCACACACAAGTAATTTATTTATCAATTAATAGGAATGGGAGGATAGGAGTTGGAACATACACATAATCCAGCTTTCGAATGGATGTATATACCCATTTGAGTCACTGAAGTCACTAAGAATATAATGGAAATGGTGAAAGGGAAGATGAAAATTCCTGCATATATTCTATAGACTTGACAGGACATCATCACAATGAAGGCATTAGTGCCTGAGGGATAGAAACATAAGTATGTCCCCACAAATTGGGTGGATCGTTAGTATTAAACCCTGAAGCAGACACATACATCATCTCCAGACGATGTGGTTCATGGGGGAAAACTCCACCATATTATATAGACAACTGGATTGGGATCATACACCTTCTCCAATCAGATGAAATCAAACTATTCCAATGGCCACTCCAAGGTAGGCATAAATACCCACCCATGAAGACCACTTTTACCATCATGTGGCCTCAATCACTTGTAAAAAGGAACCTAAGATGATGCCTCATCAAACATGATTATAAAATAATGAGTCGTTCTACGATTAGGCTTCTCTTGACACTGGAGTTCTTGAAGACCTATGATGTGTAACTATCTCATTTCAAGTTCCAACCCTCCTATTACCAAATTACAAGAGAAATAATAGAAATTTTTAAGGTCCACATTAGACAGTTCATCATGAATTATTTCTTCTTGACAACAATTTGGTCTGTCTTGAGAGCCTATCTCTTGATGAGAGCCATGGAAAACCTCCATGTGGCTAGATGAACAATGAGTAATAGGTTCTCCCACTTACATTAATCCACCATGGTGGTATTCCCCATGATGGTATTTTCTATAAAATTTCACTTTGTAGTATTAATTTATATTGTCAAAGGAATTATCCAATTGGAAATTTAGTGATGAGAAAACCCTCCTATCATGAGACACTTAAAAAAACCAGTCATGTCATGTTTGATTCCTTGTAGCTGGTAGGTGAAATCTTTTATCAACTGGTAGACATCCCAAGGTGATGATCATTATATAAAACCCCATTGGGTCACTTTACATCCAATATATAAGAGTAAATCCCAACCAATCCCATTTCTAGTTAAAAGACAATCGAGAATCATGCACTCTAGTCGAACCAGGTTGAGGAACCTCTGATGAAATATGAAGATGATCTACATAACACGAGGAAAAATTTGCTACATATGACATACCTATCATGTTATGGAATTTATATGCCCCTCAATATATAATTTTTGAGGCGTTTGTGTAAGATTTTTCACACAACATCCACCTCAACACATGGAAAACTCTTCTTCACTTAAAATAAATAGTATTACCCGATGAAAAGTATCAAACTCCCATAAAGGTAATAGAAGGGTTACAATAATAAATTTACCTGTCATCTCTCCTTAATTATCAACATCCAATGATCAAGAAACAATAAGGATCTCTTCATCATGAATTCATCAATGCATTAATAAGGTTGTGATAGCTGATTGCAGTAACCCAATATGGTTTTCATATCAGATGATGGGGTGCACAAAGAGAATTACATTTCAATACAATATCTAGTCAGAAAATCCCACCAAAAGTGGTATCAGGAAACATAATTTCCCTACATTATATTCAAAAAAATCTATTTGTTTATGACCAATGATATGATCAATAGTAAAATGACCCAAACAAATCTCACCAATGTCGGGATATAAGAGATTAGGTTGTTGAGATACTCTTATATCAAGGATATTTGAATATCAATTAGGCATACCTCATAGAGGATTTCAGTTATCAGATTGTGAAAAGAAACATAAATATAAAATCATTCTTTTGAAACATGCAATTTATGTGAGTACTGCATAATTCACTCGACCCATGTTTGAACAATGATTCGTAATATCAAAATTTTAGTTACGACAATATCATCCATAATAGTTCAGAAGAAACCATATATCTCAAGGATGGGGGTGTTTTTAACCCAACCATTGGGGAGAAAAAAATTGGCACAAAGGGTTTCAAAAGTAAAATAATATCATCCCCATCCCTTAGGGATGGGGTATTTTTCACCTCAACAATCTCATCCTCATCGGTAATCAGTTTTATCCTGATTAGTGAAGATGTTTCATAGTGAATCTTCTCAATTTTTTTAATCTAGTTATTTGGTAAAATCACATGGAACATGAATGAATGAACTCTTTTGGAATTATCTTTGGGTATCTTTCCACCAAATGGCTCCCAAGTAATCAAGAAATAATAGGACATGGTCTCACTAAGTGTGAATAAGAAGGTGCTCTCACAAAGATACTAACAAAATGCCTACAAAGCATTACGCATCTATAAATATCATCAACACTATTATTAAATAACTTATAAAACCTAATACTGATTCATAGGAGTTAAGAGAGGAAGTACATGTTCATGAGATGGTCCACACCAAAACAAACGAAGGAGGTGTGCATACCCAAAATTAGAGGCTAGCCCAAAATTTGGTAATCCCCTTGAGGAATCCACCTATACCTCCTCAAAAGGAATCTAATAAGGTAAATGTTAAGGGTAATACTATTCCTTATATTCCCCATAAAAATGTTCAGTCCCATTATTTAGAGGAAATATCTTCCCAGCAAGTATAGAAGATGACAGAGTTATGAAGACTCAATGTAGAGTTACTATGAGGAATCCATCCAATCAGATTTACTCCAAAATTAGATCCTCAACTCAAACAACAAATTGGAATACCCCAGAAAAGAGGGTTTCCCCCTATAACTAAATTAGATAGGGAATATCTTCTCAACATGGTATATCAACAACCAATATATTTGGATCCCGCAACAGTAGATCTGGAATTCCATCCATTAGGTGTACAACCAAAGTAGGGTCAGGAACATCCTTACAAGCATGCCATTATGGGTTTCCCATGGAACATAATAGTAGTACAACCACTAATGGTTCTACCATCTACCATACCTAATCATGTCCTGGATCAGCCATATATTCCTTAATTTCTTTATGAATATCATTGAGTCACTAATGACTTGATTGGAATCTATGAAAGGATGGTGTGTTCTAATACAACCATAAAATAAGGATTACCCAGAATGGGTGGATCCAACCCCTCCACTAGAAAATTATGGAATTCCCATGTTTCAAATTTTCATCAGCTCAAGAGACAGGTTGCAACTGATGATTAATTTTGTATCTCTTTGTGATCCCATGATGGGTACCCCTGAACAGAAGGAGGCGATGCAGCTTAAGAGTTATGTACAATAGCTACAAGGTTTATCTTTTGTGGGATACACATTTTTTCAGTCTAGGTTGATCACTGGTTGGGAAGAACTCCACTATAATTTCCTTTTTCAGTTTAACTCAACATTTTAGAAGACAACAATCTTTGATTGAAAAAACTGAATACAATGGGATAATGAAAGGGTATTTGATTTAATCCCTCGTTGAAAATAGGTAACACATTTTTTGAACCTACTACTCCATCAAGAATATTTTTTTCCTATTTCTATAAAAAATATCTACGATGACTTATGCACACCATTTATTACTGTAAACTCAACTAGAGGTTTTTGAGATTTGTCCTCAATTTCTCAAAAAGTATAAAACTTCATCACGTAGACTAATGAAAAGTCCTAGGTAGTTTCATTTAATTAGGTAAGGAGAATAATAAAATTATAGGCCACTAAAATTACACTTATGTTGTCTCTTGTACCCACTCATAATTCAAATCCCACACTATATCATAGGGATCATCCTCCAGAACACAAGTAGTAATTCACACCATTTCAATAGCATCAAATAGATCAAAGTCAAAAACAATTTGTAGAGATAAAAAAGGATCTACTATTTTTGAAAGGACCATGTTCCCATATACTTCATATCGGTGTTGGAAAACAACTTAGTTACATTTCAAAATCCAATGAATCCCAATAAATATGGTGATGAAGATCTCTAAAACTATTTCCCCTTTCATCAAATGATGGGGCACCCCATCTAATAATTTTTTCAAATACCTCCTATAAAAGATGGTGGACTCTGGGAATGTGAAATTGAAAAAATCACTAGCCTAGGTTTTATGTTTTTTTTTAACAACATGGAGGATGGAGATGAATGTAAAGAAGTTAAAATAAAGAGTAAACAGTGGTTTAGTGACTAGAAGTTAACCAAACTCATGATACTCTCTGAGCATGGTTAAGAGATTCCACGATGTCCTCAAATACTTCCACTGTATAAAAGATAACTTTATAAAAAACCTAGTCCTCTCAAGGCCGACCCTTAAAGAAGTGACATTGAAGGAAGGATAAATAGAAAATTGAAGAAGCTGAGATCATTTTAGTTCTAATTTTTTCCCTTAACTGAGAATACTTCATGTTGAGAACCCCAAAAGCAAGGGCACTGCCCTGCCAAATAGTACAACAAGAGTCAACCCATCATGTTAAATCATTATCAAATGAGGAGTTAATCATCAATTCAGTTATTCTTATTATCTTAACAGATCCCCTCTTAAATATTGATTTTTATTATGAACATGAGTTCCCTATATATTATTGGGGAACTAGAGGAAGAGGTTTTTGAGGTCAGGGATACATGGGAAGATGTGGTCATGCTAGGAGAAACTACGTTTACCAAACCCCCTCTTAAACCATATATACGGTCAAAACATGTGGGAAATATCTCCATAGATCTTAACAGGATGATGGGAGATCTTCCTACATGTATGATAAGGCCTATCCTGACATGGTCATCTTGGAAGACTAGTTAAAGGAAACACCACCACCTCCTTGATGGGTTGTCCAACCCAATCAGTCTAATCCAACAGTAATATGAGAACTTCTTTATCCTACCCCAAGAGATGATCCATTCCCATAAAGAACACTGGATATGAAAGTTCCTTCAAAAGAGTATACTAATTTTAGGAAGCACAAACATCTAGATTAGAAATATGATGTATTGAATAAAATGGCACAAGTTCTAACCAAATTATCCAATCATGATGCTTTGATTAAAGGAACTTCAGGAAGCACTTATATGGTACTTATCAATCCATGATTAATTTTATGTTTATGTTGCCACTACCATGTTATATCATGAAGATAGTGATTCTGATGAATTCCATGCCATCATATCTTTCACATACTAGGATGATGATGTTATCATACAAGGACACATCAGAGCACTGTATAACTTGTGAAGAATAAATGACATTGATATCTGATGATACTTCTATGAAAATGGATCAGTGGTCATCCTCATTCCAGTATTGAAACATCACCAACTAGGTCTTAACAAATCCCATTTTTCTACCTCCACTTTAATTTTATAGGGTTATGGAAAGAATGAGAAGGATCCTCTAGGATATATTACACCTAGAACTCAATTAAAGGATCTGATGGATGATAAATAATTCATGGTTGTTTGATTGGATACAGATTTCAATTTTCTCCTATGAAGATATTGGCTACATCAGCATGAAACCATTCCTTCATCATACCACCAGTCTCTCAAAATTTTTGTCAACGTCCAGAATGGGACATTGAATGGTGACAAGGCCCTGTTTAAATCATGTGAGACATAAAAAAATTGATGTAGAATTTTTAACATAAGGGTGTAAAAACATCCATGATTGATGATTTCACTTGAATGAATGCCCCAAATGGATTTAATATGATCCCAAATAACCCTTTCAAGTAGCGCAGTGTAGACTATGTGCTACCAATTAATCAAATTGAGGGGGTGTTCCCAAATTCAAACACTCATTGAGCATCTTCTATGATTTCAATAAAAAATGTTGAGCATGATGATGCTGAAGAAGTTATCAAATCTCTAGGTGATGGTAAAATCTTTATTTAAAATTTTATCATTTCGTATCCTAAGTCTTAACAAAGACTGGTTCTTTCAGCTGGACTAGAAGAATTTGTCGTGATGATAGGAGAAAGTGTAGATGTTCATTTTCAGCCCTTCGTTTTCCTTTTAGGACTCCAAAAAGACTCCATGTCAGAAAGTGATCCTGGAATGATTTCCTCATCCTATGGATGTCAAAATGGTATTTCCCCTATTCCCTGTGTAAATTTTTTTTTATCGTATCCTCTCTAAGATGAAGTGAAAGTAAAAGAGCATGTGGAGGAGGAAGAAGAAGAAGATATTAGAGATGCCCCTCCAATATTTATGTAAGGTGTATCTACCACTGTGGATGAACTCATAGAGATAAATCTAGGAACAAATGAATATCCACACCCCACATTAATTACAACACCCATGATTCAAAAAGAATAGAAGATATATACCTCCTTACTAAAGTAGCATCAGGATGTGTTTTCTTAGAAATACATTGATATTCCAAGACATGACCCCGACATGGACACCCCTTACTTTGGGTTTCCAGATGATCATCGGGGATACAAAAAAAGTTTCCAGGTGCACGCACCTAACTCATGCCTCGAAAATTGAGGCTGAAGTGGAATAAATCATCAAGACTGATTTTATCTATGAGGTAAAATACCCAATATTGATTTTCAATGTTTTTCCAATGAAGAAGAATAATGGGAAAATCATTGTTTTCATTAATTCCATATATCTTAACTGGAATTTTCATTAAGATAACTTTATGGTCCCAATAACAAAACTCTTGATTGATGCAATGCTTAGTTATCAATACCTATCCTTTATGGATGGATATTTTAGGTATAAAAAAATTTATCCCTAGAAGATGAGGATGACTTAGCTTTTAGAGCCCCTCAGAGAGTATTGTATTATTGGGTAATTCCCTTTGTCTTGAAGAACACTGGTGCCACATACTAACGTGTAATGCATCACATCATCAAACCCTTCTTAGAGAATTTTGTTGAATTTTACATTAATGATCCAGTAGTCAAGTCTCAAAATGTTTGAACCACTTGGATGACATAGAAACCATATTCATCAAACTTAAATAACATAATCTGATGATGACCCCATTTAAATTTTCTTTCGGTGTAACCATGGGAAAAATTCGCGGGCTTTGTTGTACGCCATCATGGAATTGAAGTTGATCTTAAGAAGAAAAAATATATTCTTGGCATGTATCCTCCTCAAAACATGAAAGAGTTGAGTAGATTTCAAGGACACTTGGTCTAGATCTGGTGAATTATAGAAAATTTGATAGGAAAGTGTTTACCCATCACCAAATTGATGATGAAGGGGGTCAAATATCAGTGGACCAATGACAATCAATATGAATTTGAGGATATCTAGAAATATCTCTTGATACCAAAAGTGTTAATTCCACCTATATAAGGAAAACTTTTCAATGATTTTGTGAAGGAGGTGGAACAATCACTGGGAACCTTTATTGCAATGAAGAATGATGCTGGGAATAAAAAACTATTATTATGTTAATTGAACAATTCTTGACACCGAGACTTGTTATTCAGATATCGATAAGAGCTTCCTAGAATTAATATTTTCCATTTAGAAGCTCTGGAATTATCTGAATCATCATGATGTTTACATGGTTTCTCACAATAACCTACTCAAATTTATCCTTAGTCATCCAATGATGATAGGATGTCTAGCACGGTGGGCAGTTATTATGTATCATTTTGATTTATAGTTTATTCCACATAAAGAAGTGAGATACCGGGCCTTGTAATATTTCCTCAGTGAGCATCCATCTACATAAGGGATGTCATTAGATATATAATTACCCAATGAATAGGTATTATCTATTCAGGTTGTCCCCCAGACATGGGAAATGTATTGTAATGGTGCATCAAGGAGTCCAATGGGGAAGTTAATGGAAGTCCCTAATCTTATTAATGTTGGGTTAGGTATTTTTCTTATCTCTCTAGATATGGAAGTATTGTCGTAATTATTCCTGTTATCAAAGGGTGTTATCAACAATGAATAAGAATATCATGCTCTCATTGCATGTCTATAATTGGAACATCAAATATTGGTATACCACAAAGAGGTGAAGGGTGACTCATAGTTGGTAATCAATTAGATCAATGGATATTACTACCTCATAAAAAATGAGGTAATCCCCGTGTTTGATTAGGTCTAAGGGTTAATGGAAGAAGTTCCCATAAACCCAACATTTTATTATGCTTCATGGTCATAAAAAAAACCTGGCCGATACATTGGAAAATTATTTCACATCCCAGGTAGATCCAAATTGGGATGAAACAATCATTAGTATTTCCCACTGACGAATGGACTCAACTTTTGTTCAAATTAAAAAAGAAAATATTAATGAAATCAACCTCAGGATGGATCCATATGGTCCTACCATTATATGGATGATTTCAATCATGAACTACCTTTAGGATTTAGCACTCCCACAAGACATAGTTGAAAGAGATCAGATTCAAAAATTGGTAGCCAATTTTATTATATATAAAGACCAAATCTATATAATATTCACTAAAATTGAGGTTTTTATGGATTCCTTGTTATATTTGTTAATGGAGAAGAGACTATAGTTATTATAGAATAAGTACATGCAATATCCTGTGGATCCCACCAATCATGGCATAGGCTTTTCGATCAAATCTGAAGGCTTGGATATTTTTGGCCTTCAAAAAAATTGGATTGAATAGAGTTCACTAAGAAGTTTCATCGATGGCATGTGCATTCCAACTTCATTCACAAAACCATGGAGTTTATACATAAAACCAAATACTCATGTCTATTTACTACATGGGGAATAGATGTAGTTGGTCCATATTCTCCAGCTACAACTAATAAGTTCAAGTACATCCTTACTACTCTTAATTTATTCTCCAAATGGTCTAAGGAAATACACCTCAATGAAGTTGGATCCAAAATCATTGTTATCCTTTTCAAAGGTAACATTATCACTTGATTTAGTGTCCCTCATACCTTATTGACAAACAATGGTACCAATTTTCATTCTACTATGGTTGAAAAGATATATCAAGAGTACAATATTAAATCCAACCATTCATCCCACTATAATGCAGTGGCTAATGGACAGATAGAGGATTTTAACAAAGACACTATCAAACATAATCCATAATACTATCGACAAAGATAAGAAATCTTGGCTTGAAAAGATCTTTAATGCCTTATAGTTTTATCATACTAGAACCCATACTATAATGTGTGAAACTCTATACTTGTTAGTATATGAAATAGAAGAACTCACACCCATTGAATTTTAGTTTCCATCACTTTTTATTCCCATTTGTGAATAGTTATATATACATGAATAGTATCATAAACAACTAGATGAATTGGAGCAACTGGATGGAAATATAATGCATTCATTGAATCGCACAGAAGTCTATTAAAATTTTATAGTGTCGCCATTCAATAAGAATGTACAACTCCTTTCTTTCCTAAAAGGAGAATTTTTATTGGTCCTTATAGGAATCCAATGATACCATTAAAGAAGCCTCTATATCTTGATCCAATGTGGGAAGGAACTTACTCCATACATAAAGACCAATCTAATTAAGCTTATTCATTAGTCTCAATAAATGGATAAATCACTACAACTCTAACCAATGAAGGGTTCCTGATGAAGTTCTCTATGTAATCACAGTTTTCTTGTCTTAGTTGCAGGATGTTAAACTGCATATCACCATATACGTTTGTGTTTCGGGAATTTAAAATGTATCATCATCATTTTTCTCAAATGATGAAAAAATTCATGATATGAGGTCCTATTTTCATGACCTAAAACCTAAAAACATCATTTCCCTAACCATATGAAATTAAAATATATGGTTAATGTATCCCTCATTTGAAGTTATGAAATCCTCTAAAATACCATGACTAGAAAATCCTTATGTTCATTCAAAAATATGGCATTCATCTAGGCATAAGAATCACTGACATCATCACATCTCTCTAATGTCACTTGAGCCCAATTTTTCCATGTGTTTTGATCAAACCTTCCTTGGAACCCATTTTAATGAACAATGTGTGGCTTGACTCTCAATCCAATGAGATACATTTCTACACCCATATCTCTAATATCAGGCCCAACTGCGACCATAAATAAAAAATTTCCCCTTTCCATGTGTATGAACCAAATCCATATAGGGAATTATTCTAGAACATATAGCTTGATACTCATGTCTTCTGTTGTCTTGGAACCAACAATTATTTATGGGAAATATTAACACACCATCCCCATATCAAAACCTAGTTTGTGTGGGGAACCATCATTTAGAACTATATGTGGCTTGATTCTTACCTTAACAAGATTCGTAGTGACACCTGGGTCCTACATTCTATACCATCCATAGTAATTCCATCCATTCACATAGATTCAGCTTCATCCATACCACATGATGTTAAACTGCATGATAATTCAAGAACTACATACATCTTGGTTCTCATCCTAACAAGATACATAGAAACACTTGGACTATATCTCCTAAACCATCCACCAAATAATTTAAATTCCATTATAATTAACTTGTGTTACCTTAATGTTGTAGAAGAAATTTTTACCAGTCCTTTTTTTCACACCGAGCACAAATCAAGTGGTCTTCGGAGTTTTGTACTTGAGTTCTTTTCATAAACAAGTTTCCTCAATTACCATTGCAGATATCAATGGTCCTAGATGTAAGACCTTAAAAGTAACACCTGATGTCCTTATCACATGACATTAAACTAGATGATATTCATTAAGAACTATGTGTTTCATGATTATTTCTCTAGCAGGATACATAGTGACACATGGGTCGTACTCTGAGGTCCATCGATGTTATTCCTTTTTCATGTCAGAATCACCCACATCCAAACCACATGATGGTAAAATGCATGGTACTTCAAGAACTATATGTAGATTTATTATCACCTCAATGAGATACTCAGTGACGTCTAAATCCATAATACTAGGCCCAACTGCAGTAAAATGTGGAAAATCCTAAATTCTTTTTTGTATGGGTGAAATCTACATTAGGAGATTCAATAAGAGTCTTTACTTTACACATGATCCCATATCTGATAGAACTATGTGAAGATTTATTTTTTTATTAGACTAGATATGTATTAAATCTTGGGCCTTATTACTTAGTTCATTCTTATTATCTTATTTCTCTTTATGGAAATACACATTTTCCCTTACTACATGATTTCAAACAGCATGGGTAATGTCCTTACCATATGACTATAAACTGCACAATATCTAGAGATCTATGTATGGATTCATTCTCATCCCCTAGAGATATATAGTGATGATTGGACCTTAAATCCTAGTCCTATTCCCTGGGTATGAATAAAAACCAACACCCCTATATACAAATACAATCTATGAAGGTGCATTCATTTTGGGTCCTCTCCTTAGAGAACCTGCAAAGGAAAAAAGAGATATCCACCACCTATAAATGAATCAGATCTATGCATGGGACTCCACACTTAGGACCAATTTCATTCCAAACAGTTATTTCATTGTCAAAAACTTTCCTCCAACAATTCATAAACCTAATCAGGGAAACTTTCAAATCCTCATAATCCTCCTTTAGTTCTTAGTGATAGAATGTATGATACCTCAAGGCTCCTTTGTTTGACTATGTAGTATGTTCCCTAGTCGGCCTTGCATAAATCACCCACATAACAAACATGTTAGATGAAGGATACCTCTATTTGGATATGAAATACATTCCCCATTTGGCCTTCCATAAAACAACCAACATATAGGTTTCTCAACTAGTTGTAACTTTTCCCTTGGGAGAAGCATCTTCTTTCCGCATGAGCATTGATGACAATATGTCAACACACATAATTTACAAAAAATATTGGGTTATCCTAAATATTTTTCCCATTTTCTATATCCCAATTAGAGAACCCCCGGTGACATGTTTTTTATTTCCTTCTCTATTTTTTAATGCATATTAAGACAATCTTGATTCAGAAGTCCATAAATCTCTCTTATTTTCTTTTTGTGAGGGTCCTAGTTATTAGACCTAAAAATATAGGCACCATACTTCTTGTGTTTAGGTTTTACATTCATAAATATAATTTTCCCACAATTATTTGGAAATAATTCCTTGAAATACCCTTTCTGTATTCAGATATTCCTCTCCACAAACAAAACATTGGGAATGGGTAGATCGAGATCGCCATAAACATTATCGGATTTTAGCGATGGAAATATTGAATTCTTGATATCATATTTACCTAACTATGCAATATGCACCCCATTTGTCCTTGAATGAGTCACCCACATAATAGGTTAGTTATACTAAGGATTCCAATACTTGACTATGCAATACATGCCCTGTTTTTCCTTACATAAAACATCCCCCATAACAGGTTTTCCAAGAAATGGTTACTTTATTCCTGGGACACACATCCCCTAATGCCAATAATTTTTTTTCCCATACAATTTCTTAGATCTTTAGATCCTAAGGTTACAATTTAAAACATTCTCCTTTTATACATTAATATATTAGCACATTTCATAAAAAATTATCAAGAATGGGGAACTATAAAATTTTCAGTTGAAGCTAAAATACCTTAAATTGAATCCTATGATGTCTGTGATGCATGAATTTAAACTACATAGCATGATTTATATTATGAAAGGATTTAAACTACATATCATAATTTCCTTTCTTTATGAAATTTAACTACACAGTCAATGTCTTAGTTGGGTGACATTAAACATCATGTTGCCTTCATACTTGGTAAAAAATGGCCTTCTCCCATGACATGGGTTATCTAAAAAAGTATACCCTATTTTATACACTAAATTCATGAAGTAGAATTTTCCTATTCATGGCATTGGATGACATAGATATTCCATTCATTTTCAGACATATTTATTTATAAAAACCACCAACTATGGTCTTGATACATCCAAATATTAAACCTCCTTTTTCCACTAGTAATAGAATGATGGAATTCCTAAGAACTCCTTTACCTAACTATGTATAAGTCACCCTAGTTTGTCTTTTATAAGTTTCCCATATAACATGTTTTCAGCCAATGGAAGCCTCTATTTTACTATGTAGTATATGCCCTAGTTAGCCTGGCATAAGACATACCTTGTAATGGGATTGTCAACTAATGGTAACTTCATTCTCAGGAGGGACCTCCTCTATTCCCGAATACCATATTTTAGATTCAAAAAACTAAAAACTTTTGTCTCAATATTTCCGATGGAGGTATATGAGGAATGCTGGAACATTTTTGACTATCAAGCCTTGTTTGGGTCATTATTTAAAACATTGTGGTCAAAGATGTTTTACCAAAAACACAAGCCTCGTTAGTCTAATTCACACAAATTTGAACTAACCATAAAAAATATTAATGCCAAAAAACAGTGATAGGATGAAAACATAAAAAGGGTGGTGTAAGAAAAATACAATTCCCACTCGCTAAGTCCTCTTCACATTGATATTATGGAAACAATTAGTATGATGGAATAAAGGACACAATATTTGTAGGGTTTTCCATAAGACCCTATCAATATTCTAATAATGCTCTCAAGGAACCATAGCTTAGGAAACATTTAGAGCTTCCTCCCACACATGACACATACCCAAAACCCATGATTGATTTCGGAATGAGTCAAAGTGCACTAAAATTACTTTAGAACTAGATTCATTTCGTTTTGATCAAATATAATACTAATGAGGGGCTTTTTTTGTCACATTAAAATGTGATCCATTCAATTTTCCATAGAATTTATGATGTGAACCTCACTTAGACAACTAATTTTGAGTTTTAATAAAAATGAATCACTATGAAGGAAGAAGGAGGATAATTCATTACCTTGTCTTGGGACCCAAAATGGAATCAATAGGCCTTAAAAAATACTGTGGTGCGACTCTACATTTTCTTTGGGGTCAGTGACAGAAGTGAATGTACTGGCTCAAAGGGTCGGAACTACATCCCACCACTACTCTTGATCGAGGGGGCAGGGCACACCCCCCATGGCATGGAGAAGTAAGTTATCCTAGGTTGTTTGACTAGGGGACCTACGCACAACACCTACACACACCCTTGTGTGGAGAACCTAGACTTGGAAGCTACACACACCACCAGCGTGACCTCGAAGGAGCATCCCCCCTACACGACTATTTTTGAAGAAAATTAGTAAAATAATTTAGGAAAAAGGAGTGGTATGATATAGACTGGTCAATACTTAACTTTTTATATTATTAAGGAGATGGAATAGTTTAATTCATTCACATATGGTTCATCCCCATAATGGTTTTCTATTTCTGAATAGTTTCCAATGGGTATGTTTGTGGAACTGGAAACAACCAATGGTTTTGTGTCCTAGGGACCTGCTTTCCAAAGGCAGGAACTTGTTAGGTATTTTATCATTTGATTCTTAAAAACTCAAACTGGTTGAGAGTATGGGATATTGGCCCCATAAAACCATTTTGGGTGGAATTATTAAATACTCTGGGAATCTCTTATAGATTTAATAAATGTTCATGAATCCTTCATTAATTCCCCATTATGATGTGGGTCATCAAAAATTAGCAAATTTTTTTTAGAATGCTTGGAATTCATAATCATCTGTATGTATATGATGTTCTTCATTAATGAAGATATCCAAATGTATCCAATGTTCTTTGTCAATGGTGTCCTCCCATATACTGATTAGAAATTATTTGGTCTTTGTTATGATGATGCATGTTTTCTAGACACTGAGTGGGGAACTATGGAGTTTATTGGCATCTAGGTAGATGAAGGGAACTCAAAAATTTACTGTCATCCAGGACGATGAAGTTCACTCTATAATTTATTTCCATCTAGGTAAAAAGGAATTGTTTGATGTTGGGATTGAACCTATAAATGGGATTCCTTTGTATCCTTTTGAAAGGAATCAGAACCCACATAGTTCAGTGCCACATAATAGGGAAGATAATTACATTTTAGGTCATGTGATGAGGAACTAACTATATAGTTTAACATCATGTTTCAAGGACATCTAGGTGAAAGGTTACTAGTCAAAGGTTTAGTGTGGGAATAATGTCGAAACATGCCAAGGAACAAATAAGGGATATGTGTTTCTATGTTGAATTAGACCCTGTTTGGAATATGAAAAAATGAGTAGAGTAGATTTTAGTTTTGGGTTTGAACCTAAAGGAGGATACTTACATGTCCCATTAGGATGGAATAAAATCCCACATTGTTTAGAAAGTTTCATAGGGGAGTACAACCCTTCGATAGGATTAAGTTGGGGTTATTATTAATGAGGATTACCATTGAGAAAGTAAATGAGATATATATTATCTCATGTTGATTTAAAGGGATTAATTTAGGGTTTAATCCTAAGTAGGATACCCATATTATGGTAATTATGATTGTGGATTATTCCTAAGGAGTATCCCCATTGAGCTCGGGCCCCACATGGGCTTCCTACATATTCTGTTTAATTGAAATCAGAGTTCTCATAGTTCAATCCATTGAGGAGGATTGTGTGGATTTCATGATCATAACTAACCTCTATTCCCACAAGATTCATTCTCAGTGTGAGAAATAAGAGGAAACATTAGATCTAACAAACCACACACTTTTACTCCTTCACTGGTGGAAGAGGTCAGGGTTATGTTGAAAGTGGTCAGAGCTATGATGGAAGAGGTCAGGTGCTATGATACTGACCACTCTAAAATTTACATTGGAAGTGAGTACATGATTGGGAAGGAATAATGGTCAATTTGATGTAGGTGGAGAGGAGAAAGACCACAACCATCCACTATAATTCCTAGGGGCATACACTAGGATGGATTCCCTGAAATTGGTTCCACAGTGGGATGAGTATCTTATTCCATGTTGAATGTAAAATAAAGTGTGGTCCTTACCCTACCTGATAGTAACCAGAGGCTCCAGGTCTCATTTATGACAAGGATCATACATGGTCCAACCCATAATCCTACAGACCAGGAACTCCATATCACTGTCCCTAGGTTAAAGGTGTTCGTGACCATAGATATACAAATCTAAAGATTCCCCGAGTATCCTAACCTTGTGGTAGGACAAATGTGGGATGCCTCTGAACATAGAAATACAAATCTAAATTGGATACACTCTTATGTACATTTTCCCATTGTTTTGTAAGTCAAGAGCACTTTGTGGATGTTTTGATATGATCCCACTCAGAAAAGGGAGCCAAAGAATGAAATTTCCATCTATGAATTCATATTAAGAAGGCCTAATGGATGGATCACATTGGCTAGAAGGTTGGAAAACCCAAAAAAGATCATAGAGGGGGGTTCTATTCTTAGGTAGGCTTGGGACAATAGATAAAACCCTGGGGAATAGACCACCTAGGTGACTATACTTGGGTGAGACCTTTCTCAATCATCCAAAGGTATCCAGATATATTCATAATGGTAAGTTGAATAAGTACCTAATTAAATAAGGGACCTCAGACTCATCTTTTTTATTAGGGTTAGGGAGAATGTCTCACATAGGTGTTGTTTATTTTAAACCCTTAGAGGACTTATGGTCTGTTATTTCTCATTAATTACCTCTCCCTTAGGTGTTAGAAAACTACCAAGAAAGTTTTAGAGGACTTGAGCATGGATCTATGGTGATAAGAGAAGTTATTGGACATAGGGAAAATCCATCCCTTCAAATGAGGACCCCAGGGGCCTATTTATTAGAAAATATGGGGCCCTGGGTGAAGGTGTATTTTCACACATGTGGGTGGTGCGGATGGAATTGTGTGCCGATAATTTTTGGGTTACAAGGGCATCTCACTTGGGATAAATGGTTGTTCCATACCGTGGTGGAGGTACCCCCTATCTATTCCCAAGATCAATATGGTCTATGGTCTTTACCCTTCTAGTTGGTCCATTGTCTACCATAATTGAAACCCATGAGAAATGGAGAGTTTCACCATGAACTTTTCGAGTTCCGTTGAAAAAGATTTTGGTCGCAACACATGGAAATATATTTTAATCATTCTTCCATCATAATGATATAGTTTTACTCAAACTCAACATTTGTTGGTTATATAAGGTTTATATATTAAATTCCATGGTAAATTTCATGAAATGCATTTCATGGTGTCAAAAAAGACCTGGAAGGTGAATCCCCCCTGCATGAGAAACCAACACTAGGCAGGTGCACCGTAGACCTATGTGGACAATATCCTCTGACCAGGGTCCCCTAGATGCCTATAAATTGGACCCTTGACCTCCTAATTTGAACAACTAAATTTTTTTTGTGCAAATAACTTTTAGTTCCTCCTATGAATTATGTATTCCACCTGTGTGGCATACCTACACTGAGAACCAATGCCCAGGACTTACACGAGTCACCCTTTCATCTATCTTCCAAAGATACCTATGGTAGGGCACATCTTTCCATGGTTCCCTTGTCAGAAAGGGGCCAATATGAAACCTCCACCTAGACATCCTGATATAAAAAACCTTTCGAAAATTCATCCCAGAGTGTCTCCCATTTGGAATTTGATTTATACGGTAATAGGTTTCCTATATTTGTCCTTATATAGGGTCATGATCCTCGAGTTGTCTATAGATTTTTATATCTAGAGTCATGAGTATCCCTACCATAGGGATAGTGTCACAGACTTTTTAGTCTCAGATACAATTGGTAGGACTATCTCTGAACCTTCTCTTCTCTATGACCTAGATCCTCCTATTCCAATAGGGAGTGTAAGGATCACACGATCTTTTTCCATTTAACTTGGAATGAGATCTTCATGCCACTATGAAACCAATTTATGAGAATACCTCCTATAGTATTCCCCTAGATTTTCATATAATTGGTTTCAGTCTTTCTCCTCTCTACCATTGCGTCCTTCACCTTCATTCCTTCCATACCTTGGACAAACATCCAATGTAAAGTGAAGAGAGGTAAGTGTTTTAACTATGACCTATTCCTCTAATGAATGAGGAAAATTGTGTGGTTTGTTGAATCTTCCAATTTATCTTGTTTCTCATATCGAGCATGAATCATGTCGGCTTAGTGGTAAGTGATGATTACGACCCCCACATGATCCACCTAAAGTATTGATCTATGAGAACTATGATTCCTTCCCTAACCTAGATACATAGTATGCTTACCTAAGGCTTGAGATCAATTGTCACCATCCTTAGGAATAAGTCCCGATTTAAGACCCCAAATCACCATGAGTTAAATATCCCTCATAATTCCTTTCCAAAGGAATATTCTTTTGGAAAAAGACTTATCTTAATCATATCAAAGGGCCATACTACCTTGTGATACATAAAATTGAGGGAATCCATAGGTGTGTGTCTTTATGATCTAAATACATGGGCTTTAATTACCATCCAATTGACATACATAGGAATACTACTTGAGGTTCAAACCCGACCCCCAAATCAAATCTGTTCTCTCTAGGCCATATCCCAATTAGGGATTAGTTTAACCTGATAATTTATATCTATCTCAGGTTTCTTAGGCTAATTAGGTGTAGGTACCGCACTAATATTTGGCTAGGAACCTTCCTCCTAGGCATCCTTTCCACATGACATTAAACTATACGATTTGGTCCTTATCACATGACTTTGAAAGTTATTATGTGCCCTATTAAGAGGAAATGAACTATGTAGTTTTTGATTCCATTCAGAAGGATACGTAGGAATACCATCTACGGTTTCGATCCCAACATCGAAACAAACCCCATCTCCCTAGATAAAGATAAACATTAGAGTGACCATAGTCTCCATGGATAAAAATATACTCCAGAGTTCCCCACTGTTTGGCTAGAAAATCAACACCATTGTAATAATGAAAAATGAATCTCTATGTACTACATAATGGTATACCATTTATCTATAACCTCAAGTATATATAGATATCTCCAATGATGAAGAACCTAGGATACATACAGATGATTTTAAGATCTATACATGCAAATAATTGATTTTTAATCTTGGGGTCACCCACATCATAATCTGGAATTATGGAAGGGTTCATGAAAATTTCATAAATCTATAAGAGATTCTCGTAGTTGGAAATAATTCCCCTCAAAAGGGTGTGATGATACCAACATCCAATCCTATTGACCAAAGTGAGTTCTTAAGCATCGTTGGTCAAAACACCCAATGAGGCTGAACAGGTTCACCCCTCTCAGTGGTAGCTTCTAGGCTGATGAGGCTGAAGAACAAAATGATGAGGAGGTCGAAGGGTCTTCCAGACCGGATGGTAAGAACCTTCCACATGAGGTTGGCTCTCAATATCTAGATGACCCGAGACTCAAATACCAGATCGCTGAAGTTGATACTTCCACTAAGAAGAACACTGTGGGAAGGCCCAAAAAATAAGTGGAAAAAGGAAAAAGTGAAGGCAACGCCTCTAAATGCTAACACCAGCCCTGTGAGAGGGGCGACTCCTGTCTAAATTGATTCGGATCCTCATCTGGAACTTCTAGGGGATTGTGAATCCTCTCACTACCTCAGCCCTTAGGCATTTCCAAATTTCCCAGAGGCCTATGATTCTTGGTATTGCTGAGCCAATGATCTCATTCTATAACTGGATGGGTTTCAACTGGGGTAACCTTGGTTACTCCTATGTTTCCAAAACTGATAATGAGAATGGTATGGACACCTTATGGGTGCTAAAACATGATGACATTCAATTGATATCTATGGACGTGAGTACCCAGACCATAACCTTGTCTGCTACATGCAATGAAACCCCCCTTTCCCTATCCTTTGTGTATGCATCTTGATCATACATGAGGCGACATGCTCTATGGGAAAAACTGATTAACCTAAATGGGCTCATTGAGAATAACTGGATTTTCATTGGGGACTCCAACACTATGTTGCGCCTGGATGAGAAGATTGGATCCAACTTCCCTTGCTCGGCTGCTGAGGACTTCTCATTCTTCCTAGACACTTGTGATCTCACGGAAGTTCCTATCTTTGGAGCATCCTTCACTTGGGGGTACTTCACTATTAATGGAAGGCAGGCTAGAAAGCTGGATAGGTGCTTTTATAGGATAAATTATGGGAGTACTCCCTTTGATATCTTGGTTTTTACCCTCCACAAATTTCACTCGGATCAAAACCCCTTGATTGCTGAATGTTCCATGGGCTCTCCAAGGTCATCACCCCTGCCCTTCAGGTTCAATAATGCCTAGATCACGGTCCCAGGATGTAGGGAAATTTTCACCAATGGTTGGAATTAAGACCTCTGGGGTAGTCACTACTATATATTGGTCTTTAGGCGTAAAAAAATAAAAGCCTTTCTCAAGGAGTGAAGCATAAATTTCTTCTCTGGTTTAGATGATGATATTCGGGCTGTTGAGAAACAACTCTCCTTCCACCAGGATTATAATCATCACTTCCTCCTACGCTCTTGACAGGAGTTGTAGCTCCACTCCAAGCTTGATGATCTCATGGCTCTTAAAGAAAAGCTGGCCAAAAACCAGCTCAACGTTAGATGGCTCAAAGATGGAGATCACAACTCGATATTTTTCCACCAGTTTCATAGGGAGAAAAAGGTTAAAAAGTGTTTAAAAGTAGTTCATATCTCAGGATCTACTTTCACCTCGGTGGATTGTATGTCTTCTTCTATTATCAATCATTTCCAAGGGCTTTACTCGAATGACGGTGGGGACTACACCCTCCCTTTGTTGGATTTCATCCTGCCACACATTGACGAGCAATAGAACAGGGCTTTAATGATTTCCCACCTTCAAGAGGAAGTTAGGGATACTTTTTTCTCTCTGAATATTGACAGTGCAGTGGGACCGGATGGCTTCACTAACAAGTTCTTCATGTCTTACTGGGATATCATGAATGAGGGAATCACTAGCACTATAAGGGAATTTTTTTCTCTCTAGTGTCTTCCCACATGGATTCAACTCAAATTTCATTTCCTTGATTCCCAAAAGGGACAATTCCATTGACATTGGTGACTTTTGACCTATGACCATTGGGAACACTATTCCCAAAATCATCAGCAAGATTAGGGTCATGCGAATAGAGAAATTTGTGGGGGGAAATTCTCACCCCAAAACAATTTGGGTTCATCTCGAGGAGGAACATCTAGGAATGCCATTTCACAGCCTTAGAGAGCATCAACGTCATGCGGAAGCACTCCAAGAAGGGAAACTTTGCGCTTAAGATTGACATCTCCAAGGCTTTAGACACTACTGAGTGGAGCATCATCTCCCAAGTTCCCTCCAAGTATGGCTTCTCGAATAGATTTATTAGGATAGTTGTTTCCATTTTAAGCAGTACCTAGTTCTCTGCCCTTATAAATAGATCTCCCAAAGGGTTTTTCCCTTGCTCCCGTGGGGTCAGATAGGGTGACCCACTTTCAGGAATTCTCTTTGTGATTACTGAAGATTACTTGAGCAGGTGTCTTATTGATCTTGGCCAGGCTAGTCTCTTCAATCCTATAAGGGTAAAGAGGGATCTCCATGTGTCATTGCATCTATTCTATGCTGATGATATTCTTCTGTTTCGGAAATATGGAAAACAGACCTTGGATTCCATCCATATGATCTTTCGACATTATGAAAATGTGGCGGGGAAATCTATCAGTTAGAGCAAGTCTTTGATTGTCTTTGGGAAGGGGGTCTCTAGGCCCCGTCAGATTTCCAATGCAAGGTCCCTTGGTTTCAAGAAAGGGTCACTTCATTTTTATTACTTGTGGGTTTTCATTTTTTGGGGACGTGTCAAGTGTTGTCACCTTGAGAGAAATGCCACTATAATTACTCAACAGCTGGCGAAATGGAAATGGAAATGTCTATCGCAAGCCGGAAGGGTCTGTATTATCAACTCGGTGATCACTTCTATGTTCACATATGCTTTCTATATCTACAGATGGCCGGTTAATCTTCTTAATGACCTACAAGAAAAGATCAGGAACATCACCTGGATGGGATGCATAAGTGAAAGGAAACCGGTTACGGTGGCCTGGAAAGACTGCACCAAACCAATTGAGCTAGGAGGGATTGGTATCAAAGTCCTCAGACGATATAATGATGGTCTCCTTGCTAAATTTACTTGGGGGATGCTTGATCCTAGGAGTGGGGGATTGGGATTCACTCGATAAAGGTTTGTGCTTAAAATTTGTGATGAATAAACAGGTTACTTCCCCTCTTCTGTTTGGCCAGCAATTCGTGATTCATACAAGGGTATTATTTCTCACTCGAAATGGATCGTCTCAAATCACTTGGAACTGAATGCTTGGTCCAAACCATGGCTTGATAGGCCTATACAAGAATTCATGATCCCCCCTACCATACTTAATAGCTTGTCCATCATGGAATTCATTCCACAGCTTGAAGATATTGAGGCACTCCTCCCAACTAAATCCTTTTTTCAAATCCAGCGTTATGCCTTTGTTGACTATGACATCTTGATTTGGAAACCCAACCTTGTTGGGAGAAGAAATGCTAAGTATTATTATCGGTACAAATGTGATAGGGGATCCCATACCCCAGCCTGGATCTCAAAATTTAAGAGGAATTTCATCCCTCCAGCCAGCCATCTCCTTCTTTGGAAAATCTAGAAGAATCGCCTTCCAATGTAGAACCAGTTGCAGAAATATGGGCACAGACTTGCCTCCGTATGTCTCCTCTACCTATGCGATGAAGAGAATATTCATCACACCTTCCTCTAATGCATATTTAGTGTAGTGCTTTGGGGTTACTTAAAGAAGATTTTTGGGCTTCCAAATTTCCTGGACAAGCCTCTCTTCGAGCTCCTGGGTGACCCATCCAACTGGGGTTATAGTGAACAGGTATGCAACCTCCTGATGGTCACTATTGCAGCCACCATCTCTTACATTTGGATTGCTCAGAATGTGGTTTCCTTCAACAAGAATCAGATCTCCACTCATGGTGGTGTGGTGATCATTCAAAGGGATGTCTATGCGTCTTCCCGCATTTAGACAGGCTCTATGGAGAATGATGTTAGCGAGCTCATTATTCTTTGGCTGTTTGGCGTCTCTGGCAGGGCCAAAAAGCCCATGGTTCCCAAGTTTATCTGGTGGATCCCCCACTCCCCTTTTGGATTAAGGTTAACATGGATGGCGTGGCCCTGGGTGCGCCAGGTCCTGCTGGGTGCGGTGGAGTTTTTTGCACCTATTGAGGCTTCGTCAAAGCATGTTTCCAGCACTTCATTGGTGATGGGAGCGCCCTTGAAGCTGAATTGTGGACCATGATAAAGGAAATTGAATATGTTGTCATCTTCGGATAGAGCTTTCTATGGATTGAATCTAACTCCATGCTTGTTGTTAATGCTCTTAAAACCAGATCTAGGTGTGTTACCTGGAAGATCCTCCCCCAAGGGATGGAATTCCTTGCCATGTGTGAAAGGCTGAATCGTACCGTGACACATTCCTATCGGGTGGCGAATGCAGTTTTGGATTCTCTCTCCAAACAGGCCAATGTGGAGAGGTTCATGTTGTGGTCTTTTTTTTCCATTCCCTCCTGCTCTTTGCTTGTGGACTCTAACTTGAAGGGTGAGTTTCACACCCGGTTATATAACCCTTCCTTGTAGCACTATGTTTTTTCTTTCTTCTTGGTATAATATTTGGGGGGCCAGGTTAGCCTAGTCTTGAGCCTTCCTTGCCCTAAAATCTTAAAAAACCTAAAATGTATAAAAAACTAAAAAACCACTAAAGACTCCAAAATCCTTAAAACCCCTATAAAGTTATAAAAACACTAAAAACCCAAAAGAACAAAAAAATATCCCAAATCACATTAAAAGATGATGAAACCTTGAAAATCCATAATTCCCTAAGAAAACTTGAAAACCAAAAATAAACCTTGAAAACCCTCGAATTCCCTAAAAATCCCAAATAAATTAAAATCTAAAGAAATCACTAAAAATCCATGAAAACATAAGAACCCCTAAAAACTGTGAAAAGACACTAAAACCCATACAAACCCATAAAGTCCATAAGAAACTGTAAAAACCAATTAAAAACCTAAAACTGCTAAAACCTCTAAATATCATTAATGCCCCTAAAGATATTAAAAACACTAAAAACCCTTAAAACCCATAAAAAACAAAAAACACCCAAAAACCCCAAAAAACCAAAAAACCCCATAAACACTCTAAAAACACTGAAACCCCTAAAAACCCCTAAAATCCATAAAACCCTAAAAAATACCAAGTCCCATAAAAATCCTAAAAAACCCTAAAAAACCCTGAGAACATAAAACAAAACCTAAAACCCCTAAAAACCCTAAAAATCCTAAAACCTATAAAAACCATAAAAATCGTAAAACCCATAAAACCCTAAAAACCAATAAAACTCAAAAAATAATTCAAACCCCTAAAAATGTTGAAAACTCTAAAGTCATTAAAAACCATAAAGAACCCAAAAACCACATAGAACACTAAAACCACATAAGACACTAAAAAGCCATGAAAACCCCTCGAAACCGTCAAAATCGACAAAAATCCTAAAACCCTAAAAACCATAAAATTCATAAAAAATACCGAAAAACATAAAAAAAACCCTAAAAACTCTCTAAAATCCATAAAACACAATAAAACCCTTCAAAACCCTAAAACTCCATAAAAAAAATAAAACCCACTAAAAATTATAAAAAAAACTAAGACCTCTAAAAACATTTAAAAAAATTTTAAAACCAAAAAAATGTAAAATCTCAAACAAAAAAAACCATAAAACCCCCAAAAAACATAAAAACCACTATAAACCCTAAAAACAAATGAAAACCTCGAACAGCCCCCAAAATAACTAAAAATCCTAAAACCCAAAGATATCCAAAAAAATCAATGAAAATGTAAAAAACACTAAAACACATGAAAACACATGAAAATAAAAAATAATCTTAAAACCTTAAAACCATAAATTTAATTAAAACCCCAAAAATCAACTAAAAAGGAAAAAAAATCCATTAAAGATACAAATCTTCTTGAAAAACTCTAGAAACATTAAAACCCCAAAAAAACTCAAAAAAACCCTAGAAAACCTCAAAAGACCCTGAAAACCCTAAAAATCCTAAAAACACTTAAAACCTCTAAAAATACACCAAATCACTAAAACCCCTTAAAACCCTAAAATGATAAAAATACCAAAAAGGACCATAGAATCCATAAAAACCTAAAAAAACTAAAACCCTATAAAACTGCTAATAACTATAAAACCCTATAAACCCATTATAGCAACAAAACCCCATAAAAACCCTAAAACACCACTAAAAAACTAAAAACTATTAAAATCTGTAAAAACCATTAAAAGCTAAAAAAACTGAAAATCCACAAAGCTTCAAAAACACAAATGACACTAAAATCCCTAAAAACATAAAAATCTTGAAAGCCCTAAAAAACTCTAAAAACAATAACAATAATAAATAATCCCTAAAAATCCAAGAAAATTAAAAAAAACCTGAAAGATTCTGAAAACCTCCAAAAAACCCTTAAAACCACCTAATACATTAAGAAGATATAAAAACCCTAAAAAATCAAAAAACTAAAACCCAGAAAGACCCTAATACCCAAAAAACAAATAAAAACCCTGGAAACTCCAAAAAAACCTCAAATCCCTAAAATCCCAAAAAAAAACAAAAAGGCATATAAATACTAAAAAGTTATAAAATCCAACACAATGTTGAAAACCCTAAAACCCTGGAAAATACATGGAAATCCATAACAATTATAAAACCCATTAAAGTCAGAAAACCCCTTTAAAACCCAAAAAACCTACTACAAACTCTAAAACCCTAAAATGTTAAAAACTCTATAAAAAATTTAAAACACTAAAAAACTAAAAATAATGTCCATAAAAATTCCGAAACCCCCTATAATCCCTAAAACCCTAGAAACCCCTTAAAACCATTAAATCCCTAAAAATATTAAAAACAAAAAAAAACAAAAAAAATCTAAAAAATCCATAAAATTCTTTAAAAATTTAAAAAACTCCAATATCCCAAAAAAACCCAAGAAAACCATAAATACCTCTAAAAAACTTTAAAACACTAAACACAAAAGAACCCTAAAAACTAAAAAAAACTCTAAAACCCCTTAAACCTCCTAAAAACTATTTAAAACTATAAAAATATTTTAAATCCCCCAAAGAATCAAAACAACAAAAAATCCACAAAAATATAGTAAAACACTAAAAAACCGTAAAACCCTAAAGACCCTAATATCTAGGAAAACCCATAAAACCCACTGAAATCCCTAAAAATTATAAAAATCATAAAACAATCCCAAAATATTCGTGAAAACATCAAAACCACTAAGAACCATGAAAAACCCCTAAAAACCATAAAAACAATAAAATCCATAAAACACACTAAAAACATATAAAACCCCAAAAAATGGTAAAAACAATAATACCCCTTAAAACCCATAGAAAAATTAAAGATCTATAAAAACCTTAAAAACCCAAAAAATCTCAAAAAAAAACTCTAAAAACCCAAAGTTCCATAAAAAATGAAAAAACTAAAAAACCCTTTAAAACACTTAAACCCCCTCAAAATCTATAAAAACCCTATTAACCTTAAAAACCAAAAAATAATTGAAAATTACCTAAAAATACTTGAAAATTCAAAAACCATAAAACCCTAAAACCCCATAAAAACAAAAAAAATACCTAAAAATATTTAAACCCCTAAAACCCAAAAAAAACTAATAACCACTAAAATATTTAAAATCCCTTAAAACCCATAATTTTTTAAAAAAAATCTTAAAATCATAAAAAACTCAAAAAACCCTAAAAACCCAAAAAACCCAACAACCCAGAAAGAAACCCTAAATCCATAAAAAATATTAAAACCCACTAAAAACAAAAAAAACACTAAAAACCCAAAATCATGAAAATCCAATAAATTACCTAAAGCTCTCTAAAATCGTAAAAAAACATAAAAACCATAAAAAACCCTTGGAAATGAAAAAACACCTAAAAACCTTAAAGACACTCAAACCCATTAAAAACTAAAAAAATAAAAACTGTAAAACCCCATAAAATAACTAAAACATTAAAATTGTTTAAAAATTATTTAAACCCCTCAAAACTCTAAATCCATAAAACTCAAAAGGGACCATAATACCCCATAAAACACTTAAAAGAAAATGAAATTCAAAAAACCATAAAAACCTTCAAAATAACTAATATCCCAAAAAACCTGAAAATCCATAAAAATCATAAAAAATCCATAAAAATTTTGAAAACCTAAAAAAACCCTAAAACCCCTAAGAACCCATAAAAAGAAAATATTCCTAAATACCTAAGAAGACCCTAAGACCCTGTAAATATCCAAAACCCCAATATAAACTCTAAAAACCCTTTAAACCCCTAAAAACAATTAAAAAAATCCTAAAATCATTAAAAACCTAAAAAACTCCTAAAAACCCAATAACCCATAAAAATCATTAAAAACATTGAGAATCCCTAAAACCCTCCAAACCCATAAAAATGGTACAGCCCCTAAAACCCATAAAAATCATCAAAACTCCCTAAAAATCCTTGAAAATGTAAAAAACATTAAAAAACTCCATAAAAACCATAACAATCCAAAAAAACAGTTAAACCAAAAAACCCTATAAAAATCCTAAAACCCACTCAAAACTCTCAAAACCAATAAAACCCCTAAAATGTTAAAAATCTAAAAACCTTTAACCCCAAAAAAACCCAAAAGATACTAAAATCACAAAAACCAGAAAATAACAAAATAATTATTAAAAACACTAAAAAACCCTGAAAACCCTCATAATACCTCCAAACCATAAAACCCCCCCAAAAAAGGAATAAAACCACTAAAAATCATTAAACCTTTTTGAAAACATAAAAAACCCTAAAACCCATAAAACCATTGAAAACCATAAAAACCACTAAAATCCCCTAAAACCCAATTAAACCCTTAAAACCCAAAACTAAAAAACCCTTAAAACCCCATGAAATGTTAATAAAAACATTAAAAACCATAAAAATCCTAAAAACTAAATAAAACCCAAAAACACTAAAAGTACATAAAACCTTGAAAACCATGTAACCCCTAAATAATGGAAAATCCTAAAATCCCTCAAAATCATTAATAACCATAAGACCTTAAAATCTATAAAAATATTAAAAATTCCCTAAAAACAATGATAAATTAAAAATCGCTAATATCATTAAGAACCCTATAAACCATAAACACCCTTATAATCATAAAAACCTTATACCCATGAAAATTGGTAAAACCCCTAAAAACTCTAGATACCATTAAGACCACTAAAAAATTCAATACTCTAAAAAACCTAAAACCCCTATAAACTCGAAAAATGTAAAAACACTAAAAGACCATTAGAACCATGAAAACCCCTAAAACCCCTAAAACCCTTGAAAACTACGAAAAAAACTAAAAAAACCTATAACCACTTAAAACCCATAAACACCATAAAAATAAAAAAAAGCCTAAAAATCCATAAAAACCTAACAAAACCCAAAAAAATATGAAAACCCTAAGAAAACTATAAAAACCCCTAAGACACTTAAAAACCCTAAAAAATATTAAAAAATAAAAACCACTAAAATAATAAAAACATTGAAAGACACTAAAAATGTTAAGAAAATATAAAAACCATTATAACCCCTAAAAACTCAAAAAACCACAAAAACCTGAATATACCCTAAACCCATGAAAACCCCTAAAAACACGTAATAACATAAATCCAATCAAAATCTCAAAAAAACACTAAAAACTTTAAAACCTCTAAACACCATAAAATCCTTAATAAATCCCTAAAAATCTAAAAAAATGTAAAAACCCTAAAACCCCTAAAAACCATAAAAACCATAAAACACATAAAAACACCCAGAAAACCTAAAAATGAAAAAAATCTAAATAACCATTAAAACAATAAAAAGATAAAAAAAACCCCACCCCAAAATGAAAATAAAAACCAAAAAACACCCTAAATACTATAAAAAACCATGAAAACCCCTAAAGCCCTCGAAATACCTAAAAAACCAAAATAAAACAGACATTAAAACCATAAAAATTAGTAAAAATCCAGAAAAACATAAAACCCCCGAAAACATATAAAATCTCATGAAAACCATCAAAACCCCTATTAACATTTAAATCCTCCAAACCCATAAACCCTCAAAAACCCAATAAATATTCTAAAAACCCTTAAACACCAAAATATTTTTAAAACACTAAAAAACATTTGAAACCCTAAAACTCAATAAACCCCTAAAAACAAAAAACCCAAAAAATGTGAAAAACACAAACAACCCTAAAAAACACTAAAAACCATAAAAATCATGAAAATACCTGAAAGTCCTTGAAAACAAAAAATACTCAACAAACCCTTAAAAAACCCTTGAAACCATAAAATCCCAAAAAAAATTTAAAACCCATAAAACCATTAAAATCACTAAAAAATCTAAAAAACATCAAAACCCCTATTTTTTTTAAAAAAACTCATTAAATATTTAAAAACCCTAAAAACTAACCTCCCCCCAAACCCAAAAAAGACCCTAAAACCCATAGAAAACACAAAAAACCCCAAAACACATAAAAAATCCTAAAAAACATAAATTCTAATAAAACACTACAAAACATTAAGACCTTAAAATTATTTAAAAGCCCTAAAATCCCCAAAAATGTGAAAACCCCTAAAAACCCTGAAACCCCTGAAAACTATAAAACACAATAAAAACCTTAAAAGACCCTATAACCCATAAAAACTTTAAAAACCACAAAAATTCATAAAACCATTATAGCATGTAAAAATGATTAAAAATATGTAAACCCCAAAAACCTATAAAAACTATAAAACCCAAAAGAAGATAAACACCATAAAAACCCAAAAAACCATGAAACCCCTAAAACCATTCAAAATCAATAGACACCTAAAAAAACTAAAAACCATTATCCTCTTAAAAATCCATAAAAATTCATAAAAACAAAAAAACCTATAAAAAACCCTAAAAACACATAAATCCATAAAAACACTGAAAAATCATAAAACTATAAATCCATAACAACTATTAAAAACTCTAAAAACCCTTTAAACACCTAAAAAAATTAAAACCCCTAGAAACACAAAAACCCCTAAAACCCCTAAACCATAAACCCTGAAAATCCTGAAAACCATAAAATCCCTTAAAATCCCAAAACCTTAAAAACTATAAATGCACTAAAATTACCTAAAATCCCACAAATAAATAAATAATGTAAAACCTTGAAAATACCCTGAAAACCAAAAAAATCACAAAAACCATAAAAACCCGAAAACCCCATAAAACCCCGGAAAATACACTAAGAACTCATAAAACCCTCAAAACATATAAAAGCATTTAAAACATTAAGAACCAATAAAAAAATTAAAAACTAAAAAAACAACAGATAAACAGGAAAAACCAAAAAAACCCTAAATCGTCTCAAAACCCTCAAATACCCTGAATACCTTTTAAACCCTTCAACATCCGAAAAAACCCTAAAAACTGTAAAAAACATAAAAATACTAAAAATTCAATAAAAATACCTAAATATGAAAAAATTACTAAAACTCATATAATGAATAAATCCCAAAAAAAATCAAACACACAAAAAACCAATAAAAACCCAAAAACAACTAAAAAACCTAAAACACCTTAGACCCCAAAAAATTGATAAAAAAGACTTAAACCATAAAACCATAAAAAACTCAAAAAAATATAAAATACAAAAGAGACCCTAAAACCCTAGAAAGGACGAAAAACTATAAAAAACCTTGAAACCCCTAAAACCCCTCAAAATCCCTAAAATCCAAAAAAACCATAATGACAGTAATAATCCTAAAAATTCATCAAAATCTATAAAAATGAAAAAAACCCAAAAAAAAACCCTGAAAAACATCTGAAAACCAGAAAACCCAAGAATAACATAAAATAAAAAAAATACCCATCAACCCCTAAAACCACTAAAAATATAAAAACACTCAAAAGTGAAAAAACATTAAATACTCTACAAAACATAAAAAAACATAAAAAACACAAAAACCCTAAACCCCCAACAAAATCATGAAAAACAAAAAAAACCTAAAACACTAAAAACCCAAGAAAATCATAAAAATATAAAAATCCCTACAACCCATAAAAATGCTAAAAACTATAGAAATGGTATAAAATATCAAAAAATATTTGACAATATAAAAAACTAGAAACCCTCAAAAAATACTTGAAAACTATAAAAACCACGAAATTCATTAAAACCTATAAAGACCCCAAAACCTAAAACTATAAAAACCCTTAATACCCCTATATACTTTAAAAACTCTAAAAAATATAAAAAACAATAAAAAATCAACAAACCCAAAATAACACAAAAAAACCATGAAACCCCATAAATCCCTAAAAACACTACAAACCAAAAAATCCCTGAACAACCCTGAAAACACTAAAAACCATAAAAACCCTAAAATCACTTATAATATAAAAAATCCTAAAGCCCATAAAAACCCCTTGAAAATCATAAAAACACCTAAAACCTTTAAACTCAAATTTTCCCATAAAAAACCCTAAAAACCATAAAAAATATAAAATGACTTAAAACTGATAAAAATGTGAAAAAAATCCAAAAATCCTTTTAACCCCAAAAATTAAATAAACCCGAAAAACCAAAAAATAACATAAACCGCTTGAAAACTCCTAAAACCCCTAAAATCATGAAAAACCCTAACCCCCTAAAAATCTATGAATACCCTAAAAACAATAAAAACCCAAAACTCCCTAAAAATCCTTGAAAACATAATGACCAAAAAATACTTAGAAAATACCTAAAAACAACAAAACCCATAAAAACAATAAAAAACCTAAAAATCCACAAAACCCTAAAATCCCCGTAAAATTTTAAAAACCCTTAAAACTAATAAAAATATGTTAACCTTATAAAAACATAAAGACCTATAAACCAAAAAAACCCAAAAAAAATAAAATACCCTAGAATCCAAAAAAACCCTATAACCCTAACAAACCACGGACACCCTTAACCCCCTCAAAATACATAAAACCCCTATGAAACCAAAAGCCCAAAAAATTCTTGAAAACTTAGAAACCCCTAAAAACCCTAAAAAACTTGAAAATCATAAAATCCCTTCAAAACCATTAAAATTCTAAAACCTCACTAAAAAAATCCAAAAACCCTTTAAATGCTGAAACAGTCATTAAAAACTCTAAAAAATCATTTAAAACCTATAAAATTAAAAAAACACTAATAATCCAAAATGACACTAAAAACCCTAAAATACTTAAAAGTCCTTAAAATCCTTAAAAAACCTGAAAAAACCAAAACCCCTATAACTCCCAAAAACCATAAAACCCTATAAACAATAAAAATCCCAAATATTCCCTAAAAATCGAGGAAAACATAAAAAACATGTAAAAACACTAAAAACCATAAAGAATACCCTAAAAACCTTTAAAACCCTAAAACCCTAAAAAAAGAAAAAAAACCCTAAAACCCACTAAAAATTTAAAACCCCTTAATAACGTTAAATACTATAAAAAATCATAAAAAACACTAAAAACTCCAAAAAACCAAGAAATTCATAAGGTCCCTAAACCCTGAAAACCCCTAAAACCCTATAAACCTAAAAACCCATAAGACCCATAAAAATCTATCAAACACTTAAAAACTAAAAAATATTAAAAAATCCCTAAAAATGAAAAACAATCCATAAATACTTTGAAAACACATTAAAAGAATAAAAAAACTAAAAAAATATATAGACCCAAAACCCCATAAAAACCCTAAAACCCCAATAAAAACATTGAAAATGTTAAAAACACAAAAAAATATTAAAAATCATTAAAACCAAAAAACCCTAAAAAATTCAAAAAATCCATAAAAACCCAAAAGACCATAAATCCTTGAAAACCCATAAAACACTATAACCCCTAAAAACACTCAAATCCATGAAAAACAAGATAATTCCTACAAATCCAATAAAAATAAAAAAAATAGTAAAATTACATGAAAATATAAAAGACACTAAAAACCACAAAAACCATAAAAACCCTAAGAACATTTAAAAACCTAAAAATACTTACGACCCTAAAAACCTAGTAAAGCTCGAAAAAACCCACAAAACCCCTAAAGGTGTTAAAAAACTCCAAAAAAACATAAAAACCCTAATAACTAAAACCCCCAACCCCCAAAAGTCCCAAAAATCAAAAAAAACCCATTAAAACACAAAAACCCCCTAAAGACCCACAAAATAAGTAAAAACCCTAAAAAACCCATAAAAATATTATAAATATCTAAAAAAACCTAAACACCGTAAAAAACATAAAACTCCATAAGAATCCTAAAACCCCAATAAAAACCCTTTAAACCCCTAAAAACATTAAAAACATTAAAAATATAAAAACAATAAAAAAATTAGAAAAAAAAATAAAAAACACTCAAATAAACTAAAACCTTGAAAAACCCAAAAACCCCTAACAAACCCTATAAAACCTAAAAACCATAAAAATCATAAAAAGACCTAATAATACATGGAAATGTAGAAAAACCTAAACCCCTAAAAACCCCTCAGACCCATAAATATCCATACAAACCTTAAAAACCCTAAAAACTTGTAAAAACACTAATAAATCAAAAATTGAAAAAACTCAAAAAAAACCTTAAAACATCTAAAAACATTAAAAATTATTAAAACCCTAAAAACTAAAAAAATCCCTAACACCCAAAAAAGATCTTAAAAACCCTAAAAAACCTAAAAATTCTGAAATATTATAAAAAACTTCAAAATCCTTAATAAACATATAAATCCTTAAAAGAAAAAAAAATCCAAAAAATTCCCTATAATACAAAAAATGTAATAAATTATGAGAACCCTAAAATCCCCATGAAAACAAAAAAAACCAAAACCATAAAAAAACACATAAGAACCTTAAAACCAATTAAACTCTAAAAACTCTTAAAAACACTAAAAATGTTAAAATATTTAAAAATCATAAAAACCATAAAAACTAAAAAAACATAAAAACCCAAAAGCCTCTAAAAACTGTAAAACTGCTAAAAATTTAAAAAACCCTAAAAAAACCTACAAACCATCAAAATCCAAAAACAAACCCTAAAACCCCTAAAAAATAAATCCTAAAAAACAATAAAACCCTTGAAAACATAAAAATCCTCAAAACACTAAAAACCCATTGAAATACATAAAGACCACTAAAAACCATTAAAACCCAAAAAACCCATACAAACCCTAAAACCCACAAAAAATCTAAAAACCCTTAAACCCCATAAAAATGTTAAAAAAACTCTAAGAAACCATAAAACCCATAAAATATCTAAAAACCAAAAAAACCTTGAAAGATCCTTAAAAGCCCTAAAATCTGTTAAAACCCTGAAAAGCCTAAAAACACTAAAAACAATCAAAATCCCTAAAACCCAAAAAACTATAAATAATAAAAATTAGAAAAAAATCCCTAAAAATATCTTAAAACTTAAAACCCCCTGAAATACTAAAAATCCATGAAAACCATAAAACTTCCCAAAACATTAAAAAACATAGAAACCCTAAAACATAATAAAAATATAAAAACCCTTAAACCCCATAAAAAATAAAAAAAACCCCTAAAAACCTTAAAACCCTAGAAAAACACAAAAAACACATAAAATATAAAAAGGTCCTAAATCCTTGAGAACCCATAAAAACCCTGAAACCATGAAAACCATAAAAACCCTCAAAATATCTAAAAACACTAAAAACTCTAAATGCCATAAAAATCATAAAAGACCAAAAAAATCCATGAAAATTTAAAACCTCATAAAAAACTTGAAAATCCCCGTAATACTACATAAAAAATGGGGGATCAAAACCCATTGGTTGTAGGTTAATATAGAAGTATTGTAGCAGTGCTATAGTGAACTATAGTAGTGGTGGAATTGTAGACTGGAAACACTATGGAAGGGGTGGCCACTGTATTAGGAACTATAGTGGCTGCATCACAATAGTAGGTATTGTAGCAGCTCATGTATTATAGTAATACTGCTCAATAAAAGAACTTTGGAAAAAAACATATGGGCCTTCAGGTCCATAAAATGGGATTTAATTCCCACTCAGTATACATTCCCTGTAATGGGTCTCCTCTACCCAAAAAGTGTCCCTTTGTTTCAACAAAAAGTGGATTCATCCCATATTAAAAATACCATAAAAAACCCTAAAAACCATAATAATTTATAAAAACTAATAAAAACATAAAAATACTGAAAAATATAAAAACCCTTAAAACATGAAATGACGTTAAAATACTCTAAAACCCCATAAAATACAAAGAAAACTAAAAAACTCAAAAACCACAAAAAACTTAAAATCCATAAAACTATAAAAAGATAGAAATACCCTAAATGACCTTTAAAAATCTTGAAATCTATACTAAACCATGAAAATCCTAAAAATCATAAAAATAGTAAATATTCTTAAAAATACCTAAAAAAATCAAAAAAAACACTAAAAACCCTAATAACCCCATGAAAACCGTTAGAATTCCTAAAAACCTTCAAACCCCTAAAGCAGAAAAAACCCTAAAACCTAATAAATATTCTAAAAACCCTTTAAACCCATAAGAATATTTAAATGGTATAAAAACCCAATAAATACCCTATAAACCGAAAAATCTTAAAAACCTTGAAGACCTCAAAAAATCCTTAACTAACCTAAAAACCCTAAAATATAAAAATTATAAAAAATCTCTAAAAATATTTTAAATTGTAAAAACCCTTAAAACCTATAAAAAACCTGAAAAAAAATCCCTAAAAACCATAAAAATGGTAAAACCCAAAAAAACACTTAAAAATCGAAAAATCCTTAAAATCCAAAAAAAATGTAAATAAAATCTAAAAAACATAGAAACCCTAAAAATAAAAAAACCCTAAAAACCCAAAATACCATAACAACCCTAAAAACCCCTGAAAACTCTAAAAACTATGGAAATCACGAAAAAACTGAAAATCCAAAAAAACAATAAAAAACCATAAAAGCATTAATAATCCTAAAAAAGTGCTAAAAATACCTAAAAATGTAGAAACCCCAAAAACTCAGAAAACCCCATAAAACCATTAAAACCCATAAAAATTAAGAACCCTAATTACCTATAAAAACTAAAACCAACTAAATCCTCTAAACCCTTAAAACACCCAAAAATGTTTAAAACACTAAAATACATAAACCATTAAAACTCAAAAAAAACCCCTAAAACCCAAAAAATGTGAAAATACTAATAACCCTAAAACCCAAAAATGTGAAAATACTAATAACCCTAAAATACCCTAAAAATCCCTAAAATCTATAAATATCCATGAAAATATGAAAAACCATGAAAACATTCAAAAAACCATAAACCCACTAAAAACGTTACAAACCTTAAAACCTTAAAAGCGATAAAAATATAAAAATAAAAAATAAAAACACAAAAACCCCTTTGATTACTACCCATTGGATAGATTGCACCAACTCGCTCCTCGAATTCAATTACATCATCACACATGTTTATTGTGAAGTAAAAATGGTTGCTGACGACCATGCTAACAAGGGATTTAATCAAGACAATACCTGGCTCGATGATCTCCCCATTTATCTTCTTCCTTGTTATAATAAATATTGCAACATGATTTTGTATTTTAGACTCATATAACATATTTCTTGAATAATTTTTGGTCTTGGGTATTTTTTGAAAATGCAAAATCCTAAAAAACACATAAAATCCTTAAAATCACAAAAAAATGTTAAAAAACACTAAAAACTATAAAACCACAAAAAAACTCAAAAAAAAATCATAAAATCCCAAAAGAACCTAAAAACCTTGAATAACCTAAAAACCCCAAAAAATCCTAAAAATATATAAAAAATCCTAAAACCCCTAAAAATGTAAAAATCCTAAAATATAAAATAAAACCCTAAAATTTAGAAAATCTCTCACACACCTAAAAAACCCTGAAACCCATGAAAACCCCTAAAACTTTTAATAACCCAAAAAACCCATAATAACCATAAAAATTCACTAAAAACTCTAAAAACTAATAAAACACCCAATAATGTTGAAAAACTATGAAATACCTTTAAAAACCTAAAAAATAAAAAAAAAATAAAAAACCAAATGAGCCTTAAAATCCTAAAAACCAAGGAAAAATGCAAAAACCCTTAAAAACCCTAAAATATCTAAAATCCCTAAAACCCATAAATATCTAAAAAATTCCCTATAAATCTTGAAAAACATGAAAACCCCTAAAAACTATGAGAAACCCTTGAAAACAATGAAACCTAAAAAAACATTAAGAACCCACTAAAAATGAATAGAAACATTTAAACTAACTAAAAAATCTAAAAAAATCTAAAACCCTTAAAAAACCAAAAATCCTTAAAAAAACTAAAAATAATCCTAAAATTGTAAAAAAAATATAAAAAATATAAAACACCTAAAAACCATAAAAACCCTCATAATCCATAAAACACCATAAAAACCCATAAAATAATAAAATTTCTAAAGATCCCTAAACAACCTAAAAATGTGAAAAACCATAAAACCCCCGGAAATTTATAAAACCCCCTAAATTTTAAAATACCTAAATCCCATAAAAACACTGAGAACCCACTAAAAACACTAAAACAATAGAAACCCCAAAAATGTTACAAAATTCTAAAAAATATTAAATCCCCTAAAAACTCAAAAAAATCCAATAAACCCAAAAATATCCTATAAAAATTGAAAACCCCTAAAGATAAAAAAACATTAAAAAACACTGAAAACCCCCTAGAACCATAAAAACCCACTAAAAACTCTAAAACCCCTCAAAACGTTCCAAACTATAAGAAACCATTAAACCCCTAAAAACTCAAAAAACCCTAATCACCGAAAAAGACCCTAAAACACATTAAAACCCCCAAAATAACTAAAAATCCATGAAATCCATAAAACCCCACCAAATACCTCAAACCCCTAAAACTCTAATGACAAAAAAATCTTAAAAAATCTCTAAAATCACTAAAAATGTAAAAACCCCTAAAAACCATCTAAACCATAAAACACTGAAAAACCTTAAAACCCTAAAATGTATAAAAAATAAACTATAAACTCTAATAACCCTATTGAAACCATGAAATATGTTTAATGTAATTCTCTGTATAGTTGATGATTTTAACCTTTATTATATAGAAAATTCTATTTTGGAGTAAAAAATTACTTCTTTATGCAGCAAGAAAGAGAAGATTGGATTTCCATGTGCTCCAATCCAAGACATCCTCAAATTTGATCAAAAGGTTTGTGGTGAGACTATTAATTTTTCATGGAGGTTTGTGATGGTAGCAAAGACACCATCCCAAAGGGATGGGATAGAATCCCAACACTGATCTCGATTAGGGGTGAGGTGGTGCAGCCCCCACAGTGTGGAGAAGTATGTTCACCTAGGTGGTTTTAACCAGACCCCCTATATGATACACCTATGCATAAAGTGGCCTACGTAGGTCTTTCCCCATGTTTCCCAAATGCGCAACACCTACATTGAGGACCTACACCAAGGAATTTTGTTGGGGACCTACACAATAATATAATTTTGGAACCCATGGATGGAGGACCTACATTGTGGAACAATGTCGATGACCTATACAGAAAACCACCTTTCGACCAGCCCCCTTACTTGCCTATAAATTGGACCCTCAGGCTCCCTATTTGATAACTGAAAAATTTGTATGAACTATTGAAGCTCTAATTGAGTATCTCTTTCTCTTAGGTCCCCCAAATTTTCTCAGGTAGCTCTCTAAAACATGAGAGAAGATAGAATTAGATGGGATAAGGAAGATTTAAGTCCTTTCAGTGTTTGAATCATAAAAAATCTAATTAAGTAAACTTTTTCTATAAAGAAGAAACTAAATATGAAAATCATATTACTGAAGGACCTATGAGGGGCTCTTCCAAAGACACAAAATAAGACCTCGGGAGATTACATTTAAATCTTATCCAAGTGTTTTCTTCCTAGTAGTTCTTTTTAAAGCTTTCATAGGCTTAGTTCCCATGTGTTAAGAATTTTTTAGTTATTCCTCAGACCTATGTGGAAAACCTACACTAAAAACCTACACTACACACCTACGTGGTAGACCTACGATGTATAGCTATGCCTGGTACCTATGCATAATACCTTGCAAACCCTCTTCAAAGCCATTCATCGAAGGTTATATCCTTCCTTGGATCCCTTATCTGAATGAGACTAAGTTGAATGCTCCACAAAAACCTCATAACTTATCAATACTTTGGAAAATACATATCAACATGTATCCCATTTGGTTTTTTCTTTATACAGTCATAGGGTTCCAAAATATGTATTATAAGGGAGTCAAGATCCTTGGGGTGTCTGTAGGAATTTATATCTATAGTCACATGGATCCTAACCCTAGAGAAAATATTAAGTAGTTCGTAGTCTTGGATTTAGGGGAGGGGACACTGTCCTCCCCTTCTCGTCTCTAAGACCCAGATCCCCTGGTTCCCAATTGAAAGAGTTAGGATCACACTTTATTTTCCCTTAAACAAATGAAATGTTTCCCTCCTCTCCTGGGACCCATCTAAGGGAATCCTTCCTAGAGTAAGCCCATAGTCTTTTGGTCCACACCCAATTACCATCGCATTCATTTCAAATTGGAGGGTTCATTGCTTAATCCCATCTACCACCATCTCCTCGGCTTCTTTCTTCATAGGCCTAGCCTATTCCATTAGAGGAGGAGAAAGTATGTGGTTTTTTAAATCTATCACATCCTCTTGTTTCTCACACTGAGAATGAATCACATGGTCTTTGAGATTTGTGATGATCACAACATCCAAACAATACACCTTATATTGTGAACTATGAGAACTCTAATTCTCACAATAATTTGGATACATAGGAAGCCTTCACCCATGGCCCGAGCTCATTGGACAACATTCTCAGGAATCCAACTATAACTCTCCTAATCTAGGCATCCTCTTTAGGAGTAAGCCTAGAATTAAGTCCCCTATGAATCTATATGAGTTGATACATTTCTCATGGACCCTCTTATAAGGGCATCCTCTTTAGGAGTAATCCCCAACATCTTTCCCTCAAAGGTTACATACACCCCATAGAGACTTACAAAACTATGTGGGACTTTATTCCCATCAATGTGGGATATGTAGGAAGCCTCCCTGAGGTTCAAACCCACCACTAAAAATCAACCCTATTCATTCTGGGAAAACTTTCCAGCATGGTATAATCTAACTTGGAATCCCATATCCTTTCAATGTTCCTTGGGATGCATAGGCATACTTCCAACACCAAACATTGACTATGAACCTTCCACCTATAAGTCCATACCAATTGAAATTAAACTATATGGATAGGTCCTATTCACATGACCATAAAAGGTACAATGTGTCACATTAAGAGGAACTAAATTTAGAGGGTTATAATTCCTTTCAAAATGACATGTAGATAACCTATTTATGCATATGATCCCAACATCAAAATAGACTTATGTCTCCCCATATGACGATAAATTTTATAGTTCCCCCAAAGTGGATTAAAAACTAGCATCATTGTAATAATGAATAAAGAATTTCATAGTAGTATATGAGGGGATTCCATTGATAGAGAACTTAGAATATATACAGATATCTCAATTGTTAATGAATCCCGAATACATATGGATGATTCTGAATTCCTCACATTGTAGTAATTGATTGCAATCTCAAAGGGAAACCTCATTATTCTTGGTAAATTAATAAGGATTCAAGAACCTATATTAGATCTATAAGTGAGTCTCATAGTAGGAAATAATTCACCCAAGAGGGTTTGATGAGCCTGACCTCCCATCCTCTTGACCAATGCGAGTTCTCAAGTATCATGGGTCAAACAAACCTCACGAACACTCACCTTTGGAAACTTGGGGCCTTTGGATGTATAACTATTTGGTGTTTCTAGTTCCATAAATAAATCTGATGGAAATCATCCAAAATTAGTGATTCTTAACTAGAATGAACTCTCTGAGGGAAACAAAAAATAGTGAACCCAGCATGAATCCTTATCCAAATGATAGTGTCACCCATATGTTAATCCCCTATCAATTGATACAAGACAGCTAGACAAGGGAATCAATCATGCATGTGTTCATCTAAAAAGATGGTACTTTAATAGAGTTCATGGTATATATTTGTATTATATCCAGGTACTTCTTCCCACAAAATCCCTTCATTCAAAATGAATTCGTTCAAGTTTTCACCCATGAAATCCCTGGATACTTCTCAAGATGGATCACCGTCCACTCGAAGGATGTCATCACCAACTCAGAATCTTCAACACGATGCCTCAAATGAATTGGTCTGAGAGTACCATCAACATTGTACTATCCCAACCTTGGAGGCTTCCCAACATTCCCTTAAAATCAATAATAATCTCTAGTCGTCTGGTCAATGATGACCAATGGTTCATAAGCAAACGGTGACAACCACCGTCTTCAACAGTTTCAGGAGTTTATCTCCAAAACACAATCACCAATTCCTCCTCTATTATAGGGAGGTTGACCAAGAGTCCATCGATGTCCTTGTCCTAAAGACATAGGGGTCCCTACCTTGGTCTCCTTCTAATAATCCTCGCCACCAACACCTTGCGGAAGCAATCCCTCAACATTATGAGGGTGTTATTTTTGGTTGTCTAAACTAGGTCCCTCATACCGGGGCATGTAATACGAACATCTGGGGAGAAAAACCAGTCAACAGTGAGTAGGTTCCTTCCTTTTCCACCTACTGAGAATACCATCAACCTAGCTTGATAGAAAACAGTGAATGGGAACATACACCCATCAGACTTAATTACTCTATCCATCAGACTCATTTGGTTGCACCCAACCAATCCCGCCATTCATAACTGGTGGAGTACCATGAGCAGACACATACACCTGCTTAAAATTTATAAGCTAGTCAGTAGACTCGTCTAGATTCATTCAAGTAATCCCATCAATAAAATGTGGTGGAAACTTGAAAGCAGGAAAATACACCTACCTGCACTCACCATGCATTCTAGCAGTCTCATTTGTTATCACTCAGAGAAGCCTGTCAAAAAGTTCTGAAGTCAAACCTAGGGCAGACCGGGAAGACTCAAGTCCCTGCCCCCACACATCAGTACTATATGTATCCATTGATTGGAATACGAGGGTATGAGCATGTTCATACACATACTCCAAATATGGAATGAACATATATTCCTATTCCGGTAGTTGAAGTCACCAAACACATTTTGGAAATGGTGAAAGGGAAGACACAAATTCCTACCCTTATACAGTAAGATTTCTAGAATATCATAATAGAAACTTTAGAAGCACTAGAGGGATGGAAACATAATTTTATCCCTATAAATGGGATGACTCGTCAGCATTCTATCTTAGATTAGATACATACCTTTGTCCTAGTCTAGTAGGTTTAGGGGGCATACTCCTTCGTATCATATAGGAAATCTAATCGAGAACATACACTCTTTCCAATTGGAGATAATCTTCCTATTCTGATGGCCACTCCAAGGCTGGCACATACACCTAATCATGATTACCACTTCTCTGTGAAAATGGACCCAACTACATGTAAAAGTGAATATATGAAGAAGTATTTCTAAACACAGTTGGAAAATAAAGATTCAATCTATGATATTTCTCGTCTTAATGCTGGTGTTATTGAATCCATAATACATTTATTTATTACAACTCAATATACAACCCTCCTATTACAAAATTATGGGAGTAGTAGTAGTAATTATGAAGGTAATCAATAGATACATTATCATGAAGGATTACTTCATGAAAATTCTATAAATTTAGTGAACCTATATCTATATGGGAGCCATAGAAACCCTACAAGTAGTCAGAAGGCCTATGAGTAAGGGGATTTATGCCTTACTATAATATGCCATGGTGGTCCTTCCAATAATGGAATTCACCATGGAAGTTATCTCTATAGTATTATTTTACATTGTCAATAGAATTCTCTAATTGATAGCATAGTGATGATAAAGACCTCATATCTTGAGGGACTTTCAAACATAAGGCCAGTCATGTCTAATGCCTTGTTACTAATAGATGAAATACTATCTCAATCAGAAGACAGCTCAAGGTGACTGTCATTCTATGAACACCCCTCGCAACATTTTCCTTATAATATTGAAGAGGAAACACCAACTAATCCTATTTATCATGATAAATCAATCAAGAAGTGTCCACTCTTGTTAGACCGAGTTGATAACATCTAGAAAATTATGAAGATTATATATTGAATATGAGAAAAAAACTAGCTAGGGGGGGAATATTAGTCATTCTTTAGCCTTTGGAAACCTCTCAATACAACATTCTAGAGATGATTTCGGAAGATTTCATTCATGATATCCACCTCAACCTATGGAAGAATCTTCGTCATTTGAAAATCAATGTATTACCATATGATGAATATCAAAGTCATGTAATGGTAATAGAAGGGGTTTAGTTTCAAATTGACATGGCATATATTTATGATTCTGGACATCCAAAGGTCGAAAATAAATAAGAGGCCCTTTAACGCGCATGCCTCAATGAATTAAATAGGTTGCGATAATTGTTGTTCAAACCCCATATGGTGTTCATCATAGAGGATTAGGTGCACAAGGAGCATTACATTTCACTGCACTATAGAAGCAGCAAACCCCGCCGAAATTGGTCTCATGGAATGTTTTTTCTCCAGGTCGGCTACAAAAATCTAATTCTATTCATGAATGAAGAAATTCTCATCAAGAATAATCCTTGATAAGTTGTCACCAATGTTAGTCCCAAAGAGAGGAAGTTGTCGAGATAATTATGCCTCAAGCATATGAGAACATTAATAAGGCCTCCCACTTATAGGATCTTAGCCATCAAATTATAGAAATTTCGAAAATAACACAACAGACTTCCAAAATAGCTTATTTAAGTGGTTTTCAGATATAGAACCCAACTAATGTTTGGACCAGAATTTGTAAAATAAGAAGAGCAGTTGCATTGATATGAGCTATATCAGTTCAATAACCACCCTAGCCCATAGGGATGGGGCTTTTTAAACCGAAAACTTGGATTAAACAAATAGAACATGAAGGGTTGAATAAGAATAGCAAGAACATCCCCAACCTACCGGGATGGAAAAACATTCCCATCCACAATCTTCTCCTCAATAGAAGCTAGTTTTATACCAATTAGGGAAGAATCCACAAAGTAAATGCACAACTAAACTATCTGAGGATTCCCTTAAAATTAATATCCATCAAACTATCCCTATGAAACCAAAAAATTGGAGAACAAAGTCTCGTGGGGGATGAAGAAAAAGGAAATCTTACAAATATGCTAATAGAATTCAATTAATGAATTATGTGTCAGTAAATGTCATTAATTCCATTATGAATTATCTTCTATAAAATTGTTATAGTTTAGGGGAGTCAAAGGATGAAGTTTTTATTCATAATGTGGTAAACACCGAAGAAAATGAAAGAGGTGCGTGTACCTAAAATCATAGGCTTACCGAAAATCTAGTTATTCATTGAATAATCAACTTCCACCTCTTCGAAAAGAACCTAACAAGTGGAAAGGTAAAGGTCAGAACATTTCTAACTTTTTCACTAGATAATTTCAATCTCTTTCACATGGATAAATATTTACCATATAAGTGGAAGAGATGAAGGAGTTGAGAAGACTCAATATAGAGTTTCTCTGAAGTAGCATTCCTACTAGACATGTTCCACAAGCATATCCTCAGCTTTCACATCCTGTAGCATGTCCCCAAGAAAGAGGGTTTTTTGCAACTTTAGATATGGATAATGAATTCCATCCACTGGGTACACATCCAGAACATGGCTAATCACATCCTTAAAAACTTATCCCCATGGTCTATCTAAGAAAAATACCGGTACTACTACCACTGGCGGGTTTTCCAGTCATTGCACCGATTAAGGATCCATCTTCGGCACTTGTACATGTCCCAACTCATCCAAATATTCCCCAAATTATTATGAATACAATTGAGACATTAAAAAATTGATTGGATGATTTGGAAGAACGAAACACACTAGTACAACCAGAAAAAAAGACTTACCCATGAGTGGGTAGATCTCATTCCTTTGCCTCCAAGATTTGTGAATACCAAATTCGATACCTTTAATGGTTCAAGAGATCTGGATATGAACTTGATTAATTTCGTTTCTCACTATGATCCCATGATGGGGACCCCTCAACAACAAGAAGCAGTAAAGCTCAGATGTTTTGTGGAATCACTATAGGGGCCGACCATTGTCAGGTATACAGGTTTGTAGTCTCGATCAATTACTAGATGGGAAGACCTCCATCAGAAATTAATTTTCCAATTCAGTTCAACACTAATGAAGATAAAAATCATTGATCTTATAAACTTTAAGCAATGGGAGAATGAAAGTGTTTTAGATTTCATTACTCGATATAAATAAATAACATATTACTTAAACATACCACTTCCTCAAGAATAGTTACTGCCAATCTATGTGAAAAATCATCATGATGAGTTGGACACAACACTAATCTCTTTGAAATACAATGGGGGGGGGGGTTTAGATACCTTGCTTCAATCTCCCCAAATGTTGAGAGTTATATTTTGGAATCCAATGATAAGTATCATGTAATCCTTTTTTCTCCAGTAAGGAGAACATGAAAATATGAGGCTGCCACAGTTACACTCAAACAAGCACTTATACCTACTTCCACATCAAATCCCTCATCACACTATGGGGATCCTCCTCTCGAGCATAAGAAATAATGACCATCTCATCAATATTATCAAAAATATCAAAGGAAAAGACCTTTTTAGGAGTTAAAAACAATTTCTATTATTTTTAGAATGAAAAAGTTCTCGGTTACTTCATTTCAGCCTTGGAAAACAACATAGTCCAACAAACAAGACCCAGGAAACTGAAAAAAGAAGGAGATGAGGAACTCCCAAACTACTATACCTTCTATAAAATGTTGGGGATACCCATAAAAGTGTGTTTTGTCTTTAAATATCTCCTAAAAAGATGGTGGACTCTAGACAAGTGGAACTAAAAAGATCATCATCCCAGGTAGCATGCATTACTATTATCGATCCAAAGGAGGAAGGTGAATGACAGAAAGTCCAAATCATGAATGTGTAGATGTTAGATGATTGGATGGTAAAAAAAATTATTAATTGAACACATGGAATTCTAATAACATAGTTGAAACAACCGATTATGCCTCCTGCCACATCTATTACAACGAAGACATCTTCTTCAAAATATTAGTCCTCTAAAGTCCAATCCTCATAGAAGAAACCTGGTTAGAAGGATAAAGAGTAGTTATAAGAAGATAAGTTCATGTAAAGGAAAAAGTTTTCCTTGACTTCAGAACATTTAATGACAACTGTATCAAAATCATGTTCACTTCCCCATATAATGGCACAATAAGAACTAAAATGTTAGGAAGAATCTACATCATATGAGGAGTTTATCTTCGGTTTCGTTAACATTATCCACTTAATTGACCCCAATGAAAATGATGATTCTGGTTATAAACATTAATTACTTATACATGATTGGGGAACTAGTGGAAGAATTCAAGGATGAGGATACATGGGAAGATGTGGATATTATAGAAGCCACTATTTTAATTACACCCATGATCAAACTGTTTATGTAGAAGAAACTCGTGGGAGATCCCTTCAGTGGGATCCCCACAAATATGGGAACTCTCCCACATGTGATAGAATCATACCCAAAATGATAATCATTGAAGACCGATTAGAGGATATACTACCACACTCTCAGCCAGTAGATAAACCTAGTCATCCTAATCCACCAAGGGAAGAAGTATTTCCATATTCTGCCCCAACACATGGTCAATCTAAATCAGGAGCATCAACTACCTAAGCACCTGAAAACCCACATCTCCATGCTAGAAAATGAAAACCTTTGGACTGGAAGTATGGTTTTTTGATATAACTAGACCATGTACTAGCCAAGTTATCTATCCTGGATGCTCTGAATCTATCAAAAGACCTTTGAGAAGCACTTATTTAGTCTTTTTCAAGTCATCAAGAGTTTGAAACCAAGGTTTCCGCTGCTGAAGTCTATTGTATAGAGAATAATCCTATAGAATGGAATGAAGTTATATATTTCATGAACTAAGATGAGGATGATGTTTTACATGGACACATCAGGAAATTTTACTTATCAGGAAAGGTTAATGATACAGACATCCGATGTGCCTTCTTTGATAATGGCTCAGGAGTCAACCTCATTCCCGTCTATACACTTCATTGGTTGGGTCTCACTAAATCTGAATTATCTTTCTCCACTTTGATTTTGAAATGTTATGATAAGAATTAATATGAACCTATAGGTGAGATTGCTCTTATAACTCAGTTTGGGGATCTTATATATGATTCATATTTCATGGTTGTTTAGAAGGACACTGCTTTCAATATTCTACTGGGAAGGTCTTGGTTACATTAACATGTGAACAATCCTTCATCATACCACCAATTTCTCAATTATTTTTTAAATGGTCAAATAGAGACATGTCATCAGGATAAGTCCACATTAAAAACTTGTTAATCTCAATATAAAGAGGTAGAGTTCTATCACACTAAGGGAACACGACATGTGAAAAAATATATAAAAAAAATCAATGCAATGAATTGTCTAGAAATATCCCAGTTAATCCATTCAATCGTTTTTGTGAAGCTTATGTGTTTCCTATCAATCAAATTGAATAGAAAGACCCAAATCCAAGAACTCATCCAGTGACTCCCATAATTTCAGTTGTGGAAATCGAGCCTAATATCACAAGATAAATTTTTTATTTACAAATTATTGGTGAATACTTAAATGGAGATTTAATTATTTCATCCACAATACATAATAATATATTTGCTTCATCAATTAGGACAGAATAAGTTGGTACATTAATAGATAATGATCGGGATGTTGATTCCCAAAATATAATTTTCACTTCAATACTCTCAAATGACCCTTCATCATTAGTAGGGTAAGAAATGGATTCTTCATCTTTAGGATGTCTAAATATGGACTAGTCCACTAACTCTAAAAATCATTATTCATCACCTAACATTCAAGTAGAAATTAAATAAGAGGTGTATGAAGAAGAGGAAGAATATGAAGATCTTAGGAACACCCCTCTAGAATTCAAGGATGGTGTATCAACCACTTTGGATGAGCTCAGGGAAATAAATTTTGGTGCATAGAAAGATCCACGCCCCACTCTAATTAGTGTAGTTGTGTATCCCGAAGAGAAAACGATGTATACGTCATTTATGAAGAAACATTGATATGTATTTTATTATAATTATACATATATATGAGGCCTTTACCCCAATATGGGCACTCATCATTTGGGTTTTCCAGAAGATCGTTGGGGACTTAATCAAGAGGTAAGAAGAACACACCCAACCCATGCCTCCAAAATTGAGGTCGATGTCAACAAGCTTATCAATGAAAAAATTATTAGGGAGGTGAAATATCACAAATGGATAGCCAAAATTTTCCCAGTGAAAAATAAGAATGAGTAAATCAGTGTTTGTATTGATTTCAGAGTTCTTAACTGACATTGTCCCAATGATGACTTTCCAATTTCCAATCACATAACTTTTGATTAATGTAAAAGATGTCTACGAAGATCTCTCATTCACGATTTGATACTCTAGGTTTAACCAAATTTTAATGGCCCTAGAATATGAGGAATATACATCTTTTTGGTCCCCTCAAGGAATATTTTTCACTCAGCTAATTCCTTTTTTCTTGAAGAATGTTGGTGGTACATATCAACATGAAATGCACCATATTTTCAAACCATTCATTATAAAATTCAATTAATGCCTTTGTGGATGATCTAGTGGTCAACTCCATACAACATTATGATCACTAGGTTGATCTGGAGACCATATCTAACAATATTTGGAAATATAATTTAAAGATGAACCCCTTGAAATGTGATTTTGGGGTAACCTTTGGAACTTTATTAGTTTTGTTGCATGAAATCACAACATCGAAGTTGACCCTGAGAAGAATAAAGATTCCCTTGGCATGTCACCTCCTAAAAACATGAAATAATTGAGGATACTTCAAGAAAACTAGGCCTATATCCAACTATTAATTTTCAATTTGGTAGGTATGTGTTTTCCCTTAACAAAATTGATGAATAATGGGGTCACATATAAGTGTACCAATGACTACCAAGAATAATTTGATGTCCTCAAGAAATACTTATTGATCCCACTGGTATTGATGCCACCTGTTGAAGGAAATCCTCTCACTCTTCATTTCACGGCCTTATAGAGTTCAATGGGTGCCTTCTCTGCCCAAATGAACAATGCTTGGAATGAAAACAACATTTACTAATTCTGTAAAAACATGCTCAATGTAGACACTTGATATTCAGATATTGTGAAAATCTACCTAGCATTAATATTTTTATTTAAAAATTTGAGACACAATTTTAATCATCATGAGTTCCACTTGGTATCTTGCAATAACTAGCTCAAATTTATCATCATTCATCATCTGCTTACAGGATGTCTAGAATAGTTGGCGGTTATCCTAAAACAGTTTAATATACAGTGTGTACCATAGAAATTAGTAAAAGGACATGATTTAGAAGATTTCATTAAGGATACCTTATCTGGGGAAGTGACATCCTTGAATATTGAATTTCCTGATGAAGAATCTTTCTCTATATAAGAATGTCCCTTAATATGAGAAATGTACTTTGAAGGTTATTTTAGAAGTCCTACAGAAAAGAGAATGGAATATCCTAAACTTAAGAAAGTTAGGTTATGAATTGTTCTTATTTCCTCAGAGAAGGCAGTGTTTCCATGTTCCTTAATATTATCATAATGTGGTACCCACAATGAAGCATAATATCAAGCTCTCTTTGTAGGATTTTAATTAGAACTCCATGTACTATAGGATTACCTGGAGGTTAATAATGATTCACAATTGGTAATCAAATAAATAAATGGGTATTACGCCATTAGAAAAGAATAAATAATCCCTCTATGTTATTATGTTCTAGGGTTAATGGTATAATTTCCCTCAGATCCAACATTATATTATATCTCCAGGTCCCAAAATGCCCATGTCGGTCCATTTGAAAATGCATCAACAGCCTTGGAAGATCCAAATCAGGATGAAACAATAATTGGAATTGCTCATCATCGAGTGGTTTCACCTTTTTCCAAATCATGATATATGAAATTAATGAAATTAGCCCCATTTCTGAGTCATATGGTCATAACACGGGATGGATGACACCCACCATGGAATATCTCCAAAATGGGGTACTTCCACTAGATAGAATTAAAAGAGAACATATCCAGCAGCAAGCAGTTAATTTCACTATTTATGATGGCCCGTATAACTAGAAGGTCCTTTATAGAATATTATTCAATGGAATTATTATCAGATGCATTGATGGTGATGAAATCATGGTTGTCATGAAAGAAGTACATATAGGAGCCTGTGGTGATCACCAGCTTGGGAATTGGCTTTCTGATCAAATCTGAAGGCTTGGATACTTTTGGCATTTGATGACATAAGATTCCAAATATTTCACTGATAAGTTTCATCCTTTCCAAGTGCATGCCTACTTCATTAATAAACACCCAAAGTTTTTTCATACATCTAAATACTCCTGGACATTTTCTATGTGGGGAATGGATGTATTAGGAACATGTCCTCAAAATATAGCTAAGCAGATCTAGTATTTTCTTACTACTACTGATTTTTTCTCCAAATGGGCTGAAGAAATACCTCTAAAGTAATTCGGGGCCAAAATCATTGTCATCATTTTCAAAGATAATATAATTTCCAGATTTTTTGTCCCTCATAATGTATTGATGGGAACAACACCAATTTCTATTATTTGTAGGTAAAAAAGTTATATTAGGAGTAAAATATAAAATCCAACCATTCATTTCTCAATCATGAAGGATATAAAGGCCAGATAGAGGATTTCAACAAGAAACTATCAAATATTCACCAAAAAATTGTGGATAAAGATAAGAAATCATGGCGTGATAATCTTTTACATTCTCCATGGGCTTACAGGACTACTACTTGTACTACCACACATTCAACTCCATACTCATTGGTACATAGAACAGAAGTAGTTCTGCCTATTTAAATTTAATTACCACCATTCTGAGTTTCCATTTATGATTAGTTATCTATGTATGAATAGTATGAGAAGAGATGTGATGAGTTGGAATGGTTAAATGAAAAATGATTGCATACCTTGCATCAATTGGAAGTCTCTCATAACTGAATAGCATGAGATTTTAATAATAATGTTCACCTACAATCATTTATTCAAGGAGAATTGGTGTTAGTCCTCAGGACTCTGATGATACTAGGAAATAAGTCTCCAAATCTTGAGCGAAAGTGGGAAAGACCTTCTACCATACATAAGGTCTACTCTATTGGAGCTTATTCCCTAATATCAATGAGTGGAGAACTTATTAAAACTCCAACCAATAAAAGATTCTTGAAAAAATAATTTCTATAATCACACAAGAGTAATTTCCTAGTTTTAAGACATTAAACTACATGAAAACCATATATGTAAATTCTACACAACATTAAAATGTATAGAATATATGTCCTAGTTGCAAGACATTAAATTGAACAACAACCATATACTTCCATGATGCACAATGTTAAAATACATAGCGTATTCTTCCTTGTCGCATGATGTTAAACTACAGGACATCACTTTTCCTCACTACATGATATTAAATTATAGTGTTTGCATCTCCTTAATTTGATGTTATGAAATCCCCAATATACCAAAAATTTTAATTCCTTGTGATTATTTAAATTAAATGAGTATCTTTCATGTGCAAACACTACTCACCTATTTGCTACTCTTCAGTGGCACATGAGTTCCATTTATCCATATATTTGAATTAGAACAACATAGAGACCCCATTTCAAGAACTAAATATGTCTTGATTCTCATTCCAATGAGATACATAGAGATCTCTGGATATCCAATCTTGGGCTTAGCCTATCAAAATAAAAATTCCCCCATTCCTTGTGTTTATGAATCAGATCACCTTAGGGACTACTATTTTCAAGAACTAAGTGTTGCTTGATTATCATTCCAATGGGATATGCAGTGATGCCTAGATCTCTAATCTTGGGACCAGTGGCAACAATAAAGAAATTTATTTCCTATTTTCCTCCAATATATGAACCAAATCTATACAGAGTACTCTTCCATAATACATGGATTGATCTTAATATCATCTTGTGTCTTAATTTAAACCATCATTTCAAAATTCATTAAAATTCCCCATCTCTCACATAAAACTCAATTGGGGTGGGGAACAATCTATTCATAAACTACATTTGGATTGATTCTCATTTAAATGGGATACATAAAGATGCCTAAATCTCCAATCTTTGGCCTATCCATGATAAAAAAAACCCACTTTATTGCTTGTGTGTATGAATGAAACTTCAATAGAGAATGTTTCAAGAACTATGTTTGGCTTGATTCTCTCCCATATAAGATACACAACAACACCCATCTATCCAATCATGGGTCCAGTTGAAATTTCATGAAAGAAATCCCTCTTTCTTTTACCTATGCACAACTCAAATTTGTATAGGGACTTATTTAAAGACTTGGAAGTCGATTATCATTTTAAGGAGATACATGGTGATGCCTAGAATTTCTACTTTGGGCCCAATCATCATCCTAGTAATTAAATAAAAATACCACTTCCCCACATCAAAACTTGATTGATATTGGGAACAATATCAAGAACTACATGTGTCTTGATTCTTGATTCAGAAAGATTTGTAGTGATGCCCGGGTCTTATAACCTCGCTCAGCAACCATATAATTTTTATACTCTTATTCTTCAATGTTATACCTTTTTTGTAGAAGATAAATTTTTACTAGCCCTTTTCCTCACACCTAGCACAAATCACACGAAATAAGAAATTGGGTAAAGAGATGATCTTAATAAATAGGGTATCTCAATTATTATTTGGGGGTATCAATGGTCCTGGTTATAAGAACTTAAAATACACAACAAATATACTCATTGCTTGACAATAAACTGCACAACCATCAAAAAAACATTGTGTGTTCTAATTCTAATTTTTTATGAGACATTTAGTCCTTCCACGACAGTTCTCCTTCATCCTAACCATAAGACATTAAACTTCTTGGGATGTGTTCTAATTCTCATTTATATGAGATACATAGTGACGCCATACATTCAATACTAATCCCAATTGCAGCATGATGTGAAGAAAACCCTTTTTTTCTCCCATGTATGAGTTAGATCTACATGAGAATATTCAAATTCTATTTATATCAAAGCCCCTAGTGTCTTTCCTTCATGACATTAAAATACACTATATCAAAAGAACTATGTATGGCTTGATTCTCATCATATTGAAATACATAGTGAAAACTTGGACATAGATATTAGTTCCAGCTATATGATAAATAAAAATTCAACATCTCTTGCATACAATAAAAAATCCATGTGTAAGACCTTTATTTTAAGTCTTCTCCTTAGAGATCCTACTAACAAAACAAGATATATTCCCATTATACATATGAGTCATATCTACATAAGGGACTCTAAACTCCTGGCCAATATGGATTAAAATATTTCTCCTATGAATTGAACATATCCCATTTTTCATTTCACACTCCTAATATTGAATAATTTCATATATAAATGGTCCTTCTTTGGTTTCAAGTGGAAGAGTTTCTTATACAGGAGAACACTTTTGCCTGACTATGCAGTATGTTCCCCATGGTGGCCTTACATAAAATTAGCCTACATAATAGGCCTGTTAGCCAAAGGATTCCAATATTTGAATATGCATCACATGCCTTAGCTGGACCTGCATAATACATCCCCTATAACAGTTTTTTCAAACAAAAGTGAGTTCATTCTTAGTAGAATCCTCTTTTTCCCCTTCAAACTTTAATGATGATATACAGGAACCAGTATTTTAAAGCGGGCATCCATTTTATATTTTTCCCATATCCTTTCTATCAACCTGAACATCTACAAGACTTTGGTTTACACATTTTACCTCTCCATGTGTTCGAAGAATATTTAAATAACCTTAAATCATGATAGGAATTATCCCCTCTATATTCAGGTTCTTTTATCCATAAACCAAACTCTATGGTTTGGAAAATATAAATCCCCATAAACATTCTTCGGTGTTTAGTAATAGAATGTAAAATACCCAAGAGATATTTTTCTTGATTATGTAGTAGGTACCCCTGGTTGGTTGGGCATAATTCGCCTACAAAATAGGCTGGTCAGCCGAAATATGCCATTGTTTGGCTATGCAACACATGCCCTAGTTGGCCTTTCATAATACAACCCCCATAATGGGTTTTTTCATAAATATTAAATTCATTATTGTAAAAGAATTATTCTAATTCTATTATACTTTTCCCATATCACTTTTCATATTTTTAAATCCTTAAATAATTGTTTATAATTCGTCATTTCCATACTAGATTATGGTAATATATTTCCAGATAAATTACCAGAAATTGGAGATTCGTAAACTTTTGGTCAAAGATAAAGTCCTTAAAATAGATACCCCTAATGTCCTTACTACATGACTTAAAAATGCACAGTCTAATGTCCTTGCAGCATAACATAAAACTGCACAGTCTAATTTCCTTGCTTCATTACTTGAAACTGCACAACCTAAGGTCATTTCTACATGGCTAAAAAAATACACCGCCTAATGTCCTTGCTGCATGACTTTAAACTGCATATTAAAGTATCAGAAATCCTCTTTCTGAAAAATATACCGTCCATCATACTCAAAATTCATGTAGGAGTGGTTTCTCACTCATGGCCTATATCGGCACAGATGACCCCTTTTATTATCAAATTCCTTTCCATGGTAAACCCACCCACTGTGGTCTTAAGACATCCAAATTTTAAACACCTTTTTTATCAACAATAGAATTTCAAAATTATTGATATTTATTTCTCTTTACTATAATGCACATTCCCCTAGGTGGCCTAGAATGATTCTCCTACATAACATGATTTTCAGTAAAATGATGCCACTGTTTGGCTATGTAACATGTGCCCTATCCGGCCCTACATAATACAAAACCCATAATAGGTTTGTCAAATATTAGTAAGTTTATTATTAAAAGAGACCTACTATAATATTATGTTTCCAATATTAGATATGGTGACCATAAAAATCATAAATCAATATTCCCCTTGGAAGTATCTAGGAAATATATATAGGGACCTTCCTAGCCATTAGAGATTTGTTCTTGTTCTAATCTCAAAATTCACGGTCAAAGTTATTTGACCTAAAACAATATACTTGTTACTCCAACATGCATGACATTAAAATTCCAATAAAAAGGTAAATAGTACTCACCGGGATGAAATCCTACAAAGGTCACCCTGGACAATAGTCAAGTCTCAGCTCGCTAGACCAACATTCTGTATTTTTTAGGCTATATCAAGTAATAAAAATTCAAAAGACACAAATTATGAAGGGTTTTCTATATGACCCTCTAAATAATAAAACTATGATCTTTAGGCCCAATAGATTCGAAAAAATTAGAGCATCTTCCCATACTTGAAGTAGCTCCCCAACTCACAAAATGATGTTAGAATGCATCAAAGAACCCAATTTTTTTCCATTGAATAAGATTCTTTTCATTTTGAACAAATCTAATTCTAGGGGGGGACTTTTTAACACCATGAAATTTTTTCAATCCACTTCTCTAAATAATTGAATATGTGAACCTTACATAGATAAAAATACTATGTTTGAGTAAAAAAAATACATCTTTATGCAGGAAGAAGTAAAAAAAATTGGATTTAGATGCACCACAAGCCAAAACATCTTCACCTTGGCACAAAATGATCACGGTGTGGCTTTACATTTTTCACAGGGGTCGGTGAAGGTAGAAAATGAACCTTCATGATGGGTCGGGATCAAATCCCAAAACTGAACCTGAGCAGGGGTGTAGGGGTGCATCCCTCGTAGTATGGAGAAGTATGTTTGACTAGGTGATTCGATCAGCCCCCCTATGTGGCACACTTACATGGAAAAAATATACTTTAAGTAGCTAGTGCAGGCCTGCCTGTGTTGCCAAAATGTGCACCCCCTATGACGAGGACCTACACAAAGGACTAAGGCTTGGGACCTGTGTGATAATATAATTTCATCACCCCTACTCGGAGGACCTAGGTTGTGCAGCTACGCTAACGACCTATGTGGAAAACATCCTTTTGACCAGCCCCCTCCTTACCTATAAATAGAACCCTTGGACTCCCCATTTGGTAACTGAAAAATTTGGAAGAACTCTTGATTCTCCCATTGCATAGCTTCTTTTCCCAGGTCTGCCAAATTTTCTTAGGTACCTTCCTAAAACATGAGATAAGAAAGAATTAGATGGGATAAGAAATATTGAAGTCCTTTCAGAGTTTTAATTATAAAACATATGATTAAGGACCCATCTTCTACAAAGAAGAAGCTACCTACAAAAATCCTATTCCAAAAAGACCTATGTGGGGATCTTCTGGAGACACAAAAAAAAGTACCATAGTGTTTAGTTTTAAATCTCATTGAAGTGTTTTCTTCCCAGTAGTCTTTTTAAAGATTGCTTAGGATTATTTACCCAGTGTTAATAACTTTTTCAATCATTCTTTAGACTTGTGCATCACACCAACATGACACACCTACCCAGTAGACCTATGTTGAATAGCTACGACCAAGGCCTACACATATCACTTTGTAAATCCTCTTCAATGACATTCATGGTAGGGTATCTCCTTCCTTTATTCCCTTATATGAAAGGGAATAAGTTGAATCCTCAACCAAAACCTCATGACTTATCAAACCTTTGTAAAGGACATAACAACAAGTCTCCTATTTGGGGTTTTATTTCTACAATGAGAGGTTTCCCACATTTTTCTTATAAGGGAGTGAGGATCATTAGGGTTTCTGTAGGTCTATATATGTACAGTCACATGGACCCTAACCCTAGAGACAGTGTTTGGAAGTTCCTAGTATTAGATTCTGGGGATAGGAATATGTCATCCCCTTCCCATCTCTAATACCTAGAGCATGTGGTTCCCAATAGAAATATTGAGGATCACACATGATTTTCCCTTCAACAAAGGAAATGTTTCCCTCCTCTCCTGGGACACAAACTAGGGCATCCCTTCTGGAGTATGCCCCTAGACTTTCGAGCCTAACCCAATGACCTTCACTTTCATTTCACATTGAAGGGTTCCTTGCTCTTCTCCATCTCCCACTCTTTCCTTGGCTTCTATTGTCATAGGCCCGACCTCTTCCATCAGAGGAGAATAAAGTATTTCATTTTTTGAATATCTCACATCATCTTGTCTCTCACACCAAGAATGACTCATGTGGGATTTGAGATTTGTGATGATCACAACATCCACACAATCCACATCATATCATGAACTACAAAAACTATAATTCCCACCATGATTGGGATACATAGGAATACTCTACCCATGGATTGAGCTCACTAGAAATCCTTCTGAGGAATCCAACTATAATTCTCTTAATCTAGGAATCCTCTTTTGAAGTAACCCCCAAATTAAGTCCCCATTAAATCTCAATGAGTTAATAATTTTTTCATGGATTTTCTTACAAGGGTATCCTCTTTAAGAGTAAGCCCCAACCTATTTCTCTCAATGGATTCATACACCCCTATGAGACTTACTGAACAGCATGGTCTTTGATTCTCATCCAAGTGGGATACGTATGAATCCTCCCTGAGGTTCAAATCCAACACTCTAAATCAACCCTTTTCTTTTTGGGCCACATTCCTAGTAGGGCCTAATTCAACTTGGAAACTCATATCCTTTCCATTTTTTTGGACTGCTTAGGAATAAGTCCCACAAATAACATTGACTAGGAACCTTCCGCCTAGACATACTTACCACCTGAAAATAAACTATATGGTTAGGTCCTTGTCACATGTCCATAAAAGGTATAATGTGTACCATTAATCAGCACCAAACTATGATGGTTTTGATTACTTTCACAAGGATTAAAAGGTATCCTATTTATATGTATGATCCCAAAATCAACAAAATACTATCTTCCTAGATGATGATAAATTCTAGAGTTCCCCAATGAGTGGCATAAAACCATCGTCATCGTAACAACAGCTAAAGAATATCTAAGTAGTATATGAGAGGATACCATTGATGGAGAACCTCAAATATATATGGATATCTCCATTGATGAAGAACCCCAAATACATACAGATGATTCTAAATTCCATACACGTAAGAAATTGATTGCAATATTAATGGGAAACCTACATTATTCTTGGTAAATTAGTAAGGATTCGTGAACATATCTTAGATCTATAAGTGAGTCTTGAAGTAAGAAATAATTCCACCCAAAAGGTTGTGATGAGCACAAACTCTCATCCTCTCGACCAATGTGAGTTCTTAAGTATCGTGGGTCAAACAAAACTAAAGAATTCTTGACTTTGGAAAGTAGTTCCCTTTGGATACATAGTTGTTGGGTGTTTCCAGTTCCATAAATAATTCTGATGGAAACTGCCAAGAAGTAGTGATTCCTAACTAGAACACATGTTCCAGGGGAAACAAACCCTTAAACCAGAAAAAAACATTTAAAAATTCTAAAACTCTTAAAACCCATAAAAACACAAAAAAAACCTAACAAACTAAAAGACCCTAAAAATCATGAACACGTCTAAAAATATTGGAAACACTAAAAACTATAAAAATACATAAAATCCTATATACCATAAAATTCCTAAAAAATCCCTACAAATACTTGAACATGTAAAAACCTATAAAACCCAGAAAAAACTATGAAACCCATCATAAACCCTTAAAACCCTAAAACCCCTAAAACCCTAAAATCCCTTATAAACCATAAAACCAGTAAATATTCCAACAAACCTTAACACGTTCATAAAACCATCTAGAACATTAAATCTACTAAAAAGTAGACACCCTAAAAACCCCAAAAAAACTATAATACCCCTAAAACCCCTAAAATCTCTGAAAACCCTAAAATACCACAAAATCCCTAAAACACAAGAATTCCCTAAAAACTATAAAAATAATAAAAATCCTTAAAAATACCTAAAATCTAAAATCCCCTAAAATCCATAATACCCTAAAAATCACTAAAAACTCTTAAAACCATAAAAACCCCAAAAAATGTTAAAAAATATTAAAATAAATAAAAACCCAAAAAACTCAAAAAAAAACATAAAAACCCACTAATAGACTAAAAACCATAAGAACCCTTAAGAATCCTATGAAACCCAAAAATTCCATAAAATCCCTGAAAATCCCTGAAGACCCTAAAAACATAAAAATCTTAATAAAGGCCTAAAACCCACGATAATGTAAAAAACCCCAAAAAATGATGAAAACCCCATGAAAACCATAAAACCACTAAAAACGTTAAAAACTGTAAACACATAGAAAAACCCTAAAACCCACTATGGAATCAAAAAAATCCTTAACACCACTAAAAACATCAAAAAAGAATAAAAAAGAATAAAACACATAAAAAATCAATGAAACCGTAAAAACTAAAAAATAAAAAAAAACCTTAAAAAACCCTAAAAACCCTAAAAACCAAAAAAAACCCCTATAAACCCCTAAAAACCACTAAACCCCCTCAAAATCTCTGAAACCCCTAAAAACCATAACAATCATAAAAATCCTAAAAAATCCCTTAAAATCATTATTAATGTAAAAAACTCAAAAAAAAACACCTAAATCCCATAAAAAACTCAAAAAACATTAAAAAATAAAGAAACCCATAAAACCCCCCAAAAACTATTAAAACCCATAAAAATGTTAAAAAACATTGAAAACCCATGAAATCCCCAAAAACTCAAAAAAAAACTAATACCTCAAAAAAGACCCTGAAAACCCTAAAAATCCCAAAAAGACCCCTTAAAACTCAGGAAAAATCCAAAAAAACAAAAAAATTACCTAAAATCATAAAAAACCCCATGAAATCTAATAAAAAATCCATTTAAATCCCATTAAACGTAAAAACCCTAAAAACCCAGAATTCCATAACAACCCTTAAAATCTTAAAATCCCTAAAACCCCATAAAAACATAAAACCCGCTAATAACACTAAAAATCCATAAATCCCATAAACATTAGATGACTCTAAAAAACCTTAAACCCCCTTAAAATCACATAAAACCCTTAAAAACCTAAGAAAAATAATCCCTAAGAAACCCTGGAAGAAAGACGGAGCAAGGCAGGGAGACAGGCGAAAATGGGTGCCATTTGCGGCCCCCGATCGTGTCGGCACCTGATGGAAAGGTTGTACCGTCGGCTTTGGCTCAGCCGGAGTTGTGCGGTCAAAAGGAGCTCTTCCATATCTGCAAGTGTACATCTCCACCTCCAGAGGTGGCTGGTGAGGATTCGGAGGCGTCACTCTCAAAGGTTTATATGGCTGAGGCGATGAAATTGGAGGCTTCGCTTACTTTGACTATGGGGCACCCTCTCCTGGCCGCATGATACAGAAATGGCGGGTGGCTCATGTTTTAGAAAATCGTGAGGCAGTGGAAGAGAGAATCAACTTATGTCATTCTTCCATTATCGTACGGGTTTTGACTCCGAATGGGGAACGACTTTGGAAAATTGATGACCTTATCAAGCAGATCACGACCATTTGGGGATTCACTGAATAGAAGATGATCGTGATGGGAAGGGGGTTTTATCACATCGTATTCCAGTCAGATGAATGAAAAAGGAGGGAATGGAGCTTAGACTCTCTCAACCTGAATCCTAGCCTCCTCCAGATCCAGGATTGGGACAGGAATTTTGATCCCTCGAATGTTAAGAATACCTCTACGCAGGTATGGATCCAGATTTACAAACTGAGCTGGCTCTACTTGCATCCTCGGATTCTCTGGCATATTGCATCCTCAGTTGTCTTTCCTATTCACATTGACAAGGAGACGAACAACCCAAGATATGGAAACTATGCATGGGTCCTTTTTGTGGATAATTTGACATCCATGTTTGTGCAGGAGGTGGTGCTCAACACTCTGGAAGACAGTTTCACTCTGGAAATTCAGTATGAAAGGAGGCCTAAAACCTGCTCCCACTGTAATCTTCTTGGCCACCTTGTTTCTGAGTTCCATAAGATGATGGTGTGCTCCTAAAATCTGAAGGGGCATGATGTTGCGACCTGCAGGAGGCATCAGGACGCCGAGTATGAGAAGGGTCAGGTTCTTCCTGTCTCATCAAATTCCCCTACAACTCCCATGCAAGGACAACACTCGGATATCATGAATTTGAACACTGAGGAGCCTCCGAACACTGCAGTCCCCCCGTTACAAGCCCCCTCTACAACGCTTGGCTGTCAGGAGGCGCCCCTTAAGCCACAAGCAGCCCCAGCTGCCCCAAATAACCCTAACAGCCTCATCCTGACTGCTGACTCTAATGGGATTGCTTCTACGAATGATCCCCAGGCAGTTTCCTCCCCTTGAACTTCTCTGATGGGGATGTTGGTTTCCAGTTATGATGGGCTGATGGTTGTTCCATCCCCTTAGATGATCACCTCACCTGTGCCAGTGGAGGATACGGGGGAATCGTCTGCCCTTGCAGTGGATCCTTTGAAGGGGACCATCCCTGCAATGAACTTGTCTGCATCTGATGACACTTTCATACTTGTTTCCTCAAGTAAAGTTGAGAGAAGGACCCTGTCAGGGGATGTTCCTGAGAAAATATGTCCCCTAAACAGGTTCACCCCTCTCTTTGGAAGCATTTGGTCTGACGAGGCAGAAGATCAGCCTGATGAGGCCAGTGGCCAGAGGGAGATGTCCAAGCCCGATGAGGTTCAGCCCCTGGTGGTTGATTCTCAAAGGGAAGATGATCTTGCTTCCAAGTACCAGATCACGGACGTGGATGAAGCTTCTGTTAAGAAGAATCCTATAGGTAGGCCCAAGAAGAAAAGGAATAAAGGCTAGGTGAATGCCTTTCACGCTGCCTTTGGTTCCCAGAACCCGCCTCCTGCAAGGGGAAATGCCCCCCTTGCCTAATGAGGATCTTGTTATGGAATTGACAAGGACTTGGGAATCCTCCCACTACCTCATCACTCCAGCATTTTATCTCTTCCTGGAGGCCTAACATTATTGGAAATTTTAAACCGATGATCTCCTTTGACAGTTGTAAGGGTTTCAGTTAGAGTAGTCTTGGGTACTCTTTTGTTGCTAATAACTGTAATGAGAGTGGCCAAGATAATTTGTGGGTGCTCAAACAAGATGACGTGAAGGTGATGTCTGTTGAGGGGAGTCCTCAAGTCATAACCCTGGGGACTATTCATAAGGATACCCTTTTTTAGATTTACTTTGTGTACGCTTCGTGCTCATGCACTAGGAGACGAGTCATATGGAGGAAGATTGTCCAACTTTGTGGGTCCATTGATCATAACTGGGTCATTATTGGTGATTTTAATATGGTCTTCAAGCAGGATGAAAATATTGGCACCAATTTCTCCCGCTTGCCACTACGGACTTCTCTTAATTCCTTGACTCTTGTGACCTCACCTAAGTTCCCATTGCTAGAGCCTCCTTCACATGGGGAAGATCTACTATCAATGGACAATAAACTAGCAAACTGGATAGGTGCTTCTACCAAATCAGTGATAACAGTGCCCTATCTGACATTTCTGGGTTTACCCTTCCAAAGTTCCACTCAGATCATAACCCAATTGTCATTGACCTCTCGGGGTGTTCTTTAAGATTATCCCCCTTTCCTTTTAAGTTCAACAACACTTGAATCAAGATTCTGGGTTGCAGGGAAATTATCGTTACTGGGTGGGTGAGCCCTTCCCATGGTAGTCAATTCTTTAGTCTGGCTTCAAAATTGAAGAACATTAAATATCATCTCAAAGAGTGGAGAAGGAAATGGTTTTCCAAGATGGATGAGGACATTAAGTCTGCTGAACTTCGGCTTGCCTCCATCCAACATTCCAATCAGTTGCTGCCTTTTCCCTCTCTGGATGAGCTGCAGGCTCAAGCGAGGCTGGATGATCTTTTGGCCCTGAAGGAAAAGCTGGCCGAAAATCAGTTCAACACAAGGTGTCTCAAAGATGGGAACCGGAATTCCAACATTTTCCATCAGTTACAATGGGAAAAGAAGGCTAAGAAATTCCTAAACACTATTCGCATTCATGGGTCCACTTTTACCTCAGAGGAAGACATCTCCAATGCGGTGGTGGACTACTTCCAGGAGCTGTAAATTGATAATGATTGAGAGTACTCCCTCCATTTGATGGATTCCATTCTGCCTTGTGTGAATGAACTGAAAAACGAAGACATAACGTGTGCTCCCTTAGAAGATGAAGTAATACACACTTTGTTCTCCCTTAATATGAAAAGTGCAGCGGGCCCGGATGGTTTCAGTAACAAATTCTTCATTTCCTACTAGGATATTAGGCACATGGAAATCACGACTGCTATTAGAGAGATTTTCCATTCCAGATCATTCCCTCATATCCAGAAGGATAATTTCATTTCTCTGATTCCAAAGAAAAATAATGCTCTTGAAATTGGAGATTTTTGACCGGTCGCCATTGGAAACACCGTCCCCAAAATTATAAGCAAGATTCTGGTCAAGAGGATGGGGCGACTTATTGGGGAACTTATTACCCCAAATCAATATGGTTTTATTCTAGGGAGGAACATTCCGAACTACTTATTCATAGCCTCGGAGGGTATTAATATAATTAGGAGACGCTCCAAACATGGAAGCTTTTCCTTAAAGCTAGATATCTTGAAGGCCTTTGATACCATCAAATGGAGCATTATCTACCAAGTGCTATCTATATATGGATTCTCAGACAGTTTCATAATGTTGGTGGCGTCCATCCTTAACAGTGCTAGAGTGGCAGTGCTTATTAATGTTCCCCCGAAGGGGTTCTTCCCGTGCTCACGTGGAGTTAGGCAGGGTGACCCATTGTCTGGTATTCTCTTTGTGATTGCTGAAGATTATATGAGTAGGTGCCTCGTTGATCTTACGCAGGCTGGTCTTTTCAACCTAATAAAGGCAGGTAGAGACCTCCGGGTTCTGTCTCATCTTCTCTATGCCGATGACATCCTCCTCTTTGGGCATGCTGACAAGAAAACATTGTCGTCGATTCGAATGATATTTCGTTACGACAAATGTGTGGCGAGGCAACCCATCAGCTAGAGAAAATCCTCTATCATCTTTGGGGAGTGCATTTTCCCATCTAGACAATTACACATTGCACTCTCCCTTGGTGTTAAGAGGGTATCACTCCCCTTTGACTATCTGGGTGTTTCGATTTTTTGGGGACAGGTCAAGAGAAGCTATCTTGAGAACCCGATGAGCAGAATCTTACTTCAACTTACTAAATGGAAAGGCAAGTGTCTCTCGCAATCCGGGAGAGTTTGTCTCATCAACTTAGTTATTAACTCTATGTTCACATATGCCTTCTCCATCTACAGATGGCCAGTTAACCTCATTAATTCTCTGCAGGAGAATATTAGAAATTTTGCTTGGACAGGCTATACCAGTGAACGTAAGTTGGTCTTTGTGGCTTAGAGGGATTTTACTAAGTCATCTGAGCTGGGAAAGCATGGAATAAAAGACCTTAGGAGATTTATTGATGCTCTTCCTGCAAAATTTACCCTGAGACCTACTTGATTATAACGATGATGGACTGGGCTTTTGTCAGGAAAAGTTCACACAGAAACTTTGTGATAGTTTCTCTGGATATTTTCGATCCTCGGGTTGGCCATATGTCTGAGGCTCTTACATGGGCATCATGGAGCACTCAAAATGGATTGTTTCGAAGCAGTCAGATTTGAATGTTTGGTCTACCATGTGGCTTGATAGGCCCCTATAGGACATTGTGGTCCCTCCTGTAGACTCAAGGGACATGTCGATTGCTTGCTTCACCCGATGATTGGGGCAGTTTGAAGTTCTCCTTCCAGCATACATTTATAGGCAGATCCAAGATTATACATTTGTTGAAAGAGACCTAATCTAGAGGCCTAATCTCATTGGGTTGTTAAATTTGAAATATTTCTACCGGGTGAAGTGTTCACAGGGTCACTCTCCTCCATCCTGGCTCTCAATCTTTAGAAGACCATTTATCCCTTTAGCCAACCACCTACTGCTCTAAAAGCTCTGGAAGAACCAGCTTCGGCTTCAAGGACAACTGTAGAGGGCTGGACACAGCCTGGAATCTATCTTCTTCCTATACCTTGGAGCTGAGGAATCCATTCATCCCACTTTTCTTCAATGCAGCTTTGCAGAGGCGCTTTGGGGGTACCTGTAGATACTGTTTGGGTTTCCCCTCTACATGGATAGACCGCTCTTTGAGCTGCTGGGCAGCTTGGTGAATTGTCCCTACAGCAGGCAGGTGTCCAGTTTTCTGCATGTTGCCATTGCGGCCAACATCTCCTACACCTAGGCCACTCATAATGCTATTGGTTTCAATAAAAAACGGCTCTCCTTCCATGGTGGTGTGGTTATTCTCCACACGACGATTCATGCAGCATCTCCTATCCAATATGATTCAATGGAAAATGATGTTAATGATCATATCCTTTTGCGGTTGCTTGGTGTTGCTGGAATGTTAAAGAAGCCACAGATTCTTAAGTCCATCCGCTGGATCCTCCCCCCCCCCCGATTTCTTCCTGGATTAAGGTCAATGTGGATGGTGCGACACTGGGTGCACCGGGACCCTCAAGGTGTGGTGGGGATTTCCATACCCACTGTGGCTTCGTCAAAGCCTTCTTTCACCATTTCATTGGGAATGGGTGTGCCCTTGAAGCTGAATTTTGGGCCATGATAAGGGCGATCAACTTTGGTGTCCAATTTGGTTGGATCCCTCTCTATCTTGAATCGGACACTTTGCTTGCGGTGGAGGCCCTTAAAACAAAATCAGGGCGAGTCCCCTGGAGGATCTTTCCCCAATGGTTGGAATGCCCCGCTTCTTGTCAAGGGCTAAACCTTCATGTCACACATGCCTACCGGGAGTCAAACTCGGTTGCGGATGCGCTCTCCAAGCAGGCGATTGTGGAGAGGAGTTTGATATGGTCGTTTGTTGCCACACCGTGCTGCTTATGGTTTGTGGAGTCTGATATGAAGGGTGAGGTCTACACCCGGGTTTGCAATCCCCCCTTGTAATGCTTTCTTGGATGCTTTCTTTTCTTTATAAATTTTTGGGGACCAGGTTCACCAGGTCTCGAGCCTTCTTTGCCCTAAAAACCCAAAAACACAAAAAAACCCTCGAACCTTGGAAAAAATAGAAAGCCATTCAAAATCCTTAAAAATTATAGAAAACCCTAAATAACATAAAAATAAAAAATACCCTAAAAAACCACCATTATGTAAAAACACTAAACCCCTAAAAACCCCATAAAACCCATAAAACCCATACGAACATAAAACCCTAAAATCCTAAAAAACCCATATAATATCTATAAACCCATAAAACCCTTAAAACAAAAAAAAACAAAAAAAAAAAACATCAAATGCCTAAAAACTAAAAGCCCTAAAATCTGAAAGGACCATTTAAACCCTGAGAAAAACCTTAAATCCAAAAAAAAAACAATAAAAACTCTTGGAACCCTAAAGCACCGGAAACCCCTAATAACCCTCAAAATCCACAAAACCCTATAAATCTATAAAGACAATAAAAATCCTAAAAAATCACTACAAATACTTGAGAATTTAAAAAACCCTATAAAGCATGAAAACCCCTTGAATATAATTTATCCTAAAAGAACCATAAAACCCCCAAAAAAAAATTTAAAACCACTAAAAAAATAGTCACTTTAAAACCTTAAAGACATTAAAAACACTAAAAATCTATAAAATCCCTAGAAAACACAAAAATCCCCTAAAACCTGTAAAAAACTTTATAAACCCATAAATCCCATAAAACCCTAATAAACCCAAGAAACCCCTAAGAACCCCTAGAAATATCTAAAATTTGTAAAAATATTAGAAATCTTAAAAATCATTAAAGATCCCTGAAAAGATAAATAACCCTAAAAACCAAGAAAATCCCCTGAAAACCATAAATACCACAAAAAATGTGGAAAACCCTAAAACCCCATCAAGCCCATAAAAACCCCCTAAAAACTAAAACAATCATTTTATCCTCTAAACGTGTTGAAAATCACTAAATTTTTTGAAACCCTAACAAGGAAAAAAAAATCCCCAAAACCCCAAAACCCATAAAAACACAAAAAACCCTAAAACACTTTTTATCCATGAAAATTGCTAAAACCCCTCAAAATCCTTAAAAGGACTAATAAGCCCATGGGGAACGGGTGAGTTCGTTAAAGGTGGTGGCGTCCTAACCCCAAGGTTCTGAGTTCGAGTCCACGCAAGGCAATGTGCACTATATGCTAACAAACCTCTCGTGGGCCCCTCTACCCCATTGAGAAGTAGCCTAAGCCCAAGGGTTGGACATCATGGGCCTCACTAGGGATGTGCGGCGCGAAGGTGGGGAGACCACCCCAATACCTCATTACCGAAACAACACATTTGATCTCCTTAAATAAAATTCTAGATGGTAGATCCTCCACTCTCTCGCAATGGCGTTTCAACTGGAAACCTTGAAGATGATGACGGGCTTTGCGCATCTCCCTCCCCTCGCCACGATGGAGGGGCCTTCGTTGGCTTTAGCAGATTATCAACCTTTTTCTCCATTCACGAATCTGGACCTATTACCACTTATCCATGGATCGAGCTTTTCCCCAAGGTTCCTGGCCTTTTTTAATGAAATCTGCAACTCCATCTCTTAATTGTAGTGTTTAATGAGGCCTCCGCTTGGCATATGTTGACATTGGTTTCTCGTTTCCTGATCCGGCGCCCCGGTGGTCATTTTGGATAGATTTTTCTTTGAAAGTTAGCACCTTCTTGATCATGCTATGGTGGGTCTTGTGGATCGCCACCATATTTTCATTTGTTTTGCATCTGAAGTAGATCTCAAACATGCCCGGTCTATGGTTCCTCAGTTTTGCAGTAGTGCCCAGTTCTCCATTTTTTGATGGAGTTTTGATCTGAACGTGCATCGTGATTCACCAATGGTGGCAAACTGGGTGAGATTTATGTAACTTCCTCTTCGCTTCCAAAATTTGTCTATTATTTCGATGTTGGGGAAACTGTTGGGATGGTTCCTTTGTGTGGATAGCAGGACTCGAGATTTATGCCATCCAGTTTCTCCTAGGTCTTTTGTTGAGGTGGATTCTTCTAAGGAGGCACCAGACTTTGTGTGGATCGTTGTTGGTGAGGAGCTTTGATGGAGACAACCGGTAATCTTTGAGACATGGGTTGATTTCTGTTCCTCTTTACGACATCTTGGTCATGATGACCGTGTCTATAAGAGTGGCTTAAGGGGATCTAGTGTTTTGAAACTGGCTCTAGTGGGGCTTGGCAAAGGATCCCATAATCTCGTGGGGGGGGGGGAAGGAGGTGTCTGTCAAGGATACTCAGTGCTTGCCTTCCCTGCCAAAGGTTAGGGACATTTTTTCATGCCTGAGAGCATATCTTGATTTTGGTGGTGATATGGAGAAAGCAAGGGTGGATCCTTGCGACTTGGGGTTGGAGACTCCAAATAATAGTAGTGTGAATGAGGAGGGTAATGTAGTGGTCGTTCATTTTTCTCATAGCTTTAATGGTGAACAGGCCAGTAAAGGGGAGGTGCATGATCAGAGTGTTACTGCCTTGTATAACAAGTTTGATTGCCTACTTTCTGTTGAGCCAAAGGGTGTGGCAACGACTCAGGGGGATTTGGAGGATCAAGGGATGATGGAAGAACTGGGAGATGTGGCTAGGCAGGGGCAAGGAGAGGGGATCCGTTCTGATCATGGGCAGAATAGGACCTACAGTTGTAACGTTGTTGAAGCTATTGTGTGGGAATTGAGCTGTGGTGACAATGGTGGCAATGAGGTGCATGTTCTATTAGTAGAGAGCAATGCGGAGGATTGGGAGGAAGGTGTCGACGGTGTGGCTAGGTGTAGGCCTTCTGGCCTCATTGTGAAAATGCCTAGGGTTATTCTTGATGGATCTGCTTCTGGTGAAACTTGTTGTGTAGTTGGACAGGGGAAGGTGGATGAGAATGGGCGATGGACAAGAAAGAGGTGGTGGTTGAGCAGGGTTGAGCATCTGTGGAAGGGAAGGTGAATGAGCAGGGGGAGATGAACAGGGAGATGTGGCCCTTTTCAGTCAGGTGATGGGGGGGGGGAGGCTAAGCAGGGGGAGGTGCCTAGGCAAGGGGTGCTCTCGGAGCAGTGTTATGTGGTGATGGAGGGATCCCCACGGTCTGGGAATGGGCCTTTGGTTTTGTTGGTGCATGAGTGGATTTCTGCTGGTGTGTCTTTTCAGGGGGCTTTGGCTCAGTTTGATAATGAGCAGGGGGGGCTATTGAACATAGAGAGGTGATGGAGCCGGTCGTGGAGGTATGCAAGCTGCCTAGGGAGGAGGGGATATTGCAGCTAGCCCTGGCTGGTGTGGTGTTCCCCTCCTTGTCTGGATTTTGAGGAACCTTCCCTGGTGGTTCCTTGTGTGCCGTAGTGTGGGGATCTTGCTGACTGCTCCCTAAATCTGGAAGCCTCCTTCATCCCTGATCAAGATTTTTTTTTGTGGAGGACGGTATAAGGATGACTCATAATATGGATATGATCACTTAGGAGAGGGCCTTGCTAGTGGTGGTCAATCCTTATAGGAAGGAAAAAAATATGTAGGGGTATCTTTAGATCCCTGAAAGAGGATGTCGAGGAAAGACAATTCTACTTTTTCAAAGACAGTGTCCACGAGAGCCTCTTGCAAAACTAAAAAATTTACCTCTGCTAGGGAGGTCGGTCTGTCAAGGCACAACTAAATGTGGAGCAGCAACGTCTCAGAGAGTATTACACTACCTTCCTAAATCAATATGAATCATCTGAATGGGAGTCATCGGAGCCAGATGCTTCCTGTGGTTATGATGCTGATGGGGACACATATGGGGATAGAGACGTTGATTTATAGTTCCTGCCTCTTTCTATTCTTCTTTTCGGGTCTTTTGGGGTTTTGGTATCTTAGGGGTTCAGGGTTTTTTGGTGTGGGCTTTTTGGCCCCACCCCGCCCTTGTATACTTTTGTTTTTCTTTTAATAAATTTTGGGGGGTCAGGAATAGCCCGGACTCACACCTTTCTTGCCCTAAAAGGTCTAAAACCCCAAAATCCATAAAAATTATACAAAATCCTTATGAATCCATGAAAGCATAAAAAACCCAATGAACCATGAATAACCCCTTAAAACCATAAATCCCCTAAAAATATTAAAACCCCCCTAAAACCCTAAAAAACCACTAAAAACTCTAAACACCCTTATAAACTTTAAAAGCGTTAAAAAATATAAAAACCCTAAAAACCTTAAAAAACAAATAAAAAACCAAAAAACCCAAAAATTCCCTAAGAAACTAGACAAACCCTTAAAAAATGAAAAAAATTGGAAAATCCCTAAAAACACTCAAAATCCCTAAAATCAGAAAAACCATTAATACCATAAAACTTTTAAAACCCCGTAAAATTGATGAAAATGTAAAAAACCTAAAAACCATGAATAAATCAATAAAAACCATAAAACCCCTCAAAAACATTAAACCCCATGAATCACCTAAAAATAACTAAAAACTATTAAAATTGTTAAAACAACTAAAGACGTTAAAAACTCCAGAAACTATTAAACCATTAAAAACTAAAAAAAACTAAAAACACGAAAAGACTCTAAAAATGCTAGGAAAAAAGATGATAAGGAAGATTTTCATATTCAGGAATTGTCCTTTGTTGTCATGGAATTTTCAATGAAGGGGACATTCCCTCACATTGTTTTGGTGAAAATCAAACTAACCATTATATTAAGAAAATTAGTCTAACAATTATTTAGAAATTACATAGGATTGGAAAGATATTTTCTAGTGGAAAGGATCATCGGAATTACCTTGGGTCTGTAATGATATTTTGATCGTAATAAAGAAGGGAATTATATTTAGCATGGATCCTATATAAATATGATGATGCTTTCATATTTTGAATTTCTTAGAAATCATATGTATGTTGTAAAACTTGTGATGTTGGATTGATTAAAGAAAGGGGGAGATGAAGTGTTGACAATCATATTGAGCATCTGATTAGAAGAAAAGATTTCTTTACAATCATATTCTTGCTAATCGTATTCATGTAGATTGAAATAAATTTGTTGCTTGAAGAATAGGAAGTTATAATACATTAAATTTTATGTATAATGATGTAAAGATGATATTCAATGTAATAAAATTCATTAATGAATTAAAGCTTACAAGAAAAATTTTGTTTAAGAATGAAGATTCTAAAGTAAAAAACTTTTCAATATCAGGTCAATGGTTTCAGATTTTCTTCATGGTTGGGAATGACTTATTAAATGTAATGAGAGAAATCTAAGGTGTTGGTTTTCAGTCAGGCCAAAAGGAAAATGATTTAAATCATTGGAAAATGATGTTGAGAAATATAGTGATCAGAAAATAGATTGAAGTTGAGTGCTGAAAGATCACTGATATCGTATTCCGAAAAGAAGAAGTAGAATCAGTTGAAGACATTTTTAAAGAATCTATTGTCTCATATGTAATGAAGAAATCATAATTATAGTTGGTTTCATGAATTGTAAATTGAAGACGTATGTTTTCCATAAAACATTTTGTGCATTGAAATGTAACGAAGAAACCATTGTTGAACATATGCTTCCATTGTAATGAGGACATTTAAAATGGGAAGATAGTATCTTTGTAGGTTGAGAGAAACATAATGACATGTCTTCAGTTCTAATTTATATTCAAGTGGGTCAAGAAAATCATAGTGAAAAAATCACATTATCATAATTTAGATATCATATTTGGATATCAGAATCATGAATCATATTTGGAATGAATATTTCTTAGAAACTCTAAAGCATTGAAGAAGTCAACGAGAGATCGGAATATCAAGGAAGTTTAATGATTCAAAAAGGTGTTGAATATTTCAAAAATATATCTTAAAATCCATTATATTTTAATATTCAAAAAGGTTTTTAACAATTCAATGAACGATTCGAGATTTAATGAAGATTAAATATTCTAGAAATTTGTTGAAGCGGGAAAACCATTTCAGAATCCCACTTAATCCATTTCCGTATGTCATTAAATTGAGGAGAATAATTTGTGTATTTTGTTAATTTCATTATTCACAAAATAGGGGAGAGATGCTCCGCAATTTAAGAAATAATACTTTTTTGTTTTGTTTTGTTCTTTAAGAGGTTTTTTGGACATAAGAATGAAAGGTGAAGAGAGAATATCATAATCATAGTTTCGATATTGGGAAACCAAAATAGGATTTTGGGAACGAGGAAAATGCTAGATTATGATTGTTTCAACATTATTCTAAGAGAGTATTATTTCCGTAATGAGTAATCGAACTTGGGAATTAGAATGGGAAATCAGACTAAGTATGATTACAAAGTCTAGGATGTTTTTAACATCTTATGGGTAGGAAGGTGAAGTAGTTTTTTCAAATATCATATTTGTGAATGTTGATCAAGAAGAACCATAACATAATTTTTAAGCCAATTTTATTACTTCATTTCATGATACCTAAATAACATGTACTGTTGTATTGAACATAGTGATACCTATGTAAGGGAATATCCTATTCATTGTATTCCACACAAAAGGATTTTTTCTAGTGAACTGTGTGGTATTGGATTATTTCTGAACCATACCATGGACTAGATAATCTTGTTGACTTGCGAAACTTATATATTCTTATGTTCATGTGGTTGTGTGTTTGATTTTTTTTTTAGCAGAGGAAGAAATATTTAATAGGAGTAGATGGTGGTTTCAAAAGTAAGGTAATATAAAAAAGAAAGATATCACTGATTCAACCCCTCCCCCTCTTAGTGATACTTGAATCCTGGCTGGGTAATCTAAAAAACCATGCAAACCACTAAAATCCAAAAAAAACTAAAAATCCCAAAAAATCATCAAAATCATATTAACCCGAAGAAAACATATAAACAAAAAAATATATAAAAAAGCCTAAAAATACTTAACTTGTAAAAAACCCTAAAAACCCAAAAAACCCAAAAAAACCCTATAAACACCATAAAACCCATAAAAAATACAAGCTATAAAAACCGTAAAAATTCATAAAATCCCTAAAACCCACTAACAACTAAAAAACAATTTAAACCCCTAAAAACCCTAAAACCCTAAACCCCTAAAAACCCTATAAACTGAAAAAATCCTAAAAGGAATAAGAATCCTAAAACTCACAAAAATCTTTGAAAACATAAAAACCTATAAAAACCAAGAAACCCCCAGAAAACCATAAAAACCATAAAAATCCCTGAAAAAACCCCATAAACCCCCCCAACCCCCCCCCCCCCAAAAAAACCATCAAAACGCCCCAAAAAACCCACTACAAACGCTGAAAACCCACTACAAACTATAAAAACCCTTAAAATCGCTAAAAATGATTTAAAAATTTGAAAAACCATTAAAACCCTAAAAATAAAAAAGCCCCTAAAGACCCTAAAAACCATAAAAGCCCGAAAAATAGTAAAAACCCTAAAACCCCAAAAAACCCCTAAAAGCTTCAGAATCGCTAAAAATAAAAAAACGCTAAAACCATAAATATCCTAAAAAATAAATAAAAATACCAAAAAACACATAACAACCCTAAAAACCATAAAAACCTCCTGAAAATAATAAAACCACTTAAAAGTTTGAAAAAACAAATAAAAAAAATAAAACATTTGAAAATCACCAAAAACTATAAAAACCATTAAAACCCTAAAAAACACCAAAATACTCCTCAAACCAATAAAAAAATTGAAAACTCTAAAAACCCTAAAACCCCTAAAAATCTTGAAACCCATAAAAACCCTCAGAATCCTAAAAATTGTTAAGAAACGCTAAAAATCCTAAAAAGAGCAAAAAAATAAAAAAAGTAAAAAACACTAAAAACCCTAAAAAACATAAGAAAACCATTAAAATCTAAAAATCCATTAAAACCCTAAAAACACATAAAAACACTAAAAAACACTAAAAACTCTAAAAACCCATTTAACCTCATAATTTTTTTTAAAAGACTAATACCTTACATTTTCAAAACCATTAAAAACAAAAAAAAAACTCTAAAATTCTAGAAAGACTATAAAACCCTGAAACCTGCTAAAAAATCTACAAAACCCTAAATAACCTCAAACCCCTAAAACCTAAAAACCATAAAAATCCTAAAAAACACCAAAAATCCAAGAAAATATAACAAATCCTAAAAGACTGTGAAAACCATAGAAACCCTAAAACCATAAAAAACAAAAAAAACCCATAACAACAGTAAAATACTACTAAAAATTCTAAAACCCTTAAAACCCATCAAATTGTTATGAAATCTAAAAAACCCTAACAAAATAAAAAAAACCCTAAAACCCAAAAGATCCTAAAGAACCTGGAAACCCCTAAATCCCCTAATATCCCTTAAAACCCCTAAAATCCTTCAAAATATCTCCAAACCATAAAACCCCTAAGACCATAAATAAACATAAAAATCCCTAAAAGTTTATGAAAACATAAAAACCCTGAAACCCTCTAAAAACAATAAAACCCCCTAAAAACGTAAAAAATTCCTAAAACCTTCAAAAACCATAGAACACCACTGAAAACACTAAATACCTTTGAAACACCAAAATATATTAAAAACTATAAAAAACATTAAAACCCATAAAACCAAAAAAAAACACAACTAAAAACCCCAACACACTATAAAATCCATAAAATCCTCAAAATATCTAAAAATTATAAACCCCCTCAAAATCCCTGAAAATCAACCTCCCCCGAAATGCATGTAAACGTAAAAACCCTTAAAACCCCTAAAAATGCTAAAAATCCCTAAATAACCTAATTACCTTAAAAACACAATAAAAACCCTAAAAGTCACTAAAAAATCATGAAATGTATAGAACCCATTAAACTAGTAAAAACTCTAAAAAACCCATAAAACCCCTTAAAAAAGTAAAAGCCCAAAAAACCCCCTAAAAACCCTAAACACTTCAAAATCTTAAAAACCATCAAAATCCCTAAAAATCCAAAAAACCAAAAATATCCTAAAAATTCCCTAAAAGTTATTAGGAACTTAAAAATGCCTAAAACCACTAAAAACTCTTGAAAACCATAAAAACCCTAAAAACCCTATAAAACCCTATAAACTCATAAAAACTATAAAAACCACTAAAAACTCTAAAAGCTCATTAAACCAATAAAATCACTAAAAACTGTAAAAAAATTTAAACCCCTTAAATCTAAAAAAAACACTAAAACCCCAAACACAAAAAAAACCATGAAACCCTGTAAAAACCCTAAAAACTATAAAATCCCCTAAAAAAATAAAACCCCAAAAAATACCTAAAAACCTTAAAAATCCAAAAAACCCAAAAAACACTAAAAATTCCTAAAAACATAAACTACTGTAAACACTTTTTAAACCCCCTCAAAAACATAAAACCCCTAAAACCCTTAAAAATGCTTAAAACCATTAAAACCCTACAACCACTGAAAACACTAAAAAACGATAAAACCCCTAAAAAGGTTAAAAACTTTCAAAAACCTTAAAACCCATAAAAATTATAAAAACTAAAATACACTAAAATAATATAAAAGACCTAAAAACCTAAATACCAAAAAAACCCCTTGAAAAATGATAAAAGCCACCAAAACCGATAAAATCCATAAAACCTTAAAAAACCCAAAAAATGCCTAAAAATCCCTAAAAACGTAAGAAACTATAAAACATATAAAAACCGTAAAAACCATAAAACCCTAAAAACCCATTAGAAACCAAAAACCCCCTAAAACCCAAAAAACCACAACAAAATCTAAATACCATGAAAACCCCAAATTTTTTTATTTAACCATAAAACCCTAAAAAATAAAAAAACATAAAAACCAAAAAATACCCTAAAAACCTTGAAACCCCATAAAAACATGGGAAAACCCTAAAACCATGAAAATTCACTAAAACCCCTAAAACCATAAAAATCCTTAAAAATCCCTTAAAATCCCAGAGAATGTAAAGAACCAAAAAAAAACAAAAAATAGACCATGAAAACAAAAAAAACCATACAAACCTTAAAAAATAAAAACCCATAAAACAATAAAAAAAATAAAACCTCAAAACCCCTTAAACCCCTAAAAAGTAAAAAAAATCTAAAAAACCACAAAACCCTAAAAAACACAAAAAATCGTAAAACCCCAAAACACCACAAAAAAAATTAAAAACCCTAAAAGTCCCCAAAATACCTAAAAAACTGAAAACATAAAAATCGTAATAGACCAACCCCCCCTAAAAATCATTAAAACTATTAAAAACATTAAATACCCCATAAAACCGCCAAAGCCAACTAAAAGTACAAAAACACTTAAAAATTATAAAGGTATCTCGAAGAACTTTGAACCCCTAAAAACCCAAAAATCCCAACTCCCACCCACACCCCACCAAAACAACCATAAATCCATAAAAACCAACAAAACCCCTAAAACCCCTCAAAATCCCTAAAACCCCTAAAAACCATAAAAATCCAAAAAAGGACCTAAAAATCCCTAAAAATATATAAACCCATAAAAAAGTAGAAAACCCAATGAGATACATAAAACCCTTGAAAACCTTAAAAACCCCTAAAATTCCATAAAAACAATGAAAATCACTAAAAACTCTAAATATCCTCAAAACCATTAAGAAGTTAAAAAAATATAACAAACATTAAAATCCATAAAAAACTAAAAAACCCAAAAAAAAACACTAAAAGACCCCAAAAAAATATGAAAAACCCAAAAAACACTAAAATGAAAAAAAATCCATTAAAACCGTACAAAATCCAAAAAACCATAAAAATATTTAAAAATCCCTAAAAATGCCTAAAAAGTTAAAAACCCTATCAATCCAAAAAAACCCATGAAAAGCATAAAAAACCCAAAATAACTTTAAAACCCAAATAAAGTCCCTAAAACCCACTAAAAAATAAATAAAAACATAACAACGCTAAAAATAAAAAAAAACAAAAAAACCATAAAGACCTAAAGGCACAAAAAACACTAAATCTCCAAAAGACCCTTAAAACCATAAAACCCTAAAACCCTAAAAAACCTGAGTAACCATAAAACCCCTCAATATCCTTGAAAAACATAAAATACCATTAAAACCATAAAAATCATTAAAGAACCTAAGAATCCCTAAAAACGTAAAAATCCATAAAAACCAGGAAAATACTATAAAAACCATAAAACCCCCATAAAAACATAATACATAAAAAACCCTAGAACAAACTAAAAACACTAAAATCACATAAACCCCAAAAAACCATAAAATTTTTAAAAAACCATAAAAACCCATAATAAGCTCAAAAATCCCAAAAAAACACCATAAAGACCCTACAAACCCTAAAACCCTGAAAACCACTAAAAACCATAAAAAACATAAAAATCCCTAAAACCCTCTAATAACTCTAAAACCCACAAAAATCATAAAAATACCTAAAAATAATTGAAAATGTAAAAAAACCAAAAAACCCAAAAAACATAAAAATCCATAAAAATCAAAAAAACCCTTACAAGACACCAAAAACCCTTAACCTGCTCAAAATCAATAAAACCAAAAAAACCATAAAATTGATAATAATCCTAAACAATCAATAAAATCTCTAAAAATGTAATAATACTAAAAAACTACTAAAACCCATTAAACCCATAAAACATTAGAAAACTATAAAACCTATAAAAAATCACCCAAAACCCTAAGACCCCAAAAAACCGTAAAAACCCTAAAAACACAATAGCCCTGAATATCCCTAAAATATCTCAAAATCTATAAAAATTATAACAAATCGTAAAAGGCATCAAAATCCTAAAAATCACTAAAAATGTATGAAAACCTAAAAACACCAAAAATCCCTCAAAACCCCTAAAAACCATAAAAACCCATAAAATCCATAAAATCCATAAAATGCCAAAAAAATAAAAAATACTCACTGAAAACTATAATAACCCTAGAAACCCAAAAATTGTTAAAAAATATAAAAACCCTTAAAAATATTTTAAAACTAAAAAAAAATCAAAACCCCAAAAGACCATATAAATTATGAAAAACCATTAAACCCCTAAAAACCCTGAAACTCCGTAAAACCCCTAAAATATCCCAAAAACCTGAAAAATCTGTAAAGACCATAAAATTCCTAAATATCCCTAAAAATACATTAAAACATAAAACCCCTAAACCCCTTAAAACCCCCCAAAACCATAAATATTTCTAAAACCTCATAAAAACCATTGAATCCACTAAATACTCTAAAAAACCTTAAAACACCGTGAAATGTTAAAAAACTCTAAAAAATTGAAATCCTTGAAAAACTTAGAAGAAACCCAAAATACCAAAATACCAAAACACCCATAAACCCCCCTAAAACCCATGAAAATCGCAAAAAAATATTTAAATCTCTAGAAACCGTAAAACCCCTAAACCCCCTTAAAATCCTAAAAAATCATTCAAAAACATTGAAAACATAAAAAAAACCTCAAAAATCCTAAAAATACATAAAACCCATAAAGACCCTTGAGTCCCATAAAAACATGAAAAACCCATAAAAACCTTAAAACACACTAAAAAATTTAAAAACCCTTAATACCCCTAAAAATATTTAAAACTCTATAAACCCTTAAAACCCATAAAAAATCAAAAAACCAAAAAACACTAAAAGATCCTAAAAACTCTAAAACCCCTAAAAACTATAAAAAACCATAAAAATACAAAAAAAACCTGAAATAATAAAAATATTAAAGGATCAAAAAAATAAATGAAAACATAAAACCCCTAAAAACATTCAAAATACCGAAAAAACATAAAAACCCCTAAAACATAAAAACCCCTAAAACCAATAAAACCCACTAAAAACACTAAGTACCCTTAAGACCTCTAAACATATTAAGCCTTGTAAAAAACATTAAAACACTTAAAAAAAAATAGTAAAACCCAAAAATGAACTAAAAACCCTTATAAAACCATAAAATCCCTTAAAAAGCCTAAAAAACTAAAACAGTAAAATTCCTAAAGACTCTAAAAACCAAAAAACCTAAAAAAATCCTTAAAATTCATTGAAAAACTAAAAATGATAAAAAGTCTTGAAAACCCAGAAAAATAATAATAAAAACACTATAGACCTTGTAAAACCCCCCAAACCCATTAAACCCCTAAAAACCCACTATGAACTCAATAAACCCTTGAAACCCCTAAAAATGATGAAAAACATTAAAACCCATTAAACCCCCTAAATAATTTAAAATACCCCCAAAACCCCCAAAAACCGTAAAAATCCTTAAATCCCCTTAATCCTTTCAAAATCACAATAAACCCTTAAAACCATAAAATACTAAAAAATCCCTAAAAATCCCTACAAATCAATAAATAAGTAAAAACTGCTAAAACTAAAAAAACTCATGAAAACCATAAAACCCCCTATAACATTAAAACCCTTAAAACCAATAAATACCATAATAACCCAATATAAATATAAAAACCATAAAACCCCTTAAAATGATAAAAAATCTAAAAAATCATAAAAACCATAAAAACTCAAAAACCCCCAAAAACCTAGAAAGACCCAAAAATCTAGAAAAAAAAATACATGAACCCCCATGAAAAAAAACTAGAACTATAAAAATTCAACACTATAAAAATCCCCAAAAACATAAAAATTGTATAAAATCCTTAAAAATCCTTGAAAACATAAAAAAACAAAAAACCCAAAAACAACCAAAAAACATACAAACCCTTAAAACCCATTGTTTCCCTTTAGACTGCATATTTTAGTTAGGAAACACAATTTATGAATGGTTTCTAATGGGTTCATTATTTTAATTGGATACAACCAAATTTTTTTTATCCAAGGTGACATACTTTCCCAAGGCAGGCACTCATCAGGGGTTTTGGCCAATGATGCTTAAGAACATGCATTGGTCGAGATGATGGGAGGTCATGTTCATCATAACCTTTGGGGGGAATTGTTTCATACTTAGGTACTCTCTTATATATTTAAGAAATATTATCCAACACTTTTTAAAATCCCAATTATGATGTGGATTACCCTTAAATTAACAATCAATTATTAGGATGTAGAGATCTTAGAATCATCTATATGTATCAAAGGTTCTTAATCAATGAAGATATCAGTATGTATATATGGTTATCCATCAATGGTATCCTCTCATATACTACTAGTATATTATTTGGTCATTTTTATGATTATAATAGTATTATTGGCACACAATGGGGAAACTTGGAGTTTATTGTCATCCAGGAAGGTTGAGGTTACTCTAGATTTTATCATTATTCAGAGAGATGGAAGTTGTTTTGATGTTTGGGATTGAACCCATATGATTGGCTTCCTACATATCCTCATGAAAGTAATCACAAATCATGTGTGTTGGTGTCGCTTAATGGGACACATAATACCTTTTAAGGTCATTTCATGAGGACCCAACCATACACATTAACGCACTACTAGAAAAACAGCTATTTGCGACGGGCTAGTTGCGACGGGATCCCGTCGCAAATGGCTTTTTGCGACGGGACCCCGTCGCAAATAGCCCGTTGCTGAAAACGCCGTCGCAACTACACTTATTTGCGACGGGCCCGTCGCTATAGCGGTTTATTGCGACGGGCATTCTCCCCGTCGCAAATATTATTCCGTATTTTTGTAAAAACTTTTAAAAACGTTTTTGCGACGGGACCCGTCGCAAATACCTTTTGAGACGGTACCGTCGCAAATACTATTTGCGACGGTACCGTCGCAAAAACGTTTTTAAAAAAATAAAAAAATATTAATAATACTAGTATTTGCGACGGCATCGCATCCCGTCGCAAATAATATTGATAGTATTTGCGACGGGTCCCGTCGCAAATAATATTTTTTAAAAAAATAAAAAACTATTAATAATATTAGTATTTGCGACGGGTATAGTATCCCGTCGCAAATACTATAAAAAAAATAAAAAAAATAAATTTTTAATAAATTATTTTAATGAATATAATAATAGAATTATAATTTACAAATGAAAATAATAAATTATTTTAATTACTATAATAATAGTAAAATTATAATTCAAAAATAAAAAATAATAGAATATTAATAAATGATTTAATTAATATAATAATAATACAATTATAATTCATAAATACAAAAATATTAATAAGTTATTTTAATTAATATAAAAATAATAGAATTATTTTACATTCAAATATTAAAATAATTCAAGTATTACAAAAAAAATAATTAAATTATAATATTATAAAATTTTAATATATATATAAAATTTAATATTATAAAATATAAATAATATTATTATTCATATTAATATTGTTATTTATAAAATATAAATAATATTATTATTATTAATTATTCCTAATTATTACTAATTATTGTTAATTATTCCTAATTAATACTAATTATTGGTAATTAAGACTAATTATTGGTAATTAAGACTAATTATTGGTAATTAATACTAATTATTGGTAATTAATACTAATTATTCCTAATTAATACTAATTATTGGTAATTAATACTAATTATTCCTAATTAATACAAATTAATCCTAATTATTCCGAATTATTACTAATTATTCCTAATTATTACTAATTATTCCTAATTATTCCTAATTATTGTTAATTATTCCTAATTATTCCTAATTATTGTTAATTATTCCTAATTATTACTAATTATTGTTAATTATTCCTAATTATTACAAATTATTGGTAATTAATACTAATTATTACGAATTATTGGTAATTAATACTAATTATTACGAATTATTGGTAATTAAGACTAATTATTGGTAATTAAGACTAATTATTGGTAATTAATACTAATTATTGGTAATTAATACTAATTATTTGTAATTAATACTAATTATTTGTAATTAATACTAATTATTTGTAATTAATACTAATTATTCCTAATTAATACTAATTATTCCTAATTAATACTAATTATTCCTAATTAATACTAATTATTCCTAATTATTCCTAATTATTCCTAATTATTCCTAATTATTCCTAATTAATACTAATTATTCCTAATTATTCCTAATTATTCCTAATTATTACTAATTATTCCTAATTATTCCTAATTATTACTAATTATTGTTAATTATTCGTAATTATTGGTAATTATTTCTAATTATTACTAATTATTGTTAATTATTCCTAATTATTACGAATTATTGGTAATTAATACTAATTATTGGTAATTAATACTAATTATTGGTAATTAATACTAATTAGAGGTAATTAATACTAATTATTGTTAATTATTGGTAATTATTACTAATTATTCTTAATTATTGATAATTATTAGTAATTAAATGAATAATTATCAATAATTAGAAATAATTACCAATAATTACAAATAATAACATTATTAATATATTTTATTATTAATATTAAAATAATATAATTTTCTAATTTATATACAGTTCTGTTTTCATCTGTGCGTTTTCTATCTCCACATACAAATAATACATGTGAAGACAGCAAACACACAGATGAAAAAAGAACTGTATATATATAAAAAATTATATTATTTTAATATTAATAATAAAATAAACTAATAATGTAATAATGTTCTTATTCTTAATTATTGGTATTTATTACTAGTTATTAATATTTATTCTTAATTACTAAAAATTATTACTAATTATTCCTAATTACCATATAAACAATTAAAAATAATTAAATTACAACTAATTAATAATAATAAAAACTAATAAAAAATTAAAAATAAATAAAAAATTAAAATAAAGATAAATACCTGGAAAATTGATCTGTTCTGATCGTTCTTCAAAACTTTAATATCGGCTCCGGAGAAAAAACTTACACTAGAGAAAAACTCAACTCTAGAAATATGATTCTGAGAGAGAGAGAAGATAAGGAATGAGAATGAAATGAAAAAAACGGATGGGGGTATTTATAGGTTAGATTAGTTGCGACGGGCTCATTTGCGACGGGATTCCCGTCGCAACTAGTATTATTTGCGACGGGTCCCGTCGCAAATACCTTAGCCAACATTTATTACGGTCAACCGGTAAATAGTTATTTGCGACGGGCCCCGTCGCAAATAACCCTCTGCCGACATAGTAGTTGCGACGGGGGAATATTCCCGTCGCAAATACCATTTACCGCCGCCGGTTATTTGCGACGGGAATATTCCCCCGTCGCAAATACGTTTCCCGCGATTTGGCGCGCATCGCGGGAAAACGATTTGCGACGGGGAAAAAAATCCCGTCGCAAAAGCCTCCTTATTTGCGACGGGAAAATACCCCCGTCGCAAATAATTTTTTAACATGACTATTTGCGACGGGATTTATTCCCGTCGCAAATAACCCGTCGCAATTGCTCATTTTTCCCGTAGTGACGCCATCTAGGGAGGATGTCTAGGTGGAAGCTTTCTATTGATGGTTTGGTGTGGGACCTATGTATATGCTGCCCGAGGAACCTATAAGGGATATGAATTTCCATATTGAATTTAGACCCTACTAGGAATTTCACCCAAAGAGAACATGGTTAATTTGGGGTGTTGGGTTAGAACGTCAGAGAGGCTTCCTATGTATCCCAATTGTATGAGAATGAAATCCCACATAGTTTAGGGTTGTATCATATGGGAGTATGTCCCATTGAGAATATTATTTTTGGGATTATTACTAAAGATAATTCCCTTGTAAAAGAGACAATTAGTAATGTCTTAACTCTTGGTGGATTGTGGGCTTAACTCAGGGATTCCTCCTGAGGATGATTCCCAGATTAAGGGGATTATAATTGGGGCTTACTCTTGAGAATGATTCTCATTGAGCTTGGGCCCTAAGTAGGAATCCTATGTATATTTATTTGATTGTATTCAAGAATCATAGTTATCATACTTCAATATATGGCATGTATCATTCATATGTCATGATCACCATTAACACCTATGCCCACTTGAGTCATTCTTGGTGTGAGAAATAAGAGGAAGTGAAAGATCATACAATCCAATCATTTTTCCTTATCCATTGGTGGAATATGAGGATGATAGTGGAAGAGACCAAGTTTATGGAACTTATCACTCTTCACATTACCCCGAGGAGGGAATAGAGGTGAAGTAATCATAGGTATATAGGATCAATAATACACCTCGTACATGAAAGTATTATGGATTACTCTAGGAGGATGCCCTAAAATTGGTTCCGTAGAGGGGGTGAGGGTCTAATTCCATGTTTAATGGAAAGGAAAGTGTAATCCACACCATCCCTACTTGTAATTGGAGGCTCAGGATCATAGAGATGAGAAGGGAAGGACATGGTCCAAACACTAATCTCAATACCGAGAACTCCCAGACACTATCCCTAGGGTGGGGGTCCTTGTGACCATAGATATAAAAACCCACATGTACCATGAGGACCCT